>CAJVRI010001532.1:5112500-6470000 GCA_911649635.1 Poeciliopsis gracilis
AACTCTAATTAAACGTAGTTCTTATTCAACCATGTTAGTGTTTTAGTGAGTCAATCTAGGCTATGATTATAAGGTCTCATAAGAGCTTTAATCTAATAATTATTGTTAAGCAGATATTTTTATATGTGTGTTTAAACTTAATTGTGAGCAACACATTAGACTTTACATAGGACAAGTGCGTGTGCAAATACTTTTTAGAAATGACATATTAATGTCATGGTTAACTTTATTTCAAACACTTCATAAATATTTGTTTCCGCAGGAGGCAAAAGTACGGCGGGTTTTGGGTTTTCCTCCTTTGAACAACAAGAAAGATTCAAGGGTTTGCAGCCTTGATTGAATTTGATGTTTAATTGTTTCTCATTTTGTTCAGCTTTTAAATTTTGGGTATTTGTTTCTGGGAAACTGTGATCTAGTTTAAACGTATGGCTGGATATTTAATGGCGCTTTTTTTTATCAGATATATCAGAGTTTGTTTAGGTTGGCTGGTTTCCTTGCTTGGAACCAGCTTTTTAAAAATGATCCATAAATATTCAAGACATTTTTGCTGCTTTCACTGTTTTCCAAAAAGGCATTTAAAAAGGTATTGAGTGGACCTAAAGGTGATTAAATCCAAAATGTTTTGAGGCACGTTTTAGGCGTGTAGTTTTTCTTTTTTAATGTAATGTCCTACATAGTTTATGTACCATGTTATAGAGTCCTGTTCCTCGTGCTCAAGTCATTTGGTTTGCTCATCAAATTGCAGATGAAAACCAGAGGGAGAGACTCACCTGCATCCCGAGAACTTTACAGAGATGAACTGTGGCCTTCTTTCAGAGACGATGCCAACAGGAAGTCTGTGTGCGCGAAACATCTGTCCTGACGGGATCTCCTCCAATTCTTTGGAGGAGGGGAGCTTGACGAGAGGAACCAGGTGAGTCATCTCGGAACGGCCATCTTGTTTCTCTACGACGGTGGCGATGGCGGCAGGTGGTTCGATTCCCGCTCCGTCCGCATCTTCTCCCGGGGCGAGACGCTTCACTTGCTGGCGGGGGTCAGAGGTGAATCTGTGCATGGACGGGCGAATGTCTGAATGTCGTATGAAGCGCTTTGGTTTGTTTCTTGAAATTCTGCGGCTTCACTTCAAGGCCTAAATGACACAACAGGGCAACGTTCCGAACAGAATAAATAAAAGAGATAAAAGAAGCAAACCTCATTGAATGTTGACCAGACCTGACCTCAACCTGTTGAATATGTATCAGTCATACCTACATGCACTGTCTGCACAGGGAAGCCGACCGATTTAAGTAAGATTGACTAATATTGTGGTGAGAAGAGAGGTTTCTCTGACATTTTATTTGTTGGAAATAAATAAAGATTTAGTTTCAAATAGCTACTCGGACTAATTCCAGAATGTTGCTAATGACGCTGTCACGATCGAGGTAGGAATCCAGGCTACGGAGTGGAAAATTGTCTGTACAGGAAAAAAAAAAAAAAAAACTAATAAAAATTACAGTGCGGCCTCTTTAAAGTTTTTATTGGTCTAATAAGAAACCAGCAGCGTTGAAATATTTATTTTAACGACTGTATTAAAATTTCATTCTCCTTTTAAGCCAATTAACTTGGGAAAAACATCAAATGAAATACATATGAAACATAGATACTTTTAGAAATGACTATTCAGTGCCACAGCAGGTTACATGTAAGACGTGCCTATTTGTTGACGAAAAAAACCCTCAAGAACATTTCTGCAAATAGTAATTAACAATCTCATCCCTATTCACCGTTTACTCAAATAGTTCCATCTGTAAAAAAAGAGAGTCCCTTTCTTATTGGTTGCAATTCAATATCCACAACAACTCAATCATATTAAAGTGTAGCTGTCTTCAAACCTCTGATCTGCAGGAAGCAGATCAGAGGTTTCCCATCGCTCTGCTGGTTGACACCACACTTGAGGCTGACATGTTTCATCACCACCAACCGAGTTGCTACCTCAAGCGTCGGGAGGACCCATATCAACTACCATGACTTGCTCCTTAAGCCCTGCACAGGTCACGGCAATCAAAACAGTCTTCACAGGGGTCAGTGCACGCCACTCGGCTCAGCGTTACCTCTGCTTAACCTTGAGGGCTGTATATGCTTCCTCTGCATCCCTTCTGGGAGGCTTTCATACGCAGCCTTGCCTCACGCAGTCCGAGCCGCTCGCTTTCCTCGTTGAGGGCCTCCGAAGCTCCTCCTGCAGCTCTGCAAGCGGCCGCGCTCGCATGTGTCCCTGCAGTGGGCCGACATGCCAGCCGGCAAGCGATAATTATTCATTAGTATTCATTAGTGTGAGGTGCTGGCCGGCGCGGGGCTCATGTTGAATCAGTGTTCTGACGAGGCCTCGGCCCGGCGTGGGTCAGCGAGGAGCCAGTAATTAGGCCCACCAGTCAGGAGGCATTTTCCTACGCACAGCACACGAGCTTTGAGGGAGACAGAGAGAGAGACGGCAAAGCCACCGGGAGAGAGGCTGCAGGAGGAGAGAGATAGAGAAAGGAGGCTTGAAGGGGGAGAGTCGATTTCCAGAAGAAAGCAAACCTTGGCCTCCTTGCCTTTGCAGCTGAGGTTGCGACCTTTCTCCATCAGTCACTCCGTCAGCGGTAGAAACGTAACCTTGGCCACGCTTTGTTATTCTTGTCCACCTTCCTTACTTTTCTTTGAAGTTTATTCTTCCTTCTATCTCCTTTTTCTCAGTCTTACGAAAGCAGATGCATTTTTTTTTTTCATAGTGCCATTCGAAAGCATCGACGCTCGTCGAACGGTTCACTATTAGTCACAATAAATCGCGAAACTGAAACGTGTGCTATTTGCAGGACTGGAAGCTGTTCTGTCAACAAATTGTCCCACATAAGCTGTGGAATATAGTAGTTCCTTCAGAGTTACTGTGGATTTCCTGGATTTGCTGTTTTTAGGTGGAAACCCTAAAAATTCAGGTTTGAGTCAAACACGTTTCCATCCCCTAGTTGTGATTTAACATTGATGTTCTCCAACAAACCTCTGAGGCCTTCGCAGAACAACTGGATTTACACTGAGATTAAATGAGACTCCATTTAGTAATTGAGCAATCTGTGCAGGCAAATAGTTGCATTCAATTTCATTTGGGATTTTCAGGGTAAAAAGGGTCGATCACAAATGAATTCTGTGCATTTTTACATTTCTTTTTATTTAAAGTCACATATTGTTTTCCTCTTCACGTTGACTCGTGGGTTTAAGACCGTACTTGAGGCTAAATGCCATTAAGGTCCATTAAAGTTTCTTACTGTAACGTGACAAAGTGTGAAGTTCAATAAGCGCTTTTCCCAGGCTCTGAATGTATTACCTTCTGCTGCTGCATTCTGCTTATTAATGGATCTTTGCATGTCACGCGGTCGATAAACGGCAGCACTTATCACTTACAGAAATAATTGCGTAACGCTAACATGACAAAGTGCTCGCCTCCCAGGAATGCTGTTTGTATTATAAATGCGGCCGAGGCCCAACCGAATTAATCTAATCAGAAGATAATTGCAGTGGCTGGAGCAAAGCTGGACTGATTCATCAAACTGTTTCTCTCCCCCTCCGAGCTATTAAAGCAGGAGATTACAAACCCGAGTTAAAGGCGTCCGCGGCTTTCAAAGCCGACCGCGCCGAAGCTGTCAGGACGTATCTGACGGGAGCTCAGAGCCCGACTGACAGCAGTTGAGAAAACAACGGGTCAAGTGTGGAGCTGCTGTGAGACAGGAGCCAAGACGGCGCAAGGCCTCCGGATCCAAATCCCTGCAGGGGCCTAAAGCTTATCCTGTCAACAAATAATGTGATGTCAGTTTAACCTTGAGTAGACCAAACAAACAAGACACAAAAACTGCTGACAGCCTCTGCTTTCTGTTTCGGGTCGGACAGGCGAACAGGCAGCCCGGTCAACAAATTCTCGTCCTGCACCGTTCGCTTCGCACGCCGGGTCTCGGCTCTCGGCCGTTGAGAAACAGTCGCTTCCTGGAGGTGTGGAAGTTTTACATTTTGCCCAGTCGCTAACGTTTCCCCGCTGTGGATGCAATGTGCCAGTTTGACGCCAAGAAACTTGGCCTTCCTCCTCTCCGAAGAGAGAAATGCTGATCCGAACAAGCAGGTATATGCTCATTCAATATTTGGAAACATGGCCGACATGTAAATAATTCTTTAACATTGATGAGAAAATGCAGAAACAATCTGCCTGTGGAACAAGGCTGAAACAAGCTTTTCAAATGTCATTTGAAAATAAATGAAATAAATGAAATAATCTGCTGGTGGAGCCAGAGCGTTTTCACCAATATTATGGATCATTGACTTAAAACAAACTCCTATATCTTGCCGAAAAGTTTCTTGCATGTTGGTTTTGTCTTAATTCAAGTGTACGAAGATATGTACTCTAGAAATTATACCAGAAATACTTAAGATAGTGTTTCTGTTATAAGATTTTTTACAGTGCAGGGGAAGAGGGCGTGCCCTCCCACAGCGGCGCCGCATCCTGACATAATTCCAGATTAGAGAAACTACTGCGACGGGAAGCGAACCAGGGGACACCCTCCTTTTGGTAAACACCCCCTTTCCACTTCCCCTTCGTCCCCCCCACCCCTCCTATCTTCTTCTTTCCCCTCGGGTTCAGGTGTACACTTACTCCCCTCCTTCAGATTTATGGCTCTGGCATATAGGTGCACTTGACAGCTATCAGATTGGCATTGCAGAGGAGGGAGATCCCAAAGTGAGATGGGGTTAGCCGGGTAAATCTATCAGGGCTCTGTCCAGGAGGAAGAAGAGTATGAAGAAGAGAGTGTGTGTGTGTGTGTGTGAGAGAGAGGGAGGGAGAAGAAGCCAGGGGAGAGCAGAAGAAGAGGGGAGAGGAGAGAGAGAGAGGGGCTCGGCGGGGCCCCGCTGAGCACATAAGCTTCCATGCTGAGCACAGCTCTGGCTAGCTGACAGTTGTGCTCAGCCTTCACTGTAATAATGAATAAAAGGAAACTCCCTGCAGATTACACATCTTCCGTGTTTTGACATTGACCTTAATACATAATTTAACCACAAAGCCTGAAGAGTGTGTAACGAGATAAGAGAGGACCAGAGGATAGGAGAAAAAAGAAAAACAACAAAAAAAAAAAAAACAGATGCAGGGGCCTAAAACATACAGACCGAAACAACAAAAACACCTCGTCTGTTATGGCTTTAATATAACCCAACCTGCAAGGACTGGCGGAGTCGTTACTAAATAGAAGGAGGAAAATTGAGGAAATATCCTTGTGCCAGAAAATTTGCTAAATGGGTGGCAGCAGAAGAGGAAAATTGCACGTTTGTGTGTTTGAAGAATGCCGTGACTTTTCCAGCTTATCGAATTCCCAATGGGAGGAGTAGGTGGTGCTGTTAAACCTCAATAGAATAGTAATGCGCCATCCGGCGTTGATGTGTGTGTGTGCCAGTCAGCCCCTGTTTGTGCGCCTCCCATACAGTGCGTGCGGCTCCGCGCTCGACTGAGTGTGATATCTGAAAGGGGTATTTGTCACTGTCAGTGTCACTTCGTGGTGTGTGTGTGTGTGTGTGTGTGTGTGTGTGTGGGGGGCTTTTTTTTTTTTTTTTTTCAAGGCGTTGGAGCATCATGATGCCTTGAGTGACTGTTTAGAGCAGTATTTGCTGAGCCAGCACTCTCCCCTGTGGGTTATGTCACTCCAGCTGGGGTCACCATGTCATCCAGACTGCCAAGGAGTGTGACGTTTAGCCAAATTCCCCAGGGAGGAAAATACCAGATTCAGACCAGTCCTAGGCAAATATCTCAAATATAAGCTTAAAATAATCACTTAGCTAAAGTATTTGGATTCTGATTTGCTATAATGCGATTTTATCTCATCCAGCGCCATGCTAATTTATTTATATCCACTGAACTTTGCATCACATTACAACCATAAAGTTCAACGGAACAGTTTTTAAACAGCTGATGCACTTTTTTTTGTTTTTTTTTTGTCATTTTGCTGTGAAATTCCCTTCAGATTTCACCAGCTCACAGCACAGTCCACCTGTGTGTAATCCGATTAAAGTATATTTGTCGACAAACGTAATGAGGACTGGGATGAAGTTATGGGCCAGCTTAAAACAGAGGTTATTAAAACTAACACAACCACAATCAATATATGGAAACAATATGTGTGTGAGAAGGTACAGTGATAATTTAGCCTTTTGCCCTGAATACACCACTGCTAGTGTGAAACATGGTAGTGGCAGCATCTTGCTGTGGGACGCTTTTGCTTCAGCATAGACAAGGAAGCAGATCAAAGTCTCTGTGCAGCTTGGTGAATATTAATTAAATTGAATAAAATTAAATGCTGCTGTACGTCATTATCATCATTTTAAAAATGGATTATGACTGTATTTTTTTTTCACCCCAGTCAGTTAAAATGATGGACAACGTGAGTCTACAAAGTGTTGACGCTTCAAGGGCCTGAAGATGAACTCAGGCCACACTTTTCAGATTTGTCTATGACTAGTTTTTCATTGTGATTTTCCTTTCCCAAATATTCTGCTTACGATTCCTGCATTGACAGTCATTGCTGTCTAATTAAGGAGGCGATTACGTTACTGGTGCTCTGAAACACAGATGCAGATATTAAATATGAATTGGAGAGGCCGCATATGCCTTCCTCCTCTCTTCGCTCTCCCTCATCCTCTTTAACTCCTTTCAAACCCTTTCGTCTTCAGGCTCCACAAAGACAGACTGTTCTGTAATTGAAGCGCCATGTCAGAGTCGCCTTCCTGTCCGCATGGAGCCCTCTGATTTGCTCCGCTTCTCATTAGTGTCGTAATTACCTCCGGTTGAAAAGCGAGGGGCTCGAGCGAGCTCCTTGTCTGAGTGCGAAGGTGAAAGTGCTGGCCCGTGGCGCTCTCAGTTGGAGGAGGTTGAGGCTGACCTCCAAGCCAGCAGGGGGCAGTGGAGAAGTTCAGAACCAGGCCTGCGTGCTGTCCACAGCTGCGCTCATAGGCTCTATTTAACGGCTCCATGCTGCTTTCTGTGGTAACAAGCAGCGGTAAAGGGAGACTAATTGGTTAATAAATGAAACATGAAAAACTCCCGGCTGGAGAAAGAGTATCTTCTCCGGCTGCCATTTTTTTTTTTCTTCTTCTTCTTCTGCTTCTTTTTTTTTTTTTTTAAATTTTCTGTCTCTTTTGTTATTCCCTTTCTCTATAAATGTGCTTATTTTCTTTCATTTCGTCTCTGTTAGACTCACACACCTGACAGTGTGTCTCCAGGCCTTGGCCGAAGCCTTCAAAACTCAAAAGAGCTCTTGAGGGGTTTACTTGGCTGCGTCGCCGTCCTGAACGGGCTCCAAAGCGGTCCAGCTGGGTTGCACATCTAGTAAATTGTTGTAAGTGTATCTGAGCGTGTGGAGTGGTGCCATCATGGCTCGGCTACCAGCGCCGAGCCGCTGCTATGACTGCGACGGGCGCTTGCACTTTGGTGCCTTGCCATCAGGCTACCCTCCAAGGACGGTGTCAAGACGGAGCAAGTCTCTGGATCTGGATGCCTGAGAGTGTGCTGGATGATGCAGGGCGGCGCTTTACTTCTGCAGCAGTAATCTAATGAGCCTGTAAACACACTCGTTTGACATCATTAATTGGAGGGAGATCAGAGACCCAAAGGGGTGTGTGAATGTGAATGTGTGTGTGTGTGTGCTGGCGTGTGCATGCGTGGGGTAGCAGTTGGAGGGTTCTCCCATCAGAGAGGGTTCTCCCATGATCAAAGATTTAGAGTGTGAAATCCCTGATTATGCGACAGAAAGACACATTAGAGGCTGCTTTCTGCCAAGCTGGGAGTGTTTGGTCAGTGCCAGCAGCAGACCTTGATTTCTGCTATCAAAAACCAGACAAAAAAGGGCTAAACCCTCTGTTTAGTCCTTTATTTTTGGTGTTTTTAGACATTAAGTACAGACATCACAGCTGAAGGACGGGGAGTTTCACTGGGACCGGGTTGTTGATTCCTGACATTTTGCCTCGGCGCTGAACACATGGAGCCGTGTTTTGACACTTGCTGACAAAAGCTTCGGTTTGCGTTTTCGACAAAAGTTTTAAGTCCTCCACATTACCCTGGCAGAGTGTTATTCATTAGGTCTAATTGTGCTGCCATACTGTTTCAATCACATTTGTCAGCTGGATCTAAGCTGGAGGAAACAGAGGTGTAGTGCTCCAGTTGCTTGCTCCTTTGCTGTGAGTGTAGCCCAGTCCAGTCCTTAATGATCTGCCTACCACCCGCACAATGGCCCGCGCCGCTGTTCGCTTTCATTTAACAGTGTGCCAGTCTCTGAATTCCCCTCATCAGGCCTTTGTTCGTCTCTGTTTCATGTGGGTTTTTTTTTCTTTTCTTTTTTTTTTTTTTGGAAAGGGGGGGCTGATTTGAACGGCGCATCTCTGTATGGGATACTTTTGTGAGTGAGTAGTTTAGAGAGACAGGGAGAGCGAGAATTTTCTCCACTGCAATGCATTATGAAGATTTCACTTTCCGCCTTTGATTCTGCACTGACAGTTATCCTTCAGCCCTCCTTTAAAGTCCCACTTTCAATCCCTAATGGCTGTCATGTCGCTGCGCTCTCTGGACTCTTACTCAAAGTGTCATTGGCATAATGGTCGGCAGCCGTTGGCCTCTTTTGATCATCCATGCTCTGTGCGAGAGCAACCGGCGCTGAAGCAGTGAGGTGCATGAGGTGTGCATGCGCGCAGCCGCGTGTGTGCGTGCACTGCTTGCGCCTTTGCTTGGCTGCCACTCCCAGGCAGAGCTCCACGACCGGAAATCTAAAATTCACTTTCAAATAGTTTTTCTCCTGTTCTCGGAGCCTAATAGCCAAGCAGTCATGAGCATGCTTGTGTCTGCGTGCACGCGCATGTGCATGTGCGTGTGTGTGTGTGTGTGTGTGTGTGTGTGTGTGCTCATTAAAGCAATGGGCCAGCTTTCTACTATGTCAGCATCTCAGGCTCTCCCCAGTTTGGCTCTCCCTCAGTGGTTGTGAACGCTCCAACAAAGAGATGCAAAAGCCACAACGCAGTCAGAAAGACCGGGAGTGAGCGTAAAATCTGTTCTGTTTGTGTACGACAAAGAAATACACTGGTGAGGACGAAACTCGGCTTAAGCTGAAATACCTCAGCCTACCTTCACGCGTTCCGAGCAGCGCCGGCTCCACACGAGTTTATCGGCTTGTTTATCTTAATGCAAATACATGAACAGACTTTAAATGATTGTAAAAAGTACTTTTCTTTGGGAAAACAAGCAGTAAGTTAAAATTAGTCTAAAATGGCATTGTTTTTTAAAGTAAATATTAAGCGAAGCACAAAACATGCAACATATTTAGAAAATACGGATCAAACTGATCCATAATTAGAAATAAAACATTGTGTTTCTTTCTGTGTCCAACTTTGCGATAGCTGTCGTCTGTCATAGCCCTACATTACAGGATCTCTCCAGCACTGTCAGAGTTGATGTCATTGTGGGATAGAGAAAAAAAGCATGTAAACGGTAGAAGCAGCTCATTGTTGCATGTTATCATGCAACAACATCACTGGCAACACGCTTTCCGTGTGGTGTGACACATCAAGTCTTTTCAAATCAAACTGGTCTAGTTACAGTGAATAGAAATATAAGTACAAAGTATTTTATGATTTCATCTGGACCTGTTGCCCTGTCACCAGGTAATGGACGGGCAGAAAACGAAATACGGATGAAACCCGGAAAATAAGTGACTGCAATGTGCAAGAGAGCTTCAGCCATTTTTCTAGAGGTGGGTTGGTTACTGCCATCAGTGCGTGCCAAAGATTTCTAATAGATATGGGCTCAAATCTGCAAAAAAAAAAAAAAAAAAGAAGTCCTTTTCACAAGACACTAGAGAGATTGAAGGAATCACCAGTGTTTTCTTTGACTCGATGGAGCGTAGGGAAATGGAGTGCTGTTCCTTCCCCCACCTGTTGCTTCACACTTAGGAAGCTGGAAAACGTTTCCAAGACATTTCTGTCACTTTAAAGAAAAACTAATTTGGCGTTTCCTAAACATTTCGTGCTTTACTACACCGCATTATGTTCAAACAATACGGACTGAAATCTTCTGTTTGACGGAGAGGCAGGAGCCACATTAGAGGACGGTGGATGTAAACCTCTGCTTGAGCCTATAATGTTTATAGACATCAAAGTCGCATGATAGATTCATAAATAGAATTTCACAGACGTAACATAGAATAATCAGAATAAGAAAGGTGGGAAGCATCTTTTGTGCTCAGGTTCTCAATCCAATGAATATTTTTCCTTCTACTTTATGCATTTGGAGGCTGCCTTTCTATCCATTTTGAGCCATTATTTTGATCTTTTTTTACTTTTAAAACCTCAAACATATCAAGCGATTAAATCACATTAATGGGTTTGTACAGTCTGAACTTTGAAGTACATTTCATGGACGCTGCAAAAGGACATATAGCACTAAATTACTGACCTACAAAGCATTTCTGCTATGGAATCTCCACTGAACTTTTTCTTTGTTGTTGCTTGAATAAACTTCTGCTTTTCTGTGCTAATCGATTTCCTTTCGACTCATGTGTTTAATGCATGCACACACACACACGCATGCACGCACGCACGCACGCACGCACGCACGCACGCACGCAGCCCTTCCCTCCCCCTCGTACCCGCAGAGGGATACAGATCAGAGCTCTCGGACAAGATCGCCTGTGATGTAAAGTTCTGGAGAATAAAAGATGTCTCTTCCAATAACGTATTTCCTCCATGTATTGAAAGACGTGTCAATTTCAGTTACACCTGGCGCCGCTGTTGGAAAACAGAGAGCTCCTTCGGTTGCAAGAGACAAAGCCGTACCAGTCACTCCCCACCTGAATGACTGATACATTAAACATGCGGAAAACAGCAGGAAGACACTGGGGGAAGAAGTATTCAAAGACAGAAATAACGCATCCAAAAAACAAACAACGACGGAATAAAAGGAAAC
Source organism: Poeciliopsis gracilis (assembly GCA_911649635.1). Taxonomy (NCBI): domain Eukaryota; kingdom Metazoa; phylum Chordata; class Actinopteri; order Cyprinodontiformes; family Poeciliidae; genus Poeciliopsis; species Poeciliopsis gracilis. The sequence goes on from CAJVRI010001532.1 coordinate 5,123,491, forward strand.
GAAACGGTGCAATACGGGAAATGTGTCTGCCGCTCAATTCTTTCGAGGACCAGAAAGCATTTCACCGAGCCAACCCAAGTGCCACCAGTATCATTTTGTGAGTGCATAAAGCCCCAGGTAGTGTCTTTTTCCAGCTGCCAAAGAAATCTATTTCTGGATTTCTGTAAATTCTGAGCCTCACACATATAAGCCCTTAGTTTTTTTTTCTCCCCCCTAAATGCTCCTTTGCCGAGGCAGGTGATCACACATGCTTTTTTTTTTTTCTAACTGAACCAGGCGAGCATCTCTGCCTTCTAGTTTCCTGGCAGGATCGTCGGAGTACGAGCAGTCGCACAGAGGAGACGAACTAGAAACCCGGAGATCTCAGAATGCTCATAAGATGCTGACACAGCTGCCCAGGGCTTGGCCTTTTGGAGAAAATTCAATTAGGCAAGTCAGAAGACACCTCAGTCAGCAAGACAGACAGATACAAGGGGTCCTATAAGGCAAAAGTGCAGAGAGGAGTAGAGTCTCTGGTCTTCTTTCTTCACTGCTGGACACATTAAGACTCCATTAAGAAGGCCTGCCTCACAGGGCGATGGCTGTCTCTGTACAGACTGAGCGAGCGACTTATTAGAAGACTGGAGCTTCTGCTTGCTCCTTTACACTGTCTTTTTCTCTTCACATTCACACACTGGCGCTTTATGCCACAGCTGAAAGTCCTTGCATTTAAAATGAAACTTGTGATATAACTGTCGTTAATGTTTCTGGATTCGATCCCTTATTTTCAATACTCGTCAATACGCGCTTTACGTGCTTTTAAGTTTGCACCAATCACCCCTTTAATTCAAAGCACAGACTTTGATGAGGGTTGACCAACTACGAGGCGTTTTCCTCACGTTTTAGTCAGAAACTGAACATGTGGAGCATCATTTCGTCCATGTACCTCTAGATGTTCTACCCACTGAGTCATTTCACTGAATAAAGAGCAAGCTTGTTTTAACCAAGAATTCATCAGATGCAATGTTTGGTTCATTGTAAGAGCTTGATTTTGAAAAAGCTTCTTTTGTCTGATAATTTTATAATTTTGTTTTTCATATGAATTATTTTTATTTTGGTCTTTCAACACATCAGAATTTCCACATGACCTATTTTTTTTTTTGATTGATGTTTTTACCAGTCATTCGGTTCTTGAGAATCCTTTTTTCACCGAATCCTTTTATACTCTTGCGTAACTCATTAGACGACTACTTTTTACTTCCACTTGAGTTAAAGTACTCTTACTCGAGTATAAGTTTCAGGCACTCTACGCATCTCTGCTCACACCTGAGGGCAGTCTGGCACAACCAATTAACAGTGATGTTTTCGGAACGTCAGAGAAAGTCAGAGTACCCGGCAAGAAACCGCGTACGCGCACGGAGAAGATGCAAACTTCAGGCTCAAAGACCAGGAAACAGTAATTTCCTCACTGTGGCTCTGCAGACACATCCGACTCTGGTGGAGGGAGTGTTTTACCTCTCGAGGGTTTTTTTTTTGTGGTAATAAACACAGATATAGTAACCTAGATAACTCCTACTGTCTCCAGTTGATGCTATTGCTCCAATCGCTTTGACCCACTGGGACACCCGGGGCATCTGAACGCCGACAGATAGGAGCTGGAATCCGCCACCACCCGGTTTCCCGGATTATGTTGCATGGTTCTTCTCAGCAACTTGAGAGTTAAAAAACAAAACAAAAAACACAGACAGCAACAAAAATGGTGCATGTGGATTAACTGTTTTAATTTAAAAGATAAAATGTTGGACATTTTATAATTACTTTCGCTTTACTCCCCACACACACTCTGGTGAGAGGAATTACTTGGTTAATATTTCTAACTGTGCCTTGCTGCGAGTATTTTATCTGAAGCTATACTGAAGGTATGTGCTTTTTCTTTTTTTTCTTTTTTAAAAAAAATCAGCCTACAGCCTCTGTTGCCAGACTTGCATTTAGTTTACAGACTTAATGTTAAGTGTTTAGTAAGGCCTCTGGGAATCCTTGTTAATAGATCCTCTTGCTTAGGGCCTCTGGCTTAATCCTTGCCATTTACCACTTCCTTTGCTAGTTTTCTAAATACTTGCAATTAGGTGGCTGGCAGGGCATTTTGTATCACTCCATGTTCTGACCACTCCTCTTTTTCTTTTTCTCCCCCTGCTAACATTTTGGAACCGGCAGGAAGGGATGGGGTGGACTTGGGGAGGGTGCCGACCTTGGCGTTTATAGAAATAGCCACGATGGGACCTTGGTGATTCATCTTCAACATCTCTCCGGATGAACCGCTAACTTCACAGCGAAATGATAATTAACTCCCAGCATCAATTAGCATTCAGCGTGTAGAAGGATAACGAGAAGCCAATTACAAGAAAATATACATAATCAATTATTTATTCGCTCTTAATTACAGCGAGTTTTACGCTGTTACAGCCGCGGCAGTTCAATTAATGACCTTCAGCTATCTTCATCTGAAATTGCGGCGGAGCAGAGGAATTTTGCCAAACCCCATTGTGAGGCATTTGTACGTACACGTGCGCGCAACGGACTCAAAATACAGGAACAAGGGGAAGGCGATGGAGAGCAGCAAGAAAGAGAGAGATGTAGTGAGAGAAGGGAGACGACGCAGGATAGGACAGGAGAGGAGAGGAGAGGAGAGGAGAGGAGAGGAGAGGAGAGGAGAGGAGAGGAGAGGAGAGGAGAGGAGAGGAGAGGAGAGGAGAGGAGAGGAGAGGAGAGGAGAGACTGGCACTGTCTGTCAGTCAGATGCCCAGAGCTGCCGGTGTGCACGATGTCACCCACACGACCGAGCCGTCTGTCGAGGCCACCTGCCTCATTATGGGAAATGTATGCATCTGGGGCAGGTTTTGGCTGGCTGATCCTCAGCATGGGCAGGAAAAATGGCACACTGGCAACTATTACTGTATTATGTTAGCAAGCTGTATACACCAAGAGCCAAGAGGTTTGTGAAATAGCCTGGGAAAAGTGACGGCGCTGACCCCTTTAAGCCTCTTTAAGTTTCATTGGCAAACCTATCGGTGCTTCCCTGGACAGCAACATAAATGCAGACACGATCAGTTCATGAGACGCTTTTTGTTCTTAAAAGCAAATAATCTTGTTGAAAGTTGACCAGCCCCCCCCCCCTCGGTGGGAACGTCCTCTCTTCTTTCAACGTGGAACAAACCGATCGCACCGGAAAAAACTTTCTCGCCTGTCCGTTCCTGCCTCCCCCCCCCTCTCCCCACCCCACACACTCTGCTCCCGCCTCACGCCCATACCTGGACCTGAATACCATTAGACCTAATGGAGCGCGGTGTGAGGGACAGCCAATCACGATGGCGTCCCGTCAGTGACACCGACATGTATCTTGGTGCTCATTATCATCCTTGAACAGCGCCAATTTACATCTGATGCTCTGACTAATTCTGCTCCAGTGTTGTCAAGAGGCATAGGAAGTGGCCTGGCCGTGATGACAGCGCGCTTGTCAGGAGCCCGTGGATGGAGGATTCCTCGGGGCATGATTTAATGCCCATGTCAAGCCCCGCTGTCAGCCTCTCTCTCTCTCTTTCCTTCTCTCTCTCTCTCTCTCCCCCTCCGCTCCTTCTCTCCATCCAGCCATTAAGATTCAGCCAGCGGAGAGATGGAGCAATAGAGCTGGCGATTGGCCTGCTTAGGATTCACACTCTGGGCAAGAAAATAACACACCCTTTTTCACAAGTGATTACCCTTTCTCTGTAAACTGCAATTAGGGCTGGAAAAGGAAGGTGGTACAGAGGTGATGGGGGAAACAAAATGTGCATGGCCTCAAAGTATGGGGAGGGAAACCTTGAGTCTTCTTCCCTTGAAGGGTTTTGTAGCTGTTTGTTTGTGTAATTTCCATGGAAAAGTTTTCAGCAGCGCTCTGTGTTGTTTTGGATTTACTGCCCTCTCAGCCTCCCTTTTTAGCGGAGCGATTACCATATTGCACGGCATCTCTGGATACTCCCGATTTTACTATGCAACACTCGGTCGGGATAGAGTCGAGCTTCTGGCGAGCCTCCTCTGAGTTTGTTCGGGGGCAAATTTCCGGGGTTGTTAACAACATGTTTTGGAAATGAAAATAAAGCCGCTCGTGTTTTTTTTGCGCGTGCGTTTGTCTGCGCCGCCGAGAACCGAGACAGACGCTGCCTGATCGTCTGAAACGGCTCTCGAACGCGAGACAAAAACCCGACCGGCGCTGGCCTCCGCCAAAAGGTCAGAGGTGACCAGGCCACAGATGGCTAATCTAGAGAGAGACAGGAACAAGATGCAGATGTGTATGCATTGTCCCTGAGGTTTTTCAGCAATATGTTGCCTCTCCAAACTGTTTTCCCTCTATTTATAAGACAGTGATGAACGATCTGAGATGTTGCTCTCTGCATTTTATGCAGAGAGTAAGAACATATGGCTCGGTTTAGTGCATCCTTGTAACTTTTAGAAGGCTTTGGAACACGGGATGACATATTAAACAGGTTGTTTGTCATTTAAATTGCGTGTGCTTTTTATTCGGTGTGCCCTGTTCGTGTTTTGGCTCTGCTGCACATCCTCTTTGGCCGCATGAAGTGAACCTCTCAGCTTCTGGATTAGAAATCTGCCAAAAAATAAAAAATAAAATAAAGCAGGAAACTTACTGCGTGATAGATGTTATCCCGATGAAGAGTTTCTTTGGTATCGTTTAGTTCAGTAGCTGGCAGACTGAAGGTTTTTGGGGGTTTGAATTGTTCTCATCTGTTGCCGTTAGCAGAGACTCTCGTCGTTGTGGCGTCCGCTCTGAACTCCTCGCGTCTGCATTTCTCGTTGTGAATGAATGAAGAAAAGTCTTGAATTTGGTTGCAACGTAAAAGTCAAACTGGCACAATAACAGGAAAAACAAGCTCTTTATTGACTGTTAATAAGTGGATATGAAGTATCCGTCAGATATATTTTCTGGGAAAGACAAGAAAAGGAAAGCCCAGGTTCTCAGCAACAAACAGTGCGAAGTGAAACAACGGAAAAATATGTAGAAACAGCGAAGCATGACCACTGCGTCGTGGTGGATTACCCATGATGCTGTGGGACCTAATTCATTTAAAGAGGCTCTGGCAAGAGGACGGCATCAAGAACTCTCCAAAAATACAAAATATAAAATGTGTCCTCGCCAGGTCTTTCAATCCAAACCAAACTGGATCAGTGTGAAGAAGTTTTTTTTTTTCCTAAACCTGATAACTAGTTGTGTCGCTATTGGCAGCAACAACTGCGATCTCCACACGTTGTGATTTTGTCCCATTCTCCTTTGAGGAGACTTGGAGGGTGTTGGAGTTTAACAGTGTGGTTAAAGAATACATCCAAATTTGATGGGAGTCCAGACTTTGGCTAGACCGCTCCAACACTGGGCCGTAGGCAGACAAGACCAAAAATCACATGTCTGTCCGTTATGCAAGGTACATGGAAAATCAAATACCTCATCCCTCTATTGTATGTGATTGTGGATGTGAAACTACACTGAAGTCCACTGATCTTAAAGGGCAGGATGAGTTCTTCTGCTGCAGAGAAATAATATTTAACTGTGCCTAAAAGAGCTTTGAAGCCCAAGGAACTAAACTGCAAGGAAATAAACAGGCACCTGGCAAAAATGCGACGTGCCTGAGGAGTTGCACTGACAACAAGGCGCAGACTAACCTGTGCAGTTATTATTTTCAGTTTGTGGTTAGCTTTCCATCCCAGGATGGAGACTGATGGATACCCAGAGTGCTCTTGTGTGTCTTGAAGAGAACTATTGATCGCCGCTGCCTTTGGTTTCAGTCTTCATTAGCTGATCTGCCCATGAAAGCGTAACTGCACGGATCGTAGAAACGACCCCGACTCGGTTTGTTGAAGTGCGGGTCAGGCCAACATGCTGCAGCCTCTTTCCACATGGACATAGGTTTTTGTATTTGCGTTGGTCACTACTGGCGGGCGGCCATGTTAACAAATATTTTCATATGCACAGATATACATCAGTGCTCAACAGTTGCAATAATAATAATAATAATAATGTTGATGTTGATGATGCTCTCTGGATTATGACACTTCGGCTCTCGGCTCATTTGCTAAATTGTGTTTAGTGTTGTTTTCATTGCAGTCTTCATCGGCGCTTTCTTTTCCCACTCTCCTTTAAGAAGAGAAAGGATCATTAGCCCAGGACTATTCAGCCATGCACAGAGGAAGAATGCCATCAAAGTTGTCACAGAAAATGTCCTTGTTCTCTAATTTATAAACAAAAAACACAGATTTCTCCTTTCATGTGGCTTCTTGGAGATAATTATGACAAGATGAAAGCAGTTAAATTCCTCCCTCTGTTCTCTGCTCTTCAGATGGTTCCCCCATTGTCAAAAATGGAGATGAGATTTCATGTGGCTGTCATTGCCCGTGTCCCCGTCTCTCTCTCTCTCTCTCCGTCTCCCTCCCTCGCTCTCATGTCTCCTCTTCCTTCTCCGCTCTGTCTCGCGCTGCCTGTCTCGCCGTCTCACTCTCTCTGTCTTTTTTTCTTTTCTTTTCTTTTCTTTTTGTCAGTTTCTGTTATTGAACTCTGATATTCGAATCTGGGATCCTTTCAGAACTGCCAATCAATCAGTCACCATCTGTCCCAGAGGTTGCTGTTCCCTAATGGAAGAGAATGATTAACTTTTATCAGCTCGCTGATTTATATGGTTTAAAGCTTTAGTGCACAATCAAAGGGACAAATAAGTTCTCTCTTTGCAAGCATATGTTACTCTGCACATTCTCGCACACGCATCCCGGTGTTGACGAGGTGTGCATGGACCCCTCTCTCTCTCTCTCTCTCTTTCTCTCTGTTTTTCTCGCACATTGCACTCTAGTGCACTGAAAGTGCGTCATGCCATGCTGTGGTGTCTGCTGCTGTGTGCGCGCGTGCCCTCCTGGGAGGTAATTACCAGAGTAAATACAGTAGAGGCTGCGGCTGCTAATTTATGCCTGATTGTTGACAGCCAGAGTATTGTTTAACATGCACAGAGAGGGCCCTGGGTGCTACTTTTCATGATCCTACTTGTAAGTGTGTAATTGTGAGTTTGAGAAGAAAAAAAAACAAACAAAAAAAAAAGAACAACAAAAAACAGGGGGACAATTTTCTGCTGCGTACTCTTGTTTTCTCTGAATAACCTCTAACTTCTGCTGGCATCAACAAGACGACTCCGTTGCGATTTTAAGCACGCCTGCCTTATTTTCCTCCTGTGTCTTTCATTGTGTCACGTGGCGTACATTGAGGTTTTACTTCCTCGAAGTCACGCGTGTCAACTTCGAGGCCTGTGGGCCAAATTCGACCCGCCAGACGTTTTTATGCGACTCCAGAAATACAACCTTCGAGATTACGGTCGTGCACTTCAATACAGTTTTATCAATCAAATCGTCAGTTTTATCGGTATTCTCCCAAATTAGAGAGGTTTAGTGTTATTTAATTTCAAGATATTCTTATCAAATGCAGAGACGGCCATCGATTCATATTTTAACAGTTTAACAAGAAGTTTTGTCAAAACTCTCCACCACAACCAGCCGTTTGAAGACGCTCCTGACGTTTATGTGACCCAAAATAAAAATGGGTATGACGCCACTTCCTCCAAAGGTTCAAGTTTACTTTTTGTAAGAACTGAGTTGTCTTATAAAACATCTTTAATAGTTGAAAAGTTGTTCATCAATGCATGTCATCAAAAACGGCAAACCTGTTCCCATTCACAACTTTTCACCCAGCAGTGCTTTGTCAGCAGTAAGTGGGCTTATGAAAAACTTTGTGTGTGAAGCGAAGCCAAACAGGATCCAGCCTGGCCGTCAGACCGGAGCAGTGAGAATGACAGTGGGATTTATGGGAGATGTACCGAGGACAGGGATTGTGAAATTCAAATTTTGCCTCAGAGGATTCAAATGAGGTCTCCAGTGCAACAATGCAGCAAATTATCCCAACGCCGGTCTGCCAGCCTTCTAATTAGGACTTTGTTGCTGGCTCATAAAGCGCGCGCTGAGTATTCCCAGAATGTTTGCTGCCTGCACAGCGCAAAATTGCTACGAACACCTTTTGCTTATGAAGACTTCCTGGAATGCTCAGGATAATTGAATGTGTATTTTCAAAGACAGCAAAAATGTCGGTTTTGTCTAGGTTGTGCTGTTAACCTTGAAGGTTTCTATTGTCTGCTCAAGTTAGCGCTTTGGTACACTTACACATGTTTCCCTAAAACTGATATATATCTCTGATGATTTTCAAACATTTTCTTGACACGCGAGTGCAAATGTTACATGTTAAGAAAACAAAAAATACCCTCATGCTAATCCGGTCATTTTGAAATTAAAACACTCTCGCATTATCGAGAGATAATAAAATGTTTTTGTTGTGACGATTAAAACAAACTCAACATGTTTCAATCATAGTTTCTTTTTCCTATCAACTCCAAATGAAAACACCTCAAACCTTTTAAACGTTTGAGCGCGCTCGTTGAAAGTGTCGTTTTAAAGCGTCCTCATCTCGAGACGCTTCATTATCACGATTTCCCGATAACAAGATAAGTTTCCTCTGCGTGTAAAGAAAACAGATGAGAACTCCAGTTGGTTTTGTTGGTCATTATGAACAATTTCATGCGACGATTTCAATGCCCAAATTGGTGAGATAACGTTTCAACCCACAAATCATGACGGTGCCGATGGTACCGTGTGAAAACGTCCATCATAAACCAATTGTATTGCTTTTACAGGTTCTCCCTCAGTGCCCCGATGCTGCAGCAGTGCAGGATGAATCTGGGTGCAACACAAGAGCTACTCGGTTGTAGCCCATAATGAGCTTCTTATGTAAAAAAAACCAACATTTTGTTTCATGAAATATTGAGTTGTTTACCTCATGATCTTGAGTGAAGCACACTGAAATGAATCACAAGCTGGTACAGCCTCCCTTGCTTCCATACATTTATTATGCATAATCACTCTGAACATCACTTCACTTTCTTGATTAATTTCGTTTCAGAAAGCCTTCTCTTACATTATGGGAAGTAGAAGACTCGGTAAAGTGTTTAGACGCACATACTTTCCCACAGTTATCCGGACTCGCGAAACGCCAAAAGCAAATTATGTCGAGACGTGAGACGATTTCCAATGTTTGCGGCCACTAGAAATCCTGGTTGCACAGCAAAGACTGACTGTAATATGAAACTACATTTCCCTAAACCCAACAGTCCCGCAAGAAACATAGTGGTGGCAGCATGATGATAAGAGTTGCTTTTGTTTCGACGGATGAATCTAAAAACATTAAAATTCTGATTTTAAAATACATTAAAATTTGCATGGCGTTTTGAGTTTTTCGGAAAAAAAATGATCGCAAACTATTTATTGTTTCCCTACCTCTTCACTACTGCAACACAGTGCAACGCTGTTTGCGGCTGCAGTGTGACGAAGTGGTGCGAATAGCTTCGCAAGGCCCCGCCATTGGTTTTATCGCTAATAATCGGGGATCAAATTGTCTCCAAAGTTGCTCAAACAGGAGTAAAATCGTTCCGCTTTCTGCGTCAATTCCTGGCTCCAAAATTACTTCATCCGAAGCGCCTCTGCGGTCGCACAGAAATCCTCATCAGCTCGCCACAACCACTTTCTATTGACTTTTCCTTTGTCCCCGAAGCACACAGTTGTTATCAGATAGACCAGCTGCTCGAGGGGCTTTCAGCGGCTCATCGACACCTCGTGAACCCACGAGCACGAGAGAATAAAGGCGCCGCTACGTCTCAGTTTCGCTCAAATTATCTGCAGAAAGTCCCTTGAATGGAAGTGCGGACGCTGCCACCCAAATTAGCTTTGAATGAAGTTAGCTCTTGCTCCAGAACTTTTAACGATAGCCAGGGTCTATTGGAGATATTGGGCAGTAATTCATTAATAATAAATACTAATGATCTTTGAAGTGTCCGGCTGTTGGACTTTAGAAGTCCCTAGTGGGTAATGAAGCCAGTGGAAACACCTTTGAGGTACTGGTGGTGGTGGTGGTGGTAGGGTGGGGTGGGGGCCGACTGAAGGAGACACTCCGAGTCTTTGTATTAGAGCTGATTGAGCTGGTCCGCGGCCCGGCTTCGTTACAGCCGACCGCTCACACGCCCCGAATTCTTCTGAGGGAGAGCGCTGACGAATTTGTTTAATTGAACGTAAATAATGAATTCCCAAGGAAGAGATTTGGCCCGGTTGTAATTGCCAAAGATCAGAGTCCACAATGCAGAAACTTCAAAACGCCCGAGCCAGGCGGTCGCTCGAGCCGTAACTATGACTTCGAAGAAGAAATGGTGGGAGGGTTGGGGGGATGGGGGGGTGAAGGGAGGGAGCAACAGAGGAGGAGTAAGAGATGGAGATGGAGAAAAGAAGCCGAGCTAATGAGGAACAAAGACCTAATGAGTTTCGCGAGGAAAATAAAGTGTTTCCAAAGTCGTCTTTAAACTTGGCGAGATGAAACGCGGGAGCGGCAGTTGTTTTTGACAGCTCGGGACAAGACGGGCCACAGCTCACAGAGAGAGGGGTAATTCCCTATTCCTTTATATTAGCCGCGCTCTCCCTCTCCGCGCTCTCTGCTGGGAGCCGCCTCATCCCTCTCTCCACTTCCCGACATTGATTCTTGAATTAGACTGTTTTATTGAATAATTAATGGGCCTTTTCCCATGATTGATGATTTGCATCGCTTGAATATTAGCTTCTCAATCAAACCCAGCTTGTTCTAATGTAACCATATTGAAAACATGTCAAACACTGTTTACCCACTTTGTGCGCAATGTTGTCTTAAGTTCTGGCTGCCGAGGCCTCATAATGCTCAGCGGTGGGGGGAACGGCCTTGTCGGGGAGTGTGGCTCAGAGCTCGTTACGAGGCCCTGGAGCCTCCGACACCCTCGCTGAATATGCATGCATGGCGCACGCATTCGTGTGCGCGTGGCTTAGCGGGCCCAGCACACACATTCGCACAGGAAACCACATGCAAACGTACAGTGAGCATGCAGGCCGTCCCGTACAAATATACGCTAATCATGCCTTATAGAAGTCTGCGCTGGAAAGTCACCAGTTTCCCCACAGGAGCCCGTCTTTCAGCTCCAGCAGCTTTACTTTGACTGGCAGCGTTGCCAGACTGGGAATAGATTGTCAGGCATGGAGCGCCCGACGTCGCAGCGCTGCATCTCAGAGAAGAACAGATCAGTGATGGGAGAGACACGTGCATTAAGACTCCCTTTTAATTTGACTGGGATTGAAGTTGAGTGCTAAATTCACGCCATCAGCATCATGATCATCATCCTCATCATCCTCCTCATCCTCCTCCTCACCAGCCAAACTTTTTTTTTTTTTTTTTGTTTGTTTGTTTCGCTCATTTATTTATTTCCCCTCCTTACTTATTCATTCATTCCGAGAGTCCGTTTTTCCGAGAGCGTGTCAGAGCGTCGCTCGGCGCATGAAAGCACTTTGCGTGGCGTTGTGTCTGGTGTGTTTAGACAGTTCCAAACATGTGCACGGCTGAATAATTTACAGCAAAACTGACTAATGACAGGCACTGATCATGTCGAGACGAGGCGGCCCGGGTGACTGCTGATCAGGGACAGAGGCTGTCTCTGCTCCTAACGCTCACTGATGCAGGTTTTTTTTATTTATTTATTTTTTTCTTTCCTTCTCTGTGTTGTGGATTTGGTCAGATTGAGGATGTTTAGGGAAAAGAAAAGATGCCTGATTGCTGTTTCTGAAACAGGAAAAATTTGATATTTATCTATGTAGTATATCTATATATATTTATTTGTATGTCTGTCCACAAATATGGAGTGGAGGGAGAAGTCCCAGGACAGTTGCAAGAAATTGATTGTGAGTTTCATTCATCACTTGGGTTTTGTGTCTGACAGTTCATTCATTGTGCATTCTAGAAAGCTACGAGCTCGGCATGCTTAAAATCCCCAAGACGCTTCGTTGGAGAAATGCACATGAACCTGAGTGCTCTGCATGATTCGTTTTCTGTTGATATACTTTTTCTCTATGATGCATGATCGTCACAACGACTGGATCTAGTAGTAGTTTTATTTTTTTTCAAACCCAAACTTCTTACTTTGCATAAATGGCAGAGAAAAGAAGAAAAATGTATCACCCCGTTTTGAAATCACCAAATTCTGTCACTTTTTATAAATGGTGAGTTTCCAGTTTGAAGACCTTCCACAAAGAGAGGTCCACTTACAGTCATTAAAAAAAAAAACAAACAGGGTACCTAAAACATTGTTTGTCATATTTTGAACCATAAATATGGAATCTTTTGATTTTGAGAATGCCGGGAAACTCAAGCGATACAAGTTTCCGTGTCGCAGAAAATGTAAAACTTCCTGTGAAATGAGAAACATGCAGTTCCTCAGGATGGATTTCGTCGGTGCATTCCCATCCACATTTAAAACGACACAAATCACTGACGACCACTCTGTTGAAGTGAAAGTGAACGCCGTGTTGAGGCCGAGGCTTTGAAAAGCGTCTCAAATTCAGCCATTGCACTGCACTGGAAAAACTACTTAAGAGGAAGTTCAAACCTACTACCAACATGCCCAACATGACTAGTCAAGTTCACCCCAAGAGCGAAACAACAGCAAGATCCGAACAGAACAAAACCCTTCAGCTGGCTGTTGTCTCTGTAAATGTGAAAGTGCCTGTGCAATTGGAGAGAAGCTGCAGAATTTCTTTGTAAGGTGTGCAAAGAGGAATTGTATTAATGCAACATAAACTCAGCACCCAAGGAAAGATCCTCATCCCGACTCTGAAGCACGTAGGTGAAAGTGGTTTGGGAAAAGCAGAACCTGACCAGCATGAGAGAAACATCTGTGAATGGTGGACCTCTGTTCTCTACAGTTTTTTTTTTAGCACCGATTCACATATGTTGGTCAGAAACCCAAGTCCAACAAATGAAATATGATGACAGATTGTAATACAGTATTTCCCCCTGGTTATTGACGTCGCCGACATTTATTTGGAAAAGATTCTTATTCTGCTGGCAAACATTCAACCTTCTTTATTTCTAAGGTGGCTGTAAAATAAACCATTTTCCAATTATTTAAAAAGGTGAAATGTTTTGAATTTTGAAACGTTTTGGAAAAATCTATTGAAGTAGCGCTCGACTTGGCGGGTTTACTTACTTCTTGTGTCTGTTTTAACCAGAGTAAATCAATATTAAATGGTTGTGGAAAATGGCACAGTTTCAAAATAGTTTTTTTTTTTTTTTTTCTTTTCCCTCCCAGTACATTTTTATGAATTAAGTGCTCATTTTTAAATAGATTACTTCAGTCTGGTAGAGGGGAGCACGGTCTTATAGAAGCAGCCAATTAACAACAAAAGACATTCTCTGAGAACCAAGCCGACATTAAACAAAAGCACATATAGCACAATAACAACATTCCCAACCTCGGCTGCTCTCGCTATAAAGGCACCTTGAAGAACAGGGCCACTCCCAGGGGCTTACAGAGTATCAGATCTATTATGCAAAAAATCATTAGGCTAAATTAAAAAGCTGTTTGAGGGTAACCAGATCCTTTAATGAGGTCAGCGAGCAGAAGAGCAACATTAAAACACAACCCCAGAACAGAAACACAAGACAAGAAGAGATGCAGGCCATTGATTATCAATCATCCAGGTCATTATCTTACACACTATCTCTCTCTCTCTCTCTCTCTTTTTCTTTTCCTCTCGCACATGCACACACACACAGCTAAAGACGCGTCCTGTCACTTTTTCCCTTCGTCTTTATTTAGCGGACAGGTGAACATTGTATGTTGCCTTTGTGCGTTCTCGCAGCCTCAGCGGTCAGCCTGCGACGGCTGCAGTAATCGGAACAGATTCAGCGTCTCCTGGAGGAAGGAGTGTTTGCATTTAGGTGGGCGTGTGCGTGTGTGTGTGTGTGTGTGTGTGTGTGTGTGTGTGTGCGTGTGTGCGTGTGTGTGTGCATGCGTGAGTGAGTGAGTGTTCAGGTTCATCTGACAGTCTTTGCAGAGGAGACATCAGTTTATCCGGCGTGGCGGAGCGCCTCTGTTTATTTAATTGGCCGCGTTGAATTTCAAGTGGGCCGCAGCATCTAAAAATACGACCAAAATGATGCTAAGGAGACGAGATATAGTAAAAGATGACAATTATGGTAATGCGGCTCAGTTCTGATAAAGACGTAGAGTGTCATGCGTCTGGCCCGCCTCCAAACGCTACACATTAGTGGTAACAGTGTGGGAGAGGGGTTTGTGTGGTGAAAGTGAAAGGACCAGAACAAAAACCTAATCGATTCAGAAACATTGTTTGTACAGTCATGCCAATAAAGGCTTCGGCAGTGACAGATGTTGTACTTGTCTCTGACATACTTTTTTTTTTGTTTTTTTTAATTTTCATGCTGAGGAAGAATTTAAAACGATTTAAAAGAACGTTTTAAACCTTGCTATTAGCAAATATGTCATTTCTGTGGGGCCGACATTTCCTGTTTTAAGCCTTCTTGTCAATTACCTCTGAAATTTCCTCTGGCATGCTGCATATCGAGTTCTGCATCAAATCCTGACTGATGGCGACCAATCATTGGCTTTTTAGTGGTTGAAGTTAATCATGGTTTATTTGATTCTGCTTATCCACCTACTTCTGGGGAAGTGACAATAAGTTCTGGGTGATTTCTGAGATTTAGGGAAATTGTTATAAGTAGTTCCTGATGTTTGCACACTTCTTCGCTTGCAGTGTTCTTAGTGAAGCGAAGCAATGTCACGACAGACGCCAGAGAGCGTTTCCTTTCAGACAAATACTTTTTTCAAGCTGTTTGTTGCAAACAGATTGTTCAGAGCAGAGGTTCTCAATCAAGAACTGAGGTTCCCAATTACCACTGTCCAGTAAAGGTACAGCACATTAACTTTCTGCCTAGTGCTTCGGCCTCATGTATGTTCTCTATTTACATTTAACCTAACCATGGGAATTTACATAGAAACAATAAAATCAAGGGTCTGAGCACCCTTCTTGCACATATACTCATGAATTTTTGAGTAAACGGGATGACAGCGTTCCACTCGGGCGCCTTCTTTAGCTCAAAATGGAAAAAAAGAAAGACAAACGCATGAAATGACATAAATAGGATGAATTCCCTTTATTTTTTTATTACATATAATATGTAACAAAGTACACAAACCTTAGATGCCAGCGGTAACCCTGTTCCTTTGGCTCAAACTGTCTTCAGAAGAACGACGGAAAATGTTGAGTTTAGTTTTTCCATTCCTTTTCATTCACTGAGTGGAAAAGAGATGCTTTGCTGCTTCCCTGCTTTTGCCGCTCTGCTGGTCATTCTCTTATCTGTCATTTATCAAAAAGTCAGCTCATCTGGGAAGTTACGTTCAAAGTAAAGAAGTGGCTGTAATTAAGGTAAAGATCTTTTTTCCCCCCCACTGTCTTAATCCATTAGAAAAATCTAATCTGCTTTTTATTTTGTTCTTGTTTTTTTTTGTTTTTTTTAGCTCTCACTAACTTAATTTTCATCTCACTACTTGTGGCCGAAGTCAAATTTAATTCTGTCTTTTTCTTAAATGCATTCAACTGAAAATGTTATTTGTGAATCATTGTCCTCAGTGCCTCAAAGAGCTGACTGGCGTTTCAAATAACGGCTGTCGACAAATATTACAACAAAAATAAACGTCAACCTCAGTGATCGGGATACTGTGGAGTCGAGGGGATAATTGTGGTTTTTAAAGTTGTAAATAAGAAACAATTCGAACCACAGTGTAGATTTTTATCATGAATTTGTGCATAAAATCCAGACATTTATACTGCATCAAGCTTTGAGAGCATCATGTCATATTGGACAGGAAGTCAACGCATTGATTTTGGGAAATCGTGAATGATTTATCTATAAACTTTAAGATGATTTCTCGAAACATGCTGTGCTGCGACGTCTTGATCTCGACAAAACCTAAAACCAAAGTCCGTATCCTCTGCTGTGTGAGCCATGTCTTAACTCCCGCGATCCCTCATGTGTGCATGTATCTGCTTACGTTTCTGTGTGTTTGGAAGGTTGATTAAAACCCAAAATAGCTACCTGCTGATGTATCCAATCAATCACCGCCGGCCTCTCCGACCTCATGATCGCTCTTCTCTCCTTTCCTCCCCTCTCTCCCGTCCGACTGACTGACTGCCCGTCTCTATTTTCCCGTTCGGTGTCATCTCCACATCACCTGGTCGTGCTCTGGGGACGGTTTTTCGTGCGTGCCTGTCTGCATCTGTCGACCCCTTGACCTCAGGGGAGCCGTGTGAGAGGTCTCAGTCTGCGCCTGTGTCAAATGGGACGGTTGGCACGACTGAGTCGGATGCAATTACGGAGGCTGTGTTCGGCGCTGTCAGTGCGCGAAGCGGGGGCTTCCCGGGTGGAGGCAGGAGCTTTAAATAATGGAGGAGTTGGCACTCGCCGGCGAGCGGCAGCCCTCGGACGCACGTAGCTGCCCTGGCCGTGATCACATCTCACCTGTGAGAAGCGCGGTGCCAGGTGCTGGGTATATAGCAGGCTGTTATTATGTTACTCACAGGTTTGTGTCACTGGCAGCCGTCAGCTGCAGAGGCAGCGAGACTGAGCGGGCGGTGATGGCTGAAATACTTAAAAAGGACACGCGGCGTTCAGTTCATAGGCGGCGATGCTTTGGGAGCAACAGTTGTCAGTTGATCTGAGGACAATTATTGGAACACCTGCTCGACGCTTTTGGTAGCATGCGGTCCTCTTTCTGTCTCGTGATCGCCTGTAAAGGCTTTACTGACGCAGCCTTCCATCAGCAACACACGCTGCTCGCTTTCAAACCCAGCCTGCTTTTTTCATTCAAATACATATAGATGTGTGTCTGTTTTAGTTAAAACAACAACGAAAAAAAAAAAAGAAAAAATATCGCATAGTCTCCGGTGTGAAGCAAGCTTTGAAATCAACTTTTGATTGTGTCTTCAAACTGTGGCTTGATTGGCAGACGCGTGGCGGCAGATAAGAGCAAGGTGTGTTTCTTTGATTAGAGGTTGTGTGTGAGGCGGCGTGCTGCTAAAGTCGCCCAGTGGCTTTAAAGGGTGTCACTGTTCTGTGTTCCTCCCGTTTGACTGTAATTGAGCGCTTCTGCGGCCTAATGATTAGAGGGTCACAGAAGTCGAACCCCGCTCCAGCTGTTCCCCTTCAGCCCCAGTCACAAATGAGAAAGACCAGTGGGACCCCTGCCCTGCCCCCTTTCCTTTCCCCTCACCTCTGGGATGGCCTTAATGAGTCGCGCCTCGCTCTCTTCTTCTTCTTCTTCTGTCTGCTCCCATCTGCCAAAGTTCCCGCCGTCCCGCTCCGTTTCAGAGTCGTCACCGATTCCAGAGGCGTCCTGCAGCTCCTGATGCTGCAGCTCTTCTAATGATTTGCCCACAGGAGGCCGAAAACTCAAACGTGCACCTCAGCCAGCGAGGACAACAGCCAGCTCCGTGCTTCTGTGTCCTTTAGATCTCCTCAAGGCAGCACAGTAGTAGGTTACCTTCGCCCACTGTGATCTGAATAACCCGCCCGTGTGTTGGCTGATTTGTTAGACAAATCACTCCAAGAGGAAACATGCTGGATGCGAGTAAAATGTCCGGGTTCTCACACTCTAAAAGCTGCTGGGTTGCAAACGGCCCAACTTGGGATTGTTTTCAATGGCTTTGAGTCCATAATACTGGCAACTCTTTGAAACACAGTGCATTTGAAAAGTATTCACAGTGACTCCATTTTCCCACATTTTTGTTACGTTACAATCAATCTCCTCACCATGACAATGTGGATTTTTTTGGGGGTGTTTTATGGAAAGTAGAAAACCAAGAAATCACATTTACATACGGTAGATATTCACAGCCTTTGCCAATGAATCTCAAAATTGAGCTGTTTCCACCGATGATCCTTGAAATGATTCTACGTCTTAAATGCAGTCGGTCAGAGCGCCGATGTTCCTTGATGGAGAGTAGAGAGGCTTCCAGAAGAGCAATCATCTCTGCACCACTTAGGCCTGTGTGGTGGAGAAGCCAGAGGAAAGTCATTCCTTAATAAAAGGCACATGGCGGCCCATCTGGAGCAGTTGTACAAAAGGCACATGAAAGACTCTCAGACCACAAGAAACTAAAATCTCTGATCTGATGAGACAAAGCTCGAACAATTTTGTGCAATTGCCAGACCCTGTGCTCGAAGAAATCTCCTCCATTCCTACAGTGAAGCACGGCGGTGGCAGCATCATGCTATGAGGATGCTATGCAGCAGCAGCAACAGGAAGACAATGTAGGATCAAGGGGAAGATGAACGAAGCAATGTTCAGACACACTGTAGTGGAAGGAAGGTAGACTGCCTTTGACGATCAAAGGTAGGTAGACTACCTTTGACCGTCAAAGGTAGGTAGACTACCTTTGACGATCAAAGGTAGGTAGACTACCTTTGATCATCAAAGGTAGATAGACTACCTTTGATGATTAAAGGTAAGTCTACCTACCTTTGATCAAAGGTAGGTAGACTACCATTGATCAGTTTACCTGAGAGAAGACTTGAGTCTGCAACTGCTGCCAAAGGTGGATCACCAAAGTATTAAGCAAAGACTGTGAATACTTTGCTTAAAATGTATTCACACATAATCATAATGGCGTGTGTGTGAAGAATTTTGAGGAAAGAGATTAATTTAATAATAAGGTTGTAAAATAACGAAATGTGGAAAAAGTGAAGCCCTGTAAATACTTTCCAGATGCAGTCCATGTTATTGGTTATTAATGTTTGTTTCAATTTCTCTTTTAGTTTGTGTGAAGCGATGCTTTCTTAGAAACAGTCATTTGAAACTGTGTCATGGCAGTTAAAAAAAAAACTTAATTATTGTGATATATTTGTGCCATATTGTCCTGCTGCACTCTGTTGTACATTTGAGGAAAATTCTGAATAAAGACTTAAGTTGCGAAATGTTGTGAAAGTGTCGCTACAGCAAATACTGTCACAAGTCCAAAATATATCACAGTATTAATATTAGGGCATATTAACAGCACAGAGAAGAGTAGAGGTTTTTTAAAGGAAACGTTTTTTCAGGAAGCTGCATGTTTCTGTTTACTGTCTAAATGTTATTTGCTGGATTTCAAGTTGTACAGTAAGACGTATTCACCAGGGGTTTTGTGTAATAAAAATAAATAGGCTTATTTGGTATTAAATTAGCTTCAAAAAAATGGAAAGTGAAGACATCACCCTGGAGGAACTAAAAGCAAAAAAATGATCAATATGGAAAAATGGCAGATTTTTAAACAATTCTTTCTATTGCCTGGTCTGTTTTGTTTTGTTCAAAGTTGAAACCCTTGTTTTTTTTTTTATTGTGAGATACAACAAGGCTATTGGAGTCGTCATTAGAAATTCATAAACAAAATAATGACTCTACCATGTTTATCAGATGTTGCTATTTATTGCAAGGAAGCTGTATTTTATTTTCTTTTTTTTCTTTTCCCATCAAACTTTGGCAGCTCCGCGGAGAGCAGGCCGAGCTGCTTCCCCCTCACGTCTGCCTGCGCAGCGAATCCGCTCTGCCGCAATCGAAGGAGCCGCAAGGTTTTGAACTCAAACCGCAGTTGAAAGACTATACAGTTGCGGTTGCATGTGACTTTGAAAACCCGGAGTCTTTCTGCCGTTTCTGAAGGGAACGGTGACATGACAGGGAGCGGGGCTCCTAGTCTTGCAGTTTTGTTTTTCTGTTCGAAATCAAAGGACACTGCTTACTTTTTTGGCCTCAATCAGCATGCAGCTGCTTTGGTGGTGGATTGCAAGGTGTGAAAACGCTGCTTTTTCTTGCAGTGCTGTTGTACATTTTCCTTTTCTTTTTCTTTTTTTTTTCACGAAAGAATATGATTTTTGTAGTTGTTGACAACAAACAATAAGAGAGGGCACATTTTGACAAACATTTGCCTTTTTTCATCTGATGCCAGATGTTTGTTGAGCGAATGCTCTGCTGTGGTTTTGGCTCATGCGTAACATACACGAACCGCATAATACACCTTGTGTTGTGGCTTGATTTCCTGCTTTTTTAAACGCAAACCCAAGGAAGGGAGCGAGTTTGTGTATCGCTGATGTTTAAATATCACAAATAAAGTCAAAGTCACGCCTGGTAAATATGTGTGAGATAAATTTAAAAAAAAAAAATCCTAATTAATGTAAAAATTGGTGCCCCAATTATCAACGTACCTAGCAATTCCTTAAAAACAAAAGTAACCAATCCATTTTTTAAATGTACAGTTTATCGATACAAATGTTTCACGAGGCTGTTTTACCTGGGCTCTCTTCAAAATGGGTAAGACAAGAGAACATGCAACGGAATTAAATCACGTCGATCTTGAGCTTCACGAATAAGAAAATGTTTTTTTTCCCCAAGACCTAAAAAGGCTCGTTGCTGCTACATTTATGTCTTTAGTCGGTTAAAGCGATGTGATTCATACATACAGTGAGTTTCTTCTCAAATCTAACACTTTCTGGATATTATTTATCACGAAGCTTTGAGAGGCAGAACTCGCTTCAGGAGTTCTCTGTTGCTTGGACTTGGAGCACTTCTTACTTTACAAGGCCATTTCTGGCCACATGACCTTCACATCTTCAGTTTTGGCTGCCAGTATGAACAGGAAGCTTTTTTTTTTTAGTAAAGGAGGTGAAAATAACCAATACTTTATGCTTGAAAACTGAAGTTAAGGGCGGCATTTTGAGGTCAACAAGCCTTCGTTGCAAACATTTGACACAATCGAAATGGGAATATCTGTGTTCAATAAAAAAAACAAACAAGGACTGTCATGTTGACCAAAGGGAGTTGTACAAAGTGTCAACATAAGTGGCGTCAAAAATGGCGGTACAATTGATTTGACTTAGAAAATGCTTTTCTCCGAAAGTGATTATTTTCCCATCGAATTAATGTGCTGAAATTGAAGGGTTGATGTTCTTTTTGCACACATTGCTTAGTGTGAAATGAACAAGTGCGCTAAAACATTTTTAAATGAAACACTTCTTCACCAGCTAAACGTGGAGGTTCCCTGTGCTTTTTAAATCCACGCTGTTTCAACAGATTAATACCACGTCAGGCTGTTTTCTTTTGCTGCATTAAGCAGCTTTACATCAGGAAACAATCAAGACGAGCTCAAACGAGCTTTCGCTTCCCCGTTAAATGAGTCATTTGTCAAATATTTCACTATAAACCAGGTTTTATTGCCAGATCTTTGTCACTTAAAAGTATCAAAACATCTTGTCTTGACGAACAGTGATCTGCGCATCGTCTTCAACAACGCAGCCGGACAAGAAGAGTGAAGTCAGACGCCAGAGGTGCTCAAACCAGGACGAGTCTCGGCGAATGAATGAAACCATTAATCAAAACGTTCAAGACACCCACGTCAGCTCAGCATGTCTGCGTCCAGTGTTCAATATCGGCGCTAAATCAGTTTGGCAAAGGCGGGTGATTGCTGTCAAAAGTTAATTTTTAACAGAAGGTAAACATTTTTACAGGAAACACTTTGGTTGTGCAGGTCTGAAGATGTGAGAAATGATTGGAGAGGGAGAAGTGGAGAAGGGGGGGTGAGGGGGGTGGATGACTAAAAGTGGGCGGCCAATGAAGGTCCTTTTGGTCCAGGGCTCCCCGCTGCGCTGCACGTTTTTCATTTTCCACCGGGTTGAAAAGATCAGGTAATTGAAAAGGAGACAATCCAGCAGCCGTGGCTCCACACACGCCAGTGAAAAGCTTCAGAGCTATTAGAGTCCTACACTTTGGGCCCTGTCTTTTGTATTTCTTTCACACGTGGCTTCAGGACAAAAAAAAAGAAGAAAAAAACGGCTTCATAATGACAACACCTGAAAAGTGTTTTCCATCAGGCCCATGCATCATTGTCAGAGCGGGAGATGAAATTGTATTGTTTCTTTTTGGATGGGCAATATCAATAAGGGGGACAGCCGGCTGGACAGCAAAGGATGGATGGATGTGTGAGTGTGGGAGAGGCGGTGGGCTCTCTAAATGCAAAGTATATTAAAATGTAATAAAAGTCAGATGTTCCACGTCCTCTCACACACACCTCTTCAAATAATAGAAAACTTGGCTCTTCGAGACTTTTATTACTTTGTGGATTCTCTTCTTCTGGCCACTACGTGATGATTTATGCTCCGGGCTCGTCCTGGCGATCTCCGAAAAGTTCTGTTTTGCAGAAACGAGCAATAAAGAACCGAAACGACGCAAGTCAGTGGGTCGATCTGAATGCGTAAAAGACAGGAAATAAAGAGAAAATCCGACTCGGGGGAAGAAAAAAAAAAAAAAGCACACCGTTCTAACTTTTCCATTTCATCTTCCATTACAACCACAAACAAGAATGCATTTGATAGAGGCTTTATGTTACCGACCAATAGAAAGCGTCGATTGCGAAGCGGAAGACTTTCAACATTTTATTTCATTTTAGTTTTATTTTTTCCGCAACAATAAAAACATCTGCCTCATCTTGAAATGCTCTTCATTTGAAATGATCGCCGCAACTCCTCCAAAAAAAAAAGAAACGTGGTGGCATCACCACGCCGTGGAGACGATTTTCTTCAGCAGGGAGAGGGAGCCTGATCAGAGCTGATGGGAAGATGGATGGCGCTAATAAAAGGGGGGGGGGCGGGGGCAGGAGGGGCGAACCTGGAAGAAAACTTGTTGGAGGCTGCAAAAGAGGCCGGGGCAGAGGTTCCCCCCTCCAGCTGGACGATGACACTAAACATACAGGCAGAGCTGCAAATTGAATGGTTTTGGACTTTTTTTTTTTTTTTTTGCAAAGAATCGGGGGTGGAGTGGAGTTTGGAGGGGTGTAAAGCTGGCAATGAAAGGACACAAAAGGCTCACAGCTTCATGTTTAAACTTTTGTGTAAAGGGGGGCTGAAAACACGAGCGCTCCACACTGTGCCACTCTTGAGTTTGTCTGACATAAAATTCAAGTTAAACACATTAAAGCTCGTTGACGCAACGAAACGTTAAAATCCTTTTGAGATTATTTCATTTATTTATGAATAATAAAGCTGCTCTCTGATAGAATAATCATAACTTTTAATACACCCTGTGTTTTATGGCTTTGTTTAATACAGGAGAAAGCCGTGCAAACACATGAAAATGTATTCGGCTGCACAAGAATGCCTGACGACCTAACACGCGTGTCGTATTGAAATTCTTCGTATTTTTGGTGAATCTCATTTTACCAAACGCTCTCTCCACACCCCCCACCCCCCCCACCCATCATCACCTCACCGTCAGACCTTCCGAGTGAGATTTGTCCAAGATTAATAGTTTTATGATTTATAGGCTGGCAGCGTGTGAGCAGCGCTGCACCTCCAAAACAGCCAGATATACAATTATCCGCTGCTCTTGCCCTATATGAATGCCATTTCCCCGGCATCCCTTCTTAAAAGAGACATGGGCCATTTGTCTCCCTCGCTGCCTCCTCACCCAGGCTGGTAATAAGCCATCTGCTGGATCTGAGCATGAAAGATTAAAATGATATACAGTATGAAAGCTCTCTATTCAGTTGCTAATGTCCAAGATTCGGGGATGCAGAGGCCAAAGCTGTCATCTCTCTCAGGAAGAGGTAATTAGAACTCTTCCTCCGAGGGGCGGCCGCTGTCTCCGCTTCAGCCTCACGCAGAAGCCGGCCCCCGTGCCGGCTGCCACCGGCCAAACCTCATTTAGCCGGCCAGAACAATGCCCGACCAAATGTCTGCCTAATCCCCACAATCCTTTGTATTCATTGAGGGCTGGTCGCATGGGCCTGAGAAGAGGACCCTGCTGCTTGTGTGTACTTATGGACGTTTGCGTGTGTGTGTGTGTGTGTGTGTGCGCGTGTGCATGTTTTAGGGCAGGGGGTCAACTTCAAGCCCACAGTGCTACAGGCGAGGCGTGTGATTATTTCACTCACTGTCATTATGTTTTTGTCAGTCTAAGTATGTCTGTGGGAACAGGAGCGGGTCCGTGCGTGTGTTCACGGGCGCAGTTTTTTGGGTTCGCTTGTAAATAATTGGATATTGGAATGAGACACATTAGAGACACGAGTTTGATCTACATCTGAGAAATGGTGCAAGAGGAGAGCGAAGTAAATTGGCCTCATGCAGGAAGGGGACAGAATGGCCAAACCAAACCGGTCATTCTGTCCTTCGGTGGAAATTTTGTAACGTCTGTGTTTTGTTTTGAAACAAAGATTTTATTTTCAGTCTTGTGTGGCTGTTGGTGTTTCACGGGCAGCAAACCAACAAAACGTTTAGCTAATGTTGCTTTTACTTTCGACAAAAACATTGTAGGAACATTTTGGCTGCAGTTAAAGGTGGACACCTTTTATGCCCATCTTCGTTTACCATGGAGCTCAGTATCAGTTCATATCTGACGTCAAGTCTTCCCATAGATTCTTATGAGATACAGACTTTGACTGGGCCATTTTAACCTTCACACAAACCCGGACGTTACTGTTTTGACTCAACACTGGACTTCCCTTACAACATGCGCCGTGAGCTGGCAAAGTGCCCCTGTGTCCACATGCTTATAGTGCAGATAATAATTTAGCAGTCGTGATTGATCTGAAGGTCAAACTTGCGGCTAAGGAACCGACCAGGGGAACTCGAGACGCCCGCTCTGACCGCTGCGCCACGTGACGCCTTGTCGGAGTGTCGGTGAGGCTACAGAAAGGATGTGGCTTCTCTGAAACCTGATGGCGTTTAACCAGATGTTAGTGGGGCGTTTGTGTGTATTTGAGCTTAATTGTGACCACATGTGGGCTGGAGAACACTTGCAAAAAGCTTCAACGAATCTGCAAAATTCAATGGAAAGCTGCTGGTTAAATCCTCATTCCACCCTAGCCTGAACAGAGGAGAGTCACAGCGCTGTCAATCACTCTCGTGTGTACGCTCCTCACACTCCAGCTCTCTGCTACGTTGCGGCTGGTTCGCGACAACATCGTTTGGATCCATGTGGGTGTGTCCTGTGAGAGAATCCTGCAGAGTTCATCTCGTAGGAAAGCCTCGCCACCCTGGGCTCCACGCTTTAGCCGTTGCACCAGTTGAGAAACTCCCAGTTCACCTTCTTCCATCTCAATCCTCTGGACCAGAAAAGAGGTTACCCCCCTCATACGCCCCCCTCTTTCACCCCCGTCCCCCAACCCTGCTTTTAGCCTTCTGCTCATCCTTCTTTCGACGAGAGGGAAGGGAAAAAAAAAGAAAAGAAGAAAGAAAGAAAACGTTCCCCTCATTCTCTTTCTCGTAATACAAACCTCAATTATGCATAAACTTGTCAATTTGGCCGTTCAAAGAGGAATGACACGGAATCCAGTGGAGAGGGCTGTCTGAAGATATATCTCTGACAGCGACAGCGGGGAGCTTAATGCATGTCTTAGTGGCTGTCCTGTCTCTCACACCCACTCCCCATGTGACCCGTCCTCACATTCATATTATTAAACATATCTGATAGAACTTAAACCCAGTCAGCAACTGAGATGCCATGGTACACCCCTCCCCCCCCCCGTTATATATTTTTACATCTGCCAGCTCCGGCCCTCGCTGCTGGGCTTCATTGTTAGTTGAGCTTGAATGACGCTGCCTGCAGGACTTCATCTCAACCTGAGCCTCTCACGGAGCTGCCTTCATGGCTTCCTCCTGCCTGTATTGTGCAATCTATGCTGAATTGATGCGTAAACGCTCCAAGCTTTGTTACGTTTTAACCGTTTTCCCATTCAAACTTCTTCTTTTTCATGTTTTAATGGGATTGTGAGAGAAAGACCACCCCGGCCCGAGCTGTCGTGTTCTTCTCCACCTTTCCGTGTACTTTTTTTTTTCTTTCATGTGGGTCCAACTGTACCGGGCGATGTGAGTAAATGGTTCTGTCATGCCTCCTGAGTGGATTAAAGTGGCCTTCAATTACCTTCATCATTGACCTTATGAAGCTGGTTAACTGCAAAAACCCTTAACCCCGAAAGCAGCGACTGAACGAAGGCTCTGATTCGCTCCCAAACACCGAGGGTGACAGACACACATTTGTGCTCACAACATTTTAAAAGGGGGCGAAAACAAATTGGAAAGATTTATAAAGAAGAAATAGGTTTAGGCTGATATAATGCATTGTGGAAGTTTAGCTCTTTTTTTTTTTTTTTTTCTCCCCCGATTTTGGTTGAGATCAAAGCTCGGTTTCAGGTCTAATTAACCAAACGAATGCAGATCCCAGACCTTCTGGCTGCAAGGAAGGCCTTGGAGGGATCCCTCGCTGGAAATCCAAATCAGATTTAAATAATTAATTTGACACCTTGAGCTCCGCAGAGAAAGAGGGGCTCCGTGTTGGAGTTTAGAACAATGTCACTGCCAAGTGTAATGCTGTTTGTCTCCATGAAAATTAGCTGGAGAGAAAGCAGCCACTCCATTGTGCCGTCTCCTCGGCAGATCACGGGTACGGGCGCGCTCCTTTTGTCATGCTAACGGAGAGCTTTAAGGGGCCGTTGGTGAAGAAGGCCTACGGCCAGGGCTCCGCTCCTGACTGGGCTCGTCTGAGGCGAGCAGCGCCTGGCTCTGGGGACCTGGAGCCGGGGTCATTTTATGGTTTTTAATCCTCTTAATCCCCGTTAGAAGGGGCTTGGTGGAGACAAATCCGCTCCCAGAGGTCCTTAGGATTCAAATGCTGCGCTTGAGCAACTGTATCATTTGATAACAACAGTGGCTGAGGATAGGGACAGAAAGGGCGGCTGAAGAAATAAAAAGAAAGATAAAAATCTACATCACGATTCGACGATACAGATTTCTAATTTGCCCTGTGGTTATTAGCAGTAGCTGCTTGCATGTTTGTCTGGTGATTTTTTTTTTTTTTTTTTTTCCCATCAAGGTGGACAAACTGTTTTGGATTAAAGACTCACATAAACTATGGGTCTAAATCTCATGCTAATCGCCCTTATGTTGCCCTGTGGTCCATTACCAAATACCAAATGGTCTTGATTCTTGCATGAACCCAGCCAGGAGTAATCCAGAGGGTCCTATTCAAATTAATACACTCTTGTTAGCCTCGTCTTGGACAAGCTCACTTCATTATCACTCAATTAAAAGTGCATATATGAACAGGTCTCTCTGCGGAGACTCTGGTGTGTCTAAGCTAAAGTGACCAAACACCGAGAGCAGAAGTTAGTCGGACCACAGCAGGACATGCAAGCACAGGAAGTGAATAAAATGGCTTCTATTACACTAACTAATCAGAGAGATCGTGACTGTGTTTGTTTTAAATAAATATTTGACACTAGTTAAAAGGATATTTTGGGGAGTATTTTTGCATGAGATGCAACACTCAAGATTTTCCTTGTCCAAAATACAACAGAGCTCTGACTTGTCGACGCCAATGTTTCAGCCAGTTCTGATTTTTCTTTAAGCGCTGCAATCACAAATAAAAGCTCGTACTTCCAAGGAAAAAAAAGTAAATGTTTCTGTCTTCACAATAAAATGTTTTATAGTAAAAATAACAAACTGACCTTCTGAAAAGCAGCCTCGTGTTACAGGCCTGACTCATCGAAAAGCTACCAATATTAAAAACAGTTAAGGTCACCGGATAGAAACTGTATTTAGTAATAAAGTCCAACTCCAAAAAGTGTTTGCAGGACATACAGTGGGAACTCTTGACCTCAAAATGCACAGCACTATATCTAATATCTATCTTATAAAATGAGAAAGATTTTCACATTTTATCTTTCCGTGGTTGTGTGTTGAATGCCAGAAAAGGACCAAACATAGTGTTTAAGCAGTGGAACAGTACACTGCTTCTAAAAACACTGAACTGTAGACAGTCCTCCAGCTTCTATGTCATGTCTAATTGAAACAGCATGACAAGGGATGGTTAAGTTGAGTCACGATGGCCCGTGGCTCACCAAGGAACCCAAACATAGCCCAGAATTCTCATTTTTCTGAAAAATGACTTGAGACAATATGAGTTTGCGGTAAGACATCTTGGACAGCTCAGACCAAATGACTGAAAGATTAACAGGAAAGAAAATAGTTGAAAAAACAACGACAAAAAAAATAATATATATATATTCAGCCACCATCCCTCTTAATCATTTTTTTTTTTACTTCTTTTCCACATTTTTCCACGTAACTTTTAAGTCTTTTCTGCTCCTCTTAATCACTCCGAACCAGCGCACACTCGTCCGAGACAGATCTCCCGTTTCTCAGCTCCTCCTTTCCGCTCCTTCTGCTCAGACTTTGCCCACCTGATCTTTCCTCGCAAATAGTACCCAAAAGTTGAGTATTGGACTGAACACCTTTAGCACTGAACCCATGTGTGGGAACAGGCTAGCTGTCTGTACACTGCATATAGCCTGCAGCCAAAGACCGAGCAAAACAACAACCACAAGTCTGGCCTGTCTGAAGAATGCCAGGACTGCTTAGTGGTTGGCAGCCTCCAAACACACCAGGGGTACACTGCTGTCATTTGCAGGGAAGGAAAAGTTGAGATCCAGAATTCCTGAGACAAGGCGCGTGTTATGTAGAACGAGGAGAGCAAAACCTCTCTTCAAGTCTGGATACGTAATACTGCGCTCGGATGATGATGGTCTGCTTGGAATTACTTAATGGCTGAAATCCTAAAACGAATCAAAGGAAATGGATGCAAGCGTAATATAGCGGTTTATCTGATAAATGAACATTATTTATTTATTTATTTATTTATTTTATGTTTGCTAAAAGTTAGTTTATGTAAGAAATCATGTTTGCACGACTGCTGCCTCCGGACATGAAAAGTGTTTTGTCCTGATCGGTTTGCAGGATAATCCGCTGCGACGTGTTATCCTGCAGCTTTCGTCCCGAAATGAGAGCTGACACAAGCACAATGGAACGACAACAAAAGAACCAAAAAACATGCTTTGTCAATTTCAATGCGTTTCAGTTTCAAGTTAGGAAACATTGTGGCGTTCTAGTTTGCGTAGCTACTAACAGCCCCAACGACCCATAATGATCTACACAAACTTTACGTCAATGTTTTTCGATCCATTTCGTGCTTTTAAACGTTACAGATGCCATTGAGATTTCATTGCACAGTGTGTGAAATAAGTTTTTTTTCTTTCTTTTTTTTTCTTTGCACTCTTATGGCTAGTGACGAAGCTTCCCGTTTGACAGTTTATAAAAACTGTTGTTGAAAATCAGAGGAACAAATTAACTTATATTTACTTGCTTGTTATTTTCCTCTGATCTTCTGGGTTCCAGGAACTCTGCGTATACAGTGGGATTTCAGAGAACAATCATACGACAGCTGACTTCAGATATTTCCAGAGTTTTATCCAAAGAATTCAATGCAATACAGAATGTTACAACAGCATTAAACCCGGATTATCAAAAAGTCCAACACATGACAAACATAGAATTACCTGCATGAGTTGAAAGGGAAACAGAAACAGAAATAAACAAAATGCATTTTGGGAATCTCTCACTCAGCACAAAGAGATTCGAAGTTCTGCTGTAAAACAAACCATTTTATAAGAATGTGTATTCCCCTCATTTAAATATATGCATTAGAAGGTGTGCCTTCTCCTTGCAGGGCTGTTCCAATGTTCATTTTATTACCTCCTGCTAAAGATCCCAAAAGAAAATATATGGATTATCAAACTGGGTCTTTCCGTACCAGGTGTCTCCTGCAGACCCTCCTAGACCAGAATTTATGACATCCACCAAGGTCTGTTTTGTTTTCTGTCCCAAGCAGATAGTGTTTAGTGTACTGAAACAAAATCTAATGCTACAAATACTAACTATACGTTCGGATTTAAAACTGCAAGATTGTCTAATTTGGAAAAGCTCTTTTTGAAAATATCTGAAATAATTTTAAGAGTAAAAATAATGGTTTAATAATCCCATTGTATCTTAGTAATATACTTTGCATGCAAGTAATATGATTTAAAACTAACTAATTGAAAACATGCTGTTTAATGCTTAAGGAAATAGCTTAATGCGTTTGATTATACTTTGGCGAAGACTTTTCTTATACATTTAATGTTTCACTGAACTTTTGAACCAACACCAAGGTCTTTATTTCTCCTGATAACAGACACCCCCTGTCTGCAAACCCTCCTTACGGGAGTACAAGGTTGAATCTCAGAGTCACCAGGTGTCTTAGCCTGAGTTTTTATCTAAGTTTACCAGTCGTAAAGTCTACTCCTAAAAATTCATGCTACATCTAATATTACCTGTCTCTAGAATTATGCTAACTAAACTTATATTCTCAACATTCCCCCTGTTGATCTCTTAAAAATAAGAGATCACCTAAAATACCAGCTCATACTTACCTGGGAGCAATCACATAAGTATGTAACACTGTCCAGTCTGTAATGATTCAGGGAGCGACGTTCACTAGGCAGTCTTCTGAAACAATGAAATGTGAAAAAAGAAGCAAAAGCAGAAGTACATCTGTAAGGGGGCAACATTTCTTCACAGCACTGGACGCATATCATGCATATTAATACAATAACTTACCTGCAGACACTTCTTCTGTGTTATTAATTCAGAAGCTTTATGATACCGGTGTCACAGTGTGAACGGTAACTTGTGAAAACGACAGAAGTTGATCAATCTGATCCCGTCATCTAACGCAAAATCCGGAATATCACTGGATTAGTGGAGAATCTGCACTGAACGTCTCTTTGTTTTTACACAAATCCAAGATGGTGTCTGTAAACATCCCGAGATCGTACGAGTAAAAGAACGTTTTTACCTCGGCGGTTTTTCTATGATCATGTCATATGATTAACTCAAGGAATTGCGTTGCATTTCTTCGTGATCCACCAAACTGAGACGTCACCGTCCAAGACGCAAAATTAAACTTTGTCCTTAATTTCTGAATCTTGCAATGCGATTGGCTTTTTTCCCAAGTCAGAAGTTTAGCTTTCCTGCAATAGATTCGCCATCACCCTTCTGAAGGCCTGAAGAGACAAGATTCCTTATATTTGAAAATTCCTCGATCATGTTATCCTCTGCAGAAACACAGATAAGGATTAAAAAAAAAAAGTGTAGATTGCATTTGACGTCTGATGGCACACAAAATATCCTTTCACAACTGTTGTTCCACAAACAGAAATGTCATTTGTAACTAAATCCCAGCTGCTGATGCATCGTTTTACAGTGTTTTCCTTTCACCTGGACCCGCGTCCCCCACTTCACACGCTGTCATCACAACTTCCTTCACCAGACAAACAAGGCCACAGAACCCATGTAATGAGCAAACAGCATGCATGTGCGCATGCAAGGTAAATCTTCACTTGCTTCTTTCCGAGAATGCAGCTGAGGGGGTGGAGGGTTGGGTGGGGAGGCTGGCTGTGGGATGTTACATTGATGTATATTTTGCGTGTGCACTGACAACCTTTGAGCCGCGTTCTCTCGCCTTCATAAAAAACGCTTCGGGCACAAAGCAGCCTCCCCCCCCCCCTCCACCCTCCTCCTCCAACCCCTCTGCTCCTGAGCACAGGCCCTGCTCTCGCTGCCTGACAGGAGCTGAAGGTAAGCGCCAAAGACATCCTGACACATGCGCGTAAAAGCACTTTTGATGCGCGGAAAATGGACCACTTTGCGGCGCGCAAACAACAGCGAGAATGTCAACAGAAACGCGAGGAGTCCGACGGGAGGCAACAACACAAGCCAGGTTCAAATGATATTACAGCAAACAAAACACGAGCGTCAAACCACCAAAAGGCCCTTTTTCTTTTTTGGTTGTCTGCCTCGATCTTCACGTTGCTTTGACTTCATCTGTGTATCGCGCCATCTTTTTTTTTTTTGTTCCTCAGGTGATGGTAAAGGCATGCTTTACGTTACGTGGGTGAGGCGTGAAAACGCGCCCGGAAAAAGATGAAATGAAGGGAAAAGGAGCCAAAGCCTTTAAATAATAATAATAATAATAATAATAATAATAATAATAATAATAATAATAATAATAATAATAAATTGTAGAAATGACTCTGCTCAAGCCACTCCTTCTCACGTTCTGGGTATTTTCTAACTGGAATCTAATTGATTTAGGCAAGAGACTGGATGAGTTTCACTCACGTTTTCTATCAAAGTTAAATAAAATATAGAGCTTTATTATGTTTTAAAAAAATTCTATCGTCTCTAAAACTATGTAACATATTTGTTATTGCAGTTAGTTTGTGCTTCGAAATAAACATGATAAAATATTAAATAACCTAACAAAAAAATATATATATATAAAAAACACTAAATTGAATACTGGTTTTCAGCAAATTATTGTGAAGGATTTGAGCTTTTTGCAATTCTTCTCTTCAGAGTAACTCAAACATATTGATTGGACACCAGCTGCTTGATTAGGTGACTCATCTGTTTATTTTACCAGGATCCAGTCAGCTGTGTTTCTGACAGCTTGGCAACTAGAGCTATAAAACACTGTATTTTGTGACGTTACTGTCCGTGTTTTCCACAGGTGATAATATTTCCAAACAGGCAAAGTCTTTAACGGGTAAAAGTGTGGGGAGCTTCTTTCAGCCAGCTCACCTGCAGTGTGCAGTCACAGATGAGCCCTGCTCTGATCAACCAGAGAAAACTGCTGTAAATCTTCGATTTTCTTTCTTTCTTTCTTTTTTTTTGTTTTGGTAATTGCACCTTTGCATGCCTTGATACTGGCAACCAGCCCATGTCGGTATAGCTGCTGGAATACGTTCATATTAGTAATGTAACATGATTGATTACCAGTTGAATTCTGTAAGAATTTAATATTGTTTTGAGAATACGGCAGAATTGCTGACGTAACGTTTTAGCGGAGAAGCGGCTTTGAAAAGCTTGGCGGATTCACAACGCGAAGGTTTCCTGTTCCGGTCTCAGTTGGGGGTTTCCTGTACATTTGTTAGGTTTCCCTGTGCAGATGTAGATTGTCTCTGTTCTTTCCCTGACTAGCTTTTTTTTCTCACAACACGCCTGTCACTGCATGAAGCCAGTGTTCCACAAACGCAAAATATCACTTGGAAAAATAAACATCTTCTCACTTTTAAAGAGGCGACTTCAGCGATTAAGTTACAACATGCCGTAAAGAGCAAACTATTACTTTATCACATTTTTCCAACTATACTGGAAGTTATTAACGGTGGGGGAAAAAAAGTCTCGAAAGCAATCCCTGCAATCCCAGCAATGTCGGTTTTGAGCGGTTACAGACAGACCCAATTGAAGGTTTTATTTATCACAATAAATCACAATTTTTATGCATGATTAGATTTTTTTCACACAACAAAGTTGAACGATCCAATCGTCTGTTCCTAATCTTGGGGTAGTCAGACTGGTGTTAGACTGGTGCAGGGTGTTCCCTGCATTCCTCCTGCAGCGTGTTGAAAGAAATTCAGGAACCATCAAAGCACAGAGCGGGACTTTGTGGATATACATACAGAACTTGATGACATGGCCTTTGCAATTCACAAAAGAGTCTGCAGGAGCATTTGTAACTCTATTATTGCTGCGTAGAAGAGAATATCTCCTGTCATTTGGGCTTCCCATAACATGAAAGTATAAAAGAAATCGGCAGACCTTCAGACAAATCCTCTTATTCCAAATCATGAAGGTTCGTAGTAGTAACTGCACTTTCTCTGTAATGATGATTATTTTGTTTGCTTACTGTTTCAGATTCTCTTTAAAGCATTATGTTGTGCAGTGTAACTCCTCCCCATCTGTTTTTCAGAGCGGGCCGGAGGTCAGGACCCAGAGATGCTCGCTAAGATAACTGTCTGCTTTAACCCAGGGCTACACCTGTAGGTCACTGCAGGGGGATGCTAATCCCTCCGCCACCTGATAATACTGATGATCTGCATCTGAGACCCTGTCCCCTGAGATCTTGCATGCGTGTGTGTGTGTGTGTGTGGTTGAAGGGCTGACAGATGAGGCAACAGGGGGCCTAGCAACCCGTGTCTATGTGTGTGCGTCAACGTATGTGTGCGTCTGCAGCAATGGGGGGAAGGGAGAACATTTATTGTCATGTCTTTGTACATATATGACGGCAGAAAGCGAAAAATGGAAAGTTATCTGGTCCATTTTTCTTGGCTCTGCTCTCAGAAAGGCCTCGCATGCTCGGATCCAGAAGTGAGGAATTTGTAACCTATTTACACGGAGTCAAGAAGTGGGGAAATGGCACGAGCAGGTGGCATCTCACGCGCTCCCTCCTCCCCACGCTGCAGACAGATGTGTCTGACAGCCAACATCCCCCAATCCTCTTGTCCTCTCCTGGGGTTCTTGTTCACTGTGTTGCACTCTTGTCTGGGAAAAAAAAAAAAAAAGACACGCAAATAAAGACTTCTCACAAACTGTCCTTAAAATGAATTATCATTTAATTCCCCGTATTTTTGACTTTTATTATCGAACACAAACTGACGGAGGAAAAGTTTGGGACCCTTCAACAGTGAATACATTCAGTTCGTAAAGTCTCCACTAAAAATGATCTGTGTCATATTATACTGTCACGACACGCAGACAGTGTGAAGTGTAAAAACAGATTTTTGTACACGTTACGTACTGTTGCTTCACAATGGAAACCAGAACGATGTGGAGGAGGCTATTAAGCTACC
The DNA here is from genome assembly GCA_911649635.1 of Poeciliopsis gracilis. Lineage (NCBI taxonomy): Eukaryota > Metazoa > Chordata > Actinopteri > Cyprinodontiformes > Poeciliidae > Poeciliopsis > Poeciliopsis gracilis. The sequence continues at coordinate 5,158,042 of CAJVRI010001532.1, forward strand.
ATTTAAACGAATGAAAGAATAAGTGAAATTGGAAAGACTTAACCGACGAGCTGCTTCACAAAGCTTCATGTTAGCTGCGAAACATCTCCGTGAAGCAAAGCAATCGGCTGCAAGCCTGAGCGAAATTAAATCGCTGAAAAGCCAACAGGGGCCAGAGGTTGGAGTTGCAGCACATTGACTGGCTGTAATAGAAACTCTGGTTCATAACTGATGAAGACAAGATTGTTCTCTTGGGATTCCCCATAATTTTATCTATCTATCTATTTATTTATTTATTTTTTTATCTCTCTCATTGTCTTGCATTGTCCAGTTTTGTTTTAACTCTTTTCATACAGACTAATTAATGCTGGTTCTCATCAAAATAAGTCTGTCTGGTAAAGTAAGCAACCATTATGAGTCCTGGAAATGAAGGCGAGCGCTTTAGGCTAGACACCGTGTTCAATCTGTGTTTGACACTCTAAATTTAAAGCAGTGAAGGCGATGGTTTCTGAGTTGCTCTGACAACAGAGATGGCTAATGAAGATTTCTCATCAGAATGGATAGAAACACTCTGGAAAGAAGCCGAACTGCTGATGTTTGGAAATTGCTTCCTCTTAGCAATTTAGCAGTGCTGGACCAACAGGATTTTTCACAGTTTTCAAGCGATCTGGACTGAATTGATTTATTTATTTTTTTAGCCAACAACTAAAATACTTAGAAAACAGAGAAGCTTTAAAAGACAGTTTGTTTCTAAAAATATATGTAATAAATGCCTTTGTTGAAGCCATCAAAGTGCCAGGCTTTGTCCATGCAGCCTTCAGATGTCAGTGAGAAAATGGTAAACGTAACAATCATGCAAACATTTAAAAAAAAAGCCAAACAATAAGCTACCATTACTATCCCAACAAATCACAACTCACATCATGACATGTATCTTTTTTCCAATAAAGATAAACGTTACAGCGATACGTGTCCAGGGTTCGCTCCGCCCGTCATCCATCGACTGCTGGATTTAGGCTCCGCCCATCGCAACCCTGCAAAAATCAAACGGATGCATGGACGCAACCTTGTTTCCATAAAAATGTTTGAGGTGACTTAAATTCTTCAGAATGGCATGGAACCAACTAAATCTAAATTTCATCAGAATCTGTGGGATTTTCATCTCTCGTTTGAGTTTACATTTATGCAGGAAGGCTAAACTTAAAATAAGTACAAAAACTTGTTTTAAGTTTTTGTACTTAAAATAAAGACAATAAATACATCAGTGATTATGTACAACAATGACGATGTTCCTCCCAGCAGATTGACGCTGAACCTGTTTGCCGCCATGCTGACAATTCAGCAAACAGAATTAATAACTAGAGCAGAAACTTCACTCCAGAGTCAAGACGTTTTCAGGCGCGGTTTTCCAAAATCTTAGAGGAAAATGATCTCAGTAAAAAGTCGACGTGGATTTGAGGACGATGTTATCCGATTCGGTGTCCATCTGGAAGTAAAAAAAAAGTCCTGTCCTCAGGCTACCCAGCCCCGTGCAAACACACACGTATGGAAAAGCTGTTCCCGAACGATAATCGTATTTCACCCAAATCACCGAACACGCATCGGCATTTGAAGGCTTCATCCCAGGCGGCCTTTTTAAAAAAAAAAAAAAAAAATTTATTCTGGGTCTGATTTTAAGCGCGCCGAGCACGAAAAGTGTTTACTTTCTTCATTGAGGCGCGGGATAAGTTGAGAGCAGAAGCTAAGTGTACTACAGTCTATGGCAGAAGAATAAACATTTTCCTTTATAGCCCGAGGACCCACTTTTCATCTGTCAAGCATCTTTTAATAATTAATCTGTTTAATACACACACAGCATCTGCTGGGTACAACTCCCATCCTCCCATTCAAACTGACGAGCACAGCTGCCACTGTTTGGGTCTACTGTACAGGTCTGGAATATGATAAGATGTTTTTTTTTTCCTCACAATGCACCGACAGAATATTGCTATGCATCCTGACATACACAGAAACGCAGAGACGTGCACAACCTGTATCTGCACACACTGGTTGTGCAAACTAGCATACGTTAAAGAGCGGGAGCTCCGACTGTGGGCCTACTTTCCCTATGCATTTCTCCTTGGTGAGCAAGCCAAATGGGGATTGTGTAAATTAAATACATTTCTTTTTCCGGCACCGCAGAGAAATGATGCCAGATTAAGCCCATGAATATATACATGGGCCAGGGCTGACCTGTCTCCAGACGCCTGATTTCCCTGGAGGGGTGCTGACATGGTGAGGGGCTCCAGGGGTGTGTAGGTGTTGCGTGCGTGCGTGTGTGTGTGTGTGTGTGTGTGTGTCGAACGGTGCACCTCCGACAGAGGTGAGGAGATCTCCCGAACAGGTCCAAATTGAGCTTAATCTCATTCCTCATTGTGCTGGAACAGGAATGAAATTGCACAATTGCACTTTAATCGACGATCGAAGACCCCCGCTCCTTCCTCCCCCCTCTCTCTCTTTCTTTCCTTCCTTTCATGTCTGTTGCGCTGTCGCTCTCTTTGTGTCCTTGGCCTCACATTAGGCACATGGGCCGGTGGGCATGATTGCTTGTTAGCCCATACTTGCTCCTCGTTGCGTTTTTGTTCCACTGGAAGCATCTAATAATGTCTTTTCAAGCAATCAGGAGGTTAATGCAGTAAGGATAAGGGCAATCATAACCCCATAAGAGCCATCCGGAGCCCCGCTCCATGTTCCTTGACTGTCTAATCCTGGAAGATTGGAGCTTCGGGAATCCCGCGTTGCATCCGTGGCACTGGAGCGTATCTCCGTCATGGTCAGGAAGAAATCCATCCATCCCTTGGGGGTTGATTACACACACAATCATTTGTACCACGCAGGTGTGTCTGATTATGCAAGGTAGGGACCCTTCGTAGAGCTGAATATCAGCTTTTGTTTTGGGACATTTCCACAGACAAAGGATTTTTATCCATTTCTTCCAGAGCCACAACATTCACTGTTGTTTTTTGTTGTTGTTTTTGTTCCTCTTACCTCTTTGACTGCTCATTGCCCTTAAAACCATGCAAACCACAGTTTCCAGGAGAATGCGTTTTTTTTTTTATGGTGACACATGCGAGACGTTAAAAAAAGCCTCTATGTTGGTAACCACAACAAGACGTGCTGCACGGTTTACTGCAGCAAAGCCTTAAAGGGAGAAATGCTCTTTGTTTTTTATAGTGTCATCTTCATTTTGCACACAGTATATCCAGATCATGCCAATATGTGAGCTGGTAAACCATAGTCACATTTTAGGCTACACATCAGTGCTGCATACCTGTGCCTCGCCTCGTTGTAGACCGAAAACAAAACTGTGTAGTCTAAAACGAAGAGACAGACCTATCAGGTAAAATGTGGCAATCCATTTTACGATCCATTTTTTGGAAGGCCAATAACTGAGGTTGATGATTGAGATATTACATGTAGAACCAACACACACTTTAAAAAGTGTCGCTAAACACTTGAGATGAAACGTTCAAGGTTTAGAGGCCGAGCAGAGACAACAAGACACTTTCTGAATATCACTATAGATTATAGATTAATGCCTGTCGTTTGTAATAGACAATTCACCAAAGTTCAGGATGATTTCAATTTCAAAACAGTAGACACACTCACATATAGCCTGAAAAAAAAAGGTCCACATTTAGCCTAAAAGTCCTGATTTAGGTATATTCTGATGTCACTTCTAGTCCAAATATAGAGATTTTAGGATAAACGTGAACTACTTGCACATTACTCAAACTATTTGAATTTTTAATAATACTAGCAGTAAGTGACAACACCTCAGTAATTATCTCCCTTTGTGAAAAAATCCTTGGAAATTTGATGCCATTAATCCAGAGATCCTGTAAAAACTTAACCATGAGCAAAAACACTGAAAGTCAATGAAGGTTTTTATGTGTTTTGGACATAATTTGCTTGGATGGGACCCACTTTTGAAACCCGAATTGATTTAGGATTTTAACTTCAGCTTCCAGTGGACAGCTTAAGTCTAAGTATGAGACATTCTGACACTTACAACTCATGTTAACACAATTTAACTTCAATCATTCCCAAACAATCAACTTGGGGGAATATTTGAACCTTTACGAGGATAAAAATCAACCAAACCAGATTATCTAAAGTGTTTACAGGTGGAAACTTAGCGCCTCGGTAGCTTGCTTTGTTTCTCTGTCAGAAATACGAACAATAAATATATTGCAGCTTTCCACTATCAGATGGAATCTGTCAACACAAATAGCACAGTTATTAAAAAAATGCTTTCCTGCAATGTTATGTTTTTTTTTTTTTTAGCATAATGATTTCTACAGGAAAAAAAAAAGGCATGAGCACATAATGAAAGAAAATCATGTAAACATGCGCGAAGCCAGGATCTGTCCCTGTTACACGTTTAGAGAAAGACGAAGAATACACACACTTGAGCCACGTACAGTGTGTTGATTTGTTTCTCAAGGTGTTGGAACAAAACAATGCAACAAAGGTTCCCAAGGTGCTGTATCTGAGGTGGATGTACTCATTATGGCCCATAATGAAGGGCCCTGCTTACCGCTGTGTGCATCTACTCAGCAACACTGACGACCTACGCAGACACACACAGACACACATATATGCATGCATACTCATACATACGCAGGCCAGGCTGCTGCCAGGCTGTCAAGTCCAAAAATAATTAGGCATCAAAATGAGTTTTCCTGTTTTTTTTTTTTTTTGTTTTTTTTTCTCCCCCCCCCCCCTCCCTTGTTCGTTTTATTCATGTGCTGGAACTCAGGAGACTGGCTAATGCAGTTAACATGCTCTCATCATAAATTTTCATTATGCCATTACATGGCTACATTACAAGAGCGGGGGAAGCTGATGCTGCAATGATGCCATCAACATGCACGCTTTGACAGAAACACACACTGGAAAATCCATACATCCCATGCACAAATACATGCATGCGCTGCTTCCCAGTGGTGGGACATTGATAATGTAAACTGATCAGCCGAAACACTAAAAACCTCTTAGCTAATAATGTGGAAGTCCTGCAACGTTGCCAAACAAACGACACATTTCCCCTCAGACGGCCTGTAGCGCCAGAATAAAGACGTCAGAGGCGAGTCGTTGGAAGTCCTGCATGATTCCAGCTGGAGCATCTCTGGGTCAGAATAGATTTGGAGATCTTCCTGCAGGTGTTTGAACTTGTGGTGGGACAAAGGGTGTAACTCTTCGTTGAGCTCACAAGGCGAGACGAAACATGACGTTGGGTTTCTGAGAACTTCTGAACCGAAGACTGAAAAATGTTCAATTGTGTCTCGCTTACGCAAATATTATAGACTGATGCAGTCCAGGTTTAAGTCTGCCTTCATGTCTAATAAATGTCTAATAAACAGCTAAAGAAACAGGACATTGTCCCTTTTTGTGTTAGTATTTCATTAATCTAGTTCAGGTTTAATCAATCCAGGTATTTTAACATTTAAAATAAGCGAATAAATAAATATTCCAAGTGATCTGTGCTTCTTTGTTGCTTTTGCTGCTGATTGTTTACAACCGTTACTGAATAATTGATAGTCAACATAACGGCAGTTCAAGAGCTACTTCCCTTCATTTCAAAATAAGAGTCTCAAAAATCGATATAACAGTGTCAAGGTTAGAGTACTCACATTAACATCCATCCATCCATCCATCCATCCATCCATCCATCCATCCATCCATCCATCCATCCATCCATCCATCCATCCATCCATCCATCCATCCATCCATCCATCCATCCATCCATCCATCCATCCATCCATGTCAGGGTGTCAGTAATCATATGCAGATATTGCATCATTGATTTGTATCAATAATTTTTTTTTTACTATGATCAGAATTGGGCTTCATAATGGTAAAAAACTAAACAGCTGGATGATGAGTTTCTTTTGCTTCCTTGATTATTTTTTTAAATAGTTTTTTTTTAATAGTTTGTTTCCACTGTTGCCTCCGCATTAATGTCATGTGTTAGCATATTTAATATAAATGTGATCAAATGTTTACAGTTTAGCTGTATTGTTATGCTGCTTATTGTACTCACTGGCCCATTTCACAATGTGTGTTGTTTCAGATTTTGCAAACAACCTTTACATGTGGTACACGGCTGCCTTTCACTCGCAATTATTAAACGCAATACATAGAAATGTATCTGTGTCTAACTTGGCTTGCAAGCCAAAAGTAAATTTTTATGTTTCAATAAGATAATGATAATTTTCTTTGACCCTTTTAAGCATCTTCGCAAACTATAAATCATAATGTCATTTATATACTCCCTCGTTAAGCCATGAATGTCCCGTAGGGCTGATACCATCACACACTCAACACTTCCATCTATGTTAACACACATTCATGCACTACTGCTTCAAGGGGATCAGCATGTGTCAATAGGCAACAAGAGAGTAAATGCAGGTGTGTGTGTCTGTGTGTGTGTGGGTGTGTGTGTGTGTGTGTGTGCTTCTCAGTGCAAAATGGGTTTTCTATTGCTGATTTGCTCATGCTCAATTACCCAAATCCTCCTGGGCTTTAGAGAAAGTAAACACACATCAGCTGGGCTTGGTTTATTTCAGTGTCTGACTGCAGCCTGGAAGTCAGGCACGCATGTTCGATAAACCTCTGGCGCACACACACACACACACACACACACACACACACACACACACACGCTGCATAGAAATATTCATAATTATGGCAATGGAACCTGTAGAAATCATTATTTTAGCTCTTGATTGAAAAGATCCATGAAAAATCAACAGCATATTAGACCAGACATAAAAAGCCTTAGACGAGATGTTTGGTTTATAATGTTCCCAGAGCTGCTAAAAAGTTAAGAAAGGTGTCTGGCTGTGACAGACGAGGCTTCCTTTGTTGCCATGCCAAGGCCTTGCTTCCCCTGCAGCCCAAATCATCTGCCATCCTTCCTTCCTCTCTCCGTCTTCCTTTTCCCCCTAACAGGTATCAGAGCGCGCATGCAACGCGCCGTCCTCTGGTTCTCATGCATGGTTGTCTCTGGTGTACTTATTGATTCTTATGAATAGACTATTGATCTGAAGCTTGAGCCCATTAGACCCCTATTAGATCTCATCTAAGTCAGTAATGGGACCAGAGCAATGTCCTTTGGTGAGACATGACAACTCTAAACAGTAAAATAAAGACAGACAAGAAGCTGAAGGGGAGAGGAGTGGTTGAGCTGTTTTTCTGGTTAGCCACCCATCGCGTAAAGATGGCCGCTCTGAACCGGTGGAGGCGGCACGGCAGGTGGCGTACTCATCCATTTGTAACGCAAAGCAACTCCAGATCAGCAGATTAAAAAAACAAAACAAAAAACAAAACAAAAACAAACAACGAGCTGCAAACTCATTGCCCGTTTTCCATAATATTGTTTGATTTATCACATATACCTGAAGAAACCTGTGGGTGAGACTTGGCCTTACAATCGATAAGGTTTGAAGAATGCTGCAAGTTGGAGTGGGCAGATATCAGGTCAAGCTGCTGGAGGCCGTCAGACCCCTACCAAAGACCGGAGGCTGACAAAGTATCAAAATATGAACTCCTTTTTTTTTTTGCTCCCCCTCCCGCTTCTGATAACTTTTCTTTTTTTCCACGTTGTGTTGAATAAATAATTTATGTACATGAAAAGTTTTGATTTTTCAAAGAGTTTTTATTTCTTTAAACTGGGGCGTGTGAACTTTGAATAGTGGGTTTTACCTCTGAATGTTTAGTACAGTTAATATCGGTGAAGGTCATTCAAACCCAGATTTGTGTTTTGCAAAATACGAAAGAAAGTTGCTGGTAATCAGTAATTGGCGACGGCGGAGATCTGAACAGAAGACCTTCTTGCTGTAAAGCAACAGGGCCGACCTGCAAGTTCTTATCCTACAAAACAAACTGTGCACTCTCAAATAATTTCATGTGAACATGGGGTAGATTAAGTGTTTAAGAAAATGGCAATATAAAAAAGGATAATATATATATATTTCTAACACTGTGACTTATCCGAACGTCACATCTCCTCCTCCGCTGCCCACTTGTCCTCCTCCCTCTCTCTCTGCTTGCGAGCCGCCCTGCGCGATTGTTCGTCTTCAGAACATCCCTGTCCGCCACGCGCGACTGCAAAATTCAACGTTAGGAAGCTTTCCGTTCTCTGGTGGAGAGGCTGCAATGACAACGTCTGCCATGTTTCACTCTGATCTCTCCATCAGTGTGAATAAGTGTAGCGCCACGCTCCCTCAGACTGTCACTCACTCCCTTTGGGGAGACACACTCTGCCTTATTATCTGTGCCGGGACGGACGCCTTCAAATGGAAATGGTTGCGGCGAGCGCGCAAATACAAACACAACGTGTTGTGCGTGATACGCCTGTCTCTGTCATGTACACGCGTCGCGGCTTGCGCAGACACAACGTTGGGATGTCTTATTTAAATCTGTCCCGCGTCGCGCACATGCGTCCCCATCACTTCACAGGACTTCATATTTGTTTTCTGTAGACTTATCTTCATGTTAGCCATCAACGTCAGAAGGGCTTTTCAAAAGCTGGATACGAACATACTGTAATGTCATGATTTAATACATTCATGATTAAAAAAAACACGTATATTCCCTTTTATCTATTTTATCTGCATTCACTGTCGCTGGAGTGTATGTAGGTACGATGCGGTACGAGTCAAATAAATTTAGAAGCTGGTAACAGAAAGTTCATCTACAACTTAAGACCACCGTCTTTATGGTGTTGTGGTTTGCAGAGCACTTTCAGCACCGGCTATTTGTTTTCTACGTGATCTCATCGGGTAGAGGAAATTTGTGGAGGGGTTTTTGGTGTTTCCAGTTCGCTGAGCCTCGTTTCTGCACAAATCCTCCGAGGTCCCTCTTCAGTATTTCCATCAAAACTTTGACTGGACCATTGCAACACATTGACTGTTGTTTTCTAGACATTCTGATGCAGCGGTTTGCAGTTTTAATTGTGAATATTGTCTTGTTTATGAACCAAAATAAGCCAAGTTCTGGCTGTACAGCAGATGGGCTCACACTGTAATCTAGAATAATTTGGGACGCCGAGGAATTTATTGCCTGCTAAGCAATCGTAGATCATCACACCTCCACCACCATGTTTGAGAGCTTATAAATCATGATGTTTTTGCTGATATTCTGTGTTTAATTTTCACCAGACATGCTACTGTGCTTTATGGGCCAAACATGTCTACCTTGATCTCGTCTGTTCAAAAGACAGCTAAAGAAAGTACAAGCTCTCCATTTAATGCAGCATCTTTGGGTGGATTGACTCGCTTTGTCTTTTAGATGTTCTTTGAGCATTGGATGATTTGACCTTAAGGTGAATTTGCTTGGAATATCCACTCTTGGGGATATTGACAACTGTTTCAAATAGGCTTACAACCCTTTGCAGATTGATAGGCAGCAAAAATAACTTCCTTAAAGGATTTTTTTTGGGTGGTTTTTTTTTGGAGGGGGCGCAGGTTTCTGTACCAGCAAATTTCTAATTTGCCTGCTTTCATAGAGCTGATGAGACTCACTGATGATCTGTAAATCAAAAACAGCATCTCTGTGCTCTTTCTCCTCTCCTGTGGTTCCACATATGTTGATTCTTGACGCTCAACGTCTTACTTTGATTCGTTTAAGTACATGAAGATACTGCGGACTCTTTTGTGTGTTTTGCACATTTGTCGGTGAATCACTTTTCAACCTTCTTCTTCCTTTATATGTAAAAACCATAAACCTCAAAGGGAGTGTACCGACTGTACTTTAGTAAAAACAAGATTGGTCATGATCTAAATAGCTCAGTACAACTCTAGTTAAAATGCTTGCAAAAGACGTTTGATTCAATGACGTTTTTGTGACACGACGACGAAAATTCTTCGATCCAGCAGAAACACTTTTTGAGACATTCAGGTCATTTCATTTTAAAGATTGGCCTTGCGTGTGCGTGCGTGCACACACAGATGCCATCCAGTGCGTGCAACTGGTTTTTATGAGCGTGCCGCTGCGAGCCGACCTGTAGTGCAGTCACTCATCTTTAACTGACTGCATCTGTTAGATCTCTCCGTCTCCCATGTCACATCAAAACTCTTCATCATCTCCTCCCCTGTCATTTGTATTCTGACTGCTCCTCTCTTTGCTATTAGCCAACTCAATGCGACCTCTCAATCTTACTCTGTTTGTCTCTCTGTCACTCGGCTCAATCTGTCAGCAGCCGCCGAGGCAGCGCGACGATTTCTTAATTACTATTGTGTTTTAAACAATCGCTTTAACCACAGACGTCTCATCAGGCAGGAGAGGAAGGGCACACTCTGACATAAAAAAAAATTTATAATTTTTTTCATGATTCGTCATTTGAAGAAGAAGAAGACGACAATTTGTAGTTTTAATATTCTTCCCCTGCCCTTCGGATGCCTTCCTGGCACAGGCAGGAACAAAGCACCTCCTAAATATAAGCGTAGTTTAGTCAGTCTGAAAGAACAGCAATACGACTAATAACACTGTTTTGCTTATTGCAATTAAATATATGTGCATGGGAGACAAAAAGGATCGGAAGAGCTATGTTGCAGTTCTTTTAGTTTAAGCAGTAATGTTGATGCCTGGATATTAGACTGTCCATCTTAATAGCAAGTTAAAGGGTGGGAATTAATCACACTGCTCTGCCAGCAGTTATTAATCAAAAATAGAAGCATTTTGACCCATTCAGCTACCCAACTAAGCAGTGTCTATCCGTAGCTGCAGGCAATCTCCCTAATAATTTAGGTTTACAGATGGTGAAATGTAAAGTCTGGATAGTGCATTTTTGTACGCCGGCCCTCGGAGGCCCAGGCTGTTGCAGGCTGTGGTAACCGTAGCCGAGGCCCTGGCCTCTTAATTACAGCGCAAGTGAAAAAGGAAATAGGACTGACTTAAAACAGGAAGTTCATATTACTCGCTGAGCCTGGCTTTGTCAGCAGCGATCGCTCTCTCTTCGTTCGTGTGCTTTTTCACCACGCTGAGAAGTTCACACGGTCCCTGCACCTGTGGTCCGAGGGAGCCAGGTGTCTGGAGAATGGATGGGTTTCTTCATGCTCCATTTGGACTGTAGGCTCTGCTCAAGAGGAAGTCCTTGGACCCTTGGAAAGGGAAGGCTCCACTGCTGGTTCAAATTCCCATATTTAAAAAAGAAAAAGAAAAACAATGCGACTTCAGGCAATCTATCTGTACGGAACCTTGCAAAAACAGTGTGCGCCTTGAATGTTTCCACATTTTGACAAGTTGCAACAGTAAACCTACATATCTGTAAGCAAAAAGATCTAGCAAAAATGTGATTACCCTGATTTTATGTGAGTATATATCCAGCTGTTCTAAAGACTTTTATGCAATTATCTTCACGTATACAGGTTCTGGTCTGAACCTTTGTGTTTGTTCATTTCTGGTAGTAAATCACTGACTTCCGGCAACAACAGCGACCAATGTCAAAGCTGCTTTCTGGGCCCATAAGGGGTTACATTTTGACTTCAAAAATGATCATATGGGACCCTGGAAAACACTATTGTTGTGTATGTTATGCAAAAAGGAGTTGGTCTACTAGCAAAGCTATCCAGCCCTAAAATAGCATCCAATGCTAAACACGGTGCAGCATTCAAACACGTCCCCAGTGCTAACGTCATTGTCAACAGTCCACATTTCTAAAGAAGTATTTCTTTCAAAGTAGTTGCATGAATGATAAGTACTTTGCATCAGTCTGACGGTTGAATAACCTAAATAACTAATTGAAAACAGTCTTTTGTGGAGCTCACACACCATTGAAAACGGTGCTTATTTTGATGACATGTAGTGTTTGATTAAAACTCGATTAATTGCAATTAACTAATTACGGACCCCAAGAGATACTAAACATGAAGTTCAGAGGCACATTAGTTCCTTTAGCGTCCCAATTTTAACATGCAGCAAAACACTTGGACACAACTGGCTTCATTTCCAATCTGAACATAGAAAGAGAAAGTCAACGAACAGCACGCAAACCTCCCAAGACGCGACTCTCCACATCAGCTGGGAAAGGCGATCGCGGAAACTCTGGAGAAGTCGCAGAGACCCGTAGTTCAGGTCGGAGAAACCATTTGTCGTCCGCTCCTCGAATCCGACCGTTAGAGCAAAGTAGGAAGAGGAGAGTCACTGCTGAAAGCCAAGAGCTTTTCAAGTTTCACATTCAATACGGGGGTCATGAATACTTTATCAAGGCACTTTCTAAGATGTTGATAGATATCAAAACAGGTGAAGAAGCTGTATTCTATTTTTTTTTTCCTCTACCCATCTCTTACTTTTTGGATGATAGTTTTAGGGGGTGACACACGCGCCGCCTCTCTCTCTCTCTCTCCGCTGCCTATGAAAAGAAAAGTGTGGTCGAGTGCTGCGAAGGTGATCACCCTTTTGTTTAGTCTGAGCTCCATCACAAGCCCTGTCAGGCCCAACAGACGAGCAGACAGAGCAGTGACAGGCCCACTAATCTGACAGCTCCTCCACATCACAGAGCCATCACTTCAAAGTGGCGGGAGCGAGGCGCTGGCGGTGAGCGATTGACGCCACTTCTTTGCTCTGCCGGTTTCATTGGTATCTCTATAGCGCCTCTGACATGATGCACACCAGGAACCTTCACAGGGAGCGTTCAGGAGGAAACGAGGGGGGAAACGGGAGTTAAGGGTCTCCCCTTTGACTGGTAACCTTCCTGAAGGATGAGTGCGTGATACATCAGCAGTACATGACAGACTGTTTAGAAGGATTTGTGTTTTCCTGCTTGTGCCATTGAAGGGGGTTTTGAAAGGGTGTGCAGGGTCAAATAACCGACAACTGCTTGGATAAGAACTGAATTTGCAGCCTTGTTGTTCCCTCTGTCAAACTATACAGTCAAAAGTTCTGACTAAATGCTGATATTCAGCTTTCCAGCTGAGACGATGAAGGTATTTTTCCTGGAAGTCGGATCGTTGTCCCTTCTTTGAACTCCTGGCATCTTGTTCCACGCCATTGTTGTGCATCCTGTCCATCAAATTGTACATTCAGAACTTCCAAGAAATACAAAACAAAACACGTGAAGACTTATACAGCTTTTACCTCCGCTCTTGACTCTAAAAGCGTGTCAAGACGTGAGGTCACAAGCGGCGGTTATGTGGGATGTGTGCGTTGCTCCTCATCCAGATGGTTCGCCAGATGCAGGGCTGTCAGTTGTCTTGACGGATCACCTACCGTACCTGCATGCAAAACCAGACGCATTAAAAACAGAACGGCATTCTTCAAAAATGCATATATTTTTTAAGTCAGCTCTGGTCTGCATTTCAGTCGAAACTATCCAACTGCAGAAATAGCAGTCGGGGAAATCCAAGAGCGTAAACACCTCTTTGCTTCTCCGCTCAGCGTCGGAGCAATAAAGCGAACGCGTATGAGAGTTTTGGGACTTCGGTGAGGTAATGGTCTCGCAGAGCTCTGAAGTGCCCCGAGTCCATCCAATAATGTAAAACAACACTAATTTCAGAGAGCTGCTTCATCTCTGCATGTTAATCAATAAACTCATTACCTCTGGTGCTTAGTGAAGGATTCCCCAATGCCTGCTCACTGATGTAGACGGAGAGAGGGAAGCAAAGAGGAAGGGAGACAGAGATGAGGGGGAGAGGTTGATTATAATTACAGATTTTAGCAGCCTGTGCCTGAGCATAACCTGCTCATTACCGTGAGTGGGTGAGTGTGTGTGTGTGTGTGTGTGTGTGTGTGTGTGTGTGTGTGTGTGTGTGTGTGTGTGTGTGTGTGTGGACCCTGTAGCCACAGAGCTCCCCAGTTCCTCTTTCTGCAGGAGAGCAAAGAACAGCCGACACAAGTGTCCCATTTAGAATATAAACATACAAAAACCTGTTATTTCAATTGACCTCCGTCGCATCAAGCTGTCAATGATCTCTGCTCTGTACTCCTCACCGTTTGCTGCTCCTCTTACCTCCAAGGCGGAACTGCATGGTAATGAACTTTGGGCTCGGGAAGAGGTGAGAGCGAGGGGAAATGATATGCCGGGGAGTTTCGCCTCCCAGTGTTTCTGGCGCGGCTCAGACAGCCAGCAGCACTTATGGAAATAAATGGACGCGGCTCTGGGAGGCTTAGAGGCTGCTGCCGCTGCGCTTCCGGCCCTTTAAAAGTCCCGGCAGCGGCGAGTCGGTGAAGCTCGCGGATGGATTCGCAGTTTCTCCCCCCACCACCCTCCTCCTTTTAGCAAAACTTATCTTCCGTGGCGTTTCTCTCGTCATTAAAGGTGTGACCACTCCTCATTTCCGCTCGCCTCCACGCGACTCGATCGCCGTTCGTCGTGATTATTAGCTGTGAGCGCGTCGCGTCCACCAGGCGTCCTCCGCCGCCTGGGTTAGGAGATGAGAGGCGCTTCTGATTGGCTGAGTCGTCGGCTGTCACCGCTGCTTATCCACACATTCCGGAGGCACGTTGTGTGAAGGGCTGAAACCAATAATTATGAATTTAATTATTAAAAAAAAAAAAGAAAAAAAAAAAAAAAGAAAAAAACCCAACAACTTCTTCCTCTTCCTGTAGTCTATCGGAACTGCTGTCGTTTAAATCCGAGCTGATTTAAAGTGCGCCGTCCGGCTCTATTTTAGCACGACAGAAGCAAACAGTCACTTTTTTTCCTTCTTCTTGCTTTTTTGGAAGAAGTAGCGTCTCTAAAGAGCTGAGATGAAGGTGATCAGAAACCATAACGCCACAAACAGTTTTGACTGTAAAACAAAAACAACAACAACAAAATAATAATAATAAAACAAAGCAGCCTTCCGGAAAGCTTGACTGCTATTTATTTATTTTTTTTTTGTTTACCGCTGTCAACGCGTGAACAAAGAGGGGAGGTAAACGGAGGTAATGGGAATGTTTAGGGAAACATCAGCGCACTTTTGAGGCTTAAACGACGCTCGGTGCTCTCACTCTGAATCCATTAATATTCTGTTTAACGCGGCTAAACGCGGCTAACCGGGTTTAACGCAGGGAGACAGTCTCCGGTCCGCCTGCGCATCCACAACGTCACATCAATGGATGCTGAGGTCGTAATGGACTGTGACAGGCAGTTTGCAGTCAGTTTAGAGGCTCCTGTTTGTTTGTTTTTTGTTTTTTGTTTTTCCACTGAGCTGCAATAAGCGTACAGTTTGACTCAAATAAACTTCTTTTTCTTCCTGCGCTGGTCCAGGGACGCACAAAACATGCAGTGGGTTCATAAAAATCTTCCGCCATCAAGTTTAAAACAAAACTTTTTCACGTGTGTCTTTGAATCACTGGCTTAGTGGACTTTAACTGTTGCTTGTTGTGATGGACAGCGTCGTGGTTTGTTTGGTTTTTGATATTGTATTTTTGTTTGTTTGTTTTTATTCCCTGACTGTAAATCAGTCAGTAATGAAGAGGAAGACCTCCATAAAATTACTGAACTCAATTCAACTTTGAATAAACTGTAATGTTGTTTTGTGTATTTAAACTGACATCACTGGATCACAAAAACCTAAATAAACCTACAATAGCTTGCTGTGGTTCGCTAATACCTTGCTATAAACCTTCTGAGCCACTGCTCATGCTTATATGCACATTTTGGAGGTGTGTGTGCACATGGAGATATATATGTACAAGGGGACTAAGCGTGGAGTGTTTGTATTGTTTCTAAGTTTTTTTGGGGGGGGGTTTTGGAGAAAGTGCATTGATCCTTTTAGCTCCTCTTTGTTGCAGTAACAGGAGTTTAAGCCATTGTGTTAAAATGTATAAACCATCGCACTGATTTTGAGTTCGGCCAGCTATGCTGTGAGTCTGATGAGATTGTTGCCTTAGCTTGTGGCCAGCCCAGCCCCTCGTATTTCCAATTAGCAGATGACCAGGACATGTAGGAGGGAACTGGGACACAAAATGGTTAATCGACAATTATTTCCTCTAGGTTCCTCCACGAAAAACCTTGGATCTTGACATTTTGCTACCACAAAAAAGAAAATACAGCAATCTCGTAAGTAGTAAATACACACATTAAGTTGAATGTCTTTAGGAATCAAATTGCTCCTTGGAAAATGCAGCCCAGTGCAAGGATTGGATTATAAATAAGTGAAAATGCATGCGAAGTCCAAAGTAAAACTTTTGGTTTGAAGCCCTTCAGTGATTGCTAAACTTAAGAAGTCTATATTCTCTTAGATACATGAAGCCATCGTAAGCACTTTAGAGCTGGAATGATGGATTCTATTTTTCTATTTTTAGCGATCGATCATCATGAAGATGTTTTCTGGGATTTAGAAATTCTACCACTAAGCTACCTGATGTTCATACTCCCTTTAACGGGGCAAACATATGCCAAGACATTATCAATAAACCACACAGGAAATTTCAACAAGAAGTGGTTTAGTGAGATTGGTTTTCTGCTGAACCTCCTCTGTCCTTCTCATCTGCGTCCGTCCTCGACTGAGAGGTTTCTGGGCAGAGGAAGCTGACACTGTGGGGACATCTGGACACAAGCGGGGAGCTTCCACACAGGCAAACTACAGGGACCACCGTGCCAGAGAAACAGGCCCCCAGATCTGACGCCAGTGTTATGGTAATGTGATTTGTTAATTCGGTGGCCCCGTTTGAGGGAAATCTGCCACCAACACCTGTCACAGTTTCCAAAGGCAAGGACACATATCTGCTGTGACACCGGTTTCATTAAATAAACCAAGCAGGTCCCCCGTAACAGCATTTGGTGAAAGGCACCATCAATTCTTATAGATTTAGATCACAGGAATTAGAGATGACACTGAGGAGCTGCATCCCACTGTTTCACAGACGCACTCAAGTAAATGTATAACTCTTTCTCTGCCTTTTTGCTATTTTTTTTTTCTTCTCTCTCTCTCCAAGCCATGCTGTTTGCCAATGTGAACGTGGAGGGGTGTGTGAACTTGGCAAGTGCATTTTCATTCTGTCTCGCAGCCTCTCCCCCAGAAAAGATGGCGACTGATGTATTTTTCAGACACAGCTCCACAATCAAAGAGGCTCTTGTGGCCTTTCTGATGCGTCATGTAAATTTTATAAAGCGCACGGCGGAGGAGAGTCGGAGAGAGCAACTGCGGCTCTGGAAAGCCTAACGTCTGTTTGCCTTTTCCTCTGACAGGCTGTCTTTGCTCCTGTCTGTCTTCCTTCCCCTCCACTTACTCGCTCTTTTGTGGATCAAGGCTGGTCAAGAAGCATCTCACCAAAGGGCCCAATGTCAGACAGAGCGTGTGGACGTGCGTGGATGTCAGAGCTCAACCGGCTCAGGAAACGGTGGGGGGGGGGAGATACCGAGGCTCAGAACTGGTCACAACTACACAGCCTCATGTCGGATTTGCATATTGCAAAAATGTGACATCGCAGGGGAAATGTGTGTCTTGGCGTCCGTGTCGTGTTTCTTGAAGAAACTGTCTTGGACAGGAAGTGAAGGCCCGCACATATTTTCCTCACTAACTGCACTTCTGGCAGCTCTTCATCTTAACGTGTGCTTTTCTAATGATTCGATTGGCTCAGTGAGCATATGCTCTGCACTGCATCATGAGCTTCAATTAGACGCGTCGTGATTTGAATGTCTGTGCGTGTTAAAGTGTGTCGACTCAAAGCAGAGGGAGAATAAATAGTATGCAGCTTAGCAGCTTAACCATTATTTTTGTGAAGTGCTAAAAAAAGATGCTGTTTGTTTTAGGTTTTATTGACACTAGTAGCCATTATTGATTAGTAGCTGGACAGAGAGGGGAGGGAGAGACGACAGGACAGCAAAGCCAGCAATGGCTACCGACAAAATATTAATCGTCACAAAGCACATAGCATGATTTGCAAATATTTTATTACCCTTGATCTTGTTTCTCAATTTTTGCTTAGCGTTTTTGTTGGAAGTAGACATTACTTTGGTGAATTGCAGGCACATAATTCCCTTGGTAGGGAGCCGGTTTATTAAGTCTCCAAACTTTCACCTTTCGGAAGACAATTCTGTCGACGTTCTCCTCCTTGTTAGACAAGTCTCCATGCAGTTCTTCATCATAGGGACACACATTTGAGTAAACTCCTGTTAGTTGACCAATGTTCTGCCATCTGAGTGTTTGGTTTATTTTTTTTTTTAATGCTTTTTTTTGCTACAGACAATTCCAAACAGAATTTAAAAAGCAAATGTAACATCGTTTTTCTTCGAAAACCAAGATATGTTTGTTTTCCAGTGAATAGTTGACATTGCCAACAGGCTGCAAGGTGTCACAGCTGTGGCTCAGCGCTGTCAGCTTCAGAGACACTTTACCTCCCAGTTTAACCAGTTAAACCGAGAGCCAGCAGTTCATATCTGCACCACCTCGTGTTCTCAGCTGCCACGTCTCTCCCCGCCCGCTTGGCATGTTTACTGCTAAATATTGATAGACATCTGGAGTGCCACTCATCCCCTCTTCAAAACCCTCTGCATCCCAGTGAAGTAGGCCCGGCCCTCTCGACAGCGTGTCAAATGTGCGCACGCAGACACGCGTGCACTTGAAGGCACCTGGAGGGAGGCGTTTGGCTTCCTTGGGATGCACAGCCTTGGGAACAAAATCAGCCTGGCAGAGGAAAAAAAAAAAAAAAAAAAATGGCCGGTGTCTCAAAGGCAGGCAACTCTTACTGTAATTACATAAATTGCCTCCCTTTCACGATCAATGCAGCAGCTACACGGTAAAGTTAATGTTAGTAGGTAATATTTTCCATGTACACACAGAAAACTAAAGCGGCATGTTCATCTTTTTTCATGTTTCAACCACCAATTATTTCAATTTGTCTAAATATGCTAGACCAACACAGAGCAGTGCATGCTTGTGAAATGGAAAGAAAAGGATGGACAGATTTCAAATCGCTTTTTTTCCAGTGAAGAATTGCAAAGGCTGTCGACAATGGTCAATAGCGATCAGCTATCACACACAAACAACGGCAAAATCGTGTGCATGGATGTGCATTCAGCTCTCTCTGTGCTGCGAAGGCCTCAGTGGTGTGTTAAAGAACAGCAGGGGAGAAAAAACATCTGCAACACGAAGGCCGAGGAGCTCACCATGGAAAGTCAGTGATGAAGTTGTTGAGAAACATAAGGACGAGTTAGGAAATGCAATCCAGCTTCAAGCTTCTAACCACACCGTCTGAAAAGCGTAAAGAGAGTTTCAGGGACAATTAGAGAAGCAGGAAACACTGGAGGAGATGCAAAAATCCACAGCTCAGCTGGGAGAATCTTTTGATAGAAAAATAGCTATTAGCCAGGCACTTCACAAATCGCAAACACTTCACAAACACTTCACCAAGCTATTACTAAAGAATAGATAAAGACAGCCATTGTTGGGAGAAAGTAAGAAGAATGCCTGTTTGCCCTGTATGTGGCCTACATGCAAAAATAGGATGTGAACACACCTTGAACACACTTGGTGGTGGGATCCTCATTATTTATCTTCCAAGTTGATAACAAATGTTATCAACATGAAGTGGAGACCCACTGCTCCTTGTGGGAACCGAAGCATGGTCCCCACAAAGGGGAACGCTGTTTTAGGGTCAGGGGTCAAATTTGGTCAGGGCTCAGATTTAGGGCTAAGGTGCGAAATGAGTTTTGGTTAGGAGTTAGGGTTAGGATGAGCGTAAGTTTTAGGCTTTAGAAATGAATGGAAGTCAATGGAAAGTCCCCACAAAGATAGCCACGCAAACATGTGTCGTCATGAGACACATTGTGGCCATCAGCATTTGTGCACAATTCAGCCATGTTGGGAGCAGCAGTTTTTTTTTTCTGCACGGTCCAAATTAAAGCGGGGACAGAAGCAGAATGATGATCCCGGCAAGTTGAGCCGACGGGCTCTTTAAATCCGCCGCAGACAACAGCGGCTCAGGCGGCGACCCTGCCCCACACCCTCTAATCGCCTCAAATGAAGTCGAGAAGGAAGCACAGAGCGGCTCTCCTGTTCCGCAAGGTGCAGCGGCACTTGTTTGTGCAGAATGTCTGGCAATTAAAAATAATTGGGAAGCAGGTTTGCTCGGGAATCTTCCAAGAATGCCAGTTATGATCTAATGAAGCTTCATTAGCCATGCTGAAAGCTGAGAGCGCTGTATGACAACGGCAATTAGACAGGATCATAGGCACAAAAAAAAAAAAAAAAAAAAAATCATTAAAAAAAAACGACCTCGGCCAAGATTAGCTTTTCACTTAATGACCAATTCATTAGCTAATTGATTTCTTATTAGTTACAGGCAGAGACGACTGTTTGGGGTGCTGGTGCTGGTAATTAACACAGCATTTACGCCATTAGTCAATTGCCCAATTTTCCAGGAAAACAACTTTGGAGAGGAGCATCGCTGGAGGCTTAGGAGCCATTTGCTTTTTCTCCTCCAATTTTGTTGTCTCCTTTACATTGGGATGAGAATCTGTTTTCAGCTTTGGACTTATTAATTATTACCTATTTACCACCTAGTCTTGGCTTGGATGTGTTTGTTGCCTGCAACTGTGTGAGATGAGACGGGCAGATGAAGGTAAGAAGTGATGAAATAAGAGGGGAAAAAGATCAAGAATTGCTCCACGGACTTTCAGTTTCTCGTATTTGATTTGACACTGTTCGGCTGCACCTCTGCGCCGCGTTAACCTAAATATTAGGTGTGCCAGATTAATTGAGAGATGAATTAGAATAATTGTGGCCTGCAGCTTGTGAAGCCACTGTGCTCTTTTTTTTTTATTTTTAATTTTTTTTTCGGAGGGTCTTCTCACTTCCTTCAGCCATGAGTTAAAACGGACCAAGATGGACGGATGAGAAGTGACAGGCGCTCCCTGACTACTGCAGCTCACCGAGCTTTAAACTATCAGCCTGTAATGACAGCAAACAGCAGTAATATACCATATTTCCAAAATTTTAATTAAGGCAGATATATACTGTTATTTATTTATTTTTTAAATGAACTCTGCTTTTACTTCTTTTGCACTTTTTAATCATCTCATTTCTTTTCTATTTATTGCATTTTGGTAGCTGAAGAGTGCCCAGTGATACCCTATGTAGTACCTTGCCAGATCAGTCATGCCTCTTGAATTGTTTTTACTTTTTGCACACATAACAATAAACCCAAACAACCACAGCCATTTTAAGAAAGCACATACACCTGATGTATGAATGTTACGTCACGGGCTATGGTTATGATTTACGTAAAAACGGGGAAGACATGCCCAACAGATGACATGAAGACCATCACTGACACCCTCCAGAGAGGCTTTTATAGAAAGTTGAGTGGAAGGATAAAAGTGTGGTAGAAAAAGTGAGAGGCAAGTGCAAAGCAAAAATCCAGTCAAGAATTTAGAGGAGATTGTCAACGACTAGAATGGAGCTGGAGCAAACGCCTCAAGGGCCACTATACGAAGAGACCAATCCCACATATGGACTACAAATGCTAGTTTTTCTTCATGTCAATCCTTATTAGAGTCTATCTTGGTCACGGAGAAAAAGAACTGGACTGTTGCTTAGTGGGCCAAAGTCACTTATTTCTTCCTTTTGCTGGGAAGCTTTTTGGAAACAGCGATTTTATTTTGCAACAGGACTTGGCACCGGCTCATTCTACCAGACCATGATGTTGATGTGCTTTTCTGGACAACAAGCTAACTTGACCTGAACCCGATGATCTAGTAGTATTGTAAAAGGAAGACACGAAACATGACATGCAAAAGACCTGCAAAAAAATCTTTTTGTTGGTGGTAATAAAAAAATTGCAGTCGCCTCACACGTCACTGAGCGAGCAAAGGATTATTCTTTTTTTAAACACATACAATTATTTTCCATATATGGAAAGGATGACTGATTTCAAATTCAGTCATTTATGTCTTTGTCCTCACTAATCAAAAATGTTCAGTATGTGTTCATTTTATTTGTTCTCCAAAGCTTCCTTTTTTTTTTTAATTGACCTAAAAAAAATGTTTCTGGAGAGGCTCAAACTTTGAGACGCTTACATCGAAGAATATTCATTTTTTTAAAACGGCCCAGTCAAAGTCAACACCTCACCCTGATTTTATAAATTCACGACTGCTTTCTGTATACTTTGATGTGAAGCCTTGTTGGAAAATAACAAAAGGGGGAAAACTTTATGCTTCCAGATGCGGATGATTATAAAATAACTTGTTACAAAGGGAATAGTGGAGTGGGTCACTGAGTTACACTTATTTTCTTGTCTTTTCTTCCAGAATAAAATGCGGATAAGTTTGTGTTAGTGACATGAAAAACAATCAGAAAAATGTCAAAACATATAAAAAAAGAAGTTGCAAAGCACACTAAATGACATTCTGACGGTTTGTTATAAATAAGTAAAAAATAAATAAATAAAATCTTTTTTGTGCTCAATCTTCTTCCTCCTCGTCCACCTGCATCTGAATGCACCGCATGCACAGAAGATCGCCCACCTTTCACCGCCGCTGAGACTTCTCCCATCCCAGCCGCGGAGCATTGACAAGCGCGCGTCTTGTCTGTCCACCGCACATCCGAAATGTCAAAACCGAGGCGCGTGGCGATAAGTCAAAAATACTACATGCCAGTCTTCGCCGTGCTCCTTGTCTACATGTCATCTGAAACACGTCAAGCAGTGTTTAAAAGTCAACAAGAGGGCGGACTGGAGTTTTGTCTGTAGTCGCTGGAGTTCTCGCCTCTGTCTCTTTGGAGGCGAGATGAAAGATTCAAAGAGATGAGATGATAGACACGTCTGATGGAAGAGAGGCAGTGATTTGGCCCATCAAAGCCTTCCTTCAGCCAACAAACACAGCCTGCGGCGCATGCAGGATCAGTCCAAACGCTGAACGCGCTCGTGCCCCTCTCCTGAACGGGAGACCCGGTGTTCACCAAGCCAGCTGTACTCAGAGATTCAGGGGAACAGTGTGTGTGTGTGTGTGTGTGTGTGTGGGGGTGTGTGTGTGTGTGTGTGTGTGCGTGCGTGTGTGTGAGGCTGTGTCCCCATGCGTGTTGTAAAAATAAAAAATTGAGACACATATACACACAGAGAGGAGCATAAGCTACAGACATTTGGGGGCCTGGTCCACCTTCTTTATAATGAAACCACACACTGACCTCTTTACAGATAAGAGCATTTTTTTTTTTTGTTCACCATCTCACCTTTTCTGATTCTAAATGTCTGACATCTGTTCCCTATTTATCTCCAACTTTTCTTCCTCACCCTTTTTTCTTAACCCTCGTGTCCACTCTTTGCCCCTCGGTCTCTCCGCCGTCTGTCACATCTTCCGCTCTCCTAATTAATTCTAATGAAGCCATTTATCAAGGACCGCTCTTCCTCTCCATGCCGCGGCATAAATCACTTTCCGCTCACGATCCTGCTCCTCTTCCTGCTCCCTCTCTGCGCTCGCTGCTGCGCTGTGAGCCGAAAAGCCTTGCCTCCCCGGCTCTCCCTCTCTCCAGGCCGGGGCCTTAATTGCGTGATTGAGAAAGTGCAGCATCACTCCATTAAGGGCCGTCTGCCTCGGATGGCCACCCTCGGGCTGACACCAGAGGGACCCCTTATAGCCTGCTGTGGTGAGACGCGCACGCACGCACGCAAGCAGGCGACTTAAAACGGACACTTATTGTAAATGGGCCTCATTGGTCTCTGCAGACATTGTTAACATGTCTGTAGTAGCATGTTTTTTTTTTCTCTCTCTCTCTCTCTCTCTCTCGTTCTCTCTCTCCCCCTGCCAAGAGGGAACTCGATCCATCTCCACATTCGCGAAATTAATTTTTCTTACGAGCTTGTGGCTGACCAGTGCTGCCCGGTCTGAGATTTATTTGCTCCCATGACGGTCATTTCAAGTGGACAGAGAGGAAATATTTAACTGAATTCACAATTGCTGCATCTTTATTATGTCTTACTGCGGCTTGCAAAAGTATCCGCGCCCCTTGGGCGTTCTCACCTTGTATTGCTTTACAATCAGTGTGTTGCGTTGGGATTTGACGTACAGCTCCACCTGAGCCGTACGTTTCTGCTGCTCCTCCAGAGTTAGGCGTTCGCTGGTGTTCTCTAAAACTCTCACGCCTTCACTTTTCGGATTCTTGCGTGCAAAAACTTTTCAAAACTATGTACACATCTTCCTCCCACTTCACGATTATGCGCTACTTTGTGTCGGTGCATTTCATCCCAGTAAAACACGTTGAAGTTTGTGGTCGTAGCGTGACAAAATACGAAAAACTCTAAGAAGCATCGAGACTTTCTCAAAGACACCGAGGTCTTCTTTTTATGTTCCCAGCTGCTCCCCTTTTTGAAATCTTTTCACTGGTGCGCAGACAAGAAAAATTATGCGACTTAGGATTTTAAAGCACAATAAGTGGATTCCCTTCTTGGCATCCGAGGTCACTGAGCTGTGTCCCTTCCAAGAGGGTGATGCAAACCTGATGCAAACCTGATGCAACAGGACTGAACGTGTAAAAATGAAAGAAGAAAAAACCCAGACATGTCTAAATAATGTATAAATGATACATCTTGTTAGCCTCGACTCACAGGTTCAGTTGCCGTCTTGCGCGCCAAATGATCAATGTCCTCCTATTATCCTCATGCACTCTCTCCAGTTCCATTCGCGGTCCTCTCCGCCTCTCCCCGGGTCTTTCATGTTGCCCTCTGGGAGCCAAACAAAACATGGTTTTCTACTGCAAATAAGGAGCTAAAACACCATATGATCAGTCATGCATTATTTCTGCGCTATCGATTCGCAGAAGCAAAACGAATTGTTGCAGTTCCCCCTGGAGTTTGACCACAAGCATAACCGATGCTGTTAAATAAACACATCCGTTTCTTGGTTTTTTTTTTATTTATTTATTTTTTTCCCTGATACTTTTGAGCAAACGATTTCTGTTAATGAGTCGATTTGGCTAGAAAGTCTGGGCTTGTTACTGAAAGAGCGGTGAGTGAGCACGATGTTTGATTGTTCAGCATTGACTGTGGCTTCCTGTGGCTCCCATGCAAATCTGCAGCACATTTAAGGGCTTGCTGTCAATTGTATGCCTTCTCCTGCTCAAACTAGAGGCCTCAGTGCCCTGTGGGTAGATAGCAGATAGGGGGAAAAGAAAAAAAATAACAATCCAAAATGGAGAAGCAGCATATTCCCAAAGCAGCCCAGTTAAGTGTGAGCTAATGTTCATCACACAGTGGTATTTTCATGTTGTATTTTTTTTTTTTTTTTTTTTGCCCTGAAAGCCTTATTTAGATGGCAGACAAGGGTTTTGAACACACAACAGCCTGTAGTCTCTGTGGACCACACAGCCCTGCAAAAAAAAAAATAAAAATGTACGCAAATGAAGGCAGCAGGCAATATAACAACCATGAGTTTCCTCACACCCGAAGACAAGCCAGAGGACTCTAATAAACACACACAATCACCATCATTAACACGACAGTGCGTTCAAATATCCTCCGTCCTCGTGGGAGAAGGTTGGGTGTTTTTTTCTTACCGGGGGAAGAATCCAATTTTCTTCTTCCTCTCAGGTCCACATCTGTACAGCACCGCTGAATCAAATTTAAGTAAAACCACTTTATTACTTTTTTTTTTTTTGTTTTGTTTTTCTCATTTTGGTATTTGCGTGTCCCTGAAGAGAGAGAGAGAAAAAAAAAGAAAAAAAGTTGATGATGTTTGGAGATAAGCGCAGCTCTAAGAAAAGACTTTCATGTGTGTGGGAATTGAATTAGAATCTCGCTGTGCAGCATTTGCTTTTTTTAAAGTCACCTTTTTTTAAAGCCTCCCCCCCCCCCTCCCTTTCTTTCTCTCTTGCTCTTTTTCTCTCTTTCTTTCTCGGGGCCAACTGTAACATTTGGACTATCACATCTGTCTTCTGTTAAGGATTTATTCAACCGTGGTTCAAAGAGATGATTTTATTTTTTATTATTTTTCTTTTGTTTTGAAAAAACCCATTTTTCAATGTCTTTAAGACAATTCTCAACAATACAATTTGGAAGCCAATAAATTGAACAGATTATATTTTTTGGAGGAAAATCATTTTGAGTGAAGGATTTTCAAAATTGTTCCCATTCGAACAATCGCTCTGCATCGCTCCAAAAATTCAAGATTTACATTTATTGTAATTTATCTCTTTACAGATGAGGGACTGTAATCCTGCAAGGTGAACCGGTCGACCCTGTGACCTCCGCCTCAGTGGGGACTTGCGCCCCCCCCCAAAGCGGGGCGACCCTGACCCTTTGCGTGTTCTCTCTTCTCAATGTGAATTCTGACACACTTTAGGGATCCAAACCATCCCACAGGCTCCAAACAGCTCTGAAGCCTGGCCCTTACAATATAACAACCCCTGCCCAGATGTGTAAATCTTATGTATGATCAGCTGGGCGGGGGATGGGGGAAGAGACGGGGGCGGGATACACTGCACATAACCTGTGATTCTATTTTTTCTATTTTTTTCCCCCTCTCCTCTACCCTCCTCCAGCACAGGCTCATTTGGGGCGGCTGACGTCTTGATGACGCTCCCGTCAGCTCCAACGGGAATGAAGAAGCGGGACTCATCAGGACTCTTTAATTACGAAATATCAGAAGGGAGTGACACAAGAAGGCGCTTGTCACACCCTGGAGAGGAAGGACAAAGCAACCTGCAGGTGACGAATGAGATTGTTTCAATATGCAAGCTGAATGAAACAGAAATGAGCAGATTAGCATTGTTTAGAATAGATAAATGCTCACATTTATTAATTTATAATAATTTTTTGTCTTTAATAATAATAATAACAATACTTTCTCAATAAAAAGTTAATGAGCAATGTAATCAAACACCACCTGAAGCAGAAAGGGCCCTTTAAGAGTTGTTTTTCTTTTCTTTTTGGGGGGGTGGGAGTAGAGGAAGAGGGAGGAAGAGGAGGAGGAGGAGGGGGGGGCGACTAAACTGTAGCGACAGCGCTGCTGGTACGTCAGGAGCATCCCTCTCGGATTTCTCGTGATATTTCCTCCAGGCCGCTCCTCATTGGACAACAAATCCCTCGTGCTTGTGAGACACGGTTTGTACACGCGATAAATATTTAGAGAAGCCGAGGAAGCTGTTTGCAGCAGCACTCGTATAAGGAGCAACAGTATTGTAAAAAGAAAAGAAAGGAAAAAAAAACACACAAAGCAAGACTGTCGTATTGGTGAAAAATTGAACAGATGCAGTGGCTTGTCTTTTAATTGGACGCTGTGTTCGTCGTTCATATTAAACAGGCTGCAGGCCTTCTGGCGACATGTTTTATTTTTGTTCTTCTGCAAGGTTCGGTTGCAGTGCAACTTAGTTGTTGAGGGCTCTGCGGAAATGACTGATAATTACACTGCAAAAAGGAATCTTTTGGGGGTTTTCACATAAAAAAATCACTTGAATTTCATTCAGCATATTAATCTGTACTGCGACATTCAACCACAGCGAAATACCAAATGCATTAACAGTGTCAGTTTGACGCCACGTCTTAATTGAATATTTTAATTAGGAGCTTTGTTAG
This sequence comes from Poeciliopsis gracilis, assembly GCA_911649635.1. Classification (NCBI taxonomy): domain Eukaryota; kingdom Metazoa; phylum Chordata; class Actinopteri; order Cyprinodontiformes; family Poeciliidae; genus Poeciliopsis; species Poeciliopsis gracilis. The sequence goes on from CAJVRI010001532.1 coordinate 5,185,498, forward strand.
CAACTTGCTAACTGTTGTCGTTCATCACGTGAAACACTGAGGATTTTTACGTGGGTTATGCTGTAAATTATTATTTCAACTTTCAGTAATTGGTGAGGACTGTTGTGAGAAAGAAAAACAAATATATATGTATCATTTCTGTGTTGGGACAATAATTGAAGGTTTTATCCGGCGCTAGCTAGTTTGGCAGGACAGCTAATGCTAACGTGAAGCTAGCCGAGTTTCTTAATCCTCCTGTGGTTGTTTCAAATGAATCTGACAAAGATTCATTTAGTTGATACACATTCTTAACTTCTGCTCAGAAATACTGATTCAAGTCTAACCAAACAGTGTACTTCTTTTTTCTTTCTTTCTTTTTTTTTTTTTTTTTTGCTTATTTCATGTGTGCACTGCAAAAACAGTTAAATTGTTCAAATTTTGTCAGATGTGTTTGTTTGCATGTGCATTGTGAAATAATGGCTACTGTCTAAAATTAGCTACTTTGTTGAGCTAAAATTAAATCCTTGCTTAACACATTTACTGGGATTAAACATAAATTCTTGTTTGTCTTGTATAGTGTGGAGCAGAGAATGGTAAGACAATTATATTTAAATATCATGAATGAATATTTCCCCGTAGCAAACATAATGCGACAAAAGAAAACATTTCTGTGTTGGTGTCCAAGCTAAGCTAGTTTAGCGGTAGCGCTAATGCTCTGGTCAGACTTGCTAACTAGCTAAGCCCTCTTAAGCCTGAGGCAGATGATCTTAATGAAAATCACATTTTGTTCTTTCAACACGTCTCATGTTTCACGACAAACCTGCTCTTACGTTTGTTTCTTTTTCACATGACCTTAATAGTTTGATAGAATTGAACAAATGAAGTTGGACATTAGGTTTTAAAAAGTTGTCGTAATTTGACCAACAACAACAACAACAAAAATAAAGTGTACCCGTCTTTCAGCTGTTAAATTTGCATTGTTCCTTCTATGAACAAAACACATGATTTTTGCTGATTCGCAAAATGTTGATGGAAGTACAATTCATAGTGCAGGGTCACTGTCAAATCTCATCAAAGTTAAGAAGTGTTCAGGGTGCATTTAAGACAATTTACCAACAAAGTTCCACTGAAAAATTGTGCTAATATCTACAGTTTGTACTGAAAACATCTGGTATTATACTTTCCGTGTACAGCCTTATACAGGATTAAAATAAAGATAACCAGTTTTAAAAATGCACTTTGTACCACTGACCTCCCTGAATATCACTGAAATTAATTTCTAAAATAGCAGACTTTATAAGGCATATATATATATATATATATATATATATATATGCCTCAAATGTACCACATAGTTGAGACATGTCTGCACCTCATATTTCTGAAATAACAGTGGAAAGTGTTAGATGTTTATTGATTTTAGTTTAGTGCATGAGTAGAGAAAGCACTATAAAAAATCATTTGTTTAAAGTATTTTACTTTGTGTAAAGGTTCCTCGTCTGAACCTGTCTGCCCTTTGCAAATTATTGCACCAGATTCACGGGTTCAGTTCTAACCGGTTGTTTTATCAATGCACTTTTTAAATTTTTTTTTTAAACTACAAAAAAAAGACAAAAAAAAACTGACGGAGATTCTCGCACGCAATTGGGTTTGTCTGCGAAGCAATATATGCAATCACTAAAGAACAAAGAAAAACAAAGAACCGCTTCATTTCTTTTACATCATGTTGCAATTTCTTTTTTTAAAATCCCTATTCGTGGATTATTTCAGTTCAAACGCCTCCTCTGAGCGCCACTTCTATTGTAGGGAACGATGTCGCGGCACACGACCGGAGGAGCGCAGATTTGCGTCTTAAAGAGGATTTAGGTCTATTAACGACAAAAGGCGCAGTTCATGGCACAAGGGAGAGAGAGAGAGAAAGAGAGAGAGAGAGAGAGAGAGAGAGAGAGAGAGACAGAGAGAGGAGAGAGAGAGAGAGAGAGACATACTCCTTGTGCGTCAGCCCCGCACTGAAGTGCAAGCGGGGCTCGCTGATAAATGGAGAGACATCACACCGAGTCATTAGAGAGCTGAGATATGAGGGCTTCACCGCGGCGGGCCGCTCAGGGCGACAGACCCAGGGGAGCGCGCTCCTCTCCCGGCCTTTTGTGCCTCTTTGCGCGATGGACGGATGAACCACGCAGATGTAGCGTCAAGGCCACCACGGGCTCGCGCTCATTCCCCATGAAAATCCTATAAAATAGAGAGAGACATATATATGTGTATATTTATATATTTTTAATGTCACTGCTAGTATTTATTGATTTCTTCTTCTTCTTTTTTTTTTTTTACCTCACATTTGTAACGCCAAGGGAAAATGCTAAAAATAAATAAATAGCTGGTTTAGATGTATAACAGCCAAACAGTGATTATTGCATTCATAGGATTTATTTCCACGAAATAAAAATATATTATTATTATTATTATTATTATTATTATTATTATTATTATTATTATAAGCATTGCCCTGGTAGGAAATGTTTGACATCTGTTGACATCTTTAAAGGAGCCATGTGCATTTTTTCCCCCTGTTGTTGCAAAGTGTTCACATTCCCATAAACATGGAGATATTTCATTTTCCATTGATGTATTTTTCTTTTTTGTGATTGTTCTCTTCGTCGGGGGGGCAGGGAGGAGAGGGGGGGCTTTGGTGGCAAAAATAATTGATCAGCTCGAGGAAACGGAGCGGCAACTCAACAATCTGCTGCGTCTGTGTCTCCCAATCACCTTGATTACATTTTCTCTGAATTAATTAGACGTAACAGCCATAACGCAGCCTCCTGCAGGAGCGAGGCACCGTGAGCATTTTAATGACCCCGTAATTCAATTAACCGCCTCCATCAGTCATTGATTTGTGAGAGAAGAAGAAGAAGAAGGAGGAAGGAGGAAGGAGGAAGGAAGGGGGTTAAAAACAGAAAGAAAGAAAGAAAGAAAGAAGGAGAGAAAGGAAGAGAAAAAAAAAGAAAAAAGAAAAAGCTGCTGAAAGTTGAATTCTGCAAAGTAGAGGCGGCCTGTAATTGCCCAAGACACAGAGATCGGAGGGAAAGAGTGGGTGTGGGTGGTGGTGGGGGGGCTGGGCTGAGGTGGCCGTGTATAAATAGTGTAGCTCTCAAATACACAGCCACAACAGCAGGAGTGATCTCACCTCCTCTCCACCCTTTCTATCCCTGTCGCCGCTGTCAGACTCCGCAGAAAAAGAGCGCAGAGCCGTCAGCAGCAGCAGCAGCAGCAGCAGCGGCAGCAGCGGCAGCAGCAGCGGCTGTGCAAAGAAGAACAACACCGAGCGATTGATTGCACGGTGGATACTTTTTTATTATTATTATTATATATATTTTTTTATTTTCACCCTCTAAAAGACACGGACAAGACGAAGAGAAAGAAAAACGAAAAATCGCAACGACAAAAACAACAACAACACACAAAACAGGAGCACTACCGAGCGACAGAGAGGCGAGCGCGACCATGGAAGAACTTACGGCATTCGTGTCGAAGTCTTTCGATCAGAAGAGCAAGGAGAGCAGCAAGGAGAGCATCACGTACAGGGAAGTTTTGGAGAGCGGCTTGACGCGGGCGCGGGAGCTGGGCAGCCCGGAGACGAACCTGCAGGACATTACGGACGCCAGCCACTGCCCCGTGCACCTCTACAAGGACCACGTGGAGCTGGAGAAGGAGAAACTGAAGGACTTTAATGTTTCCAGGGCGACTGAGGGTGAGCCTTTTTGTTTAGATTTTTTTTTTTTTCATCTCAGTTTGTTTTTTCTTTATTTAAAAAAAAAAAAGAAGAACAACAAGAAGAAGAAAGGGGGAAAGAAGCCGCGTTGTGTCGGAAAAATATATCGACGTCCTCTGTTTGTTTGGGGTTTTTTTTTTTTCTTTTTTTGCATCGGAAGGAATAACATTCAGAATCAAGAGCGCAAAAAGAAAAACAGAAAAAAAAATAAACGAATTTAAATGCGGATTTGAGCGAGTTTAGTGGAAGGAAAGTTAAAACCTTGTTCGGAGATTATGGCACATAGCAGGAGGCGGGCCCTTCGTTTGAGCAGCGCTTTAACTATTTTATGTTTTCAGACATCATTTTTATTAAAAGAAGAAGAATTGATGTCTCCAGGCGTCTGTGTTATCTGTTCAGTAATGCGTCTGAAGTAGCTTCAGGTATAAATTAAGATTTAAAAATGGAGTCTTTAGTTGTAATAATAATAATAATAATAATAATAATAATAATAATAATAAAGAGAAACTGCATTTTTTGCAATAATATGCGGTATGTTTATTTTTTTTTTCCGTATAGCCTACTGAATTTTTATTTGCATGCAATATCAATATTCCCGGTCACATTTTTACATGATTGCAAATTAAACCTTCACTTGTAATTTTATCACGGCGTTGACTTCACGTCCTGATCATCCGTCCGCGCTCTTGAACGCTCTCCATTCATTTTTCTGCAGCTCCCAGCTAAATCACGAGTAGTTTTGTCATCGGTCGGGAAGTAAAATATCTCCTTTGGTATTAAGAAATTTAAAAAACCAAAAACATTAATGATAAGATAAAAATGTCTGTGGCAGCTTTACAGATCATCTGGAGATCAGCAGCTAAAAGACAGAGAGTGTGCATTCAGTTGACAGTTTTTGCAATTTTACATTTTTTTTTAATTATTATTATTATTTCAAGGATTAGCTTCTCTCCTCTGTTGCTCTGCACCTCGTTGCCATCGGACATGAAGGAAGAGGGATTTCATTTCACTTAATGAAACTTTATGTAAATCAATTAGCGTTCAGTCTGAGGACGGAACAGTTTCACGCCAGGGAAATACAACCTGCAAAAAAAAAAAAAGAAAGAAAAAAGAAAAAAAGCTGCCACTGAGCAGATCGGTTATTCAAACAGCTGACATCTGTGCTACTATTAATAGTAGAAGCAGTGACTTCACTGTGAAGGAAGAAAGGCTAAACTGAGGCAGCTTTTCGGGCTGATGTCAGAGTTACTTTCTTGTTTGCTTGTTTGTTTCTAAATCTGATTTTACAGGGGTGAGTATTTAGTCTTCTTCCCATGGTCTTAATGTAACCCTCTTGTTTAACTGGCTCTCTTGGCCATGTGACTGATTTACATGTCGCTGATATTACACACACACACACACATACGCTGCCTAATGGAGGCTGGAGATGCAGCCACAGGCCTCATCCCTCAAGGATTCAGGCTGGTTCGTGTTTTCTTTTTTTTTTTTTTTGCTGCATGGTGTCAAACTATCAGGCCCATAAGGCCTGATGCCCTCCCCACCCATTGTTTTGGCTGGTTATGGCACCCAATATTAGGGAAAGTCTATACGTGGCTTTTAACGCAAGCGTGTGTGTTTTGTGATAAAAAAACAAAAAAAAAAAGAAACCCACTCAGCTGTCCTCCTCCTCTCTCCGACCCACCGCATCTTTCCCCAACAGGGATCTACGAGTGCAAAGAGAAGAAGGACGACGTGAAGTCCGAGGACGAGGACGCGCAGGGCAAACTGAAGCAGAGGCGGAGCCGCACTAACTTTACCCTGGAGCAGCTCAACGAGCTGGAGCGGCTCTTCGACGAGACGCACTACCCGGACGCGTTCATGAGAGAGGAGCTGAGCCAGAGGCTGGGGCTGTCTGAGGCCAGGGTGCAGGTGAGGAGTCACCACGGTTTCTTTTATTTAAGAAAAAAATAATAAAATCAAATAAATCAAATAAATCCTCATGCATGTGACAAAAAAAAAAAAAAAAAAGGGTCGATTTCCACTCAACATCATGGCCACCACTGCTGCAAGCTCTTGTTGATCGTGTCATGGAAATCTATGTGCACTTCAATGACAATCGTACAACTGCCACACAGGAAATGCAAAACCCGAAGTCAGCTTTTGGTATTAATTGGCCAAATAAAACGTGGGGGGGAAATGTAGTAAAAATGAAAATGTTTCAATTAAATTTTTCCTTTTTAATTTGGTGAAAACACAACAGTTTTTTTTTATTTTTTTTTTTACATTTTTATTTGTTATTATTATTTTTGTTTTACAAAACATGTTTTTGGCTACTTCTGTTTTTAAACTTTAAAATGACTCTATTAACAATGTGAACTTTAATAATAATAATAATAATAATAATAATAAATCAGGAGCTCTAACGACGTCATTTCGCGTTAGCACGTTCTTCTTCTTCTTCTTCTTCTTCTTCTTCTTCTTCTTCGTCTCGTTAGTTAGCTTAAACAATGTTTAGCTTCGTAGCTGTTCGGTTCAAACTCAGCCTAAATAACGAGGGATTGAAGCTAAGCTAATTTCAGCTAAATGTAGACGTCTGTTTCATTTTCAACCCCCCCTCGCGTTACTGACATGGAAGGTAACGTCGACGTCTTTTTAAAGTAAATTGGACATAATATGAGCTTGTTTTTGTTTGTTATGATTTTTTTTTTAAAGAAGATGCAACCAGTAGATGTAAAATATAAAAAAATTAAAAGTGTGTTGTTGTTTTTTTTTAAGACATTCCCGTGTTATTTGATAAAGAGCTGTTTATTACTCACACGTCTATTCCAAGTAATTGCTATAAACTAATGTCAGAACAAGTAAACTACACCATCCCTGTCAGTAATAATACTCCATGCAACCCTTAGGATAAATTGCCATACAGGCAGGAAATTAAACATTTTGGAAATATGCATTTTTTCTAAAGCTTGCATCCTCTGTGATGGGCTGCAGTTATTAGAAATATTAATTTATCCTTATAGGTGGTTGATTGGTTGCAGTCTGTCTTATCAAAGCAGCGTGATTTGCTGTGAATGAGCCAGGAAAGTGAGAAGCTCTGCTGAACTCACAGCGGGAGGCCTGCAGAGTGTTGGAGGGACTGGAGAGGAGATAAAAAAAAAGAAAAATAATAATAGTAATAATAATAATAAAAAAAATACTCCCCAACAATGATTAAAATGAATGAAGAGCCTGAATGGCCGCTTCAAGGGACGCGCTCTTATGTCAACTCGTATCCCTCCTCATTTTCTTTGCAATATCTGCCACCGGCTTTGATGCAGTGTCCCCATAAAAACAGATTAGAAATAACTCGATTGTGGAAGCAACTCTGCTGCTGTTCAGATCCATCTAATCGGATGAATAAGCCCCGTCGCAGGGCTTTATGAGCGCGCCGACTGCGCCACTTCTGGAGCTGAACACTGTCGGACCGCAGTTGACAGCGCGGGTCGGAGGGGAGGAGGGGAGGGGGCCAAGCTGCCGGCCCAGCTAATACAGTGTGTTCATTACAATAATTTACAAAGTCACAGCAGTCTTAGTGTTTTTGTTGTTGTTGTTTTTTTTTTCCACCCCTCGCCACTTCAGATCAGGTGGATTGTCAGCGCCCTGGAAAAGTCTCAGAAAGCCTCCTTTTTTCTCTTCTCGCTCTGTTATTTTATTTATGATTTTTTTTTTTTTTTTTAATTTTTTACTCTTTAGTGCGCTCTGACGTGTTTTTGCACGGTGTCGTGCAGCAAAGGGTCGTTGTATCGGCTGTGAACCTGCGCTCCGAGCAGCTGTCAATGAATCTAATTGAAAGTTATGAGAGCTTGGTGAGGAGCAGGCAGTAATTCGGTTAGGACTAATATCTCTGGGTTTTCTGGCGCGCCGCTAAATTAAATGTCATTATTCACTGTCTCTAATAAAAAATCAAAAGGGAAATGAGATTAGGGTATTTGTGAAGCGCATCATTGAGTGGCCCTTAATGAAGAAATAACTGTCTGAACCAGTGTAGTTCACTTTGCTTAACATACTGGCGCGTAATTGGAATTGATCCGGGGCCCCGTCTTAATATGAGCCTTGATTTATCTGAAGGAGGGCTGCTGCGTGGATGCAATCACCTGGGATACTGATAAACACGTCTGTACCGCTGAAGAGCTGATCACACACACACACACACACGCACACACACGCACACACATACACGCACACACACTCCCTTCCTCTCTCACACACCACATTCTAAATAATAATATAATATAATATAATATAATATAATATAATATAATATAATATAATATAATATAATATAATATAATATAATATAATATAATAATTATTTATTTATTTGTAGTGCACGGAAAATATTCCAAGATGTATTTTTAAGGCAACAGAGATTTTATGTTCAAGCCATTTTTCTTCCCTCCGTCACTAATGGCCCCGTTTATCGACTGTCCCCCCCCCCCCCCCTCCCTCCCTCCCCCTCCCCCGTTGCTGCAGCAACACCCATGCACGCACGCGGCCGCGTCGCGCAGCTGGAATCGGGCCGGCGGCGCCCTGACTGCGAGTCGTCATCGCCAAGCCCGCCGCCCGCGCGGACCGACCCGCTAATTTCGCATCTGTAAATGATAATCGTCGCGGGGGTCGAAGGGGAGGAGAGATAATGTTATTCAACGAGGGGAAATTAAGTCGATGGCGATTAACAACGCAGGCCCGCATTGTAGCCCGCAGCTTTAAAAGGCAGGCTGGGGAGATGGCTGACGACACGTCATCACAGTGATTTATTAATTATTATTATTATTATTATTATTATTATTGTTATTATTATTATTATTATTATTATTATTATTATTATTATTATTATTATTATTCAGTTGTGTGATTGTGGCGTCTTATATTTTTAATCTTGTTATTCCCTTGTAATTATTTTTTTTCTCTTCATTTAATTAGCTATCCTAGAACTTTTTTTATTTATTTTTTTGTTCTATTTGATTTTAATTTTATTTTCAAAATTCAGATATCTTTCGCGTTTAATCAATCAATCAATCAATCAATCAATCAATCAATCAATCAATCAATCAATCAATCAATCAATCAAGGTCACTTGTACAGCACATTTCAGCTTCAAGACAGTTTAAAGTGGTTTACATCATAAAAACACAAAAATACAAAGTCATAAACCAATAAACATTTTACATTTTGTCAACTGCCATTGTTTACATTTTTGCTACGTTTTGCTAAGGTGTACTGTTATCCCTCCTTTTCTTCTTAGGTTGTCTTTTAATAATTGTAGCGGCATAAATGTGACATTTTAAAACCAAATATTGTGGCTTCTCCTCTTCTGAACAGTTTTGATGCATCATTCTCTTCTTCGCTGCAGGTCTGGTTCCAGAACAGAAGAGCGAAATGTCGAAAACAAGAAAACCAAATGCACAAAGGTAAATAAAACCTCCAACACCTCTCAGCTATTTCAGCCATATTCTCCACACGTTATTATTCAATTAAGAATTTATTACTATTTTTTTTTTTTTTTTTTTTAAATTGCTTGTGATTCAAGACTTTTATTCTTTGTATTTATTAAATGTGCAAAAATTTGTGACCTCCTCATCTCACATAACAACAACTGTCTGGCTGTCTGACAGACATCTTTCCCTTCTCCCCAGGTGTGATTCTGGGCAGCGGCAGTCACCTGGACGCCTGCAGAGTGGCACCCTACGTCAACATGGGCGCCCTGCGGATGCCCTTCCAACAGGTAGGCCGTGCTTTCAAGATTCAGAACGTGGCTGACGAATCATTCAGGGAGTGTGTGTGTGTGAGCTGAGGCTGGATTGAACAATAATAAAAGAAACACTTCTTACTGCTGTGTAATTTGCGAATATGGAGGGGCTTCCTTTTAAAAAGACGGTAGGATGGGAATTGTCGTTTGCGTGGTGTTTATGCGCGTTGATATTTAAAGGGAAATTAGGCGAGGTCTGGTTGCTGGTTTAGAGGTTTGCAGAAAGCTACAATTTCAAAACCGCAGACATTTTCCAACATCCTGTTGTTCAAAGTGCTTTTAATTGGAAAATGCTGGAGCGACCTGGGTCTTCTCCAACTCTGTGAGGTGTGGAGTAAACAATGTTCCTCCTGCAACACCTGTTGCTGCACACTGCTGGTCAGATGGCTGAAAGAAGCCTCCTATAAAGAGACACATTTGGAAACATTTCCCGTTATGAAAAGCACAGTCAGTAGCTGGTGACATTTGTGGTCCTGTGTAAAAATCAAAACAGCAAAACGGATTTACTTTGTCCAGTCAGCCGTTTGTGTCATCTAAGTTAGCAGGGAGTTTATTTTAAATATTCACCTAATTATGTGAATAAAAAAAAAGCACAAAATACGCTACATTATATCTGTAAAAGTCAATAGTAAAATTTGTTATTTTTATATATTTTCTCTGTTCAAATAAGATTTTTTTTTTAAAGCTAGAATTTCCTGTTTTAAAATTTTCCTCTACAGCCATGAAACTGTGGCGTTTTTTTTTACTCAAGGTTATATCATATTGCAAGAATCTCACACACCAGCCCATGCCTTGAAGTAAGTGGAGACAAAGTAGACCTTCTGCACTTTATATAATGCATATGTGCAGCTGCTTCATGCTGAACGGAGAGGCATCACATCAGACTTTGGTGCACCTTTCACCTCCGTCCGTCTCCTCTCGTAAAGAGAGAGAGAGACCGAGAGAGAGGAGAGGAGAAGGAGTGGACACTCATCTGATCAGGCGCCGCCGTGGTTCTGCATCGGAGCTGCTGTGTTGTCTGCTTGACCCTCGTGAAAAGCAGCGGCCTAATTAAGCCAACAGTGCGGCGGGCGTGAGCACATAAAAGGGGGATGATGAAAGCGGGGGGAATGGAGTGGGCTCTGATGGATATTGGCGTTGAGCTGCGCTGGCAGGGGCGGAGGCTCGGAGGCCTGCATACTGAGAGAGGCGCGCCGCGTGAGGCTGAAGCCAACTGTGGGCGTGCACAGATGCAGGGGCGAAGGTCTGAGGTAGATCCTCATTACCTTTAGCTCTCCCAAAAATAAGGTTCTCATTGCGTGCTTTGCGTGTCAAAATTACAAATGTGCGATTGGTGTGTTTCACAAAAGGCACACAAAGATTGAAAGTAGAGTTTTCTTAAATATGGTTTCAGTAGGTGTTGCAGCATTTTATGTGGAAGTCTGTGCACGGGCGACATGGACTTGACGTTTCACTTGTGTTGCATATATGGGAAGTATAATAAAAGCGATGATAAACGGCATTTAAAAGTTGATTGTTTTAATTAGTGGTACGGCTACAGACTCGTATGCAAACTCTAAAAGTGAAACTTGACTAATGTCAGATGCTGTTGGGCCCCAAAATTATGATTAGGCCCTGTCAGGTTTTGATATACTAATATTTTTATTCAACCAAGAAGTTTGTTTCCTTTTGGGAAATCTCTCAAAAGATACACTTTTAAATACAAGTGTTTATATGTATTTTGATTTTGTTAAAAACAAATAAATGAATAAATTCTCCTTTGCATTGCAGCAATCAAACACATAATGTAATTGGTACCCAGAGTTTTTTTCTGTCATTTCGATGATTTCTCTTTGTTGATGAGCTCAGAGTCTTTAAATTTGGAAATCCTCCTTCCCATAACCCTAATTTTTAGCTATTTACACATATTCCCAATCAGATTCAAGACATTGATTGTATTGTTGCCTTACGTTTAGTCAGGCAAAAGTAAGGCAACTGCATCAGAATCCACTTTTAGGATTTGGGAAATCGAAAAGTGGATTTAGATCAAAACAGCAAAACCAAATAAAAATATAGCTTGTAATATAAATCCTCTCCAGGTATGAATCATTTTGGGCTCAACTGCAGCTGCTTCAGCACAACAGTTACATTAATTTCACCACTAATAACATAATAATTACATTCAGTCATATTTTCAAATTATGTATACAGTCATGGAAACTCAGGGGCCTTAGCAATCCTACCTTTTTGCAAAGCTCATTGGCGCTTATTGCTTTCACAATGAAATTTGTATTTATTTATTTTTTATTTATTTTACCACGGTCACTGATCGAAATTTCCCATCCCTGCTTCACGAGTACATTTGTTGGGGCGCGTTTTGTTGTCTGCAGCTGCTTTTGTTTGGGATGCCTTCAGCAGAGCGCGTTTGTGGTTCAGACTCGTTTTCCCTTTCATTTGCCTTTAACGGCAGCAATTTTTTGGTATTTGGCGTGCCAAGTTGAAAGGAAGCAAAGTGAAAAATAAATATTTAGTTTGAGTTCAAAAAACTTTCGCCTCTGCGTTGGCTAATTCTATTTTGGTTGGAGAATAAAGTGTGAGGTGCACTAGTGACTCTCACCCCCTTTACTTCTCTCTTTCTCCCTTTCCTTCTTTCTTTTTTTCTTTCTCTTCTTTCTTTCCTGTTTTTTTTTTTTTTTTCTCCCTGTGGTGCTTGAAACACACGAGAAATGGCAACAGGGCTCAGCTCTCCCCCTCTGAAGTTCTCTGATGCTTAATTTTCACCTACTTCTTATAAAATAATTGCCAAGAATGTGAAAACTGATATCCTATGCTCCTTATGGTTTCTGGTTCATTTCGCTCTCTCTCTCTCTCTTTTTTTTTCTTTTTTTTTTTCTGCTTGACTCAGGGATATGTCTGAATAAATATTTATAACTCCAAATGTGCAAATGTCTTTTTAATGCAAAAGTTGTTTATTTATGCAATCGAATACATAATCAGGGTAACAAGCCCATGTGTTGCAGAGTTAAAGCGATCTGTTCTGGGGTTGTGGAAATACTTTGATTCCTGGCGATTAAATTGGATGTGGTGTCTGAGAGCAATGTATGATTCATTAACTTTTAGAATAGCTGACATGAAGAAAGGGCTAAAGTGTCGACTGTGGCCCTCAGCTATTTTCTTAGAAAACATACCGTAAGCAACAGCTTTGAGGGGGAGCTTAATAGCGTCAGACTGTGAAACCTAAATCCTCCGCTCCTTTCTGCACACATGCTGACTAAACGCCCTGTTTCTGCTCCTTCTGCAGGTTCAAGCACAGCTCCAGCTGGACGGAGTCACGCACTCCCACCCTCACCTGCACCCTCACCTGGCCGCCCACGCCCCCTACCTGATGTTCCCGCCCCCTCCCTTCGGACTACCAATCGCGTCCCTCGCCGACTCGGCCTCGGCGGCGGCGGCGGTGGCGGCGGCCGCCAAAAGCAACAGCAAGAACTCCAGCATCGCCGACCTGCGACTCAAGGCAAGAAAACACACCGAGGCTCTGGGACTCTGACCCCCACCGGGCTGCCCCTCCGCTCGCCTGACGCCCATAATCGCCTCTCACACAAGACTGGGCCTGTGAAACTGGGCCGTGACACTCACGAGCTAAAACTAAACTAAAACAAAAACACTGAGTGAGAATGAAAGAGAGGAACACATACAGAGAGAGAGAGAGAGAGACAGACAGAGAGAGAGAAGGGGAGTGTGTGTGGAAGGTGGGAGGGGAGGGAACAGTGGAGGAAGAAAATAAAGCAGAAGGAGGAGGAGGGAAAATTGTCACAAAACCAGCTGCCAAAACAAACCACTTGTAGAGAACGGTAATTAAATACCAGTGAAATCACCTTTTACTTTTCGCCCAACAGGCAGGACTTCTGCGGGGCCAGTGGCTCAGTCCACTCCAGGCACAGATCACATCCCAAGGACCGTACAAACACATGTGGATGTCTGTCTGAGGGCCAGGCCGGGGAGGGGGGCCCCCCGTCAGACCAGAGGACGTTAGAACAAAGCAAACTGGCAGGGTCGAGAGCAGAGACTCACTGCCGCTGGCTGCCGTCTCTTTTGACATGCAGAGGGGCTGAGCTATTTTTATTTTTTATTTTTTTTTTTGGGGTTGGGGTAGAGAAGGAGAAAAGGGGGTTAGGAGGAGGGGAAGGGAAAGAGGGGGAGGGGGGGAGGCCCACACATCACCTCACCAAAGCTTTGGAATGGCTTTCACCTTTCCACCCCGCTCAGTAGTTTAAAGGAGAAAAAAAAAAGAAAAAGAAAAAAAAAGGCCATATTTGTCTCCAACCACTGTGTCCGCTGCTGCTGCAGAGTGCATGAGCTCTAAATGGAGGACCGGTCCCCCGTCTCCCACCTGACGCAACTTCTCAACAGCTGTTTTTTAACACTGCCGTTCAGCAACACCCCCACACCTCACCCCTCCCCCTCCCCCCGCAACGGTCAAAGTCAAAGGTCTCCATCCCAACCCAACGTCGCTCTTCTCGTGGACTTGTGTTGTAACAAACGCAACAGTTTTCTATATATTATTTTTTGGGGGTTTTTTTTACGCTTCGCTTCGGGAGGGGGAAGAGACGTTTGTCGCGCGATGCTGGACTTGTGATGGCCGGACTCGGGTTCAGTTCCTCCTCACGGTGCGCTCTCTCTCTGTCTTTATTTCCTTCTTGTTGTGTTGTATCTTGGGAAAAAGAAGTGAAGATAGCCTTTGCACTTCAGGTCTTGTACGAGGGTGTTTACAAATGGCACTACAAGCAGATACTACTTTACTAATTAAAGAGGGACGGGAGGGGAGGGTTTTGATATCACGACGAGCAAAGGGTGTGACGGGGATTCCTTTTTGTGTTCTGCTTTTTTGTAATTCTGAAAAATATGAAGAAAGCATCAGTCAAACTGAAATGCAATTGTGTGCAGTTTAAGTGCAATACTGTAAATAGCAAAAAACAACAACAACAAAAAAACAACAAAACGAAAGTTAAAACAGCTAGCAGTTAATCCTCGGTGATGAAGAAACGTTTTTTTTTTTTTCCTCTTTTGGTTTTTTGGTTGTTTTCCATGCACTGGTGGAAAGCAGATTTTTATCGCCAGTGCGTGTTTTATTTCAGTCGAGAAAATTCAATCAGGTGCCATAATCCCACACGATCCACATGTTCAGACATTTTGTTTCAAGGGGCACATCTGTCTGGGAAGACATGAGCACAGTTTTTGGATGCTGCAGAAACAAAAAGGAAAACAAAAACTAACTTATTCTAAATTATGAACAAATCGAATCGGGCTTGCAACTCAAAGCAGGCCTTTGTTTTGAGAATAATTAGCTTCATTTTGCATGTATTTTTTTTTTTTTTTTTTGTAAAAATCAATCCTTCCCAGATAATTCAGACTATTTTTTTAACTGTTTTAAACAAAACAAAAGAAAATTACAATTAAATTCAAAGATGTTTTCTTTTTTTTTTTTAGAAAAATAACACTGCAGCACTAAATATGTAGATCATTTTCAGATCTATGTATACCTCCAAACATTTTCTACATTTCCAGACCTCCATTTAGAAATGTTTATCTATGTCTCCATTTTAAATTAAACCTATGGGTGTTTTATTTTATTTATTACTTTTTTGTCTGAAAGTTTTATGGAAAGATGAAATAGCTGAACTACAAGTGTACATTTTTACATGGCTTTGCATTTATTTTTGTATTTTTTTTTTTTTTTTTAAGTGTTGAATTTGAATTAGGAGGTGTAATGCATTGTTTGCCTAAAAAAAAAACAAAAAAGAAAAAGCATTAAAAAAAACAAACAAACAAACAACAAAAAAAATCAAACCGGTAATGTAGCGTGTCTGAGTTTACAAAGATTTCAGGGACGGTTGAACTAAAACAATTCGCCATGGAATTCGTTGTACCCATTCAAATGATTTTCATTTCATACGCAAGCATGCCTATACATGAGTCATCGTACAGCTGTTTTTGTTTCCACCCCTTTTTGATTCGCAAAAATATGAATGTACATCTTGTACGAGTAAAATATCAATAAAGCTATAAATATTTGTACTTGAGTTTTGAAATAATTATTTTTTTTTTCTTTACCATTCAGAAATATCTGACTTTGTGGAGAAGAATGCGTTGTAACTTGGAGTGCAATCAGACCTTTTCTTAAATGCTTACCCGGATTATTTTTTTAATCGATGTATTTGTTTTAAATCCAATAGAAAATGAAGGAATTATAAGAATACTCTTATCTATGTATGAAATCATATGTCCCTATCTTATTTTATTTAATAAAACTTAAAAAAAAAAAAAAAAGCACATTGAAATCGATGCTAGACCGAGTATGGAAGGAGTGCTCAGTTTGTTGGTGTTTTCAATTCATTTAATGAATCAGGTGGGGGAAGTCAAATTTTTCAGAATCAAAATCAATCAATGGAAAATCGTCCGGTTCCGATCTCCACTGAATGACTGGTGCGTCTGTAGCTGTGCCTGGTGAAACAAGGCCAATACATGAATTAGAAAGACCGCGAACCGCACTTTTCAGCAGCAGCCGTTCAAAAATGTTGCGGATTTTTTTTTTTTTTTTTTTTCCCGTGCTGCAGTTTCTTTTTGTGTCTCTGTGCCAACCTGCAGTCGAATCTCAGCAACTGTTGCAATCTGAGGATCAATGTCAGTCCTGGAGCTGACGTTCGTGTAGGAACTGTTTTTGCAGACGCTCGCTGCACATGCCAGCAGAGCAAATCGAGTTGCTGTAAAGTCCAGATGCGACCTGACTTGCATCTGTTTGTCAAGCCGGACGCAGGAAGATAAGGTGCAGAAATTACGGCCTTAATATCGTCAGTGAAAGTCGGAGAGGGAAGTCTGTGAGCGTGGACGCTGAATCGATACGCGTGCTGAAAGAGAACGTTTACATCTTGTTTGGTTTGGTTTTTGATGTCAGCAATTTATTTTGAGAAGTTCACGAACTGCAGTGAGTTGAAGCCAGCACGCCCCATCCACTTGTTCTACCTTCACATGCTAAATTCTGCCCATCTATTACAGCTGGCCTCTGGTTTTTAACTGTGTTAACTTCCTCTGGGAGCCTAATTCCAGATGTGTGTGTGCGCGAGCGAGCGCGCGCGTGTGTGTGTGTGTGTGTGCGCGTGCAGAAAGTAATTACTCCCTGTTCTATAGTGGGTTATTGTTTGAAGCTTGTACACAGAATTAGCCCAAATGGCGTCCTGTTGAGTGTGGCACCCCCAGCAAGGTCGCTGCGCCTTTAATTTATACCTCTGTGCTCATACATCAAGATTGAGTGATATAGCTGCAGACTGATGGCTCTGTATTTACCCGCTGACCCCTCTGGTCGGGGCCTGGTCTGGAAATAACAGCATCCTTTTATGTGTACTAATAATTAGCACAGCACACACGGCCATCCATCAGTCGCCAATGAGCCATGTGGCTGCTTTGTCAACATGCTCGAGCACATAAAGCTGTTTGTGTTGGCCACAAGTAACAAGTACACAATCATATTTGAACAGAGACGGGGCTGGTGAGGGTGTGTGAGACAGACAGTGTGAGCGTGGGGGCATTTAGTGGCTTCTTGTTCTCAATTTTATTTTTAAATGAAAATGAACTTCTGCTCCATGTTACCAAATGGATTTTCCTGTGGTTAAACTATTTATACTTCTCGAAATTGTTCGCAGTTTCTTCACGTTGCAACGGACTGCAGTGTGTTTCACTGGGATCGCGTGTGGCAGACCAACACAAGGAATCGGAACAAAAATGTTTTGGTTTTTTTTATTTGTATCAAGGCTACAAGCGTTTCACATCAGTGGATATTGATACTTATTGATTTTTTTTTTTTTTTTTTTAATCTGAGATACTGCCCAGCTGGTGGTGTGACATTTCCTGTTTAATCCACAGATTTCATTTGTTGTCATCTTTAAGCAGTTCTGAGACACGGTGGTGAAACCTTGACGTGACGATGCGCAAGTTACTCAGTGGTTTGTTCCGAGGTAAAGACTGAGCGAGTCATTTGATGGCAGCAACCATGTTGAGCTAGTTGAGTGGCTAAAGCCTTTCCTCTGTGTACATCCCCCAGAATGCAGTTCAGTGAATATTCTATATATTGTCATGTTTTTAACCCAAATGATGTCTTCACCAAAAAAAAAAAAGACTTGTGTCATTATTTTAGGAAATATAAGAATATTCTATCAGACTTAGTAATTATTGACTGTGTGTCTATTGTGATACATATTATTATTGATTTATTGTCCAGCCCTAGTTCTTAAGGATAAGAACTAAGTCCACTTAATCTGATACCCCTAAATAAATAAATTCCAGTGCAAAAATATTGTATTAGAGATTCACTTTAATCAAGATCGCAAATGTTCTCACGAATGTCCGATGGTACAGGATGTATTGATAAAGTTACCACCAATCAACAGACTGTCAAAATATTCTCTGAATTCAATGACCACTTCTTAAAGTTAAATCATAAACATCTTTAATGTCACTTGGCAGCATGCAGAAAAAAAAAATACTTTGATTTGATTGATGCAGCAATGGTAAGTGCACAACTGTTAGCTTGCTAGCTTTATATGGCCCTCTAGAGCCTGGAGGGTCACATAAACCTTATGGCAGGTCAGATTTGTCCCCCAAACCTTGAGTTTGACATGTGAGCTTTAGAGGGTTTCTAGAAAGTAAAACAAATTGTGTAATTTAGTCTTCAGTCTACATGCTGCTGATCTGTGAAGTCATCCGATGCATTAGTCTCACACATCTTGTGGCCCCTGCTAGGATGCCCCCTGCCATCTTAATGGGGACACAAGATGGCCGCCACAAACGACGCCCCCACGAGGTAACAAACATTTCAGCCACACACGCCGAATGTTCGCTTACACGCTCCAGGACTAAAACGGAGATCTGAGGAAAACTTACTGCTTCTTAACAAGAAGCGAACAAAAACCATAACAGGCAGGTCAAATATAAAGGCTGTGGGTTGGTTTCACTGCGAGGTTTCAAAATAGTACCTCAGTCTTTTTTCGTCTCTTGAGCAGTGTTCATTTTATTACACATAAATGGCACCCATGCTGGACAAACAGAGCGTTAGTCAGAATAAGACGCCAACGGGCCTCTGGGAAGCTGCAGAGATCTGCAGGATTTATCAGCTGCAAGACTGTTTCTCCCTCCCTCTCCAAAACCGACCTTTATTAAAAAGTGTAAGGAATAAAGCCAACATTGAAAGAGAGCTATTAAGTTTGAAATGGTTTTGTAGCAAATAAAGGTGTTTTGGTCAGATCGGACCACAATTATTATTATTAATTATTATTATTATTATTATCTTGTTTTTTTACCTACAAGTCATGGCAGAAAGGTAACAATTCACATCACCATAAACACACTTTCCCTGCTGTGAAACCTGCTGGTGGCAAGATCATGCTGGATTACGTTGCTGGAAAGATGGGAGTCGGGAGGAGCTAAACGCCGGCCTGGAACGAAACCGTTTGGACTTTAGGACTGGAGCAGAGATTCGCCGTCCAGCAGGACAACGCTCCCTGAACACACACAGCCTGAGCTGAGATGGGATGGACGTTAGATCAAAGGATATTCGTGTTTTAGATTGGCCCAGTCAAAGTCCAACCCGAAATAACATGAAAACTGCTGCTCAGAGACACCGCCTATCCAATCTGACTGAGACTCGGGGGGGGCAGTGGGGTTGAATGCAAATACAAACCACACTTTTTCAAATTTTGTAAAAACATAGAAACACATGATAAATTCTGCAGCTCGTTTCGTCGGTCCATAACTTAAAATGCCAATAAACAGCATTAGAGTTTATGGCTGCCGTGCAACAAAAACAGGGGGAAAAAAGTACGAGTGCTTCAGCACGGCTATGTAAAGTTAGACAACCATTGATGATTTCATGTTTTGGCATGAAAGAACACATTAATTTCCAGTGCCTGTTTTGATCTCCAAATTATGCTGCTGATCTGATTTTCCTTTTTCTCCCCCCCTCCTGCCCCGGCCGCAATTTTCCTTTTTCTTCTCGGTCCGGCTGCTTTGGGAAACGAGCCCGTCTGAGCCGGGCCGCGCCGCTCTCTCTCCCCTATCAAGAGGTCAAGTGCTCAGAGGTCACGTGAAAATAGTTTTTTTTATCACTTTTCATTCTCATAATCCTCTTTGAAACGTCAGACACAAACCATGATCAGATGGAATGTGGCTCCGCCGTCGCCTCGGCGGAAAGCTCCGGGAGGCACTGGTAATTGTGTGAAACGACAGGGCGATCAGGCCCCACAGCGACGGCGCGCACATTTCACTGGGAGATGCGGAGTGGGAGATCCGGCCACGCCATCTCACAAAAAAAAAAACACACACGGACGGTCGAGGGCCCGCGGGTTTTCTCCGTAAAAACAACTTTGCGGTTCTTAAATCTCCCCCCCTCCCCGGGTGAATCCTGCGCTGGCAGCCTCGCTTCTGGCTTGAAAGCGAAGCCACCCGGAGAAACCTCAGCTGAAAACAATCGAGCTGAAGTGCTGAAGTCACTCCAGTCGGCCGCGGATCAAAGGCCTCCTTTCATCCCCATTTGTTTGGGCTAGACTCTGGTTTGCTTTGTTGGCTAATGCTCATAAATGTATCTGGAGTCATCAGCAGTGCAAAGCTATATTAAAACTAACATTTTAAGTCTGAGTCAACACGGTCTCTCTGCAGTGAAAGTGGAAATCATCAAGAACTTCGAGTTCCAGAATAGAAAAAAAGGGGGGGGGGGTGGAAGAAAAAGGAAAAGAAAAAAAAAGAAGAAAAGCTCAAACAGTGGGACGTTAGTTCACAAACCGTTCAGCTGTTTATGTTACACTCATTAGCCGTTTAATTTCGGTTCAAACGTTCGGCCTTTGTTGTTGTAATCCAAGTAGATTATAAAGTTAAAAACACAACATTTCTTTCAAACGTCAGCTTGAAATCAAAGCCCGATATGTCAGCGGCGGCTTTTTGCTCCAGTCTAAACTTTTGGAAGGTATTTCAGGTTGGACTCTTCTCGCGGTGCTGCTGATCGGCAGTCCATGTGGGCCCTAGCCAAGAGTCGCGCCTTACTGCTGACGCCGCGTGGAAGAGCGTGTGCAAGTGATGGATGGATCGCTCTCACCGGGCCATAAACTATCCGCGCTATTTTGTTTGTCTTACCGTGCTGAAAGATAGAAGATTAAATGGCTACTGCCTCCCACGAAGTCAAGGTATTTATTGACATCGTCAAGATTACTGACAAAATTCAAGCAGCAGTCGGTTCCAAACGTCCCTCCGTTTAGCTGCGTGACTCAAACAATGTGTTTTGGAAAAAAGTTTGAAATGATCCCCAATGTCTTTATGTCTTGTTTTCAAGGAGCGAGGCTTCCTTTCATCATGATATTGATCAGTGGTTCAGCTAATTGTCTGAAGGAGGCTTTTCTTCACTCCAACAGAAGACGATTTTCTTTTTATCCGTTTCAGTTCTTGAGCTTGAATCGCTTCAGGAATTTCTTTTTGATGTTAAAAATGAGTCAATTTGCTTTCCATTTCTATAATCAGACATTGACTTTTAGTCCCAAATGAAGCCATTTCATGACTACAAAAAACCGCCCCACTTTGCACAAAAAACGCATGACCGTTAAACTTGAGCTTATTTTCCCAAATATTTCACTTAGATCAGATGGTCATGAAGCAAAATCCCAAGTTTTGAACATTTTACAGAGCAATCAAAGGGAGAAGCAACCAATATACCCATGGTAGCTCTGGAGGAGCTGCAGAGATCCCCAGCTCGGGTGCAAACGTGACCGTTGTGGAAGTGTCGCAATCAGAAAGTTACTGAAAGAACTTTCTGATTGCGTTCTTTCAGAAACAATCTGATCATTGTTTGCCACAAAATCCTATGCAGTCATATTGCAATGATCTCTGGGGAAGCGGTTTTGTGTTTCGCTTTATTTTGGTTTTTATATTCGGGTTCCTTGTCCTGTCGGCCATTTCTCCCACTTCCTCGCCTTCCCTCCCTGCCGCATCCTGCTGCAAACCAACGACCTGCTCCTGGTTCAGAGATAAACTCGCAGCTTTAACGTCTCTCAGTTGATCAGGTCTTTCTGATATTCCCACCATCCTTGATCCTTGTGTTCCTCTTGTGCTGTTACTTTGGACTCCCACCAGACTTTCTTTTTTTTTTTTTTTTAATTCAATAGTTTATTTTCAACCGCCTGCCACCGGCCTCCTCCCTGCATTTGGGTCCTGAATATATGACACAAATTCAATAAATTAGAATACCATCAAAGGGTTAATTTATGTCAGCAGGCGAAACACACCATCTGGATTGATTTCACACAGACTGACGTTTTCAAGCCTTTTGTTAAATATGACAATTTAAGATGATATTACATCAGAGCAGTTAAAAACATTTCCATACATACATGTGGACTTATTGAAAGGTTTGATATTTGCTTACGGGTTTCATTTTTCAAAAGGTGCTATTCTGTGTATATCCTTATTTTAAATGAAGCAGAACGTTTTCCTGACCAAACCTCGAATTAAAGTCTGGGAAAATGATTGGCGTCTGTCAAGTGACCTTTCCCTTAAAACAAATTCCCCCGTCTTAAAGAAAACAAATACACAATCCACCACCGTTTTATTTTCTCACTCGTTTTTTTGTTTTGTTTGGTTTTGTTTTTTTTTAAACAGTGCGGATATGGTATAAATAAACATGGAGGCCGGGGTTTGTATTATAATCCCATTTGAAACATCGTTTATTGATGTGCTCACTAACAAACACTTCAGCTGAGATGTTTTCAAAAAACAAAAAGAGAGAGAGAAAAAAAAAAAAAAAATCTGTTTCTTTAAAACGTCAAATCTCGTCGCGGGAGTCGTCTTCAAAGCTGTTTGTAATTACACAACTTCAAAATAGCATTTAGACAACAAATTTACCCTGAGAAGATCATCGTTGCATATTAATGCGATCAATAATCACAACCAGACGGGAGTTTTGATTTCCTGCCGGGCTCCTTGAATGGCGAGCCGCGTTTTCCTGCAGGAAACCGACGTTCCGTCCCGCCACAGAGCGAGTCGATGCCGCTCCGCTTGTGGGCACCAACAGTTCAGGTCATGTTCATATCGGCTAAAACCCAATCTAAACAGGAAAGCACATCTGACTACGACGAGAAACTCAAGCATGCGCCTAAAGAGAAGACGGTAAATTCGGACTAAATTCAAGGATGACGATTGATCGGCTTCGGCTCGGATCGGCAGCAGGTCTTCAATTCGTCACAGCAGAGCATTTAGCGAGCAAACATGTCTACTGCTATTTCTGATTATCAATGAGCCATCTTCACTTTTCACAGCATTTGAAATCACTGGCAGATATTCCCATTAACAGTACTATAAACAATAAATCCATATCTGACTCACTTAGGCAAACTGATTTCTGTCAGTCTGGACAGAAGAACAGCACAAAGTAAAGAGAATTGTTTGACTTTCTGGTTAAAAAAAAAAAAATCCTTGAAGCTGGGTCATCCACCTTGACCTGTACTAAAATCAAAACATTTCCTCCAAATTAATGGAAAATGAAGGGCCACGAGTCAGAAAGGCGCGTACAGGAATATGTTGCTCATCTAAATTTAGACGTTTGTTTGGTCTACAAGCAGCGTGCGCACGGTTTGACTTGAAAACGAGAGTCCAGCTGCAGCCTGGAAAAGGCTGAAAAAGTCCACAAGAACATTTCGTTGGTTTTTAACTCAGAAGCCGAAGTTTATGAAGTTGACTAAACAACAAGAGACAAGTTGTCTGAACGCTGTTTTTTAAGTTCATTAATCTTGAATTGTGAGTTTTGGCTTCACGCTGGGGTTCAAACCAAATAATTATTTCACAATATGCAAGGAAAAAAAAAAAAGCTTGGCTCCAGCTAGTTCAAGAGCACACATTTCTCTATTACTTTTACTCACAAAGACAAATCAAAACGACTCATTTCACTTTGGAATAATTGAAATTTTTGTTTCAAATTCCACGAGGAAAATTTGCGATTTGATGAGGAATTTTATCCAACGTTACGTCACAGTGATTTCTGCTGAAAAAAACATTCAGCGTGAGCAGAACACGGTGCAACACAGGATTCTTACATCGTGTAGCAAATTAATTAGATTTGCTGTGCTGCGGATAATCTCACGCAAAACGTCATCAAAACGGGAGCCGGGATTCAGCATGAGTCCGCCTCCAGTATAAAAGAGATCTGCATGCTTGAGGCGTTAACGGTTTAAATGCATTCATCCATTCTGCATGAACAACTTGCACGTCATACACCTGTTGCTACGTTGGCGCCGTGACCTCGCTGATCAATCAGCACCTGAAGTACAAATGACACAAAATGCATTCAACAAATCCCAACCGCTCCCCTGACAGCTTCAGCGAGTTCGTCTACCAGCTCCAAGACAGCCTAATGTTACACAGACACAAAAGTGACCTCTCACATCCCGCAGAGTTACGGGTGGAGAGCTGTGCCTTCAGGAGAGGTTCTGGACTTCTGCACAAAGAGGAACTTGTGCCTCGCCCCCGAGGTGAACAACAGTCCAATATTTCACACTATAAAGCCAAATGGGTCTATAAATTGCCCCAGGGAAAGGTAGCTTTCCTGATTGGTAGTCATCTCATGCTTTCCCCAATGTTTCATGCGCGTCTGACTTGTAATCAATAGCTGCACATGCATCCTCTCAGCCAGGCATGCCTAAGGAGTAGATGTCAGTCAATGGCAACCTTATAAATAGATCGGCGCTGCATGTGGACACACGGATGCTTTCCTTGTCAATTGTGAAGCGCAACCGTCCAAACTGTCAGCTTATGTGTTTCTTCACTTAAAGTTATCGCAGTGTGAATGTTGCAGATATGTGCAAGTAAGTAAAAAGAGGAAAAAAAGGAAGGAAAAAAAAAAGTTATTCTGTTTAAAAGCTTTTTTTTTTTTTTTTTGCAAATATTGCATTATTTTAGTAAAGTGATTTAACTTGTGCATAACATTATCTTCTAAGATGTTGTGAGATTACACCTGTTAAGGTTGTATCTGGCATTTACTGTTTATAGATCAACTGTAAACTTTTCATTTGATTGTTTTCTCTTCTTCATGTTTCCTTTTGGTTATTAGAGTGAATGTTTTCTCTAACAGCCTTGGTATTAAAGGTATAAAGCCTTGCTGACCTCATTGTTCAGCTTTGATTACAAGGCTCCACATCATCATATATTATACTAAAACTACCAAAGAGGACAGGATGTTCACTTTTCCTAGCCTAATATTAGATCGCTTCAAACTGGTAGAGTTTTAAAGTTAAGTTAATAAAAACGCAACAGTCATAAATAACCAAATAGTAAAAAGCATGCATGATTTCAGAACAAGGAGCTATTACTCGTTCTTCCTGGAGTGGGTTCCCCTTACTGTAAATGTATAAATAAATTACTTTCCCAAAAGTTGGGAGCAGTTTTAATTTCTAAACATGTGAAAAAAGAAAAGCAGAATTTGGCAGAAGTTCAACTAGGAGCTCAACACCAAGGATTTCCATCACCCCAAACATCTGAAGCATTTCAGACCTCTATGACCCCGTGTTATTTATAGAAACGATTCGATTGTTTGGTTTTTATACAGCGTCCACACATAACAACGAAGCTTTAAGGAATCTGCCCGACAGCCTTTTGCTGCTTCGGGACAGGCGTTGACGTCTGAAGGTGGTTTTCTAAGCTTGCTCTCTTTGACTGTCACAATGATGTGGTTTCTTTCTGAAATGCTGGTTGGTGACCGGATGCGTATCCTCTAAAACGCTGCTCTTTCGTCTTGAGGCTTTGGAGAAGATTGTCGGGGTCATCAAGATATTTCTTAATAATTGTCAGATGACTGTGTGCGCTCGTTTTGTTCAGCCAAAGGTTTGACCTTGAGCCCGTCCATCGATAATCTTGTTTTTGCTTCATCTAGCTTATTTCCAAATCATAAACTTTGACCTGAACCGAGGCAAATCATGCCCAAGGTGCTTTAGACATCGTTCTGGGTGCTTTTCTGATGAACTGTCGATGAACTCCTTGAGTGATTTCGGACACTCTTGTGAAGGTCGACCACAGTTCCCAGTTTTCTTTTCCAGCCTCTTACATGTCTCTCGCTGTGGTTCGCTGGAGTCATTTCTCTCATTCTTTCGTCTGTTCTTAGATTCATCTAGATTTGAGTTTTCACCTCCTCTCTGTTGTCCGGCAGGTTTGTCTAATGTCAGTGTCAGGATCTGACAGGCCCGGCAGTAATCGCTGTAATTGAGCTGAACTTTCCAAACCGTGCTCCTACAGAAACCCATTTCACATTTTGGATACAATGGACGAACAATGGAGGAAAAACATCTAAGTCAACATCTTCCAAATTCCAAACGTTTATAATATTCCGAAGAAAATCCAAATAAGTAAAAATGAGCTGTTGTTGTTGTTGGTTTCTTTTTTTTGTTTTAGGTTTCGCTCGGCACATTGACTGAAATCACATGTTAAATAACATTAAAAACGAATCCTCCAGATTTCTAAACAGCAGGACGTGTTGCAAACAAAACCCCGCTTGTCTGCTTATCGCTTCACGACTGACACACTTTTGTTCTCGTATCTTATTCATAATGTATTCGTTCATTAACCATTCATCCAGCCAATACAGCATTTTAAAAGCCCTAAATGATTCACAAGCCTGTTGTGAAGTGTTAAAAATGAATCAGTCGTAAACGCATGGCGTTGAGGGCGTTTTGCATCCGGACCGTCACGGCGGCGACGATCGTCACCCGGCAACAGAGAGACATCAGTGAACGAAGAGAGATAGCGGAGCACCTAATTATCTTTATTTACAGGACACTTCTGAGTGCAGCGGCGTGTTACATTCCTGTGACAAATTCAGTTAGCAAAATAAACATGATCATTATGAGGTTTTTCTTCTTTTTTTTTTTTTGTTTTTTTTTCACCTCTCCAGCTCCACGATGTTAATACAACGGCTTTGCCGGCAGTCGAGACGCCGAATGCAAAAAAAATACGTCTTTTGAAGTGAGGGGCAGATCACCCCATCGAGAGTTATTATAACTGCGTTGGAGGAATTTATAGAGTGCTATTGACGGCTGCGAAACCCGCAGGGATGTCGCGCACGCATTAACATGCTAACAAAAATAAATCGACTGTGTAATCAACCTCGGGAAGCAAGGTTTTTTTCTCTCTCTCTCTCTTTTCTTTTGTTTTTTGCAGCTCTCCTTTTTGTCTGAGCAGAAAATAAAGCCAAGAAGATAAAGTACCGCTCGCGATGAAGCCAAGTTCCTCCCATCATGCCCTTCTGCCCGCGGGCGCGCTGGGCCGTGTTTATGAGAAAATTAACGGGACGCGATTTGAGCGGGAAAAGAGATTCGGTGAGTTCGGTTGTGAATGCAATGGTGAAGCAGAAAATTGGCTGGCGTTAATAATACGAATGATTGAATGATGACGAACGCAGCGGGATCCTTCTCCGAAATATTCCGGGTTCACGCAGAAAAATCGCCGTCTGTCTGGTGAATCAGCGAGGCACGTTTGCACGGTGCCTCGGGAAGGCGTTTGCGCTTTCACATTTAATCTAAATAAGATTTATTCCATTACTATGCTGGTATTTTAAGTGATATAACAACATAAAGTAGAACTTGTGTGGCAGAAAAACACGATACAGGCTTGCAAAAAACAACAACAAACAATGTACGCAGAAAAACCTTTGTATTTTGCCCCTTCAGTTCATACTGAATCGATTCTTTCACTATGATAAATCCACAGAGCCTCTGTAGTTTCTATCTACCAAGTTTATCCGTCCGGAGCAAAAGATTTTCACTCATTCTTCAAGGTCAGTAAGATTGGATAGACAAAGTCTGTGAGCAGCAAATTTAAAGGTCCTGATTTCTGATCGGATTGCGATATTAATGCACGTTCTTTTCAGCTTTGCACATCCGTGTCCTGGCGGACGTTTGCGTCTGTGCCAGGCTCTTTTTCAGCAGATGGGCAGACTGGTTCTCGGTGAGGTTCTCAAAGCCTGGTATGCCGTTTTCTAACCACACCCAACTCCTCCTTGGTTGATCCTTGGTTTTCCTGATGGAGTTTGTTCACTAATATTCTCTTACGAACTTCACAGAGTGGCTGTGACTATGGCTGCGATTAAATTGCACATTGTTTAGGGGTATCCGGGTATTGGGGGACGAATACAAATGCACCCCACAGTTCCTACTACGCTCACCTTGCAATGTCTGCTACTTAAAACAGGTGGATTGGAGAAGGAGGCTCCAGAAAACAAGAGGTACGAAAGTGACTGCGCGCCATTTTGGTCAAAGACCATCAGGAATCATTTAGCGTCTTCCTCCTCCTTTACGATTATGCACTACTTTGTCTTGGTCTGTCACATAAAATCCCATAAACAACACGTCGAAGTTTTACGGTCGGAGCATAAAAGATGTGGAAAAAGTTCTGCTGGCGTAAATAGTTTCGCAACGCCTCTGTTTATTCAGTCAGACGCGCATGAAACCACAACGCTGCCGCGAAATTCTTTGAATGGACCAGCGTGGCGCGGCTCTAAACTTGATGAACCCTTCCTCCTCTCCGCTGTTGTTCTGAGATCCAATTAGGCATACATGCACTGCACAGGGCTGCATTTAGAGGCCAGAGTGCATCCCTCTTTTTTTTTTTTTTTTTTTCCTCCCCCAAAGGGAAGAGGCGTGGGAGAAACACATAGTGGTTTACCCGCCAACACACTGCACTGGGCATGGTGCATATCAATACGAGCAGCAGCTAATAACACTGGCTGCAGGTATGGCTCTAAACATCAGAGAAAGATGAGTGCAAAGGTTGTTTCATCTTGTATAGATTTTATGTGAAACCAGCAATTGCCTCAAAGAAGAGATTAAGTGATAAACCAAAGAGTGAGAATCATACCGGGCGCACGCGTGCGTGAGAGCGCGCGCGCGTGTGTCTGAATCATCCCTCTCCGTGTTTTGTGTGTTGTATACTTTTGCTCCAGAAGTATAACGGATCTGTTTGCAGCAATCTGGCCCTGTATTTGAAATTGTTTTTTTTTTTTGTGGGTCCAGATCCCTTCGGCCAGATAAACACAGGGCTGTACTGTCGAGTTCCCTGAGGAGGTCAGGCTTTCTTGAAGGCCCCCCTCCCCTCATTTGTGATTGCTTCATGCGATAGCGCCCAGCAGGCCTGAGAACGCAGGCCCAATGTTCTGGATGGATGGTGCCATGAAAGAAGACAATTATCAGGCAGTCAGCGAGGTCTCCTAGGGTTATGGTTTTAGTCAGATTATTTATTTTATTTTTGGGAGCAGAAGCTTTAAACTTTAACAGCCCTTGGGTTACTTGTTTCTTTCTTGATGTTGTTTTGTTCTTGGCTGTGTGTAATTGCGTGAGGGTGTATGGATGGGAATGGGGCTTTTTGATGATCTAACTGCCTATTATTGAATGTTTTCAGGCAGTAATGCTGTGCTTTTAGGTTTTGTTTCA
Source organism: Poeciliopsis gracilis (assembly GCA_911649635.1). Taxonomy (NCBI): domain Eukaryota; kingdom Metazoa; phylum Chordata; class Actinopteri; order Cyprinodontiformes; family Poeciliidae; genus Poeciliopsis; species Poeciliopsis gracilis. The sequence continues at coordinate 5,214,491 of CAJVRI010001532.1, forward strand.
AGGTGTAGTGTGTGCGTTTGTGTGTGTGTGTGTGTGTGTGTGTGTGTGAGCAATGCTAAATCAGCTACACAGAAACCCATTCTCCGTACTTCAGCACGTTGGACATACCATGCACACTAAAAACGCCTGGGTTAATTATTTAGCCCAAATGCTGGGATCATGCTGCTGGCACAACCAAACCGAAGGTTGGAGGGGGCAGAGGGGGGAATACTGACCTAATGGTGTCAGCGAAAGGATGAAAAAAAAAAGAGCCTAAGCGCAACATTTTGAATTTAACAATGACCCGTTAAGGCTCCACTGATCCTCTCCCACAAAACGCAACACCAACTGGTAAGATGGTAAAATGACGCTGTGTGATAATGCTAATGTCAGAAGCTTAGGACTTGCTTGGTTCACCCTGGAAAATGAGTTTGGACAAAAAATCCAACGGAGAGCCTGCTGAAATAGCTTGCTAACATCAGAAATCAGTGCGAAAAAACGCCAACAACTCAAAGAGATAAAGTATAGAGATCACCAATCGAAGTATATCACATCTTGAAGCAGGTGGACTTCAGCAACAGGAAACTACACAAGATACGACTCACCTCCAAACAGCTTGTTGAGGGTACAATTCACTAAAGCTCATCAAAAAGGAACTTTAACTGATTGGGAAAATGTTTCCTGATCTGATGAGTCTGAAATTTTGCTGCAACATTGATATGGTACAATTAGAAACCATATCATGAAGACGCGGATCATTCAACTGTTCAGACAGGTGGTGTGATGGCACTGGGCTGGTTCTGTAGGAGACCTTAGAGCCATAAGAGCCAATTGGGAATTATTTACATGATTCAATGAACCTGAATATTGTCCCTCCATTATCACTGCATTGTACCCGTGTGCTGCTGCTGCCAGCGGGATGTTGCCTGGCGTCACCATGACAATCATGTCAAACAATTTCTTGGAACGCTGCGATATCTTCACTGCGTTCCTGTGGGCTCCACGGACACCGCACCTTAATCCACTGGTTCCCAGCCTTCAAATTCAGTTCCCACCACTCGGCAATTTAGATGTTTTTCAGTTGCATAATGCCCCTAAATTAAATGAATTGGTCATTACCAGGCTTGTGAAAATACTTGATGGAATGCTGAGGAGGTATTGCAATTACTGGAATTAGGTGTTCTGGAGGAGACACACAAAAACATGCTGAGCAATGGGCATTGAGCAGCAGGGTGGGGGAATGTTGCCATGGAGCACCTCTTGTGTTGCCATGGATCTGCATCTGTCTGGATCTGCTGCAACACCTTGAAGTTGTGATGTCAGTGTAGACCAACATCTCTGGCCCATGTTTCATAATCTGTTTGCAACTCAGTTGATCCCAATGTTTGAAGTAGTTTTTTGGGGTTTTTTTTTGGATGTAATTTCAAGTGTAACTTTGATGGTTCAAGTTATTTGTTGACCTGCATTCATTTTGATGAACGCAGGTTTTTTTTTTTTTACAAAATGGTAAAAAAAAAACACAAAAAACATTTTATGAAGGATTTGAACTAGATGAATGGATGTAGAATTACAAAACAAATATGACAAAAACAGCTGAAGAGGTGAAATATAACAATCTATTTCATGGAGACTGATGGTCTTCGTGCTCTTTGCGTTTTCGGTGAGTCTCTGGTTTTGTAAGTATCATCACTTCGTGATTCCTGGACACTGCTCTCGTGTCTTGCTCTTTGCACGTTGGTCCAGGTTCTTACGTACTCATGAGCTCCTCAGGTCAGGTCCTCACTCAGCCGGACTCACCTCACCACATCACTTCTACTTCCTGTACTTCTGTAGCATTGAACTCTGTGGGGCTGAATAATCCTTTTTTGGAGGATTTTTCTGCAGGGAGGCTTTGCTCTGTGTGTTTTTCCGACACAGTGAATAAGCTAGCTTCCAATGCATGTTTGTTTACGCCTTGTGGCATGCTTCAGGCCATGAGCTAAACTGCTGGGTGCCATAGTACAGCACAGAGCTGTATTTTGGTGTGTACTACATTAATTGCAGTGATAATCCTAATGATACAAGTTAAACTTAATATTTATCCCCCAGCTTTAAATCTGTTAGGATGTGCAAACGTTTAGCTGCGGCATCCTCTCCAGGCAGGTCTCCCCCGTTCGGTTTCCGTGCAAACCCGCAATTGTGCCACATTACGGCAGATCCCCAATGCACACGCTGAATAATGCGGCTTCCTGTGCAATCAGCCTCACTGCAAGTGGCCCCACATCTCCTGCAATTACAATTTTTTTTTTTTCCCCTCCCCTCTGTAATCTGGCGCTTCCACCCGAACGAGAGCGGCCTGAGTAATTTGCACAAAAGATTTGCCAAATTAAGAAATATAATGGGCAAGAATCCGGTCCGCTCTCTTGCCGGTTATCGAATACAGCAGCGCCGAAAGCGACGCTCGCTTTTTGTACCCCGTCTGCTTCCCGTGGTGTAATCACATTCACGTCCCAACTCCGCGACCCCAAACCTCTCGCAAACAGAAAACAAAGGCAGTCATCATGACAATCTGTAATATTAATCGGATTGGGTTAAGTGTGTCTCTCGGGCTGGCTGCTCCCCCATCCCCACCCACCGCTTTCCTTTTCAACAACCTGTGGCTGTGTTTCAATCTAATTGTGCTAATTTTATATTCAAAATCAGGACCTTGCCTTCTCACGGCCCGCTCCCCCCTATCCCCCACCCACACCCACACCACTAGGCTTTTACGAATACCACCCTGTACTCCACGTGAATGTTCACAAATTTGTAAATAATTACTATCACATGGAAGGGGGAAAAAAAAATAATAATAATAATAGGCGAACCCCCAATACAAATTCACTAGCTCGAGGCGGTGTGGTAATCATGGAGGAGAGCGGGACAGGGAGAATAAGCGATGTGGGGTAAAGGCGTAATCACATTGTATAACAACCAGCTGACAGTTTGAAAAGGGAAAAAAAAAAAAAGAGCTCCCGGTGAATAATGAGCAACTTTGTTCATAGTACTTATGACAATATATTCTACATCATTTGTCACTAACAACTGTGTGTTCTCGCTTCAGAACGCTTGTTACTGAGAGTTAAAACAAGACTTGCCGCAGCCTAATAGATTCATTGTTCGTTTGTAAGGATGGCTCCTTACAAAACAACAACAACAAAAAAAAAAGAAAAATCAGGTACATTTGTGTGGCTATATGTGTTACTTAAAAGCAAAGAAGAAGAAGAAGAAGAAGAAGAAGAAGAAAAACAACAACACACATGCTTTCTGGGGAAGTTGGTGACAGATTGGATGTGTTATCTGCCTATTAGCACAACAGCCCATTATCAATGTGCCCAGGTTACCGCGCCTGGCTGTAAAGCAATAAAGACAGCCTGATTCCAGCCACCGCCGAGTAGGAGTTCAGTGGCTGCCTGCGTCCTATCACTTTCAAATGAGCACCACAAATCACTTCAGCAGGATGCCTGTAACGGTAATGTGGCCATCAGCATATGAAAATACTGCATGTATGTATGGGGGGGGAACCATCCAATTTGCTGCCAGCAGATAGAAAGAGGAAGCCCAGCGATGCACTGAGTGATTGTTAGATGGCTGGCTAGCTGTGCATGTCTACGCGCAAACCCTGGATGTGCATGGCTTGTTAATGCCGGCACAACATGTTAGTGCATGCAACCCTGTGTAAATAACTTTTTTTTTGTTTGTTTGTTTTGGTATGACATTGTCAGAAAACGGACAGTCTTCTCTGCATTAATAAGGAAATCAGTTTCACAGCTTAACAAGGCAACCAAGGGAGGGTGGCAGTGGGGGGGGGGAGTTTGGCTCGTGTGTTCATGTGTCTCCAGAAACATGCCTGTGTGTTTGATGATGATAATCTGTGTATGCGCGTAAACATACACATGCACAGATTATGTGTATGTCTATTCTTGTTTTTAGTGTGTGTGTGTGTGTGGGTGTGTGTGTGTGTGTGTGTGTGTGTGTGTGTGTGTGTGTAAACCAGTCCAGTGGTGATGAGGGTGTTTTGCAAGCACTTTGTTCTTCACACCGATCCTGTCCCAGGCAGAAGATAATTACAGTCAGTTCGGGAGAAGGAGATGGACAACACAGAAAGCAGTCTCGTTTTACGGCTTCAGAGGACGAGTCTAAGTGGAGGAGGAGGTGTTGCAGCGGCGGCGGCGGTGGTGGGTGGATGGTGGGTGGGTGGCGGGTAGGTTGGGTGGGTGACAGAAAGAGGAGAGACAAAAGCAAGAGATGATACCATTAGATGAGAATGCTAATTACTCCTCCTTGTATTGAACATCTGTCAAACCTCCCACTTATTACAATAAACCTAATTTTGTGCACCTAACTCAGGCACCGCACACATCACACACGTACACACACGCGCACACACACACGTACACACACACGCGGGGCGATTAAATTATATCTCATTTAATGGCAAAGGATTTTTTTTACTCCAAACAGCTGCGATAACACGACTTTCTCCAAATGACTCAAAGAAGGAAACAAAAACAAACGTTGTAATGTCACGCAAAGCAACGGCTGATTTCACAAAAATAAAAATAAATAAATAAAAAAAAGAATCAGACTAAACACAGCCGGAGACAAAGCTGTATGTGTGTGTGTGTGTGTGTGTTTTCTTCTTTTTACGTTGGATTTATCACACGCATCCTCACACCCAGAGACGGCGTCAACCTCCAAACCTCCTCTTATTCCCCCTCCCTCTCTCCCCCCCGCCTCACCAAAAACTCACCTTGAGGATTTACATATTGTACACTCAGACATGCATACGTGCTCATTAGGAGAGGGGGGTCTTGTGCTTGCTATATTTGCTAGATGATGGTGGATGATACCCACCCCTCGTGACAAGAGATCTAAGCGAGATCCCTGCGTTAAGAGAAAACCGCGCTGAAGGCTCCTAATATCTTTGATAGTGTCGTTATGGTAATGATCCGGTGCGATGCAAAATTCATGAAGTGTACCTTTGCATTTGAGGATTGCCAATACTTGTTCTCTTGGCGAGGAGGAAGAGGAGAAGAAGGAGGAGGAGGAGGAGGAGGATACGGAAAACGTGTTACAGGAGTCGTGCATGCATGCAGATGTTGTTATGCTTTTGCCCTAATTGTTTTTCGACAGTTAAGCGCAGCTAAATGACTTTCATGTGTTGGCATGCGCGCACGCGGAGGGGGGAATTGCTTATTACTTTTCTTGCTCGGCTGTTTGGCAGGGAGCTCGTTGAGAGAAAACACTGCCTTCCTAATTATCGCAGCCATTAGATGTATTAATTTTCCCAAGCAAACATGCTAGGAAAACACCGAACAAAGACACCAACAATAGGATTATTGTTACTTCCCAGTAAGCATCTAAGCTCAGCCAACGAAGACGCAAAAGCTATCAGGAGGGCTCTTGCAGAGGAAACCTGGAACCATCCTGTCACTTCAAAAAGTCCCTGCATCAACCCGTCCATCACTGACAGTTATGCGAATGGACTCTGTCTCTGATAGCGTGTGTGTGTGTGTGTGTGTGTGTGTGTGTGTGTGTGTGTGTTTGCGTGTCTAAGATCTCCGAGGAGCGTCTTTCAAACAGCTCTCCGTTGAGCACTCGTCAGTACGAGGTCCAGGTCCATTGGAGATGGCGTATTCGCTCGGAAATCACGCCGCTAACAGGGGCTGTCAGCCAATCAGGACGTTTTTGATTCCCCTTGAAATCCACGCTCACTTCAGATTAACCTGGACTCCGACGCAGGCATCGCAATGCGGTGTGATTAGATGGCTGCCGACGCTCACATCTGGGGAACAATTAGCCCAGACGCACAGCCGAGCCACCGTGAACAGAAGCGACGGCGCTGTCATATTTGACAAGGGACTTGAGCTGTTCCAAATTTAGAAACGTTGAATCCACACGAGGGTGAAAACGGGTCAAAGACGTGCAAAATGTGGGGGTGGGGGGGTCACTTTGCTTTCGGGAACCACTGGCACCTCGCATGAACACATAAAAGAACAGCTCCAGATGAAGATTTAAGGTTTGTTTTGGTTTAGGATTGAAAAGAAAAAGTCCATGTGGCAACAGGACTTAAGAGCCATTAGCAGGCTGCAAAATTTGCAAAAAAAAAAAGATTGCTAGTTTTCACAGAAGCTGACTTGCTGTATTTCCAAACGTGTTTTTTCGCCACCGCGTCCTTCTAGTGAGTCCTCTCAAGAACACAATTGTTTTTTTATTACTCACACGCTTTCTGAAAGGAAGCTTTGTTGCGCGACTTTAAATGTCTCAACAGAACTGGCTCGAGTTGGAAAAGAGGTGTTTGTACAACCTTTGTCATTCTTTAGATGAACGTGACGTTCAGCTGGACTTTGAAGATGGCTTCAGCACCGCTACTAAACTTTTTAAAAGTTCAGAATTATCGCTCACAAACCTAAGATTGGGGTGATGTTTTTGTACTTCTTGTTTTTAATAGATTAAATTAAAATTTCTTTACTATAGTGAGAGACTTTCCTTGTCTCGTAGAGTATCTCTAGGCTCTCAGGACCAAAGTTACTCCAACACACTAATGAGATGCTGGTAATTAAATAGCAAGAATGTCAGCTTGTCAGCTTGACGTTTGATTCATGCTGGACCTAAGTGACTCTTTGAATCGTCTGTTTCGTCCCATAATGTTATTGTTTGATGGAGGTGGGTTGTGAAGAATAAATAAATAAATATTTAGCTGACGGTTTTAAAAAGAACAGGAGGAACGTGTTCGGTGTCTTTCAACACGGTTTTATTCAAGGTTAAATGAAGATTTGCTTCGTCCCGATCCCTGACACGGCGTAAGCAGGTGGCGTAGAACACAATCTGAATATTCACATAGTGTAAATAGTGGGATTGAACCGTAAGGCGGTCCAAAATCTAAGTCTTACGGTTTCTGACATCACTGTCAAAACTGAGGCGGCTGATTGGCTAATCGATATGCTCTCACAAACAAAACAAGCCGGGAAACCACAGCTTTTGACCGAAGGTGAATTCACACACCAGTTCAGCCAGGTGGCTCGCCCTGTTCCCGGCTAACAGCCGCTACCATTAGCATATCATGAATTTGACACGTTTTGCTTTCGCACTTTTACATTTGACGCCAGTGCGCAAGAAAGGCACGTGAAGCTACTTTTGAGATTAGATGACTTGAGGGGGAAGAAATAAAGTCACTGCAATAACCTTCTGGAAAGCGGAGTGAGTTTTTGGATTGTAAAAGCTTATTCATGATGCCATATATGCAAAAATAGCACCATCCAAAAACATTAACCAGTACTTCCTGGTAGGTGGATTTGTTCTGCAAGCATGCAGTGCTGGAAAACATGAAGGTTATAGTCTTTTTTTTTTTTTTAATCTATGCATTCAATATACAAAACAAACAAACAAAAAAAATACACTGTCACTTTGGGAGGCTGATGTTAGCGGGTTTCTTATTACAGGAATGACACACAGCTATGTTTTGCATGCATAGGTACAGTAAAGCTTTAAAAAGGAAACATATGTCGAGAAGAGTTCTGCTTATTTCCAAACCCGGTGGTAATAAAGTATTTAGTTTTGGTTTCTGGGCCCGGGATCCGTGTTGACACCATGTTATTGTTTCTCCTCTCTGCAGAACTTGTTCTCAGCGCACCGCCCCGCCCCGCCCTCCTCATGCATCAGTTTGACCCTGCAGGGTCCAGCTGCGTTTGCCCCCACACCTGTACGCCATTTTACCCTCAAAGTTCCCACTGTGGAAGCGTGCTGACTGACAGCTGCACTTCAAAGACACCGCTCCCTCTCCGCCGTTATGGTTATCATCTGTTGTCAGGAGCGGTGGAGACGGAGGGAGAACAAGGGAGAGAGTGAGAACCAGTCCCAGGCAGCCGCTTGTGTTGCGGGGCCAATTTAGATGATTGGCCTTGAAATGCAAGCTGAAACGGGCTTCCCTGTGTTCCTTTAAAGTGACCCGTGCCCGGCAGTGTAATGTAAAATTATCCTTGCCGTGTTTGTGTTGTGTCAGATGTGGTGACTGGCAGAAACTGTTAGTAATTGTCTAAGTGCTCCGGTGTGTCAAAGCTGTCCGTCACTCATCCCGGCCCCCCCCGCCCCCAGGCCCTCATCTCTTTAGTTCCTCCTCCTCCTCCTTCTTCTTCAGCTTCTCATAATATTTTCACTGAACTGCAGAGGACAAACTACTTTCAGTGATGGAGTTGTCACATCTTTGCTTTGGCTTGGAAAAATATTTTACCTCCGAGAAGAACACACAACCAAACTGACATGTGTTCCTGCTTTTCGGGAGCGAGACAGAGAGACAGAGAGAGAGAGAGAGAGGAAAATGAGAAAGGCATACGTGTTCTTTCTTTTGTTCTTTGATACTTTTACAAATTCAAGACCGTGAGCCTCTCTTGTCATAACTCATTGAAGTCGAAGCTAACCTGGATGTGGCGTTGTGAAAACACAATCCCGACTAAATCCAATCTAAAAGAATGGCCATGCGTACGCAGTCGCTTTATCGACGCACCTGACTGAAGAGCTGAGCGGAGCGTCATGAAAAGACTCTGAAATCAATCTGGGATCAGTTTCTTTATGCGAAAATTATTTAAAAGCTTTAAACGCGACATGATGTACTACACTGCCTACATATAACACTCTGTGCCGGAGTGCAGCAGCATAAAATCCAAGTATATCTTGTTACATCCAGAGACTGGAAAGTGCAGAATGTATTGCAGGGGTTCTGTTCAATAGAACTGCATGCAGGGAAGCACATTCGTCTTATTTTAGCACATGCTGGAACACAGAGATTACATTTGTAAGTATTTTCTGTTGGCAAAAATTCATAATCCCAGCATTTTCATAACGATAGCTGAGCTCACAGCCATTGAATAAAGTCTTTTGACAACTTTTGCCCGGCTTAAGAATGAAGATTAGCGAATTTTTGAGATCACAAAAGCTGCAAAACTTATGAATGAAACACTGAACGCTTTATCGTGGTTAAATCTTAGTCAAAGTACATCAATGCGTCATTTTTGAAGTACTTTGCTTTTGCCTTTTCTGCCATTTTACGGGAGGCGTGGGATACATCCATATATACATTTATCGTGCTTTTTAGCAGAGCATTTATTTGTGGCGAAGTGGAGTCAATAAGTGAAGCTTTTTAATTCGTGATTCAATCTGAACCATTCCCTTGATCTTAGTGGGGGAACTCAAACGGACATTATTAATTTAGATCTATAAAAAGATTATAATGAATAACAATAAAAAGAGAAAGAACGGTTTCTTTTGGACGGCTCCAGATGCTACACGTTAGCGCCAAAACGTTTCCTCTCGATAAAACAGAGGAAATAACCTTCCTACGTTAAATTGAAATAGCAAAGGTAATGTGGTTTGTGTGATAAATATCCAAAATAAAAGTGTTTGCTGAATGCAAAGTTTCTGCAACAAGTGTAGAAAAAGAAAGGTTTTCAGTTGTGACAAAAAAAAAGCAAAAGCTAAAAAGCTAGAAAGAGTAAATAAGAGTTACCGAAAAGCATTATAATTACATATAATTATACAAAGCGAGTTTTGATGTTAATAAGGAAAATGTCAAAGTCTGGTACCAATTAGTCGTTTCTCACACAAGCGGAGACATTTCAATGAGGTCAAACCCGGGTCGCTTACATAAATATCTAACATCTCCTCCCGCTGCTTTCTTTCTCGACGCATGCAGAGTCTTTCTGTTGGCATTGAACAGGCCTGCTGCACAATCTGTGGCCGAATAAAGAATGCACTTGCACATGTCGTTAATACCAGAAGGTCAAAACCCAAACTAAAAGAACCAGCAATAAATAAACAAACTCTGCCATGGAGTCTCTTCTACTTTAACCAGATCTAACCAAAGCTCTTTGCATACATCACTGATGTATCTTGGGTCATGTCTAGTGTACAGTAATGCTCCGGCTTATTATTTTCAGTGGGAGCAGCCAGCAGTCTCTCAGGTTTGGGACCTGGTGACCTTATGCAGGTCACGAGTCCCAAACAAAGAATTTAAAGTTGGTTCTTGAAAATGAAACCTGGCCCGCACTTTCCTTGTTCACTGCTAACAAATTTTCTGTTCCAGAATTAACCAGGATCCTTTGCAGTGAAGTGACCGCACTGCTCAGGTTTTTTTTTTCAGAATGCTTTCGTCCAGGTAAATCGATATTTGCAATGAAGCAGTGAAAAAAACAAACAAACCGAAAAACACATTTTTATACGGGGTGAACTATATAAAGTTTCGTTTTCAAGTTTTGTCAGGTTAGCTTGTTTGACACGACTTGCAGGAGTTTGGTAGGACGGCCAATTTTGCGACAACATACACAAAGGTCAGCTTTTTGTTTCTTAATGGGACGTGTTTGTGTTTTCCAAATAAAACCCGTCTTACCATAACCAGTTAGCCAGTCTCTATAAGTCTTAGCTGGGGCCCAAGGGCCCCCCGTTTTAACCGGAGCTGCTCTGAACCAAACATATATAATCAGTTGACAAGCGGTCATCTTGTAACCTGCAGCCTTACAATGTGTGGTCCTCTTTTCAAGTGACTTTATATTAATATGAGCCTCACACAGCGGAGAGCGAAAGCAGCTGATTAAATACTTCCTGTCGCCCGACAGTGCTGAGTCATTCACGCGAGCTGAGAGGCGTGTCCACCGTTATGTCATTTCGGTTTTTACGGCTTCGTTTCGCAAAGTCACCGATTTGGCCGTGAAATAGAAGTTATATTTTTTTTTTCTTTTTTTTCTTTACCCAACGAGAATTAATTCACAGATTTACGCCTTACCCGAGTCCACTGGATAGGACTTGGGAGTGCAGGGCCGCCGTAAAGTCACGGCGCTCTTCCCTCTCCCCGTTCCTGTACAAACACACCTCCTCTGCCTTCCTCTGGGGAGGAAAAAAATCATTCATTATTTTAATGGGTGTCAAATATGTTTTCCAAATCTACTAAAAGGTTATCGTTGTTACACATGGACAAGTGCTTATATTTGAATCAATGTTAACTTTGTTACTTGGGAAATTTACTGCCTTCCCCGCTGACCACGTTGCACAAACTTAATCGGCATGTTTTCACAAATTGCAGCTGGAGGGTGATTTATACGGCTGGAGCGACTGACTGCTCTTTGATAGAGCCGGAGCAAAACACATATCTGAGAGGTGCAAGGAGTGCATAAGTAACGCTCTATATTTTCATTTGAATGTCTTGACACGTGGAGATTATGTATTGTTGGTGTTAGAAGCAGCAGGGGGTTGCGGGGGATTTAGAGGTGGATGGCAAATTTGGTAATATAAATGAATGACATATGAGTCTGTGCACAACCTCTGGCGATTCATAGAGCGAGAGCCCATGTTGTCGGACCCAGACCACATCCTCGCCTTTTTTTTTTTTTTTATTTTCTGCTCACCGACCACAGCAGAGGTCAGGCCTTTCTTACGACAGTCACCGCCTAACGAAATAAAACGGAGGGAGAAAATTGATCATTTATTTATAGCAAAAAAGCCCAAAAAGAAAAAGAAGAAGAAGAACAGAGAGAGAGAGGCAAAGGAAAGAAAAAGAGCGCCGGCGTTTCTCCAGCGCCTCGGCTTCACTATTTGTCTTGGGTGAGTTAGCTTTATCTAATAAAGTGTCTTTGTATTAAGATGGATACTTCAAACGCTCTTTTGTCTCTATAATCACAGAGGAGGGAGGCAGAACTCACACATTCCTCGCTCAATTTATTATTAATAAGTACATCAGTGGGAGAAAGATATCCTGGGGACCGAAACACCCGCAGAGCATAGCATTCATCAAACGTAAACGAATATCACAATACACAGGATACAGAGGCTCCAATAACAGATAATTGATGAGAAAGGTCTTTGGGTGCAGTGGATCACTGCTGGCGCTTATCATTATATAACATCATTTCATAGTTTAGCGCGAATGATGAACTGTTTGTTGAAGGGTAGGCATATTTCTGCTGCCTTCTGTGTGCAATTAAGCCGTCTGCTTGTGGCAGAGGGGTCAGCGTGCGATTGGGCTGCGGCCGGCGGCATATCTGCGTCCCCCGGATGCCCGCGCTTCCCGGCGAGGACACCTCATCCATTGCAACCACGGCAATTACCCTTCTGACAGAACAACAAAACACGAACACAAACTTGTATGATCACATCTGAGGCTTTCTTAGTTGTTGTTGTTGTTGTTGTTATTTGTAACCTCTTCATCTTCTGCGGGAAGGAACTTTGAATTTTCTTTTCTTTTCAAAGACGCTAAATAAAATCCCTGTTCTAAACTGATGAAAGATGCAAAAGCAGCGTTCAAAATGCTCAGACGTGCAGAGATAAATTTGGGGCTGGTAACGTTTGTAAGTGATAATGACGTTCCACTCTACAAGGCTTACAAGGGAGGCAGTGTTTCAGATGACAGATGGGGCTGACTGAATGACTGTGAGAATAAGCCACTCCCCACCCGGCCGCACAACCTGTGCTCTGGTGTCGGGTTTCCGCGAGCCAGAAGCAGCACGGACACATGTAGCTTTAAGTCCGAGGGCAGGAATTCAATCAATGAAAGTCGCCCCCTTGACAAGCTATACCATGTTACAGGCGAGTCGCAGGGAGAGAAGGTGAACCATCTGCTCCATTCTTTGCCGTACTCTCTCTCCGTTTCACACGTCGCCGCGCTCTGTTAATGTCCATAAACATCGGATGATCCCCAGATCTGCTTCTGTACCCCCCTTTCATTAAACGATCGGTGAGTAAGTGGCCTCCACCGTTCAGGTGATGTGAGGCACTGCGTTGTTGTTTCAGACAAGCCACCTGCACGGATCTGCAAAACGGGGCACACGTTTCTACATTTGTTCCACCTTCTGACCACGCACAAACCCGATCTGTGGGTATGAAAGGTGCGCGTACGTTCTTGTGATGTGTTAAAAAGGAAAGCTAGTCTGGAAGTGCACACCATTAAACCGCTACTTTGTTGAAACTTTGCTGATTTCGGTCTGATCTCCGGGTCAGCCATTACGAAACACGATCATCTTCTGGTGAAAGCAATCTTCTGTAAACGTGAGCGGTGACTTTGGGTTGTTGTGTCGACCCTGACTGGTTTTTGGAACTGCTCATAGTTTCCAATCGACATGACTAAAGCAGTCCCAAAGCATGATGCATTCACCACCTTGCTTAAAGAATATTGTTTTATCCTGGCGTTTTTACACCAAAAGAAGCTCGGCCGATAAGTTTCATCAGACCGAATCCCATTTTCCCACAGGGTTCAATTCAGTAGCACTTTTGGACAATCTGCAGAGCTGTTTTGTTTTTATTTGGAACAAAAGGTGTTCATCTAGCCACTCTACTCCACAGGTTGACCAAAAGACGAATAAAGGAGATTAAAATCACATTCATCTCACCCTCATTCACGGTCAGGAGTTGTGGATGCAAATGACCCGAAATGATGCTTCCTCCACAGGGTACCTGCAGGCGTCTGGTTCGAATGCTTCGTGACGGACACGACACATGCGGTTACGTGTTTATGCACCGTTCTCAACCCTTTTCTTCCAGACCTTTCATCAATCTCGGGATGACGTCCAGCGTCGAGCAACAATTCCCACACTTCAGGGTTACTGTGTTTAACGGCGCATCCAATACGCCTTCAAAAATCTCGATCGCCGAATGGACGACGACTGTTGCAAAGCACCATGTTTGAAACAATTTAAGACGTCAAAATGGCGCGACATTCAAGGGAAATTGTAAAAGCGAGCGGCAAAGACGAGCTATCATAGCGTCGCCACCGAAACCAAACGTCAACCTGACTTCACTGGAGCGGACGGTCATTGTTCTCAGTCCACTTAAAACTCTTGTGCTTCAGTTCAGACAGACAATTCATCACACGTGGATCGGGATGAAAAGGTTCCTATTGTTTCAGTGGACTGCATAATTTTGCCCTCATAAGAATATGAATACTTCTCCATCTGTTTAGGATTAGCTTTCAACCCGCACACACTTTAGCTGCAAACCCAAAGCCCATGTGAGACATCTACTGCTTAATTAGAAAGAAAGAGGAAAAAAAAAAAAAAAAGTCAGAATAAAATTACACCGCTACAAAAGAATCTTGCCAACAATAACATTATCGTTTGACACACAGCGTGTCAGTGGAAAAAGCTTCATATCACAGTAAAGCGAAATCGACCTTTGAAGGGCGCGCGCGCGCGTGCGCGTGTGAACCGCTGATTTGAACGCTTCAAAGACGCCGCTTTTAGGATCCCACAAAAGAATAACCTCTGACACCCGAACAAACAAACACAAGGCGCGTTTAAAACAGCGCGAGTCGGAAAAAAAAGTCTTAAAGCCGACTCCTTTGGTGCCGCTCGCGCCCGTTGTGTGCGTCTGTCACGAGGAGCAGGGACGTGTCTGTTGTGCGCGGTTTGATTAAAGCGCGATGGCTGGTGTCCAACCTGCTTTCCCAGGGAGAGCTGTGACAGCCAGCAGCAATAGCAGCAGCAGCAGCGGCGGCGGCGGCAGCAGCAACGCGTCTACCTGCTGCCGCCGCTGCGCGTGAGGTGATTTACGGCCGACTCCCCTCCGTTTATGTACTGCCTTATTTTCATTTCCACCCCGCTGAGTGCCAGGTTCAGAACTCCTGAAGAAATATTATGCTTTGCTGACAAAATGCAGTGACAGGCATCTCCCGGCCTTGAAAAAGAGCGCCAGAGTGTTTAACAGCGCGCGCGAGAGAGAGAGCCTGGGAGACAAGGCGAGGTTGAAGGCGTCTGGGAGCGCGCGTGCGCGCGCGCGAGGCCCGTTTGCGACAAAAAAACCCATTTGATCTAAAGCGGCTCTGAAACGGCGGAGTGACGTTTATAGCCGAGTTAGAATCTACTTTCAATTAAAAAAATGACACGGGGTGGAGCGGGGCGGTGCAGGGGGACGTCTGTGAAACAGACGGTAAAAATTTTATTGAACAACTTTTACTGGGGTCTCGTCAGAAAAAGAAACAACAACACACACAAAAAAATGGCGCACAAATGAAATGTTTGTTTCGACAGATGAGTTCGCCCGCAGACACGCAGGTAACTCGACGCCGGGGACTTTTTCATTAACCCCGAGTTCAAACCCGCTTCGTGCGTTTTCGTGAGAAAGCAACAATTTGATGTAAAAAAAAAAAAAAAAAAGGGGGGGTAGATGAATATAAATACCGCTGTTGTTCCTGCGCCGCCATGTTTCCTATTCGTTCCATCCTGTTTTCTCCTTTGCGAGAAAAAAAAAAAAAAACTACTCTGAGCTGTAATGAGGTGTTGCGGCGTCCCGAGGCGTTATCATTTGCCACATTATTATTTCAAAAGCTCCGACAACAGCACTGTGTCTGATGTAATTCTCATGCATATGGAAGGTGCTCCAGTGACTTGATATGCTGGTTTTGAGGAGGAGAACCCAGGCTTAGTGGGAAAAAAAAACAAAAAAAAAGAGAGAAAGAAAGAGAGTAATCACAAAGGTAATGAGGCAAACATGGATTTGAGTATTTGGGCCCAGGCCTTAGACGGACACGCTGTTGTCTGTAATTAACCTTTAGCTAAATGATGTTTATTAAAGCAGTTCATATAAATTAGATGCCATTTTTTTTTTTGTCTTTTTTTTAAAAAAAAAAACATTCTCCTCCCTGCATCTGAGGCTGACTATAAATAAAAATTGTCATTGTAACCTAATCAAATTATAAGATACATTTTGGCTTGGCTGTCAGTCGTCTAACACTGCATGTCTCTCTATTCCTCTCTTTCCCAGCAGACGAGGCAGAGCAAAGTGAATCCCCTGAGGTCCTCTCATCTCTCTTCAGGAGCTGCCGAGTCTCTTCTCTTTTGTGGCACACCCAGAAGGATTAAGCGCAAATGGCATTCACATGATTTCAATAAGCCCAGGGAGACGAGAAGCAGCCATTCGGCGCATTAGCTTTTTTTTTTTTTTTTTTGCTGCAGAGGACATAAAGCAGACAGTGAGCAACTGCAGGGGGAAAGAGAAAGAGTGAACACACAGTTAATAATGTTCGCAATAATAGACTGGTCTGGCGACAGTGAAATGGAAATCCACAGATGTCACCCAAAAAAAAAAAAAAAAAGAAAACATGAAGGGCCCCCCCCCACCCCCTTGTAAGTGGTGATGTCATCTTGAAGGGCTAAGACGTGACCTTGAGGTGACTGTCATAAAATGTGACTTCTCAAGAGCAAGGTCAGAGAGAGAGAGAGAAAAAAACTTTCCAAAAAGTTTTTTTTGAGTCTGCAAGCATGTGCACAGCACTGGTGTTCTGTTGGCACCTTTATTAGACCAAGTATTTAAAAATCTTACTTATCATGTGAAAACATTTCCAGACACATTGTGCCATTTTTATATCACGGTCAAGTCACTACGGCACTTTTAGCGAAAATGTTATATATGTCAAAAGCAACTTTTAAAAGAAAAACAGCGACTTTGCAGCACAGCTGCTTAAAAATGGCCTCTGTCTCTTTAAGAACTCCCTGCACTTTTTGACAATCCCCCTTCACTAACTCACAGCCATCCAAGGAGGGGCTTTGGGAAATTTGGCGGCACTTTTTGATGTGGGAATGACATCGTGACATAATATAAAACAAAATGTCAAAAATGTCACATTTTCATGGTACCTCCCCTGAATCTAGTTGTCAAGTAAGTGGTTCAAATTAGTTGAGGCGTGATTATTTGTCTTGTTAAGTCGTCTCCGTTTCATTGCACTCCAACCACAAATTGCATTTCATTAGAATTTTATTTGCTAGACCAACAAAAAGCAGCGCAGAAGATGACCCCTGATGACCTTTTCTTTCCAGGCGGGCAAAACAGATCTTCCCCAAAGCAAAGGCTGTGGAAGTGACAGTGGCTCATAGAAAAGCCATTAAAGCTCAATTTTATTTATTTGTCTTACGCTTCAAAATATTTACAGACTCCTTTAATCTGTCAGGCGTCCATCTTGGAGAGAAGAGCGTATAAAGTGCAAAGGTGTGTTTTAAAAAAAAAAATAAAAAAAATCTGCTACTAAAATGAGACGAACCTCAGCAGTTGCGGTTTCAAGTTAGTCAGCAAAAGTTCCCGCTTCTCTGCACATCCTCTTGTTTCTTTGGTTTTGGTTTCTTCCTCAGCTCTCCTTCTCCTGATCTGCCTCTTTCTCCTGTGCGCTTTTGACTAATTGTTGAGCTCTGTGAAGGTAGAATGACACCTGGTGCTTTTTTTTTTTTTTTTTTGCCTCGCCCACTCCTCCGCCTCTTCACACACTCCAATCCTGCCGTGTCAGTGATTTTTCATCGTCCTTGTTGGGGCCGTTTTATGCATTGTTTCCCTGATGCGGTGATTGATGTCAGGGGGCTGCAATCCGGCGAGAGGGAGGAGGAGGAGGAGGGAGGGAGGAGGGAGGCTGGATGCCGGCCGCCAAGTCCCCTCCGTCTCCGACAAATGTCGGCCGCGCGCCGCGTTGGGGGGCCTCCGTTGTTTCGCCGGGGCCACTGCTGAGCCTGCTTACTCCACTCGCTCAGCCAGCCCTCATTTCCATTTCAATCTCAGCCTCATGAATGCAGAAAACTCTGGCCGAAAATTAATAACACCACACAGGGGAAGAGCGACCACATGGGAGAGGGAAGGAAAGACAGAGAGAAAGAGATGGAGAGGAAGGAGGTGTTGGGGGGGGAAGAGGAAAATGGGGAGCTTGGTTCTTTTTCACCCCTTTTGTTCCTCCAAAAGTGCCCCTTATTTTATTTCCCCTTCTCTCTTTCACCAGGATCCTCCAATGAATGGCATTACAGACAAAGCCATATCCGGAGTGACACAAATTTATTTCGGTTGCAGCGCCATAGTGTATTTCCACAGAACCAGGGGCGATTTGTCTGGGGACAATTTGGTTTCCATAAAGGATTTAAATGGTTTCTGTGGAGATAGTGGGGTGAAATTTAATTTGTTTCTCATTTACTACAGCAGGTATGAAAAGGAGAAAAATTGGACGGCTGATGGGCTAAAAATTGGTGCTGTCCCTCTGCTGTATCCCCAAAGGACTAAGGCCCTGCATCATATAGATTGAGTTCAACCCTCCCCACACTGGCCCTCCACCCACCCAAGCCCTTCTAACCACAAGCCAAAACACACACGCACACACACACCCCCACACACACACACACACACACACAGACACACACCACACGCAGCCTGCCACCAGCCTGGAGAGAGCTGTAACCTTAAACCAACTTAAACAGTAACCTTTGGGGAGGCTGCCAATCACTCCTAAAACAACGTTTCCATCGATCGGCCTGTCTGCGTGATTTATGGGCTCATTTTACACTAATTGAGAATTAGAGGGCGGATTAGTGGGCCTCAACACTTCGGCCTGATATGCACTCTGAGCAGTGTAATCTGTCACACCGGGATGTCCGACACTCTCTGCTTCACAAAGGAGGCGAGGAGGGAGCGGAGCGAAGGGAGGGACGCGGGGCAGGGAGGGGTGCAGGGGTGGGGTAGGGTGGGGAGTGCGCTGCTTTCTAATTGAATTTCCAGATAACACGGAAATTAATTTGACACCACTGAAATTTGACTACAGCTCTGCCGCCGAGATCCCTTGTTCTCTCCCCATTGTGAGATGTATGTTTTCTTCTGTTCACTTTCCTATCATCTTCTCTTTTTCCTCCGCCCCCCCCCCCTCCTCTTATTCATTCCCTTACTATTTCTGCTGTGCCTAGCAAACACTATTGATCTGTATCACTTTGAGTAGAGGGCTTTTTGAAGCATGGACTTCCTAAATCATATTTGTGCTCATATTAGAGCAGTTCATCTGCTGCCGTGTTCACCTAGATAAAGAATATTACCTTTCATTTCTCTCATATGTTTTTCTCTCCGTTTTTCTTCGGTTTGTGGACGAAGGTCTTCGTTTTCTTTCTATTTTTTTTTTTTTTTTTTCCCAGCGAATGCATGGAGAGGGCGAATGCCCAGAGTCAACAGTTGGAATTAAATTAGGGTTTCGGCTCGCCGGGTCCATTGTCTGGGTAATTTGTCCCGTAAGTGGCAAAATGAAAGCACTCTCCATGGTTCTCTGAGCACCTGCTGTTGTGTCACTCATCGCTGCAGAAAAGCACAAAGCGGGAAAAGGAGGCAGAGAGAGCGAGAGCTGTAAAAGATCACACGTGTATTACTTCGGCATAATCAGCTCACATGTCAGTGTAAGAGAGGAAGAGGCAGAGGGGAGGTGGGGGGATCGTGGATGTGAAGTGACACAATAATCAACAGCTGCAAAAAAAAAAAAAAACGGGGCCATTGCAGCTTGAGGGTCTAAATATGCACGTGAAGCTGATTCACTCAGTACGTGCGCCTACACGAGCGGCCATGTTGCTCATTTGGATTTTCTTAATCGGTACATCGAACTGCCGAAACGTTGAGGGGAAATCTGAACAGTGTGGTGTGCGTTTGCATTCGGCCAGCTTGAGTCAGCACTTTGCGGAAGCACCTCTCATGAAATGTTACATTTTTTTGGTCCTGTCTTAGACAGATTGTATGTGAGGGGCAAATTTCAAGTCTCGCCACAGACTTTGTTCTCTAGACTTTGACTAGATTGTTGAAACGCACAGATAAGCCAAACCAGTTCGGTGTGTCGCTCTGGTTGTATGTTTGGTGTCTATGAAACCATACAGGACTCAGGCCTTTTGGAGTCTCTATTTTCTTTTCCTCCAGAATTTCCCTGCAGTTCTATCATCCAGCTCATGATGATGATGGATTGTAAGACAGCATTGGATATTGTTTTATAGTCTTAACTCCACGTTGAACTTTTCCACAACTCGACCAGTCTGGTGTTTGTGACGCTGTTTTCGCTCTAAAGCTCTTCAACAAGCCTAAAAATAAAAGCAGCTGTATTTACGCGTATTAAATTACACTCTACTTCCAAATTGTCACCCTAAGAGAGTTCTTTTCACTGGACAGCTGTACCAGAGAGAACAAGAATAAATTGATATGCATGCCACACTTTTGAGATTTTATCTGTAAAACAATGGGAAAACCATGTGTCATTTACTTTTTACACCAAACTGCTTATTGTTGGGTTTTCCAAACAAAATACAAAGAAGCTCATGGTTTCGTGGTGACAAAACGTGGAAATATTTAAGCTCTACAAATACTTTAGCGACGCTCACTGCGTTTATGATCTCTGCTTGTTTTATTTCCCATCGATATTTGATGCAGTTTGTTAAGGTCTAATCAGAAGAATTAAGAAAACACTCAAGAGTCTGTTACTCACAAACCGCTGCAACAGCAAATGTCACTTTTAAGATTTAACATTGTTACATGGCATGTTTAGAATCTTGTTTTACTGTTCTGATTTCGTCCCTGCAGCTAGCGGAGCCGCAGCTGCTTGCTTTCATAATAACGAAGCCATATTTCACCGTTAAACATTTGGTTTAAAAAGAAAATCCTTTTCTCCGAGATGTCGAACAAAAGGACTATTTCCTCCCCGCGCGCAAACACAAGCGCTAACTACCAACTCGAGTGAATTAAACCCTTTAACTCCGCTGTAGAGAGAGAGAGAGAGAAAGCTTTTTGTGGCTTTTATTATGTGGGAGTTAAGTTTGCATGTGAGCTCTTAAGCAGCCTAAGATGCATTTATCCGCATAATGAACTTTGGATTCTTGCTAACTTAATCCCAGTAATGCCTGCGAGAGTCAATTAGTGGGAACCAGATTCAGTGCGGTATTTATCTGAACGAGCAGACCTGGCAACCGCACGCGCACCAGAACACACGCACCTTATTGACCATCTTCATCTTATCTTTCAGCTAATGGGACCACGGGGCCCATCATCAACTGTGCTCTGAAAATACAGCGTTGTTTTTTTATTTGTTTATTTTTTTATTTTTTTTTTTCTCTTGCTTTCAGAGGAGCCTGTGGGGAGTTTTGAAATTGAGTAGCTGTTGATTTGCACCGCTAACAAGTCTTTTAAGCGGCTGATTTTATTCCGCCCTGATTGTTTCAGTTTATTATCGTGTAAGTGTGTTAACCCGGACTCTCCTCAATCAGAGCACGTTAGGACGCTGTCGGCCCGGCTCACAGGTGACAGCGGATTGCGGGACCCGTAACGGATACCTCTGGGATCTTCATCTCCCCTGTGACAGGGTCTTCTATCTGGAGCATGAGCTTGAGTAGGGAATAATAGATGACAGGATGTGATGGGACTGGGGGGGGGGGGGGTTAGCAGACATGGTCATGGTCTACATTGCCCTTCTTCGATCTCCAGGGACGGGAACAGGTGTGTGTTGAGCACGCGTGAATATGAGCCTGTCCGACATGGACGGGCTTAACTTTTGCAGCAGCAGCAGCGGCGCCAGCGGCGGCCATGCAGGCAGCAGAAGTGCAGGTTACAAAGGTCTCTATCTGCCTGAGACCTCATTTCTTATTCAGACCCACAGGGACTGGAGGCCGAGGTGGGGGGAGAAGGGGAGAGAGGAGGTGCGGGGGGTGGGGGGATAACTGAGAGGCTGATGGAGACTAGGTGACAGGTTGGAAAGGGCCATCAATAGATCCATCAGACGGGTAATTTGGAGCACGCTTAACATACATCAGTGGAGTCGCAGGAGCTGGTATCTGTCTTGTCGTGGAATCACAGTAAATAACAGTTAAAGATGGTGTCAGGCCTGACCTGACTGACCCCCCCCCCCACACACACACACACACACACACCCACCCCGAGCACACACACACACCCCGAGCACACACACACACCCCACAGCACTAGCACAGAGTAGCAGATCTGCTCCACACTGATGGGAAGGCATTAACACATTGATTAACACGACATTCACATGCGTTCTTCGACAAACACCGGGACTCGGTTTACAAAAGCATCCATCTTGTCATTTGAGATCAGATTAATATTTTATTGCTAGTGCGTCATGACGGAGGAAACGGTTGAGCCATGAGAGAAACTTTTAGGTTTGGAAAACATTTGTTTTATCATTGTGCCATACTAAAGTTTGATAAACTTTGACCTTTTTCCACATAGCATAACTTAAAAATCACAAACTGCCTATGGTTTCATTGGGATTGTACGTGACAGATCGACAAAAGTAGCACATGGTTTTGTTAAAGGAAGAAAACTAATGGTTTTCAATATTTTTTAAAAACAAAATGTGAAAAACTGTTGATTTAGGAAGCCAGTAACTTAGTAATAGATTTCACTTGAGCGTGATTTAATCCAATAAGTGCAGCTTTTCTACAAAGACCTTGGATGATTGTTGGAGAACAACAGTAAAACCAACATCTTCATTTTGTGTTTTGTTGGGACTTGTTGGTATATTGTGGAGCACTTAGAGATTTTTGCAACTTGAAAGGTGTTTTATAAAAAACAAAGCCCAGACTTAATCAAATTAAGACTTGTGGCAGGATTAAAAATTGTTGGTCAGATTAAATCTGACTGAGTCTGGGCTATTATGATATGCTGAATAGGAAAAAGAAAGACTGTAAATGTTAGTTCGTAAATGTGCAAAAGCAGGTAAAGAACCACCCAGAGAAGACCTGCAGCTCAGTTGCAGTGAAAGGATTATACAAAGTGCTGCGGTACAAAAAAATTGACTTTATAATAGTCATGTGGCAAAATGTAAAACAAAAACTAGAGAGAGATTCTGAAGATTAAACGCGGGTTAATCTCTACAGGTATTTAGGTATAATTTCTTCAAAATATAAACAGCCGTTTTAGTCACGTAACGGAAAGAAAAAAAAAAAGACCCGACTGAACTGATAAACACCTTGGAGCATTTTTCATCGACAATCAGAAAACAAATGCTGCGGGTGCTTTGAAGACGGTGTAGCACCACGGGGCAGGCAGATGAGCCTCATTCCCCGCGGAGAGCACGTCTCGCCGAGTGTAAAGGTTAGTGTATGTCTGTAAGAGCGTTCTTACAGCAGAACACAGGACTATAAAGGTGAAACACCTTAGGCTAACTGTTGTTCCTGCCACTCACTTTCGCTGCTAACCCATCCAGTGTCGACGCACTGCCATCGACACTGAAAGGTGTCAGCCCACGTTTTTGAGAAATCAAAAACAAAGAGACATTTCATGGCATTGAGAGGTTGTTTATTCAGTTTAATTCAATTTGTTATGCTATTTAACAATTAAATTTGTTACGCTATTTAACAATGAACACGTTTCCAGATACGTGAGCAGATTTATTTCAGTAAGCACACATTTGCTACATACTTTTGAAAGTCTAAGACAAGCGATTTAAAAACAATCAGACTTTTATAGAAAAGCAGTTTCAGAATCAAGTCGGAAAATAAGAGTTTGAAACTTAAATTTAATTTATTAACTGAGAATTTTACAATATATAAAAAAAGGGAATTAAGTTGCACACATTAAGAGCTGGGTCTGTCGTTTGGAGAGGAATCCAATACGTGACATGAAGGTTTCACGTCACACTAACACTGATTACCAGAGCAACATTTAAATATATCCATATATATTTTTTAGAACAGGTCAAACTTTTCCATCAGGCTGTTTTCGTACTTTATCGTCTTTTTCTTGAGATGCCAGAAAAAATGCCAGTGTTTTTTGTTTTTCTTACAGAGGAACAAGACACTGACCTTCCCCCACTTTTTGCTGCACACTGCTTGTTAGCAGGATAAAAAAAGAGACACTTTTCATTTGATTGCCTCTCTTCAAATTTATACCAACTTCCTATACTTAACTGATATCAATTATATTGATATTGTCCAAGCTTCAATTGTCCTTGAACAATTTCCGTATGGATACTCAGCCTGCCAAGTGAACTTCCCACAAAGACCTATTTCCATTGATGCATTTGATGTGTGTGTGAGATACATCCTCGACAAAAATGAATCTATTTCAGTACGAACGGTTTCACATCGGGCAGCAACTGTTGCAATATAATGCAACAGATTCCGGTGTCAGAAACGGGAGCTTCGATTGGTTTATGGGAAACATGCAATAATTTAAACAGCACTTTGTGCTCTGGTGATAAAGTGATGAGTTGAACTCTGTTTTGTTGATATTTATATTTTCGCTGTCGACACGGCGCAGTTGATTAACCATGATGTCTGTTGCCAGAGGTATGTGTTGAACTTATTGAAATATTTCCCTGTTTGGATCTGGATACAAATTTTGAAGTTGGATCATATGTATAAGAGAAAATGCAACCATAAGAATAAGAAACGTGTCAGTTCTTGAAACCCTCATGAAATCATAAAATAATTAGTTTTTATTAGTTTTAGTCAGTAGGAGATAACAGGAGATAAACGTGGGTCATTTCTGAACCCTGTCGTGACATACAAAGTTATTTATTTGAAATGCTCATATGAACATATAACATATAACATATGAACATAATCATGATGTGTGAATACATGCATCCTTCATAAAAACAAAAAAAAATAAAGCATCTAGGAAAACAAGGATAAGCAATACCGTGTAACTAAAACCGGCTATGTTAACTTTCCTCTACTGGCATTTTAAACACTGCAAAAAAACAGAACTGATACGATTGCATGCAAAACAGTTTTTTTGTACATGTTATGTTGCTGAGCACACACTCCAAAGAACACACACCTGAACTGAAACGTGGCGTCTGTACATTTGAACTCGTTCCACTCCTCTTAGCCCTGCTTTAATTAAACCCTATTAGCTAGTCAGGGCTCCCTGTACACTAATACTGTTACTCTGATACAATTTGGCCTCTGCTTTTAGCTTTAAGTGCACACAGTCATCTTAATCAAAATTGTCAGCTAAAATGAAACTACGGCTCGAGTAATTAAATTTAATTGGATCGTGTCACTTCTCATGTTGCCGGTGTTTTGATCCTTGTTGAGTGTTTTGCTGCCTCCACTCCATACCGAGCTTTATTACACCCTGGCCCCTTTCGACCTTGCCAGGACCGAATACGTGAGACCCCCGGTCCACAGCAGACGGCGCTTTCGAGCGCAGGGATACGCCTGTGATCCGGCATCATTTGGGCATCACCTTTTTTTGTTCTTTTTTTTTTTTTTTTCTGCGCGCAATATCTGGAAGTGCTTGTTGTGCTGAGGATCACAGTTGAGGAGGTGAAAACAGATGAATTAAAGCTGCTTTCACGATGCAAGAAAAACAGCTGTTTCATGTTAACAGAGGTATTTTTTGCTGGTAGGGAGTTCAAAATACAAGAACGCACTGCCTGCTAGACTTCCCTGTGCTTTTCTCTTTGTGGGAGGTTAAACACGTCTGTTAAGCAAGTTTGCATTAAACAATCTAATATAACTTTGAAGAATAGTTCTTAATGTTTAGGATTTTTCAGGGTTTTTTAAAAAAATTTTTTTTATGTCAACGTAACTTTTGAAATTCAGACAACTTTTGTTGGGAATATTCCCCCAAAATCCCATTTCACTCAGCTCCCACGAATGTGACTTATTTGATGAGAATCACCGCCGTCGTCTGTGTAAAGTGAGCTTAAATGCAGAAGGAGCTCACAGAGAGCCAAAGGTGGAATAGCTTTCACCGAGCGTTGGCTTCGCAGGCAGGTATCTGTGTTGCCAGAGGAATGAAAACCCTAAACGGAGTGGTCAGGATGGGCCTGGCAGCGCTGGAGTGACCTCTTCACCTCCACACCGGGAGAGAATATGGGGGTGCGAAGGGGACGGGAGGGAGAGGTATGGGGGGGGGGATGAACGTGCAGCCATTCCACCTGAGGCTGGAGCAGCGAAATCTTTATTCACTGAGAGCCGCTCGCTGTTAAAGCACATTGCCTTTCAATCCATTAGAGCTCACCGTCTCCTTCCCCTTCATCACGCGGCGCGGGGCTCCTAATTTGACAATGACAAAGAGCCACTTGCAGATTTTAAATTTCATAATTTTAATCTGTCAAGTCTGACATTTAATTAGTGGCTCCCTAACCTGTGTCTGCCTCGCTCTCTGAAGGGCACCGTTTGTTCCGAGTGCCGCCGCGCAATCTCTCGGCAGACACGAAGAGCGAGTGGATTAATATATATGTACATTACCAGCTGCCACAAAAGACAATACAAAGAGGGGGAGGCCATTAGGGCCTAATACAGACAGATGAGGTTAATAATATTTGGGAAGTGTTTCTCTATTAAGCAGTGCACTGATTAAGACCCTGAGTGGGATCCCCCTCCTTCATGAGGCGCTGATTGGGAGCCGGGGCCGCCTTTTGTTCCCGCTCCCGGGAAAGAGTCGCGGAGAAAGAGCGGACAGGAACAATGTGGGCCGACTACGTGTTCCAGATGACAAAGAGGGCTGGCTTAATGAGAATCTTTACAGATCTGGATGACGGTTTATAGGATTCAAACACCCACAGACGACTTCGTCTCAGCCCAACAAGCAAACGGATAGAGATGGGAATCTTTCAGCTCTCCGTCTGACGGAAAGAGCTCAATGATTGCCAAGTTTTTTCACCCACCGGAAGATAATATTAACACGCTGACCTCATTAATTTGTTTCTATCATTGTGCACCGTGACGTGTGCCAGTTCTGCCTGTTGTTTTGAAGTTTGAAATTCTTCGACTTGGAAAAAGAAAGTTTTGAAAATTGCAACAAAGTTGCAGTGAATCAAGCCTTTTAATTTCTAACTTGATAAAATATCTGTAGTAACAGTGACTCAAGTCATATGTTTTTTCCACTGGTATTTATCCATATCTTCTTAAATGTGAGACGCCCATTACTCTAACGCCACAAATTGAAACACAAACTTGAAAATATAATTTTCTGATTTTGTGCGATGACCAGAAAATAAGCATTTCAACTTTGCAAAGTGGAACTGGAATATTATTTGTGGTTTCAACTGCTTAAAAAAAAAACAAACAAAAAAAAAAAACAACTGAAAAGTGTGGTGCGCTATTTATCCCGAAGAGTCTTGGTTTGACTTTGCTGTGAAGCCTTTTGGGGGAGACAAAGACTATTCACAATTCTTCTTTGCAAAGTAGCTCAAGCTCATGTAGATTGGAACATCTGATTTTTAAGTATTACTTGAGATCTACTCTAAAATTGTGACTCTGACGGTGTATCTAGAGTTGTTTTCCTGCTTCCTCGTCTGAAGTGTTTGGTAGACTCTCACAAGTTTCTGTTGTTGTCCTGTTCTTAACTCTATCCATCTTCCTATTGATTATGATTGGCTTCCCTATTCCCCTATCATAATGCTGAACGCTTATTAAGGTAAGGTGTGAAAACAATAGCGTTAGGCATAAACGCATTTTAAGAAATGAATGGAACTCAATACAAATCATAATAGGGGTAGTAACACAAACGTGTGTGTGTGTGTTATCACGCTTTGGTATGTAAGGTTATTCCATAAGAATTTTCAACAGCGGGTGTGAGGACCTGCCTCCAAGGCCCCCAGGCAGACGTTGGAGAGCCCTGGGAGGACCACCGCAGGGACAAACGCCCCGTTACAAGGCAGCAAGGGACAAGGAGCCACAGTGCAGAAGCCCCTGGCTCTGCTGGCCGTCACATCCAATTCCAGCCGCGGACACAGAGGCACGCCATCCCTCAGCAGAGGCCCGACAGACGCAGGGCGCCCCGGCCCGGCCAGGCAGCCGCCGGGAATGAGCCAGTACGTACTCCAAGGCGACATATTTGGCCATGTCGTAATGTGTTTGCCATTGTACAGTTGTCTTTCTATTTTGGATGAATTGTTTCATAACCTAATCTTTAAAGTTCGCCACATCTTTGTTCCAAGTCGGCCTGATCTTTCGTCTTTCCGTTTGTTCCCTATTGTTCTTTAATAAACCTCGAAGTCATTGACAGAACTAGAATCGCATACACTTAGACTCTATTTATGACTTAATTTACTCCTGAAGGCGATTAACCGCCCTGGATTATGTTTAAGACTACCAGAGTAAAGAAGGCAAAAGAGAAATGCGAGCCACACTTTTCAGATTTTTTTTAACATAAATTAAACAAATCATTTTTCCTGCCCTGCACACAGTAGCAGACTAGCACAGGTTGTGTGCTAGTCTGTCATGTAAAATCAGAATAAAAAAATGTACATTTCTGTCTGGATTTTGACACGCATTGCTCGGTTTGAGGGATTGCTGCAAAGCCAACGACGTAACACAAGCAAAGGTCTGCTGTTGCTGCGTGCTCGTCCGGCAGGAGTGATTGATGCAAGTCAATAACTAGATGGAACTTTTTGACTACTTTTAATCATTAATCGAGCTCAGTGCCCTGTTTGACAACCAGGATCAATTGGAATGTCTGTGGGTGAACTGGAGTGACTTCTTTTGGTAAAGTGCCTGCAGATGAAATTTATGAAGCGCCAATTCAACTGAACTGAATGGAATTAAACTGAGAGAATGTGAAACGGAGGTACAAACACATTTGCGAGGCTGCGCAAACTCCGAATGACACGTTTCTGGCGAGGTGGAGATCCTCCTACACCTTGCGACATGGAAAAAGTGTTGGTGAGACAGCAGAAGCGGATGAGGGGAGGGAGGCTTTTCGCTCATTCTGGAGGTGAGATAGCAGACGTCTTCCTGAGGCCCACTAGTGGCTGCAGCGCGCTTCTTCAGCTCATTTGACAGAGGGATGAAGCTGGTGACAAACATGTACAAAGAAAAGATCATTAAACACTCAGAGAGAGCCGAGCCAGAACCTCTTGTCATTCGGGACAGAATAGCACTCACAGGATATATACTGTGGGATTTTTTGAAATGAGGTTCTATTGACAGGTCATAAGCACCAAATCCCCTCGTCAGAAAGCTTTTATAGCATCTCCTGGCGCTTTGAATCCGTATTGGTTTGTCTAAGAGGCTGAAGCTAATGCCCAGTCTGACACGGGCAAACACCGGAGCAAACTTCTGCTATCTAAAATCAATTTCAAAAACAAAAAAAAACAAAAAACGCCCTGCTTCATGCAACTGGCCACAAAGACCAAGTATCTATGATGACAATGAGGGTCAGATGGGATTTTGTCATCAATTATTGTCCATAAAAAACATATACTGACCTATAAGTGATTTAAAAATCCTGTGAATATAAAAATAAAGTTGATTTTTTTTTTTTTTTTTTAAGAAATAGAAAAGTTGTAACCATTTAAACAAAACACTATTATTTGATGATTTTAATGTTTGATGTGGTCCAGTAGATTTGCAGATTTGTGTTTCTTTTATATTTGCAAAATTTGTAAATCAATGTATTTTTCGTGTTTAGATAGATAACTATTAGTGATCTAAATGAAGACAGCTGACAAACATTCAGTGACATGCACTGAATGTGAACTAATTCAGTGACACAAGAATGAACTATTAATAGTTTACTGGGTTTATTTTTTAGCCTGTTAAATAATTAATCATTTAAGATCCTTTAAAGCTCCAAGATGTAACCTTTATGAAGGATGTGTTTTCAACATATTAGTCAAGCTCCTCGACTTTCTCCAAGTCCTAACTGCACAAATACACTGATTGGTCAGAAACATCCAATCAGAACCAAGAGTAGGGTCTCATTGCTGCCACTCAAGCCTGTAAACACGCTGCTCACACACTCCCCCTTGGTTCTCTGCAACGCCGCTGCATCTTCCCGACAGAAGAACCTGCCATGAAAGCAAGTTAGAATAGCCACAGATGATGGTGGATAACTTATTTATTTATTTTTTTCTGTAACAATAAGTTGTTTTTAGCAGCACATACACAAGGTGATTGACACCTTGTGTATGTGCTCCCTCAGGCTCTAATTGGTTGTTGTTTTTTTTTACCAACCTCAAATCATTTACGGTTTCATCTTGAGAAATGGATCTTGCTACGACCTTAACGACGACCTTGAAGGTTTTTGAAGCGAAGTTTGCGTAAACCATCAACGGGACCTTCCTTTAATAACTCTGAACTGTCTCTTTAAGACGGGAGACGCAATAGGACAGACGCAGCTGTTGAAGCCGTATGAAATATTTGTGTGCATGGCTGTTGCAGCATCTGGATGTCGGCACACATGTGCAAATCAGCTGCCTGATGCTCTTTTCCTCTTAAGAAGAGGCTGCTTGAAGCCGAGTGGAGTCCGTCACACTTCACCCAAATCGGTCTCTGTCTTACCTCCGTCCTCTTTCCTGTGAGACCACATCTGTGGACGCGTGCGCGCGCTCTTGCCGTGCGCGTGCGTCGTTCTGGAGACTCGGGACGCACGCCTGTTTGTGTTACCGCCGCTCTCCCCTGACAGCCCCGGCAGAGAGAATCAGAGAGCCGGATGAGATAATCACATGAATAAAATGCAGCCGGTAGCTCATTACAAACCCTATTATTCATTAATTAACATTATTAAAACGCCTAATAGACCTCAGCACTCCTCCCAAAGCCCCCCCCCTACCCCCCCACACCTCCCTGCCTCTTTTCAACTAGGTCCCTGCTCCTCAGTCCCTCCCGTTCCTCCCCCCCCCAACATGAAAAGAATAAGCACATCAAACGAGGCCTGGTTTCAATGTGTCGGGGATTTGCAGGTGTAGGATCACACTGAGCCGGCTGGGGAGCTGCTCGACGGTCGCACAGCCTCGCTCTTCGGCCCCGCCGTGACACACGCCGCTCGCCCTGTGCCATAACAAACTCCTCATTAGGAGTGGGGAGAAGCCCGGGCTGTGTGCCTCCTAATTAGATCCCCATCTGAAAACTTTCTAGCCCCCCCCCCCCCCCCCCCTTCCACCCACTCATCCACCCTGCTTCTGTGTCCCCCCGCATTCCCCTCCCCTTCATCAGAGGGAGAAAGACTGCTGACATTTATGGAGGCAAGTTTAATCAACTGTTTATGCAAGGGGATATGAAGGGAAGTTTATGTCTGTGATATGTGCACACAAAGGGGAACGCGCGCCTCTCCGGCACTTGAAAGAACCCGAGCGAGAGATCGTGTGACACATGAAGACGCCGCTCCAAAACGCGCCCGTGTTTTTACAAGTTCATCCACCACTGAAACTGG
The DNA here is from genome assembly GCA_911649635.1 of Poeciliopsis gracilis. NCBI lineage: Eukaryota > Metazoa > Chordata > Actinopteri > Cyprinodontiformes > Poeciliidae > Poeciliopsis > Poeciliopsis gracilis. Next base: position 5,245,361 of record CAJVRI010001532.1, read on the forward strand.
GGAACATTGTTCGTTTCATTCCGGCATCGTCTGACTCTTGCAGCTCATGAACTAAACTGCAAAAAAAAAAAAAAAAAAAAATTCATCCTTGATCTGCAGAATTGAGGGGCTGGTTAATTTGGTTGCATTGCGCGGGCCAGAACTCAAATGAGAGAATAAAACCTATCAAAAGTTTTTTTTTAATTGCATCTAGCGAGAACCAGATGTAGAAACAAAAAAAAAAACAAACAAACGCATAATATATGTTCATTTAGGGGGAGGTGGAAAAATCCTGTCCCCAAAATGTAATGATCGTGCATATTTAACAAACAATACACCGTAGTTAAACATTAATGCCATAATTTAGATAAAATCAGTTTAATGTGTCCAGGGAAAAAGAAACAGGGGGCATTATTCCTCATTTTGTTCTCATTATTTTCAAATAAACAGGACACTATGAGCGGGAAACAGCAGGCGAACAGACAAATGATGAATATGTGAAAACTCTCAGAGATATTAGTGCGTTCTCTGATTACTTTTCTTCTTCTTAAACACTTGATGTTCTTCTCGTACCGTGACCCGAAACGGGGTTTTATTGGAACACAATATCTGTACCATTAAGGGAGTCTTTTATCATGCCAATAGGGACGCTGGCTCCTTCGCATCCTTTAGTGGAGTCTTTGCACATTAAATTACATTAATATTTCTATTTGTGGCTCCCATATTTATATGTAACGCAATACAGCACATGCATATTGTATAACAGTTAAAACACATATTTTTCTTGGGATATTTGATATTGTAATACATTTTTTTTTTTTTAACTGAACTATTTTTTTGAAACACGGCCCCAGATATCTAGATGGATACAAAATCTCCATAAAGGAAAGAAATTTGGTTATTTATCCTAACAAAACGCCTCGTCGCAACCCCAGTGATGTCACTGGCTGCGTTTACGACGGCGAAGGCTTCTTGCGCGTTGCCCCCGCTTCCCTCCCCTCGTACGAGCGACACTTCCTGACAACGTGAAACGCAAAAAAAAAAAAAAAAAGATGTGGCTGCAGAACCTTCATTCCTTCCCCTCTTTCCTCCTTCCCCTTTTCTCTCCTTTCCTGATTGAATCCGCTGCTCCCTGTAGGATTATTAGGATTCTAATTCGATCTGAATTTCAGGAACTTGTTTGCTTGGTTACCTGTCACAGCGCATCAGCTTGTCATATTAGTGGTGATCGTTGGCTCTACCTAATCTGCTTTAAACAATTTCATTGGGTGCTGGTCTATAAATCATCCCGTAATGGGATTGACACGCGCTGGCTTAGCTAGGTAAACAAATCAGCTTTGTTTTATGTTAGGCAGCAATGAACTTGGCTTTATCAACTTCCCATCGATTCACACACACCGCAAGGTCAACTTCTCTGCGGCTGCTCATCAGTGGGAGTACGGTGGGGGGTTTGGGGGGGGGGGTCAGCGCTCCACAATTATAATATGTATCAAACAGAAGAGGAGAAGGCCCATCAGAGCTCGCCACCACTCCGCTTTTCTCCAAAGCGTTAATTCATTTCTTATCAAAGTAAAGGCATTTCAAAGTAAGGCTTTGCGGCGTTGGAGGGGAAGTGCTCTTCATAGGAATTTGAAAGGGAAAATAAAATGAGTTTGTAGTTTATTGACGGGAAGTCCCACAGGCTGCTTAAAAACTCATTAGCTTTCAAAACTAATTCAAACGTGCTGATTAACATCTGAAGGCTGGTTTTAAAATTTTTTTTTTAAACATTTTTATTTATTTTTATTAAAAAAAAAAAAAAAAAAAAAGCTCTGGATGGATGAACGTGTTAGGGCTGGTATTTTTTGGAAATACTGACAAACTGAGGGAAAAGCTCTCGTTTGGGCCTGTTTAGGAATGCCCGTTCCAATCTCCCTCGAATTCAACACGCTGCGAATCTCAGCTTGAATATCGCATAAACAGATCAACAGCGGAAGGCATTACCTTATACTTCAGCTTGGCGCAACATTCTCCACAATCGCTAACATTTAGTCCTCTGCTGTGGGCATGTCAGCAAAAGCTTGAAAGAAAACGCTTTGCCACAAGTTGTGGGGATTTCTTTAGATCGAGACGCTAACTGGGTGGAGTCTCTGACCGAATTCAGCTCCGGCGCGTCGGAGGGCAGTCCATGACTCTGAGCTTGCACGACGCGAGTCCAACATGAAGCTACAGAGGTTAATTATGCCTTATGAAGGTGCTTTCACTCCAATAATATTTTTGGTTTGAAGCTGACCAGAGGTTGTTTCCTCTGGTTATTTGGACAAAACTCAGGAGTGGACCAAACAAACTAACTCGAGTTAGTGGGCCTGAGACTCAAACAACCAAAGCGACAAAGTGAACCAAGGGTAGGAAGCCACATCACTTATCTTATGAGTTATGGAAATAAATACGACCTGGCAACATTAGGTTGAGAAAATGAGCAAAAACTGTAATGGCAAACTGTGCTGTTTATGTTTTTTGGGCCGGTGTGGGCTGGCAAATGTGCAACAGAAGCACTGAGGATGTGAAAACAGCTACGGACATACAGACCTGCATCACAATTTCCTCTGAGCTTAAGCTTCTTCGTAATCGATTGTAGCAATAGGCGCTGCATGCTCGCATGTCTGACATCTGTAAGTCCAATATGTGAACATTTTATTGATGATAATTATAAAAACCTGATATTATCTATTATATTATCGTTCATTTTGGACCTGATCCCAGAATGGAGAGCAGACATTTCTGAAATGTCACAGAGTCACATTGTGGGCATAACATGAGCATGAAGAAAATTTCTCAAATGGGTTAAATATTAGACATTGTTGTTGCTTCTCGTCCCAAAGCAGGTTGATTCGAAGGAAGAGAAAATGCAGACATAAACAGCAGTGAGTTGACCTATTCAGCAGCGTGTCATGAGATCTTTTCACACCAATACATCTCCCTAATGCAGGCAATTTCCTGCAGCTTTTCACCCAGAGAGGGGATTTGACCTCTGTGGTCAAGACTTAAAGCAAATACTAATGTTAGCCAATAAGGAGGGATTAGGTCAGTCAAAAAGTTATGTGAACTAAGTATTTACAAAGTATGTCAATGGACATTCTTAGAATAAATCGTTAGGTCTGCTTATTCTTTGCTGGTTCTGTGTGATGTGACGGGATGGTATTTTTATTACTCTCCAATTGTAATAATATTCCTTGAATTTCTTCACCCTTACATTACAAACAAGCACAAACTTCAATGGATTGCAGCTCATTTTGTTTCACAGACCAACACAAAACAGGAAAGGTGATTTTCGAAATCTCGGCAAACAGAAATCCAAAAAAATGTATAATGTATTCAGCTATATTTACTCTGATAACTTTAAGGTTTTTTAATTTTTTTTTGTTTCTTTGGGTTTTTGTGTTTTTGCAATTATTGGTAATCACCAAAGTAGCAAGTAGTTTGACTGTGTTTAATTAAACTTCAGCATAAATGCCACTCAGAAAATGCCATTGTGACAAAAATCCAAAACACTGACACTCATTAAACTGTTCATTGCTATGTGTGAAGATTTAATATGTGGTCTTTTTTTCCCCCCTTCAAAACTAGTTCACCACTAAACTAAACTGCTAAACTGAACCGAAGAGTCTTAATCAGAGAAGCCGATAAATGACCCAAACTTCTGGATGTGTGATAGAAATCTAACTCTGCAAACCATAAAGTCCACTGTGAAACACGGCACGATTGATCAGCTCTGCTGCTCAAAACATTGGCCTCCTTGGAGGAGAAAGTGGCATCCGGGGAACACACGGTGGTGAAAGCATTACGCTGTGAGGAGACGTCTTTTCCTTCCCGCTTTGCCAGCACGCTGAAACCTGTGGCTGCACGGCGGCCATATTTCAAAAACTTCAAATGCGCTCACAAAAAGAGACATGCACTACACGGACAGCTCGGTCTTGACTTGGCTGCAAGATGGTATCAGGTGCCAGCTGTGACCCGGCTGTGTGTGGGCTAAAGTTTTAAAGCAGGTGACGCTGCGTTCACATAACGCAACAATGCCGCGTATCAGGTGAGGCGGCGGAGGGGGGAGGGAGGGAGGGGGAGGATTTGGATGAATGCGCGTCTGCCAACGTGGCTGACAAGTAACCCGGAGTAAACACAAATATGTCAAAATCTGAGCGGTGACGTGTTTGTTGGAGCCTTTTTGTGTTTCGCACCGTTTTACAGGGAGGTGATCACAACTCGAAAAGCCCTCCAAATCGCAGCTGGCACGTTGAGGCTAATCTTTTCAATTACCCACGTCTCTGTTATCTGACTGTGATGGGCTCGCGGGCCTCTGATACCGCCTCTGCATCCGAAGGCGCCGTGTTGACAACGAGATGTAAACGAGAGGGTGGCGGTGGGAGACGGAGGAGGGGGCGGAGAGGTGGTGGTGGTGGTGGGGGGGGACTCACCCAATCCTCCAGAGGCCTGGAGGGGAAGCCGCACAGCCCAAACTCCTTTCACTCCTGAGCTGTGAGAAAGCAGCTGCCTTTAAGGCTGCGCTCAGGAGAGACTGACAGCAATTACAGCTTTCTCCTGCTTCCCACTTCTCTCTGAGCTCGCAAGAGAGAGAGACAGAGAGAGAGAAAGAGAGAGAGCGAGAGCCACTCGAAGGGAAAACCACGAGAATGAAAAACTCCCCTCCCTCCCCTCCCGCGTCTGACAGAGAAAGACATTCATGTACACCTCTTAGTGAGGCAGATTGTTTACTTTGAGTGATGTGCTATTATGACAGTTCAACAAATCAATGCTACACAGGTTTTTAGGCAAACACAGGAGTTTGGGAGTAATCCGGTTGTAAATTATTAATCCTTTCGGGGCGGAAAGTTGCAACACAGAGGCATGCAGCGCATCTCTTAACACACTCCAACCTGACAGTTGAACTGCGGCGCCAAAACACTTGACAGTGTGCACTACTTTAGATTTGTTAAGAAGATTCCGGGACTGAGTCAGATTCAAAAGAGATCAGACGGTAATGGTTACCTGCATGGACTGCATGACACCAAAGCTCTGAAAGGCATTTTTTTTTTTTTTTGTATTCTCTGAATATTTATTTACACAGAGTCTCATTTGATGCCCCTCGAGCTTCTTTGCAAATTTTCCGGGATGATCGGCGTGGCATTTTTATTGCCCACAGAACGTTGGGCCTCCACGACTGAAAATAAATAAATAAGAGTGACTAACTGACAGCTCATAACCATTTTAAAGTCAGAAACAAATCCACCGCTATTGCAGAAATGCACTCGCCTCTCTTGTTTCACTCCACTTTGCTTCTTGGTCACCCCACCGTCCTCGCCACCCCCTCCTCCCCTCCCCGCCGGTGTCGGTGGTCAGTTCGGGGATCACGAGGTGAAGAAGAATCAGTTTGGTATACATATTACTCTCTGTCTCCCCCCATTCTTGTCTCCTGGTGGATGACAGGCCCTGTCTGAGCTAACCTGGTTGGAAAGTGACTCTAATTGTCATCTCCACAGACAAGGTTCTGCAGCCTTCCTGGAGGCACGGGCGAAATATACTTAGCCACTTCATCATATAGACAGATCCCAACCATCAAGGCGCCCCGCTGACTCGGACGTTTATGCAAAGATAGACTTTTTGAAACGGCAGGTCACGTCAGCCTCTCCTTAGCATCCATGCATAATGAAAATAAAGCCTTTTTACGTCCTGCCTGAGACGCAAGCATCTGACAGGTAGGGTTTGAGGGTTCAAGGGAACATATATATTCCCTACCTCATCTCCTGGACCTGCGCTGGATATAAATGATTGTATTAGCTGGGGAAAGAGAGTTTGATTCGCCACATTAGTTTGAGACCATTGGCGTCTCAGCAGTAGCAAATCTTAACGAAAGTAACTTGAGATGACTTAAACCTGACCCAACCACATCACTATATATATATATATATGTATATGTTTTTTTCTTCTTCTTTTTACCTGGAAGAGTCGTCTACAGTAGAAGAAGGGACTGGATATTCCCGATTTGCTTTTTAATTTGTCTGCCATATTGAATTTAACCAATATTTTCTTGCACTAGTGTCCACTTCAGTGGTCTGTGTGCGTTTATAACATAAAACTCCACAAGAAATACAAGAAAATGGTTTCACGCGAGGCATGAAGGAATCGAGTTACCGTGTCTGTAGAGCAGGGAAACGGACGTGTGACTTTCTAACATGCAGACGCCAACATTTTTATTTTCTTCCACATTTTCAGAGCGTTTTTTTTGCAGTCCTTTTGCCTTCACTCTCCGTGCAATTCATGAACGTCCTCGCTAAATGACTGCACACTTTGTTCTGAAGAACGGTTCAGCGCCCCGTCTGAATAATCTTCTTTCAAACTACAAAAATATTTATACATGTACATTTTACAGATGATGATTTAGACCTTTCTCAGAATTAGCAGACGTCCCTCAGGGGAAATTCAAAAAAGTACAGAAACAGATTACTGCCTCTCTCATGAAGCACTCCGAGAAAATGCGCCGTGATCTCTTTGTTTTCGGCTCCTTTTAACCAGCTTCCCCCCACCCACCTACCCACCCAGCCCCGCTCCTCACCCTGTACAACAGATTTCAGCTGTTGCCCCCCAAAGGTGAAATTGCTCCTTCTTTTGTACGCAGCACACTCAGCCTTTGAATGCAGCCCGTGAATGCCTGTGGGCTTATAAATCTGCTCTGAGAGGGAAAGAGAAAGTTAAGCTGTCCAATTGAATTGATTGAACATTCATGAAACTAAAAGCGCGCCGTCCCTCCCTCCCTCCTCACATGCTGAAATGACTTCCAGACATCTCCAACTTCCCGAATGGAGCACAGCCGTGAGGATCCCTACCTTACAGTCAGGTGCTGAGCTGTTGCCCTGCAGGCACAATTCAATTCTTAAATCTCTCATGAATTGAGCAGGAGGGTGGGGTGTGTGGTGGGGGTTCACTTTACAGCTCACAACCATTCGCATGCATGTTTTGGCTTTATTGGTGTAATTGAGCAGTTATTTTACAATGCATCTTCTTTTCTTATTTATTTATTTTTTTGTAATTATGCTACCTTCAGTTGCAAGAACACAGAATGGGGGAAAAAAGAAAGAGTCTTTGTAAGAAAGATAGTTGACATATTTTTTATCCCCACGGCTTCTTACTTAGTGCAATAAGTGCTCATTTTGGCAGTCTTAAAGGAAAGTTACAGGCGTGTCATGCAATCAAAATTCTTTATTGCTTTGGCCTTAAACAAAATGAAATCCGAGGGATTCTCATTTTATGTCAGAGTCTGTACAACGTCAGACGCAGGGAGATGGCAATATTGAAAGCAATTTTCCTCTTGTGTTTGTTCGACACCCAGACCGTTTCTGAAAGAAGATCTAATCAGAATGGATGAGCTCTAATCAATACAAGTAAAATAAGTCGCACGACGCGAAGAAGGAGTTATGATTTCTTCTGTACTTTTTTGGGGGTCGACTCTCAATACGAGTGACTCACTCTGGGCATGTGTGCTGTCAGCTTTGGTCCAGTAAGGGCAACGGAGCTTTGCGATGCACCAGCAGACCACGGCGTCCAACCATCACACCAGGCATCATGTTCCATCCAAAGGCTGCAGACTCAACCACAGACCGGCAGCAGCTCGGACAGCTGGGAGACCTAATCACTATTTGGCAGTAGCACCGAAATCAGCAAAGCTACCCCCACCCCCCACACACACACACACACTCCTGCTATCCTCCAACATCCTGCCTGCTCGTCACATTTGAATCATCTGCAATTAGTTTTGTTTTAATAACACTCACAATTAAAGCCCCACGCCTCACCAACCCCTCCCCAGCTTGCATAATTCATGACGCAGCAGCGCCGATGTCAGAAATCAAATGCGGCAAATTAGAAATAACAAGTTTGAGACAGTGTGATTCAATTAAGAGCCGGGGAAACATTGGACCATGCATAATTGAGGGGCCGGCAAGGCACTGCTCCTGTCAGGCCTGTCAGACAACTGCTGCAACTATTGGATTTGGCCTGTCACGCACACTCAGATCAATCCGGTAAAAATTACAGGTTACATTGATTTCTTGTTTTTATTTGCGAGGGCCAGCGAGTGCAAGACGCGGATTAATCTGTCCTTGTGACTTTCCGCGCGTTGCACAGTCGTGCACACGCAGACGCGTTTCAGGAGCCGAAAGGAATCCGGCGCAGGGAGCTGGAGCTCAAAAGTTTTACACGTCGGCTCTTTTGGCTGCTGAGCGGGAGTTGAGACAGGCAGGGCCGAAGAAAAACCACATTCTCATAAAAATTACAGCAATCATTCCGGTTGTACGATCATCAGAACTAGCACCTTCATTTGAGCCTGTCAGTGACTTTGAGCGATTTCCAGAACAGAACAGTTGTTTTACAAAGTGTCCGTACCGCCTGAACTTTTTGCATTATGTCATTCTGGAAGCACTTCGTTGTATTTCGCTGAGATTTTATGCAACCGATGTTCCCTCAAGTAGCGTGCAAATAAAGGAGGAAGAAAACGTTTGCAAGCAAAGCTCAAGCTCAGTCAGACTGAATGAGTAACAGCTGTGAACATCAATGTTCCGAGTCCCGCCGCAGATTAAAGGTCCGGACTTTGACTGGGCCATTCAAACGTGTCAACATGCCATGATCTGAAAACATACTTTTTTTTTGCTCTGGCTGTATGTTTGGGGCTGTTGTCCCCCTGGACCAACTGCTGCAACTATTGGAAGGTTTCCCTAATTTAGCTTCATCCAATTTCTCATCACTCTGACTAGCTTCTCCACAGCATGACGCTAACACTAGCATGTCACCGTAAGTGTAGTATTTTCTGGGTTTAAAATCAGTGTTAGTTTTGCGTATAACGGAACTTTTTGCATCCGAGTCAAAATATAGATTTCAATCTCATTTGGCTCTTTCTTTAAGCAGTCGGTTTCTTCTTGTCACCTCGATTATGAAGAGTGTGACAGACAGCTGAGTCCAGGATCTCTGCAGCTCCTCCAGTGTTACCATGGAGCTCTAAATTGATTGATTAATCGACTTAGGCGGACAGCCGAACCTTTGCAGACTTTTGCAGGTGTGAAGTACTCATTTTCAGCAAATGAGCAGAACAGCACTCTGAGAGATCCTCAAAGCCTGGCACATTGTTTCAGCACCTAGCCCTGCTCTAAAACTCTTCAGAACGTTACACCTGAACCGTGGTGTGTTCTTTTTGTCTCCAAGGAGCTGTTCGCTCGTGAATGTTCACCGATTAAGTGCAGGACTGCACTTAATTACCAATTAGGAAACTCTTGGCAGCTGGCTGCACTGAATAAAAAGAGGCTGAACGCAATTTTCAGATTTTCTTTGCTAATAATGTTTCCCATGTATAATTTCCTCCTCAGAATCACACAATGCTTTGTGTTGGTCTGTCATGTAAAATTAAAAATCACATTAAAAATAGTCAGATAAATTAGATAGTTCTAGACTTGTAATTGCTACAGATCACAAAACGGGAAGAACGGGTCCTAAACTTCTTCAGGAACTGCTTGTGATCTTATTGCGTTTGTGCGGCAGCTGTGTGTTAGCGCCACATTCCCAGGACACTCCATGATTAAGACTTTGTACTTACCTTGCATCGTCAGACACGTCAAGCTGCAGTTGTTGATTTTGTTCAGCTCGTCACTCATCACCTCCACTAACAAACAAACGAGCAATACCTCGAGGGGCTGGTGAAACTCAGCGGTGAGCAACAAGAACCGCAAAAAAAAAAAAAAAAAAAAAAGAAATTCCACTTCTGCGCTTTTAATCACATAAAAATAAAGAGAGACAAATAAGTCAGTCTTATTTTGTGTTCGAGATAACCCTCTCCTTCCTGTCGTGCGTCTGAAAGACGTTTGTTGGTTTTGCGTTCTCCACAAACCGTGTTGCGCATGTGTTACGTACAGAGAGAGCACATGCCTGGCCTCAGATGCACTCTTAATATGAAACGCTTATAGGGTTTTAATCACATATTTTTTAATTAAGAAACTGTTGAAAGCAAATGAAAAAATGAAAAACGTTTTTCTTTTACGAGCTTGAAAATACTCTCAAACCTTTATTAAACAAACAATCTGACCACATCGCATAAAGTTCTCCGACTTAATGAGACAAACTGAGTCCACATTACTATATTAACGTCAACGTTACGGGAAAGAAATGCATGTCCATGGCACGTTCTCAACACATTATTAGTTTTTTTTTTAATTTTCTTTTTTATCAAAAACGGGAAGAAAACAGAAAACTTCCTGTCATTATTTTCAGATTTGGATCTCGCCGAATGGCTGCCTGTTTACGAAGGAAACATGTGTTTTCGAGCCGCCAGATGCAGCCACACGTTGCTTTCAGAGTCGGTAATTTCTGACTGAGTAATCACTAATGACGGAGGACGAATAACTCCCCTAAGCATCATCTCCATCTCTCCTGTGACTGACTAATTGCAGCCAGACACTCTAACCTCCCCGTGGCCCATGTCCTGGCTCTGACCTTCGCACTTTTACTTCTCGAATTTGACCTCTTGCTCCTCCTTTCTTCTGCTTTATCAGGTTTTTCTAAATTGGCCACTTCTCCTCCTCCTCCTCCTCCTCCTCCTCCTCCTCCTCCCCGCTCGACTTCAGCTAACTGAGTTCGGCTACTACGACATATGGGAAACTTTTTCAGACTGATTACTTCAATCTGATTAGGGGGAAGTTATGTATTGGCCGTTTAAGGCTGCTGCTGTGAACGCGGTGACGTGGAGGCTCTCGCCCGAGTCCTGCTTCCTCCCGCCGCCTTCTTCTCAGTCTGAGCTCATTCACCAAATTCTGCTCAAACTCCTCCAGTCGCTCCAGCTGCCAAGACCACTCTGAGGATAAAAGCCTCGGGAAGACGCACGCGCGGTTTTCTAACCGGACAGTTCGAAAACAACGCCGCCGCTTCGATAAATCCCGCGAGGTCTGAGCTCAGTTGGTTGATTTAAATAGTGGTTGAGGAGAAGCGGAAAAAGTGGTACAAAAGAGAGGGATGGGGGGCAGAGGGGAGTTTCCCTCTGAATTTCACATTAAGTTATTGCACTTGGTTTTGGTTCAACAAAAGGGAGAATTGGCCTGAGGAGCTGATCAGAGAGGGTTATTAGAGAGTTTAGCCATCTCCAGACGCAGGAGAGAAATGAGGCTTGTGGCTTTTGTGTTATCTAATCTCGTTTGCATTTCCTTTCAGCGTCATGAAAGAAAAACCTAATAGAGCGCTGATTGTGTTTGTTTGGTGAAATTCTCATTTAGGACTGCTGTAGCTTGGTGCTGGCACAAATAATACTTTTTGTTGTGCGTGTATGCGTGTGTGTGCGTGTGTGTGTGCGCGCTTGCCTGCACAGTGCTGTGTGTGATTTATGAGATGATATATATACAAAAACAAAACAAGACAAACAAACAAACAAAAGAAAACAAACTCCGGCAGCCTCACAGCTACTGTAAGCCTAAAAGCGAAGGTGAATTCGTGCAACATCGCCACAACTTTCTCTTGACATCTTGGAAGCTCCGTTCATATCTGTGATTGATTGACTTGCGGAAGGAAAAGCACGGGGCCGGATGACAAAAGAGACGGGAAATGGACATGGAGTGGATCTGACATGAGGAGTGCCAATGCTCCCATTGATCACCACCATTGACATCCCTTCCAGAAATGGAGGTGGGTTTACACAAGGCAGACAGCTGAAGGTTACGGCTCGCTGTCACAGCACTGTCCAATCGCATTACACATCACAGCGTTTGAAAAACCGCCTGCCTTCCTCGTATGATGGACACATGACAATCATCTTCCCTCAAATGCATCGTTCAGGCTCAGACTCTGGGTGTGCTTGGTATGGTGTTTACAGCTTTATCTGAAAACTGTGTCAAATGGAAGCTCTCTGGAGAAGGTCAAGCCATTGCTATCTATCTATCTATCTATCTATCTATCTATCTATCTATCTATCTATCTATCTATCTATCTATCTATCTATCTATCTATCTATCTATCTATCTATCTATCTATCTATCTATCTATCTATCTATCTATCTATCTCATTTGGGTCAGAAACCAAGATCTTCATCTAAATACAGTAAGATTTTCGAGAAACGTTTGAAAGGGGCAGATCTTGTTTTCTGTGGACATCTGCAGATGTTTTGTTCTTAAAAATGTCACACAAAAAGTGAAAACAAAACACATTCTTACCTCATGAGCTTAGTCCTGACAACACCCATTGTGACCTTGGCTGCCTGGTTGTCGACTCCCTGCTTTTGCTCTCTCATAGCCGTGGTATGAACTTTTTTTTGTCCTTTTCTCTCTACTTTGGGGTTTTTTTTTTCGTTCGTTGAAATCCAAGGTTCCAATTGTTTTGTAATCCCGGGGTAAAAAAAAAAAAAAAAGTGGGTGAAAAATCTCACCCACGTTTCCTGCATTAATCAATACGTTTTTGAAACAAAAAAGTTTGGCCAAACACTTTTTAAAACATATTCCTGCAATAGTACTTATTTTTAGTTAAGAAAAGAATGTTTGTATTTGTAAATGCTTAAAATCCCGATCTGTGAAAGTCCACATCCAGGGCGCAACTCAAGAAGCGGTTCCAGTGTCAGAAGATTAAAATTTTGATATCAGTCTCGTAAAAATAATGCAAAAGAAGCCAATTGTATTTTATTTATGCTTCATACTTTGAGGTTAATGATGATTAATGATGTCTTTAGTGTTGTGTTTTCCACAACCACTTTTCACATTTCTTGGTACTGGAATTGCACATGGCCGCTGCTGACTTTTTTTTTTTTTCTTGAGGTCAGGCAAGGAAGGTGTTGGTGCTGGTAGCCAATAGGCTCTTTGTGTTTATGATGAGGGGAAATGATGGAAAGGTGATTTAAGTAGACAGCAGGTCTGCTTCTCTTCAGTGCAAGCCTCCAGTCGACGGGCCATTAACAGGGGTGACAGGGAAAAGCAGCGGCAATCGCTTTGATTCTGATTTACGCCACCGCCGAAAAACCCAAACAAATTAGAGGAGCCAAATAATACACAGCGAGAAATAAATCACATTAATGATTGGGCTTTGAACGACAGTCAGACTTGAAAGGGAGTGGCGGCGAGGGCATCTGGAGGAGAAGATGGAAGATTATGAGATGATATTAGGAGCCGTCTTCAGAGAGAAAGCTGAGAACAATCAAGCACAAGCAGTAACGAGGAAAAGGGTCTTTGTTCTTTTCTGTTTTATTTTTTCTCCTCGGTAAGTAACATGTTGTTATTCAAGTCAACAGCCACTAGAATCTTGTTAGCAGGCCGAGTCGCTTGCTGCTCATTAGCTGACAAAATGCTGAAATTCATATTCAGGAAATGCAACCAGAATATGAAGAGCAAGATAATTTGGAATTATGTCCAAATGATACCAGACAGCGTGATATCTGTAATAAAGCTCAGACAACAGTTTTACTGTTGAAAAGATTGTTTTCAATCAAAATAAAAAATAAAAAAAAAATCAAGTCAGTGTGATTCCTCATAAGATGCCTCAACATAACACATACAAAAACTTTTGTCCATAATATAAAAAAACAACAAGAAAAAAATAAAAGCAGTCAGCAGTTCCATTTTATGTAAAAGTAACATTTTCATTTTGACGTATGGTTCATATTAATGCCTACTTGGACAGCGTTACTGACCTTGTAGGTGTCTTTTAACAAATCCACTGAACCTGAAAACTTTTTGAGATGTATCACAAAGAATTAGGACAGTTCTGAAAATAAAAGGAGTCTCCAACCTGCTATTAGCAAGGCGTACCTATAAAAGTGTGCTCATGATGTCAATTGTTCAAGGTAAGTTTCCATCAAAGCGTGTCTGAGCTCGCTGTTAGAGTAAGAGTGGGGAATTCGGTCATCTGAGAGTTTCTGAAAAAGTGTTTCTTCACCTCAGTGTGGGAGAAGAAAAAAAGCTAAAGTTGGGGTGGTAAGGAAGGAAGCCTCTCACAGGAAGAGGTTTTTTCAGATTTAATACCAGGAGGAGGCCTAGAGGCAGACTTTGCTGGAAAAGTTATATCATTCAGCTGGCTTCAGTGCTCCCTTGAAAGTGCCGGAGGAGATGTCTGGGGATCTGGGATGAAAACTCTGCATCTGCAGCAAGGCCCTGGATAAATTGGAGAGGAAGGATGGACGAGTGAACGGTTGCATGGACGAATGAATGAATGGACAGATGGATTTTTGGTCATATACAGCTTTAGCTTTTTTGACTTCAACAAATAAGTTTGTGTCAGGATAACTACAGAAATCTGTCGAATTAAGATATAAACTTCTAAAATACCACAGAAGAGATAAGAAATTATTTTTTATGTACTGATCACAGTTGTTCAATTTAGTGCTATAATACTTTCCCACAAAAAAGTTTAGGTCATATAAGTCATGTCTGCTTACTTTTTTAAAATTTATTGGCTGTAGTGGCCTTTAATTGATAGCTCATTGACAGGAAAGAGGTTAATGACAGAAGTGGGAAACGTGCGGCAAAGTTTGCGAGGGCGGGAATTGAACCTGCGACGGCTGCATCGAGGACTAAGGTCTCCATATGTGGGTTGTGCTTAACCACTGCACCACCGCAGGCCACTGAGGCTACGTACACATTGCAGTCTGAAGTGACCCAAATTAACATTTTTCTTTTTTTGCCATTATGTGACCTGTATCTGACCTTTACATGACAGTCAGAACAACACAGATCAGACTTTTCCTAATGTGACCCGGGCCACTTGGATATGTGACCCTAAATCGATTACTTGTCTGATCTTTTCGTACATGATCTGTGTCTGAACGGCCATGTTGCGTCAATCAGACCTGTATGTCACTGAAAAAAGAAAAGAATTGGACAATATTACCAATTAAGTTGTTAAAGTGCCGCTCCGCCGTTAGCGTCCACGTCTACTTCCGCAAACGCTGAACACGCTTCCTATGTGTGACGCGCTCAGGTTGTTGGCAGTTCACATCAGGAGATCACATACATGTTGCGTAAATTTGGAAATGAGGACGACAATGTAAAAAAAAAAAATCCCAAAAAACAATTATTTCACGAAGATCCTGAATTGAGCATTGAAGCCCGATATAGCAGGTAGCAAAAATAAGAGAAGGTTTGAAGACATCACATGATCAATAGTAATTTCATTGCATTATTGAATATGAATAGAAAAAGTCAGAATAATACTGAAAAGCTGACTTGCTTATGAAGCGCTGATGCTGGTTTGCTGTTTGCTGCTAAGTGAGCTGAGTAATCCATTGCAGTGTGGATTTCCAGATAGCACAGATAGATGATCGGATGATGCAATCATCGTTATCCCTGCTGCCTTGTTCAGCAAATGGAAGATAATCCACACTCAGGGCTCCGACTCTGACAGCTTCATATTGAGCACATGCGAGAGTCATTATGCATTGTACTGTGTGCAAAAAACCTGCTGGAGAGCTGTGGCAATTACCTGAATTCAGCTGATTTAATAAAAAGTTAATAACCTCCCAAATAAGACTTACATTTTACATTGTCCAGACGGTAAACGGATTGTACGTGCTGGCATTTACACAAACACACGGATTTACGCAAAAAACATAAACACATGGATGAATCACAATCATATAGTTCTTGGCATCGCCCCAGGTTTTAAGGAAAATGCCTTTGAATTCCCCTTCTCGATCAACTTTTGTAATGAATTCACTCACAATGACACAAATATGGCATGTCCTTTTAATGTCAACTGCTTTATCTGACATGTAAATTATCCTAAAGGGGGACGTTGTTGTTGTTGTTTTTTGTTTTTTTTTACATTTACGCTGGGAGTAACAGGAGGTTGTTCCAGTCCGAACATGATTTTTTTGGACAAAGACCAGAATGAAGCCAAATCTTTGTTAAAAAGGTAATATAATAGTGGAGAACTGTTGGATGGTTTGGATTATTAAAAGTGAGGTTCTGTAAAATTATAATCAGTCATAATCACTTACAAAGAAGAAAGATGTAATGTCAACAAATCACCCAAAACAATGAAAAGCTAGTAGCTTGTCAATTAGGTGATCCCGCTTTAGCAGCTTAAAACTACTTCTGCTGGAAATGTTTCAATCCGTTGCATACATTTCTATATGAACACATGTTGGGCATTCCTCCTCCAGTAAAGCCTAGTTAATCTGAAGCAAAACATAAATAAATCAATCAGATCTCAAGAAACACTTTAATACAAATTAATAATTGAAAACATTTTTTTTAAAGGAAATCTTTCAAAAGGACCAGATCCACATAATCTGGTTTGCTTTGAAGAGCTGTAAACAGAAGATAGACGCTGTTTAGAAATGATTCCTGCATATTCGGCATGTTTACCTGTTTAATGTAAACAGCGTTGATTCAAATTGATATAAACATTTTAATAATAATGGGAGACAACTCCCTGTTACCTCTTACCCCCATTTGACTAGCATTGGCAAAATTACTAGCTGTAGACAACCGTGTTTAAAACTAGAAAAGAAACTATTGCTGGTTACATTTTACAGAACATTACCTTAAAAAAACAACTAAACTATCCCTTTAAATTAGGATGAAGCCAGAGCATCCCATGCACACCTCCTGCTGAAAATGACCTAAGCTGCATTGTGCAGATTAACCTGGAAAGATTTGGGAATTTCCATCTCCTGTTATTTAGAAAACAGGAGATGGAAATCCACATTCTAGCTGGCATTTGTGTATGTCTTCCAGGTCAAACATCCAGTCCACCAGCAGCCCGGCCTTCCCTCTGGGGAGCCAGATGCCTGGGTCCAGGACTTGTACATATGTCCACTCAAAAAAAAAACAAAAAAAAAACACCAGCATTTTGCTGGCAGGTGGTTCCTGCATGGATGGGTGTGTTTTCTGTTTGGAGGGAGTGTATGAAAAAAAAAAAAAAGACTGCTCACTTATAAGGGTGGTTCTGTCTTGAAGAGGGACGATGCCTCCCAGGGGTGTTATTCAAGGAGGCGGGGTGTCAGAATGCAGCAGTGAACTGGAGACGTTCTGATCTGTTTACATATTTGTTAATGCGCCACAGCATTAGCCTAATGTATTCACAGAAATATGTTTGTATGATCAATTCAATTGGAAAGCCAAAAAAATATGTATTTTTTCTTTTTAAGTGGGTCAACTTCATAAACTGGGGAACTCCTAAAATTAGTGAGGTCAACTAACCGTCATGTTATAGTTGTGGATTTTCTAGCCAGATGCTAGCTGACAAGGAATGAACCCTCCAAGAAAGTTTTAAATAGATAAGTAATTATACAAGTAATTCAGTGACAAATGTGGTAGTTTTCATAGCTATAATAATTAACAAACAATGCAAAAGAAGTCAAAGCCTTGCTCCTAGCTGTGCTGTGGAAGCATTCAGGTCTACCTCAGACCTCAGAAAACAGATTTATCAAATCGTGCATCTTTCAAATCAAGCAAAAATAACTGAATGACTTGCTTCTTTGTTTATGAATTTTACCGTAGAAAAACCCCAGCAAAGCCCCTATTTGCTGTTTGTCCACTCGTTAACAGTCACGCAGTGGCAAAAAACTAAGAAGGAGGCTCTGTGGGAGGAGTTTACCTCTTGGAGAGCAAAGCGCGAGTCACACGTCTCAATGAACATGAATGTCCAATGATCCAAAAAACCTATCCATTCATTCTATACAAACCTGCATCATTCTCTCACACATTCACTCACTAAGTTGATTGACACTTACAATACCGGCATGTTTTAGCATGTGGGGGAAACCGGAGTACCCGGAGGAAACCCACGCAACACAGGGAGTAACATGCAAACTCCTACAGTCAGGCTCCGGATGGGACTCGAACCCGGAACCTTCCGACTGCAAGGCAGCAGCGCTACCGACTGCGCCACTGTGCTGCCCAGTTTATTTCAGAGCTCCTATTAATATATCTTTGTACCTTTTGACGTCACCGCCGTTCTCGGCTGACGAAACATCCATCTGGGGTCTTTTCTCGTCATCATCCGGGTCTTTTCACATTACTTCCGTTGACAACAACAGCACGTGCGTTGCCCATGAATGCAGTGGCTGTCACTCACTTACTACGCGCTCCGCTGTGAGCTAAAAGCAGCTATCACTTCCGCTACAATACTACATCAACTTAAGTGAGCCGGTGTCACGAATACAATATGGACATAAAACATAGAAATATTCCTCGCTGGCTGACCCTTCCTCTCGAGGTGGAAATGAGGTTATTAAATCAATATTCACACTAAAATTACCTTTCTACAGTCACTTGCTAAAGCTACGCTTTCATATCGCAAGCGTCTCTGGTCACCTAGCAACACGCTGGATTCCACTTCCTACTTTGACCTTTCAGAATAAGAGTCGTAATAACAAAAAAATATATATAAATAATACAAAATAAAACATGTAAACTAAAACTATGGCAGTAAAAGCAGCATTTATTTGATGTATAAATGCAGACTGGTTGAAATCCAGATTTCACCAGACTCCTTAACAGTCACCCGGCAAAACACTGAGAAAGTGGCTCGATGGGAGGAGTTTCCCTAGTCAACTGTGAATTTATGAGGAATAATTTTACCTGGTCTGGAAATACAGATATTACTTCACCATTCATGAAGTGCAAAAAAAAAAAACATTTTATATTTTCATAGTTTTTTAATGCAAAGTATCTCTGCAGAACAAATGCAACAAAGCTTCACAACACATCCAAGTCCTTAAAGACTGCCAAATATTTCCAAACTAAAATATTCTTAACGAAACGTAAATCTTTATAAAACCAGAACGCATGGATTCCAGAATATCTACACATACTGTATTTTCATACACTGTGACAGACTGGCGACCTGTCCAGGGTGTACCCCGCCTCTCGCCCGGAAAGCAGCTGGAGATAGAAACCAGCACCTCCCGACCCCGTTAGGGAGAAGGGTGACCAGAAAATGGATGGATGGATATTTTCATACATTGAGGAAGCGATAAAACTGTATTTGCAGTGTGACAGGTAAAGCCTTAAACCATTCTAACAGTAACTAACTATTAGAATAGTTTTTCTAATAGTTAGTTAATTCTCAGGTGTTACAGTTTCATGGAGTGCACACTCAGCGTTTCTTTTCTGACCTTGTGAACTTCTCCACTGACTTTACTAAACTATAACACGTACTAAAAGGCAATGTTTCAATCGATATCAGCATGCTCAAAAATAAGTGCATAACATGTACTTATACACGAAACATTAAACCTTGGACCGGGGCTTGATGTTGCGTTCGAGGTAGCAGCGTTCACATAGTCAGAAAGGGTGAGAGTTCAGCATGTTGATTTCGCGAGTAGCCATTGTCTGTAATGCTGTTTAACAGCAACTGGGCTTTCTATGTGCTATTGTTCAGTTTGGAGTTGAAGACGCTACACATCACATTGACGTGTCTCATGTAGCACTTTCACATGCGTGTCTTGTAATATAAGCATGTTTGCTTATCCATGGATGTCCAGGTTTTTCCAGGTTCTCCAATTTCCATCCACAGTTAACAAACATGCATCTTAGTTTATATGGAGCCTGTAAATTATTCCCAGTGTTGGACTGGTAACCTGTCGAGGTCGCATCCACACATTTCACTTCAAGTAGATTCGGAAAACAAACCGATTCAGTTCATATCTAGAAGCGTGTTATGACATAATTCTAATATATTCCAGTCATACGAAAAGAGCAAAAATTCCTTCTTGATCCTTATTACATTCAAATTCAATTTAGACAGATGATTAGTGAAAAGTCGTCCATTTAAGACAAGCTAAACAACTGCAATGGGTCATTTATTTGGCAGCACTTTCTCCGTCTGAATAAACATCGACAATGAAAGGATAACATGGAGAAACCTCTTTGTGATTATATTTGGTCGATGATGATTCACGACAAATCCAAACACTGCTTTAAGTCTGTGCTGAAACGTCTGTTACAAACACACGGTTACAGTTAAAGTCTACGCTGCTAAAATGTGGCTAAAAATCAGTTCAGTGTAATTGGAGGTTAACCAAAAGCTTTGATGTTGCTTTTTTTTTTTTGTCTCCCCCCCCCCTCTGAACTACAAAGATGAGGTTTGCCTAATTCAACTCATTGAATTTAAATGAGCAAAAGCCACGTCAAATAACATAGCACACTTATTTAAATTAGGAAACAGTGAGGGAGGATAAACAATGGCAGAAAGCGGCCGGGAGATTTCTCATCTTTTAAATCCGTTATGGCGTTTAGCTGCTCGGCCGAGTCCTACTTCTCTCACTGTAACCTCGTCAGACTATTTTTCAATCATTTCACCCCATCCCGCTATTTAAACACAATCATCTTTCACTCCGACGGTGGGATTTGCTTACTTTACTCAGAGGTGACTTCCAAGATACACAAATAACACACAGGCGCATTTACGGCATTTGTACAATCCGTGAAGTGAAAATTGCGGACTATTTAGATGAAAGGCAATTAGACAATTACAGCTAATGAGGCCAATCCTTTTCTTTCACCCTAGCGAGTCCACAGACTAATTATCAAATTAAAGAATGCTTCTTTTCTCCCTCTGACCCCGCGCTGTCGCAGAGGGAGGGTGCCTGTGAAAAGGCAAACATTGGTCTGCTCTGTGCGGGCCGAGGCCGGAGAACAGGCAGGCAGCATTTAGAGGCTGATGGGCGTATTAATCACCGCTTAAGTTAAGACAGCTTTACGGTCTGCAGGGCAGGAACGTACACACACACACACACACACACACACACACACACACACACACACACACACACACACACACACACCCACACACACACACACACACACACACACACACACACACACACGCATGCACGCACGCCAACGTAGGGCTGCATTCAGGCACTCCAGCAGCCAAACAGGAAGCGCGCCTGTTTACCCGCAGGAAGTTGCCCGTATGACCAGCGGAATCCCGTGGGAAAAACCTCCACCTCTGCAGAGGGCAAAGGTCTCAGGGAAATCCACCTGACTTCCTCCAAAGGCTTTCTGCCGTGTGTGTGTGTGTGTGTGTGCGTGTGTGTGTTTACTCATGACACATTAATTCCTGCAGCTAAATAAGCACGTCAGTTACAATAGTGGGAAGTGATAAAGCGTGATAAAAGGCCGGTCTGTCACCGTACGGGCGAGCATCTGCGAGGCTTTACTCGGACTAATCAGACGGCGTCTGTTTTCTCTCTCAGTAGTTTAAAAGCCGTCGAGGCTCCGAGGGATCTGAGGAAGAAGAAGGAGAGAGAAAAAAAAAAGAAAAGCTTCCCAGTGTCCCTCTCAACGTTTCGGCTCGCAGTGCTCTGGTTCCTTGCGGTGCAGAAGGTTTAACTCTATAATTGGGTTCCACAATTTTTCATGGTCTGTTAAAATCATCCCTCAATTAACTCCCAGCTTTACTCAGACCGTACTTTTACCTTCTTACACGCCTCATCTGGCATTTTGCAGACTGCAGCTGCACCTACTGGCAACCGTGAGGCGCACTTCGAGGCCCCCCCCATCTCTTGTTTTTTTTTTTTTTTCTCAATTGCCAAATCCCTTTGAATTTCTTTTTTTTTTACATTTCATTTCATCACAAATTTTTGTATGTTTTTATTGAGATTTTATATAACAAACCAACACAAAATATCGTTTTTATTGTGAATTTTAAGCAAAATTACCATTTCCAAACCAAATTGGAAAAGTATAGAATGCATTTTTCTCATTCTCCTTGTCTGCAAAACGTCTGATACATTCCGGTGCCAATATTTGTCTTCACAACTCAGTTACTAGGTAAATAGTTTCCCCGTTTGTAATTTAATCTGAGTACAAATCCAACTATTGTGGGAAGGTATCAGGAGTTTGATGGAGGACATTGTAGACCAAAAAGTCCAAGAAGCACAGCAGAAAGCTAAAGGTTAAAGTTTTAGAGGAGTTTAATTCTCATTTGGACTCTTCAAACTTCAGTCCAATGAATCACCGATAGACAAACTGATCGCGTTAATTTTTTTCCCCCTTCTTTTTCTTGCCACTAAGTTGCCTTAAACAGCCCTAAAATGTCCTGTTTTCTTAAAACTAACAGTAGCTAAGCTAAAATGTTCTCTATAGACTAGCTGGGAGCGAATCTGCAAAGAAGAAGATGACAGTTTTTGGAGATAGAAATATGGAGCTGTGAAGCTCAAAATCTTTCATACACCCTCCAGAAGTAATATGTTGATGTTAGTTAAATGTTTATTCTGACTGGAAGTAATGTTAAAGTCTTCCAGTGAACCCAGTGAGAGTCCTGAGTGGAATCGATGGAAAGAAGACCTTCCAACTTCGAAATCTTGGAACTCATTCCCAAAGACAAAAAAATCGTCAAACCAGCAACGTAAACATTCAAAAATCTGGTCGGTAATTATCAGAAGCGTCTGATGGCTTTGATCTCATCAATACTTTAGTTACTGAAAGGAGTATAAATACTTTTTTGGCATTTCCAATACTTTCAGAATCGATACGCCTTTCATGTTTGTATCTTCATTATCCTGAGAGGCTGTTAAAGCGAACACTTAAAATCCAAATAAAACCGGACCCAGGACCTTTATGACACCAGGCTCCCGGTGCCAAAGGCCTATCGCGTTTCAGCCAACGCAGCTAACAAGCATCAGCTTAACTGCTTTTTTCCCACTCTAATTTCATTCTTCATCAAACTTCTTCTGTCACCCATTTTACACTCTCAGTCAGGGTCGGGGTCAGGGGTTAAAGGTTGAAGAGAAGTTCTTTTCACACTCCCATGACCTCTGCTTCTACCCTCCCCACTCCCCATCAATTCGGAGTAACACTACAGGTGCAAGGTGTCTCCAAAATTACTCCATGGCTTTTGGTCCCCGAGGAGAAAAAAAAAAAAAAAAATCCTATTTGAACCCCGCTCAGCGTTAATAACCGGTCAAACTATTTTTTTTCTTTTTCATTATTTGTCTTAGACGTGTTTTCTCAAGTCACGGCTTCAGACAAAGGGGTTCGGAGTTCAACACAGCCGCTCTAAGACAATAACTCCTCCTGTCACCTGCTTTCATACGGCAGGGGTGCCGGTGTGGAGAGAGGCTCCCACTGACACTCTTGACATGGCTGGACTTAATGAGGACTGATGGGAGCCTGTCAGCGGAGTGACGCTTTAAGCAGATTTGTCACAAATCAGCCGCAGAGTTTTATGCAAAACCCCCATTCTATTCAGAGATGACCTTCCAGTCTTCACAGGAAGTCTTGCAGATGCGACGCGAGGATGAGTTAAGTTTTTTTTTTTTTCCCCAACACCAGCATGTTGAAAACCTTTGGGTAAAAAAAAAAAAAAAAAACACACACAGACGCACGCACACACACCTCCTCTGAATTTTACCCCAAAAAGTTCAACAGCAGGATGAAGCAATGGATTTTTAAGCAGTGAGAAGCCATTAAAGTTTAGACTGATAAAGCTTGCACTGCTTTACAAGGCTCCCTTGTGAATAATAAAAATAAAAAGTTTCTTAGAGGAAGCAGAAAAGATTCGGTTTGCCTGAGTTAATGCGTCGCAAACACACTCTTCGGCTTTTATGGGAAACGGAGTTGGAACAATAAGGGAATTTATACAAATCAACATAAGAGAGGAAAAAAGGAAACCTGGATTTTGTGTCATGCTTCGCGTATTTGCATAATGTGTTTCTTTCACAGAGCAACTTTTTAAGCAGATGAAAACAAATCGATAATTTGGTGTCGTGGCGCATCTGTCTAAACAACACCGGAGGGCCCGATTCATAAACGAGGTCTCGCAAAATCACAAATGATATGAAAATCTGCTATTATTAATACTTCCAGCAATCTCACGCCGCTAACACATTTGTAGCATCGTCGCGCGCGTAAAATGTAGTTTTGTGTTTCCTCCTCAGCTGAATAATTCCTACAAGTCAATCCATTTAAACTCGCTACAGCTCCCTGAAAAGGTCATTTATTACCGTCAAGACTAACATGGAGTTATTTGCTCATTTGTCTGAATTGTAGGAATAATTTGTGCGAATGTGCTTTTATACCTCCCCAGTGGTCCATAAATCACAAACGGCTCTTTGCGGGCCTGCAGCGAGTTGTCTTTCCCTTTTTTTGTCATTTCACTTAAAGCACTCAAACCATGACACATGGTGAGGCACATTTGCTTCTAAAACGCATCAGGCTGGACACATGTTCTGTATTTTGAATTATCTTTGATATTTGAATGTGAAGAGTTTGTTTTTATTTCTCCCTCTCAGAGCTCTAACCTTTATCCGTCCTTTCTTGCTCATAGGGCAGCGTACAATTAGAGGATTGTGTATTTTTGGCTCTATGTGCAATTATGAAGGATTTATTTTTTTTTTCTTCTTCTTCAGTTTTCATTGGAGATTAGAATAGATGCATGGCAGCCAGTAAATAATGCTTCAAATAAAGACGCACAGAGTGAGTGACGATGCAGAGAAAGGGTGTGTTTGGGGCAGCAGGACTATTTGCCATGACTGGAGCTGCAAGAAAGCATTTACACTTGCAAGTACAAGACTGGTATAAAGGTGACAAAGCATTTGGACTGTTATGAAACCTTTATCTTACACTCTAGTAAAATATCTCAGATTTTGTGTGCAAACTGCCTCTACCTACCAGCTAGTGTAGGAACTGGATTGATAAACGGTGGACGCAGGCTGGTGGAGAGAGACAGGGCTCACCGTGATTCGCTCCGATTTCTTTGGAAAAGCCATCAAAACATTCCACAAATCCCAATTCTTCAGCAAGAGGCTCTTCTTTGATATCATAATGATCTGGACAGAGAAATTACTTTCTGCTTCGTTATTTGCGTTGGAAGAAATGCCGCAACACGACACACCGCATAAGAATAAGTCGACGACGACGTCTGCTTCTGTGGATTGAAACAACTATTCGTTTTGACTTCCAAACATCTTCGTCTAATTACGCAGGAAACATTGCGATACAAATTTCAGTACCACGGCAGAGAGGTCAAGCATAAAACGTTTATGTCAGGATGAAATATCACCATGTGTGCTTTGTGCTTGGAATGAACCAGCATGCTCCAGCAGTTCTCAGCATTTTTTTTCTTGGTGTAAGTTTTTTTTTTTTTTTTTTTTCTCGATACCTCTACTTCTGAACTGGTTGATGTGCCAAGTATAAACTACAGCAGATGAAAACAAACCGTTTCATTCATTAGGGACAATGAACTGGCTTAATGTTACACCCATGGAGGTAATCTGAGGTGTGCCAGGGCACACTGACTGGGTGACAAGAGCCTCAAAGCTTTTTCAATTAACTGCGCTGCTATGGATGGCTTCTTGCAAAGTATTAGCCGCATTTCCCAAAGTAAATCATCACTAGGTCAACAAGACTGGCCAAAGGCCATAAAGAAAACGGCCACAGGCTGCAAATCAGATTGCAGTCACGACTGATTGTCAATCTGAACCTACGCTGTCACTCGGGCTGACGGTAACGAGGATTCAGGAACGGATGGAGAGAACTGTGCCTGTGGCCCAAATATGAATTTTTTGGAGCGCACTCAGCTTAAACAGCTGCCAAATATTTTATTACAGTAACCCTTTAAGTATCTCTTTAATGTAGTTCGAACGCTGGTTTGAGTTTGTTGATGTCACCTTGAACCCAAGCCTGCGTCTGGTGTACTGAGGTGACAGAGAGAGCAGCGCAGACAGGCTGAAATCCATCATCTCGGCCAAATGTATGCACATGTGCAGCAGCCGCGTCTGTGTTTTTGTCGATGTGTGCGCGAGACACAAAGAGAGCGCGCCACGCCGTTCGAGCACCGGGAGTGGGAAAACAATTGTTCCTGACTGATTTTCCCTTAACCTCTTAATGAAGCCCATGTGTACGACTGGCCTTTCAACAAGCTGCAAATCTGCGCGCGGCCCGCTCTCCACTTGATTAAAGCAACAGCTCCTCACCTGCTCCTCATTAGACGGCCCGGGGAACAGACCCGGTTTAATAAGTTAGCACCTGTACGTCCCAATTCTGCATGCCTTCTACATGTATGTAATATTTGTGTGCATTAAGCTGACAGCCATATAAATGATTGGTTGGATTTAGACCCGGTGATGCCTGGCTGCTGCTGCTCCTGCTGCTGCTGCTGCTGCTGTGTGCGCCGTGACTGCGAGAGAGACGGATGTGTTCGAGCGCATGTGGAGAAATAACAGGGACATGCTCTGTGTTTTGAGATCGATGAGGGAACCGGGCTTGGAAACGCTCATTACCCATAATCAGGGTCCCTAAAGGAGAGCAGATGGTGGCAGGGACCAAGGAAAATAAGAATTTGTTCATTGTATATGTACATACATATGTGTGTGTGTGTGTGTGTGTGTGTCTGCAATAAAACTCACAGGAAATGACCCAAAGACAAAGAACATAGTCATCAGAAACAATATCGCACCCGTTCAAAGGTGTGCGTGAGTAAACAATGCGCGGTGGTTGGCGCAGCGCGGATGCATGCGGCGGTAAATACGGCGAGACGTGCTGGTCATTACAGAAGAGGCCTGCGGGGCACAGTGAGGGATCATCAGAGCCCTGTTGTGTTTCTGTCTGGGCTCTCACAAACCAGTGACTCCTCTGACCTCTCCCTTGCTCTGAATAGAAGCATATTAACACTCCAGGCACTCAGCAACATTTAACCAATTTGCTAAATTATCTGTGAGGCCACTTTTATAAGGCTTTCCTATTTTTCAGCAGGGAGGAGGAGGGAGGGAGGGGGTTTCGAGACGAGGTCGGAGGGACGTGGGCATGAGGAATCCTGCTCCCCATTTACATCCATTACTAGTCCTGGTTTTTCCCAGAGTCACACAGAGGAAGCACCTGTTAGTCTTTCGCAATCTTTTCACCTCTTTCATCTGACTGTAGCTTCTTACCCTCAGTGCCCCCCACCCCTCCACCTCGTCAGAGTCGGCCAACAAGCAGGTGTTCTCTGTCAAACAACCGACTGCCCTCAGCTGACAAAAGGAAACCCGACGAGAAGGAGCCGACCGGGAGGCCAAGCTGGGCCGCCGAAGAGGAAGTGGGGAGAACTTAGTAGTCTTACGTTAGGGGGCCCCTCAAGCGGCGGTAACGCTGAACCTTGCCCGGTCCAGGTGTTTCAGTACCATCACTTCATATTTACCGCGTGCGGACATCCAGTTGTTCCCCAGGCCTCGACTCGAAACAAATTGCTTGAGTGGAGGGTTTGTAAAAGAGATGTCTGTTCTGTCGGCGGAGGGGGTTAAAGTTAATTTGATCGGGCGTGTGCACTCTGGGCAAGGAGCAGAGAACATCTGCATTCAGTGGCATGGGCCCATTTGTTGCAATTTTGGCTCTCATTTCCATTTGCAAGAGAGATAACTGCTCACATATGGAAGCAATAGATAGAAGGGGTCAATGCAATTTCTTTTTCGCCCGGGCGGACGAGGCAGGAAGAAATACCCCATTGCGCTGTGATCTGAGTTGGCATGAGAAGAATCAGAACTTCAGAGTTCCTTCACCAACCAGTAACAACCAGTAACTGTCCCACAGCCACTCCAAAGCCACTCCAATCACTCCGGTTATTAGGCGAGGCGATCTGGTGACGTGATGTTGCAAGGCCTCATCGCTGTTTAGGTTCTAAAATGCCATCTCTTCTTTTTTTTTTTTTTTCTATGTAAATGACAGGAATTTTTCTACTTAAAGTGTAATCCATGTGATAAAGTAAGGGATTGGAAGAGGGGTTTTTTTTCAGTTGTTTTATTTGTTGCCAACTTAAAACTGTTTTTTTTTTTAAAAAAACACACATGGGGCATAGAAAGAAAACCAAACAGGAGCAAAATTATAAGAATAAAAGTTTTGAAACAACATAAAAGCAACACTTTTATTTGTTATCTTTATGACATTCCGAATTCAAATAAACACATTGATATTTTTAAGTAAATGATAAACTAAAGTATGCTGCCAAGAAAACGATATATCTCCTTTTTACTTCTCCTCCTCTGACGCCTGTTTCGTGATTAAACTCTCGATTGTGATGCTTATGTCTCAGGAAAATATGTCTCCACTTCTTTCAAAACGTTTGTTGATCAACATGTGACATACTCATTTCAAACTGCAAATGGATTAGATTATGCATATATGCACATACGTATAGACATAAAATGCTATTTGCATCTTAACCTCGAGATTTCTCAACAGGCTTCTGAAGATTTTGCTGTCACCATCTCAGCTATTTACAGAAATGCCAACGCAATCATGTCAAACTATAACTTCACAACACGTCACACAGTAATGAAGATGAGGGCAAATACACTTTCTGTATTCGTTATATGTCTGAATCAAGTCAGTCTAAACTCAATATAACAAATCTATGCAGTGCTGAAAATGCCTTAATAAGGCAAGTTAAACCCTGAGCTTGCAACTGGCATGAAGTCACAAGAGAGCAATTATGCATTAGCTTGAAAGTTAGCAAAAGGGGAGAGGAATTTCCTTTTTCTTATTCGCCCCCCCTCTCTCTCGCCTATAAACCCGGGACTTTGGAGACTAATCTAATTGAGTGTCTCTTTTTGTGCGTTTTCATTTATGATTAAAAAGCGTTAGCGGAGAATCTGGAGGAAATATCCAAAGACGTGGAGTGTTTGATGCGAATCATTGTCGCGCCACTCTTCCTGATTAATTAGGTCCGAACGTTTAATGTTTCTGCTTCTGCGCAGAGACAAAACCCCCTGAAACGCTTTAAATGTTCTTTTGAAATTAAATCGCTTTCGGAGAACCGAGTAATGAGTATTTCTAGCCGTAAATGATCTGCTTCATGTTGGGTTCAGACTAAGTCGTTTAATTGCAATAATGACATTTCTTTTGCAGCTTTCCTAATCAGAGATCCACTGATGGATGTGTTAGAGCTTTTATTTGATTTTTTTTTTGTCTTTTTCTTTCAGTTGTGCAGTGTCTGTAACCCTCCACATGACTCACTCAGGTGTGTCCTCACCTGTGGCCCCACAAGTCCTCATTTCCTGCTGGGAGTTGTTGGAATTGGATAAAGGGGCCCCTGGAGGGCCAGAATACGGCAGAGAGCCAGTCTGGACGCATGTTCATCCAGCACAATTGTTAGAAGGAATCAATTTCCAGCAAAATCGGGTAACTTCCATTTACTCCCTGAAATGGCAAATCTACTGTCGCAGCAAAAGACGCTTTTTGGCCGTTTTCATTTTTGGACCGAAATAGTTGAGGAGTGATAAAACCTCCTTGATGTTTTGGGTGTAAAGACTGTAAATCTGAGGGTGAGATGGGTCCCAGAAGCTGAGAAAGGCGACTATTCATGGTACATAAAAAAAAAAAAAAGGGTCTCATTAAGGGCATCCATATGTGTTTAACAGATACCAAAGACTCTCCTTCTTCCAATACTAACATCATTAATGGCTGGTTGTGAGGGATTCAGACTGGCTGCAGTCATGAATCATGAATCACGTCAGCCTTTAATCACAACGGAAGCGATGCAGCAAGTATGGCGGAGGCTTTTTATTATTTATTATTTTAATAGAAATTACAGATTGGAAAGTCAAGCCTTCTCAGCTCAGCCAGGCTGTTGTTTGAAGATTTCCAAACATGGAGTTCAGGAGATGAAGCTGCTCTTGATTTAGTGATTGATCGTTAATTCATCGACATTTGACGAACGCATTCAGGTTCTACTAACCGAGAAAAAATAATAATACATCAGCTTAACTGTAATGTATTTTTTTTTGTCATTATTTTAATTTCATTCTAATATTTAGCACAATTCTGGAACTGTGCCACTCATGGTGGCAGCACGTCTTTGCTTAAATGTACATTTTTTTGACTGATACTCCTTCTAACTGGTGACCATTGTCATTTGATGGATGCTCATCTCACCTCTGATCAGAAACGGGCTTCTTTACGTGGAGTGCTTAGTGTTAATTTGATCATGCAACAACAACAACAACAATAAAGATTTCAAAACGTCCTCGGCTCCTCCCTTTGCGTGCCAAACCACATTTCAACACAACAACAGAAGACCGATTGTGAGTCTTGTATACGAAGTACCACATGAGCTGTGCAACCGCGAGCAAAACGAAGCGGGGAAAGAGACGGAAAGAGAGCGAGTCGGGAGTAATCAGTTATCGCCTGCCGTGATTTATGACCCGTTTGCACATTAAGCACGTTATGTGTACGATGACAACACCCCAGTTTATTGCAAAAAAAAAAAAAAAATACCTGCCTGCTTACAATAAAGAAGTGTTCCATTTTTTCCTCTCCGCCGGTCCGCTGCAGGGAAGGAAATGCAATTACAGGACAATAATAACATCTAGATGTAAAAAAGGAGGACAAATGCGTTTTGGTGAAGGGGGATGAGGTGGTTAATGGGGAGCCCAGCCTGATTCTCCTGTCAAGGAGATTCAGCGTCCAGCCGTCTGCGGCGCTGTCTCAATCGTCTCACGGCTCAACGTCTGCGTTGTTTTCAGTTTTGTTTTATCACTACAGTTATTTTACAGAACATTGGTCAAGGATAGACGAGATTTAACAGCTTGTTAAGTCAAAGCACAGCCTCACTCGATCACACAGCTTCTTTAAGAATGTAAATTTGAAACACATGTGCTTTTATGGGTTTTATTCCTTTGGATATTAGCGTGTTTTAAGTTATTTCTCCAATTGCAACAACGTGGGGCGATTGGACGTTGACCCACAATGATTCTCCATTAAGAGTCATTGTGGATGTCTGCGTTCAGGTCTTTCAATGTGATAAGAGGAGACAGTGAGCATGATCATGGTGGTTGCTTGAGTGATCGTTAATTGGTAGCCAAGGCTCAGCGTCAGCCTGAAATATAATTTTCTGTATTTATTTGCAAATAGATAGTTTGGCGAGCATTTTCAGTTCATCCCACCTGATTCGATGCTTTGTGGAAACGCCGCAATCAGAGCCACAGGTTTTTTTTTTTGGGACATTTCTCTGCTTTGCACGTTTACATTTTCCAAACTTTGAGCAGAGGAGTCTCAGTCGCTCTCTTTCTGTAGGGCTCGACGGTCCTTTGGCATTAGCGGCTGTTGCACAATCCTCTTTTAGACGAGGATCGACTGGACTGCGCTCAGCAAGATGTACAAAACACATGTACAATAAGTCAGTGCAATGTCAAACTAGGGTCACATGCACTTAATCAGGCACAGAGGGTAATGCAAAGACCACAGTCAATAAAAAAGGAAGTAGGAAATTTATTACAATAAATATATATATATGTATAATTGTTTTTTTTTCAAGTCTTGCCACTAAAAACCCTCAGCTGAAAGTTCAGCGCAGGAAGAAAACATTTAGAAGAAACCTCTAGATCTCTTGAGTGCCTCCTTCCTGGCTTCCCTCCTCCTGCCTGAAAAATAACGTCGACCAAGAACTCATGGACTGGCAAGGAGGAAACGGTTTGGCAGGCTCTGGGTACTTACTGCAGAATGCTACACTCTGCTGCTGCTGCTGCTGCTGCATAATCAGCAGGATGAAGTGGGAAGGGAAAGACATTTCAAATTAAAAGCATGCAAATAGCTGCAGCTACAAACTTTCACACTGGGGCAGTAGCAAGTACTGGAAAATCGTTGTTCTTCCCAGTGTTTCTAATTCAGCTAAACTAATGGGAGGATGGAAATGATGAGCTGGAGAACAACTGCACTACAGCTGATTGGCTGATCGCTGCTGGGGAGGTGATGAGTGGGAACCAGGTGAGTCGAATGGACTGAATGCACTGCAGCTGTGAGGGAACATGGACTGAAAGGCTGGAGGAATGAGAACTGGACACAGACATAAATGAATGAAATGTCTACTGGTAGCCTGAAAACAGATTTTTTTTAAACTGTACTTTTTACACAAACAACCCTTCTGAACACCGATACACCATCTACCTTTACCCCTTTTTTTAAAAAAAATCCAATGACTAAGTTAAAAGCACAAACAAACCACTCCCTTATTGACTTTTAGGATATTTAAATATTTTTTATTAGTTTTTAAATATTTCATAACTGATGTTGACTGTCTCCAGGACGTTATCCCTGACCTGTATGGTGGGTTTCTAGCCGTTTGGTAATGCTCTATAAGAACCTACGGAGGCCTTCACAGGACATCTGTGTTGAGGCTGTGATTAATTTACACACAAGTAGACAGCCCTTTCTAATAAAGTTACTTCTGAGTGCAAATGTACACATTTAATCGCATAAACGTTTACTTGTGTTTAGAAATCGCGGCGTAAGTGGGCTAAATAGAAATACACACCGCACTTTTAAGATTTTTGTGAAACGACTTTAAAGTCGTGTCTAGTTTTCCTTCCATTTGACAATTAGGCTCTAAGTTGTTTTGCGCAAATCGCTCAGAAGTTTGCGACCGTCACAAAGTCAAAGTTTGAAAAGTTGAATAGGTGTGAGTCGCGAATGACATAACTAAAGCATGGCTGAGTCTAAAAGGAGATTGAATAATCAAGTAGTGTGGTGTGATCAATTTAAATAGCGCTACGCTATTTGCTAAAAACAAATTTCTCAGCATGTACCGAGGCAGTCTGAAAAGGTGGAGTGAAACACAGAGGCCAAAACGCCAGATCTATATGAATGAAACGAAGTCAGTCAATATGTTTGACAGCCCAGCAGGAAAATAAGTAGAGCTACTTGGAAACAAATAAAATGGGTTGTTGCTATATGTATGTCCACCGTCCACTGGCTTCGGTTTTCTATTTTTTTTTTTTCTCGCTGTGCAGTTATTTTATTTTGCCCTCAGGCCACGAGGCTCTCAAATCCAGAGAACACTGTCGCTCATGTGACCGAGTGACTACAGCACAGCGGGACAATAGGGATGGACTGGGGAAAAAAAATAAAATAAAATCTCCGTCATGTGAAAGCATTGCATAAAACTCTCTCATCGTGAGCGTGGGTGATTGTTGTACACGACACTGTCTCCAGATACTCCTCGGTGGTTAAGTTGTGGAAACGGTTCGGTTGATTTTGTTCAAAGTGGCAGCGGAGTCACAAGCAATAAGCCAGCGTCCATCAGACCTCTTGAGGCTGGATTTATTTTAATTCACTAATCCTGTAATGGTGGGAGCCGTGGACCCCCTGGCTCTGGAGTTTCCTAGCAGCGACCAGACCCTCGCAGTGGCTGTTCTGATCTCGCTGAGCCACTAACCAGTATTTGACTTCTTAAGCTCCGTCAGGCTGAAGGTCAGGGGTGACGAGTGTGGGGTGCAGGGATCGGAGAGGCGTCGCAAGGCTGGTCGCTGGTCTGCAGCTTGGCAGAGTCGGGAGTCATCGCCGTGCGAGCGGAGGGGGGCGAGCGGGGGCAGTGGCATTCGGGGGACCGAACAGACGAGACATTCACTCAAAGGGAACATCGCCTGAACTAATGGGGAAATTATTTATGAACTATTTGCAGTGCACCTGAAAATACCTCCAGTGAAATTATGTTTGGCAACCTGAACTGCTTTGAAGTCAATGGAGTGGCAATAAAAATTAGGCCTTCATTAGAGAGCTGGGCCTTTCAAACTGAGCTGGCCCAGTCTCGGCGGGTCAGGGGCATTTAGGCAGCGCTCCACTTCCTCTGACTGTGGCAGCCAGCAACACATGGAAGCAATTTAAGTGATTCTCTGCTGCTTTGTATCATTCTCCCCCTTTAATTTTTTTTCTCTCTCTCTCTCTCTCTCTCTCTCTCTCTCTCTCTCTCTCTCTCTCTCCCACCATAGCACTGGGCTTTTTTTTTTTTTTTTTTCTGTTGCATTTAGGAAATTAACACTAACCGACAAATTACTTTGTAAATAGAAAAGGTAGAACTTTAAAAATGTTGAAACCGAGAGTTGCCCCAGGGCCGGTGTTCTCAGAGCGACAAAGAAATCCTTGATAGCTGCTGAGAAATATCATCCAAGAGCCTGACCTTATTTTGTCAAGTGTACATAATTTTTCAATTGGAATAAATGTAAGGCATAAATCTCCCTCTTGTGCCATACTTGTGCTGCACGTCCACTTGGGAAATAGCGCACTTAGGAAAGAGAAAAAAAAAACAGGACCACTTGAAGGGATTTGAGGGTCATTTGCAAAGTGCTTTTTGGTTTGGTCAAGCACAAATCTCATTCTCAAAAAAAAAAAAAAAAGAGCGAGAGAAAAAAAAAAAAACCGAAAGACAAAACAAAGTCCCTTGGACCAAAGTCCAAGGGACTGTAATCTTCAGAGATGTGAGCTAATTACTTAATCACTTACATTTGTAAATCTTATTATTGTAAAAAGAAATTGCTGCTGTGATTTAATTACTGATATTTATCTCCTAATAGCGCTGATTAGAAGGTGATGCTAATCTGTCATTCTGAAAGGGGCCGATATTACGGGCATCAATCTAGAGAAACAATAAACACTTAATATGAAAGAGATGTTTTGTGCACCAAGGGGGAACAGATGGCCTGCTTTCGTCTAGAATGTGCACAACTTGGGCCTGCTTAGCCGCACTCGTAATGATTTTAACCACAAACTGTTGACTTATTAAATTGTGTTGTTTTGCCCCATTAACCTGTTGTCTGACACAGAAGACACATAAGTTTGGAAAGATGATGAAAAATATATTTTTGTCTCGTTTTAAATAGAACATATAGTGTTTTTCACCTATATATATATATATATATATATATATATATATATATATATATATATATATATATATATATATATATATATATATATATATATATATATATATATACAAATAAGATTATGAGAAATAGGTAATATTTTTATATACCTGCACTGGGTTCACACTTGCATCCAAAAGGAAGAATAAATTTCTACTTTTCTCACCGTTTTATTTTTATAATGTGGAAAAAGCAATATGGAAAATTAGGGCTTTCAAATACATTTTAAAAGGGAAAACACGTGTCTATTGTGAGCCACTAGTCATAAATCGAGTCTTATATCAATCAGCAAATTTCTACTCCCCTGTGCTTCACAAATCAAAGCTAAATAAACAAACAGATTATAAACACAGATCATAAATACTGATTATTGAACCACTTGTTTCCTAATTAATGGCTGGAATTAATCTACATTTCAGCACCAAAAAGTTATCGAGAACCTGCATGACCCCCAGAAGCAAAACATTATCATATAGTGTAATTTGGGATTTTATTCTCACTTGAACCTAAAATTGAAGAAGGAAATAAAATGGGAGGCCGAAGTTTTGGCACCACCTATCTACCAGAATAGCCAAGAGTGAAACTGGAAAGAGTGCATTGCTGTTTATTCTCTCTGAATCAACTTGCCTGTTTTTTTTTTGTTGTTTTTTCTTGTTCAACATTTGGCTTTCCTCCTCCAACGGCGGCATGGCTACCAATAATTTGATTTAGCAATGTTCACTTATGAGTCAGAACCCGGTGATGCAGGTAGAAAACTACACAACTTTTGGTGCATAATGCAAGCAAACTTAGGCTGAGATTTGAAAGCATTAATTAAGATAAATGATTACAGAAAATAGTTAAATTCTCTCATTCCTTGAAGCTGAGGATGCATTGAGAAGCGACAGTATCACCTCATTGCAAAACATGTTGCTGCAAACACGGACACCAGAGATAACGATAGCTCCACGTTCAGAGACACTGTAAGCACGCTTGTCTCACAGTTTGAAATCTTGCCAGTTGACAAAAATCTTCTTAATCAAGATTAAATGACACACCCTCTGATTAATTAGACTAAACCTCCACAATGTTTTGTCCTGCCAGTTAAGCAAACCTTCAGTGCAGCCGCGGTCGGCTAATCAGGAGCGGATTATGGAGTATGCGTTTATGATGCCAGGAGAAGAAGTATTGAATTCCCAAACATGGGATTTATTAATGACATCAGAGAATTAAGGGGCTTTTGCAGCTGCCAGGTATCAACAGTGACTTTAATCACTATAATGCACGAGAACGCAATAATGCCAAGAGTGTGGAAGGTCAGCAAAACGTTATTTTGAGAAACCAGCTTCAGGCCCTTCAACAGAGAAATTAAGCCTTTATTTTTGACTAAGTCACTGAAACTAGCGGCTCACTGAAGTGAGAGCAAAGAGTCGTTCTGGCTCTCAGCCTAAACCCTAAAGTATGTTTGTCAATACAGCGCGCCAAAAATACCTCAATAAATCCATCGCTTGAAAAGCCTTTCCTTAACGTTCGTGTTATTTTATTTTTTTTCTCATTGCCCTAATTCTTGCATATTTTCTGCACCTTTTTCCGAACGCTTTGAAAATGTTCAAACTCTGGGATTGTGCGAAATAATTCTCTCCAGTGCTTGTTTCAACGCTGCAAAAAAAAAAAAAAAGAAAGAAAAAATGTGTCCATAAATTATGCATCAGGAATATGTATAAGTATTGACTTTAATAAGCGCAATTTCCAACACCGGCGTTTGTACCTGCGGAGGAATCACTGGGGTGCTTCCAAACACGAGACACGCTTGTTCTCTCACTAATGCGCTCCTCCGCTGACTTTCAGCAGGGAAAAGTGAAACAAAAAGAGCATAATTAAAATAATAAAAGCGTCTTCTCTTGTTTTTTTGTTTTTTTTGTCTCCACATTTGGATGCGGGTGTGTTGGAGAAAAATTGCAAGAACTGTCGAAGCGTGTTACTGTAAACATTTTTAGATTGCAACCGCTAACAAAGCCAGCGCTGCTTTTACCTTTACCTTATGGCTAATTCTTTTTCTTCTCTCGCCTTATAGTGACGCTCCATTGAATGTTGCTTGATGATTCATTTGCACACTGGCGATGTCTTGGTTCTGCTATTGACCAAAAAAAAAATAAAAAATGAATTCCTAGCAGGGTTAATTTCCTTTATTCTCTCTCGCTCCCAGTCATCCACCTCTTAGCCTGTCAGTTCCGGGCCCTAAATGAGGCTTACTGCACGGTGCACGTCATTTGTCAATATTTTCCAGTTTTCAACCAGTTGGCCTCTGGTGCCTAGAGTCTATGAATGCTAACATGTCTTACCTTGCCCTGGGCGAGAAAGAAGAGTATACTTGGTGTTTGGCCATTCTGCTCCCCTAGTCTCTCTGGAAAGCTCTGACAAACATATTCATAAACCAGCACAAACACGCGGAAAACACACACACACACACACACGCACACACACACACACACGCACTGACAGTCAGGCCAAGGTCTCACTGGCACCAGTTGTCAAAACAGAATATAACTGCTTGTCCTTTCTGCGTTGTGTGCTGGCCATGCTGTGCCCTTCTTGGTGAGAAGCAGGCTAAAATGCCTGTTGACACAAGAAGACAGCAAACTCGCTGCTCTGACTCGGACTCTGTCCCTCATGCCATTATGCCGCACAATCAACATTCCACATGCCAGAGAGCAGAAGCGAAGGGAAGGGGGGGAGGCGAGTGGGGGAGGATAAGCAGCCTGAACTGTGAAAACCACGGAGCACATGTCATCAAACAAAAATGCTTAGGTACATACGCCGAAAGATGGGTGCTAAATAGAGGGGTAGGGCGTTGTTAAGATGACATCGGGGACAACCGCTCAACAGCTGCATGGGAATGCCGCCTGTTTCGGAGGATGGCAAATGGAGGGCAACACAAGGGAACACTGATAGGCTAACAGCAACAAGGAGATGGGAGTCATCACCAGTCTAAGCATGTGCTGATTGAGCCCGGCTCTTTTTAACCAGCAGGCCTTCGGAGACCCACTAGTTGGCAGAGGGAGGTCACAGGAGTACCAGAGGAGAAACGGCGCTTCAAAAGGCTCCCCCGTACTTTATCGAGCAACTGCGCGTTGCGTGGTATGCATTGTGCTGAGGCTCGCTTTGTCGTGGTGGGACCTGCTTTGATTGAGTTAACAGCTGGGATATGACATCAGCCAGAGTGTTGGCCATGTTTTCACTCGCCGGAGCGATTCTGCTCTTAAAAGGCTCCATCAGTACCACTCTGGTGAGTTGCGAGGTTGCTTTTCATCTCTTTGGCTGTGCAATCCACCAGCTGGTCAAAGTGGGACAGAGATGCCAGAGGGCTGCACTCATGAGTGCCTCATTGTCCGTATACATGCAAAGCAGTGCGCAAATTATATGAGAGCGGTTGGATACATGCAGTAAAAATCAGATGCACACAATCATATGCTCCGTATCATCTTACTTTGTATTTCTGCTCAAATACTTGTTCCAGCCAAATAACTTCTTTGAGATTTAAATGTGACAGAGATAGCAGACGGACAGTATTTGGAAAGTCAAAAAAAATTATGCGTGGCTCATAAGTCTTTTTTTTTCTTTTTAAATGCAAGTCTAAAATTTGTGGCGCCATCAGAAGTTATCTAATTTGGTACAAGAGTCCAATCATTTGTAAGTTAGGATGTTTCCCCCGCTTATGGTCATGTTGACTAGGTTTGATTGGAGATCAAAATTGCAACAGTTGTGACATTTTCAGCCGGGGAGGTTCGCGTTCACACGAAGCGGCATAAAATTAACTGGACCATTTGAAAAACCTGTTCAGTCCCTCACCTTTGGTGGCGTTGCTACAACAACCACACAGAAACCTCTGAAGAAAGCAACGTCGTCCTTCACAAAATGTCAACAAAGTGGCGTCGGATTTTAGCGGACAGGGGACATTTCCCCCACCAGCGCTAGTCTCTCAAGTTTGTTTTGGTTGTATTTACCCAGGATGCTCTGCGTCACAGTCCACTTTCCTGCTTTTTGGAGCGGCCTCGGATCATACATGTATGCATTCAAACCGCTTTGGAGTTTGGAGGACATTAATCAGATAAGCCACAAAGAGACATGTGGCTTATCTGGCAACTCTGGGGGAGCTGCAGAGATCCACATCTCCACTGAATCTGACCTTTTGAAAAATAGGCAAGAACAAAGTGGACGTCGAGGGAAAACCATAACAAGCCATGCATGGGAAAAGGCAAAGGAAAGTGCTCTGATCAGTAACGGGCAATAAACTTTGCGTTTTTAGAAATCAAAGCTATACATCATTTTGGACACACTATGTCCACAATAAAACATGGTGGCGGCAGGTTAATGCTGTGGGGACGCGTTTCTTCTGTAGGAACAGAGGGCATGTTGAGTTGAAAGTGGAGCTTATAACAGAGAACAGAGACGTTTGAGTTTATAACATCGCAAAACGTACCAAAACCCAAGGAGTAGGCACACTTTTATACGAATATAAAAAACTTCTCAAGAGATCTATTTTCCCGTTTGTCTCTTCCTGTCTAACCGAAACCAAATGGCATCTGTCTCATGAATGGAAAATAAAAAAATAAAAAAAAGGCTTTCATGTGTTTTGGCAACATATACCCAAACTTTGGTTTGACCTCTGCGCAGGTACTTGAGGATGAATTTTCATGAGCAGCGCACAGAGTTTCACCGGATTTCTTTGGATTCAGCCTCCAGTCACAGTTTCCAACAGGGGCCTCTTTAAACTACTAAACTCAACCTCCTCGGAGCACACACACTGTGATTTAGCACTTGAATATTTGCAACAATCATTTTTCACCACATCTTCTGGCCAAGTATCTTTCCACTGTGACACCAAGGGACCAATTGAGATGGAAAGCTATTTGCGCTGCTCTGTGGCGTGTGTAAGTCTGCGCTCGACAAAAAGCACACATTGCCTGGAGTGAGTAAATCACCAGGGTGGAAGAAAAGAATAGGAGGGGAAAAAAAAAAAAAAAACACAGGCAAAACGAAGCTACAAAGCGGCTTATCACATTTAGCATGAGCTTATTAGGACTCGTGCCTCTGCGTCGGCTGCTGAGGGATTGAGCTGAGCTATTTGAACTGGTTCAGACTGATGGTGAGTCTGGGGTATTCTGATGAAATGCAGTGACACAGTCACACTTGCAAGGAGGGTCTGCTACTTGTTTGTTTGCTGTGCATACATTAACAAAAAGAAAAAAGAAAAGAAACATGAGCACCTCCAGAAAACCCTCAGACACACGGCATTGTGCAGATCAGACTCTTCAACAGCTTTTACAGAAGCGGCAGATCAGAATCACACCCACACTCACTCTGTCCGGATTTGTCATGTTGCTCTGCAGCGGCTTCCATGAGCAGGACGGGAGTCCTGGTTCTAACCCACATCCATCTGGATCCGTAAGTCGGAGAGAAACGGAGGAAAGCGCGAACATTTGGAGAAGCCATATTTACATTTCTGCCTTTTCTGTATGCGTACTTTCTCACTTTTCGATTACTTTCACATATGTGCGATCTCATTTTTTTCTAAAACAGGCAAAAGTAAATTGCAGAGTGTAGACATATAAAAAAAAAAAGAAAGAGGTAACATTTGACCTCTACTGCGGAGACATTCAATGGCGGTTTGTAGTTTACGTGGAAGCAAAAATGCACACACCTGGCAGGACATGCCGCTACATTTGCATTAATAAGACATAGGTCACATTTGTAAAGATCAGATTCGTATCGGATTTAGGATCACATATAGCCAAGTGGCCTGGCTGGCATTTTTAAAAACCTGATCTGTGTTGATCAGACTGTCATGAAAACATCCGATGCAGGTCACATAAGGGGGGGAAAAAAAATTGGATTTGGGTCATGTCAGCCTAACACTCACATTCTTGCACATTATTTCGAATACAAATAGTTTTACTCAGGTATATTTACTTTCACTTGTTTGATTCTTCTGTCTCGTTTTTCTCCCAGGGTTTTCCTAGTCCTGCTGTCTTTCCACCTGCTACTCATCTTTCCGCGTCTCTGTCCATCTGATGATGGCTTACAATCCATGCAAAATCAAAATCTAAGCCTGAAGACCTTCTGCTGCACAAGTCTTAGCCTTCCCATCCCACACCCACAGGGGATGGGTGTGGGCTTGTTTAATGTTATATCAGAAGAAAATACTTTTTAGATAGATGAGATGATAGTATAATATACAATATGTCAGTGTGAATGGCTGCACATTTCTCTGACCCCATATTCTTTTAAATGCACATAAATGGTTCA
Source organism: Poeciliopsis gracilis (assembly GCA_911649635.1). NCBI lineage: Eukaryota > Metazoa > Chordata > Actinopteri > Cyprinodontiformes > Poeciliidae > Poeciliopsis > Poeciliopsis gracilis. The sequence goes on from CAJVRI010001532.1 coordinate 5,286,229, forward strand.
GCTGCGTGAGGCATCACAGCAACGCTTCCTATGACTGTCTTTTCTTCGGTAGATATTTACTGCTCAGAACCACCTAAGAGATCCCAATTTGAAAGTCTAAATAATTTCTTTATTGCAAAAGTTAAATATTTAGCATGCGATGTACTCTTAGTTCTCTTTTTCATTCGGTTGAAAAAGAAATATTTAATAGTTAGGCCACTTATTTCATTCAGTGTTCTAGCCCCGTTGTGTTCCTCGCTTTTAAAAACTAAAATCTCAAGTAGGTTTTCTAAAAACACATCCTCTTTTTTAAGACCACTGTAATCATCAACTCTCAACAGTAGAGCGAAGTGATCTGTGCTTTTCTGTTTCCGTGACCGTTTGCGCTCCTGAGCAACGTGGCGAACGACCAGCTTCAGGCGGAACAAAAGTAAAGCAAAACAACGGCAGCGGCGAAATGACATCAAGAATTTAATGTTCAAGTTTGAATGTATTGCCGATTTGAACTCTGGTTCAAAAAGCAGACATCACAACCCACAATTTAGAGGACAAACTTCTCTCAGCAAACATAAATGAAAGGACAGGCTTCTTAGTGTCAATCAATAAGATCCCGACAAAACTGTGACGGGAAATCTAACCGCACTTCTTTGCATAAGTTCAGCTGGCCGGTTTCCTTGTATGGAGCTTTTGAAGCATAGCCCATAAATTTTCAGTAGTGTTGAGGTTGGAGCCATTCATGAAGCACAACGTTAACCTGCTTTATTCATTACAAAACCGGTTTGGATTTGTGTGTGAGACAACTTTAGTGTTTTAATCATTTTAAGAAAAGTGATGAAAGGAATTTGGGGACAAAAGCAGGAACCACCAAAGGCTCCATCACAACCCAGACAATGCTGGAAAATCAAAAATCAGTGTCCACAATGAAGTGACTTTGATATTGTTAATAAGACGGTGAAGACAAAAACAGAAACACCAACTCTGAAAAATCAACTAATTTAAGTTGGACTGAAATCTGAACCCGTCCACTGGGGCAAATGGTCAGAGGAGGCAAAACGCAGCAATCGTGTCATTATCTCAAGAAGCATGTTGCAAAGATAAAAGCTCTACATTCAAATTTGTCCAAATTTGCCTCAAATCAGCAGCTAGATGGTTGAAACAAAGCATGACGTTCAGGCTAAAACCCATCATTTCTCCATGGTCCTCAATAAACCTTCAGTTTATCTTTGCAGAAAGAACAGAAATCCTAAAAGCTTGTAATTTGCAGGTGAAGTGGAAAAATCTGAAAGAACCACAGTGGGTTTTGCTGTTAACCGTTTCGACTTTATTGGCGAATAATTGATTGTAGTTCATCTGGAAGCTTTAGCGACTTATGCTCCCTTGACAACATAGAAGATTTGGTTTTCCCTCATCGACAGACTCGTCCTTTTCCTCCATGATTCCTGTCCCTCTTTTCCAACTCCAGGTTGTGTTGCCGAGTGGAGCAATGCTCCAAATATGGCTCGTTTCTTCTCCACTTTGATCTGGGGAAAGTTTTGCAAATTCTCAGCACTGAGTGCAGCCCTCAGCTTGATGAACACACCCGCCCCACGCCCACCACCCTCTCCTCTCACCGACAGCCTCCGTCCGCCACCCGCCTCCCCCCAACCCCTCCACCCCCCCAGATGCCCCCTCCCTGGTTCATTAGTCAACCTTTAGCCATCGAACAACAATTAGGCGTGTCGTCCGCTCGCTGACTTCAGTCCGCCGACTGTGCGGGGAGGAATAGTCGCCAACTAATGATTGGCTAAAGAGACTTGACAGCATGTTCCTGCCACAGCTGTAATTGAATACAAGCTCTAACAAGCCTTTGAACAGGACGGAAGAAATATTTCATAAGCTTGATGCAATTTGGTGGGTGCGTGCAATGAAAATAATGAATGCAATTCCCTCATATTTTTAACTGATATATTCTTTTTTTGTGTGTGTGTGTATGTGGAAGCAGAGAGAAATAATGAAACTGATTTGGATGGACACAGAGAGTGAGGGATCTGATCTATTTTTTTTTTTTGCCTTTATTTTTGTGGAAAGATGAATGCCTTTGCGTTTTGTAGCTGTGTACACGACCAATTTGTTCTGTTTTTAGCATTTCTAACAAGCCTGACGTTTCACCCGTCGAGTTTGGACGCCGGTTTGCGGTTCGCCTTCCGGTTTTCATGGGCAGCGCCGAGACGCGTCGCAGGCCCCGGCCCGCCGAGAGTTACTCCTGACTGACCGGGCTTGCATAGTTTGAGCCTTTTAAGCCGTTCCCAAAACATTCACTAATCGGAGCACGCCAAAGCCAAATGTTTTGATTATCTGGCTGCGCCCTTATCGTAATTTTCCAAATAATATGCGAGTAATTCCGCTAAGTTGTTTGCAGGACACGGCAAACGAGCTCCACGCAAGGCTTGGGAGGGAGTGAAAAGGAGACATTTCTGCACTAACTTGCAGCCAAAACTGGGACAAGAACAAGGAATCGGACATCAAAGGCAAACACGATATCAGAGTCCAGTAATCAGTGCATCCACATCAGATAAATGTCACCGAATCGGCGAATGAAAGGCTCATGTGATGAATTAGACCAAATTACATAGGGGGGGAAAAAAAAAACACACAAAAAACAATCAAATATTAAAAGAGGGCACACAAGTCTTCGACTCAGACATCAAAGGTGCAGAACGAGTAATCACACAAACGAAATGTTCGTCATTGCCTCCATTTAGTGTGAGGGTAATAAAAGACATGTCAGAGCCGAGAGGAAGGATCCCAGCCTGGCCTCTCATTAGCCGCAGGGGACAGAGAGACTTTTGGGCCTAATAGGGACATGATTTAGGCAAATCAGGTCGTTATGATAATGGGATTGCTGATAATAAGGCAGTTTTGCTGATGTTTGTTTTCTTATTTTGTGGCATATTCACCCCAGCGCCACTGAGGAGGAAAAATAATAATAATAATAATAAAATTACATTCTAGACTTTCTTTTATTTCTAATTTCTCCGAGTCGTTCACCCTTGATGCGTGCTTTGAATTCACCGGGGGGAAATCAAGACCCAGTTTAAATTTTTAAACACAGTCCTGTTTGCAGCTTTATCTTCTGCACAGGATTTTCTCTTCTGTGAGGAAGTAATAACCTGCCATATAATAGATTCCTAAACTAGGTTAGAGCATTAAAAGTTGAAGCGTTTCTCCGAAAGTGGAGTTCATGCCATTCTGATTTGTCTTTGAAGTAAAAAGAAAAAAAACAAAGAGAGAGCGTGGGCAAACTTTAATTCACTATGTGCTCAACCATCCATTTTGTTTTGGTCGCATTTGTCCAGTTTCAAATGTTAAAATCTCATGTGTTTAGCGCAACTTTGGCTATAACATGAAATGCAATGTTTATCTCTGCAAATACTGCAAACATCCATAACATATTTATGGAATACTCTGGAACGCTTTGAGGATGTTGAGGTCAATTTGTTGATTTGTTGTAAATAGCGGCATTGCAGTGTGCTGATAAGGTTCTCTGTGTTGATAGGACTTGTTGATCATACAGTTCCAATTTATCGACAAAACGTTCGCAGACCGAGCACCTGCGCATGGAGCAGGTGGAGCAGGTGGAGCAGGAAACACAAGAGGTGTGTGTATGCTGGTGACAAGGTGGTGCATTTAGGGGAAAACATTCTTTTACTTCACGTTTGCTTTCAGAAACCCTGAGAGCACATCTGTGTTCAAGCAGACGGGAACTCCTGAGGGTCAGTTTCTCTCGTAAAAAGAAAAAAGTAATTCTAATAAAAGAAACCTGTGAACTCTAAGGTTGGAGCTTTAACCTTTTTGCGTTAAAGTTGCACAACGTTTTTCTAATGCCTGAAAGAAGGAGACAAAGCCAGAATGACGTAAAACCACCGCAGCCGCCGCGCCATGAAGACAAAGGCAGAAGGAATTAATTTGACGGTGAATAAATGACAGTCGTTCCCGTCCTTTAGTGCTGCGCTTTCTTCTCCTCTTCTATAGCATCCCAAATCAGACTTCCCTCTAATTGCACAGTGGACACCTCCGCGCACGTTGGGGAATTTCTGCCGCGATCTGGCACAGATTAACACTCCCTGTCTGCTTTGTTCCTGCTTTATTTGCATGATAATTAGTTGGTGGCAGCATGTATTCTAATTTATTTATTATTTCACAAATATAGGTACACATGGAGACGGCGGGAGTTAGTTGGAGAAAAAGGGGAGAGGAACGAGAACAATGTGCATTAATTAAAATGATTAAAGGACCGACTGAACTTTGCCTTGATGTGTTTATTCAATTAATAAGCAAAGTGGCAGATGACTGTCTGACTTTTATAGCAATTAATTTTACAGTTTTTGTTCATTTGGACTCAGTCATCTTACACCTGCTCCCTTTGAACAATGTCTCCTGAAGACCATCTAATATGTTGAGTGAAATTGGGTGCAGCGATTTTCATCTTCTCAGAAGTAAAAGTGAGCAAAAGGAGTGAAAGCAATAATTGGTGGACGCTTGTTTGGCAAAACCAAACAGCAAGTCCCCAAAACGATGTAAAATATTAAACAAAAATGCTGCTTCTGTCTTAGAAAGGCGGTGGGAGCCTGGGTATAACTTATCACTCCGTGTGCCCATCAAATTTATGGACACTCGCTGTGGATGCTCTCTTTCGGATTCGGTTGTCCTGACCGCTATCATCTTGTTTCCCTCATCTTGACACCACAAGGCAACGCTTAGACCTTCTCTTAACTTCCGAAGGGCACTCAGTTGAGGAGAGTTTTGATTCTCCAAAATCAAAACACCCCGTTATTCCCTGCCTTTGTATCCACCTTATATTGTCCAGGGGAACAAAGGGAACCATCCATTTTTCTGACAGAAGCCAATGGCTGGTAAGAGGTCTGATTTGAGTGTTGAGGATGCTATTTGCCTAGGGAAAGCCTGAGGATGAGGGCTGATCGGGCTGGCAACGGAATCGGGCTGTCAGCTGGCATCCAGCGGTAATTGCTTCCCATGGCAGGACCCCGGCGGCCGAGGGAAGGGAGAGCACTGAGTGGAGAGTCGACGCGGGAATCTAGTTCACCTCAGCCCAGTTATAATTGTTCAGTGAGCACGAGGAGAACTTGTTGCCAATCTGCGCGAGGGCCAAAGCTCTGATTGACACTCATTGACCAGAGAGGCCGGGGGATGAGGGGGATGGGGGGGATGGGGGAGGAGAGGGTTGGAAGGCCTTGACAATCCCAAAAATTGTCACTCATAGAGGAGAGGAGTAAAGAGCAAGGATAAGGTGGAAAAAAAAACAGAGGGAAAAAAATTGCTTCGTGGAAATTAGAGATGCACCAATTACTAGTTATGGCTGAGATCCAGTCTCTGGTTTTTGTAAAGTTCTGACCTGCTGGTGCCAATTTGAACAGATTCAGATTTCTTTTGAGCGACAAAAAACACAAGATGTGACAGGTTGCTTGCATGCTTGATTGGAGTAAGGGGTCGCTGAAAAGTCGATCCAATTAGCGAGGCTGTCATGCTGTGACAAAGCAGCCGCTGTAAAACAGGGTTTTACTAACATTTTAAAAGAAAAGATGGTTATGAAGTTTAGAGTCTCATGTTGGCGATCGGCCTGTTTAGCACGGCAACAAAATTTCTCAACATCCTCCACCAGTCAAATTGTTCGATTCAACTCTCTGCGTAAGAGTCGCTTCTCGTCAGTCGGCAGTTAACAACAACGGAGACCAAAGGCATTCAATGGACAGAAACTCAACCAGCTTTTCAGCAACTGTATTTATGCTGCATCTTTTCACATTTAATCTGATGAACATGAGTAAAACTTTCACAAAACCTTGCTTTTGTACCCTGCGGATGAGTCCGACCCGAAACCAATCTGCCAAAGAACGCTCTGCAGCAGCAGCATGCTGCAGAGGGACGGGTCTATCGCTCGCCCATCTCACAACACGGCCCATGACGTCTACCAGAACTCAACGTCTCCATGTGTAACTCTTGAAAATCTAGATTTGTAACTGATATTTCCAAAATTCTCCCAAGCAGAATGTTTTCAGAGGTTAAAATCTCCATCCAGCCTCCCTGTTTCCTGCAGAATGTCACAGTCTTGCTCCGTCTGCAGCCTGGATGATCCGCAAATGACTTAATACTTCAAAGAAAAATTGCTTCCTTTAAAACATTTTTTTTTTTTTTTTACATCTACAGAGACTTAATATTAAACATCAACACTAAAAATCGCCATAATCAAGCTGTTTTCACTCTGCTAAAACATCCACACAGAAGCAGGTTTCTGACACAGCAACATGGATGCACTTAGACATGTTGCATTAATTGCTAAGAAAAGACTTGATTTATTTTCCTGACCAGCCAGCCAGCCAGATCTCAACCAATCAGGCTATAAATTGGATCGAAAATTCTGTCAATCAGCACGTTTCTCTGTGCCACTGTGATAGAGTAAAGTGTTGGTTTCCTTCCATATTTCCTTTAATTTTTCTTTTCTAAAAAAAACCCATCCTATTTCATTATTTAGATCCTCAAAGTCCAACCTCCTCCCTGGAGCACGATCATTTACACAAGTCAATAAAGCAACAACCCTGAAACCAAAAAGCAAAGCTAAATATATCGACGTCCTCAGCTCTCTAGTCTGCTGGGGCAAATGTATACTTCATCACATTCAACCTGCGAGAAAACTATTGATCAAGGATTGATAAGAAAATTTCTTTAAATAGACACAAAAGGGTGTTCACGTATAAAAGAGATATTGGAGACTTTTCAGTGTGGCCATACGCTTTAGGGCTCAGTTTGTTGTTTTGGACCTGGAAAGCTTTTTCTCTCCAGAGCTCTGTGAAAAGGCCTGAGCAAGATTTGCCGTATGCGCCCAGATAACTTATCACTCACCTGTCCAAAGCTAATTCTCCCCAGTGTCAAGCACGGAATTGGTTTTAAGAACAGGGAAGTTGCGTGGGTCCGTCTGCTGTCAGGCGGTCCCAGTGCCCCTCTCGTATGTCACTTCGGTGCTGGGGGAACATGGTAAGTTCCTAACAGGGTAAAGCACCATCACAGGGTTGTCCGTGGCCCTGGGCAAATCTCTGATGACATTCTCTATTCCCCATATGCCCTGCTGCTTTTGGGCCAGGATTCCAGAGTTTCTCTAAAAAAAAAAAAGGAGGCAGCGCATCGTCTTCCAACAGTCTATCGGCGACGGCTTCTTTGTTGTCAAGCGGGGGGGCACAGAGGGGGAACTTTATGGAAAAAAACAGTCGGCATAAGGGGATTTGTTTAGACGAACCTTTCACAAAGGCAGCTCATAAATCTAGACAAGCAGATTTTTTTTTTTTTTTTTTTTTGAGGGGGGTCTCAGCAGAGTCGTTTTGGGCATTTCACCTCTCCGAAAGCTGCGGTTACATCCATGGAACGAGAGTAATTGCAGCCTTTTCGGAGTCTGGCCGGGGGTCAAGGGTGAGACGACATCCTGAAATATTTCTCGCCTGAGTCGTCAGCTGTGGCCTGCTCACTTTTTAGCCTTTAGGCATTCAAATTGACAGGTCTCATTATGTGAGAACTCCCCTCTCCTCCCCGCCTCCTTCCACATACCAGGGCCTGTCAGTCTCCACCTGCCTGTCCATCTCACACTTACGTCGCATCAGCTCCCAAGCACTGACAACCAGCGTCTCTTCTCCGGGATTTTAGGCTCAGAATGAGTCGAAGGAGACGGTGAGGAGGCGTGCGTGCGTGCGTGCATGTGTGTGTGTGTGTGAGTGTGTGTGTGGGTGTAGGCAGTGCCAGGCTTTATGCGGAGGGCCCGGCTTTCTAATGACAACCTGACAGGGGTCCTCGTGTAAACAAACCACAACATCTAGAGAGATCTGAATAAAAGCGCCTTGCTGCAAATTAGCAGAGCGCTCAATCATCCCGCAGTAGCAGAAGCACCTGCACAGAAATATATGTCAGTACCTACATATAGAACCGCCCGTGCGGGCATGACGGCACCTTTGCAGAATCTTAAGTACCTTATGCAAACTGTATGTTTGTTGGGGAGGCACAGGCAGAGAGTACTGATGAGTGGCTCATTATGGCAACGCCAGCGCTCCACACTGGGTATCGCATAATCAAAGCCTGGGGGTACGTATTAATTATCCTTTTGAATAGTGATGAAATTTTAAAAAGCTTCTCCTTAAGGCTCACATCATGGGTAGATGAAACAAAGCGCGGCGCAGCTTGCGCGCCGAGGCTCACATGTGTTTTTACATCTGTTCAGGATATTTCAATTTGATGCTCAACAAGCTGAGAGAGAGATTAAAGGATAATAATGTGTCATCCCCCGCACAAGCAACTCTTCCAGAGCAAAGTAATAGCACATCAGCAGCCAGGCAAGCAGGCAGGCAGGCAGGCAGGGAGGCAGGCAGGCAGGCGGGCTCGGCTTCTGGAGGGGAGCGAGCTCACAGCCGTCACTGGCAAAGTCGATCCAGACGCGCGCGTGTCTCCTGCTTGTCTCCAGTCAAGGTCGCTGAGGCGCCGTGACTCTCTTTCCCCTCAAACATTCCGGTTGATTGGGAAAAAGAGAATACCCTGTTCGAGCAGAGAGGGGAGGAGGTGGCAGAGATGTGTGTTGAGATTTTGCTTAAAAGAAATATTTATGAGCTCCTTTTTTTTTTTTTTTTTCCACGGAAGAGCTGTCTTTAATGAACATGTTTAAAGGTTGTTTCTTCATCTATAATTTATGTGGCAGGGCTCTGTCAAGGAAAAAAAAGGGCTAGTTTTTGGGTTGAACGTGTGAATACCTGATCGAGATGGTGAAAGTGCATCCCAAACATGTGCTTCACCCGGAGAAGTGTGACTGCCTGACACCGCTGCGGTGTGCGCGCGGGGACTCCGGAGACGCGGAGGCGTTGTGAGAGTGTGGATATTTTGTTGGTAATTTGCGTGGGGGGGGAAGAAAAAAAAAAATCGCTGATTGACATTTGGTGGTCTGAGAGAACAGGCGATGGAAGGAAAAGAGGTTTGGAAAGGCCTTGAGTGTGAGTAATTCTGTCACTCATAACCAGACAGGAAGAGTGTGAGGGGATACAAATAGGGGTTGGGACTCATTTTGAAGGCTTATTGTATCGGTCATTTTAACGGTGATTATGCTGGAAAATTCATGTAAATTACGAGCGTTATGTTTACCAAGTGCGAGTGATAACCAATAAAGACAGCTTAGAAAAAAAATTATTTATTTATATATTATTTAATAAATTACATTTATTAAATATAATTTTTATATTATATAAAATAATATAATTTATTTTCAGTATTGTGTATTTTTGACATTTTTACAGTTTTGCTTTTGTTACAGATTCTAGTAGACTGCTTGGGTTTCTGATTGCACATGTTCAGGCAACTATTGGCCATTTTGCATTTACACTCATTCAAGCCTGACCTTTGACACGGAGGCGTTTGTGTACTTCTGTGGACTCCATGTAACATGCATTTCCGGTCTGCATTCGATTTGATGAGTAGCTCAATACATAATGATCCACTTCATTGTAGTTACAGAGCTGGAAGCAAACAACCATCAACCATCAAGCAGTTTGATTTACTGGATCAAATCGTAAAGTGCCAGGATACTCGTGTGAAATTCTATTTTTTGTGCAAAAGGACAAAGCGAAGAAATTAAATTATGCAACAGCGCAAAGCCTCATTAGTTAATAAAATAATTACTTTTCATGAAAAAGGTTGCTTACTCAAAACCTGACTTAGAACTGACAAAACCAGCGTGGCTTCGTGCAACATTTAAAAAAATAAAAATAAAATAAATAAGACCAGCAAAATGCATTTTCTGTATAATAAGCAACAAAACTAAATTAAATTTTCCGTTATTATTTCCGTCTTGCTCTGAAGCGTCTTACATAAGCAATGCTGCTGTTAACTGACACCAGTACTGCTAATAAAACTCACAACGACGACGGTGAGAAAGTTCAATCAAAAGAAATGCATCAGAAGCCCTGGTTCTGTAAACATATGTATCTAATCAAATAAAGAAGAGCACGGCATTTTAACAGCCTCCGCCATCTTTGACTGATTCTTGTCGCCGTTCGTGAATCATGTATAGTTGTGTTCCTGCCGCCAAATATTTGTCTGCTTTCCGACAAAGCGTGCATCAACAAGAGCAATAACCCACAAAATCAAATAATTGTGTGGCTCATGTTTCTAAGAAAAGCCCCAGAGCAGCTCATTATTAAATGGATTGAATTTTACTCATACAAAGCCATGAAATTGATGCGTCAACATTTAATCTCCAGAATTACATCTTTTCGTAGCTGCTGTACTGAGGCACTTGTATGTTCCACATGCAAGTTTGTGTACTGGTGCATTTTAGTTCTTCTTATATATAGTTTGCAGACTAGTTCATCTTTCTCTCAAAGAAAACAGCAAACAGTAAAGAGTCCATAAATATTCTAAAATGGTTTTCTCAATATACTTTGAAAATGACCTTCGTGCCAAAAAAAAAAAAAAGCAACTACCAAATATCTGTCATCTTGTGCGAAAAGGGACAATATTCTTGTTACCATGACAAAGACGTTTTCTTCTTAAACATATTTGTCTATTAAAAAATACTTCACCTATGAGCTAGCAGGATAAATGTGGGTTTTAAAATCAAACGTTTTTTTAAATTTTTAATTTTCCCTTCACTTTAAGAATCAGCATCTCTTTTTTCCCCCCCATACAAATTTGTCCTTGTTTGAACTTCCACAGAGCTCTCTGTGGCTAAATGTGCAGATGATGCATTTAAGTGTGCAAGTGAGTTACAGAATTCATAATAAATTGGCTATAAACAAAATTGCCCCTCATTATTATCCAGGAGCTTTAGAGCAGCCTTTGCTCAGCACCTTCTAATTGGAACTGTTTGTGATTTCCAAGTTATTTTATTCCGTTTCGGTTTTATTGATAATTGAGCTAGCCATGTTCACTAGCTAACATTCACACTTTGGTCTGTTTTACGACGAAGGGAAAAAAAAAATTGAGGAGAAAGTAGTTTGTTTTCTTTTCCTTACCTTTTAACATTGAAATCAAAAGGACAAACAAAAGTTGAAGTTGGGGAAATATAGTAAAAAAAAAAAAAAAAAAGCATAACATGGATAATGTTAAAATGTTCAAAGTAATGTTCTTGAGATTAAAGTGTGACACCACTACACCGTGTCCAAATTATTATGCAAACTGGATTTAAGTGTAATAAAAAATACATTCTTGTTGCGCTATTAAATTTATATATGGTATTGTGTGTCAGGGCTCTTTGAATCACTATAATTACTTTCAGAGAGCTGGTTGATTAGCTTGTCTGGTGATCTCAACTAAAGAAAATCTACTTAAGAAGGATGTTCCACATTATTAAGCAGGCCACAGGTTTCAAGCAATATGAGAAAGAGAAAGGATCTCTGCTGACGAACATCATCAGGTAGAGTAGTGCTGCATGACAATTTATGAAAACATTAGATATTTAACTAAAACTGAAGCGTTACGGTACTGTGAAGAGATTTATGGCATAAGGAATACCTTGGCTGTTTTGGGCATAAAAGGGGAGAAACTTATGGTGTGGTCACCATCCTCCTCTGACCTGATCTCCATTGAGAACCTCTGGAGTTTCCTCAAGCAGAAGATCTGAGGGTGGGATGCAGCTCATACCAAAACAGCAGCTCTGGGTATTGCAGGTACTCTGACATCCTGCCAAGAAATTCAAGCAGAAACTTTCCACAAACTCACAAGTTCAACGGATGCAAGAATTGTGCAGGTGATATCGAAGGAGTCCGATGATGACATGTAACTCCGTCTGTTAAGATGTTTTTGATTGAAGTAGCTTTTGATTTCAGTACATGTGACTAATGCTGCACATTCAAAGAATGACCATCTGCAGTTCTTTATAATCCCTAAAATGTTTAGAAAATCTGCTGTGCATAATAATTTGGATCAGTGCATTTTGAGTTTATTATTTTTGAAAATAAAATACTGTTCTCATGGGGAGCTTTGTTCAGTAAAAATTTGATTGATACTGTATTAGTTCATAACTTGAAAATTATACTGACCATCATTTGCATGGACCATTTAAGAAAATCCGAGAAAATATCACTTGCATAATAATCTGGAAACCAAACCAACACCGGCTCAGAGACCTGTGACAGCCACAGTCAAAGAGGTTTAATAACAAATATGTTATTTTGCTTTTAGCATATAAATTTTACTTGCACACACACAAACACACACACACACGCCCACACACACACTTTTAGGGCCAATACATAATCCACAAGAAGAGAGAAACATGTTCTTTTACTTGAGACAAGAATGTTTTTGATGGCCAGGACATTCCATACTTCACAAGAATTCAAGTGCAGAACACCCAGGAAAACTTAGAAGGTCTCTCCCACCGCGATACACTTCACATTTCTCCAATACCATGCAAAGTTCTGTCCAGATTATGTGTTTTGGACCAGCTGCCCAAATTCTCAAACTAGAGGCGGCAACAACAGAGTGATGTCATTTTACTCCTGCTACCTGGAGAGAGGGCGTAAATTTCTCTGTTTTTCCAGACCACGCATTGAACTACAGGTAGCGCTGGGGAGCCTCGGTTTTTGTTTTTTGGTTTGTTTTGTTTTTTCGTGGAAACACGTGACACCCGGAGGAAAGCAAGGACTAACTGAGGAGAAGAAAAATCTCTATTTAGAGCAGTGGGTGATGTGAAGACAGGGATACACTGGTGTTAATTGAGTCAATGCAGAATCAAAGAAAAGCACTTTGGTTCATTCAGAAGTTCAACATTAACGTCTTTGAATCTCTCTCTCTCTATTTTTAATAGACCATAACTTTTCAATTAGTTTTGGTCGTGGGAAAATATTAGGATCAATTAAATACTGACCAGTTTTAAAATATAATATAAGTTAGCCTTCAGCAGATCGTTGGATGTTAAACTGAGGTGAAAATTCAAAGACAACTATGTTCATGTGGTGATTTTTGCCTACAGTGATGCAAGGGTTCAGAGATGCACCAAATGAAAAACAACAAAAATTAAATTTTACTGATTAGAAAGTTGAGACTTGACTTGGAAAAACTGACGTAAACGTGTCTGCTCACAGTGAACAAGTGAAACGTATGAGTGCAGCGAACAATGACGCAAAGGTTGTCATACAGGGTTCAGGTTTCTTAGTGTCCAACCGTCCGTTCATGTGCGTGTTGGAGCGACACTGAACGCAAAATATCACGTTACTTGCATTGTATGGCGATACCTATTGTATAGGTAATAAAGCAGGAATTACCCAACCCTTCAACCTGTTGCAACCTGCTGGAATATTTGAATCACCGTTTCCAACTTAACTACTAAACTGACGAAGAAGACAGTTATTTTGCTTGGCTTTGTTTTTGTTGCTCTGGACAAAAACATGAGGAACATCAGAAAACTCTGAATTAAACTCAGGTGCGAATAATATGATACATTCAAACGCCAGTTTTTGTAAAAGAATTAGAGAGACCTAAAGGCCCAACATCATTTTAGGAGCTTTTAATGTAGAAGTTGAAAAACAAGAGAAGCACTTTATGGGAAACTAAAAAGTGACATAAGCATAAATTCACCACCTGTCCTTGGAGAGGTTTCAGTGGACTGCTGTCTCCAGCTGTCACAGACTGAAATGCTGGACGGACATGTCAGTCACAGGACAACAGAGGTCAAAGCCAAAAAAGTCACAAATTAGACGTAGATATATTTATTTCTCAACAACCTGAAATGATATGTTTTGCCAAGGAGGACCAGCAAACACTGTGTGAGTCAATGGTCACTGAGGCATCACTAATTGTGGTCTATTTAATCGGATCATATGAGCAGACTGCAAACATTTAGACACCAGTGACGGATCAGATAACATCTACCAATTTGTATGAGTTGCTTGTAGAGTCACAGTTATGAACGTCTCTGCTTGAGCCTTTTCCCTTAAGATGCATTTTTTATTTATTTGTGTGTGTGTGTGCTGAAACTGTTTCTTGCAGATAAACTGTACAAAAAAAAAAAAAAGTCAAGAAGTGAGCCTTCTTGACAACAAGCATCAGACTTGCTTTGGTTCAGCAGAGCAGCGTTTCTCCGGGTGTCTCCTCGCATGACCACGGCGGATGATGACGGCCCGCCGCGCATCGCGCCGCGTCGCGAGACGCCGCGCCGCGCCGCGCCGTGATGACAGCGCCGAGCTGAGCAGGTGAGGTCACAGCCAATTGTCGCTAATGGGAGCGAGATCAACCGCAGCAACCGGCAACTGTGCAGAAACTCTAACCTTATTATTTTTACAAAGCCGCACCTCGCTCCGCATCTGTCTCGAACAGAGGTTCGCCGTCGGTGCGCGCGGCTGAGCAGATTATCACAGTCACACACACACAAAAAAATAAATAAAATAATAATAATAATAAAAAAATAAAAAATAATGATAAGAGGGGGTAAACAAGCTATACTGTAGCTGTCAAAATTTCATCCTGTCTGATTTCTCTCCTTTTGCTGGCGCCTCTCTATATGTAAACACAAACACACACCCACACAAAGACACCGCGTCTGAACACACAACCACAAAAAAGTACACCCCTACACACACGCATACACACACACACACACACACTCATATTTTTTACCCGTCAAGAATGTTGGAAAACCTGTCAGACTTTCACAAAGGGAAGCAAATATATTTATTTATTTGACTTCAGAGTAATTACCGCGGCGCTCGGCTGTGACGCGTCTTCATGGAATCAGGTGTCAGAGTGCGCCGTGCAGGTAGAGACATGTCAGGGAGGAAACGTGACTCCCTTTTTCTCCCCTAAATCTTTAATCAAATTAAAGAGGTGAGCATTTTCTCCTGCTTACTCCTCGTCATCTCTCTCTCTCTCTTTTTTTTTTTTCCTGCCTTCCCGTCATAAGAGATGGGGGAGAATACCGAAACTGCCAAGTGTACATCCAGATGCCATAGAAAATATTGCTTGTCAGCGCTTCCGCAATCTGTGGTGCCGAGGCTTTCCGCCACAGTGCGCGCGCGCGCACGCACGCACGGACGCACACACGCTCTCTGCAGCAGCTCAAGGAAAACGTCAGAGCCGGGAATTCAATTGAAGGTATTTGTTTCCATTTCCGGCTATTTGGCAAAGATGAGCCTAGATAAATAGCCCATGTTACTTCTGCTGCCCGATCAGAAAGCGGTGGCTTCAGAGGAAACAAGTTACTGCTTCCTTTTTTTTTTTTTTTTTTTCCCTTTGACTCTAAATAATTGATCAGAGGGGCGGGGCGGGGGAAGGCCTCTGCAGGGTTCATATTGAGTTTTTACTTACTTTACCAGCATCCGCCTCGCTTCCTTTACACGTGCTTGCGCACGCGCACAGATCAGACGGCAACAAGACTGTGTAAAACGCGCTACACTTTGAACTTTTCTTTCTTTTTTTTTTTTAAAACAAAATAAGCGTGGATGAGGATGAGTGCAGGTACAGTATGGTCAAACTCCGCTGGGTTTGCAGTTGCGCGCGTTCCTCTTCCTCCTCCTCCTCCTCTTCCTCCGCCTTCCTTTTCCTCTTTCGCGCGAACACCACCGGGCGCCCCGGGGCCCCGATATAAAAGATATGACATATTAAAAAAAAAAAAAAGAAGAAGAAGGAAAAAAATAGAAGTAGGGAATGAAAACAACTTCCCTCATAAAGCGAGAGAGAGACAAAAAAAAAAATCTCTCGTGTTTTACATCTCTCTCAACAACGACAGCTTCAGGGACAGTTTATGCGCGCGAGACAAAAGACACTTTGACACCGTCAGCATCTGACACTGGAGCTCGCGCTGGTTGGCGGCGAGAGGCGAAGAAGTCGGAGCAAAAAGCGGCCTGCTCAACAACCCGTCGACGCGCGCGCGCACGCACGCACGCACGCCCTCACGCACAACAGGCTCGGTCTTTTGTGTGCGACTCGGTGTCTCGAGGGCCTTTATGGTAATGAACGCGAGGTCTTCCCCTCGCTAAAACATGTCAATAAATAAAACAGAGGGGGCGCCGCCATTGTGGTCGATGATGCGCAGGCGCTGCCGCTTTAAGGGAGCGCGGCTGAGCTGTGATGCAAACGCACCATCATAAACACTTAAGATGAACAATCCACCTGAGACTGAGCAGCAGCCCTTTCATCCACAGAGAGGGAGCGAGATCCATAATTAAGAGAGGGAAAGTGTAAAGCTGTAATTGCCACGTTGTTGATAATCTTGATTACCATTATTAAGTAGTTTTAAAAGATACATGACTCTGAGCCATATTTAGAGGATCTGACTTATTAATCAGGCAGCTGTTTGCAGTGGCGCTTCAGAGAATTACAGGAGAGGTACAGTAATAAGTCAGCATGAGCCTGTGTGTGTGTGTGTGTGTGTGTGTGTGTGTGTGTGTGTGTGTGTGTGTGTGTGTGTGTGTGTGTGTGTGTGTGTGTGTGTGTGTGAAAGTGGTGAAACATTCAGGAGGGCGTGGGGAATTTAAAGATCTCTGCAGTGAGGAACTGAGCTGACTCCAACAATTAACACAATCAAAAGTCCGTTTCAATCCATGCCATACAAGCTCCCATTTGTGCGTTTAAGATTTTAACACAAGCGCTCGCTTCTCTGGTCACATTTTTCCCCTCTCTCTAAAAGCAGAGGTTGTGCTTTGGGGGGTCTCGCCCTCAGGTGTGAGGTTAGCTCACATGGGTTGTTTTTGGATCTAACCCGCCCTCCTCAAACCATCTGTAGGCTCGTTAAACACGTCCTTAAACAACAACATTGAGAACGGTTAAACAGAAGAATAAATAAGGTTTCATTTCGAGGGAAAGAAAAAAGGAAGAAAAAAAATTTGTCTTGAAAGAAACGAAGCCTAAACATGCTGAATTCAATTTTTAACATGAAGCGATGATAGTTTATGTCTGAAAAGTTTTGTCTAATTCTGTTGAACCTCGAGCTATTTCGTGTAAAAGTATCTCAGCATAATAAATCACTTTATCTGGTATAAATAAGGAGACCCCAATCCCTGCATCCATGTGTGTGTGTATGTGTGTGTGCTATGCAATGATACAATTTGTAAAACGAGAACTTATACACCATAAATAGCCATAAAGGCTGACACAGAAACATACCATAAGGGCAGCGTGTTCATGGTTTCCTTTTAATTCTTGCAGAATATTTTCCATTCATCAGCCGCAGTCACGCCGAGGATCAAAACCTGTTAGAGTGTCACATCTGAATGGCAGAAGACACACAGTGTAATTCATGGATCATGTTCTTTATCCTCCCACAGCAGGATGTTGAACGAAACACTTTGGAGCTTTGGATCTTTGTGATCAGGCTTCATCATAGTCACACTGCCCTCCATTGGTCAGTGGTTGTACTGCAGCAGCTGTGCAGAAAGCAAAGCCAGCAAAGTTGTGGATTTGTTGTGACTTCGAGTTGGCTGCGTGTAATTTTGGTTGATTAACGCGCAGCTCCGAAGACTCGAGATCGGCGAGGTACGAATGTGAACTTTCAAACGCGCTGTTCCCTCTGGGACATGAAGTGTTTGTCACATGGAGGCACAGCAGGAGATTATAGAAATACATTTTGTC
This sequence comes from Poeciliopsis gracilis, assembly GCA_911649635.1. Lineage (NCBI taxonomy): Eukaryota > Metazoa > Chordata > Actinopteri > Cyprinodontiformes > Poeciliidae > Poeciliopsis > Poeciliopsis gracilis. The sequence continues at coordinate 5,303,791 of CAJVRI010001532.1, forward strand.
CCGGGATTACAGATTTAATTCTGCATTTCCTTCTTTTAAAACTGTTCAGACAAACCTCATTTCCTTTCTTGAGGGCATAATGTGCACTGTGTTTTTTTTTTTTTTTATATGTACCACTTTGAACAAAAGTACATTGCATAAGGAACCTCAGATTGCACACACACAGTAAACAAAAGTAAAATTTATATTGTTTTATGTTTAGTTAACTGTGATACTGGTAAACAGTCCAGTATCTCATGCAAACATCAAATATTTAGTTATTCTTCTATAAGGATGTAATTTGCAAGACTATTAAAATCCATCAGATTGATCAGATTTCCCTTTTAAGCTAGGTCCACCCTAAGGCGCTATCAAAATTGATATCGCAAGATATTACTCGAGATCAGTGTATGACTTTTAGTTCCTAACTTTAACCACCCTTTAAGTCCATTAAGCTCGTACGTTGGTAAAACTTTTGCTTTAAGTGTTTTTTAACACAGTAATGCTGTAATGATAATTTTGCTCTGACATCTAAAAGCCATAAACTCCTCCTGGATTGCCTTTAATTCTGCCCCCTGATTTGCAAAGAGAAGAACTCACGAAGGAATGCAAGACAATACGACGTGCGACAACGATTTGCATAAAAGGTAAAAGTGTAATCTATTCAAGTGGCTCCCACTGCTTTCAAGCAATGAAAAACTTTGAAAACTAAGAAAATTAGTCACTTTTTTCCCTCGCATTAAGCCGCAGCATTCACTAAAGCAAATTTGAAAATATGTTTAAGTGCTCATGGCCTGAAGGGATTTGGGAAAAGCTGCAATTTTGAACTCTTCCCCATCGGTATCAGAACTTCTGCTCCGGACTCGCGTTGCTCTGGGAGCCGTTTGACGCTGCCGGACGGATGTTTCTCGTTTGCATTTTGGGGAAGCGTGTTCGGCTCTAGATGAGCGGCAAAAACACAAGAGCTGAGAAGACGCCATAGAAGCAAATGACGGATGTATGACTGAACGGCTGATCGAGCTGCAGTTTGACCGACGTCCCCGTATATTAGTCACTGCACCTGCTTGCACAAAATCACTGTTATGAGCACAGACGATGGCCGAGTTCACGTAATTCTCAGAACAGCCAGTCCACCTTTAACCCAAGCAGATTAGTGGCCGAAAGTGAAAACAGTGTGTGTAGAGGTTTAAGAGATCAGTCTGGCAAATCTGTCTCAAGAAGCCAAAAGGAAATGCTGGAGAGAATGCTTTTTTTAAATTAATTAATTAATTTTTTTTTTTATTTTACTGTGAAATAAAATACTTGGTCGAGTTCATTACGCAAATCCCTGAAAGAAAAGTGTTTAATATTTAAGCTTCTAACTTGTGACGGCAACCTTTTCACTACAGTTTTTGTGGTGACATTTATAGGATGTGTGATGCTGATTTAATAGCCCATCTGGCAGCATGTGTGAGAAAGACATTTAGAATACGCAGGCCGTACAGTAGCAGTGATATATTAAGTGCTTTCATCCAAAACAAATAAATACCTCTGATTTTAGATATATTTAGTCATGAAGGCTTTAAAGACAGGAAGTGTGTTTTCTCCCAGCATATGAAAAGTGCAGCTTCTGCCTCAGTTTACATCTCTGAAGTGCACATACACCGATCAGCTGTAAACACAGGTTTACAGAGTTTAGTAAATGTATTCATGCCATATTAACCTTTTCACAGGAAAAGAAAAATAAAATAAAAAATCACACCACACTTTACAGATTTTCATTGGGAAAATTAATAAAACGTGGCGTTTTCCTTACCCGTCACAATTATGCATCATTTTACGCTGGTCTTTAACGTGAAATGCAGTCACATCCATTGGATTGTTATTGAAGAGCTAATTTATCTTAATAACTCAAATCTGTAAGAGAAGCACATTATATAAATCTACAATACAAAATGACATTTAAGATTACGCCTGATCTATGGGGTGGGGGGGGAAAGCAATTCACAAATGTGGGCTTACCATTGCTATTTTCTAAAGATACTTTGAATCTGACAAATTCGCCTCATCGGAACTCATACACTAATTTATTGAATACAATCGTCCAGTGGGCTCGCATCTCCACAGAGTTCAAAGGGAACGCGCAGCTAAGCATGGAAACAATCTGCATTCAAATTCACGATCATTGCTCTCATGGTTTCAGTAGCGTAGTATGTTTTCTGCAATTTCAGCCAGACACCAAGACTAACGGCGCAATAAAGGCCGGAGGAAAAATATCCCACATCACCTAACACATCTTCCTTTTCCAGCTTGGAATATTGCTCTTATTGACAGTGACAGACTTAACTAGTCCCAGACTTTTCCATCAAAGACACTTATTTCTGCTGCTGCACATGCACGGGACCCGGCAGCACATATATTTGAATTTACAGGCTGGACTCGAAAAATGCGAGGGTGGTATTGGTTGACATAACGAAAGCAGAGCAACTTTCTGAAAGGTTATATTCATCTCTTGTTGTTCTTGTTGCCTGAAATATATGGAGGTCATCTCAAGGCTTCGACCAGAACATGTGTCACGGCTATTAAAACGTCATATTGCGATTGCATGCGAGCATTTATCAATGTGAGCAACACATGCACGCACATAAAGTCAATTAGAGAGCCCACAATGGCATTCTGAGAGCTTAAAACAAAGAGCTCAGTGATTATGAAGGGAATATCAACAGATTTCAGTGGTGGAAAGAAAAAAAAAAAAAAAGCTAAAAATCCCGCGTAGCTGTCGCAGACGCCTGACTAGAATAATGAGTGGCCGATGTCTGGGAGGCAGGTTGAGGCTAGGCTGATTTAAAAAACCGGCCGTGTTTAGGATATTGTCCTGATCGAAACCAGATGGCGCTAAAAAAACATACTCGTTTTCATTTTTCATTACGAACTCATTGGGTAAAAGTCCTCCCAGTTTACGGCCGCACTCATTGGAAGGAAGTTTAAGACCATGTCAAGATGCCAACAATGAGTTTCTCAATGAAAACTCAAAGTGTGGAGTTTACGAGGAGCTTGGCAGGGCATCTGAAGCCCCCTCGACAAACCTATAAAATCTAACGAGAACGTGCTAATTTAACTTGATTCTCCATGAGACTTCGTCATGCTAAAGAACGCGCTATTAAAAGTGTTTTAAATAAACGTCTGAAACCCGGTGCCCCTTGTTAACATGTATGCCTGTACGTGTACGGTGTTGGTCCCTCAGGACCAGGAAGATGGTTTGGCAGGAGGGCTTGGGGGGGGGGGGGGGGAGGGCGGGGGAAGTGGGGGTGGGATCACGAGGAACAGGTCAACACGGTGGAGTGGAGGGGAGAGAAGCAAGCCAAGACAGACGGAGGAGTCAAAAGCAGCCCCGTCGAAGTTCTTTGAATCCGGTGGAATTCCTCTCCTCCTCCGCGGCTCCTCTGGGAGGCGTCAGGAGCCTGTGGAGAGAGCGAGGTAAGACGGGGCCTGTCAGGAACAAAGCTCCAAATTCACATGATATGTTTAGCTAAAAGGGTGAAAGAGAAACGAATCAAAGCTTGGCGGGATCAAAGAAGCGCAACAATAAAAGTCGAGGCGGTTGCCATGGGACCAGCAGGAGATGCATATCATTTATAAGTTGTTCTCCGGCTCTGTCAGATGTGGAGGGAATTGACTGTTATTGTTTGGAGGGGGTGAGGTGCCGCCGGAGGGGGTCAGGGGCAGGGGTCATCGTCACGCAGCGAGAGGAATATATCTTTCCGCTTGTCTTAAACGGCGGTTGCCTGTGATCGGTGTCAGGGGCCACACCGGAAGCACCTTCAAGCCTTGTGATGGCAGACAACAAGACAGGCACAACAACAACTCCGCTACGCCCCCCGCCCTGCGGATATCGCACCGCCACACAACCATTCGGGGGCTGAGCATTTGCTTTCCATGTTGCATCGTCAGGGCTTGTGTTCAGTCATTTTGTACGCATGGAGAATCAAATAGATGTTAACCAGAGAATTACATTTTTTGACCTCGTATTTCAAAAATAGACATTTAATTCAATGTAAAGATAAACTGCAAATACTTACAGATCACCTAAATCTAAATGATTTATCAGTAAAACTACAACATATTAGATGATGATTTATATATATATATATATATATATATATATATATATATATGTTTAACTTTCTGTTTGATATAAATCTTTTGTCCATTATTTCATAAGTGTCTGGAAACTGATCAGACCAATTTCTGCAATTTTGAAAATGAAACGTTTTGCAGGTTTCGCTTGGTTTGGGGTATTGTGTAATTTTGCATGCTGGATGCATCAGGTCTGGACACCAGGCTATATAAGTAGCACCTGGACTATTTAACTCTGAGCCAATTCTGAGCCAAACTGTTGCGCAATACGCTTTACCTTGTATGAAATCCTACATGGCTGGTTAATAGTTTATTGATGTTTTCACAGATGTGAAAGTTACCAATTCTTTCTGCATAAAAAAAAAATAAAAAAATAAAATACTCAAAATCACAGATGCTGACAAAAAGCCAGATGATCCCTTTTTCTCATCAAGGAGTTTCCAGCACCTTTTATATCAACCTATTTTGCTCCAACTGCTCTGCACCAGATAAAACCTGTTCAATGTTTTGCAGTGGCTTTCAGCTTCGAAAATGTAGAATTTGTATCTTGCATTTCTGGATGGATCTCGTGGTTCATTCCTAAAAGATTTTCTTCCGACGTTTTCTTGAATCTTTTGAGTGCCACAGATCAAGTGGGCCTTAAACGGTAAAAGATCGGTGTTGAATTTCTACTATTATTCCTCGGTTGGCAATTTCGTATCTGCAGTTTGACTTTGCATGTTTGGCAAAAAGCTTAGAGAAAAGTAGATGAGATGAACTGAGAGGTTCATAGTGAACCCTTCTTGTCTTGCAACAAACACTATACACTGAGCCTGATTTAATAACGAATGCAGCTTTCTGCAGCTGACAACACAATAGTTTGTGTAGGTCGCCGTATCGTTCCACAGTACAGCGTCTAATGTACACAATAATAAATAATCATCATTTTCGTTAACGATTCATTGTTCGCGATAAATCCTCAGAAATGCTCAAAGCACAATTTAGAAAATAAAAAAATAAATGTTTTCAAAGTTGCAAAGTGTGTTTATGTAACGTGCGGCCCGTCGGTTAGTGGAGCAAATAAATCCTCTGAACTGAAATATTAATTATCTGACAAAATTTAACATTTCCTCCTCTTCTTCAAAAAAAGAGTTAGTCAATGCGATTGTCATGAGAATAAGCATCCCAATATTATGTTCTTTTTCTTGGTGTCTGTTACACTCGTCTGTGTCTGTACATGTGCACACATGTAATGATGGAACCCACTCGTCTGCTCTTTCAGACTGCACCCAGGAGGAATCCTAAAATAACAACAAAGCGCCCTCAGTCGGCTTGATAAAAGCTCAGTCACCAACCATTTCGGCTCAGAGAGTTTCCGGCCCGACTGCATCACTGAACGACAAGTCACACCTCGCTACGAGACAGAAAAGGGTGAGGCGCTTTCGTATCTGACCACAACAATGATTGTCTTACCGCAATTAGATAACCCTGTTATTCTGTCAGGGTGAGATGGGCTTTTGTTTTCATTCGAATGGTAACCTCTCCTTTTGACGAATATGCGTGGCTGCTTTGAATACATGTTTTCTGTGAGAGCCAACATTATCTGTATGTTAAAAAAAAAACAAATAAATCGCACTAGAAGAAGATTTGATGTTGCTCTGACAGACATGCCCCCACAGGACAGACTGCTGCTAAAGCTACAAGGCCCAATCGACAGCTGGCTGTGTCTTGCAGATGTAAAGTTAGATCGATACAGATGGGTGAACGCACAGATTATATAACGATCTCTGAAAATCACAAATTGCTACGTCTTTGCACATTTTCGAGGAATCCTGCAAAAGCTGCTATCTGCTTTTGTCATCTCTTTACCGTTTCTATGACTTGTGATGTATTCCCATTACATTTATCTAATGGGATTAAAATTGGATGTAAAAAATTCATACTGTGCCACTGTGTAAGTACAGTCAGTTATTTTGCTCTGACTTGAATTCCTTTATTCTTCTTATTGTTCTATCTGCAATGAATGAGTTGTCCCAAATGGTTTGTGTGTTTTGTTTTCTCTCAAATTAAAAGTTAGTAGAAATTTAATATCTGACTTTGCTGGGATCACATCCCATTTGCTCGAGTGTCAGATGTGTAGAATTTGTTGCTCATATTTCCAATACATCAAAACACACTCTTTAATTAAACTAAATTTCCGTTCATATGTTATGTTTATCGATGTTCTGATTGACCAAAACCAACACAACGAGCTTTAATTGGATCTAAAATAAAAGATCTGTTTTAATTTCCAGTTTCACTTCCGGCATTTTCAGATGACAGATGACAGCATTTCAGCAAAAATACACAACATTTTGCAATTAACCACACGTGGAACAGTGTTTTATAACCTTCCCCTAACCTCGCGTTATCGAAATTTTATATGCCAAAGTGAAACTGCTTCAGTGAGGAGCATCTAGTTTATTTTACCCAGTCCCCCACTACTGGTTAAACCCACAGTGAAAATCCCTCTGCTTTACAACTGATGTCAAGCCAGCAAGCGGCAAACAGCAAAGAAGGACTCCATTGTTATTTCTAACTGGTAGAAGCCCTCAGGTTATTTTTCCTCTGCCTTGAAACAAATCAATGAAGCACAACTCACTTTGAACAATCGCACATTTGCTGAAATCAGATGTGGGCCGAGGAGCCAGCCGTCATCACGTTCGCTCCCGTTTGTTGACAGAGGAGGACTTTGATAAACAAGCCTGCTCTTTGAAACAGGTGCCCGAGCACGAGTTCAGTTTTTGAAAGGTAATTCCGAAAGAGGCGCTGATTAGAGGATCTTTGTTATTCTGGATCCAAGCGTTTGGACTCCGCAGATCCTTCCTGAGGTAGCTAAAAGACTCTGGCAATAAACTAATATTGTCTTCTTTTTTTTTTAAGACGCCCGCAAAAAGAAATCGAGACGGGCAATTGGAAAAAAAAAAAGAAAAATGCATATAAATAAATAATCAAACATAATTATTTAATCAAATTATTTGTTCTGGCTGTTAAGCAAAGTCCTAATAAAAAAATGTAACATTAGAGCTGTGGAAGTTTTATTGAGCTAACGTTGCCCTCAAGTGGCGTCTTTGCAAATCGCATAGCATTTCCATTTGCTGTCAAAAACAAACATAATAAATCTAAACCCTTGCTCCTGGTGCTATCTAAAAGGTTCTGATCGCATCATTCATGATAAATGTAAGTTTGCTTTCATAACTGCTCTATTACTATGCAGAGGACGTGTTATCACTGGCCGCTCCGCAGCACGCAGTCAGGCCAGTTCACAAACTCGCCTTATCCTCTCTATCAACATATGGAAGTGCTTAAAGGCCCCTATCTGCTAGCAGCAAATGGTCTTAAATCAGTCATTTTAATATCAAAGCACTTAACACTAGAATGATGATTACTTGCAGGTGGATAGCCATGCTGCTTGTCAAGACTGCATTTGAAGAAAATGACTGAGCTCTTATCCGACACGTACAGTACAGCCAGCGCTCAATACGCAAGATCACATTACACAAGATTACTTTGGAGTTTCAGCAATTTTCCCAAATTACACTGGCCTTTGGTCTCCGCTAAACTTGATTGACTTGAATGGTTTGCATTAGGACGCGCAGCGGAGTGTTTGCTGTTGATGCCGGCGCACCAGAGGAGAGGCATTTTGGAGGGCGAAGCGGGTCCAGCTGCTGGGACGCTCAAGAGTGGACAGATATGCAAAATACCCTTTCTTGGAAATGCTTCATCGTGTTTTTCGGGGGGGGGGGGGGGTAGGCGCGGCGGGGGGGGGGTGGAAACAGACTGTGCTTTGATTTGTGACGCTCATCTGTGTTTCAAAGGCCTCGAATTTTCCCACAACATTTAACCCGTTTTTTGCTCTGGTTTCGTTTGATGTCTTCAAAAGTGAGAGGCGACACGACCTCGAGTTGTTCGGTCCATTTCACGACGCGAGAAAAGCATGGCAAACGTGTGATTTTCGTAATGGCCATGCCGGTTGGCATTGTCAATAAAAAAGAAAGACAGAAAAAAAAATGCGCCTTGTGAATTACTTTGGTGTCATGTTTGAACTTGAGTCCACCCTTCTCCTGTCTTTCCTTATCCACACACTGAAACCTGAGAAATGGAAATCAGTTAGATGTCACGGAGAGCCTGGATACAAAATGACAAGAAAATAGCAGTGAATAACATTGACCACCCTTCTTACCCTCCTAGGAAAATACTTTAAAAAGCGATCCGAAATGATCCACGTTGTTTATCAAAGCCAGTGATTCTCCCTGCGGCTCTTTGGCTGCTTTCACTGCTGCTGCCTCCAAACTGAAATCCAAGAAGAGGATCTGTAAGGAATTAGGGGATGGTGTCCTACCCTTTTGCAGATTACGAGGCTGTGCTTCCAGACCAAATGCACACAATGCACATTAATATCCCCAACCTGGCAGCATCCGCCTCTTTTCTGACAGCTCTCTGTCGTTCTTTATTAATTTGATCCCAGTACAAGATATGCAGGCTTTTGTTGGGGGAGAGGGGTTCCTCTCATTAGAGATCTCCATGTGTTTCTTTGCTACTCTCAGGCAGATACTGTGGTTTTTTGGCGCCATCTTGAGGGGATTACTTGACCCTGCAAGAAACTCACAAGCCACACTTCACTCAGACAGGCAACGTGTTTTTGGAGCGATAAAGATTGATGCCACCTGAAACATGAAGCGACACCATTTCTACGCTACATTAAAGCAGTAAGTTCCTTTTTTTTTTTTTCATATATATATATCTTTGAAGATGTACCCACCATCACAGGTGATGAGTCAATCAACAGGAAGAAAGGATGTCAAACAGTGTAAGAAATGGTGCAGAAACAACATATGAGAAAAACAAGGTAGGAAGAGATCAGCTCCTGAAGGTCTTGACCTGCATGCAAGTCCTTCACGCTCAGCAACCATTCAATAGAGAAGGAAACCTCTCTATTGACACAACCATGGCTCTGGACACTTTTTCTTCTCTTTTTTTTTTGCAGCTCTGATGTGGAGTGTGTTGAAGTACCGGATCTCAGTGTGGTGCTCCAGCTGCACTGTGTCCTGCAGAGGACAAGAACCGGAGCTGAGAAGATCACTGTCCTCTGTCTCCAGTGATCGGTCAGAAACAGAATCCTCAACAGCGTCTGCATGAAGTACCTGCCAACATCAAGTGAACAAAACCGGAGCAGTCAAGCCCCAAACTTGACTGCAGCTTATTTATTTGAACGTTATATCACTTTTTTAATGTAATTAACGCTGCATCTCATGTGAGTGTGCGTGTCTCTGTGTTGCCCCTGTCCAGGGTGCTCTCCACCCCTCACCCAACGCATGCTGGAGACAGGCACCGCCTCCCCAAGGATAAGTCTGCATGGACAGCGGAGGTAACCATTGCAAAGTTCTAATGTGGAGCTAAAATTGATTCTGTTGATATATCATTAAAAGTATAAAAGAATATTTTTAATGCACCCCAACCACTTTTTTAATTCACATCCTGTTTGTCTCACATGCATGTTCACAAATGATGCTATAGTAAAAACGACAAGCTCTGTTTCTAAAGTCTGAATGTTGCATTAAACTGTGGTGAGATGCAGCATAAATGCAATGCTCATCAATTCCACAAGGCAAAGCAAGAACAGGATTTAATTTGACATCTCCAACATTAAATGTTTCAAACATTTTTTGCAGACTCTCCTTACATTTTTAACATTAACATGTTAAAAAAATGTTTTACTTGACAAAATTTTTGCCCTCCAATCAGATTATATTAATTATTCTAATTATTTCCAAATGCACAACATGTTCCTATCATTTGAGTTTGCTCCAAATACATTTAAGTGCAATACATAAATTCTACTGCTATGCATTTCCTAACCTTATTTGTGACATAAGGCAATTTTATATTATTGAATCAAAGCAAATATTACTTCCAGCAGATATAGTTGCAAAAAGACTCATTACGTAACAAAAAGTTTGATGAATAATTTGAGTTTTTTTCAAAGTCTGGATAAAATTATTGGATACAGAAAGTGTTACAGAAGGACATGCAGCTACAAATGTCTTCATATTTGGAGTTGGCATAACAGCATAATCTTAATTCAATAATCTTCAGAATAGTACAAAATCTGACATCCTATACATAAAGTGTTCCGCCTGAAATTAGGAAATCTTACAACAAAAGAAAAAAAAACAGAGAGAAAAGTTAGTGTTTAATATCGGCAAAGTTCAATGACAACCTACATCACAAAGCTCTAAATGTAGGTAAAGGTGCAAGTCTTTTACACTTTGGTGCACAGCATTGCATCCAGAAGGCTGTTCGTGTGTTTCACTTGTGCCGTTATGAAACCGTGACCCTTTAAAAGCCGACTGTACTCCGCCGCACTTCGCTGTTTCCCCTCGCTCATGCTGAGAGCCTGCAGCAGCCCTCGGCTCGGGCCGCTTCTGTTTTCATCCAGAAAGATCTCGCTCAGCAGGAGGCCGCAGCCTGGCAGCAGAAAGTATATGCAAACATGCAACGTTAAGAGCGCAAACAGAAAGAATAAATCACCGCATCAGCAAGTAGGCGCTTTTAGCTGGGCTGTTTCCTTACACGGGTCTCACAGCGAGCCCGCGCCGCTCCGTTACTGCTAACAAAGCAGCAGTTGATTTTTTATTTTATTTTATTTTATATTTCAACAACACTGCGACTTGGTGCGTCTAATTGTTTTTAACAGTCTCACAAAATTAAAGGAAAAGGAACTAGCTACGGTTTACAATTTCTACCTGGAGTGCATGCGTCTGAAATTCTGCTCAGCAGAATATGCAGCTTCTCATCGGTCAGGTCATGGAGAATCCTCACCAGGATGTACAGGTCTGCTTTAGGCAATTCGTCCTTTAAGAAGTCTCCTGTCCGAACGGCATGGAAACGGGGAATTCACAATCGAAATGAGAGCTCTAACTCCATTACACAAACAATACAAAATCTAGTGACTGAAAATATCGTGGTTAATAACTAACCAGCTTTGAAAGTGACTCTTTTGTCTGCGTGCTGCCGCTGAAACGTTGCACTCGTCTCCACAACGGCAGGCAAATCGAGCACCGCTACGGACAGGTCGGGGTGGATTTTAATCAACTCGTACGCGATGGCGCCAGTGCATCCTGGAAAACCGAGAAAATCGTAAGCAGAGGAAACGTTTTCTCATTGGGAAAACGGCGAGCTCCTCATCCCTTCATTCCTTACCGCCCACGTCGCAGGCTGTTTTGTAGCTGGATAGGTCAAAGGCCGTTGCCACGGCCGGAGCTGCAAGTTTGGCAGAGCTGTGCATGGCATGCATGAATCTCAGTTTGGCTTCCTTTGAGAAAAAAAAAAAAAAAAAGGCAAGCAGTAAATCAGTGCGTTAATCTTTCTGCAGAAGGTTTCATCTGCACCGCATCAATCAGATAGTGAACTGCAAGATGATCACCTCACAAATCTCTGTAGATGCTTTGACCTTCCCACGCTGGCTAGTTCCCTCCCGCACCCCGCTTTCGAGGTGAGAGAACATGGGCCACAATGTGTCATTGCAGTGTTGAATGTAGGCGTGCAGCGACAAACAAGAATCTGAGCGCAGGAAACATGAGGCCGCGTCTGTGTTCTCAAATCCCGGTTTTGAGCGTCCCGCTTCAACAAACAAACAAAACCGCATCTCAATAGAGATCATTGAAACATAAATTTCATAATTCTAACAATGAAAGTTATATGGAGATTTATTACACACAGAATAACTTATTTTAGTATGCTGCAGCCCTAAATAGGGCAACGTGTGGTTGCCATTTTTAGTAATGACTATGAGTCCATGCCTTCTGAATGCGCTTCATAATCCTCTCAAGACAGGTGCCATCTCTGCGTCTTATACAGTATGTGCCTTTTTCTACCACACTTTTTCCATCCACTCAATTTTCCATTAGTAAACCTTGGCATGGTACTCTGAACAGCCAGTTTCTTTACCATCAGTTTTTATAGATAACGCTTCGTTTGAAGGATGGCAAAGTCTTACAGGCTGACTGTGATGGTGGTCACAGATAATATGACAACAAGAAGAAAAAACATTTGAGATACATCACTTTGTTAAATGAATCTACAAACAATATGCTTTTAGAACTAAAGAAGCCAATTTAGCCACTTAAAAGCTAATTAGTAAAGCTGCTTAGGGAAGATAAAGAACATCAGAGGAATGACTAACTTGTATCTTTGGTCTTCAGCAGTCCCAGTGACACGCAAGCTTCCAGCAGCGTCTCTGTCCCCTTCACAGAGGCTTCGATCTCCTGGGCTATCTGCTCTGCGTTCAGCCCAGGCTTCTTGTGCAGAACGTCAAACAGGCAGAACTTCGATGCTGTGAACAGTGCCTGGGACATTTTTGGGAGATACAGCAAAGATGCATGGATTACAAGATATAATAGTATTTACTAAAGGCTGGTAGGAGGAAAGATCTACAGATAAATTAAGAAGCGCACTTTCAAAATGATACTTTTTACACTTTGTGCAAAAAAATTTTTTTTTGCACTTTTTTTTTTTTTTGCACTTTGTGCAAAAATCTTTTTTGCACAAAAAGCAAAAGCAGATGACACCAAAATAAGAACAGGAAAAGGCACGGGCTGAAGAACTCCTCCTGCAGCAGCAATATTACCGAGATCTTTGCTTTAAAAATATGCAATCTATGAACAGCATCGATAAATCAGACACTGATGTCTGGGTCAAATTAAACCCATTTGTTGGGCTGATGCCTTTTAGAAACTCCTGATGAAAATGTTTCCACAGAAAAACAACAGGCAGTCAATACCAGGTGATTAAAAAGAAAAACCTCAGCATCTTTGTGCTGCTCTGCTAATTTCAACATTATTTATTCTTCGTGTTCTTTTTTTCATAGCTTGCTTGTTAGCATAAATAATTAAGCTGCAAGTGTTTTAGAGCAGAGCACTTTTAAATAATGAAACGCTGATTAATCAGTCATGGTTAATGTTTAAATGATTTCATTGTACATAATGAATAAAAGAAAGAAAGCAACCAGAATACTACAGAAAGGCAGATATTGATATCATACAAATCCATTATCTTTTTAAAATCATATAGGACGTCACTAAAACAAAAACAAAACAAAAAAAAAATGTAAAATTCACATCAAGAGGAAGAAATTGTCAACCTCCACATAATATTCAAAAAAGTTTTTTAAGAAGGAGGGTTAAAAAAAAAAAAAAAAAAAAAAGAAGGAAAAAACAAACAAACAAAAAAAACACACACACAATGTATTAGAAGAGTTCTGTATATCAGTGGGTGAGCAAATGGAAAAGATTAAATGTTGACCTAAAGCAAAGTACAAATACATGCCAGCTTAAAAAAAAAATTATACAAAAAGGAAACAATTGGAAAATATGTTGCGTCAGTTAATCGGCCGGTGATTGAAATCAGCAACATTTTCCATGACCGTCAAGTCAAACGCAGAAAAATGATCATGAAGGGCATCAAAGCTAGAAAGTCCCACTTACTGAAGTCTTTAAACAAACCAGTAAAGAGCAAGTTGTCTTTTGGTGCACGGAGTGACAAACCAGATAAAGAATTTTAACTTCAAACTTAACACTGCCCACTTTTATATGAATTTGTAAAAACAAAAGTAAAAAAAAAACAAACAAAAAAAACGGGTTTGAAATGGGCCCCAGTTCAAGTTGTCCCCTGCCTCTTTTCCAAGGCACTGTTCTATTTAAGCTCAAGCTTGAGTTGTAAAATGCAATACACAAATAAACCTTTGTATGCATTGCTTCTGCTTTAACTTCAGAACAGAACCATTTAAAAGCAAAAAAGGTGCGACTTGCTCACCAGCTGCAAGCTTCGAGAGCAACCTTCAATTCAGAGACGATATAATTAGATGCGCAAGGCAAGTAAGACATTGTGTGGTGTTGACGAAGGTGAGGAACTGTGTAAAAAATGTTTTTTCTAAGTCCCCCCTAACTGCCCGTGAGAACTAGAGGAATCGGCATGAAGCACGGTGAAGCATGAGAGTTTTTTGATGTAGGCTGCCAGGAAGAAGAAAAATGACTGTGACTGCGGAGGTGGTAGGTAAATCACATAAGAGTGCAGCACTGATTGAGCGACATACTTCTACCCCGATGACATGAATCACATTGTGGAAACAACATAAATCAAGCCATAACCATCAAGATGAAAGAGATCAAAAAGGGGGGTGAGCAAAAATGAAGCGGCATTTGATGAAAGAAGTGAGAGATGAGATCGACGCAACACGAGAAAATACATCATTTTGTGGGAACCAGTGTTACAGCAAGCACTCTCTAGAAAGCAAAACAGAAAGAAATGCGCGAGTCTGTAGGGGGAATTCTGAAACATTTTACAAGAACGATTTTTTTTCTTTTTTCCACTTCGTCGTTATGCTCTTCAAAAGGCCTAAGATATTAAACTTACTCATTAAGAGAAATAAAGATATCAATCTCGGCCGTGTTTTATCACCAGAAGCATGTTTTTGATGAGCACAATGAAGTTGCCAGGGAAACTTAAAAACAAAACAAAACAAAACAAAACAAACAAAAAAAAAAAACAGGAAGCAACACAGCTAAAAAAAATGAGCGCAAAAGTGCAAGTTGTAAACCACATTTTGACACCTGGCTCAGCGTTCTCACCAAAATGGCAACGTTTTTCTTTAATTTTAGAACAAATGTGTAATAAAAATAAAATAAAATGTGACCAATAGCCCTTACTGCATAGAGATTCTCAATAAAAACTATAAGCTAAAAGGTAAAATATAGGCTGGAAACTCCTGTTACCTTTGAGGCTTTGAATCCATCCATTATCTCATAAATCAGCTCCAGGTCTCGAGTTTTAGGCTCGGTTTGATCAGCGACGGCTCCATCTCTACTCCTCATTATGGTACTTTCAGAATTATGAAGCTTGATTCCTCCAGCATCCTGTTTCGACAAGCTGCTGACCTTTGCCTCATTTTCTCTGTCTTTCTTCTTCACCTGTAAGAAACACAGCCTCTGTAGCAAAATTAACCAAAGACCAACAGCATGTGTACGTTGACGAACCTTATGAAGCGGGCTGGCCGAAGGGCTGCCGGGTCTGGGGATGGATGTGGAGGTGTCTTTCTGCTCGATCAGAATTGGGGTGGAATGACTGTCGTAGGCAGATTCGGTTCTCACGGGGTTGTCGAAAGAGCAGTGGTTGTAAATAATGTCTAATTGTTTGCAGAAGTGGTTGAGGGGAAACCCGACAACGTTTAAGAAGTCTCCGTGGACGTACTCCACCAGCATGCCGCCGAGAGCTTGAATGCCGTAGCCACCAGCTTTGTCCCTGACGCACACATACACAGAAAACATTTCACTTCACGGCATTACACAGACTGGAAGCAGTAATATGTGTTTAGATAGAGGGTGTGTTGGAAAACTAACACTGCACACCGCCCGGAGCAACCTTTTTCCAAGGTGAAACATGGTGGTGGCAGCATCATTCTATGGAGGATGCTTTACTTCAGTGACAACATAAAAACTGCTCAGACTTGCCAAAACAGGGCGATTGTGAAGGAAACCCTGGAAAGCAAACCTGAACATATAATCTGACACCAAGTGCGTTGGTGTCAGATTAGCAGGAAATGGACTGACAGATAGAGGCTTTGTTTGCAGCACTACTTGCACTGATCTGATGGGCTACGGTGAAGAAAGAGCTGCACTTTCAATTTACATCTACGGTCCGATCATCACAGAGTTATGAGGCACAGATCATAATTGAACAAAAGAGGTGTTGGAAACAAGCAGATGAAATGAGTCTCTTCTGGAGGACTGCTGGATGGAGGGTTAAAGAAAAAGGGTGAGGAGCTCCATCATTTAGGGGAGAGCTCAAAGTAGAGTTGATGATTCTCCCCGCGGGAAAGCGTCAGTCGAGGTAGTTCAGGGCGCCTCCCTTTAGACGTTTTCTAGGTTCGTCCCATCAGGAGGGAACCCCAGGGAAGACCCAAAACTCTCTGGAGAGATTATATAGTCCATTTGGCCAGAGGATGCTTTGGAATACCCCAGGATGGTGCTTAGGAGAGGCATGTTCCGGGTTCCATCTTGGTCCTGTTGCCCTCATGACCCAGTTTCAGATAACTGATTGATGGACGGGAGGATGGAAAAACCTTGCCAAATCAAACGAGCTGAACACAGCCTTAACAAATTTCAAAGTCCAGAAACGGACGAGTTCATGCACCTCACACTGAGTTAAACCCCGCCCCCCCCCCCAAAAAAACTATGGACTGCTGGGTGATGTGACCACACAAAGAGTGAGTAGATATTACATACTGAATCTCAAAGTTCAAATTTCTATACTCACATGGGCTCACCACTATTGATGTACTCCCATAGCATATCTTGTGAGAGATCAGCAAACTTAACCTTTGTTTCTTCATAGAAGTCTATCAACTGGTAGTCCACTTCATCGTCTGGGAGGGGAGCAGGGAAGGTTCAAAATTACTTTGAAATTTAAAAAAAAAATTATTTCAAAGTTAAAAATAAAAAGAATTTTCTCAACTATACTTTTTTTTTACGTCAAGTTGTAGAAATGTGCCAAAAGCCAAACTGTCAGAATGTTAAAACATACCGTCTTTTTCATGACACAAGACAATGGCAACTCCAGTGAATACACTGTGCTCTTTACCACTCAAACTGAAAAATAAAAATTAAAATAAAATAAAAATCATACTTCTTTTCTGTTTTCAATGTAAATTGTAAGACAGTATAAAGTCCATACCTAGACAGCATCCTGTATGCATCCTGTTTGTCCGCCGGCTTTTCCAGAATCATACCATCGACAGTCTGCAAATTATGACCCAAAAGCACATAAACAGCTAGATGCAAACACGTTTATGATAACATCATGTGGGCAAGTTCTGCAACGCTTTACTCATCTTACCACAATTGTGTCTGCTCCGATCACCATGTCTGGAGTTTTCAAGTGTTTCTGAAGCAAATTAGGCCAGAATATGTTCATGAGAAGATGCAATTTTGCATATTATAATAAGAAAATAGGTAAACTCACAATAGGCATCCTCCTGGCCACCTCCAGGGCCTTCTGCTTGGCTGTCTCAACAGCATACTCATGAGGGGCTTTGAAAAGTCGTTTATCTAGAGTTTCTTTGAACCAAGACGGCACCACCTCAAAACGTAAACCCTGGCGTGCAAGAGAGAAAAGCACGATTGAACAATTTAGAGTGCAAGCATCTGTGTCTAAATTAATAATAATTGAAAAAAAAACAAAAACAAAAATGAATGCAGGATGTCTTCATCTCTGAGGCAAACTTGTAGGAACCACACCATTTTTTCACAGTCTCTTAAAAATTCAATCCATTTGAACAGAATGTCATTTTATTAAATAACTTGACAGCAGGAGAGCAATATAATCCACACGTTTGCTGTGACACTTTTAATGAATTTTGCAAATCTGGTAACATTATATTTGTAACAATAGTGGTTTTGGGGGCTGCTTTACTCAACCAAACACACACACAGGCACATACCGCATTGCGGAGTATCTCCAGTCTCCTAGGAGAGGAACTGGCCAGTACAACCAGTTTACCAGAGAGCTTAGAAATGACTGGATTTAGCACCATGGTGGCCTTAGAGTTCAGCTGACCTGAGAGGTGAAAGGAAAGAGTGAAGTGTTATGGATGAGGCCACAGATCAATCAGACACACAGACAATCGATCACCTTGACTTCACGCTTTGCCATCAGCTCATCAATGAAACTCCAGAAGTAAAATCACAACACAAGCTGCACCTTCAGTGTGAGATTTTATTTAAATCCCGTTTTTACTCATGTCATTTTGCACACATTGTCAATGGATGCGTTGCCATAACAGCAAACCTTCAGCTTCCTCACATGATGTTCAGCAGCGACATGAAACCAGTGAGGTTTGCATAGTTTTGGACAGATTGTGTTTTACGCTGCAGCGTCTTTACACTGAATAAACAGACTAGCATTTGCAGCCACTGGAATCAGCGATGCGGTATTCAGGACAACGTGTGTAAAGTTAGTCATGCATTTATGTAAAGTTATTTGTGTAAACCTATGGTTAGTTAGTCACTCACTCACACAGTTCAAGCAGCAGCTACCTCATGTAAGCTAACTTAACAGAAACCCGTCACAAAACCAGCAAGGTTCACTTCTCCGACTCACTCTGCTTCGCGAACGAGAATTAATTTGAAAATTTAAGTGTCGTTTCATTCAACAGCTGTTCGCTGGTCTCCCGTCTTACCTGCAGAAGCCAGGAAACTTGGAAAGAGCAGCTTGCTAAGATAACCCGAATGACGGCTGCAACGTGATGACGTAGCCCGCAGGTGAAGGATCGAATGCCTTTGGGTGCGCGCCATTCTTCAGCCGGCGTCGAATGGAGAACATTCCACCGGCGAAAGCGGCGAACTCCAGTTTTTGTTGATCAAGTAAATATATGAAAATATTGTCTAAAAATGTCGCCAGGCAGCGAGCGGAGGCCGAAAACACCTCACCCCTTAACATTTTATAACATCCAATAATACATGTCATACATGACATGTATTATTTATCATATTTATTTAATGTTATTTATTTAATGTTATAAAATGTTATAGAATTTGTTTTATTGATCCCCAAGGGTGAAATGCTTATTTCAGTTCACCTCTCTGGCCTTGTGGATGAGTCAGTTCAGTCTATTGGTGTCCTCCACTTTCAGCCTGTTGCCCCAGAACGCCACAGCAAACAGGATAGCACCTTCAACCACAGACTCAAAAAAACATCCTGTACAAGGTCAAGTAGATGTTGGAGGACCTCAGCTGCTTCAGAAAATAGAGGCAAATTCCTGTAGAGAACGTCACTGTTTTTAATTCAGTTCAATTTACAATCAATATGGACTTCCAGATATTTATACGCCTCCACAATGTCCACACTGACGCCCCGGATGAAAACAGGGGTCGCCGACATCCCCCTCCTCGGATCCACCACCAGTTCCTTGGTCTTTGTCACACTGAGCTGCGGGTGGGTCAGCTCACATCATGTGACTCAGTAGCCCACAGCAGCCCCTCCACTCAACCTCATCATCACCCTCACTAATACAACCAACTGCAGTTGAGTCATCCAAAAACTTCTGTAGATGACAGACATCACTGAAATAGCTGAAGCCAAAACTATAAAGGGTGAATAGGAAGAGCGGGGAGAGAAAGTCCCTCGTGAAGCCCCTGTGTTGCTGACAACACAGTCTCACACACAGCGCTGCAGGTGCATGAACTGTGGTTTGCGAGACAATCTGGGACACAAGAGGGAAAGCCACCTGCATCGGCATCAGTTCTCATCAAGTAGACCTGGATTGATAGTGTTGAATGCACTAGAGATGTCAAAAAAAAAAAAAAATAGTCCTTCACATTTTTTGTTAAATAAAAAAACTTAACATAAAAGTATAAAAAAGGGATTTAAAAAATTGGGTGATGGTATAACACCTGGTAATTGAATTAAAATCTCAAGACAACCACTGCCATGCAGGTGTTTATCTACTTAAAGGAGCTTTGGTTTCTTCATTCAAAGGGTTTAAATATGGTGTTGGTGATGCGTTATACAATTTCTTTTTACTTTACTTGTCTTGGCACAATATTTGAGCACCTAGACCTTTGCTTATTTTTAACTCCTCAGCACATCTCTAATGTGTCTGACTGGCAAGGCACACATCCACTCTACAGTGGACGAGAAAAGTAATACTGACAATGACGAAGATAATAATCACTTTATACAACAAATCTTGATAACAGAGGGGAAATCATTTAATAAAACAAAAGGACAACATTGTCAATTTCATACATTTATACACCACATAACACTGACATCTTTATAAACAGATAAAAAACAAAACAACAACCTTAAGATAAAACTTATTTGGGGTTGTTAAGGCTAACATAATATGTACATTTTTACAACAGTTCACAGTTTTGGATGCTACATATTTTTGTAAAAATAACAGACACGATGTGATGTTCAATATCAGCACATGCTGTTGGTTGATGTTTTTCACTCTTTTATTTATACAGCAGCTAATCCTAATGGTTCATGTAACGTAAAATGTTCAAAATCTTATTTTAGTTAGTATGTATTCAATAACAAGATCAGCAGGGAAAAGTTGTGACATTTTAGCAACAATTAAAAGACGGTAAAACAACGTTTTTGAACAAATAAATTATTTGTTCAAAAATAATTTGTCATTTTTGAACAAATTAAAAAGCAAGCCAACCGTCTGAATACAGAGTTTGTTTATAATAAAGTACAATCATGAAACAGTGAAAAGAATTGTTCTTATAGAGCTTAATTATAGAGTGATGTCATGGGGTTTGAAGTTGCTTGTTCACAGTAAGCAGGGCAAGGATTAATGGACACAGACGTCTCATTTGCTTTTTACATTATATTTCATTTTACTACCATACAAACAATTTTTGACATCCATACTTGTTCAATCCAATTTATATAAATATAATGCCATTATTTGGATAGATCGTTCATGGGATTTTTGTAAAATACATTCTGTCACTGTAAGCCCATTTTATGCAACAGTCCTAACAGCCGCTCATTCATGGTTGCTATTTTGTGTGTGCGACTGCAGCATCTGCAGGTATCAGGTTACAATTTCTAACACCTACGGAAGATCTGATGATTGGTGAACAAGCGAAATGACTGTGGGCTCAACATACAAGCTTGCGGCACTCTGTGATTTCCCAACCACTTGATTACATTTAAAATGGAGAAAACACTCAAACTATGATTGGACCAATAACATTTTAGTCACTGTCCGGCAGCTTAAACCTTAAAAGCTATTGTTAAAGGAAGAGACATATGTATGAAGATTTTGCAATATGGACCAAGAACAAATGTTGCAAGATCTCAAAACCCCTCCTTTCCTTTAGTCACTTGTTTTCTTTCGCAAGTCTCCCTTTAGTTTTTGGTTTGTTAGGGTAGTTACGGCATCCTAAAGGCACCTGAATACGTTTCCTCACCTTATAAATCAGCTTATCCAGAGTACAAAGTCTCTTTGTTCTCCAACCTTATAGAGTCTGCACTACTCAGGCTCTGCATATTCATTATCTCTCTGAGCTTCTGCCTGAAGTCTTTTGAAGCAAAGTAATAAATGAAAGGATCCAAACAGCTATTCAGACAGCTAAAACAGAGAGAAAGCTTATAGGCCATGTACAAAGACTTGTCATAGAAGAGCCTGAGGACACTGTGAGCCAATAAGAGGATGTTGTTGGGAGCAAAGCAGAGCACAAAGACCAGCAGAACGACAACAGCCAGACGTATGGCTCTCCCTTTCTGGACAGTCTTGGAATCACTGGACAGCTTGCATATGACACTAATGTAGCAGAACATTGTGACACAGAAAGGAAAAAGGAAGAGAAAAACCACCATGCTGAACAGGAAAGCCGCCCAAGCCCCCACGGTCGGCAGCATGTTTTTTTTCAGCACGTCAAAGCATGTGATGATCCTGAGCTCTGGGACCTTGAAGGTCAGGTCGGTGGTCATAAGAGGGTACAAGACACCCAGGACCAAACCCCACATCAGAAGGCAGCTGATGACAGCAACAGACTTTCTCTTCTTGTTCTTCCGGAACCTCATGGGCTTCACGATGCCCAGGTAGCGGTCAATGCCGATGGCCATCATGGTCAGGATAGAGCAATACATGTTGGCGTAGAAAACGAGGGTCATGAAGCTGCAGGGGGGAAGCAAAAAAAAAAAAGAAAAAAAAAAAAGAAAAAGACTGTGTTTCATTACAGGTTTAAGAAAAGCAGGAAAAAGTTGTGACATTTTGGCAACAATTAACAGATGGTGAAACATCAGAAGTAGATTGAGAAGTCAAATGACTCATCTTCTAATTTTATCTGAACAAATATTAGTTTTAAAACAGCAATTTCATTGTAGTGATAAAGTCTAAACATTTTTTTTTTTTACTGGAAAAGAAATAGAAAGTTCTTGAAGCATTAATACCTGCACATATTAGACCCCAATCTCCAGTTGTATCCTTGGAGCTGGTAGGCGATTTGAAAGGGGAGGGCGGAGCCAAGAGCCAAGTCGGTGAGAGTTAGATTAATCATGAATATGATGGAGGGCGTTTTTGGGGAGGTACGAAACACCAGGAGCCACATTGAGAGGCCATTTCCCACCCAGTTGATGACAGTGACAAGCATGTATATAACAGATATGATAGTGCTGGTGTTCACATCCCGGAACAGCGACAGGGTGGCGTTATCGAGCTGCGTCCGGCTGGAATTCCCCGTCATGATGGGACGGAATGGGCACCTTTTACCTGTGTGTCAGAAATCAACACAAGTTTTTTGTTTTTTTTCCTTTGGTCCTTGGTAGTCATGTTCATTTGTCTACAAGATAACATCAGAAATGTAACGATGACAAGCAGGTATTTTCACAAACATCCCGTTACTTTTGTAAAATCAGAATGAAAAGGCAGAAAAGAAAAGAAAAAACATGCCATACCAGAAATCACAAAGGAGGGGGATGAAAAAAAGACAGACAGCTTCTCTGATGTGATGCACGCAATGCATATCTTTTTTGGAGCTAAGGCTTTTTTTTTTTGAGCTAAGGTGTGAAAATGAGATTCAGGTTCCATCAGCCTGGGTTGTTGGTGTGCGAGAAGAAAGCACATGCAAAAGGGTGGAGTTTTCACACAGGAAAAGGGCATGCATGATTTGTGGTAAGGTATGCAAAAACTCTCAGCACCTTTTATACAGTTGCAAAGCTTCAAAATGTGGATTTCAAAACTAAATCTGCCTCTGACATGTCTTCAACTGACAAGAAATAATCGTATCTCATCAGTCCCAGCGAGTGGTTTGAAGTCAGGATGTCAGCATGGGTATGGTAAGCAAACACTTTCTCTCCTGTGTGGTGGGGATGGTGTTGGCGGTACAGGAGGTTCCAGGTTGTCAAAAAAGCTGAGACTTGTTATCTTTGTTTCTTAATAATTGACACCAGCTCTCCACTTAATTCCCTGAACCATTTGTAGTCTACACTGCCTTAGATTGAGTAGATTTCATTTTCTCGCAACACTGTCTCCTGGGCAGGTAAGCCAATAAGGTGTTACGGGTATTTGGAGAAACATAGTGACAATTAGTTTTAGTGCACTGTCACACAGTGCACTAAAACTGTGTGACAGTGCACTAAAATTGTCACACAGCTTTAGTGCACTGTCACTAAAACTGTGTGACAGTTTGAGTGATTTCCTCTTATTTGAAATCACTCAAAATCAAAATTGAGTGTATTGTTGCCGTCAAGCAGATCGTAAAACAAGCTCAGATTCTTAATTTCAACGTAGCCCATTTAATAGAAAAAAGCGTCCGTTGCAAATTAGAGACAACAGGCACAACTGAGTATACAAGTTTCATGAACGGACACTATTCTATTTATGCACCTCATCGAAACAGTGTTTTTTCATCAAGTTTTTAACAACATTCTTAAGAGCGCTTGCGCTGAGAAGTAGTAAATATGATAAGCTCAGCAAATGTGCAGTTCTGCTGGTGTTTGTTGCTGATGCTAGTCTGTAGGAGCAGAGAGGGGGGAGTACAAGGGAGAGGTGCTCTGTGAGGCAGACGCTCCTTTTGGACACTGCAGCTCTGAGATGGAGCGTTTCAGCGCCCTGAATGACTGTGATGGAAGAATTAAGAGTTTCTCAAACATTCATGAAAGAGTCAAAGCAACACGCCGAGTCTGTTTTTGATGAGGGAATAACAGTGTATCAGGAAGTAATGCTCAAAAAAGTCGATTTTACATAATACCCCCGAATATAAATTATCATTACATTATTGGAATATCTTTTAATCCAAAATTTTACATTTATTTATTCGCTATTATGTAACTATGTATTTAATAGGTACTAACATAAAATTAGTTTGCGCCGACCAAGACACCAGCTCCGTCCCGACCGAGTCAGCTTTAGGCAGGTGTAGAAAATGGATTGATTAATAAGTTTCAGTCGTGCCCAATAAATGAGGAACCAGGCTTGTTGACTTTTAAATACACAGATGAAGAAAAAGTAAAAAAAAAAAAAAAAATTAGCAACCGTAAAAACCTGGTGAAAATTCTTTGAAAGCTGTTCAGAAAACATTGATCTATATCACTCTAACGCAAAATTTGGCCAAAACAAAGAAACAAAACAAAATAATATAAATAATGTTAACACAGTAACATCTTTAATTTCCACATCCTATTCGAAATAACTCACTTTGGTTGTTTACTTATTATCACCATTGTGCCCGGTTGAGTAGTTGTTCTCAAAAACAAAGTATGTTACAAAAAGGTAACTTCTCTGTTGTTGTTGTTCATGTCGAGTAACTCGGCACAAACAAGAACGCCACGTTGTCCAAATTAGACACCCTAAGTAGTTACATCACACATCGATACAATAACACAATGTACGGATGATTAAAGCACAGAATTAAAAGCAAACAAAAGGTGCCACGGAGAACAGATTAAGGTTAACACTGAACTGGAAGTAGCAAAAAGTTTGCCACAGTTGAAATTTGTAGTTTAAAACGTACCTTTGTGAGCAGCGAGGCAAATAAGGCAGGTGGGCACGTGTGTGGCAGTTGTAGATGGAGGGACAGATACTTTGACTGAGGAAGGCTGGTGAGGAAACGGGGTCTAAACTTGATAGAGTGCCACTGAGAGGAAATGCACCATGTGACAACCGTCATCCTACCAACTGTAGTAACGGCCACGTGTTTGATTCACGGTTGAAATCGAAGCTGCGGGGCACAGTCATATCGAAGGCTTCCGACACAACCGATCTTGATACGTAAAACACTCACAACCCTCCATTCATCTTGCATTAACTCTCACAACGATGTTAATATTCTCCACTCTTCACTGACTTGCACACTTTCAGAGCACATCATACAAAAAGTACAACACAGTGGATCCTTATAAAGAGCTTCTGGTGAACCACAATGGAAACACAAATATGTATTAGGGAAATCCCAACATGCCATGTGTGACGATATCACTTTCTGTTATGAGCGTCTGCTTAAATAATAATAAAGTTCACACCAGTTCAACAGCAGAAAGAACACGCAAACAATATACACTAAATCAGTGAAGTTATTTACCTTCTAAGCTTCTAAGTACACACCCAGATACAATACCAACACACCGTATTTATATTTATTTAAATTTAAGTGTGCTGCGAGAAAGTCTGCTTTAAAGTGAAGACAGAATGCGATAGTTGGGGATTGCTCACGAGTTCATGCAACGTGTGCTCTGATGCGGCCAGTTTCCTGTTGATTGTTACAGTTCTGCTTTATCTAGGGGAAAGTTTGCCAGGCACAGTTCATGTTTATCTCTCTGAGCAAGACACCAGATAACGCACAGAATAATAGCAATTTGTTGTAATACAGAGTGATTTAAAAGGAAGGCATGTGTATGGCAGCGTACCTGCTATGCACATTTGATCAGCCTTCTGGTTCACTCAGAGCGAGAAGGGCAGGACTGTCCTCGACAGCCCTGGCTGTAAGTGACTCATTTCATGTGCAGAATAAGCAGTTATGGAGCTAAAACAGCCTCGCCCAAAAACAACCAAAATAACCGAATCCAAGCTAAATGCGTCTTAACTGCAGACATTTATTTTCTGACAGTTCAGCACACACACACACACACACACACACACACACACACACACACACACACACACACACACACACACACACACACACACACACACACAACTGAAAGCAGAAAAACCAAATCATTCCCATACCGTCTATTTACATAATGGAAGGCTTTTAAAACTGACTTATTGACAGTTTATTTTGTTGACAGCAGTAAAATAATATATATATATTTTTAAAAATCACGTCACTAATCAATCCAAAATGTCTTAAATGTTATTTATATTTATTCGCAACTTGTTACGTTCATTGGTTACAGTGCCACCAGAAAATATTCACAACAGCTTGCCTGTTCCACATTCGATTACAGCTTTATGTTAAAATGAATATGAACAATATGAGTTTAGTTCTTTTTGACCTGCTCAATATAAGCCATTGCAACACAGTGATAACATTTTTTTCAGACATTTCTCATATTTATAAAAAAAAAAAAAAATTGAATGTAGTAAGTTCATAAGCCCGGTGCATCTGTTTTGGGGGTATTTACACCCTGTTTTTATATATGTATATATTCAGTCATTTTCAGGTATTTCAAGAAATATTCAGCTGGATTCATGTCTGGGTTCTGTCTGGGTCACTCGAGAACATTCACAGTTTGCGCCTGATGCTCCTTCCTTGGTATTTTGACTTTGTGCTTTGTGTCATTGTGTTTGTGTCAAAAGATTTGTTTTTTTACCCTCGTCTGAGGTTCAGGGTATTGAATTGGGTGGCCAAATCTATGAAAGGTCCTGGATAAGGGTTCTGTTGATGCATTACCAAAAAATGACAGTAGTGACGCTTGCCAGTTTTTGTGATTTAATAGAATCATGTGTTTGGGCGTCTTACAGAAAACTCCTTGGTTTTTGCTCTGTCAACTGTCGGACCTCGTATGGACAAATGTGTTCTAGTGGCGATCACGTTCAACCACAAAATTCATCAAATGTTAGTGCTGCTCATCAGTTGTGGTCTGATGTAGGGTATACTTATGCACCTACTATATTTGTTTGTTTTCTTTTCTTACTTACAAAATTGTCGGTTTAACGTTTTTATAGAAAACTGTACTATAAGCTAACTAGATATAGTAATCTATATTTAAAAAAGCTATACTCAAATCATGCAATAAAATATGGAAAAGCATTAAAGGATACTTTCTTGTGGCACTGTATTTGATTATGTACAAAGCATTACGGACACAAAAAAAATCGTGGCATTGAAATTTGATTTTATAATCAATATTCAGTCTGTTGGTTGATTGTAAATATAGTGAAGGACATTTCTTACCCTACTTTTTAAGGATCTGTTGTTTGTCAGTTTTACCAATAATATCTTTATATTAATAGAAATATGTAAGACAACTAAAAACAACACAAATGACAAAATATGCTAAATGTCGGAAAGAAGTTCTCATGCAGAAGGCAAGGCGATCGTCTTGAAAGTACATTTTTCCTGGATGTTTGAACTGAAACACTTCTTTACCACAAAGAGCGAGAGTAGGGTAACTTAAAAGCTGACAGGCCTGAAAGTCAAATAGTAGGAAGAAAGTTCCACAGATACAATTTCATTACCAACCTACAAACAGGAAGAAAGAAATCAGTCAACCAATGACAGCAGCTTCCCTTTAAAACGGACTTTTATGCCCCACTACTTTCCTCTTGAGACCTAGAGTATTCACTGCTCGTCTTTGCTTTTCTCAAACCCCCTTTCCAGTCCCGCTGCCATGGCAACAACCTCATAACAATGCTCCGTCCTGCATTCGGGGGAATGGCCGATGGCGAGGCAGTCATAGCCTTTATTAGCTGAACTCATGCGCTTCCTGTTGCGCGCGCCGGGCTGATAGAGCTGCATGGCAGGACGGTCCTGCAGGATGGGGAGAGAGAGCGATGTCAAATAAAAACAAGGCCAAGTCAGTATTCACGGATGCGCATAGTGTGTAATTCAAAAACTACTTGTAGTGAGTCAAAATGTGACAGAGTTCACACTTTGACTCACTCGTGACCTGAAGATTGAAAGACATTTCAGCCAATCGGTGAGTAAATTCAGTAACTAAACGTTCTTACGTCTTCCAAAAGTGATATCTACCCCCTGAACTTTCTCACAGTTTGTTGTGTTATGAGCAAAGTAGCAAATAATAGACTTTTAAATAGTTCCACAGATATTCAATCAGATTTAGGTCTACACACTGACTTCTAACACATAGACATCTCTCTCAGTGTGTTCAAGGTCACTGTCCTGGAAGGTAACCTGCCACCCAAGTCTTTTGCAACTCTATACATTTTGCCTTTAATTCTCACCCTCTTCCCAAAAATACCACATAACTTTGTGGAAAGCATGTTGGAGATTTTGAGAATCAGAAAACCAAAACCAAACACAATTATTTGTGTTCCACTGCGATTTCCTCACAGGCGCTCAGCATCACGAGAGACATCTGGAACCACCTTCCTGTTCAATCTCATGCTCACCTTCTCGCTCACCTTGTTTCGGAGGCGTTCCTTTCTGTTGCTCAGGTCCTCCCTGTCCTCCTTTCCCATTTTATCTGCCCCGTCAGGACAGTAAGAATAGCCATGGTGATGGCCCTCTTTCTTGGCTCGGTCCTGGCAGTAGCCCTTCCCCCATTTGGTCTCGTCTTTCCGCCGCATGAACTTGTCGAATTCGTAGTGGTGTCGTTGCCGTTTTCGCTCCTCGTCCTTGCCGCGGTGGTCCTTTTCTCTCTGCCTGCGGCCGTGCTGATCTCTCTGCTCTTTGTCGCTCTCAGCCTGACCTCTGCTGGTCAAATGTATATTGAAACGTGTGTCACAGCAAAGCTAGCAGTAACACAAAGGAGGACTTCAGGGTCATCACTCAAGCCAATCAAATACCAGCATAAAATCAATGAAAGGTTGGAACAAGCGGATAACATCAAATTGACGGATATTTAATGAAGATATTAGCTTCACAGCTGTACCGTTAAGGCTTAATGTAACTTATTGCACTTCAGCCTAAGATTTAAAGCCTGAATAACAATCATTTTTCTTCCATCGTGAAAAAATTTACAGCTGTTTTGAAATATTGTAAATACAGTGACAGTAAAAAAGCAGCAAGTAGTGAATTATGTCCACTTTAGTAATCAAAAGAATGTTTTCAAAATTCTCACATTTTCCTAAAAGTTACATCGATACGTTTTTAAAATATTAGCAAGACTTTTTCATATGTGTGAAAGGGATGATGCTGGGTTGCCCTTTGGCTTTCATTAAGAATAAAAATAAACTTTTGCACACTACTTGTTCATTTCATGGATTAGGTGTTTCATACTTTTCTTTTGGTTCTTTTGACTTCATTTGTCCTCCAGTTTTCTCCCACTTGCCCACGCCTGCATCACAAGGCTCACTTTTTTCCTTCATCCGGTCTGAATCAACGTCATCGTCTCTGTCGCTCTTCTTTAGGAGCTATGAATGCAAATATCACAAAATGCATTGCTCTGAGATGTTTAATTGAAATGGAAAGACAAAACGATAGTAAAAGGTATTTTCTCCAGAAATGAGGATCGACCTTAATTTTGATGTCTTTATCGGACAGTTTCTTCTGCTTCTCTGCCTCTTTTCGCTTGCGTCTCTCCTCCTCTCGCCGCTTTCGTTTCTCCTCCTCCCGTTGCCTTTTCTTTTCAAGCTCCCTTCTTCGTCTCTCTTCTCTCTTCTCCTCTCTTATCCTCTGGTGAAAGCGTGAGGCACAGAAAATGATTTCTTTGCTTGCGTTAGCTCTTGTCTTTACAACCGTGCTTCCATCTCACCTGTTTTTCGATTTTCTTATTTTTGATGTACTCCAGGAGAGGCGTTGTCCGTTTGGCTGAAAGCAAACGGAGAAAGAATCAGAAATTGAGTCGATTTCTTCGAATAACATTATCTTTAAGTAAACTGCAAAAAAATACAATAGTTATTTTGTAAATTTTGGACATGAGGTGACTTTTAGTATTTTGGATGCAAAAGATAAGGAGGAGCTGGCGAGTGCATAGTCCAAACAAGCTTATACTCCTTTGTTATTAGTACTTGAAATTAGAGTCACTCACATAAAATTGATTTGGATATTAAAAAATATATCTGAATTAAAAAGCCTTTGACATGTCTGGAGAAAAGACTTTTCAATTAAAACAACACAAATCCATTCCAACAGAAAAAAAGAGCAGATAAAAATCTGCCCTGCAAATATAGATTGGTGTTTTTCTTTCTTCGTTTCCCAACATTTTAACTTCAGAAACAAAACAAAGCATCACCTACTGGTCAGCAGACAAACACAAAACACCTAAAGTAAATATAGTGAAATGTAATTTATCATATAATATTGATATCATCTTACTGTTGGCATCTGGGATATGAATCTTATTGAAAAAAGGTAAGTGTGATAGGATTGTGCTTTTGGTTTTATTCATTTGTCTATATATTGTCTACTCGCTATTGAATTATTTTTTTTCCTGGTTGTTGTAATATTAAAAATGATAAGTTTAGAAAGAGGCTAAAGTCAAAATAAAAAAAAAGAAAAATAAAATGTCCAAAATGTGTGGTATTGTACCAATGAGCTCTCTGGTCTTAGCTTCTATCTCCCCAAGAAGAGTCTCAGGATTAGCCATGGATTTCTCCTCGTCACAGGAGTAGTTTTCCAAAAAGCGCTTGTATTCTGGATCTAAGAGAAATTCATAGAAGAAGAAGAGGAAGAAGAAGAAGAAGAGAAGGGACATGAAATGCAGTTTAAAAAGTCTGTACACTAAACTTACCTGTGCTGAATTCATTCTAAATTCATGCAAGAATAAAGTAAATGCCACACAACTATTAGTACATTTAATGAGAATTGATCTATTTTCCTCCATGTTCCTACCTTCCTCAATGCTTCCGGCTTTGGCATCTTTCTTCTTCAGCTTCTTTTTGGAAATCTTCTGGAAAGGCGCAAACTCTACCACAGCAGGATATTCCTGACCTGGGTGAATTTTGAAAAAGGAGTCAAATTAAATAGACCAGCTGTCAAAAGGTAACAATGGCAACAGATGTTCTAATTCACCTTCGTCAAAGTCAACATTTATCTCCAAAGATTCTGTTTGTATTTCTTATAGATGAACGCCGCAAGTCTACACTTAAGGTTAAAGCTGTCAACACAGTCAAAATGGACTTAGAAAGAATTAAAATACCCTTGTTGTCAATAAAGACATAGCCATCAAATCGATCCCTGAACAGCAGGATGTCTTCTGTGCTTTTAAAGTTGATGTAAGCTCGGGAGAAGAGGTGGGGATAGAGACTGGAAAGGCAAAAACAAACACCGGTCAATAAACGAGGATGAAAAAAGTGGACTATTGAACCACGAGGCCATAAAACCTCATCATACCTTTGATCTGCTGGGAAAAACTCAAAGTAGTCATAAGACGGAAGAGGACTGAGATGCTCTTCCAGTTGCTCCTTTGACAGGTTCGGAGGGAGTCTTCGAATAACCACCTGAAAAAAAAAAGTGGAGAAAATGAATTTTACATCAAAGCAACTCGAGTTTTGATCTTTAACGATTTAAACCTTCACAGTAGTGTGCATCACAGCCATGATACAATCTAAGCCTTAAAGGTCTTTCTGATTACCTTCTTTGGTGAAGGAATGACTGTCAAGGTTGTTATCAACTCGTCTGATAACGAGTCAGTGACCCCTTGTTGCTGATATGAAGGGACGTGACTGAACACAATCATTATTTGGATGATATGTATCATCATCCATGATCATCATTGGATGATGTAAACATGTAAAAAGCCTTCAAATAAATTAAGCTTTTTTTGTATCTAGAGAGAATGTGGAAAGTAGAATGGTCAAAAACACACCGAAAAAATGTTACAGAACAACATCAAGTATTGTTTTGGCAGAAGGTTGCGCAAGCCAGTGAGAGTATTGATGTACTTTTAACACGTCCTGTAAATCTAATAACAATCATATGGAACGACAAAGACTCAACACACAAAGAAAAAAGCAAATACTAATCAGAATTAATGTTGACGCCAATTTTCATCGTTCGTAAGATTGGAAAATCAATGCTGATGCACAATATTTCTTGTGTACCAATAAATAAACATCGATAGCCCAATGTTCACAATGCTTTACAACATCTCAATACATGCCAGTTTGTTTAAAAGGCTTAGATTCTTTAAAAGGCGGTTCATTAAACCACATTGAACAGATTGAGAGCCATCAAGAGATCCTGGGTTCCCCCTGCTGTTCCCAAACAGTGACTTAGTTCCCTTATACCTCGGTATTATACCTCAGTATGGTACAAAAACGATGTAGTTTGCGACTTCTTGAAACAGAGGGGAAACAAGTAAATGAATAAGCGTCATATTTATTCGTTTATGTATTTATTTTGATGAAGGGATAACAGGATATTCCGACGTGCAGCGTTTCCTGGATTCCTTCGCCCAACTGTCACCTGTTAATGTTAAATCACGACAAAAACAGGTCCAATAACTGTAGCACAGACACAATTCAAAATAAATAAATACATACATAAATAAAGAGCAGTAGTTTTCACCCCTGCTTCCTCAAATTCCCCTCTTCTGACCCTGTTGCTATCCTTGGTGCTGAAACCTCCTTTCCGCCCCCTCGAGTCTCCATGTCTGTTCGTAAACAACAGCTCGGCTACGTACCTTGGTGAAAACCTCCTTCTTCTCTTCTTTCGGCTTGGCGTTGGCGAGAATGTTTTCTTGCTCTCTTGGGACGTCTTTCAATTGTATCTCGAAGATGCTTTTCTCCTTACCCGCGGTCATTTGGTCCTTATCAGACCTCATTTCTTCCCATCTCCCTCAAATTCGCTTGGTGTTGAGCGTTGCCGTGTCCTCGCGAGACTATGATAGTCAAATATCGCGAGTGGTAAGAAAATAGGCTTTTTAGTTTATGGTTTTTACCATGTTTTTCTGGTGATTTAATCGTGTGGAACATTTTCTGAATTGTCTATTTGCGCAGTGTGTGAAGGAATACTAATTCTCTGGGAAAAAAAAAAAAAAAAAAAAAATGAAAAAACGAACTTCACCTGAACTTAATCCAGTTTGAGGTCACTCTGTATCAGCTGCTTGGAGAGCGGTGGTTCTGTTTGGCTCTGGGATGGAACAGGAAGAGCTGCAGGAGTCCAGTTCTCCAGACCGGTTCCCTACCCGCCTGTGGGAATCTCGGAAGGGAACTGAAAATAAATCCTCATCTGTCACAACCCCTTTGCGAGGTTGCATTCCACTAATATTTCACTGTACACATAAACTCACCATTAAGTAGTGTATTCGTTCCACTGCTTGTGTCGAAACGCAGCCGGGGTCCCTCAGGTGTGGATACCGAGTTCTTCAAGTTGGAGACGACAGAGGAACAGGTTTCCGGATCTTGACAGATCCGATCGCTGGTGTAAGTGCTGGTCGATTTAGACGGAGTGCAGCCCATTTCTAATCCAACTAACAGGCATGACATCCATTGAAAGGCGTGCTAATCTCGGTTTGCACACAGGATTTAGGAGAGTTGCCACCAGTGGTGGTTTTTGCATGAATGGCTCCCTAGACGAGCCCCTCCTTCCTTTGCCCCATCCACAACTGAGCACACGCCTTCTCACTGATAAAAACATTACAAATATTGATCTGATAAAGTAGGATTTGGATATACGGGTGGATGAATGAATTGATTTTAACAAACCCGAGAATATATATAGATATTTTTCCAAATAAAAAGTTTCTTAAATCACAACCCGCTCTAAACATCTATGTATTTAACCAGGTTTAACCAGTTAGCATGCGTTTCCATGCTTTTCTAAATCTTGCTAAATGATACTGTACACATAGCGACAGACAGAAACAAGACATATGAAGAATTTAAGATAAATGCATGGTTTATTGTAGCAATAACCAAAAATCAAATCTGATTTTTCTCAGCCAGCTCTTTCTTCAGAGTGAAGATCCACAGGTTAATAGGCAGGGAGGATCCTGCCTCAGGCATTAAGCAAGTGACTTTAAACGTCCTTGTGTTGTGAGGTGCGTGGCTGTGTTTGTTCCTGTCAGGGGGCCACATGTTCCCAGTGTTTTTAACCCCCAAGTAAAACAAATTCAACCCTTCAAACAAGGCATGTGTTCACTTCCCCCTCCTTTAAAGTGCGTTCTTGTGAAATTGTGGTAAACGCCATGTGCTGCATACAAATACATGTTAAAAATTTTCACAAGAGCATTCTGATACAAAAATAACACACAGAATGGGGAGTCCACATGGTGGAGGACATCTGCTAGAGTTTTTGGCCGACTGTTGTCCTCGGGGCGTGGACATGTGTAGCTGTGACGACCAGTTGCTACAACAGTTCCGCCTCCTGACGGGACGAAATCACGTGCTGGTGTCTGATAGGGTGTCCAGCATCACGTCGCTCTCGTACATGTCGCACTCCAGCGTTAATGAGAGCCGGAGAGGCGTCTCCAGCATCATCTTCTCCTGATTGGACGCCGGCGTCTCCAACATCGACAGGTTCGTCTCTTCCGACCTTGGCGTGGCTTGAAGGTCGGTCGACTCCGATGTGTTCAACATCTTCATCAAGGCTGGGGTGTTCAAACTGCCTCGCACTTTGTCATTGATGTCGGTGCCTTTTTGAAAAAATAAATAAAACATTTTTGAAATTAATGCAAGTATTGTTCATATTTATTGTTTTATATGTTTTATGGGTATTTGAATTCAACAACTGAACTAAAGGTAAAACCATTGCTAATGTTTTCCTACAATGCTTAGTCTTGTAGATATTCTAGAAATGATTTTATAACTCAAATTATATTGCTACTTATGATAATAAAGGATGATAAAGATGATACAGAATGTGATAGAGTGGGAACACCTTTAAGAAATGGGCTAACGTGAATCTTCAGCAAAAAGTGAAACATACTAAGACTTTACTACCATATCTAATTGTGGGGCCCTATTAAATCTGTTTTATTACTTTACTGATGTATGTTTTTTTTTCTAAATTTCACTCCCTTTTCTCTGTTTTCCATTCTACCTGTATTAATTATCCACAAAGTGTGTAATTATGGATTGAATGGACAAAATCTAACGAAGCAGAAATCATAGGACCCTATCTAACCATCTAAAATCATTCTTACCACATTATATCCACTTGTCTTACATTAATGTGAAAATGTATTACATTTTATTTTGTTAAAACAGCTCCTTAAAATATGAAGAAAATGTTGTTTTTCAGACCAAGTGAAATTGCTGAAAAAAATAAAAAATAAAAATAAATATATATATATATATATATATATATATATATATATATATATATATACATATATATATATATATATATATATATATATATATATATATATATATATATATATATATTTACTTTCAATATAACACAAACCTATATATGCGTCCGTGTCCCCGATGTACATCTCAATACAATGGCCAAGCATCGTCACTGAGAAAGTGTCGTCCCTTTTCAAACCGAGTGCCTTTCATAGAGACGAACAAAAACACATAACAACTCTGGCAACAAACAAAACAAAAACTAATCTACATCAATCCAATGCCAAGCTACTTTTTATACCGGTGTTAAAACCGTAACCAAGACAACAAATAAAAACATTTTATGAATGTTTTATAGTTTACTTGAAATATTTTGCTTCTCATAAAAACCTGACTGGAGAGCACCTTATTATAGATACTTGTTCAAACTAAAGTGCTGTGATGTACATGTTCATACATTTTTTCACACTTAAAATAACCTCTCTGCTTTTAACAACAATGAACTATCGACCACAATGAAGTTGAGAAGTCAAACTCTTTTAAACTCACCGTGTGAAAGTAGTCGATAGCACTTTCAAAGTCCCCCATGAGGCTGTGCACGTATCCTATGGCAGAATAGGTGGAGGCATGCTGTGGGATCAACACTAGAGCTTGACGATGGTACTCCAGAGCCTGGTCGTACTTTCTGAAAATATGAAGCGCGTTTCAAACATCTGTTATTCAAAGACTGAATTTAATAACACTAAAGGTTGAATAGTATTTAAGTCCTGTATTTATCACATGACACAAAGCATTTGTTCAATACCTTTGACTGTTCAAGTTTAAATTTTTGAAACAAGAATGCTATTTTCCCCATAGCCTCAGAAGCTTAGCAGTTAACAGATTAAAAAGAAATCTATAGTAGGTTCAAATATAGCTTACAAGGTGTTGGATCACTTTACATTAGGTCATAAAAAAAAACACAATTTAATGACTCTGTACTTACTTTAGTTTTCTACACACGTGACCCAAGTTGTTCAACAAAGGCTCCCACTTGTCCACAGTAACCTAAAATTCAGTCAAAAAACTAATTATAAGTAAGGCTTACGCAGAACGTGAATTTAAAAGCCACATATTAAATTGAAATGAATCACCTCATTCCCTATGGCTTTGATTTTCTCCATTGCATCTAGAAATAACCTTTCTGCCGTCTTCCACCTGCACCAGTCGAGGAGGCAAAACATGCAGATATTTTATAAAACAACAGCTTATGCTAGCAATATTTGCAGAGCATTGTTTGCAATGGTAAATTCAGTGAAAATTATCAAAAAAGTTGCACAAAGACTAAAATGAACTTAAAAAAAAATAGGAATACTGTGTCTTGTTTGATTGGAGCAATATACTCACTCTCCATTTTGAAATGCAACCACGGCCACCTCATGTATGACAAACGGGTCTTCTGGGGCGATACTAAGCGCCTGGCTGAAAAAACGTTCAGCTAGTTTGGAGTTGTTAGTTAGACCGTACTCCAGCCCGATGTAGAGCATGGGTAAGTGACATCTATGGAAATCAAACAGATTTAATGTAAAATGAAAACATGTAGTATTTTAAAAGAAAGTAAAACTTGGCAAAATGAGAGAGAGAGAAAAAAAAAATGGGACCACGGTTAACCCTATCCTAAATAAACTTGTTTTCAAACTGTTTAAAGTGATCAGGAGGTGCCATTGTAATGGGTCTGAGTTTGATATTATCTTGTGGATTTGACAACTTATTTTCTTGAGCGGGAAAACTAATGTTCCATTAAATCCAAATCCAAAAAACATTTCTAAATATGTCTGTTTCTCATACAACCTTTCAGTATTTGAGCTTGCTTTGTTGCTGCCTTTAGCGTATACATGCAAGAAAAAGTTTGAGTACTTTGCATAGAAGTAAATATTTTAGTAATTATCCCTGCACAATTGCTTGTTACCACAGAGACCAAACCACAAGGCAGCAGTTCAATACATGTAGACTGAAGAGAATTTACTGACGTTCATACTGACCATAAGAATCAGGGGAACAAAAAAACACAAGATTTGAATGTGACATGATTATTGATGTGAGTAATATAGAACCTATTGATCAGAGTGAGAGGCTGGCCTAAAAACAAGAGAGAGTATCTAGTGGGATCCAGTTGCTACCTACCCTTTCATCAGCTGAGCAGCAGTGAAGTATGCAGCCATGGCTTGGTCATGCTCACTTTCCACTGCAAAGGAGTGACCATAGGCGATCCACGCAGGGCCATAAGTTCTCTCTAGAGTGGTGGCTTTGCTGCAAGAAGTAAAAGTAAAGAAAAAATAAAAAGCCGATTTCAAGAGGAACTAAGCAGGACAGCTTTTCTTTTGACTGCAAATACCTACCTAAGGTATCGCCTAGCGTGTTCATTTTTGTTGCCAACCATGAGATAATAGCACCCAACCGCAAACCAGGAAACCTGAGAAAAATGTAATTTAATTGCAAACACAAAAAAAGCCAATGGCTGAATTTTTAAAGAAAAAAAAATAAGAAAAAAAATATTTACTGGATTGTTGGGGTACAAGTCCACAAGTCTGTGTGAGAGGTAAAACAGCTCTGCAATGAAAAAGAAAAAACTGATCAGTCCTTTTAACTCTAATAAATGAGGTCTGTAAATGTACACACCCTGTTCAAGTTAAATTATTACCATTTGCTTTTCCAAGCTCTACCAATGTTCCTATGTGAACTGGTAAACAGTTGGCATGGAAAGGGTCTTTCACCATTACCCTGAAAAACAAACACCATGCTTTGAAAAAAAACAAACAAAAAAAACAAAAAAAAAAACATATCACATCTTCTGAGTCAAAGCTTGAGGTTAGGAGTCTTTTAAACTTCCTGTTTTTAATCGAGTGGGGTGGGGGGAACAACAACCTTCTTACAAAGTAACACAACTTCTGTTTCTTCATTGTTTCTGTCAATTTACTGACATTTAGTACAAGCGAAATAAGAGGAACTCTGTGACTGCTTATCACAAAAAAAAATGTTTTATGCAAATTTTGAGTGGAAGTACGCATTTCTGCTCAATAACACCAAGTTACTAGGAAAAAACCTAAAACCCAAATGGACACCTACGTCGACGTGAGTTTGTAGCACATCTTGAAATCACAGTTATAATAATGCCTCTCAGCAAGAGACACGACTACATCCAAGTTGTTCTGGAGACCGTTGACCATCTCCGGCACCACCAGATCGCTGGGCTTGTTATACTGCAGAGGAACAGAAAACAAAAGTGCGTGAGACGGACGTTCTCTGTGTGACAACCAAGAGTCAGATATGGATCTGAGCGAGTGCAAAAACAAGTTCTGACAAAGACCTATGGAAATGTGTTACTATTTCAAAACAAAGCACACAAAGTCTGACATTTAAGTGGCTTTTTAGTTGAAAAAGAAACAACTGGGTAAAAAAAGAGAAAACCGACAAAATATAAAGATAATTTCAAACACGGTAGTTGAATGCATACTGAAGGGGTCGGGGAGAAACACTCATTTGATTCAATTTGTTGTACCAAATATACATCTAAACTTTGCAGGACATTAACCCTTGAAAACTGGAAGTGACCATCTCTGCTCTGAAGAGTCAAAGAAATCTGTTTCAACTCAAAAATACTGAACACTTTTAGTAACATCTGGGTTCACAGAAAAATAAAAGAAACGATATTCCAAAAAAACTTTTCTACTTTCCAAGTTGGAACATGATTAATATAAAATATAACTGATGCACCAATCAGAGATCAGATTAATTGGATCTGATAGGATATTAAATGGTCATATACAGAAAAAACAATTTTTTCTGTTTTTATTAAATACAACAGAGCTAAGAATTTCCACCATCTCTAGTTTTCAAATGCATTAACCAACATACGTACTTAGGTGCACTTTGCTAAGGAATGTGTGCCTTGACACATAAATGGGGATTGTGTTATAATTCCCTAGATTCAAAACCACTATATATATATATATTTTTTTTTCTTGTACAAAAAGAAATCAAGTGCAGAGCCTCCTACCTTCTTTAATTTGTTCTCAAAAAGGAAGTGTAACAGCTCCTCTTCTTCTTCAGTGCACTGCTGACTTAGAGGAAGCGAGTCCAGGAAGTCCTTTTCTGTTGCAAGGATGATGTTTATGGGAATGTGAAATCGTTATAGAAGTACCAAACAAATAATAGGTGGCAATGAGATTATCCGAACAGATTAACCTCACCTTCCTGTGCTGTCAACATGTGGTGGGATGTTAAAAGGTCAAAGGCTTCAAAGCAGTAGACATCAAGTTTCAAGGCCTCTTTGTAGCTGAAGGTGGCCAGGGGCCTGTTGTCCATGGCATCATAGATTTTGCCCCGCAGGAGGCAGATGGAGCTACTGATCTAACATTTTTCAGAGGCGAAAGAGAAAAATTGGGAAATTAATTTAGTGGTTTTTTTTTCTTTTAAAAAGAAATAACTGTTTAAAAACTGTGGTTTTGTGAATCATTTAATTAAGCATTATGCTTAAAAATGATTGAGCTTTCTGGCATCATAACAGTTTGTACGTTACATTACTCCTTAAATTTTCTTGGAACAAGAAGATCTGTCCAACTACGGATAGTTGAAACCAAATTATTCGGTAAATTCCTAAAATATCAGCGCAGATATTTTAGAGATGCTTCAGTACTTTCTCCAAAATCAGAAATGTACATGCACCAAAATTAAATGTGTCTAAACACAGAAAAGACAGTTGATGATAAAGGCTTTTGGAAACTTCAGATAGGTCAATTCACAACAAAAGTTAAGTGGAAGCCCAAAAATGTGGTTTGTTTTTGAGCTAACTCCTCGCTCTAATCCACTCTGCCTACTAGGGCATGCTTTAAGTTGGGAATCAGTGACATCTATCCCCATAAACTCTACTTACTGCAACACTGTCCAGGCTGACATGTAAGATGTTATATTTGTGGAACATTTTCAAGTCAAGTTAGACTTACAGAAGCAGGCGACATGTCCCATTCCTTTGCAGATTCTGTCCCGCTGTCGTCCTTTTCACTTTTATCTACTAATTTCTTGTTAACAGGCTCCTCTGCATCCAGGATATCCAAGGCCTGCTGGAACTCTTTGGCAGAATACTAGTTAAAAAAATAAATAAATAAAAATAATAATAATGAAAGAGATTCACCTATGTGATCATCCACAATAATACACATGCATGAAACTTTTTGCAACTTCCATATTTTTTTAATTTACTTACATGACACCTAGCAGCAAGATACTGACAAGCTCCATACAACTATGTGAGAGAGCAGAAATCTCAATTTACGGCTCATCTTTGTTTTGGACAAGCTCACTTTAAATGCAGATTGATGTGAAAAGTTTTAAATGCCTCCTACCTTGTCGAGTTTCCTTGAACGGAGGGCGTGCGAGGCTCTGTGGTACTGTGAGGTCAAGTAAAGGCACTGAGCTAGCCAGTAGATATCCTGGGGATCTTCTGCATGCCAAAGAAAGAAGCCCTATCGTCACATTTTCATGCAACAATATCATTGGCGAGAGCTTTAGAAAATGA
The DNA here is from genome assembly GCA_911649635.1 of Poeciliopsis gracilis. NCBI lineage: Eukaryota > Metazoa > Chordata > Actinopteri > Cyprinodontiformes > Poeciliidae > Poeciliopsis > Poeciliopsis gracilis. Next base: position 5,344,341 of record CAJVRI010001532.1, read on the forward strand.
CCACCATCATCAGAGAAGTCACTCTGTTTAGGGTGTCTGACACATTTTTGATGTTAAAATGTCTACACCCTTCTAGATTCAAATTGTCACAACTTTTAAAAATTAGAAATAGAAAAGAAAAAAATGATTTTCTCTTTACCATTTTCATTTTCTTTCTCAGCAACACTGAAATCCTTGCCAAGCTACCTTTGCAACTTTCGATCCTATAACCAAATCACTTGAAACAGTGTGCTAATAATGTCAGTACCCTCAGGTTTTCTACATTATCTCTTTTGCTCACCCAATGTTGGCACATTTCTACCGGCTTTCTGCACAGCAGGTAGAAAGAGGACAAGCTGCTCATACCTGATCAACTGTAGTTTTAACAGAAATGCCTTACTGATATGAATGGTTGGTGCTCCTTCAGTTTCACAGCATGACTACTGTTCCTATCTTATAAGTGAGGGAAAAGAGCAGTAGCTTTTCTGTTGAATAAGTACAAAGATCCCAGGAAGGAGACAAGGCTTTTAATGGTTGTATTTAAGACGATTTCTTTTTTTTTTTTTTTTTCTAATTGATCAATGGGTCCATTTCACTGAATTGATCACACTTGTCCTCCTGCTTTGACCAGACTTTGCTCTGGAGGGGACGACATGACGAAACCTTGACAAATGAAGCGACGGTCAACAGGTTACCAAGATGCGCCCCAAATCCATAAGTCCGCCCGCCGGACAGGGAAGAGGTCAGTACTCTGGATTTAACGTCCGACGGGCTCAGAAGGAGCAAAAGGTCCAGACGTTGTGCAGATTAATTCAACAAGACAACCGGCTGCTACTCACCATGAGAGAGGGATGCTATCTTGTCGGCCCAAAACAGCGCACTTTGATACTGTTGCTATAAATAACACATAAGAAAACACAAGGCTAGTTTAATACGCAATTTTCACTTAGAGTTTTCGTTTTGCTGGTAACCCGGTGAACTGTAAAGGTTTTTGTTTTTTTTCGCAAAGTGTGCTGGGAATTAGCATCTGCTAGCAAACCCAGAAACCAACCAGGGCTTCAGTTCACTCACCTGGTCAATGTACTGCCGAACTCGTTTTCTGAGTCTGTCGAGGTTCATTTTGTCTTGTTTTAAGTTGACGCTGTAGTTTGTTTTTAAAACGGTGACATTCCCGTTGGAGGAGAAAGCTGCACACAGCACAGGACGCGCTAACTAGTTAGCCTCGGAAAATCAAATCCGCGGCTTCTCCCTGCAGTGTGTGTTCTGCCGTAAAGTACCGTGAAGAAATTCGAGTAAGTCAAACAGTTCCGCCTCAATGCGTTCCATAATGATTATTTTTTTTAAAAATCAATGTGAATTATAATTGTTCACATAAGAACACCAAAAGACTTTTACGTTACATACAACTTTAACATTAGTGCACTTGTAAACGCAGCTGAATCACAAAGCAGCACCAGGAGAGCCCTATATTACCCATAGAGACATGGTTATGGTGACAGCAGGTCAATTACCACGTTTATTACATTTTTCAGTGTGCTGGACAAAAAAATTAAAATTTGGGGACAAATATATCTACAGAACAAAATACATTCTCTTAAACTTTTTAACGCATGTAAATCCTTGGAAGCACTAAGCCATTTTCCTGAGGCATATCCATTTGCACATGGAAACAGTGGTTGATCAGCTCAATTGTGTATTTGTTTCTTCACTTCAAAAATAAAACAGCATATTAACATTTACTGCAGGCCATGGACACTTCATCATCTGCCTGCAAACGTAAACTTTTTAAAGTAGTTTAATCAGTCGGTGCAGCCACAGGGAACACATGAGCCGACAGAAAGACAAAGGAACAAAAGAACAAACTTTGTTTGAATTACTGTTCATGTAAAGAAAAGCTACAAACATCTGGCACAGTAGCACGCATAAAGGTAAAGGGAATACTGATGAATGAGTTCCATTCAGATGGGAACATTTCATGAATGAACATCCATACAACACTGACCTCTGCTGTCCAAATGAGGCTACAACAACATTTGGTCCAACAGCGACGATTTTTGGAAGCAATTTAAATTCTATTGCAGGATGAACACCTATTTGCAATACCAGGTCATGGTTTGTGTACTAAAAGTGAAATAGTTGTATCTACAGTCACGAGAAACAAAAGCCTGCCACATTTAAATTAACCAAATGAATGAGATTTTAAGAATTGCAGTAAGGTCTGGAGAGTATCTGTATTTCTGCACAGAAAGAGAACTCTTGAATGAATTATATGCAGCAGGGTTAATTTTTCTGTAATTTACCATGAAATAAAAGAAATCCCTCTGTGATTTTGTGGCCAGGGGCTGAACAGTAACATGCAGTTAGGAAATGTGGCGCATTGTTGCTCTTATGCATATAGGATGACCATAATAACAAAATCTCTGCCCCAATGTTGTGTTTTGTGTGTTTATAGAGGCAAAAATGACCAAACACATACAAAGAGTCACATAAAGAAAAACACAATTCCTGTTTCTTATAGTCGAAAAAGATTTGTTGAGATGTTGATGTTTTGGGCACTTTACATAACCTTTGTATTGAATGACTTGCTTCTTTATTCGTTACGAAATCAGACAGCACAAAGCACAAAGAACAGTTTTCTTTTCAAGGCAAAACTCCTTGTAATATCTGAAGGTTATTGAAGAAGGTTGCTGCTCCACAAGAGAAAACAAGATGTATTTGCTTTATGCAAATGTCACAGATTTGTACATCTCCGAAGCAAGACCTCCTCTGGAAAAATCAGATCACGAGCTTATTTTACTCTGCTTGGAATATAAACTCCTTGGTTATGGGCAACCTGTAATGAAGAGAATTATGAAGAAGTGGTCACTGGAAGCTGAAGAAACTCAGAATCCTTGTCTTCTTACCAAACACCTGAAATGTTTTACCGCCCACCTCACCTCCTGTTTGTCTCCAACCAAATCAGGAAATGCTGCTCCTCTTTTTGCCTTCTCTTCCCACTTGTCTTGTTTCTAGAAGTCAAGTGAAAAGGCAGCTGGAGAAACTGAAGGTTGCATGTCCACATGGTGTCATTCATAGATTCCTACAGGCGTGTGCAAAGCAGTTCTGTGGGATTCTGTCGCACCTCTTCAGCCTTAGCTTGACCCGGAAGAAGGCTCCAGTTTTATGGAAGACGTTCTGTGTTGTTCCAGTATCAAAGAAAAGATACCAGTCATCGTGGCTATAGAGAAACAGAGTTAGGTTAAGCATTATAGATGTGGAGGTGGTGGAGGAGTACGAATACTTCGGTGTTCACCTGGACAACAGATGCAATAGTAAAGCTGTCTACAGTAAGAGATAGAGGACATTTTCCTTCTTGAAAAAACTTGCGTCCTTCAACGTTTGCAGCAAGGTGACATATATAATCTACAAGTTTAGAGTGCAATCGCTTCTGCAATCAGAGCCAGGGACTTCCAGTATATAGTGTTTGAAGGGACTTGACTGCACAGCTTTTTAATGGATTTCCAGTTAGTCATTATAATCATAAAACTTATTTAATTCAACTTTAAGTGACTTAAGCAAAAAAAAAAAAAAAAAAAAAAAACTTTCCACCATTATCTGGAACATTTGCAGGGTCTGCAGGCACCTCATTAATGGAGCTTGTTTTCATGCCCAGTTCACTACGGCAGGGGATGCTGCCAGTTCCAGGAAGGCTCACTGGTGGGTCTTCCATCACAATCTACTGGGAACAGGTGCAGAGAAACATTGGGCTCTCTGGGACTGGGGAAGTACAGCAGGATCGTCTTCTTACATAAACACTACATGTAACAAATAAATGAGTGTGAATTTGCATGAAAAATTATCATTGGTAAAGTTAAATATCGATATTTACAATGCTTTGGTTTAAAAATCTATCCACTTTGATCATTAGCTGAAAATGAAGGTAAATTTGTCAAATTTATCTGTTTTTTTTTTTTTTTTGCACAAATTCAGCTGACATCTCGGGTAGTTCCGGCGTTTCTGCTGATTGAGGAAAAACAAATTGCTTCATTGTCGCGCATATTCTTTTGCTTTTCTGTCTATCCCTGGTTCCCAATCATAGTAAGATCAGCAAGAAGAGGCTGCGCATCTCCCCAAGGTCAGGTTGTAATCTGTGTGATGGTTGTGACTATGGTAACAGGTCCCAGAGGAAAACTCTGTTTAGATGTGGCTGCTTCACAGCGGCTCCCAGCCTTGCTTGGATCACAGACTGTGCACCTGCAATCAAACATAGTTACTTTATTGTTGAACATTTGCTAAAAGTGTCAGATTTTATTTTATTTTTTTTAAGCTACCATTTGTTATAAAAACAGATCACAATACTTGTTTGGAGCATAATCTGTTCAGATTTTTTTTCTGAACAACATAAAAAAAGCAAATATGAAGAAAAAATAAGATTTTTTTTTCTTTATGTTATACAGTATTTTCTGTATTTTCTACATACATAAAAATGCATAAATAAATAAAATACAGAAAATCGAGTTATATCAATAAGTGTAGTCACTCATCATAGGCATGTTGGGGTGAATTGAACACTCTGGCTGAACATTGTACAGGTTATTACATATACATGTGCTGGATATTTGACCAATCATCTTAGCAGATTTGTTTGATTTCATTTAAAATGTTTAGATTTTAGACCTAGTCCATAGATTTTCCAGCACAGGACCCATTGCTGAAGCTTAATGTTAGCCAGCTGCTGGGTTACGGTGAATTTGAAGGTTTTGGAGGTAATTTTCCATTTTCAGTTTTCCACCTTTTTTTCTGCACTGTATCAGTACCACTCAGACAGAGTGAACCAGAGCTAAGGCATGGTGCCACCACTTCAATGCCTGTGATTGTACTGTGGAGACAGCAACACAGTAAGGGCTTATGCCTGTCAGAAAACGAAGAAAACAACTCGCACTCCTGTACAGTGTGAATAAAACTAAGCTGGCAAAAGTGTAAAACCCAGTTCACGTCTAAAGATATTTCCAAGTGAACACAGTTCCCAGTGGAAAGGAGAAAAATAAAGATGCTAAGCCCTGCCGTGCTGTTAATGGTGCTGAGTTACAGCAAAATGGATGCTGTGACCGGGAAGCTGGTTGTAAGTCTCTGAAAGTGGTACTTTTGATAGCAGTTTGGCACATTTTTGTTCCGCTGAATGCGGGACGTTTCCTCCATTTTCAAACACAATCCACTGAAGGCGTATGTCCCACGTACATCCGCGCTCTGAAAGGGCATAAATAATGGAAGCTGCAGACTTCACATGTTAAAAAGTGCCCACAGCACCGTTACATAACAGCAGAATGGTTTATGAGAATAACAAATTAACGTGAGTAAAAGCCGAGTACAGTGACATGCTTGACTTACTGTGCCTTCTCTAAATATAACCACAGATTTGTTGCCAGGTCTCCTTATCATCTTTGTTCATTGACTTCTTTAGTGCTTGATGAAATAGGTTAATGTCCCCCCCGCTATTAATTATATCTTTATCTTTCAAAAAGAAAATACAAGGAAACTTTTACATTGGTGGTCCCAACTATCTGCCTGTTTCATCTAGATATCCTTATGATCAATGTTTTGCTTGTCCTACGGTAGAAAGATGTGGCTCCTGACCAAAAGAACAAGATCTTGGATGTGATTGACTGAAATGAGCTTCCTCCTTAGGGTGGCTGGACTCAACAGGAGAGACAGGATGAAGAGCGTCATCTTGCAGAGGAAGATTAACGTAGAGTCGCTGGGTTAGAGACTGGGTTATTGGGTTACTGCTAATCTGTATGCGATTGTCTTGTTTTAAAATGAAGTAGAAAAATAACCCTCACTATAAATGGATTTTATTTTTATTTTTTATTGTTTGGAAATTAATGAGGATGCGTTGACATTAAATGATGAACATAAGAATCATCTAATGTCTTGCTCTATCCAGGTAACATAACAGTTGTTGTTGACAATCTACTTCTTGTATCTACTACTGATGTGTGAGATGAATCATTTCGGAGATATTATTATGATGTTCAGGAACAAGATGACTAAGTGAAACTCACAATCATTATGTATAATAACTACACACAGATTTTTTCAAATCTTTCTTTTTGATAATTATGCTAAACTTCTGCTTTTAGCTGACAAAAACCAGGCATTTAAAATTAGATTATTACATCAGACCAATACAGAAATGAATGAACAGATTTTGGGCATTATTAAAAGTACACTTATTATGCTGCAAAATGTTATTTTGTTACTTTTACTTTGATAAATGTGTTTCATTCTAATTTATTGAACATAAGTGGCGGAACAGCGGCTGGAGGGAGAATAAAGGAGAAGAAATAATTGCTCATCTTGTTGCCACAACAGAAACGACTCACTAGCATAACGATGCTGCAGAGGTATGTTAGAATAAACTTTGACTTTACTGACATTATCATATGTGGGAACGCGTTCTGCCGCAGCCATATCAAGCAATTTGATAAATGGAGGACACATTTTGTGGTTAAAAATAGAAGTTGCGTTATCGCTCAGGAAGTGAATTTGTTTATAATACCAATTCTTACTGAAGAGAGAGGATCATAAAAGGCCAAGATTTGAGCATGCACTTTATTTTGGGCCATCTGCAACACTGAGGCATGCGTATCTGTATCACTTGACGAGGAACTTTAGATGAGGGTGTGTAGGGGAGAAAGGCCAAAGGTGGGGCAGTTTCAGGGTCAAACAGTGCTTGAAATTAGAGTGACCACTGCAGCATTTGTTGCTCATTCCATATTCACTGACTAACTTGACCCTTCTCAATGCACGAGGGGAAAGGAGGGGCACACGCAGTTGGTGTATCTCGCCTCACTACAGACAGAAACCAAAATCCATCTTGAGCTTTTCAGTCACATGTCTTTGTGACAGATGTTTCCAAATACGCACATCAAAAATACTTTTTCTGAAAGCAAAGAATCCCTGTCGATAAATAAAGGATTGAAGCGATAAATAAAACTTGGCAGATAATCCCAAGCTGATCCTAATATTCCAAATGTTTAGAGGTCTCATGAAACAAAGAAAGGTTTAAGAAATAAAGACCACACAGGGAACTGAACCAACACCAGTTTATTCAAAGATTTTAATGCAGCTCTGGGTGTATGTTTATAGTAACTGTCCAACTAAAAGGGGACGCTCCACTCCACTCGCAAGTATTTGGTATCCCACCAGGACCGAACTGTGAGTACTTTCATCCAGCTTCCCATCAAATGTGATCATCTTATCAGTCCCCGCTCAGGAAAGACGTCTCCACAATATGATGCTTTCACTTTGTGATGGTGTTTTCAGTGAGATGTGCAGTGTTTGTTCTCTGCAGCACGTAGCATTTTGAACATGGACCATAAAGACCAGAGCGTGTTCTCTTACGTTTTCTGTGTCTGCTTCATGGCTTGCACTTAGCTTTAAACTTGACGTATTATGGTTTTCTTTCAATGATAGCTTTCTTCTTAGCATAGAATATTATCTTTAGAGCTTAACCCTGTTTTAAACTTCTCCACCACTTTATCAATGCAGAAGTTTCTACTTAGAAGAGTAAAGAAGGCTAAACAGCAATTGAATGTTACCCTTTTCGGATTTTCAGTGTTTTTTTTGTTTTTGTTAACAGGTCATTATTCCATCAAGAAATTTCAAGTTTGCGTTCATTCATCACATAAGTCCAAAGAACATTAAAGATTCACGGTTGTTGTTTTTAAAAATGTGGATAAAGCCTCAGGGCTTTGCAGAGCAGATGCAGCCGTGTCACTGGCTGCATCACTGGACGGTTGGTGGCCATCAACCGCTGACTGTTTCCTCACCAAACGTGGGCTGGCCCACCTATTCAACAGCATGCGCTTGAATCCTCACTGGGGCCGGTGTCACCGCCCTCATCACTCCGCAGAAATGATAGCACTTGGCCACAATAGCTTTTAAAGAGGAGCTAGTTGTTATTTGTGTGGGATCACTCCATTTGTCCCATTGGTCTTTCACCTTCGGATTCATAATGTGGGTGCTCTTGAGAGGTTTTAGAGATGATGTCTAAACATCGCATACGCTGTCTCACAGCAATATGAGGCAAAGTAAATGATGAGAGATATGCAGATGGTATCTATAGTAACTGTCAGTAGGTATTAATGACCTTACATATGAACAACAGTAACAGTTACATGCATACAGTGACTGGAAAGTTGCATAACACAAAATAAGCAGTTTAAACTCACTGAAGCACAAAGAATAGTTCAGGGCCCTTCAGCTGAGAGTAAGGACAGCAGCAGTGGCGCACAACTTGTTCCAGGACATTCACTGGACGAAACTCAGAGAATTAACACACATTTGCAGCTCTTAGTGTGTGTGTATGTGTGTGTGTAGGTGTGTGTCTGTGTGTGTAAATGAAGTCTTTGCTAATGACTTACCTCTCGCAGCAGCTGTTCATGTCTTATGAATGTTTTCTCCAAGCACCGCCAAACACATCTCAGCCTCCTTCTCTGATTGGCTGTTGGAATGTGAGAATTGCTCGATGGTTCTTGACAGATGACAAAACCGACATGAGGTTACATAATAAATTAAGAAGAATTAGGCATATAATTGAACACTAGCCGGACTTTCAAAATCTCCCGTGGGGTTTATGTTTGAGTGATTAAAATCCAAATTGTTAAATTTGTTTGCTTTTGTCGCAGTTGTGTGTCTTTTTTGTTCACTCTTTGGCCCACTTTTGTTTGGTTATTCTTTAGTTTTTAAATAATGTGAAAAAAGAGACGATTCAAAAGAGTGGAATAATCACACAAATATTTAAATCCTTATTTCGATAAATAAATAAATAAATAAATAAATAAATAAATAAATAAATAAATAAATAAATAAATAAATAAATAAATAAATAAAATAAAACAACTCCCTCCCCAAAAAACAGTGTTTTTAAATTTATATCTCGGGATGTTACAAGTAAGACGAATATTAAAACTAACATTCTTCGAAAGCATAGTAAAATGTATCGTTTTTCAAAGCTTATAGTCTTCTCAAAGTGTTTTCCTATTCTGAAGGGCATAGTAGCTGTTTTCTCTCCCCGCTATTTGCCTCTGCCATCCTTACTGGTGTGCTGTTAATGGCAGCAATTACTGCTGCCATTAACTTTATGCTCTCTGTCATTTCCTTCTCCAGCAGTCACACCTGCACCGGTGATCCTGTGTATGTTTTTTTCTTTTCTTCTTTTTTTTCCTGCACAAGCACACTGACAAATATACTGCAAGTATTAACTTTATGTACTTTCTTCCATTCTTCTTCATACTAGAACTTTACTTTTTTGAATTTCCTGTTTAACCTTTAATTAACTCCTCTTTTCAAGGAAAAGGAGCGGTTATTCTCTAGGGCACGTGAACCCAGGCTGCTTCTTAGAACAAAACGAGGGCGTCGAATTCTGCAGCTGAAACCTGAAAACAGAACTCCGGTTCCTAGAATGATTTAAAATGAGAACAACAAAAGAAAAAAAAATTCTTCCGAGTGTAAAACGGGAGGACAGATTAAAAGTAAACTCCTATTACGGTAAGAGGCATGTGCAAAGAAAATCAAAAACTGAGAACAAATCATCATCATAGTCATCATCATGATTCATTCAGGCTGCCAAACATAAATAAATATAGCCGTTACTTTAGTATTTGGGACTTTCTTTAGTATGACTTTCAAACAGACCCATGGAGTGTTTCATGCCATATCGTAAAAGTAAAGCATGTGTTTTATTTTTTTTTCTACATGGTTTGAGGATATCTGGGACAATGTGTTTTGTACAAGGTCGTCCTGACTCTGGAGGTCTGTGGATTGGATATTGCAGCTTTCCACAGCAGATAGAAAATAGTGCAAACCTCTAGCAAACTCTTTATATATGGAATTATAAAACGGATATAATTAAAATGCTTTTCTTAAATTTTTGTAGAATGCAAACCTTTAATGACTTCTGTTAAATCTGTAATTCTTAAAATCATTTGGAGATTTCTATTAGGTGGAATACATCATATGTCTGTAAGCAGCCTGCCTTTATAATTTTTTTTTATCTGTTAAATGTTTTAGACCAAAAAAATCTCCTCAGGGTTTCTAATAGATCGTTTTTCTCTGATGTCACATCCATTAAAAGTGCGTGCATAAAAAAAATTATATAATTATATTTCACACTAACCTCCAAATGATAACACTCAGTCATGCCACCTTCACACACACACACACGCACGCCCACACCGGCACACACACACACACACGCCCACACCGGCACACACACACACGTGCGCCCACACCGGCACACACACACACGCGCCATTTGTGAACCTGTTCAGAGTGTACAATAAAACCACAGGAACTGTACACGAAACTGAGACCAGTCCATTTATGTTTACACATCTTAAATCAAGTCATTTTTATTTATTTTTTTATTTCCATCGCAGGAAAACAAGCTTTTAAAAACACCCAAGGGAGCCGCTTTCTGCAGACGGCAGGACTACGCAATCAAAAAGTAGTACTCTAATGATCCCTGACAAAATTGTCAGATGATATCCTCCAGGGTACGATGATGCTTTACATTACAGTGGAAGGATCAATAGGAAAGATGACTGCAGAGGGAGAAGGCGTCAGGAACCTGCAGTGCACAAGCATTAAACTTGTGCTAATTCCTCTGAGTCCACTTGACCCCATGAAAACTTAATTTATCAACAAAAAAAAAAGATTCAATACACCTTATCTAAGGAATTACTTATACACTACACCTCAAAGATATTCATAACCCTTTATTTATTTTTGCACATTTTGTCTCATGTAGGGTAGACAACATACAAGGTTGTCTGTGTAGGTTAAAACTAATACTGCACACAAAACTGAAATCATCATCATCATCTCCACTGTGAAGCTTGGTGATGGCAGTCTCATGGTGTGGGAATAAAGTCTTCTTCTCCTTTTAGTCAGAGTTGGTGTAGAAACGGATGGCGGTAAATAGAACAATCTGAAGACCCAGCTGGGGTTGCAAAAGACTTCAGACTGTGACAGAGGTTCACCTTCCAGGGTAACAACCTTACAGATGCAGATAAAAGAATGTTTAGGGACAAAGTACATTATTGTATTTTACTGGCCCCAGGAAACATGCTCCAAAAGATCTGTGGCTACATCTGTAGAAAAAGATATTTCTGCAAAATATTGAGTGTTATGAAAACGATTCATTTGTTAAGATTCTGAAAAGCATTTTTCCTTTCAACTTTCAATCATGTTCTAGTTTGGATGGATCTACATTGTACAATTTCAACAAAATATATTAAAGGGTTTGGTCGTTATGTGACAAAATGTAAAGAAATTTCCAAGGATATGGATATTTGGGGGGCAGCTGTTGTCTTGTGAATAATGAGGTTAATGAGAAGTTGCTTTTGAGATGTTATTAAGGCGTTGAACAATGACTTAATGCAGATTTATCTAGGTCATGGAAGTGGGTATAACAACAACAACAACAACAACAACAAAAGCCCTCAACAGAAATTCTTCAGTGAAGTCAGATTGCTGTTTATGCTCCTAGTGAAAATCAAAGCTTCATTGATTCTTTTTATTTATTTATTTATTCCAGTCAAGATCATAGCAACTTTGCCCCCCCCCAAAAAAAAAAGTCATAGAGTATTGTCAGGCAGGATTTTGGGTTGTTTGAGTTGGTTTTGGGTTTTTCATGAAAAGAGCATCGAGGGACCTTCTTGTGAACGTGAATGACTGAATAGCATTTGGGGTACTCTGGACTTGATAAGGCGAGAGAAAAGTGCAGGAATTTTTACCATTTCTTTCATTCTATTATTTTCAGCATTACTTTCCTTCTGGTTAGATACTGAAGGTTGACTACCTGATTGGTCAAATTTGGAACAGAGACGTAAAAAAAAAAAAAAAAAAAGAGAGAAAAACTAAAACAGAAAGACGCTTTGTCCTAAATTCTCTGGTAACAGTTTTGCAACAACCCAAAGTTAATAAAGATGAGCATGAGCAACACATGTACCTTCACAACCTTTTTTTTTTTTGTCTTTTGTTTCCTCCATCTGTACCAGCAAGCTGAACAGAACACGCCTCCTCCTACTGAGGCATTCAGTTTCTTTGTTTCTACTTCTGCCAAACACCTGTGGAAAAAAAAAATAAAATAATAGAAGGAGTCAGAAGCAAAAACTAGTGGGAGTTACTCTGGCTAAATTTATCGAACGGGCAATGGAGCACGGTCAAAAGATGCTGCCAAGATGTTTAGGAATGCCCAACTCTTTTTAAGATCTGACAGAAAAGAGAGCCGCGTTTTCCTGTTGTATTTCGATGGCAACGCAATGACTTCACAAAAAGCGCATTTATTTTGATCAGAATAAGAATCTGGTTCTTCAATTAGTCCATGCAAACAAAACAGATTTACAATGACTCTGAGCCCAGTGGAAGCAAAACAACAGCTTTTGTTTCCTTTTCCATTTCTGAGAAATCTCCTGTAATTGTACAAGTCCATGCAGATAGAACGGAAGCGCACGCATTTAGACACAGACACACTTTTGCTTATTGCTTTTTGAGATCAGACGACAGGAAAACAGTATCTCATGTTCCGTTCAACTGTGATGGAAAATCATTAACTCCTCAGAGAAAAGCAATTAGACGGTAGAGACGCCGTGGGGAACACCGATGGTTTCTCTTTCCTATGGGTGGAAGCAACAAAACAAAGACAGTTAAAATGTTGTTTTGCTCTAAACGATGATAAAAAAAACTTTTATTTTATTCTTTGCCTGCTTGTAGGTATATGCAATGTGGTAGCTTGTTTTGACACAAATACAATGTCTCGCAAAAATTCAGAATATTTGAACTTTTTCAGATTCTGTCATGTTCGGAAGAATTTCATTGAACTTTAACAGGACTCCAAATGATGTACCAACACAAATGAAGTGGAAGGAAATTAAAACCTCCATGATTTTCCAACTTTTTCAAGCAAAATCCAAAGAGTGTGTCGCTTGTTTGCATTCAGCCATCTTATCAATTGGTCCACCTTTATCTGATTTAGTCTGAACACAAACATAGCTCCAGGGAGCGAACAAACAGCATCAAGTAGACCAAAGAATGCTTCGGACAAGTCGGGGATAAAGCTGTGAAGAAGGTCAAAGCTGGGTTCGGTAACACAATATCTCAGGCTTTGAACTCCTCATGGAACTCTTCAATCCATCATTCGAAAATAGAAAGGGCTGGGCACAACTGCAGACCTACCAATAACCATCCACTCCAGTGTGTAGCAAGGAGAACATTAATCAAAGAAGCAGCTGGGCCTATGCTCTGGGGGAGCTGCAGATGGCTTTGATGGGAAGATGGCAGGCGCTAAACTCATTAAGTGTATTCCTATAAATATAAATTCAGAAATTTATATTTATAGACACTTTCCAGCCAATCTTATCTTTAATTTTTGAGTTATTTTGCTCAAAAATTCAGTCTCCAGATTTGAGAAGTGGGTGGGCCATATAACCCCAGAAGACTCGCAGCAGGTCCTTTGGGGATTTTTTTTTTTTCCACCTTTGATAGACTTTTGCAGAATCAACTTTTGCTGCTCCAACTGCGTGAAAGTGTGATTCTGCAAAGTCAGGGGCTGAAGAGAAATGTATGCCAACCCTTTAACCACTTTCATCGATGACTGAGGGATAGCTTTTCAGAACTATGAGCTACTCTTCGTTGGCCTGCCACATAAAGTCCCAACATTTACGCGTGTGACTGCGTGGCATTGTGGAAGAACTTTGGGTCGGGTGCATGAAACTCTTTTGGAAAGTCCTGCACGTAGTGCGTCACCGCAGGAGTCCATTAGCACCCACGACTTTGAAGATTAGACACATACAGGTGCAACAACCTGAGGAAGTAGAAGAATACAGAATAAAGTTCACCTACTTCTGAGACGAACATTATAGAGGCATGTCTATGACGATTCTGGAGCAGTTTGGATATCGATTTGTGTGGTATAAATATATATGCAGATATATATGTATATATATAATTGTTCTTTTCTTCTGAGCATCACAGATATGACGGCGCAGAAACCACGTGTTTTACGTAATGGAAAGCCAATCTTTCAATTCAACCCCTCCTCTCCGGCTATTCCTAACAGAGGTAATTCATGCGAACGTCTCCTTCCCCCCTGCGCGCCGCACTTTCAGAGATGTCAGCAGCGCGGTGATGAAAAGACTTGGAGCAAATTAACCCACAGAGGGAAGAGACGCAAAAAGACACTCCGGGAAATGCACGGACACACGCCGAGAGCCCGAACCTGGCTTCCGCGGAACCGCTGCGGCGCGGGACCTCATCTGTGAGAGACTGAAACCCGGGACTGGCTGCCGTGCTCGCTGCATGTCCCCTCCAGAGAACGCGCTTCGCACGAGACGCGAACTGGGCTCGATCCCGCCAGCGATGAGGCGTTTCGCCGGGGCTACCGCTGCAGCAGCGTGTGCATAGGATGCATCCTCCCCTGGCTTTTGATGCTGTGCAGATCCACCCTCCTCTCTCCTCAAGAGTGATGAACTAACGGGCAATGATTTTCTCCTCGGAAATCAGCCGTGGTCGCACGTCTTCACGTTAGTTGTGTTTGTTTACGGACGACCCGTCTCCTCCGGCTTGCGACACATGCAATTTATAGAGTATTTTTGCTATTGTAGACTAGTTGAGGGGGCATCCTCCACGCACGGCAGAGAGGAGAAGAAAACACACCGTTATTCCGAAGTCTTGACAGACACTGGCTGCTTTTGAATGAAAGCGCACGGGACTTGGATCTATAGCCCACTTGTTTCTGTTCTTCTATGCTCCAACTGGTAGCCTTGTTCGGGGGAACTGATCCAATTGCGTTATTATGCAACCGCAAGGATCTCGTCTATATCTGGGTGTTTAAGCCACTGGATTGCTCTTCGCCCAAATCAATGTGGTTTCTTTGGAACATTTTCAGCAAAGGAACGCATATGCTGCAGTGTCTTTGTGGCAAGAGTCTTAAGAAAAACAAGAATCCAAGTGGTAAGCTCATCACCATGTCATGCGTACACACACTCCTTCGTCTCTGTGTCAGCCGGCGCGATGCCTGTGCGTGTGGGTTTAAGTGCGAAAGAGTCTGGGTTAAATTGGTGTTTTTGTTTGCGTGCGTGCGTGTGTGTGTGTGTGTGTGTGTATTGTGGATCTGCAATCATATTTATGCAGCCGGTGGATCATGCAGAGGCAGAAAGAGAAAGGAAAGGAAAGGGAGGGAGGGAGTGAGTGAGGGGGGTATACAACTTATTCTGTGCGGCTACTACGTTTCGGAGAGCCCAGGTTTGTGGACGCAGCGCACAGACACGCATACAGCGACACCCCCCCCCCCACATACACCCCCCCCCCACACACACACACACAGCCCCCCCTCAACGATCCCCATCCCTGCGCACTACCCTCACCGCCTCCCTGCATCACCACAACGCCGTGATCTCCTAACTTTTTAAATTACGCTTGCTCACTCTGGCTCTCTCTCTCTCTCTCTCTCTCTCTCTCTCTCTCTCTCACACACACACACACACACAATTATGATACCCCGCAAACGTTCACACACTCTGAAGCTAGATGTTCTCTCAGAGAGGTTCAGATGTTCTTTTTTTTTTTTCATTTTTCTCCCCCTCCTGATTCCTCCTAACCAGATTATTCCACCATCGGGTTGACTGCAGCAGCATACCCCCCCCCTCACCCTCCTCTTTTACCCTGCATCCCTTCTTTCTTAAATGAGCTCCACTCCCTGTGTTTCCTGCCAGTAGGAGACAGGCCAGTCTTTCATGTCTGTCACTTTGCTGTATATGCGGGCCAGCACTCATCATGTGGGTGATTTTCAGGGAGGCACTTTGTGTCGATCTTATGTGGGAAGAAGGCAGGTGGATCAAAGGTGCGAACAAGGCACCATGTTGCAACAGAGACTCCCTCTCTGCCAGCGCTGCTCCCAATCCGTTGCTTGAGCAGTCCATAATTTTCTGGCCTCAGTAGTGCTTACCATAAGTACGCTGCACAGTGTTGCTTCTTCCTTGGTTTCAGGGGCCACAGGAGCCTCTGGTTTTCTCAACAGGCTGCCGGGAAGCAGCAGGGAGACAGCAGCGTCAACCTCAAGATGTGGAGATGTTGTGCCCAGCAGCAGCAGCAGCAGCAGCAGCAGCAGCAGCAGCAGCAGCAGCAGCAGCAGCAGCAGCAGCAGCAGCAGCAGCAGCACAGTTTCTGAACGCTGCAACTGCAGTACAGTAGATCAACAGCATCATCCCAAAACGTGCTGTGGCATAGCGTATAGTTGTTAGTCCATCTCACCTAAACATAGTTAACTTTGCATCAAAGCTCTATCGTTACACATGGAGCTAATATGAAATCAAGCCATAATGTGTATTTATGCCTCTTTCAATAAAAATTTAGATCGACTTCTGTTGATCTATGTGTCTGATTGACAGAAGTCTCGTATGTATTTGCACTTTGTCAGTCAGTCAAATAGCATATTTAAAGTGAGAAAAATGAATGGCAGCAATTAAAGTATCTGTCTTCCACTCAAAGTTTGGCTTGTTCATAACTTTTAAAGCATCTGATAGATTGTTAAACATTTGATTGCAAGTTTGGATAAATCCAAATCTAGTTTTATTAGTAATAGTTGTGCCACCTGTGGTGGAAAGTTGTCATATCATTGTAAGTTTGCAGTAAAGTCTTCAGAAATGGTCAAATGGGCTGCTTACCTTAGTTAATTTTTACAATATAAAAAGGCTTGTATCTATGCTTTGGTCCATACGATGTGTTTGCAGATATTAAATGTCAGCAGTTTTGGAAGAGATCATTGTTTTTCTCGCTGTTTTGTCAGCCGAACAGCATCTGGGTTGCGGCACAAAGTTAGTTTTTATTGATCAGGTGCATTGAAACAGGTATCAGTCTCAATTAGTGACACAGACAGAGAATTCACAAATGCTCCGAAATTGCAAATGAAAACTTTGACTATTTATTTTCGGTAACATTTTATTTGACTTGGTGTGCATAAGACTGACACGACACCGACATAAATGGCATAACATAGCTGTCATGAGCATACAGAAGTCTTTATGAATGTTTATGACAGCAGTCATGAGGTGTCATGACAACAGTCATGACGCTGTTGTACAAAGTTGCTTTAAAAGTTGCACTAAATCTCAATTGAAAGTGCCAACTTTGCATTAAAGTGTCGTAACTTACCAAATAAAGCAATCTTGGCTCTTTTAATGGACTTTTAATGCAACTTTTAGCAGAACTCTGCATTAAGACTGTCATTATTTACCAAATAACACTTCATGACAACAGTCATAAACATTCACAAAGACTCCTTCATGTTCATAACAGATGTTATGTCATATTTATGACGGTGTCATGTCAGGCTTATAAACACCCCTTCAAATAAAGTATTTTCTTTATTTTCTTTACAAGCTGATGCATTCTTACAGGCTATGCTGTCCTGGCCAGCATAGCCAGGCAAGACTGTCTGGGTGTGACTGACTGACTGACTGACTGACTGACTGACTGACTGACTGACTGACTGACTGACTGACTGACTGACTGACTGACTGCTGCTGTTTCGAAAAGCTCCTCTAGGATCCTGCTTCCTTTACTTCAGCACAGTGAGAGCAGTCAATTACAGCTAACACTGAAGTGCCAGTTGACTGAAATCTGAAGCTGACACTTTTGAAGTGAGCGTAACCGACATTTACTCCACAGACATTTTTTTTTTGTTTTTTTTTTTTGCTAAATTGTAAACTGACGGTGTGGACACAAAATCATTTGTATGGAATCAGCAGATGGAGCTTTTAGTTTATTTTACTATTGTTGTAGGCTGCAATCACAGCCTGCCAGTGCGGTGCTGTGCTGTTTCAAATATCTCCAAAGCTCCAAATGTATTAATTCTTCAGTCAGAGAAATTACATTCACAACGAGTTTCAGTTCCAGAAAAGTAAAAAAAACAAACAAAAAAAACCAAACAAAAAACAACAATAACAGTTGGATACAGTAATAATCTATTTTTCATTTTAGGACAGTGAAACCTTTGCAGCTCTCGATCAGTACAGACAACTGTTTCTAATACGCTGCTCACCACACTTGAGCTGCAAAGGCCCAGATAAGAGTATTTTTAGTAACATAAAGTGAGATAACGCAGTATGATCTGGCCTGCCAGATTGTATCAATATGACTTGTCTTTCTTGATGCTAAGCAGTAACGTTGGATCTCAGATGTCGTTCTTTCTTTAATTGTTCACATGCTGAAGTTTAATGTTTGTTCAACACTAAGTTTAAATTTGTGATAGTATCATAATGCAATGCCATGCCCACATGTTTAGTCTTTTTGATATGCTGTTTCCACTTTGCCTCACTTTTCACCTGTAAAGTGTGTTTGCATCCTTTCAATTTCCTTGTTATGATGACATTGCTTTCATCATCATGCTACAAACCATAGCAAAGAGTAATATGTATTTGTCTTGGCTGATTTGTGTTGCTATTGTGCATATGCTTTCAGCAAACAGCAGATCTCAAAAGTGAACATATCCCTGTTAAAATAAACTTTTCTGCCTTTAGTGTGACGGTACAGTTGCACTGGAAAATGATCAAATCTTTTTAGCGGGTAACTGTTAAAAATATAAATTGTTCTGATGGGAAACTTTGGATGCTGTCATCCATGTGGATGTTAGTTGGACAGATGCCACCTTGCTAAGTTTTGTTGCACACCTTTTCATGGAAACAATGTCATCTGCGGCTTCTATCAGCTGAACAATACACTCTGTCACAAAGCAAGAATGGCTAAGAAAGGCTTTTAGGACGAAACAAAGAGCGTCGGGCGTTTGTCCAATTGAAGATCAGTGGGATGTGCCGCACGAACAAGTTTAATTCATGCAGATCCCACAGAACAACTAATAGCACAAAATAGATTTGCAACATCTTGGTGTCTGACACCAGTGTGGGTTTAGTGGAGACCCTGCCTCAATGGGTCAGGGTGGTAATTTGCAGCAGAAGGTGGGACAGACAGATGTAAAGCCCAATGTTTTACCTGATTACTGTATCAAATAACACAGAAGAATCACATGACAAATAGAGAGATATGTTACATTTGGTCTGCATATTTAATTTTGGGTTTGATCACAACACTAAATGGATTGGAATATTGGAATATCATTGAAAATAATTTATTTCTAACTGTCTCATTATCTACTTTGGCATACTGCTTTGATTTAAATTCACCAAGCTTCTTAGTTGCTGACTTGTTGGTAGTCTTATATCAATGTTATCGCTTTCCATCCAGATTGCAGTTTCATTTCTCATATCTTTCATATGTTCTGGATAATCTAACCTACCCCTCATGTTAACCGTAGCATAACGGCGTCAGTACATGTCTCGGAGTACTTCATTAAGTCGATTAACCAAACAACCAGCTGAGGAGAAAATATGAAATTACAGTTTCACCCTGCAGCTTTTATAGCAGTGACAACTGTGCCAATGTCAGCACAGATGCCATTGTGAAACTTTGAGAATGTCAGAGAATAGCACACTCCGTGGTTATAAATGACAGTGATTTATTGAGAGGCTTTACTGCAAATGTCAGAGGGAAAAGTTAAGTCTGAAGTTGCGTCGCATAATGAGGCTGATCTTTGACTGGTACTCATTGTCATAGCTCAGGTTGGGACACTGCAAAATGTAGATGTTAAACAGACAGTTTCTCCAAAGAGCAGCCTTGCACTGAATGTGTGAAATCAGTGGGTGGCTTCCTCAAACTTGCGCAGCAGTGGCTCTGTGACAGAGAAGCGACGGTACAGGTCACAAAACACCCAGGACTTCTTCTGACAGCAGGTCATGGGACTGCAAATTAAACTCAGTTTCAGTATTGTATGGGAGATCAAGGCGTCAAACCCAGGCTTCAGCATTCAGAGTTGTTGTTTGTTGTGACCTGATTATTGTAAACTTGGCAAAGGACAGCAGAAGTAGCTCACTTTCACACAAGTGGTAAAACACAATGGTGACCCATTTTAACCTTTGTGGCAGAGGCCACCAGATTCTTATTTAAATGATCTTAGTATTGTTAAACAGCCACGCATTTCATCAAAGTTTGTAAGGCTTTTATAAGACACAGAAACAGATCCTGCAGGCATGTACCACCTTCCTTACTGTGTGTGGTCATCATGATGTGCCTGAGTCGTCCTCCTGCCCTGTTTGTCGCAGTTTATTTGGAAATTTGCAACTTTTTTTAAGTTTAAAAGTTTATCGTCCTTACTGAGTGGGCAGGTTTTTTGGGTGAGTAGTTATTTTATTGTTGTTGTTCTCCTGGCATGTGACGATCATCTGCCTGGAATGCTATGTTCTATTATTTTTCCTATTTTTAAGAGTGAATAAGATTTTCGACTGTGTCAAATCAAATCCACACTCCAGAAACTGCTCGTTAAAAGTAACTACTCCTTCTGAGCAAACTTTAAAAAGCTTTGAAAAAGTTAAAATTCACTTTACAGGAATTGCCAGGTGTACTACTCTTTTGCGAAAAGTAATGATTTCTTACCATTACCATGACAACAAAAATGTTGTCTTGCTAATTGATTTGCTCAACAGGTTGCATTTTATTCCTAAATTCTTTGAAAAAATGACGCCACTGTAATAAAGGTGAATATTTTACATGCCGCTTAGAAGTTTAGACTAACTTTTTTATTTTAATCCGCCAAAAATGTTTACAAGACAAATTAAAGCAGCTTAAAATGTCAAATCAACTGAAGAAGTAAAAAATAAATAAATAAATAAAAACAATAAGCCAACAAATGATTAAGACCATTAGCTTGGTTGAGTGGTGCAATTTTTGGCACCACCTGTTTATGAACTAAACATCCTTTTAGCAATAAATTACATCTGACAGCTTTATGAATAGGCCGTTAATGCTTTTAACAAAAGCTCCCTTTGGCTCGCCACAGTAAACGCCGCTTTGTTGTCTTGCACATATCTTCATGCTTTGCCTGTCATGTCAGCTTTATGGATTTACAAGCGGAACATGGTCATTTTTTTTTTTTTTACTGTGCTTGTTTTTCTTCGCTAAGAAACATTTTCCCTGTAAGAAACTCTGGTGCTGGTCTCTCTCTTTACAGCTCTCATTTCAAAACATCATCTCCCGAATGCGGTTTTTCTTTTTCCAGAATATTACCTGTATCTGAAACCGAGTGTTCTTGTGGAAACAAAGAGATGGTAGTGTAATTAAGAAATGGGCATGAATGAAACAAGAATCTGCCACAATGACAGAAAACAGCCTATGAACTTCCTCCTATAACCATCACTGCGTATTGGTAGGTTTCCTGCAGAAACATTGCAGGACGTTTGCGAATGGCTGATGTGTTGAAGCTTTTGCTCACATTGAAAATCAGTAAATCCTGATCATGTTATCATATATTTTGAGCCCCACTCTCACGTTCCCTTACAGTGCAGCTGAATACAAAAGGTACAAGATAATTGTGTGCCATTGTTACAAACGAAATATAGTTTTAGTCTCAGGATAATCAGGGCCCGGTTGACTTTCCATACAGGAACAAAAACTCAGGGATTCCAGTCGTTCTTCAGAGTAATTCACGGTGTCGGTGCAGTGGGTATGCCACAGGTCAACAAGAGAATCTGTTTCATTTTTATCTCTCTTGGTGTAGTAATGAGAGTGGCATGATCAGTTTCTACGGTGAATTAATTGTGACGATGTCTGTCCTGCTCCTGTGGAATATGCCCTGCTGGGATTTTAAGAATCACGTTCTTGGCTGCCATTCTACTCCCCTCTGAGAGGGAATCGAGTTTACATACAAATCAGAAAAGAGAAGGGGAAAAGCAAAGCATATACTAGCTCCATGTATGTAAGGTAGTAGATGAACTAAAAGCAAAACGCAAACAAAAAAACGTAGAGAAAACAAAAAAAGGGGTTTCTCAAAGTAGAGTAATTATGTGCGATATCTAAGTTTGATTAAAAAAAGTTACTCTGGAGATGCTCAGTCTTCCATAGTCCAGTCTTTGGTCAGGAGAATAATAAAATACGGACTTCATTGGAAGAGCGTGTTAACATTTCAGAGTAAACCTCTCAAAGGAAAAGCAACGTTTCTCATTTGACTTAAATGTAGAACCGCGTGCTGTTCCTTGTGAGAGAAATTTCTATAAAGCAAGTCGAATTGTTAAAGAAGAAACTGTTGTCAGAATGAACTGCTGGGAGAAGCAGCGAAGAGGAGCTGATTGCTTTGTGATTTGAGTGCTACCTGTGGTG
This sequence comes from Poeciliopsis gracilis, assembly GCA_911649635.1. Classification (NCBI taxonomy): domain Eukaryota; kingdom Metazoa; phylum Chordata; class Actinopteri; order Cyprinodontiformes; family Poeciliidae; genus Poeciliopsis; species Poeciliopsis gracilis. The sequence continues at coordinate 5,366,568 of CAJVRI010001532.1, forward strand.
TTATGACTTGCTCAGTGGAACATGTAGTAGAAACATAACAAAGTGATTACTGTGAATGACGCTGATTTAGCAAAATAGGTTGTCGAAGGATTGTTAGGCTGCTTATATATTGTGTGTATATACACAGAGAAAGCACTAATAAACTCATCTGCGCAAGAAACCTAAACCTCGTTTACCAAGAGCAGAACCAGATCCTCAGCTTTCTCCGTCTTTAATGGCGGCTTCAGTTCTGCGGCGCATGTGAGTTATGTTTGACACGGAGGGCTGAAATTGGCTGTTCGTGGATGGGCGCTGACAAGGACTAGTCAGATGTGAGGTGAAAACCTCAGCGAGTGCAACACATTTTTCTCATTTGTCAGTTTTATGAACATCAAATGCAATGAATCATTTCGAATCATTTGAGCCCAGAATCATTTCAGCTTAGGCCTCTCAGTAGTAGTGTTGACGCCACTTCCTCTGGTCTCTGTTGAACAACTTTAAATAAGTCCTGAACAGCTCAAACATTACACTGCATTTGCATTACACCTTCATCGGCTACGGGGAACGACCTTTGGCTTACAGGTTTTTCAGCATTCATTATGGATGGATGAATGGATGCATGCATGCATGTAGATGTACACAAAAAGTCAGGTGATACGTGTCTAGCAGAAGAAATGTTTTCTGAATTAACTTCTGAACTGAATGATCACTTTTTATTGTGATCTGTGCATTCAGTCAACACACAGGACCCAATATTCCAAGTGATGATTGAAGTTGCTTGTCATTGTCATATTTCTGTTTTGACTTAACTATTTTCAAGATAGTTAAGTTAGTTTCCCCCCTGCACAGAAATCTGACTTTGCTGGGCTTTTTGTTGGGGCTTCCTCCCACTGCCCCAAACTGCATTTGTTGGGTTAATTTGTGTTTTTGGATTGGCTTTAGAAGTGAGTGTGTATGGTTACTTGTTTCTGTGTTGGCTCTAAGGACTACTGGAATGATCTCCATCACATTCAGTGTCATTAAGATTACCCATAAAATTCAAATGCGGATAAGTTATAGGTACTTTTTAATATTCAATAAAGACTAATGTATATATTTCAATATAGTTTTGTTGCGTTTACATGCATTTCTCTGCAGATTAGATACATGAAAATAATGCAAATTTATCTGGTCTTTCTCTGATAAAATGATAAACGGACTGAAGTTATATAGTGCTTTTCTAATCATACGAGACTACTCCAGCACTTTATAGTACAGTGATTAGGGGTTTATCAGCAAGCTGATTTATGTGTGCCAATGTCCTTAATTTTGGGAGATGGGTGATCGGTCGATACTTAGATGTGAAGCCAAACTTCTCTCCCAAATCTTATGTACTTCAGCAAAGGTCCAAAGCTCAAACGCTGTCCTCTTCTGCTATGCTGTGAGAGAGGTTTGATTGAGAGACCGGCCCACCAAATGCCTGCACATTTGCAGTTAACAGTAATCACTGCCCTTTTGCAAGTTCAGTGACTTTCTTGCTAAATTTAGAAAATCAGAAAAAAATAAATAAATAAATCAGCATCGGTTAAAATTGGAATTGGCAGGTCAGGCTTTTTGTAGATGGTAACAGTGGATCGGCCAGAAAACTGCAATCAGTGAACCTCTACTAGTCATTCAATCTCTAAGGCACACACATTCATACACAGACAACTTTGACCAAAGTGCCTTGCTCAGGGGCATATTGACATTTGGCAGGAGGAAGCTGGAATCAAACCCGCAACTTTGACTATTCTTTCTGTTGAACCACAGTTGTCCTAAATGGAGATTGTAGTGCTGTTCCATTGATTAAATTGACTACTCATCTTTATGAATGAGATGTATATGCATTTAAAAAAAAACAAAAAGCAGTTTTTTTTTTCTATTTCTGAGAGTCAGTGCTTTTCCACATTACTCTTGCTTCGAATGTAGGGTTTGTTGTAGCAGCTGCAAAATTGCTCAGGCAACGGAAGCAGCTTGATTGAAAAAGTTCTTTTGATTGACGCTGACTTATTGTGGCTGACAACCGTTCAGTGTTCACACTAAATCTTGATAAGCAAAACTAGTCTCTGCTGACTGGATGAATACGCTGTTTTCTTTTTGTTTTTGTTTTTTAAATGTAGCTCGACACCTGCAGACACAAATGTTCTTAATCAGGGATGCGCCTATGATCTTATTTGTTGTTGATGCAAAGACGAGAGTGACTCATCGCAGCATTTTTTTGTTTTTTATTTTTGCCGCCTGTTGCTCTTTTAATGTTCTCGTATAAAAGTGAAATGCAGAGCTTATTTAAGACTGCGAAAATAATACCAAGAACTTACCAGTACCTAGACTGGGTAAAAAAATTTGCTATCTACAAATAAGGAGGCCGTATTTTTACAGAGAACATTTCTTTCCATGAACCCTGAAGATGCTTTGAAAATAGTTTGGTCGTACAGCATATGCTCTATCCACTTTGGTAGCCCGTCCTGTGTCTTCGGGAAGCCTCATAAATCATCTTGTAATTTGGTTCATTCCCTTCTCTTAACAGCAGGAGCTCTGTTACACACTGTATCATCCGACTCTTCTAAGCTGTTATAGGTGTTCGGGGTGTAAAGCCAGGCTTCACAGCCTCCTGTCTAAATGGTGTCTTTCTTTCACACCTTCCTACATCGAATAGGAGGTAACTGTGTCAGCGGTTTAGTGAAGCTTTTCATGAAGAGTTTGCGATGGGATGTGAGGAGTCTCCGGAGTGATGCTTTCTTTTAAGAGTTCATAGGTGGACGTTGTCACAAGGTGTGTTTTTTTTTTGTTTTGTTTTGTTTTTTGTTGTTTCAAGGTACAGTCATAGTAAAAAAAATAAATAATAATAAGCACACCTTTCTATTCTGTGGTTTTACATATGTTGTTCATAAAGTATTTTGGGGGTTTACTTAAAAGGCTTATTTTTGCAACTTTTCCTTCATTTGTGTTCAGGCATTGCGCAACTCGCTATAGGGCTTTGCCCTATTTTAATAAAACAAGAGAATGAGAAGAGAAGAGAATGGGAAGACCTGCAAACTGTCTAATCATTTATTTAGTCATTTTATTTAAAAAATGATTGATTATTATTATTATTATTATTATTATTAAAGTCTTCTTTTTGTTATGCTACAGTCCTTACAAGCGACTCTCATTTGGACTATTGTTATTTCTGCTTATCAAAATATTTGTTGACAGATTTGTATTTTACACACTGTCCAAAATTTTAATTACTTTTTATTAGTATTTGTTGCTATTTTATTGATTTGTATTTCACTGACTTACCTGAAGTCTGACTTCAGTTAAATATGCAGATCTGACTTGAGTTTTACACCGCATCGTATATCAAACTTGTACCTATTGTGGTGTCTCTTTGTTGCAGCCTTAATCCTTTGCGTTTAGGGCATCAACATGTGACCTTGTTTGTCATGGTTTCTCGCCATGCTGGTTATTTTACTACATCATCTACTGGGTATTAAAGTGGACGCTCAGCGGTCATCTATTCACTATGATTGCCTGCTTAGATCTGGCGAATCGACCAACATAAGAGGACAGAGCGAACCAAACAGGACAGAGGAGCAGTACCTCTCAAGAGATTACATGATTTTCTCTAAAATCATGTCACCAGGAGCTGCTCTAAGTCTTAGGATTCTTTGGGTTTATCGGACCTGGCACCTGGGAGGAAGTGCCATCTCTACAGCCGGTGAGAGTTATTGTGTTTAACAGTATAACAAATCTCAGGCTTGCTATGATACTCCAGAGCTATCATTAAATTTAGCCAACATAACTCTGTTAGCCAATATATAAGTTCCCCCACTGTTGTAGAATTAGATGACTTTGTGTTTTCTTTCTTTCTTTTTTTTTGCTGATTTATGTTTATTTTAGGAATTGAACGACTGTCAGCAAATCTTTTTTTCTGCTTATATCAGTCTTTACAATATAAACTTAAGCTACGTTTGATAAGATGAAAAAAGATCCTATGAGAAAAGGGTATATGGAAGTATTATTTCAACCATTGATCATCATTGTAGTGTTAATAATAATAATAATAATATGGGACATATTTGTGAACTAAAACAGTCTTCCCTGATGTACACACGGCTGTTTTAACACAGAATATTATCATCGGGTCTGATACGCACATATGCAGGAGAGACTAGTGTAAGAAAAGTCATTTTTCGTACCCATGAGAAGTACATAAAGGCAACATTAGTTTGGTTGCTAATTTATATATCTGCACGTGTTTTAGGATGCTGTCCATCCTTTTAAACAATGGTTATAACTGTTTTGATAATGTAGCATGTACAAAACACTAAGTATAAGTCCATATGTGTAGTACACTACACTTAAGAGTAATAACACTGAATTGCATTTTTATAATTGTTGCCACTTTATTTCAGGCAAAAGTTAATATTAATGATACTGTAATGACATTTTCACAATTGTTGCTACTTGTTCCACGTGACGTAAAATGAATTATTAATGACTCTTATTAAATCATTTGACAGTGATAAAAAGCTTAATGATATCTTTATTGTTGGTTTCGCTTATTTCAGGTAGGGGAGAAATTAATTACTGTTTTGTTAAAGAGTTTGTCAGTTTAATAACATTATTATGACTACTGTTATGATAATATTTATGGCATATGATGATTCTTGGTTAATGTCAAGCTGTCATAACAAAGACATTTTGAATAATGTCAACTTTGTTTGAAAGTGTCATGATTTGCCGAATGACACTTTATAACAAGTCATAAATATTCCCTAAGGCTTATTTATGATGCCTTCCTCCTAACGTTTTGGTCACATAATCATTTTTTTTTTTTCTACCATTTCCTAACAGCTCAGTTCAGCCTTTGGCACAACTTATCCAAACAATAATCAAAACAATCACATTTTTTCCCAAAATTATTTTGTGATTATATTTAATTTGACCTCTGTAAGGATTTTACAAAACATTTGATGGTGTGTTGCATAGATGACTTGTTAGGCAGAAACACAGAGCAGGGTCTGTTTCTTTTCTCTGTGCTGAAAGTGCTATTCAATTATTTGATTATGATAGATTGCTGATGTGATTTCATGACTCACTGCTGGTCTGCAGCTCATTTATTACCGTTGTCCGTCATCTCTGCCCCCTTACCGATGGCATAGAGATGTTCTCTCTCTCTCTCTCTCTTTATTGGCATGAATAAAAGCATAATGGGACAATGCTGTCATGGTTTGTTGTACAAAGATTAAATTGAAATCTTAATCAAGTAAGACAAAAAAAAGAACAAAGCGCTGCAAGCCATTGGATTGAGGCAACTGGAAACTCAGCTGAAATTAATATGATCAAAAATAATTCATGAGATCTTTTCACTTCTTGGACAAAAGGTAGTTTTGAGACAGAATTATCTTATTAATTTGCCAGGCTCTTGTCAGCCAGTTTTATATTTGCACCGTTTTTAGGTAACGGCTGCCGTGTTGCTTCATGTAGAGGTGAGCAATCTGGTCAAATGATTTTAAGGCTCTCTTTTGATAGAATACCCCAAGCAATTACATAAGTCGGAGTGAAACTCCATCTTGAAAAGCTAAAAAGGGGCAAGAAGGAAATGTCTTCAAAAAGCCTGGCCATAACCTGCTTATGGCAAAACCCTTTTTTGTGTTTTAACCTGTATAGCATTACCAAAAACTACATTACGTAACTATTACTCTATAATATTGGGAGTGCATGGCTTTAAAAAGTGAAATGGCTTTGAGAAGCACTGTTTAAGGTAACGTAGCTCTGTAGACGACATTTTCAACAAACCTTCTCATTGCCATCAATATTTTACAGTGTCGCGCTGACACAGTGTTGTGTTCCTGTCCTGTATGCTTTCTGAAACCGAAACTGCGCTGTTTGTTGGGTTGCAGGAGTGCGTATTTTCTGGACTGTGTTTAGATATTTGCACTTTCATGATAAAATCTTATAAATACCTATCAGAAAAAAGTACCAGCTCAGGTTTGAATGGTTTGCAGGTTGTTCTTATGACCCGAAGGAGTTTCACGTAACTTACAGCACTCCTCAAAGCTGCCATAAACAGAGAACTAATATGCAAATAATACAGGCGTTCCCAGTGTAATTCAATATTTCCATCCTTTATTCTGGTTTGTAGTGTTTTGCCACCTGAGCCTCATAGTTGTGAATCCATCGGTGTCTCTCTGGGGTCACATTATTGTTATGACAGCGAAGCCTCTCTCAGCGCTTTTAATGCAGGCCTGTTTGTTTCTCCTCGCTTTAAAGAAGCGACCCTTATGACCTGCTTGTTAGGGCTTTTTGCCATCTTCCTCCTTAGAGAGATTAATTACCGGAAGGAAACTGACATCGACGTGCTCATGAGATTTGATTACTCCGTTTTGAAGTTGATTTCAGGGCAGAAACCACGGTTTGTTGCGTTTCTCTGTACTCAGACGACGCTTTAGAAATCGCAGTGTGCATCGCAGGGCAGAATTTTATTCACACCATCACAAACAGATGGAAGACTTGTTGGGCTTTGGATGATGTGACTGATTCCTATTGTCTATTGAGACTTTTGGACATGAGACAAAGAAAACAAAACAAAACATTTTGCTTCCTTTTGTATTTCATGCAGTCTGATGTGGAGTTTTCTTTCATGTGCAGATCACTCCCCTCTCTTTGTACCGGGGTCTGTTCTGTGCAGTGCTGGAGGTTGTGTTGTGGCTGTAGTTAGCTGTGTAGATTTTTGCTGCAGTGCAGCAGGGCGCATTGTGCTGCTGCCTCTGTCTCCCCCTCTCTCTCTCTCTCTCTTTTCTCCTTTCTCCCCGCTTCTTGTTTCTCTGTATATGTGCATTCATTTTTGTGTACATCGTTTAAGTGCAAATGGTAGACTTCCGGTGAGTTTTGCTGCTCTAAAGCGATTTCCCTCAGCTTTCTTCTCATTCAAGACAACAATGAAACGGGAGAAGCTCAACACGTTTTCCCATGTTACTGCTTTCCGTCTTTTCTTCCCCGGTCTGTGAATTAGATTCGTCAATAATTTCATGATGACCTTTTGCAAATACCTGTGTTGGTTCTCATTGGCTCCTCTACTTCTCACAGTTTTGGGTTGGTTCCTCCTGGGGCTGTTGTCCTTTATTCAGACGTAGAAACAGAGCGATGATGGCAGTGGCTGAGTAGCCTGTGTCGTTGTGATGGTGGTGTGTGTTTGGTTGTTTACGCACTTTGTATACTTGCTAGCCTAGATTTAGCAGCAACATTTTCCAGGGCAAAACACGTGGCTATACAGCACATAAAGGAACAATTCAGGAACTTTCACCGTCTAAGGGTAACAAGCAGTTTTTATCTCCAGGAGATAAGTCTTAAAGTGCAGAATACCTTGCAAAAGTTTAACTTTGCCACATTATAGCCACAAAGCCTAATCTATTTTATTGAGTTTGTGTGCGATAAAGAAGATGAATGCCTCGCAAACGGCGTGGCGCTGCCACCAACCTTCATCGCTACATGGATGGGGTGTTCAGGGTGACATGCAATGCTAGTTTTTCACCCAAATAATATTTTTTATGACAGCCAAATAGTTTAATAATGGTCTCATCTAATCTGAGCACCTGTTCCCCTACATGCTTTCCATCCGGTAGATGGCTCACGGCGAACCAAAAAACAGGACTTCTTACTTATACTGTCAACTGACTTTTAATTGCTAATTGCCTGATCTAAAAATAAAGTGATGTATAAAGGAAGAAAAAATGTTATAGGAGCTTATGTGAATGCCCTGTTATTAGTACCTCACTGCCCTGCTGCCTCCTAGAAAATTACTATGACAAAGTACTTTAAATATTCCAGTCTTTATGCACCTCGTACATCTACCATCTACAGTATATAATCAAAAGCTTTTCTCCAAAGCCAACGTGACAACCATTTGATGAATTTTGATGACATAAGACGGTAGAAGTTCAGCTTTAATCTCACCTCATCTTGGTCTTTTAGCTTTAGTCTCTCTAAACGACTCGTTTGTATTTATTTTAAGAGAAATAAGATATTAACTGGGTGTGATGCTTAAACAGAACCTCACTTGGACAATTCTGAGATGCCCCTTTAATAGTTTGTTCAATGTTTTTCTTTGCAGACCTGGTCGCAAACAAAAATGTATGCAGCAAATCAGGTTATGATTTGCCGTGTCAACCAACACCTTGCAGCCGCGACATGACAAGGGCTCAACATTTCTGGCTGGTTACCTACAGCCAGCTGAGGAAGTGGCAGTGATATTGGTGGGATACAGTTATCTGGTGGCAAGGTGTTAGCAGGTTCTTCACAAGTGGGTGACAGACATGGCATGTGTGTGTGTGTAGCCGTATGAAAAAGGTGTCTGTGGCTGTGTGACCGGGTTAAAGGGTTGCATCGAGCTCAGTGCTACACCACCAGGTGTCTTAGCTCGAAACACTCAGCGGTAGTTAAAACGACATGTTTATTACCTGTCTCTTGCTGTAAAACTACATTTTGAAAGTTCGAGTTGTTTTGACTTTTGACAACATGGATTCGGCCTCGTTTGCTAAGATTGTGGAGCAGCATGTGAGAAAGGCGCTAAAAGCTGAACGCGGAAACGGTGAGTGGCAACAGGATGTTTGTGGACAGCTATCGAGTCTTGATGGGACATTTAGCCACTTCCACTTTCTAAATGAAGGAGCCCTGAAAGAAATGCTGAGTTGTCTCAGAAAATGCTGTTTCTGTTATGGAAGCATCCCACGCCATTCGTGCTTCCTATGATGTAATTTCTAAACACCAAAAAAGAAAGGCGAGTACTGCAATCTCCTCAACTTCTGCCAGTTTTTTTTTCTCTATCTTTTGGTGTATTTTGGCACGCAATTTATGGTTTATACCAAATAAATGTATTTGGTCAGAAACTCACAAAATGGATGCAGAGGTTTTCGAAACAAACTTTTACTTCACTGTTATTATTTTAACTCGCTCTTCCAGGTTCATTGATGCTTCTTTTTTTTTTATGTGTGCTTCATGGCTGCACAGTGTCATCGTTTGCACTATTGCCTTGCAGCATGAAGGTGCTGGGTTCAATCCCAGACTGGTTCTTTTTTGCATTTATTCTCTATGTTCTAACCAGGCAACCGTGTGTTGTTTCCAGCTTCTTAAAGTTTTGGTTAGTTGGTTGGAAATACCTGCACATATGAGTATGTGTGTGTGTGTGTGTGTGTGTGTGTGTGTGTGTGTGTGTGTGTGTGTGTGTGTGTGTGTGTCTGCATGGTTGTTGGTCTGATGCATCTTTGCATTGCAATGTGATAAGCTGGTGCAAAGTCCAGCTTGAACTCAACCTCTATCTCAGCGACTTCTGGAGTTGGGCAGGTCCTGAGCTGATGAGTTTTTCCGCAAAGCTGTTTTTGAACATTTAAAAGGAATAACTTCAGAATGGTGCTTGCAAATTAACATATTACGTTGCAGACTGATGCAATCCTTAATAACAATATTAATAGCATTGGGTGTTTCTTCTTTCTTGATTTGTGTATGGACAAATTAAAAATAACCAAAAAATAAAATAAGACAAACAAAATAACTTTTTTTCTGAGGGCAAATTAAAGGAAGTAGGGTAACATGGCTGTGGATGTGCAAGAAACATTTTTTTGTTCTGTTGCCAGAACAAAATATGTGTCTGCGTGCCAATGTTATCCAGAATTGTAAATAATTCTCACTTTAACTGAGAGAAACTTAAATGACTGAAATACCAGGCTTCTTTTCAGCGCTGTAGCAACACCTTTGGCCAACATGCGATCAAATGTATACTTTCTGAAACGATGACTAAAGAGGTGGCTGTGATAGACCTGCTTTTATGCCAACAGAGTCACGATCAGAAAGTTTCAAGGCTAAACATGACGGACTTTTGTGCTGCTGCCAATAGATTCTCTTCTCCACAGTTGTTTCATGTCTGTTTTTTTTTTTTTTTCTTTTTTGCCCAGTGAACTTTTTAAAGTTGTCAGTTGCATAATCTAAAGCACAAAAACTCACTTAAAAATCCAACTTTTATTTCAGGCCACTTGTTTAATTGTGGGGTGAAAATCCCTATAAAAAAAATAATCAATAGTTTATTTAAAGCAAAATCACCAGTGCCACTCTTACTTGCACCCATATATTTTTCAATAAGTTGTGCTTTATAAGTTGATCAGGATAGCCAATATCTTTTATCCTTAGGTTGTTTCTCTTGTTTTGAATCTGTAAACATGATGTGACACAGTGTCCATGTCTATTTACTCTTCAAAAAGGGAAAATAGAAGAGAATATCAGAGCTGTATAATTATATTGATTCTATGATATTTATCGCTTTTTTTTCATCCTTGGAAGGTACCGATTTTTCATCCGCAATTTTTTGCGATTTTAAAACATCTGGAGAGATTCTATATAAATGAAGCTTTACTAACTTTATTTATACCGCTTTGTGTTTGCTTTTTGTTAAAGTTTACCAGAACTGACAAGCAAACGTTAAAATCTTGTAATTGTCAAGATGGCATTAAAACAAAGTTTAAAAAAAAAAATCCCAATCATGCTGTGTTATGGTGTATTAATCTAAAACAACAACAAAAAAAACATCTATATTTAGAAACAAACTTTAATGATAGTGTACAGTACTGTAGGGTCTTGTTTTGCTTGCACATGGTTAGCATGATTGCAGAGAATCAAAAAAGCAGAACTTTTTTCTTCTCAATGGCTCTCCTGTTAGGAGCGTGGGCAATTTGTGTAAGTAAAAAAAATAAATAAATAATAATAATAAAATTAAACTTCCCCTAACCTGTGTGCTGCTGAAAAGCTGCTCGTGATGAAGTGGTGAGTCCTCTGAATCACTGACATAAAACTGTGATGGATACACTTTGGATGGAAGCAATCACTCGTAAAATGTCATTGAAAATGAACTGCTCTGCAACTAAATTACAGGCGTCACGGCATAGTTGCTCGAAGTTCTCTGTGACGACGATCGGCCTTTGCTTCAAATAGTAAAACACCGAGCCCAGCCTGGTCACGGATCGCTCATTCTGCCTCTGTTGTGCCGTATTTCAATCTTACGTCAGTGTTTGCGGGCTTACGTTCAAATAAGATGTTTATGATGTTTAAGTGCAAGGCCTCCAGAGTTTCTGCTGCTTCGTTGTTTTGTGTTGGGAACTTATAGGTGCTGCCATTTCCATTTCATGACCAATACCACAGAGTCATTTTGTCACAGCTCTTTTGACGTTAGAAGATCCCCGTTTTTCAGAGCAACTCAGCATGTTGACATTGTATTCTGGTGTAATCATGTTGAGATTATAATTGCAATTAAAAGTTTTAAAGAATTTTAAAACACAAACAAAACTCTCCTTAATTTCAGACCAGTATGTATATCTCTATGCTCTCACTCACTTTATCTTAATAAAGGGACATTTTCTTATTTAGATTTTTTTTTTTCTATTTGTAGCATAAAAATTGAGTAGGCATAAAATCTGATGTTTACCTAAAGGCTTCCTCAGGGCCTTTCCAAACTTTTCCATGCAGATATTATACTCACAAAGTCTCACACAATTATTCTCCTCATATAAAAGGCCATAGGTAAATTTACCGCATGGCCAGTCATGCCCAAGCATTGCTATTTTAATCGTAGCCTACTTCTATTTTCTACCCATAAAGAAGTCGTTTTTTTAGTTACATGGTTTTTGTACTTGATCAAATCTAGACTCTTTCGTGCATGTTGGTTATCCTCAGTGGCTTGACCTCATGAAGCCCGACTTTCATGGCCCTTTTCAAGCACAATGCTGTGAAGAAAAATTGTAAGCAATCTGCAGCTAAAGTACCCCTCCTGTCACTTCCTGTGAAAGTTTTACTAGGTGGAATAATTCAAGACAAGCGTTGTGTTTGGTTGTAAACTGGAGCACTTGGTACCACGAGTGATGGCAGCAAGAAGTTCCTGGTTTCAAATCCAAAATCATGACTGTTTTATTAATGAATTGCTCTAAAGTTAGCCTTTGGTACGGGTCTAATCATGCATGACTGTTTGTGCCAGTATATTTGACTTTTGGGCCAATGTACCGGACACAGACAGTAACCCGGCTTTCCCTCCACCTCCATGACCCTCTAAGATAATCTTATGTAGAGCTCTAGTTTTATAGTTAATGAAAAAGCACTGACTTGTGGGAACAGATGGAACAAACATTTTGTGCAGGTGTGTTCATTTTTCACCATTCATTTCTAAAAATGCTAAAATATAAATATATATGTTGGCAAGAGCCAACAGCTACATACTGCATGTTTTTTTTTTTTTCATTGCTACACATCTCATACAGTGTTTCTGTGTCAGTGATGTAAGTTATTAATGTTTGTAGTTTTTTAAATTCTTGTTCCATAAACTTAAGAGGTTTACTTTTGGCTATATCATCAAAGTTGTGAAATGACCTTTTAATTTTGGGTCATTTCACACAAATGGAGACAAACAACTTTCCTGACATAATTCAAATTGCAATTTTTTCCCCCCCAGACTTACGTTCAGATATTTTCTTGTGTTTTAGGTCAGTCATCAATTAAATCCTCCTCACCCTTGGTCATAGGCCTCTTATCTCCTTTTTATCTGTCTGTGTTGCACATTACTTTTCTCTCAGTATCACTTTTCCCTACCTGGGCAACAATGGCTCCCCTTGAGCAGCATCAGAATGGCCCGTCAGTAAAATCTGATCCTTTTAGACCGAGCAGGCCTGATCTTTTGCATGCCAAAGTCTTGTTGATCAGGGCCAAATGTCCTTCCAACGCCCTCAAACTTTAACCACCAACAGCAAGAAAGGGTCTCTCAGTATCTACTCTGTAACTCTAGATTCTGTCGACATATACAAAGAGGATAGGAAGAGAGGAGCGGGTACACACTCCTCCCAAACCAACTCTGCAATCTTTATCGGCTGAGCTGGAATTGGGATGTGGGACAATCAGGGATGAAAGTGCGCAAGGAAAAGTACACCTGATTTAACGCCTCGCCCTCCTGGACATAAAGCGGGACAGGAAGAGTTTGGAAGATGTCACGATCAGACATCGGGGGAATTGATGAATGTACCGTTAGCTTAAGAAAACCATGAAAGACTTTGTTTTTCGACCAAGAAAAGAAAGCTTGTCATTAATGCAATTTTCAATAGACCATGTAGCCTGTTTTTCTTTCCAACATTGGACAGCAAGTAGTTCTCATCTCATTATTGGGAATGAAGTGTGGATCGTCCAACTAAACACAACAAGTTACAGGCGCATGATCACACATCTGATTTTTTTTTTTAAAAAACACGTTTAAGTTTATATCTGAAATGTCCTCAAATGATACAGTGAACTGTATTTTTGTGGGGGAAATAAGAATCCCCAATTCGTCTACCACAAATATAGGTTTAAGCTACAGAAATCATAAACTCTGTTTTCAGATGATCAGTAATTGGTGCTGAAATTTTCAAGTCCATTTCTTTTTTTTTTTTTTTTATTGTGGTTTTCATGTTTGTCTCGGTTTGCAGTGTTTTAATGCAATAAAAACAGTTTCATAAGCTCAAACTGTGAATTAAATTAAATAATATATTAACAGAATGTTTCAGGTTTAAAACTAGAGATTAAATGCAGTCCAGGCTTCTTAGAACATGTGAAATAGCCCTTTATCTGTGCAGCATATGAACCCTTTTAACATTGTTTCCCAGTTGTGTGCGGCTGCATTTCTTACAGCATTTACAAACTATTTGTGCCTCGTCTTTTCTTCGGTCACTTTGACTTTTGATAACCCAAAACATTGCCAAGCAGTTTTAAAAATGTGAGGGTGCTTCTTTTGGTTATCAAGTGTTGCTAAGCGGCCCGAAGAGCATACTTTATGTTTCAGCTATGTCAACAAAACAGGGTAACTCGAGTACCGCCTCCTTTCTGAGCACAGATTCAAGCTTAAATTATTAAACTAGTGATAGATGGCACTTTTCAGTCTAGACTTTGGTCAGATGAATTTATGTTGTTCTTATATGTCTTGGCGAGTCACTTTTCGCTTTGGTGAAGAAAGTGTGATGGTTCAATCTTACAAGAACTCAAACCACGAGATATTGCTAAGCCCTTCTTGTTAAGACTTCAGCTTCACACAAAGGTTATTCCAGGAACTGTTCACTGATGGTAAGCTGGAGAAACGGCTCATAATTTCTCCAGAGTACCATTCTTTATTACTTCCGAACGATGCCTTCAGGTTTATTTCCGAGACAAGAAGCCGTTACCGGGTTAATCACACACATTTTCACACTGTTGGACGGGGAGGTGTTGATGGTGTTTCACTTTGCTGTGGTTAAAAATGTCAAAATTTAGTAGAAATGGGCACCAGGAGAGATTGTAAAATTTACACGGAAAACGTCTGGATGATTACAAATTGCAGAGTTGCAAAAGTTGGCGGACCAGAATATTGGGGCGCGTTGTGAAGCCAGTTTCACAGCACGCATGTGCATCTGGGGCCACATGCGTGCACACAGATCTGATGTGCCATTATTAGATCTACTGACTTGCACTGGTTCTAACTCGATTACCACACTGATGTGAGATGTTGGCAGCAAAACTGATGGTGAGGGAAGGTAAGAGTAAGTGACAAGGACACCAAGCAATGCACCAAGGTCTTTGTTTCATAGACACCCTGCACAATGCAGTCCACTACTGGGTGCTGAGCTCTTCAAAAACTGCATCCTTAAACTCTTCATAACACGTCTTTCAAGTTAATCTAATTAGCTTCAAACACGCTTTTCCCCGTGGGAGCTGTGATTAAAAATAGTTTGTAGATGCCCAACATCTTTATGTATATGCCATTTGTTCATCAGAGTGACAACAGGAGACAGGATGCCTGATGGGTTAATGGTAAAGTGAAACTACATCAGAAGCAAAATAAATAAAATAAAATACTTCATTGCAGTTCCAGATCAGTACTTAATAACCTTAAATGTTCTTGATTGTGTGAGATATTTTTGTTGCGGCTTGATTTTATATCTAATTTCAGTCTGTGTGAGTGCAGGACTCAATTCACGGTGCATATTGACTCTACATAAGCTGGCCTCTTTGCCAGGTCTTTTAATAACTATTTGAACAGATGAATATGGCGCCTTCTGTTCCTTAACTTACTTCCTGATAAACTTCCCTGATTTCTTTTGATCTTTCTGTACAGTGACATGGACAGAAACGCGTTTGAGGTGTTTGCCCTTAAATACATCCTCCATTTAAGCGTGCCTCCATTTAACGCAAATGTTTAAAAGTAACCAGAAGCTTACAAAGCCATCCTCATTTAGATGTTCGTGGGTTGCTGAAATGTGTAGAAATCTTAAACAAAAAATTACAACTTGTCACTATTCTGACACTTGGTAAATATGAAGCATGGTGGAACATCAGTTAGAAACAAATTAGTGCAAAAGTTTCACACAGACTGCAGGTTAAAAAAAGAAAAAGGAACGAGAGACGGGTTTGAAGCACGACGCAGGATTTCACAATGTCCTCATGCAGGATTGAGGTGGTTGGACGATGAAACAGTTCTTCAGATTTGGTCGTCGTAGCCAGGCTTCTGCACTGCCTGCCAGATGGTAAAAATGACAACAGCTTGCATTCTGGGGTGGCATGTGCCTCTCTATCTAAGGATAAGTAGTTTGTCAGTGTTTGACAACAGCAAGATGGTAGAAATCCAAACAGATTTGCACTAATTACAGTGACAGAGGTCCTCCTCAGTTGACAGGCTATGGACAGCGACGGTATCATAACGTTAATAGTTAAATATATGGCTGAATATTGACTGAGTTAACAGATTGAAATGTGATTGTGATCGTCACGTGAAAACAGTATTCCTGCACTGCAGCCAACATTTTCCTCTTTAGAGCAGGTACTCTGGGGTTTTTCTAGCTGGCTGCTTTGCCAACCCGTGGTTTTTGTAGAAAGCCCTGTGTTGGACATGAAAATCACTCTGAATTCAGTATGCAGTTGAGATATTTTGGGATCGTTGTGCTTGTTTATTTTGTGAAACGAACTTAGAAAAAGTGCAAAAAAACAAAATTGACAAGTTCTTCCTAATGAAGTACTTAAGCGGGTAAAATATGTAATTCTCCACCCACCATTAAATACTATTAACTACATAAATGCAATATTACCCAATGGAGCTCTCTATTAAAATGAACTAAAGGTATTGACAGACAAAACTCAACCATGGAGGAAAAACTGTGGATTTTATGGATGAAGGGCATAGATGTATTGTAAGTGATTACCTCCAGGAAAACTGGTCTCATTCTGTTCAGTTCAGCACTTTAACTTCACTTCTGCTTCACTTTGCTGTCGTATATTTCACAGAGCGACTTGCAACATCTGCAGCTTTTAAAGTTGTGGTAGACGTCACATGACTGCACACCTATTTGCCCTTTGCTCAGATGTCATTGTAGCTTTTTGTTCTTTTTAATACCATGACCGCTGTTCTTGGGTCACTATTTGGGTTACTGAAAACTCTGCAGGTGGAATAAACATTTTTTTTTTTTTATCATTATTTTACCGTGACTTTCTTTAGATAACATGAAATGTAACTATAGCAGAATCAAATTAAATGCTCTAAATATTTAGTGTATTTAATTTGTCACCTTAACGTTTTGACAGGCTATCCTTTAGCCTGATGGAAGCGGTTGTAAAACCGTTCGGCGAGTTTATTGAGGCTCTGACGATGTTTGAAGCCCTTTTTCTGCAGCGGCTCTTAACCAGGTCCTGCAACGAAGAAGAGAAAGTTTATTACGTTTTTCTGCTCCCCTCACGATCTTCCACAGGGCTTTGCTTATGTCATGATTTGTGGTTAGAAATGGCAACGATGGAAGCACATTTTCTCCAGATTATGGAGAAAATGAATGATTCAATCAAAGTTCTCGCAGAAAAACAGAAGTCCAGGCAGCACTGGTGAATTCAGGTGCAATAACTCAACACAGGTAGCACTGGCTAAGACAATGACAATAGACAAGGAAACAGACAGAGAGTAAAGTGTTGATTTGTCACTTTTTTTTTTCTATGCATAAGTTTGTTTAGAGTTAAGTGGATTGCTGTAAGAAAGCCTGACAAATAAAAAGAAAACATTAAGTATTTACCAGTAAATAATGTCGAAAAGAAATTCTAAAATGAAAAATTCATAACAGAATTGTCATCGCTCAGGAAACTGTGATTTATTGATGGGATGCATCTGATGAAAATCTCTGAGGGCAAACCTACTTTAAATAAAACAAAACAAACAAACAAAAAAAGACTCCCGTTCAGCCAATCAGAGATATTGTAGATTAAAAATCTTTGCTTCATGCAGGATAAAATGTTTCTTTCTGTAAAGAAATGCTGCTGCACGTGGTAAAAAAAAAACAGTCCTGAGAGACACAACTTCTGCAGTCAATAAATAAACATGAAGTTGCGTTTAATAAGACAGATTCTTATAATCGCCTTCCCTCGCATTTCTCCTTTGAACTACTCTGTTCTCCCAGAAACCTTAAATTAATAAGTTCACACCTGCTTTAATAGCAGGAGCCGTACTACAGGTGAAGCTGCTGTTGTGTGGGAAAGTGCAGAAGAACTGCTGACACGCAGGAAGTCAAACTGTTATGCAGCTAAAATCTCTATTCTTAAGCACAGCGCCCGTCCAAACAAATTTTACGCCTGCGCCCTTTTCTCATCCTGTCACTGCACTGCGAGCCACTTTTGGTCACCTGGGACGCATTCAACACCTCAGTGCTTTTGGTTCAGTTCCAATGAGGGCCGTCTTACTGACACACACAGAGTCACTGCTTCTAATTGAGGAACATTTTTTCCCACCTTCTGTCAAGTTTAGAGTTGTTTGGAAGTAATTGATAATAACCGAATCGGTACCAATTTTTATACCGATGTGGTGTCATTTTGCAACTGACTAAAATTTAATGTTTTGTGGTTTCAACAGTTTTCTTTTTTTTTTTTTTTTTGTCTGGTTTCTGCAATAATCTGTAGAACATATAAAATACTTTACTTTTAAAAATATTTTGAAAGTGTCTCCAACTAGCTCTCCTAAAACACTTTGGCATGCTGGATTATCAACAGATTATCACCTAAATGTGTAGAAAGTTGGAAGACATTCTTGAAGGAAGTCATAAAATGATTCCCGCAAAGAAATATGTAACACCTTTGGAATGGATTCATATAGATTTGATTATTTAGCTGCGAAATTAAAAGGAATGTCAATTGTTGTCAGGACTGTATATTAGTGTCACCACCAAAACCTCTAACTATTCCTGTGGAGGCTGTGGGTGTTTCTGTCTTTTCTGTGTGACACAACAATTAATTTTAGATGCATCAGTGTAGTTTGAATTGCACCTCACTTCCCACCACATCTATAGTCCTAAGTCTGAGTGGAGATGTGTGTGTGTGTGTGTGTGTGTGTGTGTGTGTGTGTGTGTGTGTGTGTGTGTGTGTGTGTGTGGGGGTGTGTGTGTGTGTGTGTGTAATCATTTCTGTCTTTTGCAAATGATTAAAATCAGTGCATTTTTTTTTTAAACACAGAAGAGATAATAAGTGCAAGTAAGTTTGTTCAGAGCGATGAGCGCGTGTTTGCAAATGCCTCTGTGTGTGTCGGTGACATGGACGGGTCGGTCCAGTCTGATAAAGTACTGCAGCTGTTACTTGCACTCTGTTCTGCTAAATTTATAATGATTATACTCAATCCTGCTTTAAAACGCGAAGCATGACACACATTCGCTGCCTGTTCAGCCACACGATTAGAGTGGAACTGGCAGCTTCCATGTTGTTTCATGGTGTTAACTATTAGGATGGTTTTATAAATGCATTTTCTAGCAAAACAAATAATGTTCCTCCTATACAGAGATCTTTAACATAAGCATCAATTGATGTGAATAATTTTATTCCTATTGCGAAATATTCAGAGTGTTTCATTTGATGGTTCATCTTTTTATTAGGTCAAAACAAGCACTTGTACCTGACTTCATTATTATTATTATTATTATGGTCTTAAAACTTTTTATAGCATAATTTGGGATTATTATTTTTCCATACTTTACCTTTACTTTGTTTTGCTGTTAATCATCATGTTTGTTACATAGCAAGGTTTTGCTTAACTAATACAGTATCATAAAAGACAAATTGCAAAACAGCAAGATAAGTAAAATGAAAACCTGTTGAATGTAAGCTCAGGATATGTGTTCGATCTGCAGAGTCTTGAGGATGTGTTTCCCTCTTGGTGTAAACTTGCTTTGCTTTTGTAAGAAAAATAACTAGGAAATGTCTTTGGCTGGTGTGGGTGTCCTCTTTGTTCTCTTTGATAGGCATTTGGTAGTCTGTTGCACTCTTTACAAAAATTGTCTGTCTACCAGGAGAACATCTTTAAGGCTTCTGCTGCTGATAAAAAAATAAAATAAAATGGAGGGATGGTTGCGTAGCTGCAAGTACAGCTTTGTCAATGAAATTTTCTTTAGAGATCTTAAGGACTTCCTGGAAAGCAAGAGCTGTTCAAAACACAAGACACCTGTTGCAGGTCTCTCTCCCAGGAATGGGAGCGTTTGGTTAGATGTTATCAGGTCCCCCTTTGCAAGAGAGCAGCAAAGGCAGTGCATCGTGTCCTTCCCCCAGTGAAGCAGGGCTCTGTGTCTTATTATCCACCTATCAATGGAGCAGATGTTGAAGGAAGTGTGAAACGGCACGGTATACATCTTTCCCGACAGGATGTATGACTGCTTAACTAAGAAGTAGATCGCAACAAAGTTCCAAATTAAAAAAAAAAGGAGAAGTTATGTTTCCCCAAATGATTTCCACGCTACGAATGCACGACACTCATCTGCTGCCTCTCAGCTGAACTATTTTCCATCTCAGCTCTTTCTACCTGCCTCTCTTCCGTTTTCCATCTTTTGTGTCTCTCTGCAGTCAAGCCTCGCCGTCCCACAGCTTTCCGTTCCTCTTTCTTCTGTCTGAGTCACTCGTCAATATCTTTGTGTACAGTTAACCTTTTCTACATTTTTTTCTTGTTTGTGCTGGCCTTTTCGTTGATCGCACGGTGGATCTTCTTCGATGACACATGTGGTTTTGTTCAGCAGAAAACATTGTGTACTCAGTCGGAACGCCGTTCTGTCGCAGAGAAGGACGGCCAACGGAGAAGCGGAGAGAGAAGGGAGCAAGTTGAGTCTTTGTGCTCGTAAATCCAGACCAACGTTTCAAAAGACGGCGTTTGAGTCACAGTTAATCTTGAGCTTTTTGAAAAGGAAGAGACTCATGCCTGGGTTAATGTAGCAGTTCTTGCGCCTGCTCCTTCTCATAAAAAAAAAACACACGATCGGATTTCAGCATGCCACTTGCTGAACAAGTTGCGTTTCTGCATAAGGCGACTTCCACAATTGGCTCGTACAATTGTAATCATCGTACAAAAATCTTGTCAATTTAATGCGACGCAGGAAGTGTAGGCAATAATGTAGTGTTCGAATTAATCAAAAATTTATTGCATTTAAAACTCCTTGTTGCATCGTTAGTTCTCACTTTGAGTGCTATGAGTGATTGCGATTAAAGTTAAGAAGCAGCCATAGAAAAATATTTCTCACTGTGAGATTGATGCACAACTGTGAGGATGCTTGCAAATTTAAATTACTTTTTTTTCTTAAAGGCACTTGTATGCATCTTTTGCTGAAATTAAGGAGCAAAACCATTATGATGAACTGATAAAACGTAGTTCATGTCTGAATGGGCTGATGCGGTTAAAGAAAATGACTGTATATTTTTCAGCATCAGCAACGTTTCCTGTAAATACACTTTGTCACTCGCTCTCGCTGACACCGTGATTGCAGTGAGTCACTGAATGGATGATAATAGCACTTTGCTCTGTCGAATTTGTCGGATTTGAGAAGCAGGAAATAACCTGTTGAGTCAACTTGATTCAAGGGAGGCTGATCTGCTGATCTGGGCTTCCAACAAGGAGCACAAGAGAATGGAGTTTGTGTAAAAAAATAAAAATAAAAACGTTTCTTTTTGAGATATTGAACTAGAGATTTAAATAGTTGGACTTTTACAGGACACAAATCACATTTTCAAGATGTTTATTCTTTGATAATGAGCTGAATGGTTAAAATTGGCTATTTGGATTACGAATGTTGGATTAAATGCTGTAAAAACTAAATGTAGTTTAAAAGCAGGCCAAATTAAGACACTACACTAATTGTTGGGATTTAACAGCCACAACTGAGGTCAATACAGGGCAGCTTTTTTTTTATTGTTTTGACAATAAGTAATTACACAATTATATAACTTTGAAAGTATATCTGACTCAACACACATAGCTCCTGCTCCTGCTGGCCATGTTTGTTGCTAAAGTGTTGGGTAAGTGTTAGCATGTTCACTCTTTGTTTTGATGTGCCATCTTAGTAACTCAGCAACAAATTTCAGTGAAGTTCCAGTCGACGTTGTGTGAATGAAACTTAAAGAAAAAGATGTTCTCTTGCTTTTATATGTCAGCACAAACACACAGGGAGCTGCTTCACCAAGTTCAGTTTCTCTTCACATCAGTGTAAAGCAAAAACCTGTGCTCAATTTGAAATGAGTCAATTCGATCTCTGGAAAGCAACTGGAGTTGGAAAACAAGATCCTAATTTGTTTACAAATTAGGGAAAGTCCAGTTTTTCCGATCAAGATTCAGTTCTAACGGCGAATGGAAAGTAAGTTAAAATTTGCACATATTTTATTATACGTATTTGTATGTACAAATGTGTTAGATATTTGTCGTTTATTTTATCAGGAAAGTTGAAACATTCTTCTAAAATGATTTCAACATATCCTATTGCAATATTGCAAAATAAAACAACAAACAAACCTGATTTAATGACGCAAAGAAATGATATAACAACAGAACATTAGTTTTTGTGGTATAAAATTTCCGGAATTATGGGTTTGTTCGTCTCCTCACCCCACAGCTCGGTGGAAACGGTACGCTTGCTGGAAGATGATGCTACAAGGACAAGACTCAAAATACATTTAAAACTGCTCTCTTGTTTTAAAAGAAGAGCATCGCTGCTGTAAAGTCTTTCCGTTCCTGACACGAGGGGAAACGGCCGCTGCTTGTGTTTTTGGCCCGGGGTGGAAACTTGTCATGCGCATTATTTTTGCAAACATCAAGTGAAGCGGGTGTTGTCTAATTGTGACATAGTGCAGTTAGTGTTTGTCACTCTCCATAATGATAAGAGACTGGACACGGGGGGAAATGCCTTGTCAGACACCCTGCGTGCTTCATTCATGACGGCCGTACAAGGAAACCGCATCGGAGCAGACATGTTCTGTTGATCTGCGGAGAGAGACATTTCTTTTGGTACAAGGAAGTGAATCCCCTACCGGAAGCCATTAATAATGAATCAGTGACCAATCCTTCACACACATTTGCTGTTTTGCTTGCATAATTTAATGAAGTAACGGTAGCAGATGCAAATGTTTGTTGCTTTGCAGTACACTCAGAGAAGGCGATCATCCCCAGCAGGTTTAGTAGGTCACATTTCAGCCACAAAAAAAATTAAATAAATAAAAAAAAAAATATATATATATATATAAAAGCTTCAAGCATGCAGTCAATGGACAAGAGATATTATTATGTGGATTGTGGGAGCAGATATCTTTCAATCCTGTAGGACTGGATAAACAACTCAATTTTTTTTTTGTTAGTTTGTTTTGTCTTTTTCTTGGAGTTACTAGTGTTTCTTGAGCAGCACTGAGCGCATTAGCATGTTAAGTTGTGACTTGTCGGAGAGGTTGTCAGGGTAACCCTTGGCCAAAGCTGTTCCCAGAGCGGGGAACAGTTGCAGAGTTCTTGGAGTTTAATGGATATTTGTGGAGAAAAGAGGTTCTGGTTCGGTGGCCACTGGAACATTTTGAGCAAGGGATGAGAGTCAGCTCCTCTAAGTCTGAGGCCGTGGTTCTCAGCCTGAACAAGTGGGACTACTCCTTCTACTCTACCCACTGAGCCACTGTTTCCCCCCAAGTCTAACAGCGTCTGATAGGCCACAAGCAGTGATAGGCTGAAACAGGAAAAGCATGAATATATTTGGACATTGTGTCACCAAGGCCTGGATTTAGCAGTCCATCTAGAGTCAAATTTTCACCTGCAGACATGAGGTACAGTTCTTGTCCAACAAAAAGAGGTGCTGCTCCTTCACATTGAAAGTAATTGGCTGATGTGGTTCCAGCATCACGATCAAGCTACCTCCAGGGTATTGTAAGTTGTTGGATTGGGATGTCTCTGGGTCTAAACTGTTTACAGAAACAACTGCCCCTACAGAGGTAGTCGGTGGGATGCTAGGAAGTTTTCACATTTGGATTAGAGAATCATCAAACCGCAGAACCCCTCACAGCCCTCCAGTAATCAGGTATTCTTGATTACTGCCACGTTTGCAGGATCCTCAGTCAAATCCCTGATTCACACACATATTGTGTAGATTGTGGGAGAAGCAAGTGGCTTTCTCCAAAATTGAAAAACAGTGTTATGCAAGGTGTAAGAAAAGAAGCCGCATAACACAATATTAAGTTATTGTGTTTGATGTCTGTCGTGTTTCACTGTTTTTTTTTTCTTTTATACGGCTTAACAGGAGTTGCTGTGTGAAACCGCTGGTAAACTAGCCCTTGAACTTTCTTTGACATCACATTGCTTCATTTTTCCATGTTTTGTGCGTGATAAATTCACAGACCGTTTTCCCCACGCTGTGAGACAGCTTATATGAGGGTCCAGCAGGAGAACCTTTGCAGAGTCCCAGACGCAGCGGTTGCCCTCACTTCCTCTAAATACCTCATTCGCTGACAGAAAGCGGCGCCCCTGGTTGTCTGACAGGCTCCAAAGCAGATGATTCACCGACGCTGCATCACCACCAGCCAGGTCCGTTGGCTATGTTTTGCCTGTCCGGCTAAAACTGAAAATTAACCTTTGACTCGTTTTGCCGTCATCACGGTCCACGGGGAACAGATGGTGTTTCTCAGGAGAGCTTGTTATGTGTGTTTTTTTTTTTTTTTTCTTTTGGATGTGCTGTAGAAATTATGCTGCGGGGCGATGCTTGTGGTGTCACTTGTTTGGAAGGGAGGCTTTGAATCCTCCAGGTTAAGCCATCTGTTTTGGTGATATGTTTTTCACCTGTCAGTTTAACAAACATCTTCAAGTATTTAATAGATGCACCACCGGAGCCCAAAGCTGCAGGCTTACGTCTGCAGGGACAGGTTAAACTGTTTGTAAAAGTAATTAAAACAATAGAAATATGTAGATGGTTTCTGTTAACATATGAAAATAGCAATATTTTTCTCAACTGAATAAAGTAAGAAGAGTTAAACTGTCATCTGGAAATTATCATCAGGTGAGTGAAACATACTCTTATTTTGACAGGCTTAATATTATTAGAGGAGAACTGAAATCAGATCTGAGAATATTGATATTGCATGAATATTATTGAGGGGGCTGCACAGTGGCGCAGTGGGTAGCACTGTTGCCTTGCAGCAAGAAGGTCCTGGGTTCGATTCCCGGCCCGGGGTCTTTCTGCTCGGAGTCTGCATGTTCTCCCTGTGCATGCGTGGGTTCTCTCCGGGTACTCCGGCTTCCTCCCACAGTCAGGTTGATTGGGCTTTCCAGATTCTCCTTAGGTGTGAGTGTGTGTGTGTGTGTGTGGTTGTTTGTCCTGTTTGTCTCTGTGTTGCCCTGCGACAGACTGGCGACCTGTCCAGGGTGAACCCCGCCTCTCGCCCGGAACGCAGCTGGAGATAGGCACCAGCACCTCCCGACCCCGTTAGGGAGAAGGGTGATGGAAAATGGATGGATGGATGAATATTATTGAGTGCAACACTTACACAAAACATCCCAAGGACCAATTTCTTTGTCCTAAAGCTTTCCATATATATATATATATCCTTAAATAAAGTCAAATACATAGTAATAAAATACTTATGCCTAAGGATCAAGCAATATGTAATTTCAAAGTGAGAGAGGATGCTGTGTTTTGTTGTTGTTGTTGTTGTTTTATTTAGTTTTGTGTGCCTTGGTGAGTATGCATACACTTAAAGAAAGCCCAGGACAGTAGCGCTGCGATTAGCGTTAAAGAACCACTTGACATATTCATGCCCATCTGTTGTTTAGAATCAACACAAGGCGTTGCTCCAGAGAGACAGGAGGAGGTGTCAAACCGCATGGAGTCAGTAATACAAAGGTTCAGCAAAGTCATTTCTATTTCGTCATCTCACTTTTCTGTTTCCATTCTGGTGTTACATGCAATCAGGGTGAAACTTTCGCAGAGGTCTAGAGGTAGATGGGGATGTAATTCACCGGGCCCTTTTGCATAAATTAACTTCCAGGTTTAGGATTACATTGAAGGGTCAGTAACAACACTCTAACTCACATCATGGGTTCATTACAAACGAAAGAGTTAAAGAAGCGACATGCAAGTTGACTTTGGAGTGCTAGAAACGTTCTTGGAGAAGAGGACTCTGAAGAGTTTGCTGTTCATGCATTGATAGTATTTTCAAGCATGTTCTGTGTTTCTGTAATCATAAATAAAAACTAGTTATGATTGAGAATAGTTTTATTAGAGCGAAAGGAAGCAGCATTGACTATTCGAACATAGGTCTTGCATTTTGTCTCATTTATTGTTTAAATGTAAAAGAGTAGTTTTTGTTTTGTGTGCCGTTATCTTTGCGACTCACCTGTTAGTCATTTTTCAGTGGGTCCCTCTGTGTATATAGTCAGTTGTTTCTTGCCAGATCATTATTGTTTCTGCAGCTTTGATGTTGTGGCTTATTTTTTCTGGTTTCCGGGTTTTTCTGCTGCAGATTAGGAGAGTTCTGTTTTGTCTGCCTTTGTGGGACTTTGCTTTTGTTCCCTTCCACAGCCTGCTTTCCTCCATTTGGCTGTCAGTATTTGGATCCTATCTCACCTACCATCATTTTGCAACCACATTTGCAAGAGTGAAGGTACACACCAAATTTCACAGAGCCAGATTTAACTTTTGATATTCTTAGTGGACATTTCATATACAACTAAACCAAAGAAATCCTAGTTGTTTAAGCTAATAATGGATTTATTTTGTTTGTTGTTCTTATTTTTGTGAAAGAAAAAATATTTTTTACTTGACCAGATGAACAAACCCTGAGATTTTCCTTTCTTGCTTTTGACTCCATTTTTTTCCATGCATCCCATCGTCTTATTGTGGAATAGAACAAAAAGTATGAACAACTCGTGAACGACTGTTTCTTAAATTAGCATAACTTTATTTGTTCTATTTTCCCCAGCTTTTACATTTTTCAGTGAAAGCCTTTTATTTAATTCCCTTTCGGCTGTTTTTTTTTTGTCCTTTCTTTTACACATATTATGATAAATCAAGCGTTAATCTGTATGTACGGAGGCTTTGGGGGTTCATGGCATGAATAAAAAAATGCAATTTGTAATATTCTTTTCCCTGAGCAAGTATGTGGTCCAAAGTCAGTTCTCAAATTCTTTCCCTGGTTCAACACACCTAATGTGAGTTATGGCTCATTAACAGAAATGTTAAATCCTAGTTGGACCATTTGAATCAGCTGTGTTGGATCAGAGACCGTCTGACGCTGACAGGACACCAGCCTGGAGCTGGACACCCATAATAACATAAACATAAGACTTTTAGGTTTTAACAGAAGATGCCGCATTTCTGCTTGCAGTGAGTTTAGTTTTCAGTGCTTGCACTTTGCATTGCAGTGGGATGCATTAAACAGAAAAGGAGCTTTCTGTCCTCACAGTTCGCTAGAAGCAGGAGAAATAGGGAAGCGTAAGGATTCTCGGACGTTTCTTTGAAGGCCAACTTGTCAGCGGGGTCAGGGCATCTCTAAAACAGCAGCACATGGAGACTGTTTCTGCTCTGCAGTGGCAAGTTTCCATAAAAAGCAACTAGATTTTTATTTGAAATTATACTGCATTATTCCACTATATGGCCATTTGAAGCGATTGTCCAATAATTATCATTTGTCACATCTGAGTTCAATGCTCCATTTGTCGTATTTGTAGAATGGTAGGAGAAAAGCTATCTCCAGGGTCAACATAACTTTTTTTTTTTTACCATATTTACATTTTATAAGGTTACATGAAATATGTTGGTAACTGCTGCTTAGACCTGGGCTGTCTGCCTCAGTGCTGTGGATGCAGTCTCATGTATGAACACTGTATGAACTGTATGTCTTTCTTTAAACAATACATTCAGTGCATAAATACACATTGTCAGCTGATGCAGGTTGGGGGTGCGGGGAGGGCGTACGTCACTATAATTGGTTTTCTATTTTTAATAAACTTGGAGAAAATTAGAGATTAATACAATGTGGAAGAAGACTGTAGCACCAAATGTGGAAAAAGTGAAGCACTGTGAATACTTTCCAGATGCACTGCAGATATAAACAGACAGCCAGATAGATAGATGTCCCTCGCAGAGTGGATTGTGAGTAGGAGGTATATCCAGGCCTCATGGAGGCTTGGCTGGGGCTCATAAAGAAGATGGAGAGCCTCTTTATTCATTTAATTAAAGTCTGGAACAAAGTCTTTGATTGGAGACCTTCCTATGGACTTTAGGATGGTTTAAACAGATCCTTTATATTTTAAAAACTGCCCAATATAATCATCACTGATATTCTTTAGATTAAAATGCATATTTAACTCATGAGTTTTTTTTATTTATTTTTATTTATTTTTTATTTAAGGCTCTTTAAGGTTTCTCTTTTAATTCAAAAAGGACATTTTGTCTAAGATGGTGGATTAATGAGAGGTGAATTAAGGAGAGGTGCATAGCAGGAAACGCGGATGATTTGCATGCAAGACTCTGAAAGTCCCGCACAGGAACGGGGCTCGGTTCAGAACTTGCTCCACTTACGAAACTTTCCCAACGAACTCAAGGATGCAACCTCTTTATGAAGCCCATCCCTGCCAAGAAACTGGAATATACATTGAACTGTGCTGAGTTGTTTAACTAGGTTGTTTTTGTAATTGAAGGAGGGATTAATATAGAAGGCCTGAGGATGTTTTTTTTAAAAAAAGAAAAAAGGATGGATGCATTCGTAAAGCCAAGGCTAGCTAAAGCAGGCCTGATTCTGTCTGAGTGATTTACACCGCTGCGTAGTGTAGGTCTTCTTGAGGCTTTTAACACACCGGACCGAACCTCTGTTGGGGCTGTACGCTTGATGAATTACCCGGTGGCTATAAGATAACGCATGTCAAACTGGAGCTGTCACACTCACAAAGCCCGCACAGCAGTCGCACACAGAAAACAATGGCCTCTTTAGAGAAATGACCGGGTGGTGGGGCTGAGATGTTGCTGGCTGAATAAAAAGGAAAAACAAAAAACTAAAAAACGGTAAGAGGTCTACATAGAGGATATGCAAGCCAGTTTCTAGACAAGTAGGGAGAGAGATTGTGTAATTACCCCGGGTGGCTTATCGCTACTCGAACTGAGGACATTAATACAGCAAAAAAAAAAAAACAAACCTCCCAAATCAATCCCATTAGGAGATTTTATATGTTGGATTAAAGCATTTGGCCCTCTCTTGATCCCCTCAAGCTTCATTTCTGTGTAATGCACGCAGAGCGGGGTCAGTATTGCTTGGGGCCAAAGACTTCTTCTCATTTTGCTTATTTTGCTTCTCTAAAATGTTTCAGGAAATTGAACACGATCTTAATATCAAAGAAAAACCGATTCGATGCGATAAAAATACATTTTTAAAAATGACGATTTCATTTATTAAGACAAAAAGCTACACAGACTAATTTGGCCAAAGTCATAGAGTTTATGAGTCAAAAACATTTAAACTGGAACACTGCTGACTAAAAGGGCTTCTATATTTTTTTTTAAAAAAAGATGTAAAAAACATATATATATATATAAAATAACCATCTGTAAGATTTTTGGGGAAATATTGATAAGACTGACAGGACAGAGGGTGCAGCTTTAGGAAGGTGAGCATCTTTCTACATACAGCTGGTGTACAATTAGCAGCATTTCAGAAACAAACCATCGTACCATTCGCAGACAAAGAGGCCAAAATAGCTTTTATTTGATTGTCTAATTGAATTCGAAAGAAGTCAAGAACTCTTGGGGGGGCCCCCTTCTGGCCTTGGCCCCTCCAACTTTCCTCGTGCTTTGGGCCGTAGGCAGAGAGAGACAATCACAGGTTGCACAGTCTGTTCTCACTGACAGGTTTTCCCCCTCATCCCGCCCCCGCATGCTTCAATTTGGAGCGTGGAAACCCATGAATATTCAGGAAAGCGCCCGATGTTTATTGCTCCGCAGCAAAGATCCATGTGTTCCTCCTGCAAGTGAACACAATCTAATCTCTCTGTAACTGTAACTGTAATTACACAAGGTAAAGAGATGAAGGCAGAGATGAGCTCATGACTGAGGGAAACACGTCAAACACGGCCTTCGTGAGGGAGAGAGTAAAACATTTCTGTCTTCTTGCTGGATGTCCCAGACTCGCCGTTCTTGGCTTCGTTTCTTAGAGGAAATGTTTTCCCCCTCTGAACACAACGAATGCTCGAGCCTAAGCGCTCACAGCGAATAAGTGCAAAATCAAACATTTATAGAGCTCCAGAGTGGTGCAACTGTCACTCTGCAGCATGCCAGATGAATATTGACTGTATGAGTTTGTACTCGTTCCTTAATTAGCAACAGACTTTGAGTGTGACACTGCAGAGCAAATAATTTCATTCCAATTTGGTACCCCTCCAATCATTTTACTCCCGTTCCCATAAATAATAAAGCATAATGTATTGTTTAGCTCCTTTATTACCGAGGAATGCGATGCACACCGAGGAACGATCCTGAAGCAGATCGCTTATTAAAAGCTAAATAAAAATAGAAATTTGCTGAAAAGAG
This sequence comes from Poeciliopsis gracilis, assembly GCA_911649635.1. Classification (NCBI taxonomy): domain Eukaryota; kingdom Metazoa; phylum Chordata; class Actinopteri; order Cyprinodontiformes; family Poeciliidae; genus Poeciliopsis; species Poeciliopsis gracilis. The sequence continues at coordinate 5,396,396 of CAJVRI010001532.1, forward strand.
CTTGCTGATGGCTGCTGCCGACCGATCCGGGTTTTCTCTCCCGAGTTCAGTTTGCATGAGGAGGAATTGGATTCAATCGGCTAATGCTGCTCTGTAGTTGACTTTTCCAGATGAAGTCGCGCTAACAGTTGCACTGAACGCGAGCCGCACTGAACAGCTGAACTCAGCCACTTACTCGCTCCAGAGGGAGAGGGCTTATCATAAAATAGTTTTATTGGAGCGCTCTCACTGGCAGATCAAGTGCAGTTGGAGGAAGGTGAAGGAGGCCGGGTTTTGGGAATGTGGGTTGAGTTGAAACAGGGACAGCACATGTGGCAAATGGTGGGAAAGGTAGAGAAGTCTTGTTTTGTTTTTCTATATTCTATATAGTCGGTAGGAACAAACCAATCCAGATTGATCAAAACTGGAATAATCAGATCAGACCGCACAGAAAACCGGAACATTTCTAATTATGGGTTATTTTGTAGTCGGTGTGAACGAAACTACAGATCTAACAATCAGTCGTCCAGAAATAAAAATTGGCCAGTTTTCCACTGATCAGCAGGTCAAGGTATTAAAATAAATCTATCATGTGGTTAAATGAAATAATAACAAGGAAAAAGACTTCACAATGAGAAATGAGCATGTGGTTTGTTGCACTTGTTTAATGTTCAATACAAGTAAAATAAAGACTTGAGACGCTGATGAATACATGACTCATTTTCTATATCACAGACTTGAGGGACTTACTTTCTGTTGTACCGTCAAAAGTCCAAAGAGTGAAAAAAAAGCAAAAAAAAAAAAAAAAAAAAGCCGAATGTCAATATTTACAAGGAAAAACTTCATTGGTTCATAACTGGCTTTAATAAGTTAATCAGACAATAAAGCTTGGCTAAGCTAGCATTTTTTTTTTTAAGTGAGTGTTTACAGCCATAATGGATTAAAATGTTTGGGTAATCATTAAAATATGTTTAAGAGCTTAGATCAGAGTCAGATTGAAAGTGAAGCGGTGTCATGCTGAAGTGTGTGAATGAAGTGTGTGGACTCGGTGTGGGTGGTGTGCGTGTGTGTGCGTGTGGTTACTGTGCACATTTGTCTGTTCACGCACACATGCATATATACACGTGGGAGCGTGAGGTGGATCAGTGGGTGTGCGCGCCAAATGATTCAGCACTTCATGGACAAGATTCATGTTTTATGAGTATAGGCACCGATAAATTGCGCAGGGCCGAGCTTTTCTGCTGCTCCAGCTCGGCATGGTTCGTCTGTCTTCCTCCTTCTTTCCGTCTCCCTTTTTCTGTACTCACATCTTAATTAATTTATTTTTTTAATTCTTCCTATTAGCTCTTTTCTTCTCATACTGACTGTCATAAAATGTGACTTTGTTAGGCTTGTTGTAACAAGCAGCAGGTATTGTTTCCCAGTGGAGGTGCCTGTGGCCGTTCACTGCTCAGCCTACTTGTGGACTCCCTGGTAAACAGACGTGACTCAGTGTGTTTACCTGTGCGTCGCGTGTAGGCATGTGACAAAGCGCTGCACTTTCTGGAGTCCACTTTGGGGAGCTTCTTGTGCGTTACTTAGCAACGGCTTTCTTCCACGGCAGACACAGTTTCGATCATGGCTTTTGTTTTGTTTTGGGCCCCTGGTTGGATTTTTCTCCGCAGTCGTTCATCGCTTTTAAAACGGTCACTTCGCGTTAAACCCAGCTGTCACGTTTAAGTTCCCAAAGCAACAGGTGGCGTAAGACTAGAAAATAACATGAAAAAAAGTTTTTAATTCAGGCTTAGGTGGAGGTTTTGACCCCCATATTATAAGAACCGTGAATGAATTGAAATAGTGGACAAATTAGGCTTAAACATTTACAGACAACATTATAATCATAGTCATGCAACTTCGCTACTATCATCAATACTCCAGGAGTTTGAATCAAATGGACTCCAAACACGTACATAAATGGAGAAGATCTTCTAGATATTCCAGAGGCCCCATCTTTCCAATTTTTGGTCGAATTTAAGATTACAAATAAAAAGGCTGCTCTACATTTGTTGCTGAAAAACTTGCTATCCAAGAAGAACACGGACGCATTCATATGACATGAGACCTGTAACTCATGCTGGTTTCACTGCAAAAACTTTACAGAATGTAAAGCATTCAGCCTGTCAAGCCCACTGCCTTACTTTCTAATTTCGTCATGCAGACTTCTGTCACTTATTATTATCCCTGCTGATTCAATACATTCTGTGGGCGGTGATTCACTCTCCTGTCCTCTTTTCTTTCATTTTTGGCGTCTTTTGTTTGGGGGACAAATGATCACTTTAGATTCTCTTTAGCTGCCATATTGTTTGAATTCCACATTTATTCCACAGTTCGAGGCCAGAGCGTGTAAAACGCGGCGAGAAGCGTGCTGAGGAACGTACGACGCGTGGGACTCGACTTTGGTCGAGCGCGCATGTTGCAAAAGCCGCGTTTAACTGAGAAGGCCGAGAAAGCAAACAAACAAACCCAAATGGTTTTGAATCTTGAATTTCGATGTGTTTCCAGATGCCCCTCACTTCATCCTCCTCCTATGTCTGTGTTTGCATCATAAACCTCTCATTTGTCTCTTCGTGAAAAATTGGCTGTTGTTAGCTTGGAGCTAACACTTTGGCCTTTCTACGAGACAAATGAGGTAAAGCAGTCTTGTTCAAGCTTGTTGAAAGAGAAAGGACACGTTTCCCCAAGCAGGAAATGACCTATGTTTGGTGTTGGGGAAGGGGAGGGCGATGGCGACGGGGTACGGGTGCATGTTAATGACCCCGGAACACATTTCTACGTTTGACACTGCAGACGTTTTTTTTTTTCTTTTTTGTGACACCGCCCCTTACAAAGCATCTTTCTTATCCCGGGAGCTCCCCCTTTATTTCAGAGTGGTGCTATTTTTAGAGCTGTGTTGAAAGGTCAGCTCCTCTGTCGGCTGCAGAAACACTGAGAGAACATTTTATCAGGAAACAAACATCATCGGCGGGGAAGCGCACACCGTTTTGTCAGAGTCACCTGCTGCATGCTTTGGATCCCTGAACCCGTGGAAAGCTTTCGTGACGCTGCAGCGCTGAACGTCTGCATTACTGCATGAAAACGTATTCTAATCGTTTTTATTTTATCGTCCGATTACAACTCGCGTCAGGGTTTGCTCTCTCACTCTTTTTAACTGATGAGAGGAATTATCTTCTAGAAATTGAAATTAATTCGCCGTTCACTTCAATATTTATTATTATTATTATTATTATTTTGAGTTATTTTGAGTCATGCTATCATCAACAGGACGCTGCGTTGCATTACGCCGAGCAAAAACATGGCTAACACCTTTTTAAAATCTTTTAAAGACAAATCATGTAGAATAATCAACCTGTTTTGCACCACAGCCAATGCAAAAGCCATTCAGGCAGTGCTGTTGTGTTAGGTGGCAATTAATTTCAAGAGTGCGCATGGTGAAGTAAGTTTATGTGCTCTGCATATTTCAGACGAGGAGCTCTCTGCCAGAATTAGTTCTGCCTCTTTTATTTGCAACATTTAAAGTTTTTATTTGCAGAGTAGCAACGGCAACCAAAAAGCAAATATTTATATTCATAAAAGTTAGAGGAATCAATTTAAGCGTAAGCCTATTTTTGTTATTTTAATTAAGTTCTTTTTCTGTAACTATTATGAGCTATAATATTGATTTCGAAATAGTTGGAGGATCCCTTATCAAACCAGATACCTGAACAAATGGACAAAGCATTAAAAAAACCTATAATGTAAAAAAAAGTAAAAATACTTGGTAGTTTCTTTTTGAAATGATAAATTATTTAAAATGTAAAAAAAATAAAATAAAAGAAATAATAAGCTAAAAACTTTATTGATTAGAAAATATGAATAAAACTGAATTCATTTCTGCTTTTCTAGTCAGAACGTCAATTCATTTAGCTAATGAGTCTCTTGCTCTCAAATCCATACTGATCAAAAAGCAAATTGAGGTCTGGTGCCATGCCTAACGGTACATTGGCAGGTGGCAGAAGAGGAATATGGATTTGAACCTACAACTTCCTGGTTCTCAGTATGATCAGTATAGTTCCTAGTAGACCAGTCTACTAGTTCCTGGTATTCAGCGTTAAAACCTAAATCTTAATGGCCTCTGGTTTCACTCTGACTTACCAATTCCCTAAACCGTCTCATGAACTCCTTCACCTACATTTGGCATTAATGCTACAATGCCGAATAAAAGCATTACATGTATAAAAATGGCCATCAGTAATTAAAAAGTCAGGACTCTGGAGTTTTCTAGTGAATGTTGTCGGAGGCTTTTTGCACTTCGTTACCTTCAGGCGTCAACAAAAGGAAGGCAGTGTCCAATCTTAGTAAACCCAAAGCAGTTTTGAGGCTAAGTTTTCAGATTTTGTCATCATGATGTTCTTGTCGAGGCAATGTACGCTTCTTATTTTATTAGCATTTTCGCAGGCTCGCATGCCCACATAATGTGTGGCAGCAGCAGCAGCAACAGGAGGTCAGAGAATTGTCAATCTGCAAAAGACGCAATCAGCATCATCTGCAGCTCCGCTCCCTGCCAAAATCTCAATCATCAATGCCCTGAAGCTCCGGATAAAAAACATGTCCCTCCTGTGTCCTCCTCCACCTCCTCTGTGAGTAGGCGTGATGGAGAAGGCGCGTGAGCTTCAGCTGCACACGACTATGGCAGCCAACGTTCGGTGGACACGGTACAGGCCTCGCGTCAAGCAGCGTCCCGACAGATCAGGTCTGCCTGAAGAGAAACGAGAATACTTTAACTTCTTTTCTTCCTGTTAAGAAGTAACGACTGTTTACATTGTTACGCGATTTAAAGCGCTCCTCCCTGATTCCGAGCCCGGTCATTAAAGTCGGCCTCTCGCTTACACACCAGTTAATTATAGTCCACTGTAATTACAAACGTGTCATTTCTCATTAGGCCGGAACCACCGACATTTAGACAAACACTTTGTTTTAAGTTTTTTTTTTCTCTCTCTTTCTATATGTATTACAAACAGCCTTCAGGCAATTATCCCTCCATTTCTACTCAGTGAAGATTTCTATCCTAATAATATTGATTTGCATATGGATTATGATTCTGCTGTTGTTCTGTCTCTTGCTCTTTCTAATTCTCCTGAGGACTTTTCTTTTCGTATTGGATCATCTTAACATGATTTTAGACATTTTGTTTCTGTTTAGACCATGATATAGAAGAAAATGGTAAAAATTCTTACTAAAAGTCAATTTATCTAAGTCTATACATCTTACAGACAACTTTGAACGTTTTTCCCGAGATACAGAGATGGAAACTAACGGATACTTGTATTTTTTCTGCTCTTATCTGTCTTGTCTCCTACCTGTCTTTTGGATAAATTATTATTATTGCTATTGTTACATGTAGAGGTGACACGTTTTCAACAGGTAAAAACTTTGTGTGCTTTGCTAAAGTATTCAGACACAGTACACACAAACCTGACCCAACAAATGCCCTTTAGAGGTTATAGAATTAATAAAGCAAGTGAGGGTTTATATGTTATATGTTGCATAACATTTCAAGTTTTGAATATATTATGGCGCAAACACGGTTGAGCTTCCTGTTGTTAGACCACAACTTTTCACTCAGTTTTTAAAGGGTTGGATTTTTTTTTTTTTTTCAGGAATCAAAGGCAGCAGACCTTAAAGATTAAAGAGGGTTATCAGCGTCACACTTCCATGTTCAAAGGGAGCGTTTGCAGTGTAGCTCACTTTGGCCACTTGAGGGCATCTTTTAATTCAGGCATTTTATTCTAAAAGACCAGTTTCAGTTCAGCCTAGTGCAGAGAAAGATGCTTGTGAACGCCTAGTGAAAGTTTAAAATCTGGACTTAATGGTTCAGCTTTAAAGAAAGCAGAGAAAGCACCACTGAACTCTTTTCACATTAAATGCTGCATTTGAAGTTAGGGTGATAAGGTTACCAGGTAATGTGCAGGTGTTTTCGATTTTGTCTGAAAGAAACACTCACTGAGCTTCTTCTTTTTTGCTCAAAAAAATAAAATAAAATCAAATCAAACGACAGTCTTTAGAGCTGAGTCATATATTCTTTCAGTTCTCCTTGATCTACAATCTGATCATGCAGCAATCTCCTGCTGAGCTCTGTACTGCTCTCTAGTGGCTAAAATCTAGTAAAACACTTTAGGAATTCAACTCATGGCATGTAAGGCAGCATCAACTGGGCAGAATATGTTTTTTTCCCTGCACATTGTATCCAAGTCAGAGAAGATAAAGCAATGCATGTTTTCAAAACTCACTGAATAATAAATCTTTAATCTTTAATTCTCTTCTAGTTTGAGAACTGCAAACTCAGTCGGAAATGAAAATAATGGATTTTAGGTCATGATATTTTTTTGGTTTGTATATGTATATATATTAAAAAAGTAAATGTTTTACTTGTCAATAACTTTTGGACATTTTTATGTTGCTATGTTGCCACCCCAACCTTTAGTGATGGACAGCTTTCGGAGATAAAACAAAGAAAAAACTGAAAAGTGTGGCATGCATATTTATTTAGTCTCTTCAACTCAATACTGCATTCAAATGTGCAGCCAAAGACATTCTCCAAAAGCCTCAATATACAATATATTTGACACAAACGTATAATCAGTACGTCGTAACAATATTGAAACCTTTTAAACCTGACCATATATATTTTTACGTTAAAACCACACATTTATTTGAGATCCCATCATAAAAGGATCCAGTAGTTGTGTATTGAAAACAAAAGGAAACACATTATTCAGATAGTAATTGAAATCTGAAAAGTGTGGATTGCATTTTTATTTAGATTCACCAGAATCAATAGTTTTGAACCACTTTTCACTACAATTAGAAGTCTTTTGGTGTATCTCTCTTCCAGCTTTACAAATGCACACATCTTTCTTCAGATTTTCAAGCTCAAGCTTTTGGAAGAATTTCTTGCCACATAAACTCATCTGGGTCTTTCTATCATGTGAATAAGTTTGATCTAAATCATTCCCCCTGAGCTTTTTGCCATACCTGGTGCTGGAATGTGAATGTCTTTCCTTTTAGCACATTATATGTCTGCATGTGCAGCAAGTATTCCAGACAAGCAGAAGAAATCTTTTTACTTTTTAACAGAAACAATATTTGCTGTTGATCTGTTAAGAGATGAAAACATCTTCTGGTAACCAAGTGCCACAAAGTAAAAGCCTGATCTTGCATTTGCATTAGCATTGCACATTAGCATTGATGCTAATTTTTAGCATCAGAACGCTGGGTTCCAGCTGACAGGCATCCTTGGCAGGCCCTGTTTAAATTTCTTCAGAAATGTTTTAGTTAAGAACTGTTATACATATGGGTTGCACAGTCGTGCTGTGTTTAGCGTTGTGGCCTTTCGACAAAAACATCTGGGTTTAAATCCTGGTTTTCAAGTTCTCCCTGTTTGTGTGTGAGTTTTTCGCCAGGTACTCTGGGTTCCTCCCACCGTCCAAAACACACGACAGTTCGGTTAAATGCTCTCTCAATTTATTTCATAAGTGTGCGTGGTTGTGTGTCTTGCTTTTTGACATCTTCCTTGATGATCACTGGAGAAGGGTACCAGCCCCAAACTGTGACGCGATATGAATCGGCGGCTGCAGGAAGAGGAAGGATGTTTAAAATACACACATTGTGAAATATAAAAAGAGGCGGGAAAAATAGAGAGCAAAGTCAGTCTTGTATGTGAATTTGTAAACATTCGCACAATCGTGTATGTGTATAATCTGTATGCAAGACTTCCTCTGATATCAGCCAGTAAGCCTCTTCGTGTCTGAAGTATTTGACACATTCGGTACCGTGGCGACATTTGATCCATGACGGCGTTAATGGGTCGTTGTAATGTCTGCTGGTTAATCACTGCTATCATACCAGAGTGCTAACCTCATCTCTCCAGAATAATCGCTGCTCTCTGCGTCTCCTTGTCACTCCCATTATCTCACCATCACTGGTGCACATGCACATTTCTGACAGGGTATCATCTGTGTATGTCATAGTGGGGGGAAAGAAAAGAAAAAAAAAAAGGGTCACGGTCCGGCCCCGGATAATGATGATTACTACTATAATTTTAAATCATTACAGATGCCATTAGTCTTTCATTGTCTCTTTGGGAGAACTTCATTGGTGTTCTTAATCAGCTCCACTTACCACTGTTCCTTACTGCTGATATATGGTGCATATCATATGAAGACACCTTAATAGACCTCTGGGAAGGAAAGATTTAAACGAGAGTGGTATATAAAAAAAAAAAAAAAACTTTAACTGCTTGGCAGGAGGAAAGCCTTTCATGCAGGAGTTCTTTTGAGGCATTAATAAGAGGTACTTTGTCTTGCTTTAAAGTGTCTTCTTATCATTCGTAGGCATGCGTTCTTTTTGGCACTGTAGCTTCTTTTAATTAAAGTAGCAACTCTTGTTTATCCAGTCCAAGCGGAACAGTTGTGCAAAATCAACAAATATGCATTTCACTGAGGTTCTTGTGCTCATAGAATCGCACCTGTGCCAAACAGGCAGATCATCCACGGGAAGATCAGTTCGTCATAAAGTAGTCGAGACACGCACCGAGCAGATAGATCTATTTTCTAATTTGCCAAATCGGAAAAAAAAAAAAAAACAATCAATTTATTCAAATGTCAGCTTTGCATCATGAGAAAAGGAGCTAAACTGCAAACATTAAATCTGATTTGATATCACACAGTGAGAGAGAGAGAGAAAATAGAGGTTATATGTATGTATCCAGGGTATGGAGAGTTCTTGTTTCATGTGATTAAACGAAATGGTCAAGCTGTCCACAATGATCAGTGACTCCAGTTTCCTGTGGTGACAGGGTTTTAGTTCGACTAGATATATAACAGGAGCAGTCAGCTATTCTCTCAGATCTATCCTCTGGCCTCTTGTTAGCCTTTGGTTATTCTTAAACCTGTGCTGCCTTCAGGCGGTTTCTGTTACCCGAAGCTGATTTACACAGAACAAACTCTGACCAGTCTGGAGAATCAGTCACACAGCTTCAGTCTTTACAGTCATGAAACCAACTTCACTGTCCTGAGTTTATCATTCTTCAAGTGATGCATTTACTGAATTGATTTTCTATGAGTTTTGGGTTTCATAGCTTCAACCGAACCACACGCGAGCCAAATTCCCTCTCATTAGGATTATTTTATAATTCCTCCAGAATTTAAATGTGTCTCCATCACCTGCGCCTGTGAATTATTCATCTTGACACCTATAGACTTTATGCTGAAATCAGGATGTACCTTGTTTTTGCATACCTGCACTTCCATTGAGACATTAACATGCTGAGAGTCAAACGAAATGCACACACACACACACACACACACACACACACACACACACACTTTGTGTCAGCTTTCAGCTTCAGAGGGAGGCCTTGCCAAAGGGGCTTGGACTAATTGATATTCTCCCACAGTATTCAGGGTTTCTCCAAGGAACCTCACTCTGCAGTGCTGCTGACAAGGCACATTCCATCACTGCTGCAAACTTAAAATAGGATCAAAAGCCAGAGAAGGGTGTGTGAAAGGGGGAGAGTGGGGATCACAGAGGATGTGTGTGACCAGGATGTAGAAACGTCGTTTCCCTTATGCTTTTATTTATTTATTGATTGATTATCAGAGCCTTGTTTTAGCCACCACCTCTAAATCCCATTTCTTCTTTTTCTGTTTGCTTGGAGCAGTTTTTCTCAAGTCCACGACACTTAAAAGTGCATATAATCTACTTATTTTCTTTCTTTTTTTTTTTTACTACCTTTTTTTTTACATCGCCCCTAAAGCTGCCAAAAGACCTAAAAGGCAAGTTCAATTTATAGCGTTTTGGACTGTTTTCATTTGCACCTGCTGAAGCGGGAGCAGAGTTGAGTGCGGTTTTGTTTTTCTGTTTGGGTGTAGGCTATAAGTGGAGCTAACAGTTTGACACCACCGTGTTTCATTAAGGTCTCTGTGGGAGAGCTCCACACCTCGGCGCCGCTGTCGTCTTTCAGCCTTAGGAAGGCCAACGCTCCATCGCTTTGACAACAGAGACATCTTTTAAACTAGCTGCTCTCTTTCAATGTACTCAGGACAACTTGTTGTCGGTCTGCCACATACTTCAAAATGTATTTGTGACTCTACATTACATGATAAAATGCTCTTTAAAAGATATGCGAGCCACCATGAAAAATGAGTTGTTGCTGACATAATTTGGGAGAGTTTTCCGGACGGCTAAGATATTCGTACGGCACATTGCTCTTGTTTATCTCTCCTGAAGCTCATGGAGTCGTACGTCTCTGTTATTGGACTCTTGCAAGGAAAGTAATCGCAGTCGTTTGGGTTGTAGTTTGAAAACTTACAAGCAAAAAAAAAAAAGGATACTCCTGCCGTCACCTGACAAATAGAGATGGAAAATAAAAAGCAATATCGCAGCACATATGAAAACTAAAAGTAAGACTGGAGAGCAGCGGTGGTGGGTGGGACTTTGTCTCCATAGTACCAATATAAAGACTGAACATCAGATGCTGTGATTGTTGAAAGCAACACTGACATTACATAAGTACGTCTTTCGTATAAGAATTGACTAGTTGTTGTTTTTACGGCTAATATGCAGTGAAATGATAGATTTAAAGTGAGATATATGTACGTAAATATCTACCTTTAGATCTACCTGTGAACCTTTTCAACTTTCTCCAGATCGCAGTCTCCCTGCTCCTTTATGTTCATTTCTTTATAAGCAGCCATTTATGTGTGCTGTCTGGTTAGCTTGGACTATTACGCTCATTAAAACAAATGAGACAGATACACAAGCACTGGAGGGCACTTAGAGTCCATAAGGGTCTCTTTAGGCTTTTATGTCTTCTGAAAATGGATTCAGGACAATCTATTTATAAAAAAAAACAACAACAACAACAAATGTGCATAAATACGACAAGAAAGGAAAACTGTGCATCGTAAAGGTAACGAATGTATTGTGCGTCTGTAGTTAAATTAATTTTGAATCTTTGATAATGCAAAGGTCTATTAATCTCCTTTCATTTTACTGGGATAAGGAAGTACTTAGTGCCCCAACCTGTTTGTCCTCATCAGGGTACTTGATAAAAATGAAAAAAAAAAAAAAAAAATTAAAATAAAAAACAATGACATAAAAAACACGGCCCTGAAGGAAGGTAACGGCAGTAATCATATGGGTTGTTTACGCCTAGTTTCTGCGGAGTGACATTTGCTCTGCCCCAGCAGCAGGACATCTAACAGAAATAATTTAATTTCCCTTAGAGGAGATTGGATTTAAATGTCCTGACCCGATGAGGCTGCAACTGCGTTCGTCGTGGCTTCTGTTTTCTGCTAAATGAGTGCAAATGAGATTGCAATGTTTTCCATTCAGGTGAGATATGATTCATGCAGTGTTTGCTGATTAACTCTGCAAAACCCTTTCGTGGATGATAAAAAGAAGAAAAAAAAAACATAAATACCTTGTTCTTTCCTTGCTGTGCCGTTCACGTCTTGCAAATGCGAGCCTGTGGCAACATTTAGTCAGATCTCATTTGAGGAAATGCAAGATTGTGGGCTTAGCCAAAGTGTCGAAATGTGTTCATCTTAATGTCTTTCTTCTTTCGATAACTTAGGGAGTGAATGAAGTGCTTAAGGCATTTGTGAACAAATGGATGTGAACAGCTCAGGACAGGCTGTCTGGTCAAACTAACCGTATTAGATCTTTTAAAAGAGGGGAGTATAAATGGGGCATTTAAGCTTCCTATGGCAAGAGCTCGACTTGGAAATGAAATGGGATTGCCATGGAATCGCATACGTTCACGTACAAGAGGAGAAAAAATGTAGGTATGTGCACATCTTTTCGCTTTTGTCACCGGCGGCTTTGTGAAGGTGTTCAAAGCATGTTTTAAGCTGTGATTGGCTTGAGGATGTACATGTTTTATCCGAATTTAATAGGAAAGTTTATCCAAACAAATAAATGCTGCCGTTTTTGTTGTTGTTTGAACTTATTAGCAGGCGAATGAATGTTTATGAGGACCAATGTAGTGTTATTAATATTTGTTGGTGCATATGTAGAAATGACTTTGCTTGAACAATTGATGCTCTAAAGCAAAAATAGCAGCATGATTTGTTATTTAACACGATTTCAAGGCAATTATAAATGAGGAGGTGTGGGGAGTTTTTGCAAAGTCTAGCAATCCGTACAGGAGGCTTCCTCAGGCAACTTTTAAAAAGCGGACATATCATTCGCTCAACTTAACTCTGATACATCGTAATTTGCGCATGAACTGCATTTCATTTGACCTAAATCTGACTAACCATCGAACTGGTGTAAACTGAAAATGAACCAAATTTGATTTGCCTAAGAAGTAAACCTGTGTGTCTTGCAAAGCATTTGAAATGCAATTCCTGCATAGAATAGTGTTTTTTAATTTATTTTAATTTTATGTGATAGACAAACACCAAGAACCACATTATTGTGAAGAAGAAGAAGAAAAAGTATATAATGTTTTTTTTTTCTTTATTATAGCATTTGTGTTATTTCTCTACCAGCTTTGCACATCAAGAAACATTCATTTTTTTTGTTTTTAATTCTTTACAAACACAGCTCAAACTCTGTCATAATGGATGGAGACAATCTGAAGACATTAATGTCTTTCCACAGATTTATGTGTGGCTTTTCATTGTGTTCTTCTAACTTATTGATATTTAATCTTTGACCATTGTAGCTCTGGCTGCTTACGCAGTACAACGATTCCGTATGTTCAGAATTACTATCCTGTTGGAAGTTAAAACTTCACTCAAGTGTTTGTCAGCCTATGACAAATGTATTTCCATATCCTGTTCTGTACTAACTCTCTCCAGCAGCCATTTTCCTGCTAATCGGCTCTAGACTGATTTTTTTCACACCAAGATGCTGCCGCCACCATCTTACCCTGTGAGGTGATGATATGTTCAGTTTTGATCTAATCTGATGAAGCAGCGCACTCCTTTTAACAATCGCCCTTATCTTGTCGGATTTGTGAATGGCCGACCAATAGTTGTTCCGCAAACATGTTCTCCGTGGATCTCTACAGCTCCTCCAAAGGCAGACTTGTGGCTTGTTTTCTGATTCGTGCTTTTGCTGTCAGTTTAAGTTCTGTGCCACGCTGCTCTCAGTTACAGATGATTGCTTAAACGATGCTTGAGACGTTCAAAACTGGGTATGTTGTCACATTATTCCTAATTTACAGTGAATCTTATTTAAAGCAAACATAATAAAAGAGGATGAAAGCAAATGCATGGAAAAAAAAAAAAACTTTGCAAACCTTTCATTTGTTGGAAAAACAGCAAAAGTGGAAAAAAAAACACCTTTATGGGTTGCATTGTGTGGGTCTGTCACATAACCCATCAAGCGAAGTGCTTCATGAATGAAAAGAACTGAATTTAATCCTTTTCTTATAAATAAAGACAAAACAAAACACTTAGGAAGCCTAATAACTCAGGGCAATTACTATTTTTCTCCTTTCTAGGAACTTTTCATGTCCAGTTTCTCTATGCATTTATTGTTGAGTCTCACGTCGCAGCAGCAGCTCGGGAGTAGAGAACTATCTCTCCTGACCGGGACATACCGGCCGGCTCGTCCGGGCCTGATCCGTCTCGGTGTCGGCGCTGATTTGAATGCTGCCGGGAGACCATTGTTGAGCTGACAGTGTCCGCTGCTGGCTGGAGCGCTTACTGCATCCATCGCAGAGCGGAACAGGAAGGTACCGGGTCATAAACTTCTGCAGCGTTCACTGTCTGTCCAGAAAATAATAATAATAATAATAAAAACAATAAATAAATCAGTAGAGCCGAAATGCAACCTCTGTCTGATGAGATTTAAACAACGAGTGACTGTACTTTAATCTCTATAACACCATGTGTTTATAAATGAATTATAAAAAACGTCGTTTATTCTTAAAAGCGGCATTGCGGTCTGCAGCTGAAACCCGCAGATAAAACTGCTCTCAGTCCCTCGTTTGTGTGCGTGATTGGACCTTTGGTGCGTTTTTCTTTCAGTGCAATTATTTCTTGGAGCCTCGGTACAGCTGGCCATCAACAGGTGAGCGTGACGTGCTGAGAATAAACGCACAAATTTGCGGGACGCAGCAACGGTCCCCCCGGAGCCCGCATGTTTAATTACAGCCACAAACAGCAGATGGCTCTCTTGAGTTTTAATTTCTTCTTGCCTGAGAGTGAGGCTTAAATTTCATTCCCTTTAAACGTTTTTACTGTTTTCTTTTCCCCTCTCATGTATTTTCTCTTGTTATTATTATTATTATTATTATTATTATTATTATTATTATTATTATTATTATTATTATTATTATTATTATTATTGCGAATCAGAATGCACGCTGAGGTACGGGAAGGTTGCGTAATGCTTTGCAGCTTTCGTGCGGGCTGCAGCCGACCCTGTTTTTTTGTTTTGTTTTTTTTTTTTTTGTCTGGAGAAAACGTCTCCCTCCATCTCAGCGCGGACCTGAAGCGAGCGGCGCTGTCCGTGGTGCTGAAGCCACGCACGATCAGCGGAGCCCACACACTCTGGACCACATCCTGTAGTTCTGCTTTGGTGAAAACAAAAACAAAGTTATGTCACTTCATAGTAAATCATAAAAAAATACAAAAACAAAACAAAACAAAAAAAAAGTAAAATCAAATGAATCAAGGCGAATGCATTAGTGAAACGATGCGAGCTCTGATGTTGCAGCAAAGAGGAGAGACAATGTACATGTCTCCTCCTCTCAGTGTGTGAAATCGGCTCCCTCAGGCAGGGGCTTGGAGGTCGAGAAGAGGAGGGGATGTCGGGGCGGGGGGCATCCGTCACCCTCAGCCGTGTTGCCGGTGGTTAGGACTTGTTGATGAGGGGGAATTTTTTGTGTTGTCGTTGTCGATCTGGGGCGTACAGGCTAATACCACTGATTATCACTTCCTATCCTCTTTTTTCTTCTTCTTCTTCTCCCATTGAGCGTGGGAAAAATAAATCGCGTGGTTTAGTCAGTGGCACCCCCCCATCCCCTTCCACCCCACACCCCGATTTCCCACCATGAGCCGATCGACGCTCACTCATCTCTCTCTCGTTATATGTCACGGGTCATATAACGCGCCGAACGTCAGGGAGTTTACATTTCTACATCTACATACTACGCAGACGTCATCTGGCGCGGTGCTCGGATCAACTCTCTCCCCTCCTGCTCGGTCGAACTGACTGTTGTTGTGTTACCGGTTTTGAGATGTGCGGCGCATTTTACGCAACATTAACCGGGAGGATTGTCAAATAATTGCGAGGCTCCTTTACTGTTGCGCATTCCTCTCTGCGTGTGCGTGTGCGTGTGTGTGTGTGATTTTTAACGTGCAAGTCTCTTCTTCGGGGGGAGTGAGGAGGGGTTGGAAGCCGTCGCGGATACCTTCTTGCAAACTTCGCGTCTCGCCTCGTCTCCCCAGCTCTCAGCCGGGTGCTGATCTTCGTAGGAGGCGCCTGTGTTTTGTTGAGCTGCCCGGCGGCGGCGCACATGCACGGGCGTCCCCGCCGCTACTGCTGCTGGCCGAGCAATGCCGCTTTTCCCATGGCAGAAGAACAAGGAGGATAAAGCAGAAGCTTAAAAAAAAAGGGGGAGAAAAGAGTAGGAGATTTTTTTTTTTTCTCTCTCTCTATCTTCTCCCAGCCAGGACGCAGCGTTAAAACATTTCTAAGGACAATTGACTGATTGAGACCAGACGCAGGCTACAGGTATGAATATTCTCCCGAGGTCTCCGTGCGCATGAGTTGGGCTTCTGATCAAGAGCATTGTCACTGATGAGCTGGATTACTTATGGAGATGTGCATTTTTATTTATTTATTTCCCCCCCCACACCCTCTCATCGTGCTCCAGAACATTTCGAATGACAATGGGAATCTGGCTTAGTCTCACCAGTATCATGTAGGGGGTTGGACAAAAGGAGAGGAAAACCAGCAGTCAGAAATACCAAGCGCCCCGCCGGTATGGGACTGTGACCCGGGTTGCGAGCTCCGAGAGACGCGGCTGTTCTCTTGAGTGCAGGCTGGACCCGAGCGAGCGGTTGTGACATTTGCGAGCCATGGCCGCTGCGATCGCGAGCGGGCTGATCAGACAGAAGAGGCAAGCGCGGGAGCAGCACTTGGACCGACCCTCCACAAACCGACGGAGGAAGAGCCCCAACAAGAACAAGGGGCTCTGCAATGGGAACCTGGTCGACATCTTCTCAAAAGTGCGCATCTTCGGGCTCAGGAAGCGAAGGCTACGGAGACAAGGTCTGGGAACTTCAGTGTGCCGAAGCGCTTTTGTTGCCGACACATAAGTAAAGATGCACTGATCAGTGTCCCTTAATTGCTGTCTCAGAGCGGCGATTGGAAGTCAGATATTATAAAGCGTACTTATTAAATTAATCTAAACTAAGAACTCGTTTTTTTTCTAAGTTGAATTCAAAACCACGATAGCTAGTGGAAAAGAAAATGTAGCACGCTTTTTCTTATTTTCTGTCTTAGGAAAACAACAGAAAAGTTGGCTGGTGAAATTCCCAAAATTATGATTATTCCTTTGACTCTGAAGACTGGAATAAAAGTAAGAGCGCCCACTTTGATTTATGGAGCTGCACCAATGGGTCAATCACAATCAGCCAATTTCCCCTCTTTGCTCTCTGATCAGTGATTGGAGGAATCAATAAGGATTTTTTCCTCTTCTTATTCAAAACTAACAAGTTTCACCATTTTCTAAACAGGAGCCCATGCACTCTGTTGCACATCTTGAGTCGAACAATATTAATATCATTAATTATAAAATCTTGATTAGTTAAACTTATCAGGATTGTCTCCTCGTTACACAGGTGGAGATAATCTTGTGATTCTGTAATTTCCTGTTGCATTAAAAACTGTTTTCCTTATCTTTTGTAAGTGTTATGTGGTCTAGAAATACTGAATCCGCCAGCCAGGCCTCTATGAACACAGCTAATATGTAGGAGTTGGCAAAAGCCTGAATGGTGCATCTGTACTTATCAGCTTTTTGCAACGTGTGTAAATATGATCATACATATTTAGCTTTGGAAAAACTGACCGGATATCTAAATATCAATTCTGGTCTGTGATCAGCAGGTTAAATAGTGAAAACTTTGCTGCTGCTGTTCTATTTCCTATTGGTTAAACACATTGAAATGCTAATTTGATATGTTTTCCACCAACTTTCTATATCACAGAGCCTTCACAGCGGTCATTTTTCTTTTATCTGCCTCCTGTTTTGATTAAATCATAAAATGGACCAAACTTAAAAGTGACCAGTTTTCTTTCTAGTCTGTGAGCACAACAACGATTAGCATTTACTTTGTTGAACTTTTGTTTCTTTAATGAACATAAAATGAAGTTTAACCAGATAGAAAATATTAGCCTATCTGCTAACAGCAGAGAGGCTAAAGGTATGTTACGGTTCATACAGCATAAAACATTGTGAATTTGTGAAAATCAAAACCAGCAGGAAAACCTGAGAGAAAGTTATAAATCTATATTGGCCAGGAAAAAAAACATGATGTGTGCATCTATTCATTTTATATTGTCGCAGTCAGTATAAACATGTGATTGGATCCACACTTCAAATCATCATAAAAAGACTCATCTTTCAATTGGGCAACAAATGAAATTGATCAGTGTTTCCCTTGAGCAGTCCTGAACAGCATGGCTATTACTAAATATCCCAATTTATTAAATTCATCAACTGATGGCTTGGACATTAAAGCAGTTAAAAATCATATAAAAGCGTTAATGCATGAATGTATTTATAATACTTTCATTCTCTGTTGGATTCAAGACTTCTATGTTAACCGGAAACACATTTTCTTCCTTTTTTTGTGCTATAAAACCTAATAGTTAAAGAATTTCATAACTGGAATTGGCAGAGCAAACTTCAAAGGAAATCGTCTCTGCCAGTAAAGACCTGATCGGTGCATTTTTACATTAACATGTTCATGCATTCGATTTGGGAATCATTACTACCTCTACAGAAACAGTAAAATGGTAACATTTTATGCTTTGTTTCTCAAAAGTTAGCACAAACATTTTTTGTAAATGTCAGCAGCTGGATAAAAAAAAATAAAAATAAAACATTCATCTGATTTATGTGCATTCTATTAAATGACTTAGTTTTTCCAAACTCTCACAGCTGCAGATCTATAAGATGTCTTGTCATTTTATGGAACATACATACAGAAACTCGTAGCTCTGCACACCAACGGTTTATTGCACAAAACTAATTTCCACACCGGTGAAGAAGGGTCGGTATCTTGAGCGGAATCAGGGTCATGACTTTCAGACTCACACGTTTTCTCCGATTCGGCCTCTCTCTCAGGCTGAAATTTGTTCCATTTCTCCAATTATGAAAACGTCAGGAATGTTTTAGCTGTAATGTGCCAGCCTGGGATTATTAAAGAGCACTGGCAATAATTATTTCAACGCAGAAAATGGAGCCAACAGTGAGTACAATTCAGAGACGGTACTTGGTTGCTTTGGCATGATTGTCGGGTTTTGTAGGTTTAAAAGAAATCAACAGGCATCAAACCTGTTGCTTCAAAGACGCCTGAACTCCAGCTAATTTACAAGCTACTTACAGCAGAGCCATCCAGGCAACAGCCTAGTTAAAGGAAGCTTAGAAGCACCGTTTAGTCTTTCATCTTCTCCCACAGAAGAAGAGCCATTTTGATCGGTGAGTCCCTCTCATGCTGCCTGCTTTCACATCTGAACATCAGGATGAAATGTCTCCTTCTCTAGACCCGGCTGATTAAATGGATTAAATGCACTTTGTTAGAACAGGATCCATTTAATGACCACAGAGGACACATCTGGCCACAGGTCAGAGTTCACTGTAACTGGAGGTTTATAATCAGTTGTCCTTCAAGCTGCTGTGCCATGGGGCCCGTCTGTGTGTTTCTGCATGTGGTAATCGGCCGTTGCTCTTGACTTGGCCTGTGGAGCATCATTTGATATTTGGAGCACTGTACAGAAGGTAGCAGAGGTCACAGATGTGGACAGAGGGTGGTGTTATGTTTGGCAGATAAATTAACGCGAGTACCTCTATATGTACGATGGACCAACAAGTCTGTAGGGCAGATGTTCCTGTATCAGGGTCCAGAACTAGTAAATGAATATGTAATCATCAGTGAAATAAAATTGAAATTGGGGAATTGAAAGCAACACAAAGTCCATCAAAGTCGGTGGATGAGTTCAAGTGAATGTCACTTGGCTGTGCCAACATTGCCACAATGCAACGGAACATGAAACCAATAAGTCCTCATTTGTGCATGACATTAGGCAATTAAATACCTGCTATAAATATCCATATCCAGAATTAATAAAAGCACTACTAGATGATTAAATATAAGTCTTTCATTCAAGCCTGAAACAATTTAATGGTAGCAATCCACAGACTTGTTCTGAAGAGGCCAGGAAATACTTTTCCATGTGACCAATAAATAATTAGATCAAAAGTAAAATGAGCAGGAATTACTTTTGTCTGCAAAATTTTATGTTGACAGTTATTTATCAAACTGCAGCACTTTGATTCCTCTGTATGAAATCATTAACCACACTTAGGTAAAAATGAAACTTAAAAAAAAAAAAAAAATGCTATTCATGTATTAACATTCAATCTTAATTGTTTGTAATATTATTTGCTAACTGAATTGTGACACGTTGAGCTCATGTAGTGGTCTACCCTGATTTATAGTTATTATTTTTAAACATAAGAGTTAAGAAGCAATGAAATGCTTCTTAACTGCTGTTTCCTCCGTTGTTAAATCCAGCGTTTTAGTTGGATCTTTACATCGCGGAATAAATGGTAAAAGCAAAGGCGAAATATTTATTTGATTAACGTTGTCTTACTGATTATCTTTTATGGGCTGTCTATGTGGTGTGCTGACATATTTGCCTTCTGTCAATTGCCTCCTGCCTCCTATCAGTTTGTCTAAAAATGCATCATCAATACCAAGAGTTTTGGTAGAGTTTCTGTGGTTAACCACACTTTACCACAGAACACTAAAGCTTCTGTGATAAACTGAGTCATTAAGTAAAAAAAAAAAGAAAAAAGGCTGCTCTCTAAAATTCTCAGAATTAAGGCTGAAGCTGTGAAGAATGCATTTTTGTTCCCTTTTCTGTAGTTCCACTCAGAGCTAAAGCTCACTTTCTGTTGCTTTCATTTTATTCTTGTTTATGATTAAAAGCCAAATGGGAAAATACGTCATTAATTTCATCCCCACGTGACAATTCGCACTCATGGGACGTTTTTCCTTTTAAAGCCCTCTTCACACTTTCACTCCCTGTCCCATCTTTCCTCTTTTTTTTTTTTTTTTTTTTTTTGCATTATCACCAAAGCACACAGATTAGGAAGACTAATGACTTGCTTAGTGTGTCTAATTTAATATCAGACCCCGAGAGACCTCGTAGACCTTTTAAATTTGTTTTGCTGGACCACGATGGCCGCATGCGCTACCGATCCCATGTGCTTTGAGGCCGAGTCTCAAGAGTTTCCCAGGTGAAAACAAAGAAAACACAGAGCCTCGCAGTGACAGTGGAGCCGAGAACAGAGCACCTTTCTGGCTTTCAGCAGGATGAATATAGACTGAAGTGAGGTTCAGAATCCCACTGAGATGTGTCAAGATGACGGAGCAATGGTGCCTTAAAAGAAGCCGCGTGTCCTGTATTTCTTTTGGCACCGAGTATTGATCTTGAGAATGCAGCAGCACTGTAGATTTTCTTTTCTTGTGAGCTGCGTTGACTGCATCTGACATACTTTGGGGGCATCAGGTCATTCAGTTGGCTTTAAACGTATTCCACCAAATCTTCTCGATGAGTTGCTTTTGCTTTTGAATTATTGCCACAATACGAAAAATGCCCAGGTGGAAAGATGATGGTCTGTTATTCTAATGTGAATATGTTTGTTCACTCTAGCACACAGATGTGATCTGTGTCCTCTTCTGGCAACTCTGGGAATACGCTGGAACATTTTTGCGTCACATCTGCCTTCGTTTCAAATCATCCTTGTGTTTTTGATAGCTGAAACAGAGTCGCTGTTTTTTTTGCGTGTGTGTTTTCATTGTGTTTTTTTTTTTCAAAGGATTAAATGCGAGCTGTAAATCCTGTTATATCTAAAGCCAGTAAGTGAGCTCTTGCCCCATCCAGCATTGGGTCATGATCTTACTACGCAGGCTCTAATTATCCCACCAGATTAGATCCACGACCCATAAGATCATGCTGCGCAGATCCTAAGATCAGATTAGTTTGCGTGATCTGGAGGTCCTTCGTAGATGAATGGCTTCCTGCACTTTGGACGTTTGTTCATCAGGCTTCTTTAAAGGACACAAGGGGGCTGTCTGTTTAAATAGGATATGCAGGACCAACACAAAACAGGTGGCAGAGCTTTAGCTGTTTCCAGCTGATTTACAGTGAATATAAAATATTCATACTTGTTGAGCTTCGTCCCAACTTGTCACACAACCTCAAACTTTAAAGTATTTTGTTGTGGGCTTGTCTCAAATTAATTATTGCATCATTAAGAACTGAAGTCTTGCCACATGGACTAAATTGCTTTAGTGACATAGGACAAAATTATTGCTAAGAACGGTGGTAGCTTCATGCTGTGGGGATGCTGTGCTTCAGATGCAGGGAAGCTGGTCAGAGTTGACCATAGGATCTTCTTCTTTTCCCCTTCGGAAAAGAACAAGCAAAAAATATATTCTTTAGATCCGCAAAACTAATCGTAGCAAAAGCTTGTCCTGCAAGGTTTCGACTCGCGAAACATGAAAGCAAATGCACACTTGTATTTTTACGTCAAATATCGTAAGTAAAAACCTCTCCTCTTTACAACTCTGCACTAAAAGTGTCGGTTCGTCATACACAAAAATGAGAAAATGTGAAAAGACTCAAGGGTAATGAATATGTTCATGAGGCACTAGGGGTATCTCCTTGCCAGCGTGAGTGTGGAAAAGCCCTTCTTCTTTTCCAGAAACATCCAAAATGGGTCAGACAGGACAGGGCTGACAGCAGTCTACAAGTGCAGCTGCAGCTGTGCCCGGGCTTGTGTGTGTGTGTGTGTGTGTGTGTGTGTGTGTGTGTGTGTGTGTGTGTGTGTGTGTGTGTGTGTGTGTGTGTGTGTGTGTGTGTGTGTGTGTGTGTTTGTGTGTGGGCCAGTCCTTCCTTCATGCTCCGCTTGCCTTGAGCCGAGCTTGACGTGTGTGGCTGCACAAACACCAGAATGACACGACAGAAAATAAGACAAGAAAATGTGCCGAGGGAGTTATGGAGAGGCCACTTATGGAGAGGGAAAAAAATATCACACCCTCTCTGTGACAGGCCAATTTATATGTAAAAAGGACCATGGCTGTACAACAGAGCACTTTGAAATCTTGTGCTTCTGATGTACGTTGTTTTCTAAGGAAACCCCCCTGCTGATGCCAAACTGGCACTCTGTTTCCCTAGAAACAGAGAAGTAGAAACATACAGCGCTTCTGTTGTAAAAAAAAAAAAAAAAAAAAAAAAATCAACTTTGATTTAACTAGGGAATGTTTTACTCCTATCTGTAATTAACAGCCCTTTTTGTTTTGCCATTTTGGTCAAAGTTTAAGAAAAACAACAAAAAGGTAATAAAATGGCCAATCAAATTCTGTCTTGGCTTAAGGAATACGACTTAGATGTTCCACCTATACATCAAATATCTGAAAGTTCACAAGTGAGAACCACATTTCATGTATGCAAGGATAAGTGATGTATTGAAGGGAAATCTGGATGTCTGAAGAGGACTGAATTTTGCTAACTCATCTCAAGAAAGTGCAGGATGAGGCTTTATGGATGCATGAGGAATCCAGGTGGGGATGAGAGCTGGGCAAAGTAGAGATGAGAGACAAAGGAGGTTAGGATGAGAAACGAAGGAGGTGAAGATAAAGGCTTAAGTGAGGGAGGTTGATGAAGGAAGAGTTGAAGACTGAAGGAGGAGGATGACAATGAAAGAGGCAGGTTAGGATGAAGGATGTAGGCGTGACAAATGATTAAGGTGGGGATGAGGGATGAGGAATAATTGATGTAGGGATGAGGGATAAAAGAGCTTGGAATAATGACTGGAGGAGGTATGGGGTTGAGGTAGGAGGGATGGAGAGAGTAGGGATGCAAAATGAGTTATAAATTAGGGAGGATGTTGAGATGAGGGATAAAGGAGATGAGGGTTAGAATGAAGAATGACAGGTGAAGGAGGTAGAGAAGAGGGATGAGGGAAGTAAGGATGATGGATGAAAAAGGCATGGATGGTCAATAAAGGAGGTAGGATCAAGGGATGAGGAAAGATGGACGTAGATATGAAGGATAAAGATGAGGGAAGCTAGGTTGACGGGTGATAAACGACAGAAGATTGGGAAAGGGACGAATGAGGTTAGGATGTGGGATTAAGGAGGTAGACATGAGTGACACAGATTGAGGAAAACAGATTAATGTAAGGATGAGAATTTCAAATGGAGATAGATAAGTGATGAGAATGATAAAGAAAAAGAATAACAAAGGAGAAGGGGAAGAATGGAGGGCAAAGGAGGTAATAAGAAATGCCAAACTTAACATAGGTCTCAGGTAATAAGAGGTGTAGATTAACAAATGTATTTTTTCAACATAGTTTTTATGTTTTGATGTATTCCACAAATTTCTGTTGATGTTCATCTTAATCTGCTTGTTGCTTTTGAAGCTCCAAAGATCAAACCTAGAGGGGGAATCTGAGTGTGGGAGATACATACCGGCTATCCCGCCCCAGGGACCGCAGCCAGTATCGCATGATTTATAGCCCTATAGCCGCACATACATGCACACACACACAAACACACAGACTTCACCTATCCAGCCACCATGAACACAGTTTTAATTATTACGGATTGCTCTCAAGAATCAATCTTACGCCCCCTCACAAGCACACGCATGCATGCGCACGCACACAAATGCATTGCTCGAAAGCCAAAGTCCCTGATCGATCGCACGTTTGCTAACTTTGTGTATCAACGCAAAGGGATCTGCTTGAGGGAATTGTACTCTCATTAAAAATCCATGTGGAAACGTCGGAGTAGCCCCAGACTTTTCTGGGGTCTTGCAGAAACGAGGCTGCCGCGTGAAGAATTGCAGGCCGAACCTAACAGAAATTTCACTGTGGATTTGTTTTACGAGTGCATGTCTCTGTTTCTCTCTCCATCTGGAGCTTAGCGTCCTGATTACCTGAAGATACTTTATTTTGCTATTAAGATGTTTTCCATCTCCCCACCTGGGATGGACACATTTTAAGATGCCAGCAAGCAACAGATTGGACAATTTAAAACCCTATGATGCCGCTGAATACGTTTTTAGTTGCCCAGAAGTACTTTCATTAGTGTGAGTTCCACATTTCTGGCTGCTCCGTAGATTTCGCCGCGCTACTTCTTCTGCATACTTTGTGCTATTTTTAACATTTATACCTTTCAGGTTTCTCTCCTAATGCCAACTATATCTGTTGGTATTCATAACCTTTACACTTTTTATAATATTCAGCTTTTTATGGATTTCTCTCCCCTTGTGGGAAACCGCTCCATCCTGTGGCAGAATTGAGAAATACAATATAAAATGTCCGCTGTGTTACACAGTTGATGTTTCAGGTCCTGCCTATTAATTGCAGTGAATCATCCAGTTTTGGGGCTGTCATGGAAACAAGGTCATTTTGAAGTTGGGCAGTTTAGCAGCTTTTATGCTGCTTAACACCTGGAAATACTTTTAACATTGCTATTTTTACATTGCATGTTGGAGCATAATTTTTGTAGTCGCCTGCTAAACAAATCCTCCAAACAAATGTTGATATCTCAGATATCTCAGTTGATATATATATATATATATATATATGTTTCATGGCACCCACATGTAATCCAGCTAGTGGTAGGCTATTTGCCATCATTAGTATTTTAGCTAGTTTTAGCTTTTTAGCTATTTTAGCCTTTTACGTGGGTTTTTACAAATTCATGGACTATTTCCTTCTGTCAAGTTTCCCACCCATCTTCCCATCGACTCTTTTCACCAGTTCAGTAACGTTTTGACTTCTAAATGCAGTGGACTGCTCTGGGTTTTATTAAGGGCTATCAGAGTAAATGAGGTGGATACAACTGCAGATCAGATTTTCATTTCATTAAAAAAATAAAAACCGTTTCATTTGCTCAGACATGTTCTCCTTTGAACACATTTTCATTGTTCAGCTGAAGCGGCACGGTTGTATTCTGTACCATCTCAACTCAGGAGGCGCAGAGGGGGATGTGTGAGATGTGTACCTAACATGAGCATTTCAGACCTACACAGTAACAAAAAAGCCATAACTTTCCCCTGAGATAGACCCCTTGGGATTTCTTCAGCTCTACATCTTACACACACACACACACACACACACACACACACACACACACACACACACACACACACACACACACACACACACACACACCCACACACACCCACACACACACACACACACACACACACCCCCACACACACACACACACACATATACACAGCTGCTTGCTGGGAGATATGGCTTAGCGTTTTGGATGATGGTGAAGTTGATTTTTTTTTTACATTTTTCTTTTTTACTTCCCCAGGGCTTTCTTAGAATGAAATCTAGTGTGATGGCTGTCTCTACAGTGAGTGTTCTGTTGAACATATATAACGCCAGACACATGCAGGTATGCACTTCCGCACCTGATTTGTCTCCTCCTGGCTTTCAGCACAGAAACTCCCGAACAACAACCTCACTGCACTTTATTAAGACGTCTCTTTATTTTATTGTTTTGTACTCCCCTGCCACTTATTCATATCTTAACATAAATTGTGAAACCACCAAAAAATTACGTGACACATCGCAGCAGCAGCGACTCTGAGCAATCTACCGACGGAAGATGTTTATTTACTGTTAATACGTGGGTAATCCCCCCGGTTGGGTTAGGGATGGAAAACAGACACTCTTGCATCCCAGAGAGGGTGCTGTTGGGTTCATTATGGGAGTCAGACAGCCACATATTAATTCTGATGCCTATAATTGGATGGTCTATCTCTGAGCAGGATGGGGCTTATGAGCCCGTAAAGGTAGCTCTGGGATTTGCCAGCAGACAGGAAAAGAGAGAACGAGAGAGAGCGTGGGGGAGAGGGAGAAGAACCACATGCTGTTTTCATGGCAGTTTGGAGCAAAAGAAAAAAAAAAACAGTACATAGTACAGAATCTTGTGAAATAGCAAAGTACATCGCTCATTTACTTATGTACAGCCTCATACTGTAGTCCTTGTGCAGTGCATTCACGGTGAAGTAATTGTACAATAAACTCTACCGAAACTGAAACATAAATGCACTGCACAAGTGCGTTTACTTGTACAGTACAAGTAAATGTCATGTTATTTGAACAAACCTCAATACATTTTTTTGTCATTATTTGATGCATCCAGTTAAAACAGAATTTGCAAAGTAGAAGGGAAATCATTTTCCCTTTTTGTTTCTTTTTACAAATATAAGTTCATAGTGTTTTCAGTCTCGTACTGATTCAACACCAGGCACATTTTACCAAAACCGCTACCTGCTGCATTGGTTTATGCACATTTTCTCAGACTTAATCAAATCAGTTGGATAGAATAAGTGATGAACGCGTTATATTTTTCTTGTTTTTTGGAGAGTTTCAACTGGATTTTCATCTGGACTTTGATTCAGACATTGCTATCCATGATTATGCTTCAATGTGAACCATTTCATTGTCGGTTTTGCTGCTTCCGCGTCTTACCCCGGAACTGAAACTATGACGTAACCGAAGGCTTTTTGCAGCCTCTGACGGATTTTCATCAAGATTTCTCATCAGCTTTCACCAACTTCCCAAGTTGCACAGAATTTTTGTTGTATTTTTGCATAAATCATGACTATTCTGTCCCCCCCCCTCTTTTTCTTTTCTCTTCCAGATCCCCAGCTCAAGGGTATAGTGACCAGGTTATATTGCAGGCAGGGATACTACTTGCAAATGAACCCAGATGGCTCTCTTGATGGGACCAAGGATGACAGCAGTAATTCCAGTGAGTACTGTGGCGCTATCTTTTTGCCTCTGGGAATAAAAATTTTAAAAGGTGGCAGAAAAAAAATCTTGAAAAACACTGAATAGGGAACATTGCTAATCACAACTCAACTGTTTAAGGCTTTTAGTATTTTAAACTCCCTTCGGCACAATCCTGCGCGACAACGTTGATGCTCAGCATGGCAGTGTTGTGCATTTATCATTCCGGTGTGGAGATGATACATCCCCTGTCTTCTCCGTCAGTCTCCTCCAACCCTTGGTTCAATATACTTCCTCAATTTTTAGCCTTTGGAGTAAAAAATGTCTCCTCAAAGTGCAGCTGTGGGATCACACCAATTCATCCTTATCACTGAGGGACAAAGTAGACCAGGAAACAGCAGATTTAACAGAGAAGAAAATGGTATTATTACATTGTTCTGGCACTGCTCCTCTGCTGCTTCAGGCTGGGTGGTTAATTTGATTCCTGGACCTGGTGCTAACGCTGGCTTGACACTCAGCATTGTGTCACTTACCACTGTCAGCAAGAGGGGGTTTGGCACATGTCACATCTGATTAGCTGAAGAAAGCTATAGATAGGATTCACAGGGGAGAAATTGTGTTATTATTAGAACTTTGATGTTGAATTGGAACGTGGAAGAATTGCAAAACTTCTCCTTCCTTTGTTTAGGGCTCTTTGAGTTTATTCACAAACTTAGCCAACTGTGGTTTGGTGATGAAGGAAGCCCTATTTTAACCCAGCTGCAACAACCAGTTAGCCAGTTTTGGCCTGAAACCCACACAAGGTACCGATGAACAGTTAGGTAAACTTTAAATTCAGTGTTTATAGGTCTTGTCCACAGAAAAAACAAACAAAAAAAAACATTTGTTTTTCATAGATGAACTTTGTAATTTCTAAAAAAAATGATTTAAAATACTCGATCTGTTTTAGAGATGTGCTTATCCATACAAAAAGAGCATTAACTATGGTAAGGCTGTACAGTCCTCATAATGCTAACTATAGTGCTAATATTTAGCTGCATTAACACAACATCTAAAAAAAACACACACGTGTCACTTTTATCTAAATGTCTGTGTTTATGCATCTGTTTTGCAGCATTGTTTAACCTTATTCCTGTGGGCCTCCGAGTTGTCGCCATTCAGTCAGTGAAGACAGGGTTATACATCGCCATGAACGGGGAGGGCCATCTCTACACATCAGTAAGAACGCTATTTTAGTCTATTGTTCATTTTACAGTTTTATTCACAGCAAAAAGGAAGGAAATGGAACCAAAAATCAATTTATCTATTTATTTTTCTGGGATTTAACACATTAAATTTGTTAATACTTCCTAATTTTACTTTTGGTTTTACTGTACTATGCTGCATGTGTTGCATTACCCAAAATAGAAAACAGCTTCAAAAAAACACCATGGGAGTGGAGGGAATATTTTCAGATTTTGGCGCAGCCTCTTCTTCTTCTTCTTTTCTTTTTTTTTTTTTTTTCTGCTTTTGTAGTCGCCGTTAATTGACTATTTCTCTTCAACTAGGATTCAGTAAGCTTCACAGCCGGGGGAGCAATAAGACCTCACCCAGCAGAGATAGAGCTTCTTTGCTTGGCACTTTACTCCGTCCTGCAGCAGTCGTACAAATCAATCAGCGGGAGGAACACTGGGAGTAGTGCTCCTCTTTTAGACAGGAGAATCCATCAGAACAACTGTCTCCTCATCCCTCTGCAGACGTTCTGTTCCTAATTCTCGGAGCACAGACCCGGCATGGCCATCCTATTCCTCATTCATTACTGTAGGGGCTTTAGAGGAAGTTCTTCTTTCAATGTACCATGCACCCCAAAGAAATTCTCTAAAATGCAATCACAGCTCGATTCAAAGCATGAAATGAAATTTCTTTGAAACGGATTGACCCAGAAATCGGTGGATTTTCCAAGAATTGTGCAACAGGGGTGTTAAATTAATGGATTATGCAATATTTAAAGGTACTATGTTGCTGCACACAAATAGTAGTTTGATGCTAGTGAACAATTATTACAGTGAGATATTTATACCAGCAGACATGCTAGCTTTTGTTGCTTTCCCCCGAATTTTGTTTCAAGACAGCATTAGCTTTCCAAAATTAATAGATGGTGCTTCTGCTGTATCAAGATCACAACTGACTGGATTTTTCAAAACTGTAAATCATTTTCCAACAACCATTTTCTACTTTAAGGAACGGAAAGTTTAGTAAGCTAATCATGACTCGTTTCAAAAAATGTTTTAACAATCACTGACACAGGTTGATAGATTGAAAGGGATATATCTCTGCGAATTGCTTAGTGGTCCAAACTTTGCTCTTTAAACAAAAATAATTTTTTACTGGATCAGCCTTTGATCACACTGTTCTTCTCCCGTTACCTTTCATGATTATCCCATCATGAGCCGGTAAGAGGATTTTTATACTTTTTTACATTTTCTCGGCCTGCCTCTTCTCCACAAGTAGTCCTTGTACGTCTTGCACATTTTTTTTATTTTTTTGCTAATGGAGGTAGTGATCAGACATCAACTCTCCTAACCACCCACTCAAAGGTCTCTCTTTTGCTCCCTGGTGTGCAAATTACTCCAGTAATGGCAGCCTTGCAAGATGCTGCTCATCCTCCTCCATTTCCACCTCCTCCGTCTTCCTCCATTCTGCCCTGTAAGCAGGGTTCAACTGCTCTGCCCATTATCGCTCCATCCCTTCACAGGAATAAAACTGACAGTCGACCTTTTTCCAGCCATTTGAAGGTATTGGATTTTTGTTCACTCCCATGTTAAAAACCGACTTGGATGTGTTTTGATGGCATAATAATGTAGAATTATCCAGGGACGTTGCCAAGAAACAAATAACGTATTTTACGGCAGTGAAATAATCTGTCTCCGTGTTTCTTAAAGGGCCAGTTCATTTTCACTGATTGAAATTCAATTGGCCGGCTTATTCGGTTTTAGTATTTCATATATTACCAAGTTTTTTTTTCCCCTTCGGCGATGTACTTTGATAATGAGTGACACTTGAAGTGAGTCAAAAGGAAAATTCTACTCAAGACCCATTCAAGGCCTCTGCTGGTGCATCATAATCCTTTGTGCGAGGCACCCAAGGCGCCGCATGAGGCTCAAATGACAGAGATAGCATCAAAGTGACAGTGCAGTCTGGCACAAAGGACACGCCACAGAATAAAGGGGAGTTCAATCATCTCACTTCTTTTCAATCTGCTCCCTTTTGTGTCGGAGCCAGTAAAGTCCAGGCTAATTTCTTTTCTAGCCTGCTCCCAGGATCAGGCATTTCTCCTGAAATCTAATAAAAGGAGTTATTCCCGCCATGTTGAATGAGGTAGCTGAGACAGGATGTACAAAAGTCCCTTGATAACTGTAATATAGCTCGTAATGCAAAATAGCAGACAACTGTATATGAGATCAAAAGTAAAAAAAAACTCATTTATTCAGGCGGGACGCCTGCACGAAAACCCTACGAGCTAACAAGGAAGTGATGGATATTCTATTTTGCTACACATGATGAAATTGTGGTATTAGAGAATGCAACTCCCTGGTGATAATCTTCTTTTTCAGGGCTGCTAATACGGACTCCTGCCATCTCTCTTGTGTAAATGTTCGGCATTTTATGGTTGACTGAGTTCTTTAGAACCACTTCCCCGATTCCTTCACTCCGCCCCGGTGTCTCACTGCAGGCTTTCTTTATCAGGAGCTTGCACTTGTTAGCGCTACCTTTTCATGTTTGTCAAATTGACTCGCTGCATCATTTGAGTGGAATCCTTCAGAGGACCAATTGGGAGAAGTGCGGCGGGTGTTAGTTTCCCACTTGTTAAGTGCCGTTTCATAGTTAGTGCATGGACGCAGAGAACCGAAGGCATCCACATCCTGCTGCGCTCAATTCTCAATCTACGAAGGCTCCAAGGAGCTTCATGTGAAAGAATGAACCATCAGCCATGGAGAATCCCTCCTCCCCTCCCCAAACTTTCTGGAGCACTGACTGCTCCCCAAAAAATAAATAAAAAAATAATAAATAAATAACTCGAAGCTTAGCGCAAGGTTCAGGGCCACCGAGATGTATGAAACAGGAGAAATAATTCCTGACCACTTTGTCAGCACCCAGTTGACTGGAGGCGCAAGGATACGACGGCTACTCAGAAACATAGAGAAGCCGGCTAGCTGCAGCTAGTCCCATCTGCTAACTCGAAAGCATTAAATGAATCAGTGGAAGCGGGAGTTGAAGGTGGTTATCACGCTGCATCCCCCGCATTGTTGCTGAAGCTATAAAAATGGCGCAGCGGGGAGAAGCGGGGCGGAAGTTAAAGCTAAAAATCAAAACGCTGAGAGTCAATACATCGCCGGAGACGTCAGTGACAGATGGAAGAAACATAAACAAAGTTGCAGATCATTAAAAAGCTTGCTCAAGCTTTTACTGTTAGCAGTGTTTTCATGCAACATATTTTGGTTTTGAGCATTTCTAAAATGAAGATTTTCTTTTAAAAATATTAAACAAGATTCTTTTTGCACATAATGCCTGTGTTAAAATGAGACATGAGGAAGAAACTCTTTCTAACATCTTGCAAAACTAACATTCTGTTGAACCATAACACTTTAATTTGTGCATGGAAGTATTTTTATTTCCATTTGGTAGCTGATTTCAGGCTTTTTTTTGTTGGTCATATTCAGGGGCGAATCTAGAAAAATATCTTTGGGGCAGCAAGAGGGGGGCAAGGATTTTTCAGGGGTGGCAGCATATATATTGTGTGTGTGCGTATGTATCGTTCTCACGTTCAGCTTACACAGACCTAACATTGGACTTGATTCACTCGATTTACTTGTTGCAAAATATTGTTTTTAACTTGTTTTAAAGTGAGCTTCATGTTGCACTGAGGATTAAATATAATTTCTTCATGTAGCACAGTTAATTATTTGTACGTCTTTCGTACTGCTGCTAATTGATATGTATTACTGGATTGGACAGCGCTCATTAGTCGCTATGTGATGCATTGTGTTATGTCCTGAAAACCATTTTATTCCACTGTCACAAAATATTAGTAGCACCATCATTTTTTTTTATCAGATATATCTATTAAATATGGCTTAAAATGAAGCTGAGCAAACTTATGCTTGAAACATAAATACAAATCGACAAACATTTTGGTTTCTGTTAGTTCTGTCGAGATGCTTGAATAATTCTGTCGGGTCAGAGGTCGGGTAGATATATTTTTTTACCCAATCGGTTGGGTTGAAGACAAAACTTAGAAGAAGCTTTGTGCCTCTTCACAAGCCTCCATTCTCAACAAGACTGTGAACGTTGCATATCTGACTTCTCCTCTACTTTGAAATAAGACATGGTAAGTAAAAAGTAGACAAAGTGTCAACGTGAATCGGATTTTATTCATAAATATAATTCATTTAGAACATGTTTGTGTAACCCAGGTTAACATAACTCTCACTAAATATAAGCCTTTTCATAAAAATAGCTATAAAATGGGTAAATAGGCAATAAATAAATAGAGAATAAACAGGTCGTAAAATAGTTTAAAATACAAAAAAGTGATAATTGCAGCCATAGGAATGCTGAATTTCATGTTATAATGTTTTATTGTACATCCTACATATTTTTTTTTGTTTCATTGCTGCCTCATTATTTCTAATATGTCGCTCTCTTCAATGCAGTGTCAGGAAGTGAAGCGGTCATGAGGGCACAAAGAATCGTTTCATGTTTTAATGAATAAATAGGTTGTAGGAAGGCATCAAAGCTTAACCCTGGAAATGCAGTTCAGGACTGAGATGAGGCAACCATATAAATAACTGGTCGTTCTGTCATTTAACATCACTTTTTATGCATTCATATTTTTTTTTTCATCATAAAAAATGGCTTCGTGTAAAATCTTTCACGTCTTTGTAAAATCCTATCAATTCAGAAGAGAGTTGTGTTCAAGCAGTTACCCTGATGCTGTACTTGACTGCAGATACCTTCCCTCAAACAGGGAGTCGCCTCCTCAGTGGGTTTGACTTTACCAGAGGGAATTGGGCCACCCTGAACTATAAATCATGATACACAACACTGCTAATACGTCCTCCATCTCTTTCCAGGTCAATAGCTTAACGTCTATTAATGTCAGTTCTCTAAACCTCTTTGCTATTCCCCAGGTTATTCTGGGCAAATTAAGAGTTTGAGAGTGCAGCTGCTTTCTGAGTCACTGGTTTACATGACGCATATTTATTATCGACTGCACGGATGAGTCATTTTACGGATATTTCTTGGATACGTCCTTTGATAACTGGATGGATTTTTACGTGGTGTGACTTTTATATTGTGCTTATGTTAGCAGATTTAAAAACAAAGTCTGTCACCGCTTGGAAAAACATTCAAACCATAAGATGTTTATACTTCAAGAATGAGATTTCTAATTTTTTTTTATATTTAAAAAGATTAAATCAATTATTGTGACGTGTGCATCTGCACACTTGCACTTTTAAATTGAACTGCTACAGTTCAGTTGCCAATTTTTTGATTTTCAGAACAGCGATTGTTTTTGACAGGCTTAATGGAGTGTTGCATTTTTACCAAAAATACTGTTGGATTTTAATTACTTTTCATGATCAAATTTAATCTCGACACCGACCTATGTGGAGGAAAGCTGTGATTGGAGCTGTGGATGCTTACATGGGGTCTTTGTCGACAATTTTAAGCCTATATTGCTGATCCCTGATGGATTATCACTGAAACAGAGGTCAATGCAACATTGAATGGGTCACAGAGATTTGGAGACCAGATACCAATTGCAACATCTGGCTACAGTTCAATAACATGACTGTATGGCCCACCGCATTCCCATGATCTCATTTGACATTTATTGCAGATTTGTTACTGTTGATGTAGTTTGGGTAAAAACAAATGTTTGTGAGTTTCTATTCTTGAGTTGCTTTGCAGAAATTTCCTGACAATGCATCAAGCTCAGAACATGCTTTGTTTAGATCAAAATAACACTGAAACATACGGGGGACATGCGACACTGTAACAGAGCACAGGAGGCTGCATTTCGTCTTTTTTAATAATGGTTTGTTCAGAAGTTATTGATTTCAAGAGTGAAAACCATAACAATATGGTTGTAACAATAATCGTGGCTTTGAAATTTATTTCTGACAACAAAATAGACACTTACTAATTGTACTTGAAGATGACAATCACTTATTGGGAAGCTGTCAAAGTAATGACACGGCCTATTTGCACGCTCAGTTCCCAACGTTAACCATGGAGATCAGCAGCCAAGAATGGATCTGTTAGCTGCACCTACACTTGTTGGATTTGATCTTCGTCAAATGATCAAATCGAACAAACAACCAACAAGAGAATCAATAGCAATTCTCAATATAGTTATTGAGATTTTAGAACTGAATATAGATTAGCGGTGAGTTCTACTTTTAACAAGAGTGTCCCTTCCTTAATCCAAATCTACCTTTATTATGTTCTAAATAATAATAATAAAAAAAAAGAAAATAAGCAGAATTAGATCCAGATCATTTTACAGAGTAACCCTTTCAATAAGTGTATTGTAAATAGTAAATAGTAGTAATATGCAGCAATATCTTAGAGTAGTTTGCAAATATTTTATTTCTCGACCAGCATTCTCTGCTTAAGGACCATCATTGCACAAATTTAGAAACTTGTCTCCTGGCAGTTCTGAGAGACGGTAAAGATGATATGAACCTCCCAGAATTTCCTCCTCTGCTTCCTTTGTAGAAACATGCTCCAGCTGTCTTTTTCAACCCACTGAATGCCAGGTTTCTATCCATGCTGGAAATTAGCCAAATATTGATCCATCGGCAACAGTTCAAATCGAATCCTCCTCATCCGACTGAAATAATCCTTCAAAATGGGTTGCCCGAAAACACACAGACAGTTGCAGGATGCTGCAAGAATGCTATGGGAAATCCATGAAATATATGCTGCAGAGAGTTAATGAAAAAGCAGGAGCCTGAACAAAACATAAATAGTGCACTGACTATTAGAGGGGAAGAAGAAAACACAGAGAGAGAGAGAGAGAGAGACAGAGAGAGAGAGAGACAGAGAGAGAGAGAGAGACAGAGAGAGAGAGAGAGAGACAGAGAGAGAGAGAGAGACAGAGAGAGAGAGAGAGACAGAGAGAGAGAGAGAGAGAGAGCTCTAAGGTGTGTTTGGCAGGGAAAGCCCTGCTGTGGTTATTATAATCAGTGAAGCATGCAGGCGATCTCTTCTTGTTGCCCCCATTTGTCTCTCATTTATTCTAAAAGCAGTCTCCATCATGTAATTAATTTTTGTATCATGGCAGGGCAATTCAAGTCTGGCATCAAAAGGCCCTGAGCTACTACTGACAAGCTGGGGAACAGACCCCGATACTTTTATTGATCATATCTACTTCTACCGCAGTCATGTCTGGATATGCTAATGTCACGAAGAGAATCCCACTTCGTTAAACGGGCTGCGTTGTGGTTTTCCAGTTGACACAGTCGCCTGGATCTTTGTCACAGCACTAAATAACATTTTCATTAGTTCAGCAGTCTGTTACTGATTACTAGCTATAAATCAGTGGAATAACGCTTCCTTTAAACGGATGAAATATCTGGCTTTTTGAATGTAAAAATAAAAACTGAATGAAAAAACTAATCTTAAATCTCTATCACAGATTTTCTTGACATTGTCTTCTTTGGATAAAACAGCTGATTCTTAATTGCATCATCCGTCTCATGAAAGTACTTTTAAATTCAAACTTTAGGGTTCCCCAAAGATGGTTTAAATGTCAGTGATAAAGTTCTTGATAGTTAAGCACACATGATGACTTTTTTTTTTTTTTATCTCTTCCTGATTATTGTATCTGTTTATTTTGAAATACCTACAGATAAGTCTAAAAGTATTCAGACCCCTGGCAAAATTATACTTTAATTTTAATTCAACTGATATGTTTGATTTTGATTTAGAAAATCAGACAAACATCTGACTCCACCTCTCAATCCATTGCCATCTGTATTGTGGGTATGTTATGTTTAATGTATCATTGTACAGAAGAGCTGAAACGATTCCTCGAGATTAGAGTCACTTGATTATTAAAATTCCTTGAGGAAACTTTATCTGCCTTCAAGCTTCATTAAATTATGTTTTATTAAGTAGCGCGCTGTGCTTACTGCAACTTTGTACAACCTTTGTTAATGATTAGTTAACACTAATACATATTGAAAATCATTACGTATCATAGGCTTGATAATTCACATTATTTCATTCATTTGCATTAAGCTTATGTGTAAATGCTTGGAGAAAAAGTAATGTATCCTTTTTGTGTGTTTTAGTTTCACACTGCTTTAGTATCGATAAACCAGTGGACAAGAAATCAGCTTTTCTTAGTCGTGATATAAAGGAAGAGTTTATCTTTATTAACTGTGTAGCTGCATTTCCACGTGGCGACGGCAGTACATGGACATTTTTATCCACAGAGCTGCTCTTGTGTTTGAGAAATAATGTTGATCTGCTTTTTGTCTATTTGTTACTGGTATTTATAGTGTTAGTCTTTTGATGATGAGTCCCAACTCTTCCAAGTGGGAATACCTCCCCATCATCACCTTGTATTTATCTCCCTCCACACGTTTCCCAACCTGATTTTAACTGGAACTCGATTTGAGTGACTCCAAGACTTTTTTTTTTGTTTTTTTTTTACATCTAGTCAGAAGTAACTTGATCAATTTAAAATATCACCTTCTACCAATCCGCCGGGGTTTTGAATATCTCTGGCCGTAAATGTACAAAGATATTGCCTCCATGAAAACTCGCAGTTCTTTGTTTTGTCCTTGCTTTTTGTTGATGATGTTGTAAGAACAGAATTTCAGTAAATATCAAGGAGAAATTATCCTCGATATGATGAAAGATCATTTCCTTGTTTTGGAACAGCTTCAGCTCAGAAGCCCAATAATCCACCTTGAGTGACCATCGGCCGTTGTTTGGAATCCATCCCAACAGAACAGAATCCTGGACCTTTTAGAATTGGGCCAGCGCTCCCATTATCTACGGAAACATTCACTGATGGTTTATGGTTGACAGTATCCAATAGGACAGTTAAAAATAAAAATCTAGAGAAGCCAGATGGAAAATAAATGAAATGTTTCAAAGGTAAACCTATGCTTGAATTACAAACACTTGTAGACCCTTAAAATTGCAATTTTTTTTTGTTTGTTTGTTTGTTTCAGTGGAAAACGCCCTTGAGGACATGTCAGTACATAAATGCAGATGGGATTGTTATTACTTCTCTGTGAATGCTCATTGCAGTAGTTATCAGAGCAAACATGGCTAGCGTGTTCGTCAAATTAATGACCCCAGTACTGGCCTAATTGGTTTCCCAGTGTGTAAATGTCAAGCACCATGCAAATACAAATGGTGCACTCGTGCTTGTTGCCTCAAGAGCTGTGTTGTGTGCAAGTGAGAGGGGAGGAGGAGCTCGTTATTAAACAGTATTTATCATTTGCAAACTAAACAGAGAGTGCATGCTATTGGATCAGTCGTATAAGAAGCCGTCATCTTAAGCACGTATGCTAAAATTTGACCAAGCTTATCAAATATTTCACTCTCAAAATAAAATTCAACTAAGAACTATTTCCATTGACTGGTTTTGTGTGATTTTTCATAAAATATGGGATTATAACCCAGACTAAATAGAGAAAAAAAAAAATACTGTTTTTATCTTTGATATAACTAGTTCAATAATGCTCTAACAATATATATGCATACGTAAACTAGAGAGGTATTGAAACTAATAGGTGTTAAATATTCAGCAGTCTTGATGAGGAAATCACCCACAGGTGTACTGTTAGCGATTAGCAAGCCACGCCCTTCAGCAAAAAAAGGCGTGGCCTGCCTTCTATAAAAGCAGGATTGACACTGACACAAAACCCACTCACACACTAGGATCTAAAGATATAAAGTATTTTGGAAAACTGAAAGAAGGATCTTGAAATAGTGGGGTCACAAATGTATTCATAAAAATAATGAAGGTTTGCAACTGAGTTTGCAAACATAGCTCATGTCCAGTTTCTTCCCAGTGGACGTGAACAACACAGGGTTTGAGAAATAGACGAAGGTTTTGACTGCGACAGAAAAGCCCCTCAGTGATCAACTTGCCTGTATGTGTAACAGCCGCGGCTCTCGCTTTACCCCTCCTTTCCTTTTGCAGTTTCCATCTATGAAATGAAAGTGAAAAAAAAAAAAAAAGAAATCAATACGGTGAGAATTGTTAGAGGACGGCTTTAAATCATGAAAATTCATTCCCAGAGAAAGTCGCTAAACCTGCCTCTAACTGTGTGTGTCAACGAAACAACAGGAATCATGATCAAGTTTGTTTGCACAAAGGTCAAACAATTCTCACGAGTCGAGCTTCACAGTGTATATGAGTCCAATGGTCTGTTCTGCTTATTGCACCATATTGTGCTTACAAACCGAAGTCTGTGCAGCAACGTTGC
This sequence comes from Poeciliopsis gracilis, assembly GCA_911649635.1. Lineage (NCBI taxonomy): Eukaryota > Metazoa > Chordata > Actinopteri > Cyprinodontiformes > Poeciliidae > Poeciliopsis > Poeciliopsis gracilis. Next base: position 5,434,976 of record CAJVRI010001532.1, read on the forward strand.
TAAGAGCAAAATGTGCTGCAACAAACTCAAAGTCATTAATAAGCTACTTGAAGAGGGAATTACTCTCAGTATGTATTTTGTTTCTCATTGTAAATTAAATACCAGCAATACGTCTATTTAGGCTCGTTTATGCTGGAGTACAGCCTGTTTCCCAGTGCAAAGCAAGCAAAGAATACAACTAGTAACTGAACAGAAAGCTAAACCAAAATATTAGATACTTTTTGGTGCCTACTCTTAGTTTTGAAAGGAGGATGCGATGGGTATTAAAATGTAAAGATTTTTAAGCATTGACACATCTAAACATTTTTATACTGACACATATGAATCATCAGTTTTAAAAAAAAAAAAGGGGCCTGGGAGCAGGAGCTCAATAGATAACCAGTGCATCAATTAGAGCAATACCCCGGCACCCCCATCACTCCGCTGTCTCTCTCCATCTTTTATTCAGAACTGTTTAAAGTCAGTGCTATGGCATTTCAGAATGAAACTCTCTAAGGTATTGATTGACAGGATTTGGCTTCTTGCTGAACTCCTGATGGGCAGGCCAGTTGGTTTCGTGGTTTCTTTCTGGCTGACTGGTTGGCTCACTTAGCCTTTCAACAAGAGACACAGTGTGTTGGGGAATCCTCGGCTGTCATCCGCAGATGCATGGGATGAGGGCCCTGGCAGCTTGTCAGAGAGGCTTCAGGAGAGATTTATGTTGTGAAATGGTCCCTCTGCAGTGAAACTTTTAAAAACATCAAAGCAGAAAGAGGGCTCTCCGCTGCCAAAAAGCTTAGTTTTACTATACATGAAAGCAGAAGGCTTAAAGCAGCTCGAAAATCCAGTTTTTCTGATCAAGCTATCGCAGGTTATTATGTAATAGTGCTGTTTTTATATTTTATGGAAACGTGCATTATTATGCACGTTTCAACGTCTATGTAGTGATTAAGCATTTAGTTTTGCCACTTGTAGCTAGATATGATTAAATCTTAATCCTAACATGTAGAATATTTGTTGTTAATTTTGCGTGTTTTTCAAAGGAAAGCATATTTTTTTTATAAAGGTTTTAAGGTGCAACAGTTTTCAATACTGTAGCCTCACTGCAGAACGGCTCTGCTCAGAACATTCTGCATGAGAATGTGTGACTTATATTTAGGCATCCAGTTTCCTTCCACATTCTAAATTTATGCTCTTATTTTTTCTCTCAAAATTGCCCCTTGGTATTAGCATTAGTAATATGCATTCATATTAGTATGTGATAATATGTGATGAATTTGTGTGCGGGTATTTCTGTGTCAGACGACACTACTCTTTTAAAAATAGTGCAGATTTTTTTTATTTTTATATTCTAATGAGCATGCAAATGAAAAAAATATTTTCTTTACACAAATATGTTTATTAATTATTGATATTATTATTTAAATATCTTAATAACTATTACTGTCCACAATGTTCTTCACAATAAAGAAAATATGGCTGCGAGTGCAACATATTTCAAATGTATACTTTAATATTATCCCGGTTATTATGGTTCACTAAAAATCAGCCCCTGTGTTTGATAGCAAAATGGAGAAACTGGAGTAACAAAATACGGAAAAAAGGAAACTGAACAGTTCTGTTAATCCTAAATGATGTTCTTCACAACACAAGAACTACAACTTATGTCCATTATGTTTTTTGTTTTAGGCTTCCTTTTTTTTTTTTACACTGAACAAACTGTTCAAACAGACAAGCCTTTTTGACATTTTCTAAAGACAAACCTTTCTTCTTCTTCTTCTGAACAACAAGCCCAGAAAGTTCAAATAACCTTTCGCCTAGTACAACTATGACAGGGATTGTCAAGTTCTTGCAGGCTCTGTTGGGTATCTCGCTGTGTGTTCCTTTGTGTTTGGGCCATCGTGGTGAAGGACCGTCCTCCATGCAGTCAGAGGAAGACTCTGGGGCAAGGGTGTCAAACCCCAGCCCTCTTGGGCCGGTGTCCTGCAACTTTTAGATGTGCCTCATCTGCACCACACTTGAATAGAATAATTAGGTTATTAGGACTCTGGAGAACTTATCTACACGAGGAGGAGGTAATTAAGCCATTTCATTCCAGTGTTTTGTACCTGTGGCACATCTAAAAACCGCAGGACACACTGGGCCTTGAGGACTGGAGTTTGAGACCTGTGCTCTGGCGTGAGCATGAGGGGACTGTTCTTTCTTGGATGGAGCAGATGTTGCAGGAAATTCATGCTGTGCAAGCCAATAATCAAGTGCTACACCTCAGTCCTCTGTGGTCAGCTCGGACTCTCGAGGTCTGACGCACAACCTCCTGCAACCTTGAGCCAAATGATGTTTGTTCTTTCACCCAATTCTGTTGGAACGATCTCCTTAAATGTGACCTTATGTGCCAGGTCATCTTTTGAGACTTCAACAGGTGACACAAAGCTGGTCGCAATGCAGAGCAGGAAACAGACCTCTCTCCTCCTTGGACTTGCCATTAGAGAAATGTACATCATTGAGTTATGACATTTACTCACAAATTTAGACACACAAACCTCTGTTGCATTTTAGCTGTGTGCACATAACCTCCGCTGTGCCTTTCCACCCACTCGGTGCAAAGGTGTCACGAAAGATGAAAGAGCAAACAATGCAGGTGTGCCAGACAAAATTGCACCTGTTTTTCCTCTGCCTCTGCTCCTATGAAAATAGAACCTTTTATCCCTGAGCAAAATAAGGGATTTATTTGAGGTTGTAATGACAGTTTTATTTTTTTTTTTTTTTTTTTGCTTTTAGTATACTTCAGTTCCTGGACGGAACAATTGGTTGGCTGTGATAAAGCTCTGACGACATCAAGATAAATGATTTCTTAGCTCAATAGAGCAGCATGATCCTGTCATAAGATGCTGAATTATCTTTGAATTCGTGGGTCGTTTGTAATCCAGTGACATTGCTATATATATCACATTGTACAGTTACTACAAAGACCTTACAGCTACACATCGGTTAACTCTTCAGATATATGGCGTTTCAAACTCACAGAAGTGCTCATGAAATAATGAAGACACACATTCTTCTATACATGGATGTCTAGTTTATTATTGGTTATAGTTAGAGTATTGCACTGACTTACATAACATATCAAAAATATGTTATTTTGAAGGTGATCTAATGGCATACGATTTCATTGTTATTATTACCACAAAGACTGATGTGTTAATAGGTCTATTTCAAATTGAGATGCCTTAATATCACTTTGCATAGTTATGAGTATCCTGATGTGAATTAGAATAATTCTGCAAAGAGGAGTGGACCTGAATATCACTACAGTGACATATGAAGGAGACCAGGTTTTACCAAACCTTGTGGCGGTTAACGCTAAAGAGGAAGTGACCCATTCTTAGGAGGCAATTATTTTCTCTCATGTTTTGGATGCCTGTTTTCTCCTATCAAATGAAATCATCAGTTGGACGTTGCCTTTTGTATTTAGTAAGGTTATCGCTGTCTACTAATGTCTGTTTCATGAGAAAAACTCCATAAGGAAGCGAGTGCTTTTTCATAGCTCTGTAAGTTTTCTGTGGACAGACATGAGCTCTCTCTCTCTCTCTTTCTCTCTCTCTCTGTCTCTCTCTCTCTGTCTCTCTCTCTCTGTGCCTTTCTTTGTGTGTGCTTAGATCAGCAAGCGTGTGCCCAGACTGTGTGGGCGTTCGTGCTGCCTGTCTAAAATATCCGTAGGAGCTTGTTGCACTATCGACTAGTGGCTTATTTTGACAAAAGATGACCAGCCAATCTAACCAAAAATCCATCAGTCTTGACACAAATCTGCCATCAGTTTATAGATCAACACTTGAGAAATGGACTAAACACACACACTTGACACTTTGCTCACGCAGGAGTGGAGAGTGACACTGTATTTGCTTGCTGGGATGTTTTCCTTCAGCGCTGTATTACTTTTTTGGCATGTGCAATGTTGTGCAGTGATTTATGCCAAAGCTTTTCAGAGAGCAGATGTGTATTTGCACTGCACTGTACATCACATGTCATTTGTATCTTCCCTTGGATATCAGCTCATCGTTTCCCTATAACAGCCATTTTGGAAAATGAATAATTCTTTGGCATCTGTTTTCTTTGATGGCAGTGAATTGTTTCGATTCAACCTGCAGGGGGCTTCACGCTAACGTAAACCTCAGTATTTATTGGTCGTTAGCTGTAACAGGATCATCTTTTTTTTTTCTTTAAAGCTCTTCTTGAGACAAGGGAAGGGGATTCGAGGGTGAGTGATGGGGTTTTTTATGAGCCACCAGGGGAGCTGCACTGGTTCAGTGTTAATGGGTCTTTGCCTTTGGGCAAACCTTACTGAAAGAGTAAGTGCTTCTGGCGCATGTATACTTCGAAACTGTTACAGTTTTTTGTTCATGTTTGACAAAAGGATTCAAAGGAAGGTTTTTGGTCTTTTGTGTTGTGCAGTGACATTCTACATATTGTAACTAAACGCAAAGTTTCATCTGCTGTTAAACGATTATGTGCTTAGAGAGTGTTGATTAGCTTAAAAAAAAATAAATAAAAAATTAGGACCAAAAAAATTGCTAAACTCTTGTCAGGTTCTGTTGACATTTTTTATTGTGCCACTAGTAAGTTACTTACTCATATCATATTTATTGAGAACAGTCGATGCTTTATACTTTTTGCTTCCCTGTTTAAAAAGAAATCACCTATGTCTTATTCAGTTTTGCTTAAAATACACAAATGTTTCATTATTTAAGGTGACTATGTTGTGTGAATCCCCTACTATTCTTATTCCCAAACATACAGGAGTAGATATGTCGTTTTTCCTTTTTTTAATTTTTTAAATTAACGTTTGTTTCTAACCATGCCGTATGAATTTAGGTCAGTCATTATTCAAAACAAAAAGCCTTGCTTTAGGCCTTGTTCAAAAATGATTTTCTCTTATTCGGCGACCCTTCCTCCTTCTCGGAGTTGAAGAATCAAAGAGGTCTGCTGAGCCTCCCGTTGTCTGCACACTCTGTCTACGTGACTTTTATACATATGAGAGTGGGGTAGCATTGTCGATGTCGCCCAGCTCTCTGCAGGCTGCAGGTTGACCTTTTTTTTTTTTTAATGGATTAATAGGTTTCATGCTCGCAGCATTAATAAACAATTTCTTGGTTCCCTCAGTGGGAATATGAGCAGCAGTCTCTTTGCATATTGTTACACCTCCCCTCCTCATGTGAGCCTCCACTCATCTACATTTTAATCGTTTCTAATTTTCATTCGCAGTTTTGTATGTCTTAACATTTCTTACAGTTTAAATCTCTTATTGAGTGTTTGCAAAAGCACATTTAATTTTCTTTTTTAATTATACGTCCTTTTCAATTGTATCTGGCTCTTTTTTTTTCTCCTGTTTAAAAAGAAATCACTTATGTCTTATTCAGTTTTGCTTAAAATACACAAAGGTTTCATTATTTAAGGTGACTATGTTGTGTGAATCCCCTACTATTCCTTGCCTTATTCCCAAACATACAGGAGTAGATATGTCGTTTTTCTTTTTTTTTTTAATTTTTCATGTCATGTTTTTTTCCCACAGAGCTCTTTCCCCTGGTCAATCTGCCCCAATTTCTGTTAAAAAATAAATAAATAAATAAATAAATAAATAAATGCAGGTCCTTGTGGTTTGCTGTGGCTGCTCTTTATTGCCGTCTCTGTCTTTTTGCTGTGATGATTATGAAGCCGTTTTGGCCCTCACAGCGTCTGTGGCCAAGGTCAATTATGGCCCTTCCATTCAGAGCATGGCCAATCACATGCTAAGGAGCCACTGATGTGGAGCGCCAGGCGGGGGGGAGACTGAGCGGGTAGAAAATCAACCACTTGGTGCCTCAGAAATGATTCGATTTTCCACTGGTGTGAAAGTGTGTCCTGTGTCTGAGTCTCCTTCACTTTGTTTTCCTTCAATGTCACCCATATTTTCCCAAAGTACCAGACGTCGGCTAGAATTAGACGGGAGACGGTTCTGAACGTATGGCGAGTAAAGCGTCGTTTCCTTTTCTAGGTCCTTCAAAGTCCGAGTGCTTGTGACATTTTTTTATTGAACAGTAGAATTAAAGTTAAAAGGACATTAAATAGGCACAAAATGCCATTTCATTACCTACAAGAAAGTCAGGAATGAATCCAAAAACTGCTGTGTGTTTTCCAGGGATTACCTTTTTTGTGTAAAAACGTAGAGATTTCCAATTGCAGTACTTTGTAGACCTTCTTTGTTATGACAGAGAAAGACAGAAACACTTTAGTACTATTGAAAATTGCAAGTAAATCTTTTTGCATTAAAAAAGCATACGGGTTTTCCAGGTGTAGTTCATGACACTGCTGAAAATGTTTTAATTAAAATGAATTAAAGTTAGACCTTTTGCTTAAAGTATTCTTCCAAAACTCTACTGGAAAGCTAACCATCGCATAAAAACATGCAATCGGCAAGAAATTCACATATCAGGTTTTACCTGTTATACATAAAAGAGAAAGAATATATGTTATTAATGTAGCACTTCATAAGATAAATTGAACACAACATGATGAGCTGTTGTTTAGCATGTTTTGCCTGTCCTAGTTTTTGCACAAAAAACTGACAGATGCTGTATGAAGATATGTTTTTATGTATCATCGTGTCCCTCGGGTATGTAGTGAACTGTAGGGGTTGAAGAGGTATGTTTGGGTTCACTTTTCCACATCACTGATGTCGACAAAACCTTTTCTACGTGTTTGAAGAACAGCAGCAAAATGTAACAAATAAGTTTACTTTGTCTTCATGCCAACCATCTGCACATGGGTTGGGCACCTTCATGGCAACAGCTCAAACAAGTTCTTCATGATAATTTGCTAAAATTGTCAGCTTGGCTTGGCTGCAGTCTCTAGGTATCCTTGAGTTCTGGGTGCTAATGTGATGAAACGAAGGAAAGATGTCGGAAGGAAAAGGAGATGTGTTTGCGGCGACACAATGAGCGTGATAAAAGCCTTCAACACGCCACTGACACACTTAAAGCATCACCAGTAAACAATGCATCTGACATCGGCTGCCTTCGCCGCTCTGAGCTACAAATGAAGCTGATTACAGTGGCCTTCTCGTTCCACAAACAAACCACCTCCGCATGTTCAGCCTCCATAAACAAAGAAGAATAAAAAGCAACTTGTGCTTATGTGAAGGCATTTGATTAGCAACAATTACGGCCTTGGCACCAGCTTGTATGATTACTTCTACTCAGGGCTGTTTTGTATGTGTTACATAAGTAATCACCGCCGTGCAAAACCTGGCCGCCGTCTTGAATGATGTGGCCCATTACAGAAACCTAGATGGGGTTTCGGCTCACCTTATCAGGAAAAATATCAGTGATTAACAATTTAAAGTAACCCCCGAAACCACAGGGGGGAAGGGAGTAGTTTTATTTGCTTTTTTTTTTTTGTGGTTTGTTAATGCAAGAACAGGGCATGTTTAGCCATCATTTTAGACCAGGTTTTATTTGGCTCAGGAAATGTACCTTTGCTTATGATAGCTGGCTAAAGCTCGAGCAGCGCATTGTTTTAAAAATAAAGACGGACTCCTCAATAAACTATTTATAATGTCTTGCGGAATAATGCATGTCACATGCAGTTTGCATTTTTTTCACCTGAAACATCTTTGGGGATTTACGTGATGGACCTGCACAAAGAAATGTGTAACTGTGGAGTGAAAAATGGTTATGTGGTTGTCGTTTTGTTGAACAATCGAAAGCTAGAAAGCCGCATGCTTTGCATTCAGCCCCCCTGACTAGAGTCTAGAGACACAAATTTTGGGCCATTCTTGTTTGTGAAATAGATTATGCACAGGGTTCTCCTTTGGTTTTAGGTCTAACCTTGAACTGGGCCACTCAAACTCATAAATATTATTTATGTAAACCATTCCACTGCAGATGCGGCTGTATGATTAGGGTTGCTGTCCTGCAGTAATTAAATATCTGCCCCTGTCTTCAACTTTCCCACTCTAGCAAGTTTCTTTGTTGTTGTTGTTTTTACCTGGATGGCCCTCCATCTTCCAGTCGTCAGCTTTATTCCCAGCAAAATGGCTAAATACAAATTCATGCTACTCTTGTCAGAATATTTAACAATTATAGAGCATTTTTGAAAGCCATGCTTCGTTTTCCTAACACTTTAAAATTTGTCTCCGCCTATTGCACAAAATCCCAATAGAATATATTTAAGTTATTAGTCACAATGTGATACAATTTGAAAATATCTTTGGGGTGTGTATAATTTTACAAGACAAGGTCAATTCTGTAAATAAATCTCAGGCCCTTACTTGCTTATTTGAATACTTTTCACATATTTTCAAAGCATGCACAGGAATAAAGCTATTTTAAGCTATTATTTAATATTTGTGGCTGAAACACCTTCATCTTGAAGTCATATAAGGCTCAGTTTGTAATATTTCAGCCATCAAAGTGACCATAAATGTATCGTTTTGTCCAGGGCTCTGTGCTTTGCTTTAAGAACCATGCCATTAGTCCTGTTTCTAATCCCAATATTTACAACTAGAATAGTGGGATCGTAAATCTCTTGTGCTACAGAATCTCTCAGCAGACAGAACAAAGTCTGGATGTTTTTCACCCCACATGCAACAAATCACCGCTCTGACCCTTCAGTCCCCGCTGTAACTGCTTTGACTGTTTTCAGCTGGAACTGAACGCGCTTCTCCTCTGGAGCTTTCCGACATGTCAGCTGTTGCTGTCGCTGCGCATTATGCATTTGAGCCCTCCACTCAGAGATGCCCACAAGTCCTCAACCAAGGATACAGAGGACACTCAAAATACAGCTGGGTGCTCCCTGGGTTCATTAATGTCACCCGAGATGTCTCTTGGCCTCTTCTTGCTCAGCTCCTCTGTCAGCCACATACTGTCTGGAGAAGTAGCTCTGACAGGAGTAATTAGATGATAATCACGAGAGAGTGTGTCCTGAGTTCAAAACTGCTCGAAAACAGCAGACTGTGCCACTGTTTGACATTTTGAAAGACAAAGTGTATTTATTTTTTCTACCATACCAGTGCGAGGCCTATGTCTTCTGTGGATACAGTCTCGTATCGTGTAAGTTTGTTTCTGTGGTATTGCTGCAAAACCTGTCGTTTCCTGGTTACAAGTTAAGTTGAATGTTCACAGAAATGATTTGCCCTCAATACTGCTATTGCACTTTGCATAGATCCTCACTATGACCCTTCTTTCATTGACAGAGTCAAGTTTCTCAATTTTGCCGTTCAGTGGACTAAAAATTTGAAGTTACAAATAAAATGGTGTTAAACATTCTAAGGATTTGGTCAAAAATGTTGCTTAAGTCACTGAAAATGCCAACAACAAAGTTGACAGGTGACTTACTATCAGTGCAGCTAACCATTCAGAACGGCTTAGACAGCCTAGAACAGCAAACATAGACAAGACAATCCAATAGCCATTAATCTTACATTTTTATGTGAAACTGTCTTCACCATTTAATAGGGATGTTCCAATTAAATATATATATTTGCCTTGAATACTGATGTGACGTTTAGGCATATCAAATAATGTTCTGTTACATTAACATTTTAGTAAAGTTACTGTGGTGGACTTGTACCTATTGCACAAGAGTCAGTTTTAACTGGTCAGACTGAAAAACAACGACTCGCATATTACAGCATCGACTCAGCAATAGCATGACTATCTCACACTCCGAAGTGAAACTGAAGCCATTATTTTGTGTGCATGTTATCAATTGGGTTTACTCAATTTATAAATGGTCCCAGGCGAAATAATGCTCAACGAAATACCATTTGAAGTGGTGTATATAATTTAAACAAACCCGCAATGCCATTTTCAAAGCAGAGCACATCAAAAATAAGTTGGGATAGTTTTAAAAGTGGTCAATCAAATGGTCTGCTGGGCTTTTTTACTGATATAAAATCACAAAGAGGCCACCAACAACTTGTACTGGTTGTTGTTGGATTTGGGACTCGAGAACTCTTGATACCAACGATTTCAAAATGAACTTTTCAGAGCTCTCAGCCAATACCTGGGATTATATTGGAGGATTGGAGATACCTCCTGTTGATTCAAAATAAATCTGTGCAAATATTCACTGATTACCGTCTATGCATTAACTCCACAGAAACCCCCTGACAGTGCTTGTAAATGGTCTCCAGTTTGCTAATTACTAGAACCACTTTAGAACCAAGTTACTTTAGAAAACCTGTCAACTAAAAAACAACAAAGAAAACTTTTAACTCTATTAGAACTAGAGAAGCGCACAGCGAATAAGAGTTTTATGATGTATGCCAGTGGTTCTGTGGTTCAGCGCAGTATGAAATACTCCCCACAGATGTGCTGGACCTCTCCATTGTGATGAGTGCTCTTTGATTAATTTACCCCAAATGAAAGGCTTTATTTTTAGCCTGGCAGTGTGGACAGCTCAGAAAAGCTTTTCTTTTTTTTCTTTTTTTTTTTTTTTTTTCCCTTTTTGCCATTCTGTCCAAGATGGATTGGTAACAGCAGAGAGAAATGTGGTTCCTCGCTGATCATTTGTCTCTGCCTGACCGAGGTGTGAAGGATGGAGTAATCACTAGGTTATTTCTGTCATTATTCGAAGAAAGTTTAGTGTTCATAATTAAGTAGCTGCCAATTGAAATACATTTGATAGGAATGATACGCTTCAGACGTTTCTGTTTTTTTTCTTTAAATAAAGAAATGAGGAAGATGAAACGGCAAAGCAGGATCAGCTTGACATCTAGGTGGACCGGATTTGTCAGTACTTGCTTCATCGATGTCAGTGCCGAACGGTGCACACTTTCTGCCTGGAGCATGCACTAATTGGCGAGATGATTGCTCTTACATGTGATGTCAAGGTTAAGACCAAGGAGAACATGAGAGGAGCATTTCATTGAAGATGATTATAACAAGGGACACTGTGCAGTGCTCAGACTGTGAACATGAACTTCATTCCACATGGCAAGGCCATTTCTGTTCAAGGCGAGCACGATACACAAGTGAAAGGCCGCCCAGGTGACCTCCCGCTGTGTAAATTATAATTCTGCTGCTTGTTTAAAAGTCGTAAGAATAAATCGTTCGGATTAACTTTGGTCTGAAAATCCGTTTGCCTGCAATGTGCTTCTTTCGTCCGTCTCTGCAGGAACTATTTACAGCGGAATGCAAGTTCAAAGAGTCAGTGTTCGAGAACTACTACGTGATCTACTCGTCCATGCTGTACAGACAGCAGGAGTCAGGGAGAGCATGGTTCCTGGGGCTCAACAAGGAGGGCCAAGCCATGAAGGGGAACCGAGTGAAAAAAACAAAACCAGCTGCTCACTTCCTGCCCAAGCCATTAGAAGGTACGTGAGCTCAGCAAATGTCTTCATGGCCCAGACATTTCAGTATGTAGCATCCTCAAATGCAAATTTTAAAATATTCCTTTAGGGTTTAACTTGACAGACCAACACAAAGTAGGGGAAAGGAAAGTGATACACAGTTTCAGGGCTGTTTACAATTAAAAATCTGAAAAATGTGCTGTTCCTTTGTAATCGAGTTTCAAAATGAATGTCCAGAAACTTCTCTCTGCTCAGTCTAACTGCGCTTTAGCTATCTGCAAAGGAGAGTGGGGTGAAAGGGTTAGCCTTTTGGTGTTCAATGTTAGGAGAGAAATATCCAAAAAAGACATGCAGCTGTATTTGTAGTAAAAAGTAGGTCCTCAAAGTATTGACTCAACACAAATGCACAATGCACATTTTAGACATCCGTCTTTTTTTTCCTTCCATTTCACAATAATGCACAACTTACACTGATGTTTGTATCTATTATGTGACAAACGTAAAACGTTTGCAGTGTGACTGCATTCACAAGCCCCCGTATCCATGACGGTTGAAATTTTCCATTAAAATATAACTCAAATGCGACCCTTGAATATATTTATCATGACGCTCTTTTTTTTAATTTTTTGCTATCCAACCTTCTGGTAGATGGATTTTTTCAGAGGTCACCATTGCAGCAATCTTTACTCGCTGTCCCATTGACTGTGCAGCAGAGCACATTCCAGATATGTTGGTTGCTAAACATAGAAAACTGAAAATGCTGAGCACGACGACATTCATGATCCTTGTGATACACCGAGACAGCTGCCTCACACAATAAGACTTGATTAGACGACTTACCGATGGTATGTCCGCTATAAACCAAACGACTGCATCTGACACATATTAGTATTTGTATGCTGATTCACTGCACCACTGCTGGAAGGACGCACCATAGGAGGCAGAGGCAGCTCTGTAAGTGCAGCATGAAATGTTGATAGTCCTGCACATGCCACCATCACTCTCATCAGCCACCGGCCCTGATTGCCACCCATCATTCGAAACACGGAATCAAAGTGAAGTGTCTTGTCAATGTGGTAATACAGCTGGGATGTGCAAGCTGCAAAATGGGAGAGGGGATTTTTTTTTTTTTGTCGAAAGGCTCGTACTTAGATTTAAAGTCAGCCGTGATCAAGGAATAAATGAATCAGAATGAAAGTATAAACTCTTTATTGCATGTATGATTTCTTACAACAGAAAAATGCACTTTTAAGTGTAGTTATTTTTTTTTGTTTTGTTTTTGGAGAATTTAATACCAAGCAATATTCAGGAACAGATCTCAACTCAGTAAGAGAAAGAGGACGGATTATTGCTAACAGCTTTCATCTCGTCTCTCCGTTTGTCTCTCTGCAGTCGCCATGTACAGAGAGCCGTCTCTGCACGACGTCGGAGAGACGGTGCCCAAGGCGGCCGTGCCTCCCAGTAAAAGCACAAGCGAGCCAGTGGTGATGAACGGAGGCAAACCTGTCAGCAAGCCCGACAAGCCAGCCACATAGCCACACCTGACCAGTGCCTGGTGGGAGTGCATGTGCGGGAGGGGGAGGAATGTAACGGAGGCAAGGTCTTTTTTTGTGTTTCTCCAGCTAGTCTCCAAACCCCCCTCATTTTTTTCTTTTTTTTTTTTCTGTTTTCCTGCGGATGACATCCAGCCGAGACTCCCTTCGCTTATTCTCTTGCTCCTCCCCCTACTTCCTTTCTCTGGCTCTGTCAGCACAGACTGACTCTGCGATGGCTCGGTCTATCCAGCACAGGAGGGAAGAAGACCTCTGATCCTGTAATGCCTTTAGATCCCTTTGAAATTGCGAGAATTGAACTGAGTGACACGCGGTTCACACTGACGCTTGATGCTGGCTTTGTCGGAAGAACCTCCTTCTCTATAATGCCCTGTCGCAGCAGCGGCTGTGTACCTTCAGATCTATTTTCTATATCACAGTTCACCAGCTATGTTCTGGGATAGAGACTGTATAGACAGAGTAAATATTTGGACTGTTGTCCTATATTTTTTACAAGTATGTTCCCCTTTCCTTCTCTTTCTAATGCTGGTCAACATACAGTTAGTTTTTGTCAAAGGGAAACTAGGAAATTTTTTGCAAGAGGAGTTGTATGATTTTTTTCTAAGAAACACAGCGAACTTTAAAGCATACCAGTACACACTTGAAAAAGAGCCCAAATAAACTTTCTTTCGTTTGTTTTGCCTTCGACATGCGTACACCCAGAAAAGCAGTCGAAGGAAGTTTGTGCAGCTTCTCAGCGGCTCGTAAAAACACATCGGAGGCTGGCAGACGGCTCCCGTAATCATAGTTGATGAAGTGCTAATTACCGCCGCTGCAATCAATGCGAGGAGCTCCCTGTGCACGCACAAACACGCACGCTCACACGAAAACACAAATATTTCTAAACAGATGTGCGTGTGGGTGGGTAGGAGAGCGCTGCAAGGGATGGTGTATACATATCGCTATCTGTGTCCCACCAGCGGTTCAGTCCGCCTCCTCTGGTGATCGAAGAAAAAGGGAGAGGGGAAAAAAAAAACCTGAAGTCTATTTTTCTTTAATCTTATTTCAGAGCGTGGGCTCTAGGAAATATCTCTAGGCCTTGTAGGCCTCAGTTCCTCACTCACCGACTTCTTTGGACATTGAAGCAAGGCTTGGTGGCTTCGACCCAGATGGTCTGTAACTGCAGCAAATGGCAGCCGTGTCATGGCGGCATCTACTTAAAGCAAAGAAAACAACATGGCTGAAAACCAATAGGTCTTATTTATACGTGCTGCATCCCTATTTGGTTCAGCAATCTAAAGCATGGACAAGGTCACTATTGTTCCCACTTTGCAGCAGTTATACTACAGATGGCTTTTAGTGCATCTGTGTGTCTGTATAAAACTTAGGGAAAAATGACTTTTAAAAATCATAACTTTTTAAATGACTAGATGATATATTATTATTATTAATATTATTATAATTATAATTATTATTATTATTATTATTAAGATTATTATAAAAAGGATTTGTCTCCTAGCTCAGCATGCAGAGTCCAGTACTGATCATCTTGGCCTATCACGTGCCTGTTTGGACCTTGATTCCCGGCATGCAAAAACAAGATCCCAGTCCCCACTGGGCCAAAGGTGCCTCACTCACCCGATAGATCCACGTGTATAGGGCGCGTAGCATTATCCACTGAAAAACCGACACTCAGACGTCTTCATTCTGAAACAACCAAAGTCCTTTTTTTCTTTTTTCATCCCAAGAAGAACTTAATCTTAATAAATACAAAAAAAAAAAGAAAAAGGAAAGAAGAAAAAAAAATTCTAATCTGACTGGCTCTCAGATTTAATCCATCGAAGCTTTCACTGTGACAGCATTTGTTATTCGTTTGAAAGAATCAACTCCTCTTGACCCGCAGCGGTCTTGGCTGATGTCACTTTTTTGCGAGGGAAGTACGTATAACCTGAATTACCCATGTGCATGCGTTTTCTACCGGAAGCAAGGTATGGGGGTCACTGTTCTTCGCTCCGTACGGGCAGGGCGGCGCGCCGAGAGGGCCTTGGATGGGCATGTTGCAGGCATCGGCACGCTCATGACTAATGTGAAGGTGATCCACTTGCACTTTGTTTTGCATTTTCGTCACGACTGTTGGTGGGTTTGTTCGTTATCGTTGTCTTGCGTTAATCATTTTTGTTTTGTTAGATACGATTTACGATAGTAAGTAGATTGTTGTTGCTGCTGTGTGCTGCTAAAAAAGTGCAACCATATTACAAAAGTTGTCATGGTAAACATATTTTCCTGTTTTTACTTTAGTTATACATGTTCAGTTTGTGATTATTACTATAGCTCATCAAGTGTCATTGACACATACCCATGTATTTGTAAAAAAAAAAAAAGAAACAAACGACAAAAAAAGCAGTTCATGCGATGACAAAATCGATGCTCCGACACGCACCTCCACACCCAGAGGCTGCGAATCGCTCAAGTTTGTATGCAGGGCGGATGTTTTTGCCCTCATTGCAGCCCGTCGTCCTCTACTTCTACAAACTCTACATGCTGGGCTGGTTACATGCTCTGGCCGCGCAGTCCAGATAACTGGTTCTTTCAAGGCTGAAATTATTTTTGTAAAGGACTGGTGTGTAAATGTACATCTGTTAAAATCTCCGGTGTTTTTCGTTTGTTTGTTTGTTTGTTTGTTTGTTTCTCATCTCTCTCGTGTACGGATTGTGTGTGCTGCTACTTCCAGATCCCAACTGGTTTTGCTTCGTTTTCATTGTAACCAAGTTGTTGGGTTTTTTTTAAATTATTTTTGTTTCTTTCTTTCTTCTTTTTTTTTGTTTCGTTTGAGGAATATTCTCGAAAAGTCAATTTGCAGTTGCAATCAGAAATATTCAACCCCTAAAAGAAACTGCACTGATGTGATTGGAAGATTGGAATGTTCCAATAAATATTTATTGGAACATTTTTGAGTTGTGTTGACAGTAGAAGTCATTAGCTGACCCGTTGTCACATCAGGCACATAGCACTGGCCCGTTTTGCTTCCTAGCGCAGAAAGGCAGGTGTGCAGCTGTCCCATATGTTTTAAACCTCTTTATAGTGCTCCCAATGATGTCTCTCAAAAGGTTTCTTTGAGAAAAAAACATGTTTTATACCCAAGACCCCTCAGGTGTGATGAAACAATCCCCCTTCTCTACTTTTATGAAAGCTTCTTCGTCTCCTCTGCAACCATGTCCCAACTTACCTTCATAGGCGGTGTGAACGTATGCATTGTTGCCAAAGCTAATGGGGAATCAAAGATAAAGCTCTTAATTATGGTAAACAGGCTTGATGATGTTTCCACTTTATTAAGCAGTCTGAGCTTCTGCGACCCAAACAGCGCTTCCTCAGGCGTTGCATAAAGGTGAGAGTTGCCTTCAGAGCGTCAAAAAAAAGAAAAAGTGTAATTCTCCTCTCTGACAAAACTCAATTTAAATTTCTGAAATCTTCATGAGGTTGAATAAATCTCACTGCAACTGAGACTTTTCCTTGATTTTGTAACCTTTTGTTTTGTATAACGTTCCATCTGTTGCATGGGGAGAGGACGGCATTGATGAACTGCATGTAGTAGGCTATGTCTATCAAGAACTGTTGGTATGTGCCGCAGATTTTACATAATATATGCAATGAGTTTGTCTACACTATACAGTTTGTGTTTGTTGTATACACGTATACAACATGCTGAATAAAATATTTATATAAATGCCTACTGTAATGTCAGTAACTTAATACCTAATGCAATATAGTGTGCAGTATATTATTGCACTTGTCATTTTTGAGAGTACAAAGAAAACAGAAAGGGTTGGCTAGTTTAAGCATGAAAAAAAAAAGAAAAAAAAAAAAGGCCAAAGTAGAAATAAAACCTTTTCTTCATGACCTCTTATTGGTCGTCTTTTCAAGTGCTGACTGAGCTCTTTTTTGTCGATGCAGCTCCCATCCCCTTCCACCATGTTTTGAAGTGACATGAGCCATCAAGCATGCCACGACTGAAATATTTATGCCCTCCACTTTGTTTCCTCCACCTTAACCTTCTCATTGCGAGGATAGTGTAGATTTACATGATGGGCAGCTTGTTTTGGGTTGATTTCCTGGGATGGAGTGGAACATACCCGATTAAAATGATTTGTTTTCAATATATATATATGTGTATACATACATATATATATAGTATACCATTGCAAGTATGCTCATTGGAGTTATGTCATGTTATATCAAAATTTGTAACCATGTATGATTAAGGTCTTCGCATTGTTTTCCATGCAAAATGATGTGTCATGCAGCACATTTAATGTTTTATTATGAAAAAGAAATAAAACACTTCAAAGAGTAATCAACAGGCTTTCAAGAAATCTTTCAGTTGAATTTAGAAATTGCAATTACCTACATTACATGTCTCACCAGTGGTTGTATTTTTAATGTACTTGCATACTAATGTAAAGAGCAAAAAATAATTTGGTTTAAATATTTTTACTGCAACAAACTCGAATGCATTTCATCAGGGTTTTCTGGGATAAACCAACACAAAGTATGTGTATTTTTTTTTCCACAAAGACTTGTGAAAAGAAAGGATAAATAGTTTCAGAAATATTTTACAATCAAGATTTTTAAAATGTTGGATATGTTGTATATAGAGTGGATGCAGCCTTCAAAGCAGTTGTCCCAGGTTTGACACTTGGACTTGGTTCATTTGCTTTCCTCTCTCTGCCTTTCGTTCTGTCTAAGTACAGTCAAATAAAAGCCACTTGAGCCCCCAAAAGTCTTTAAAAGAAGTGTCGCACGCATTAACCCCATTTTATTCTAAAATAAAGTCAAGTCGCACCAAATGCAATCCTAATAGAGACCATCTATGTGTTTCGATCTCAATATAAATTCAGCCGATCATTCAAGGTCTTAGATGTTGGATAGAAAACATTAGAGGTTAAGCACCATCCTGAAAAACCAGGGAACACAGGTCAGAGATTAAAAAATAAATAAATAAAATAATCTAGTTAAAATCACAATTTTTATCCTAAACAGTTTCTGGAGTTTGAACATCTGACAGAGCAAATTTTCAATCCATACCATTGTGCACCAGTTGTGCCATACCATTTCCAAAAATGGAAATGGTATGGCACAACTTCAAACGCACCATGACGTGGCCATCTGCTCAAACCAAGAGGTCGGACAAGCGGAGCATCGATCAGCAGCAGGTAAAAAACTCCGGAGAAGCTACAGAGATCCATAGTTTAGCCGTGGGATTCTGTTGACAGCATAACTATTATGCATGCCCTCAAATTCGACTGCAAATGTCAGAGTAGCAAGAAGAACCCTGATGTTAAGAGAAGGTCATGCGAAACCCTGTTTGCAGTTCCCCACAAGCAAACCTGTGGAAAAAGGAGCTCTAGAGGATTATAAAGAAAATCCTAAACTGACTTGGGGCTGCAACTCTACCAAAATAAAGGTCTACAAATGCATGCTCGACTTGCTCGCAGACTTTTATTTGGAAACAACATTCAGCACCATGTGTCATTTTCCTTCCACTATACATATATTCACGACATTGCGTTGGGTCAGTCGCATTATATTCCAACTGAAATGCATTGAAATGTCATGTGACAAACTGAAAAAGTTCAAAGGGTGGCAGCTGAGCGCTGCCATCTCAAACGAGGAACCTCTCAAAGTATAATACATGAAAAGCAGTTCTGAAAACATAAAAGTTTACATTAGAATATGTTGGCTGTTTCTTTTAAAACAATATACAGTTTTAATAAGCATACTTTGTAACCAGTACAATTGAAGACAGAGCAATATTACTACATTATATTAGTGCTATGCAGATTTACATCTATGTTAAGTCGCCTCTCCATGTGCTGCCTGGTCCTGAATGCTGACCGTCCTCCTGGTGTATCGGGACATTTGGAAGCTCGAGTTCTTGACCCCAGCTTAATGTTCTCCTCAGTACTCGGCTCCTACCCAGATTTCGCAGGCATTTCCTGTCCACCCATCCCAGCAATCACAGTTGCCGCAACTGCAAACACCGTTCCCTGTGAGAAGATGGAAGGGAAGAAGCTACGAATTACTTTCAGAAAAAAATTCATCATTACAGACATGGGTGAAGGAAGATTTGCTGTTGTTGTTGGGTTTTTTTTATATGTGGTTTCCTTGTGTAATTAAATTCTTGATCTGATTTAATTAATGTCTTTAGATATTTTCATAAATCTACCACATAATACTAATTTAAATGCAAGATATTCTCAATATATTTAAATGTACTGGCATATTAGTTGTTTGAGGATCCTCAGATGAGCAGGACAGGCCTATTAAAACCTTCTGAATGTGGAACGCAGGTCATTGGTCGTGAAATGCAAAACGAACAAAAACAAAAAATCTGACTGGATTCTGAAACCAGCAGTCCTGATTTCTTTACAGGCACGAGTTGCTGTCAGACATCCTGCAGTCGGAATCAGGAACTCTATTGGCCTCCTGTGAAAAAGCTACAGCAACACGCAGTCTCATTCAAAACTGTTGGGCCTGAATGTCATAATTTGGAGCCTTTGATTAGTTGCAGTCATTCTCTGAGTAAAAGCCCCTTAGGCGCACATTTTCACAGCTAACAAAAAGTGTCTGATGTCATTCTGTTTGTAAGACTCATTGAGATTGACTGTGTTTTTCAGATACATGTTTAACAGAGTTAGGTTTGGAGTAATTTAAGCAACATTGATTGGTTATTACTAACTTTTAGGTTTATATCGTAATCCTCACAGTACTGTAAATTGATGAACCTGCAACATATCAGGTAAAAATAACCAACATTTACGTGGCATTTAATTCCAAAACCCAAAGATTAATAAAACTTTTCCTTTCCGAATTACCATCTCCTTCAGCGCATAAAATTAACACGTGAGCATTCCTAATATGCTGCATTTTCCACATCACTCACCGGTTACATGTGTAATGAGAATCCACAGCTTTGGAGAATCCATGACATTTCTGGATGCTGTGTAATTTCTGATTAAACATGCCGAGAAAATCTCTTAATAATTACAATGACATAATGACTCAATCCGATGGAAAGAAGCAGTAACGTTTCTAATTATTTATTTATTTGTTAGAAGATACTTCAGTCCCTGTGTTTAATTAACTTTTCATGTAAAACACTATTCCATTCGAATGACTGTCATTTCTCAGGGTAATTTCAACATTCACATCTAAGTCAGTAATGATAGGGAGAAACATTTAACAGATGCTGAAACCCATTTTCTTTATGTGCTTGCTGTTTTTGAAGTACTGTCTTTCATATCGCTCCACGGATGTGCTTTCAGATGGCAATAAGACCGAAGCTTACACGATCGGTCTCCACGACGATGAGCTAAACTTGTCAAACAGTCATTTTGATGCATACCAAGAACAAATGCTTATGATAGCATTAGCAATGCTAAAATAGAGGGAGATGTCCTAACAATTGCATGTTTCCACAACAACAGCTGTGGCAATGTTGAGGAAATTAAAGAAGCTACAAAAAATGTTTTGTTTTTTTTTGAAAAAGTAAAACTTCTAATTGACTATTTACTGACAGTTATTGCTTCTCCTTTGTATTTGGCTCTGGTTCTCTGTGAAGGAAAGTGAGCCCTGCTGTGAGGTGTTTGTTGATGTCATCCCTCTTAGTGCACTCTGTTACAGCTTCGGTACACTGCGTGTCACTACCTGTGCAGATGAGGCCATCATGTTTGTCACACTCTCGGTCGTCGCACTCGCAGTGCTCTCCAGACACCCACCATTCCTGGCGAGAGCAAATGCACTGGCCACAGTGACAGGAACCTGCAATACGCACAAACGCACACATGTACTTTGATCAGCATCGCTGTTCAGGGTTTTGATATTTCCTTTTCTCCTCCCCCCACTTACGATAAAAGCTGTTTTGTTTAATCCTCTGTGATTTTATTTTCACCCTTTCTTTTTCAGAGAAGATTAATGGAGTCGGTAAGAGTGGACAGAGATATTCCCGGAGGAAACAGCTTCTAATACTGTTTTACCACTAGGATACCAATCCGCCCACACGCTACACTTCCTCTCTCCTCCATCAGTTTACATTTCTTTTCTCTCTAGGGTAGCAACAGAATAATAACATTTTAAGAATTGGGAGAGAGAAGCAAATCTGGCTATCAGCCTTCTTTTCTTTTCTTTTTTTATACCCAGGGGTTCAGCTTTTTTTTTTTTTTTTCCTGCATTCACCACAGTTTTTCCTTGCATGTGAAGGGCCACAGAAGGCTCCAGCAGAAAAAGGTAAGGCAGCTGTAGAGAGGAGAGGAAGATACAGTAAAATAGCTAAGGCAGAGGCTGGTCAAGAAAAGAAGATAGATCAGGCTCTTAAAAGAAGTGGAGCATGGAGAATAAAGACGCTCATCTTCATTTCCCAGCCCTGCTTAGCGCTGGCTTCTCTGTGGTCGACATATTCCTTTGGATTCACTGCTGCACAACAGAGAAGCTCGGCTTTTGTGTGGCGCCATTAGTTGCTTAATGACACAAAATAGAAAGCAGTGACAGTATGACGCACTTAATTCTAGTACATCTGGAAAAAATGGGGAAAAGCTGGATTAGCTGCTCTGAAGTAATATTTTTAAACTGAATAATTGCGTTGGAGGTGTCAAGAAACGGAAAAGCGACCTGTGACACCTTGCAACTGCACGAGCAGCCCTTTCGCGGTTTGCCGCCACAAATTCCAGCACGTTTTCATGAGACGCGTGTGACACACGAAACACAGAGCAGCACATAAAAGCAACACAAACGTCACAGGCTGTGAAGTCAGAAAGCGTGGCATAGTTTGACAAAGATATATGAAACATAGTTTAAACCAGATTCAGGTCAAAATTAATATCCATCTCTGTAAGGATTTGGTTGTTTCTGCGTGTTTATTTAGATTTCTGTGTTCTGTGGAGTCTCTGTGTTGTCCCTGTTTCTTGTTTGCCCTGATTGTCTCCCTGTGTATTTCTCGCCTTTCAGCCTCTTTGCAAACAAGCAAAACTTTAACACAAACTTTGGTCCATTGTAAGAACTTAGCAGAAAATGCATCGAGTTTTGTGGCTGTGATGTGGCAAAATGTGAAAAAAGTTTGCAAGTTATGAATACTTTTGCAAAGTGCCGTAAATGTAATCTTTCAACCAATCTATAAAAGAACTTTACATAAAAATGATCCGGCTTTTCTAAATTGTTTTATATCAAATCTTATATCATTCAACAAATACAAACCAAAAATATCAAGTTTGTGAGAATTAATTTCACTCCAGAAGTCACTGACATGGACAAAAAATGTAAACTCAAGAATTTATAGAGTTTCACTTTCTTTTAACTATAATCGCAACAGCTGATTTGTTTTTATACACAATAGTAATTGTGCCTAAAATTAAACAAGAACATTTATACATTCATGTTTAAACATTTCCACTACACATTTGCTTTAGTTTATTTGAGTGTTTGCAGCACACGGTGCCTTTAAGTACCAAGATTGAGAACTGTGCCAAAAAAAAAAAAGACTTTCCTTTCTGATCTAAGATGTTTCTTGTAAAACAGCGCTATTGGATTAATTATTTGGCGTTAATAACCTGGAATCTGTAGTTAATTTTGTGTTGCACAGTATGAGATCAGCATTCCTAGCGAACAGGAGATGGACCCCAGCCGGGTTCTGGATTTAGACAATTCAACTAAGCTGCAATTTTGAAATACATGCTGAAGCTCACAAAAACCCAGACAGTTTTTAATTAACTGGGTCTCCTAAATCTTGCTTAGAGTTAAAAAAAAAAAAAAAAAGAAAAGGTAGGCATTAACACATAGTAGGCAAATTGTATATGTTGTTTTATTGTTAAGGTTCTCGACACTATCCTGCAAATTACCCTTTGGGGAGAAATAAGGTGTCTGTAAGTTGAACGAGACACTATGGGCATACATAATGAAGCCCATTAAGGGGGGAAAAATCAATATCACCACCCAATCTCAAAATCAGTCAAGTAAATACTGTGCAATCTGCACAAAAGTTACACAACAAATTCTTATAAAAAAGAGAAAACTTCTATTATAACTAGTGAAGACTTTCAAACCCTCACATAGTCATTTTGTGCATTACTTTTAGACTTCATTCATGCAAGCTGAATGCTGGTGCAGTAGGTAGCACCATTGCTTTGCAGCAAGAATGACACAGGTTAGCCTGGGGTCCTTCTGTGTGTGCATGTTCTCTGTGCATGTTTTGATTGGATCTTCTTAATTTAACGGATCAAAGGTGATCCGTTCATAATAAGCTCTAGTCATCAGCGCCAGTCAGTGTTCAGAACAACATAAATAAATGGGACTCGACTTTGTTGCAACTTTTCGGTCAACAGTGATAGAAGATCGCCGCTCTGCCAAGTAAGTTTGGGATAATGTTCAGGTTCTTTGTGCTTTTAATTCTGCAAAATAGATTTCAGTCTTGGTGGTCTTTCGTCAATATTTGCCGTGAATATAGCCAACAAACCCCGTAAGTTAATGTGAAGCATTTTCTCTCACTCTTCAGCTTGTCGATGTCGACGTTGATTTTCATCATGTTGACCTCGAAAATATAGTCATATATGACGAAATGACATGTCACTGTGTCATTTTTTATGTAAAGTACAGTATGCTGATGTGAAACAAGTCGTTCTTGAAAATGAGAATTTGTGCATCCTTGAGATTTACCTCTATCCATGCGTCTGTATAATGTACAATGGGGGGTAAAGGCATTATTTATTTCCATTTGAAAATTGCAGTGATCATTGACACAATCACCCTTGTTCATGAGTGCAATTCTTCAACAATATATGGCTGAATCCCTTCTTTTGAC
This sequence comes from Poeciliopsis gracilis, assembly GCA_911649635.1. NCBI lineage: Eukaryota > Metazoa > Chordata > Actinopteri > Cyprinodontiformes > Poeciliidae > Poeciliopsis > Poeciliopsis gracilis. The sequence continues at coordinate 5,458,659 of CAJVRI010001532.1, forward strand.
ATTTAATAATACAATGTTATTTGCTGACAAATGTTAGCTTAAAGGGCTGAAAGAGGAAAAAAAATGTAATTCCTGCTCACCTTTTCCACTGCAAATGACTCCATCGTCTGTCTCGCAGAGTTCCTTGCTCTGGGCGTCACTCATGTCGCAAGACCTGGGAAACTGGCACAGATTCCCAAACCAGCCTCCCTCACAGATGCACCGTCCACATGAACAGTAACCGTGACCTGGCATGGAAATGCAGAAGCGCCTTCGTTAAAAGGAGACAGGATATGGTGAAGGACCATGAGATAGAAACGACTACCTGTGCAGAAGAAATGTCTGCACAGGTAGTCGAAGACAAGTGAAAGACCTCTGGAAAGGGAAAAAAAATAATAAAAGTTTTAAAGCTGATAAATACAAAGAGCTGACAGCACTAACATTGAACCCTGACACTAATAGGCAGTGCAGGGAGGAAGAGCTGCAGGGAGATGAGAGAGACGGAGAGAGCTTATTGTATTTCCCCAAGGGACATGAAAGGAACTGTCATCGCTGGTCTTGTGCTGTCCTTAATAAATCTAATGCTTCAGACAGATGCAAAACAAAGAGAAGAAACAGCGGGGCAAAAAAACATCCAGCATATGACACTTTGGAAGCCAAGAAGGTTCATTAGGTTGAGAGAGGCTGTTGTTTGCTGCTTTGCTGTAATTGCTTTTAGCATCGTTTGACAAGAACCATAAAAATATAAGCCGACTCTTGAATGGCTCACTTGAACTAATATCTCAAAGATGCAGACACTGTTGGAATATTTGGGTTACAAAACAGCAATGCTGACATTTATCGTTTTATCATTGTGTAAATTAGTACTGTGTCAACATGTTGTCTGGACGGCTTGATGCTCGAATAGCTCTGATTGTTAATGGGCTGCTCAGAAACCAAAATTATTCTTTTTTTTTTTTCCCCGAATCAGTGAATGCATCAAAAGTATTACCTATACACTAACAGGTTTCACTAATGACAAAGCACTTTTGGGTGAAAGTTGTTATTTTGTCAATATGATTGACTTGTCTGAAAGTAAAATAATGGGAAGCACGAAAGGTGTTAGGAGCTTTTAGAAATGAAATTCTATCTCCAACCGAGGCTGGCTGTCTCTCCAGGCTGCTACTTTTAAAAGGGGAATGAGTCTTCAGCAAATAGCAGGGAGTTTAATGTTTCACAGCAAAGTTTATCCCTTTTATCCTTTTGAAAAGTTCAAGTTGACTCATGGTAGACATCATGGACATTTTAAAAAACTTCTAGTTAAGGTAAATGTTTATTATGTGGCATAATTTTACCCAAATGTAAAATGGGTGAGATTATAATTTCTCTTCTGCGGAGCTGTGTTACTCTGATTGCTCTTTCTCACAAAGTGATGTGATGTCTTATCTGGCATAACATAAATAATTCATACCAGGTCATAACAGACAGGCTGTTTCATAGCCTATTATTACCAAACATGCATAAATCACTCTAACAATATACCTTTGCAGTTCTTTGTCTTTTGTGGATTTGTAATTTACATATTTTATTAATCGTCATATTTATCTGCAAGGAAAAGAAACCCATTTTATTATTTATATGAGAAATCAGAAAACTGGTGTCAGAGCTTTATCAAACTGTTTGTTGGTCAGAAAACTGCTCCTTCATGCCTAAACTCCAGACCAAGTTTAATATTTTATGAGTATTTTTGAATACGCCCTGCCTTCTCAAACCCACAGTCAGCCTTGGGAGATGGGGCTCTCACTGAGCCAGGTTCTGCTGGAGCTTTCATCCTATTAAAGGTCAGGGTTTTTTTTCCCATGCTGTCTCAACATGCATACTCAGTGTGAGAGACTGCTGCAAAGTTAACAACACAATGCCAGTGCCTGTCCTCTACACGCTCATTCTCCTGCTGTCTTCAAACCCTACAGACAACTTTCTTGAAGAAAGTTATGCCTGTCGTTCCGTAAACTCCGATAAACTCATCGCTCTCATTGGGTGTTTTCTCCCCACGCTTAATAAACAGCAATCAAACTTTTGATTAAAAAAAAGACAATGTCTCTGTGGCAGAATTACAATTCTTTCCACAGCAAAATGATCAAAAAGCTTTGCTTCACCAGGAAAATAGCTTCCTAATGACAGCCAAGCCGCTTTGACATGTTTCATTCCGCTTTCTGTCACCACAGAAACCGGTGGTGCCCTCGTCAAAATATCCGGTGACATCCACATAAATACAGACTGTGGAAGAGTCATAATGTTGGTGTTGTTGGATCTCAGCGCAGAATTTGACAGGAACAACAGGAACTTCTTTGTGTCAGTAGGTAACGTCTGATCGGAGCGGGCGGAAGTCACATGTGGGCCACTTTTAAATCGATGCCAACAACTCATCTGTTTAGAGTCGCCTTGATTAACAACTGGGACATTGATCAATGTGCTTGATGAATATTTGGAGATGACTATTCTTGATGACGGCATCTGACTAAATTGTGTTGCTTGTTTTGTGTTTTCATCATGTCAAGAAATTCACCTTGTTTCTGAATTTTGCAATACGAATAAACTTCACTTGACTCTGTTCACTTTCTGAGTCATCAAAAAAGTTTGACAGATGTTCCAGAACGACAACAGAAAGTCCTTCTCCATTGCTTCTCTCTTTCTCTCCCAAGCCTGGGCTGCTACAACACATAAAAAACGCAGTTATCTCTCCACCTGGTACTAGTGCGCAGTTTCCCAAGCACCATTGTGCATGGACAATCACTTCTGTTTGCTGCAAATTATAATATTATGGAAAAAAAATTCAACAAATAAACAGATTTGTGTCGTGAAATATAACAGAAGTGTAATGAAGGCTTATGATGTGTTGTCAGTCAAAAACAGGTAAATAATGCCACTCATCACCTCAGATTTAGGCTGGCGATGTTTGTTTATGCAACACATAACTGGGAACACTCAGTGCATGATTATGAAGCACCGCAGCGCTCGGATGGTGTTCGAAATGCAAAAGAAACACCTGTTTACAGCTTCCCTCTACGTACTCTTACACCCTGTGAACACAACACAGTTGGAAAACAAATACATATTTCAAACGCAGCAATAATGTGATTACTAATTATAAGTGAGTCAAGCAAAATTATAGTGTTTTCCTCTGTGTGCCAGCTGCATTCACTCAGTTATAGGCGTACTTTTCTGTCAATTAGTTGTCTTGAGAGTTTTTACATGAAAAAAAAAACAATATATAACAATATATCCAGGGACATTGCCAGCCATTTGGGTGCCCTACATGCAAATGTTTTGTGGAACTTAATAACTTAATACATCAGATTGTCACCAAGTGCTCGAGTGATGATGGTGATAAAGAATGACTGAATCAGGGGCGTGCTGTTGTGGCGCAGGGGTTAGCACGCCCCACGTTTGGAGGCCTCAGTCCTCGACGCGGACGTCGTGGGTTCGACTCCCGGGCCCGGCGACCTTTGCTGCATGTCTTCCCTTCTCCTCGCTCTCCTTCCTGTCAATCTACTGTCTAAAATGTGAGCCACTAGCGCCACAAAAAACTCTTCGGAGGAAGAAAAAATAAAAGAATGACTGAATCAGCCTGAAAACTCAGTTTTCTCAGAAACTCAGAGTTTGGTTGAATGGAAACTGTCGCTGTACCAAATTGCGCTCTCTTTTCTGTTTTCTACTATACTTGCCTTTTGAGTTTTGGTCTTGCAAATGATCTGAAATGTTATGAGATTTTTAATTTTTTTCTTTCGCCATAAGAGCCTTTCTATTGTCATTCAATAGATAAAAAAACAAAACAATAACGTTGTATTATAAAATGCTTGTTAAATTACCAAACAAGTGTTTTGCACTGCAGTGATACTGATCTTTTGGGAAATTCTGGAAGTATTTTTTGTTGTAAAAATGATAAAAATAAATAGCCAGAACAGTTTTAACTGGTGTGTACTAACTTTACAGACTCTGAAACCAAATACTTGGAAATATTCCTAATAATCTTTGCTTGTGTTATTGGAACAAAGTATGTCACAGATTTTCATATTCCTTGCCATCACTGGGTAGAAGCTTTTTGTGGCTGATTCTGTGTTTAACTTAGAAGAAGGATGGCGAGGTCGTAATAAGACTTTAATTTATTTTCAATCATTTTACAAGATTTGTGAACAAGCAGAACCCAAAACAAGTTAATAAGGGAACTGAGAATCTCTGTGAATTGTAACTGTGTGTAAAGGTGCGTGGTTACAAATGAAACTAAGCCTCCGCCTTAGACGAAGTGGGGTGTCAGCCGTGGCAGACCATGCATGACCGCCTCAATCAGTCAGTTTGGGACGGCAGGTAATTGCTTTGAAGGTTCGACAAGCAAGCTCCGTTCAATTAGCGTGCACCTGTCTTCCTCAGAATGAGCGCTCTGGCACTTACAGACAGACAGTGAAAGGGAGGTAAATGTAAAATTGGTGCACAAAGGTGTGACCGGCAGACAAAGAGTAAAAGCAAGGGGGAAAGCCAAGGTTTATTTCTTTGTAAATAATACTGCAACATTTCAACAATGTGGTTTTACTCTTTACAAGCTTATTTTCTTTCAGTATAAAAAAGAAAGCTATTTGCAAGAATAATTTTGTATGTTTGAAAGTTAAATGGCCAGTTCAATAGCTCTGAATGCAAGGTCCATATAATTTCGGCCTCAGTGCACTACAAGGGCCCGGCCCTGCTATTTTCCGCCACTAGTTGTGTTTGCATTGTGTTCGTTATTGCGCAATAGCCAGCCCCGCCCTAACCTTCATAACTCCTCCGAGCTGACTACTGACCAGCTCTCCGTCCAACGGGTCCGGAAAGTCCCTAGAAACTGGGTATTACCCTGCTGTGGGATCTGAGGAACGATCTGTCTAAGCTGGTGTCGAGAGAGACTCGTCTAGCTCTAACTACCTACAATCCAGAAGTTACGACCCTTTTCAGTTAAGAGGCAATCAGTTGAGTAGCCCTCACAACTGCATAACCCCAATAACCACTTCTGTTAACGGTAGCCCTCTCTCTGAAAATAACGTGCACTTGTTACCAGCTAGATTAAGTTTAGTGACTTGGTTAGTCCCAGGGTCATTATTTTTATCTCCACTAAAGGAAAGTCCGAAGTCACCTTTTCACTAAGATCATGTACATTGAGTTTTACTACAGACAGAAGAACTAGTACTTATGAGATGACTCAATTACTTACAATGTCCACAAACCTCATTAGAATTTTAATATGAATATATTTATTTAAGCAAGCTTTAAGCAGGGGTAAAATGGCAAACAGATTAATCTCAATTAATTACATATTGTTTCAAAGTCATTTTTATATCAATATAATCATACAGATTTTCCCTAACACCTTTCCCTAAACAGTGCCACCTATTCTCTAAAGTGGGCTCTTTTGAAGTGCAGGCAACTCATACCCTGATGGTGTGGGATCTCGGCAACAGAAGTTTGGAATAATCTTGGTTAAAGGCTGGTCTTGCTACGACGAATCCCCTTGTTGAACAGGAACAAAGCAAACTGGTAGTTGTCTTTCAAACGTCCCATGTTTGATTTGACATGATTATACTTTCATTGTTTCTCATAATCAACTTCATACAATTTACTTAAACTTTTAACTTTTTTCCCACAGTGTAATCAACATTGAATCAACACACAAGGTTACTTCAGTTCCTCCGGCCGGTTATGATCTGTTTTCTGTGTGAACCTGGACAGATCTCAAATCTTCATACCAGTTTTCACGACAATTGAGCAGAGCGCAGCTTCACAAGTGTGCAGAGATCGTCTCATTAAAAACAAACTCCTGCTGAAGCTGCTGAGGCAATCTCCTCAGAGACAAGGGGGTTGCACTTTCTCATTCCTCATTGTCCCATACCTCTCCTTCTGTGCCCACTTGTTAGCGAGGAAGCTGAGGGGAAAAACAAAACCCCTCAGCTTTACCTTTGACTAAATCAACTGAAAACATTCTCATGCGAGTATCATCTCTGAATTGAACTGCTACTCAGTGCAGATGAGCCGCTGTGGCTCGCAGGAATCCCGTGCATTCCTCCTACCGATAAAGAAACCCCTCATTCTTAGAGTATCGTGCCAAAGGTTGATACGATTCTTACATCCCAATAACAAACTTCAATGTATTTTGTGCGACCAACACAAACCGGATCATCGTTTTTCATGGCGGAAATAGAATACATTTTTGCCATGGTTTTTAAAACTTTTTACAAATACAAATCAGAAGAGTATTCATTGAGTCGATACTTTGTACAACCACCTTTAACCTACAATTGAAGACAATGATGTCTCTAAAATCTTTGCACAATTAGACAGAAATCGTTGCCCATTTATCTTTGCAAAATAGCTCAGCCTCATTCCAATTAGATAAAGAGCACCGGAGATAATCATATTTCAAGTCTTCCCACAAATTCTCAATTGGAAATAAGTCTGGACAATAACTGGGCCATTCCAACAAATTAATTTGCTCTGATCTAAACTATTCCTCTGTTCCTTCTGCTGTATGTTTAGGTTTGTTGTCTTGTTGAACCACTGCTGTAAAATGGGGCTTTAATATAAGAAAATGTCAAAAAGTTTAATAGGTTTGAATATTTTCACAACACACTACATTGATCCATATGGACAGACGTATGTTTTCATTGGCCTAACTGCACTGTCTAAATTTTAAATCTCATACGAAATACATTTTTTATTCTGTTTTTACTGAGAATTTTGTTTTGCTCTTGTGTTTGTAACTGAAAACGATGTGCTGATTCCTGTCACATACTTGAGCTCCATCAATTTTTTTATTTGAATTTGAAATCAGTGTTCTTCAGCTCAGTGAACAGGCCTTTCATTGTTGCAGGCTTGGGCCACTGATAATTAAATTATAGTTCCACTGTAAGCGAGTGAATATTCATAAATGTCACATTCGTCATTTTTGCCGCTTCAGACTGAATTTGTTGACACAAGTAGTTCTTGAATGAGACACATGGAACGTTAACATTGTTTTAATTTTTTTTTACTGGGCTCTTTACTCTCACTGACACACAATTCTGAGCTAAAACATAATCTTGTATCCTGCATAGTGCAATGTTTGGTCCATTTCCTGTATAAAATCAAGTCATATTAGTTGTGTGTGTGTGTTTGTGTTTGTGCTCTCACCTCCACAGACCTCTCCCTTCATGTCCTCACACTGACGGTCATCACACTCGCAGCTTTTCCCATGAATGCGACTCTCCTCAGGTGGATGGCAAATACACTGTCCACAAACACACTGCCCTAGAAAAACACAAGTTTGTTTTTAATAGCTCTGAGCTTTTTTTTTTGGTTGTTGCTCACACGCAACAAAGTCACTGGTTTCATTCTGTTGGTGCGAGACAAATGTGAGGAAATGTGGTTTTAACACAATCGGAATGAGCAACTGCAGAGCTGAAGGTTCATGGCTTTGGAGTCTCATCTTTGCGTTTTGCAGATGATGTGGTTCCATTAGCGTCTTCAGGAAATTAACTCCAGTGGGGAACAGAGTGGCACACAGGTAAGTGTGACATGGCCAGGATGAGAAGCAGATTTTGTAAAAGCTCAATTATCCTAAAAAAGTTAATATGCAGACAGATACTCATGCAGCCTGTCAGTCTCCTGTGTTCATGTCACGTGTACTTTGCTCTGTCATCATGGAGCTTGAGAATTTGAAAGGCAATCCTGAAGTCCATTCAATAATAAACTTTTTCCCATTTTCTTGTTAATCTCACCTTTATTATTTAAGCACAGCACACATTAACAAAATAAACACGCTGAAAACATTGGGACAGCAGCGCTTGATGTTTCAAAAATAGGAATAAAAATTCACTCTGAACAGTGTCAGTAATGAACTCATGTTTGACAAATAATCTTATAGAAGAATTAATATCTAAATGCTAACACTAGTAGTTGTATTTAATCCACATTTTAAAGTCGATTAACTCCAAATAGATTCTGTATCCATGCAGACATATTCATAGTGTTAAAACCAAATTGACAGCGCTCATTTACCATGCTGACTTTTCTGTGTGTCAGAGTTTTATTTATCATCATTATCCTCTTCCCCCTTTTTATCTTATGTAATGTATGTCTTCCAAATGTTAAAATTAACCTGGGAGTTGAGTTTACATAGAGTAAATGGAGCCCATCGTTGATTTTAAATGAGGCTGTCAAAAGCTACAAAACCTTTTATGGAAGTGCCACACTAATAAAGACATTTAAGGGCTTTATGCCTACTCATACCTGGTCCTCAACAAGTTGCTATTCCACTTCAATCAGTGGGCTGTCGGTGAAGAAGGCCAATGGGAAGGTTACTGATTGAACTTGCTTCTGCCTAATGATGACGATTGTTTGAAAAGCAGAGTGTCTTCTGAACTATCATTGGACGTCTGTCGCAATGTATATCAGCAGGAATGTCAGACTGATATCAAAAACTTGAATGGTACGGTACAGATGGTGTCAGAAGAGTTAAAAGAAAAATGTTTGATGAATTGCCAATTAGTCCTGCTTAATCGAGCACAGGAATAACTGGTGAAAAACAATTGCACCAATCTACAATGGGACCTGTCCATCTGTTAACATGCCAAGAAAAATAAGAACACCTTTTAGACCTTCCAGTTCACAAAGGTCATTCAAGAGACTGTTATTTGTCTCCAACCCTTGTGTTGTCTTGCGAGTCAAAAGTGACCGACTAGCATGTTTAGCTGTAGAAAAAATACCCTAAACGATCATTTCAGGCTTGAAATTTTATGACTTTTCCTAAAAAGTGCTACTTTGTTTGTTTTTTTTTAAAATATATTTTCATGTGGACTTTACACCACCAGGGTAGAAAGATTGTCTTATGGGTCATTTTAGACCCGTGAATTACAGAACGATTTAAACACCAGAGTGTAATACTGTTGATCATCTTTTTGCATAGTGTAACAAAAAATACATGATAAAACAATGAATTAAATTGAGTTGAATTGATAAATAACGAATCGTTTCATCATCCAAAATAGATTTTAGATTTAAAATTCAATTAATTTGCTTTATTTGAGGGTTTTGGTAGGATTTGTAGTTAGTCATTTTTTGACGTGCACAAACTTGTTTGTTTGTTGCTTGCAGGATACATGCTTGGCTCTAAAGAACAGAAACACACCCAGGATATTTGCCTGGGTTTGTCTTCTGATGACTCACTGAGTTAAATTAGTGGCAATAAATAGTGCAGGGGAGAAATTGAAACGACATCTACTTGACTGACAACAGCATCTAATGTGTTGCCCCTGTCACATTACTGACACTTTTTATGACCATGCATTTTTAAACATGCAACACACACACACACACACACACACACACACACACACACACACACACACACACACACACACACACACACCCCCCACACACACACACACACACACACACACACACACACACACACAAACACACACACACACATTATGCTTATAGCGGTCCCTCTTCCTGCTACAAAAACCACATGCTGCCATCTGCTCTGAGGACTCAGTTACCCTAGTAACCATTGATGTCATAGCACCCTCGTCTTATCAATTATCTCAGCAGTCACCAAACCGCTAACATCAGTACGTGTGCTTGCTTGTGTTTGTTTACTTTGTCATGCTGCCTTCAAAGACATCGGCACATTGGCAGACTTAGATTTAAGACAGTTTGTGTAACACTGGACTGAAATATATATATATATATATATATATATATATATATATATATATATATAATCGTTCAAAAAGGTAACTCGAGTTAGAGAGGAAGCCTACCTAGTCGTCCAAGAGAGTTATAAACTAGTAGAACTGTTAACCCTAAGCCGCTGAAACAAAATCCCACAATGCTGGGGTTACTCTGTTATTGTCTAACACAGACAACTTCATGCACACCAGAGAGAGGAATCCCAAGAATCAGAGAGCGAGAGAAAAAAAAATGTTGCAGGCAGGTGCTTCCTTGAGGAAATACCACAGTATAAAGAATGTGCTATCCACAAGCATCTTGTCTCCACCACTCAGGAAGAAAGGCTCTGAAGCTGCTGCTTCAAATTTCAAGGCTTTTCCGCTCAAGCTGCCATCTGTACCAGCCGCATTCATCCATGCCTAAATGATTTTCAACGTCTGTCCCCTTCGCTTTCCCTCTTTTTCACTCTCTGACTCTCCTAAAGTCATTCCTGCCTCCGTGTGTGTCTCCGTTTTCTGAGTTTTCACACCCTTCCATACTGTTACTGAAGTACTCTAATTTGTCATTTGATATTTGGATTATTCAAACGATAATCCCGAGGCAAAACAGCTATACCGACGCTTCTACAACAGTGACCTAATCAGCCAAACTAAATGACAATTGCTACTATAACAGGTTCTCGCCATAGTGTATCATCTTTAGACATTTTTAGCTAACAGGAATAGAGACTCGGGTCGCATTTTGCATCAATGCGAGAGGAGTTTGAGTTTTGACGATGCATTTACAGAATTTGTTGTTTTTCTTGATCATAAATGGGTAACAAAAAGGAAGAATGTGCTTAATGGAGGGAATGCTCACCACCAAGTAAATGGACAGAGAAGGAAGCATTGTGAATCACATTAATTTGACTTGTGCACACAGTAATTTGAAGTTTCACTCAGTTGCTGCATTTGGAGATAATCTTGAGGTACCACTGGAGGAATTAAAGTTAATTAACTCTCCCAGAAAAAGTTAATCTTTTTTTTTTTTTCTGTTTCCTTATGCGAGTACAGGCACCACGAGTCTTCAGCCTTGTTGTGGTATTAGTTTAAAGCCGTCACAATCACTTGATTTTACACAAAATGTCCTAAGTAGTTCATATATTAACAAAACACTAAATTGGTCCTATTTTAAGCCTGCACTTATTGCCGCAGATCTGATGTTGTCCCATGGTGGTGTTTACTTTGTAATGGAGTTATCGCCATGGCAGCAGCCGGGGCCCTGCGTGGTTTCAGGTTCCTGATTTAATCAGCAGCCATGAGTGTGAGGGATATCTATGCCTGCTATAATAACACGCAACACACAAAGGTGCACATGTCATCTCTTTTGATTTGGAACAAAGCAGCCGCTGAAACGCTAGAGAGTCCCTGCCGACCTCCCCCGCAGTCAAATGAAAGATGAAATCAATGCGTTGCGTTAACCCCTGGATAAATCCAGAAGCGGCGAGACCAAGCGGGTTAAGTCTTTGTGGTGTCGCCCACCTCCATCAAAATGATTAAGTAGAATCGGTAATTCAGCAGCTTTCACCAAGTTCTCTTTGCAACTGCTGAATGTCAGGTGATCTGTTGTTCACAAACAACATGAGAAGAACAAAAATACAGAGAAAAGCTGAAAGCTTTTGAGCGATTCTGTTTTTTTGGGGGGGTTTTTCTGGACATTTTCAAAAACCAAAGCAGTTTAAAGATCAGAAATACTTCAAGTATGGTAATGATAAACTTGGGTTTTAGAAGCTCTGCAAGGTCTATTAGTTTAGCACAGCGTCCCAGCATGACGCATGAGGGAAACAGGATAATGAAGAGCTGAGAAAATGCACAACCACCATACATTTTCTTCAAGCTGCGGAAGCAGGCAAGTTAAACACTTTGCCATTGTGGAAACCTATTTGAGAATGAGAGAGAGAAAAAAAAAAAACTCAAAGAATGAATGTGAACGAACCTCAGAAGAACTACAACGCATCATTACACTTGGCTTTAAGATGTGTAGCATGTGTCACATGCAGCAAAGATCTCTTGATTAACAGTTAAAAGAGCAATGCTACAGATGAATTAGTGCTGAAAACAGATTGGTGGCATAACATTACTATTTTCCTATTGAGAGTCAAATATATCTCAATAAACTTGCTCAAAATAGGATACAAATGATGTGAGAGCACAATGAAAGCTTGCACCAGAGACCTTGGCAAACAAGGGATACCTCGTCCGTTGCAGGGTAGCTTTGCAGTTCCTCTACATTTCTTCAGGCTGCTTTCCGAAGACAGTGAGCAACTTAGAGGGTGCTCACACTTCTTCCCTGTCCATCCATCCTTGCAGTCACACCTGCCACAGTTACACTGACCATGACCTGCCCAGAGAAAATGGGAAAAGCTAAAAGAAACCAAGAAGAAAATAGATCTAGCAGAGAGAGGAAAAGAAACAGAAATCATCCCACCTAACATTTTTAAATCATATAGATTTACCCAAATGGCTGTGATGTTACACTGAAGTATTATCAGTTATAAGCTTTGCGTTGATTAAGAAAGGTAAGTTAGAGGTTTGCTAAACTGTCTTTGCAAGTATGTACTTAGCCTCATAAGAAAACATTCCACAAATAAGGGGTTTGCTGCAACCTTTTCAAGTAATATTCTGACCTGAGCAGAAGTCATCAGTGTATCGGTCGTAGGTCGCGTGACAGTTCCTCTCATCGCACTCACAGGTGTCTCCATGAATGTCCCCCCAGTCACCAGAGGGATCTACATCATGGCAGGTACATTCCCCACACACACAGGTACCTAATGTAAAAGACAAAAAAGACACGATGTCAATTACATGGTGCTCTACAGCACATCAATGGGATGAGGAGTCGGTACGTTATTTAGACGTACCGACTGCGTTATCCATCTGAAGTATACAAGTTATTGATAATAGCTTACAATGAGATAATGTTATGATTCACAAATTGGACGCAATGAGTTAAAATTTGTGAAATAAGGCCTCAAAAAATAAACAGATTCTGTATTTTTATACTTAATTTGCATTCTTTAATAGATCTATTGTTTACACACCTCTTGAATTTTCTACATTTTGTCCAGGTACAAATACAAAACTTCATTGCAATTTATTTGAATTTCTTTCCTTTTTTTTTCTTTTTTTTTTTTTTAGATAAACCAGTATGACATAGTGCTTTATTAATAAGTCAGTAAAAAATGAAAAGTGGTTTTCAAGTTTACTTACTGAGATTAATGTAAAAAAGAGTTTTATTTCTATCTGCACCTTGGCAACTCTCTTTTCCTGCACTCACTTACACCAGCTGCTCTTCTCACTCAAAACATGAATGTCATTCCAGCTCCTGTAAGTTTCTGACTTCTACAAGGCTCTGCAACAAGTGCAGCACCTGTTCAATACCGTCTGGCACAGGTAGTGAAAAAAACTATATCGACACTACTGCCATGAAAGATATTACAGTTCGTGCAACCCAACATCAAACAAAGGAGTGGTGCTCTTTTGAAGCGCAACGAAGCGGCAAGAAATGAATGGAGAAACTTTTCCTGGTGAGGATGGAGGCGTGCAGCAGATTGAAGTGAAGCCCATGTAACTGCGAGGGTCCGGATTTCATCTTGGACCCAATGGGTGTCTCTGCTCTGCTGTGCCATGGAATCGACTCTGCGGTACAGACGCACCAATGGCAGAGTTTACACCGCCTCCGCACAGTGGTGAAAGGCGGTGCCGTGTGTAGTGTAGAACCAATCCTACTTTTGTCAGACGCCAGAGCAAGTGCAGTCAAACTTCAAAGGCCCGAAATGTGAAAATAATTCACAGAGACAGACTACACTGAGTGGAAAAATGAGCTATATTAATGTATGCATGTATGCATATTTCTTGTCAGCAAGTATCGGTTTTGACTATATATGGACTTTACTCCGAAACCTATTATGTCAAGATCTGTTGCTCGAGTTGTAGTAGGAGTTTCTGTCAGGGCAGATGAAGTGGGAGAGAAACCGATGGAAAAATAATCATTTTAGAAGTTGAGAACTACATTACTTTATGATATCTATCTGTTTTATGACTATATTTATTGCATAATCTTTCATTTCCCATGCATGCTTCTTGGAGCACCTCTGTGGTTCACAGCGGAGCAAATCAGGGTGGCCAGGAACATCTCCAGTCCAAGTGTGCAGCAGAGCGAAGCAGAGACGCATGCAGTGTAAATCCGGGGGGTTACACAAATAGTAGTCCTCCTGTTAAGTGAAGATTATTTAGACAAGTTGTCAGAAGTTATTTAGTGATGTTTAATAACATCAAGAAGGGAAAGTATTGCTCCAGTTTAAGAAACACTAAAACTCGAAAGAGAAAATAAGGAGCAAATAAGCATGATATATAGAGGATTTGTAATTCAAGTAAATCCAGCTACCAAAGTATATCTTAAATACCATGTATTTTGGTAAAATCATATTTACTGGTTTACTTCTGATGTTATTTATAATGGTAGATAATTTTCTTTATTAATTTTTTTTTTGAGGCAATATATTTAGTCCTGTTGAGTTATCACTCTTAATCTATTTCATTAGATGTGAAATGGAACTAGTGTTAAACTAGCTCTTACAAATAAGTGAACAGAGAAATAAATTATTTATTGATGTAAAACAGACGTTAAAAGTGCAAGTCAAGAAATGCCGCTGCTGTCAATGTTAAAACAAAGTGATTAATTTCATTTCCAATTAATGTTTAACTGTTTATCTATAGATTTTAGTTTTGATTTCTTTGAAACATTAATAAACCTGTTGACAAGGAATCATCTCTCTTCAGCATCTTGACGTTTAGGAGGCATTTTAGCCACTTAGTGCACATATGTCGAGGGCAGCACATCCCGTAAAAGTAAGCAGGTTGAATTCAGATGTAATTGCATGGATTCCAGTACAGACCAATTAAATTTAGCTCATAGTCCAATTGAGTGCAGTCAGACTGAATAAATTGCCCAGGAATAAAATGTTGCCTTTCAAAGGAAGTCAGCAGATTGCAAAGGTGTTAAGGTTATTTGACGGGTGTTCTTTTCAATAACTTTCATCAGTTTTATTTTTTCTTTCCAGAATCATTCCAGCATACCAGAAAATTAAATATTCATGACTAAATTTATTCCAAAAATTGCCTTCCGCCTTCTCCAAAGGTATGTAGTTTTTTTTTTTTTTTTATCTTGGGGGAGAAAAAAAAAAAAAAAACTGCCTCCAAAATGAATTTCCTTTTCCTTCAGCTTTTTAAATCTTTATTCCTCCATTTATCTTTTCCCTCTTTTCTTTTCAATTGTTTAGCATCTTAGCCCAGGCATTAGCAAAGCGGCAGCCGGTGGAAACCCATTTCCTCTTATCGGTGGAGACAGAGCACCGGGAGCCCCAGGGGAGAAGGCCAGCTGGCAGGCCGGAGGGGCTGAGGCTGCCACATGTCTGCCCTATGGCTGACTGTTCAGTCTCCCTCACCCCCTCATAACCCTGCAGTCCTGGATTGATAGATCCATGAATTATCTGTCTGTCACAAATATCATGGATGAACTGAAGAGAGGTAATAGAAACACCTTCATTATTTTCTAAATGTTGCAGTTGAGCTATTTATTTTATCCAGGCATAAACCAACACTCTGGCTCTTCTCTGTCTTCTCTCTCTCTCTCTCTCCATAAATATATTGCAGCCATCGGTACGAAATAGTTCTGATTAAAATGAGTCACGTCAGTAGCAGCCTTTGCCAGTTTGCTTCTGTTATATTTTATTCTGTCTAGTCTAGTGGGAAGGCCAGGTGAGCCAAGCAGGAGGTTTGATACTTTGGTGAGTTAAAAGAGAATTATCTGCAAGTCAGATCATTAAGCTATTTATCCCACAGTGTCTTTGTTGATTTTATTCTTTCTGGTCTCTTATTGCAAAAGTTAATCTTTTTTTTTTTTTTTTTTTTATAAAAAAATACATTATTATTAATATTATTCCTCAGATACATTTGCTTGGTGTTGTTCCATTCATTCCATTTTCATGTATTTTCTTTAACTTTAACTTTGCAGAGTCTGACTCACTTCAACTTTACTTACCTCGTCGTTGATCAAAATGTTCTTCCTATCTGTTTTGGTATCATTTCTTTTTGTTGCTTCATCTTTTCAACCACTCTTTCACTCCACGCCCCCGTAAGACGCAAAATAAAGGCCCTGACCCAAACAACTCCATTTGTTTTGCACACACAAAGAAAGAACAAACCAGACTTTGGCATAGCAAAGAGACAGTTCAGTTCAGAGTTATGTGCAAAGCAAATAAAATGTGTCTTCTCTGGAGTTTGAGCATAGCACAGACCTTTTGTTTCTTCATCTATGGAACAAAAATAGTGCAGCGACTCTCAAAGAGGAACATGCCATCTATTTCTCACAGTGTCGCACAAATTAGTACATTTTTGAAGGACTCAGAAACAAAACGTTGAACTGCTTCATCTCTTACACAGTGAGATGTTATTTTAGTTTAAAAATGTTCCTTTAAGAACATCCGTTAAGGTCAACCTCTAATTTCAACCTTTGACTCTGGAACAAAGACCTGACGTAAATAAATGTGCAAATTGTTCCTTTCAATGCCTTTAATGTTTCCACCATCATGTTATTACCAGTGATTACAGAAGCTGAACATCTCAAAGCTCTCTCACTGGGAAAATTGAGATTCGCAACACATAACTGGCCATCGTGGTATACTTTCTTCTTCTTCTCCTTCTTTTCTTTGTTTTGACAGTTGTGCTCTTGACCAGAACTTGCGGCTCTGTGATGGGACTCCCATGCAGCCTTATTTCATCCAACCAGTTACCAAGCCTTCAGCCAGACCGTTGTATTTAATTTAATCGAGAAATTCCCTGAAATCCAGGAGGAGCACTTCAGTTAACTTAAATGAGATATTCCACCGATTGCTTGCTCGCCATGCTCTGATGAGTCACAGAACATGATTCTTTGTAAGGCAGACTAGAGTCTGGGTTGTATTTAGTTCTGTGTTTTTCCTGATTGTTTTATAATTTGCATTATATTCAAACAGGATGAAAAACACTGACCTAGTGTTTCCATCAGGCATGTTAAGCAAAAGCAACATTTTGCACAAGCCCTACATCCTGCTGTTTTAAACAATCCCTTTCTTGGAGCTGCTTTTTTCTTGAGAAGACTGATTGATGTCATAAACTTGACGATTTATCATTTAATGGCTAGATGAAGATGGTCTCATTTTGTTATTTCATAAAAGATAAAATCTGGAAGGAAAGATGAATATAAGGATATGTTTCACTTTTCGAGGTGAATTTCATCCTTCTGATGACTGAAACAGACCAGAAATTTAACTGGGCCTCTTTAGCTTGTTTCCTGTTTCTAGGCAACACAAATACAATGAAATCATTATGGTGACGCTGTTTATGTTAATAGGTCTGAAGCTTATTATTCATCCCTCTCCATTCTGCAGTTTTATGGTTTTGCAATGTGCTAATGTTCCGGTTACTGAAAGAAAATTTGTCCAGATGGAACATTTCCAAGTTTATCTTTATGAAATAAAGCTGTGATTCTTTACAATCAGATATTTAACTGAGATCAGTTATGATTTCTGGAATAGTTTTATACTTTCTTTATACTCAATAATACTATTTTTTGAGTTTCTGTCATGCTTTGTGTTAACAGTGAAGAGGACAAACAAACCTCTGTTGCTGCAGATTTTGCCATCTGGAGATGTGCATTTCCGCTTGCTTTCCCATGGGCTGATGTCACACTGGAACTCACATTTGTCTCCATGCCAACCAGCAGCACAGTAACAGTTTCCACAGTAACACTGGCCATGGCCTGGAAGGACATGGAAGAACTGATGAGTTCTCATGCAAGAGATTGATAGACATACTTCTAGATTTTAACAATCTGAATCTTGCAAAAATCAGATTTGATATGACTGTTGATTTTGTAATTTCTACTTTAGCACATTTGTCAGCCACAACCTGAATTTAGTCGAACAAAAACATAGATCATTTGCAAAGAACATGGCATATATTTTAAATCTATCAGCTGGAAAATGTCTGGCTTTTGAGTGTTATTGAAAGGAATTTTTTTTATAAGATAAAGAATGCATTTCATTTATCACTGCAAGACTTACAATATGAAATCAGAAGCAACAAAAAAAAAATTTCAAAATATTTTGGAAATTCGAAATGCATCTGTTTTCTGGCACATTTCATCTGATACTTATCTGATGATGAAATGCAATGCTACCAACTGCCTTCTAAATTAACAAAAAGTAAACCCAGTGCACCAGAGAGCAAAATATAGACAGGACAACTATTACTTGTGTAAATCTAGCCAGGAAGAATGGGACCTAGCAAGCCTTCATGGAGAGAGAGCCATACAAAGTCTCATCAAATATTCATAATACTCAACTTTTTGACACATCAAATATTTGGGAAAAGTGCTCTAGTCAGGTGAAACAAAAGTTGAACTTTTTGGCCTACATGTATGTGTTGCAGAAAATAACCTATACACACAATCTGCAGAAGGAAGGATGGTTCCAGCACAATGATTTAAAGAGGTATAGAGGGAAAAAATGATCAAAAATCTGTCAGCAGATCAGTAAAGCTGGTAACATTTCAGTCAAGATATTTGATTAGTATTGAAATGGGAGATCTGGAGGGACGCAGAATGCAAATTAATGGCATGAGTATTGAGATTTCTACTTGAAAAATTCAATTGCTCGGATACGTGCTAATTTGTTGTAACCTAATATGTCATAATTTCAAATGTAACAAAATGCAAGGCACTGCATATGATCTTTCTTGTCCTTTCTCTTTGACCAAGAGCAGACGTAGATAAATGCAGAGCCTGTGCTTTTATGATTCCATACCTCAGAGTTTGATGCGCAAAAACTAACTGCAATATTTAAAACAATATGTACTTTTTACCAGTAGTGCAGCAGATCTTCAGTTGCAAATTTACTGCACAAAACAGAAAAAGATGTCATAAACGTATGGGTGCTGCCAATCTCTGGATGTCTTATCTTCATAAAATTGTCATTAAAACTCTTACGTTTCTCAATGCACTGTCTCTTATAGTTTAGCAACTGTGAGTGTAATCTACCTCCACAAACCTCTCCCGTGTCTTCATCCAGACATTCGCTGTCATCACATTCACAGAAGCGTCCCGTCACTAAGCCCTTGTCGTCATGTTGGTCACACACGCAGCTCCCACAGTGACAGGTCCCTGTAAAAAAAAAAAAAAGAAATTTAAAAGTCTTGCACACAACCACCAAGGCTCTGAGTTTGTGTTAAACTTTGCACTAGATGCTTGCATTTAAATGGTAAAGTGTGAGTAAAATATTGTGATGCAGTGAACTGGGAGATTAAAGAATCTGGTTTACAGCTGTTCATTGGAGGGAAGTATTTTTGCATCAAGTGCCAACAGGTTTAAGCTGGTGTTTGACAACTAAAGGTGGTGGCGTGTGTGTGTGTGTGTGTGTGTTTTTTTTTTTTTCTTTTTTTTTGCATGTTTGCTAAAGCTTTTTGGATTAGGTGTTGAAGAAGCAGAAGGCTAAACAGACACATGCGGTGAATACATTAGCATTTCTACATATTCCAATAGGCCACATCCTGTGCTTTCACACACACTCTTATACACATCCCACATGGATGTGCACACACCCACTGAGACTTACTTATTCCTCATTTAGCTGGAAGTATTTGAGATGAGTGGAGAGGGCGAGCCCAGATGGGCAACTGGCTGTACTTGTTTGAAAAACAGCCTTGACCGGTGGTTGACCTAACATCATCCATGCAACATCGAGACACAAACACCTGGCCAGTGGGATCGAATTATACATAGACGAGATATTAAGGGTTAAAATATCAGATTGTCGTAGTAGCATTCTTAGACGTCTTGTGAAGTTTTGATTTTTATATTAGCTGCTTAGTTAAATTTGAATGCTAGGTTGTTATTCACCAATTCATAAATACTTTTTTCTGGTCTAAAACCCGCTTGTGTGCATCAAGTGTAGCAGGCAGAGAGTATTTGATGTGCTGTAGGCTTTCACAATGCATTCAAAACAAAGGAAGATAGCTGTTAATACATATTTATGTAGTTTTGTTTAGGTTTTTTTTTTTTTTCAAGAAGGACAATCTTCTTCTTGAAATATGTAGAGACTCTTGACCAAAACAAAGAGACATAAAAGCTGTCTCTGAAGATATTTTAGCTGGCATCTGAAATCATTTTTTTTCTTTTCTTTTTCAAAAGTAGTGCATAGTTGCAAAGTGGAAGGAAAAAAGATGCAGATGATTTTACATTTTCTTTGCAAAAAAAAAAAAATAAAATTCTGAAAATTATGGAATGTTTTTCTAATCTAATAGATTTGTATATCTTGAGAAGATTTAAATCATTTTTCTGTGCAAAATAGAACAACCTCAGTCAGATTGGAAAGAGAGCATCCAAACATGTTCAAGTCTTGTTACAAGATTCTTCCCTGAATCCTCTTCACTATTATTTCTCTGCATGAAAGCACATGCTGAATTTAGGCCAAAATGTTCTGGTCTCATCTGACCAGAATACTTTGTCTTGTTTTTTTATTCAAAAACAACTTTCTCCTTGCCATTTTCATGAATGAATTTCCTACAGTTGTCTTGTCAACAGTTTTTTTTCCATCTCAGCTGTGGAACTCAAAAGCTCCTTCCAAGTAACCAGGATCCTCACAGATTATTATTCTCCTTTCCTGGCTTGCCAGTTTAGCGGTACAGCATGGATTAAACAGTACTTCTTGTGATGTTCAAATCTTGAAATATTATTTTAGAACCTTATCTTGTTTTATGTCATCTCCACATGAGTATCCATCATTGGACTTGACCTAAAGGGAAAACAATTGCATGTTGCAATTTTCACTTTTGTTTTGTAAAGGTTTTGGGAAACATATCAATTTCTTTTTGAGTTTGAGTTTTGAGTTTGTCTGTTGCATAAAATCTCAAATCCTTACACTGAAGTTTCTGGCTGTAGCATGACAAAGTGTAAAAAAAACAACAACAAAAAAACAAACAAACAAACAGTCGAGCAGTAGGATTAACTTAGGATCTTTGCAGCTTTCTAAACCTTGTTGTTTTCGAATGCTGTGTTTTGATGTATTGTTGCAGTACCTCTGTTGGAGCAGATCACCCCCTGTTGAGTTTTGCACAGCTCTCTGCTCTTCTTGCTTGATAGGCTGCACTCCTCCTGAAACTGGCAAGCCTCTCCAAACCAGCCTTCGTCACACTCACACATCCCACAGTCACAGTAGCCACGGTCTGAGGGGAAACATAACACACCGCATGCTGTTTATAAGCGCCGGGAAGCATGCAGGTTCAGTGCTTCACATCACAACAAGGACATGAACGTTATTTCAAACATGTGGTCTAACATTGCACTTTCAGGTGAACGGGGTTGTGTCCGAAAATTACTATAAGTAAATGTTTTTTAAGCAACCATAACCAGGTTTTCCAATGCCTATGACATGCCAGCTTCCCATATGAATTCATCCATGAAAACAGACTTCTGTGTTCAGATACCCAGATTGTCTGGCATCATTGTATCTCATTATTCTGATGGCCACATTGAGCACCATGAAGAAGAGGGAAAAAAAGGAACTGTTTGACGCAAATGGAAGCTGTCAACAAAGTTATTATGAATGTTGCTCTCATTGCCTTTTAGCAGCGAGGGACCTTGCATGTCATGCTCGATACTTCTCCTGACTCGTTCATCATGTAAATGTGGCATTGTTTTGAAGGGCTATACATCAATCATTAAGAACATGGAGGTCCCCTCATCTCTCCTCATTATGGAAGCACCTCTGTGGACTCATCCAAGGAAAACTGACTCTTGAAAACAAAGAAGAACCGGAAATATAGGAGTGCACCTAGATTCCAGTTTAGCTGCCGGAGAAAAAAAAAAATCTAATCAAAAGAATTATTAAATTGCATTCTCTAAACTGAGATATTAACTGAATATTTAATTCAAGCTTTGTTTTTTTCTAACTTGTTCAGTTTGCTGCTAATCAAATGCAACCCTAAACAGGTAGGTTTTTAGCCTTGATTTAAGGGAACTCCTTGTTTCAGCCGTTTTGCAGTTTTCTGGACTTTTGTTCCAGATTTGCAGTGCATATAAGATGAATCTGCTTGTCCATGGTTAATTCTGGTTCTGGGGATGCAGATTAGACCAGAACCAGAAGAGCCGAGTGGTTCTGGTCTAATCTGCATTAGACCTGAGTGGTCTGAATGGTTGATACCATAGCAACAGGTTGCTATAAATGAACAAATTTATTTTTATCTCCATTCTTAGTATCAACCATGCTGCATGTAGGGATGAACAAATGTGCATCAGTGAAGACAGTGTCAGTCTACATAGTGCAATGCATGCTTTTGATCAAATGTCACAGTTCACATCCGTGACCCACATTTGCTATTTGTTCTGCTGTTGCTACTATTAGTGATACAAACAACAGGTTTCTCACTATTTGATGCATTTATACGCACAAAAAAACACATATACAAATTGCGACTTTACAGAATTATGGTGCTATTGATTTAATGAAATCAATAGCACCATAAATGTGATAAATAGAATATACCAAATGTATTGTAGGAATATTGTGCTTTACAATCATAGAAATTGCCTTGAAGGTAAAATATGCTATACATATGTAGCATAGTAATAATTATTGGACACAAAAATTGGATATATACAAATACTATCAATCACAAAGATACAAACTCTTTTGGATTATTTAATAAAATATTTAACCCAGCATCGTTGCAGTCTAATTTACTGACGTGTTCTTTTGTATTTACGCTTAAGGCTTTCATAAATAGTAGAGTGCAAAACTCTGAGACAGAATTGGATATTATAAAGTCACTGCTGCCCACTAGCCATCATTAATCTCCACTTGACAATCACTTAGACACATAAAACAGCCCGCTTAGTCTTCTAGGTCAAAAATTTATGTGGGTTGGAAGCTTCCTGTCTTTGGAGAGTTTATCTTTTTGGGTGATTCCTGAGCAGTAATTCTATGTGATATAATGTGTCAGGGTCATTGCAGCATTCCTCTGACAAACAGACGTGTACAGCAAAAATCCTGAGCAGTGATCGCATTCATTCTCCGGGGACTGGTAAAAGAGGATGCATGTGTGTCAGCATCACCAGCAAAAATAATTGGTGTGCAAAAAAAAAAGCATGTGCTAAACAATTTTCTAAAGCTCGATGACTAGATGTAATCATCTGTCACACATTTAAAATATCCTAACTGTAATGAAGCATATGTTGTGCAGGGATCATTAGATACCCCTCATTTACTAAAATGTTCATAGAGTCAAACAGCCTGAGTTGGTTTAGCAAGCTAAAGAAGATTTGTCCCGGGCCAATGAAGGATGAGTCATTGATGTGCTGTGGTTCCCCCTTAAGCAGCAGAGCTACCTGAATGTCTTGTGTAAAAACAAACAACAACAAAAAAAAAGGCTTAAACATTTGAAATGGTGATATCAGTGAAACATTTTGATAAATTAGCAGTTTTTTATAATTCTGGGAATTCTCTGATCACTAGATTAGAGGACGTGTTCAGATAACGGAGGTTTCATGGAAGTATGTCGTGTGTATTCACAGGTTTTGGTACTGAATGTGACTATTGTGTTTTCCAGATCATGAAACAATTCCCGCAAAACACATTATAAACTCCCTCTATGTGGACCCTGCAGTCACTATTGCACAGGCTAATAAAAGAAGAAAACTTGCTCTCTTGAGGTGTTTTATTGTTGTGATAATTTATGTCTTTAAATCTTCAGTTTCTATTGAAAGTGCACTCACATAAGCTTCTTGGACATTTTAGAAAATTTGAATGTTTCTGAAATGGTCATTTATTTCAGATTAATTGCACACCGGGTGCTGTTTTCAAGTCTTGACTTCTGCTTTTCTTGGTGGTTTCCAATTATTGCTAATGAAAACATGTAATTTAGATTTTCAGAACATCAGAATATTATATCAAATCAATTAAAAAAAACTGAGAATGAAGAAATGTGTGCTCAATAAGAAGTCTGTTTAATACCTAGCTAAAGGCTGTTGTTTTGAAAAAAGTACATTTAATCTGACAAACTAATCTCGCCTGAAGGTGTGTTAAAATTTACTGAGATTCACCCATGTGTGTATTTATATTCTGTGTGTATGGTGTAAGGTAAGCTGCAAAAATTAAGCTAATTGAGAGTATAAACATCAAATAAATCCATAAAACTTTAAAATATTTTCATAATAAATTAGTTCAAGCTTCAGAGAGAATCTGTTCTCATCCGTTTTCAACAAGCGGTTTTTAATCTTCTCACATTTGTTTTGGTTGTCCAACACATGATAATCATATCAGAGTTTTTTAATCATTCGGGCTGTCCTTAGCTTAGTGTTTGAAACAATGACATATAGATTGTGGGCACTGTGAACAAAAAAAAAAAAACGTGTCTCGTCAGCTACTAACTCGTTCTCTGTATGTCTTTGGAACAGCAAATCTTAGCCTTTACCATCCCAGTTTTTACAGTGTTCCACCTAGCCAGTTATTTTTAACACAGCTGACATCAAAGAACTTTCAAAGGCATCATAGGTGGGTTTAAAAACACTTGTTCTTGCACCCTGAAGTCTTGAGAGCGATAATGGGTTTCAATCAGAAATGTCTTTTACTAGTCAACTTGGACAAACTTGAGTGGCTTTTTCTCCTCGCAGCCCACACTGGAATCATTAGGTGAGTCACGGGAAAGGCAAACTGCCCAGAAAAACTCAGAATAGAAGATTGAGAGCACATAAAAATATGTACAGGAGGAAAAAAATAAAGAGATGAAAATTTCTATAGGTTTTAAAAGCAAAAGAGCATCATTTTATGGTTGCTGCCTTTTTGCTTTATTCTCTCTTTGTAGACATTGCTGATAATAATATTCCATAAAGCGCAACTGCTGCAGGTTGATATGGAACAAGAGACCGAGCTGGCTATCCTTGTGACCCTGACATAAAGACATAAAACCTCTATGGGTGGGATCTTTGCTAGCTCTTGAAGAGGTCAGAAAAGCAAAGAAAAAAATCTGGGCAAACAAAAACAAGAAAACTGTGCACACCTGGAGACAGAGAGAAAAAGAGTTGGAAGTGCTAAAATGTGTTCCTACAAACATTATTATTATCATTGATCACAGAGCAAATTTTACTCAGGAAATGAACAGAAGCATGCATCACTTTTGAAATGCCTCCAACAATGTTTTCTTTGCAAGAAAGGAGTACATTTGCCTCATTTTAGTTTTTCTTTAATTATTTAATACTGTCTCTAGAATTTCATCATTTATGATTGTGTCTCCAGAACTCACATTTTGCATGACTTTTTGTTGGGGGGTTTTTTCAGCAGGGCGTAGATATTGATACACAACATGGCAGCTGGGGTCAAAGGCAGTATGACTCAACTTGGACATATCCCATTCAAGAATGGTATGCACTTGATGTGCATACCAAACGGTCTAAAATTCCCAAAATCAGAACAGGTGTTGAAGAATTTAATGACTCTTTGAGCAGTATCTTCCACAACTGTGCCTTTAAAAGCATAACTGGATTTAACTTTACATAAAGGAGTTCAAAAGCAGTTTGCAGGAAAGGTAAAATGACTCAGAGTTTTCCGACTCAGAGAAAAACAGAGTCAGAAACTTAAAAAGAATAATGTTCCTCAATTCTGAGTAGCACAGTGTGAACACTTTGCTACATTGCCAGGTAATGGCAAAGTAGTTTTATCAACAATTATAAAAATTCATGAATATCCTTTCACAACTGCCTGTTATGTTGGCACAAACAATAAGGATTCTTTACAGGGCTTTTTTTGCTGTTGTAATTTTACACTTCCTGCTAAAAAGCAGAAATTGTAAGGATATTTACTGCCATTAAAACACCAACAGTGGATGGAAATATTTTGTTTTCCACTGTTGGTGTTCAGATATTATTGAAGGTCATTTCCCGGTTGCTCAATTCTTATATATTGTGAGATCAGAAGGATTGCTTTAAATCTGCAATAAATAACTTAATTATTTACTTCGTATTTATTATTGGCTTTTAAAGTTCCTATCATGTGGCCGATGATTAAAGTAGGTCAAAATGTGATTACTGACTAGTTCGTAATGAAACAATACCTCTAGAGGCATTCCAAGCAGAGAACAAGCAGTACTAGAGAGCAGCTGTTTTTAATGGCACAAATCACCAGTGGTAAGTAACAATCAGGCATTGATAAATATTTACCTTTTCTGCCAAAACCTCATGTTTATCGGCACTTCGATCACATAAACTGGAATGGTTTATTTTCATGGAACATTAAGAAAAAAGAAGTAGTGGAAAACCAACTGCATTTATTCAGTTGTGGGGGAGGTTCTCATGCCGTCCCCCCACAAGATGCCACCCTGGACGGTTGCCCCGTGTCGCCCTTATCAGAAGCCCATATCAAAAACCGCCACTGGCTATAAACGTGAAAGTGTGCCATCACATTCAAAGACATAATTATGTTTCCTTTTGGATAATTACATACATTTTAATACTAAAAGTCATAAAAAATTTAAAACACCCTTTCATTTTGGTGTTAAGGCACAAGAGGTTTATTTTAATTTGACTATTGATCATTTGAGCTCAATTGTTAGGTGACCTCAACTCTGGGTAATGTTCTAAGTTTTTATAGCCTCAAATTTTATCACCCTTTGCTAATTTCCAAAGAACAGTCACTCCACCCTTTTTTGTTTTAGAGAACAAATACAACATGGGCCTAATTCTGTCATTGCTGCAAAAAGCAGTGTTTACAGCATTTTTGTTGAATTGGACTTGGACTTCAGGTTGTCACTTTGATGGTCTGTTTTCTTGTTACTTTTTGTTATGTTGTGTTTCATTAAGTCCAGCTGTTCAGCATTATGAGCTACAATGTGACTAAGCAACAATGGGTCGGTTCACAGGGCAACAGTGAGACACACAGGACAAAAAAACACGCACAGACATACAGACGTAAGGACAACTTATAGAGACCAATCATATTCTTGTGGGAGGAAGCTTGGCTACCCAGAGAAACCTATACATGCCCAGGGAAAACATACAAACTCCATGCAGAAAGACCCTGGATGAGATGCAAACCCAGAAACTTCTTACTGCAAGGCAACTCTGCTGCCAACTGAGCCACTGTTCAGTCCATAAGTTAGTTTTCCTTATTTATTACAGTTCTTTTGGTTTCACTGTATTAAATTCACCACAATCACAATCCAGCCTGCATTTTGTTTGTTTTTGAATAAGCACTCCATGAACCACTAATGGCATCCGGGTAATTGCAGAAATGTTTGTTGTTGGTAATTTGTTGATTAATTATTTAAGGTTCAGGCTGTTTTTGGCCAACATTCCCTCTCAGACAGCCAATCTCTTTTTCTATTATTTGTGTGTAAGGGAATCGCAGCAAAACCAACCACAATTTTCAGTTGGACACACGTCAACTCTTGAGAGAACACCTACTCATAAAAATAAAAAATCCTGATACCACATTACACAAGTAATTTTGTTTTATTTTTCAATATTTGTGATTTAGCAGAGGTCCAAGATAAACCGACTCATGCTGTAACTAAGACAAACTCTAAGACAGAAAAAACATTTTTATACAAGTCAAAAATATCTAATGGTTTAATAAAACGAAACATCTTGAATTATTGAACAACTACATTATGTCAAATCATGATTCATGATGCAGCCTTACATTAAAGACAAGTTAATGTAAGTAAATTCTGCCCGTAGTCAGTGCTGTAAAAAAAAATAAAAATACATATATATATATATATATATATATATATATATATATATATATATATATATATATATATATATATATATATATATATATATATATATATATATAATTTTTAGCCACCTGGACCTGTTAGTTTAATTGAGGTGATGTAATTAACCTCCATTGAATCAAATATGGGGTATGAAACATCTTGTTGCCAGAAAAGCTAATTTTTTGGTAATGAAAAACACACACTTAATCCCTATGGAAGAAAATCTATTGGATCTTATCAGTAGACTTTTGTGACAGGCGGAGATAACGGAGCCGCAGGGAGAGAAATTGGTTGCCGATGTCTGAAAGCAAACTGTGCATGCTGTGTATGCATGCTCTGCTGAGATTGGTGATGTGCGTGCATGTGTGTGTGTGTGTGTGTGTGTGTGTGAAAGGTGATGTGGTGGGTTATGTGGGGGTCTTCTTATCAATTGGCTTTGATTGCAACTGGATGCGCGCGTGTGACTGGTGTTATGCATGTGCATGCTGGTGAGTTATGTATAAGATTTAACCTCATCCTTTACGGTATGTGTGTGTATGTGTGAGTGTGTGTGGTGGGAGACAGAGAAGAAGGAGGGTTTGGTGGGTGTGAAAAGCCATCCCTCTTCTAATGCATAGGTTCCATTGGCAGGCTCTGTAGCAGTGAGTGAAACCCCATTATCAGGATGAAACAGGGCCTCGCTCCAGACTGCTGAACCATAATGAGCTCCTCACAGCAGCCAACTTGTCTTCCCAAATAAATCACACACACTCGCAGACATGCAGACACACAGGCACCCATATGCACACCTATCTCCATTATACGTGTTCTGGATGCTCACATATCTCCATTAAACCTCACTCACAGCCCAGGGACAACAGGGGGGACAAAAAAAAAGGTGGGGATTTTTATTTTTATTTCTTACCGGGATTCCTGCCCCAACTTTCAAAGCATCTCATCAAACATATGTGCAGTAAGCTTTAGGAAGAGGCTCTCATTTGAAATACGTTCAAAACAATATGTAAACAAATATGCTAAATGTAGTTATTTTACATATTTGGCAGTGGCATTTATAGAAAGTTATATCCCCCATGTTAAATTATGAATTAAAAAAAAGGAACAGCTGATTTCAGTGTCACTAGTCTTACAGGCCCAATTAGTAACAGACTTATAAAATTAAAAAATGTACTTATACCTTTTAGTCGTACAAACATACATTAGTCTACAAACATAAAGTAGACTAAAACATTTATTCTACACTTGGTTATTTACCAAAAGTAACACATGAAGGCGAGCAGTAAAAAAAATTAAAATAAATAAAAATTAAGGAATAAGAAACAAATTCAATGACATCTATCTGTGTGGAAAGGTTGAGCCTTTCCAGATACAGCCTGCCTTCCAAAACTCGTCAAAGAGCACAGCAATGACTCATACAGGAGATCATGACTGAATCAATATTATCAATCAAACTACTGCTGGCGTCATTTAGTTAAGCTCAATGTTTAACATCGAACAATAAAAAGAAAGTGGACAATAATTGCGCAAAGCTCTCTGCAATGATTTAGGTGTGGTTTGACTAAACCCTTGAGTGAGAGCATTGGAGTGACCCAACACTCCAAATGCAGACAGTTTTTTAGGTTTAGAGACCACATCTCTGGTGATTGTGCTTGTTTATGTTTTTTTTTTCTTTTTCTTCATAATTGATACACCAATCTGTTGAAGATCCCAAAGAACTGCTGTAATTGTTACCCGTTACCAGCTGTACATTAAAATCGATTGATTTAATAAAATTACTGACTAGGCACATTCACATCTTGAGCTTTACATTCCATGTTTTTGTATCTTTGACAGATGACTGCTTACTGGATACAGCAAAACCTGAATTTACATTGTACAATAAGTCAAACAGGATCAAAGTGAACCTAACCTAAAAGGCCAAAGCAGTTCCATATGTTGCTATGAAAGCATTTAGGAGACGGAAAAGCTTTTGATCCAAAACTTTTAAAATCCATAATGCATTACTCTTGTGCTATAACCTAGGACCACTTTTCATTATTCTTTATTAGTTGAGTATTAGCAGTAATAGCTACATTCATTTTTAATTCTATAAAATGAAGTAATGTCTACAAAGACGCCAGCGCAAAGATGACATCTTTTCAGCTTTGCCAGAGCCATCGACTGATCCAGCCAAAAAGGTGTTGCTTTGAATTTGTTGGCTGTAAAAACTTAAAAGTGATTACAAAATATGTCAACCCAAAGTACATACAGTATTAAATATGAGGCTTCAAGGTGAGAGTAACAAGTTTTTTAAGTAGATGCAACAATCATGGATATTTTGGGCTTTATCTCAGTTCTAACAAACATATCTTGAGAACTACTTGGTATACAAACTAAATGCATTCAATTCTACCATTAAATGTAGCAAACACTGAGGCATAAGCTCCAGCTTCCATGATAGAGGCAGTCATTTTAAATCCAATAGGAAAATAGAAAATGAGGATATGACAAGAATATCCCAATGTATGCATCAGAACTTGGCCATTAACCGAGTTTTACCGAGCTCAAAATAAAGTTCCTAATAGGACATGCCAAGCATGTGAGAGTATTCACTTTAAATGTGTTTAATGGCGAGAAAAGCTGATTCTAAAAGGAAAACAGACCCACTCCCATCAATGTCCATTGTTTTGGTGCATCACTCATTCAAATTTAATTAAAATAACTTCATTCTTCGATTGAGACTGTGAAAGTGAGCAGGAAACTGATACAAATTGAGTCTGTTTTTGCGAGGTTGAAAGCATTTTTTTAACCAGCAGTATTGTGAGCAAATACTTCCCCAGTGTCCCTTTGTTTTGCTTTTTGCTTGTGCTTTTACACTCATGAAACCCTCTGAATTTTAGGTGAAGATAATCCAAGTAAATACAAAAGGCAGTTTCTAAATGAAGATTCATGTATTATGCAAAAATAAATCTATCCACACCAGCTTAACCCTGTTTGAGCTGGTGCTTGTAAAACATGAAGAAGCTATTATATACCATATTTCACTAGCCATAACTTGCATGTATAATCACAACATCGGCTAAAAAGAACTTGCATGACAACATATTAACTTAAAGGGCAGCGCAGCAAGCTAATAGGTTAAAGGAAGCAGTAATCGTTTAATTTGACACTGTTAGTTTGAATAGCTTTTGTCTTGTCATAAATATAATATTTAATTTTGACTAGAAAAGAAGAACTGAGAGAAAAATGCACACTTTTTTGATTGACAAATTAAATTATCACATGAAATCCAGCAAAGTAGATGCACAGTAAACAATTTTCCAAATAAAAAGCATTTTCATGACTTGTAAACAATGCATGGCAACAAAAGTTCATAACATCACAATGTCTGATATCAAGCCAGCAGCATATTATCATCTGCCTGAAAACTGCTTCAAGCCAATGAGAGAAATGAGGTACTTCTGACAGCAACCAATATTTAAATAAAAATATTTCTGTGCATTCAACATGTGGGAGGAAATTGCCTTTCAAAATCAAGTTTGTAGATGACATGAAAAATATTTTCAGTTTTGTAGCAGCTGTTTGAAACAGATCCTGAACATCAGCTGGGGCCTCCATCTGCCAAACTGCACTGATCTAACCCACATTGGGGATATCTGCTGCATCACTTACTGACCCTCTCTAAAAACCACATCCAAGTAGCCACATATGTTGAGCCACGTGGATCTGCACAGTATTCATTTAAACAGCACACAACTCTTAAATAAGTATTCTAAAGTTATTTCCCACTTACAGTGTTGAGCAAAAGTATTCACAAGACATTTCGGAAGATTACATTGAAATATGCAACAGGGATTTTATGTGATAAGCCAACACAGAGTAGTAAATAACTGGAGATTGGAGGCAAGAGGAAAAATGGTTGAATGCTTTTAAAACTGAAGTCTTAGAGCTGTGGATATCTACTCCAGACTTGTAGTGTTCATGCATTACAATGTATGGGATGTTGTTTCATTACATAAGTTTGGATTAAAGTTTTTCATGACTTTACCCTTTTCCCCGCTGGTGAGTTCTTTGGTCTTTCTGATACTATTTATTAGGTTACAGAGGTTAGCAAACCTGTGAGGTCTTGCCAGAGCAGCTGTGTTCACACTAAACTGCTAACTGAGTGACTTCTGCAGGCATATTGTTGCTCTGGATCTCATTTAGGGGTATCAGATTAAAGGCGCTAATAATATGCACTTTACACTTCAGATTTATATTTAAGAAACCCTGAAAGCCTTGTGCTCTTTTTCTTACACTTTAGAGTTCTGCAGTACTCTATCCTAGCGCTTTGTAACCTCGATTGCAAATCGCCATATTTGCAATCAATTGCCAGTGTTACTTGATCTTTTAAACAAGACAGATTAACTAGTTTAGGAAAAGATCTAAATTTTGTTGTCCTTTTTAAAGTAAGGTATTTCTAGATGAATAAAAACAAAAATGGAATACATTTTCCTCTTTAAGATATTTGTGTGAAGTAATGTTAAAAAAGAACATAATTTCCAAAAAAAATTATCTAAACTAATATTACTGCTACTTTTATTGTCATTCTTTTGTGAAAATCCAATGTAAATATTCAGTGAAGAACTACAAAACTGCTAAAAGTAGCACTTTTAATATGTATATTTTAAAACAGAAGTTTCTTATTTATCATTTTTAGTCAAAGTTACTCAGATTCCTTGTGGTGGTCTAAAGAGTCACTTGCGGCATCTACAGGTGCAGGTTGCAGAACCCTGGTCTATCTATCCGAGACATTGGCGTTTGTGGCTGGAACATGATAGAATATAAAAAAAGCTTGAAATCTATAAACAGTTTTGCTACACACTGTGCTAAAAATAGCAAAGGAAGGAATGATAGCACAGCTCAGTGTACGCACCATTGCAAATTTGCCCATTATGTGTGGCGCAGACCCAGTCATGGCACTCGCAGCGAGGACCATAGAACTTCCCTGGGTCTGTGGCTTCACACATGCAGATTCCACAGTCACATTTGCCCCTGCCACTGCAGATTTTTCCATCTGGTGTCCTGCAGCGGCGCAATGATGACTCTTGGGACAGCCTACACACCTCACCCACCTGGCTGAGAAGAAGAGAAAAGATCAGTAGTTTCGTTGTTTAAAAAAAAAAAGACTAAAAGGGTTAGTCCAAGGGCAAGTGTGCCTGTATCTGTTCACAAAGCAACAGTGACTCTACTGTAAAAATCACTTTTGAAGAATGTGCAGAAAAAGTTAAAATAAAATGATCTTTTCTTTTAATTTAGTTTGTTTCAACAACATTGGAAAAAGTCACACTTAAAGTCTCCAGGGATTTATTAACAATCCCTACTTTACGGACAGTCTAAAGACATTCACGTGGATAACAAATCCCCCAAAATAAAACCATTACAAAACTTCACCTTTCAATGATCAAGTCTAGCTGCTGTTGTTACACATGTCCCTAGGTCTTCTTGGTGAGTAATTTATATGTTATCAGAATGCCGTTCCAGCTCTTTCTTTATATTGGCAAAGAGTTTGGCAAATGTGCATGCATTTCATTCAATCAACGGCTCAAACGTTCCGAACCTTTCTCCCAAAAATGAATATAAAATGTGTGTTTTCCGTGTGTCACCAGAAGATGAAACAAGTTCCATTTCACACTTTCTTCAAATATTCAGGGAAATTTTAGACGTGGCTGCACTCGTTCACACACTATAGCAGTAAATTTTGAATCTTGCACTGTTTGTTATAACAACCTACCCAAATTCAGTTTCATTTTTTTATTTTTTTATTTTTTTTTTTTTAGTTTGCACAGTGCTGCTTTGTCCTCAGCTGATCTTCATCTTTGTTCTATGCTGTTGCATACAAATGACATCTGTACAATTTAAGGAACTCCAGCTGCTCTGCTGATCTGACTCACACTTCATGCACAATTGCATGTATTTTATTTAATGCGCAAAATTAATGTCATTGTGGGATACATGAGACCACAGCTGCTGCCTGCCCTGTTCTGTGTGGTTCTTTTTGGCGTCTTTTGAACACCTTCTTATACTGCAAGACAGACATTCACTATTGAGAAAACATCCTAACAAGAAGGATATTAGGATCCTTCTTGTTCGAAAAAATTAATCTAAACTAATATTACTGCTACTATTATTGTCATTCTGTTGTGAAAATCCAATGCAAATATTCAGTGAAGAAACAACAAAGATAAAAACAACAATAAACAATAATAAAGATGCTGAAGACAATGGAGAGCAGGAGGAAAGAGAAACCCAGAGAACCAGAACCAGAGAGAAAGTTCTGCTGAAGGAGATTGCTGTCATTTGCTGGCAATTATTAAATTGCCAGCAATTATCAAACTGTTAGGTTAGCTGTCATTATGTAATTAGAGTATAAATTTCAGCATTCATCTCAACTTTCTGTGCAAAAAAAAAACAAAACTTTTTTTTTGGCTCACAAGTGCAATGTAATGACGCGTCAAAGAGAATTAACAAATGTGTATTAAAATAAAATTAGCTTTATGATGACTGTTTTGGATATTGCATTTTTGCAATAAGATCACCTTAATGTAATAGGATTCTTTACACTGCTACCAAGATTTTTGGGAAGCCAATTAGACAACAGTTGAGTAAATTACCAAACTAAATGTAATTCCAATATGGTGGCAAAATACTCATCAAGTATTTCATTCTGATGAAGAAACGTTGTGGCTTATGCACTGCTTTATGCCATCTGTTTCAAGGGAATTTGTATTTTATTTTGCAGGCAAGTTTGTTTCTCTGTTCTGATGCCGGGGATTTGGCTTTGTAAAAGATAGACGGAGCCTAGGTCAGTTCAAACAGAAGACATAATTGGGGAAACCAAGCAGAGCTCATTTTAACACAAGTAAGCTGCATTGCTATTAAACAAACCACACCATGCAGATGGTAGCTCGTTTGATCAGCCTCCAGCAGTGAAGCTACGAACAATTGTTGAACTGTGCAACATCTAGTTTTATGGGAGACATACCCTGACAAGAGGCAACAGGAAAATGTGAAGAGTACATAATAGTTACCCATTTTATTTACACTTATGGCCATTTTCATAAAGTGCTTCCACTTGATTTGGAGCATTTGAAACCTTAAAACATTTGTAACAAGGTTCATTCAATGTCTGCAAGCCTATTTTGTAATGTTTTTCTAAAAAAAAGGAGAAGCTTTTTGTTGCCATATCATTTGAATTATTCAGGATTCATGAAGGACTATTTCATAAATCACAAAAACCTAGAATTTAAACAGGGTTGTGTACATTGCTTGTTATTATTCATATTAGATTGTGCTGGAGAGGAGAGGTGATAGTTCACCCTCAACAGCCTATTTATCTTGATCTGTTAACAATAACAATACAATACACTGAAACATATTTTTATGTGACAAAAATGTAAAGAAGTTCAAGGGGTGTAAATACTTTTGTAAGGGACTGCATATTGTAAATCAGGACAAAGTATATTCTTTGGTATACATTTTTTCCCCCCATTACAAGAAATTTTGCAAGCACACATCTATTTTTATGCTAAAAAAGTCCCTTAAGCACAATGTAGCTGAACTATTTACATTATTATTCGGAAAGAAATCATTTAAGATAGCGTAGTGCATATAAACTGAGAGCTCCTGGAAAAAAATACCCAACCTGGCATGGAGAGAAAATACAAATTCCACTCTGAGAGGCCCCAGCTGGCCAGCTCCTTCCCAGCACACCCCTGCCACTCCATTCCACCCCAGAAATTAACTTCATGCCCTGTGTGACAATCAGAGCTCTAAAAGTGACATTCAGTCTCATGGTTTGTTGTCAAAGCTTACTAGAGGACATGTCAGTTATGTCAATTCAAACACCACCACTCGAGTAAAAAAACAAAACAACAACAACAAAAAAACAAACAAAAGAAAAACAACAATCAAGGAAAGCTCATCACTTTGAAATCTTGGGAGTATGCTGCCTTCGTGGACTGCATTATTGACAGCTGGCAAACAAAGACACATTTGTTTGCCATTTGGAAACAAGACAGTAAAAGTGCAGACTATATTTATACCACTGGCTTTGCTAAAACTTCTCATACTGCTTTCCCCAAACTCGTAAGTCAGCATAACTTTGCGCCTCCCTTTTATTACTTGCACTTCTGGTTGCCCCCAAATAGAAAACCGATAAAAGACAAACAGACTTATGGAAACTCACCTTACCGACTGTAACAAAGTGTCCTCAACGGTAGAGAGCAGGATCAGAAACGACGGCACTAGCATTGACTGCAGAAAAGCCTCAGTGTGCATGTTTATATCCCACAGAAACCTGAAATAAAGTAGCTTGAAGGAATTTCCCAAATCTTACGCTCCTGAGAGGACAGGAAGGGAGAGTGAGAGGGAAGAGAAAAGGAGAGAAGGAGAGAAAGAGAAGCAGGCTGGCCCGAACTGGCTCAGTCCCTTCAGAGTCCAACACTCCTTACGTACAAGTGCCTTTGATTAGTCCAAACTCTGATGGAGTCCTGGGCAGGAGCTAAAGTGGGGAAAAAGCTGCCAAAATAACAAGTTAAGTCACCAGTTTGACATTTAATCAAAAACAGACTGTTTTTGTTTCATTTTGTTTCTCCCATAACCTCTGTGGTGTATCTGTTGTTCATAGCTTTTCCTTTCATCTATGACAAATGAGATCCAGCTTCCAGACCCCTAACAGTAAATGTTGTGAATGAAGAACACAAAAATGGCTTAACTCAATTTAAATGCTTTGGAGTTCCAATACAACTGGTTGCCATGAGCACATGTGTTAGTGGAAGACTTGAGTAGAATATATGGACATGAATAATTCACACTACTGCAACAATAACAAGGCCTGTGCAGTCTATCTCAAATTCAACACACCCCTTTTAAAATAGCACAAACTTGAAGTGGGCATTATTGTGTGTGATGCATAAAATTTACTTTATATTTATTTTATGTTACTTTTAAAATGAAATTATATAAATACATTTAAAAAAAATCATAAATAAATATTTTAATATTATGTTCTTTTTTTTATCTATGAAGCAAAAATATTTAATTTAATTTCTGGTCTTCAATTTTGTCACTAAAGTTATTAATTTAATTATAGTATTTTAAAGTAAATCGTAAAACAAAGGTGTTGATTTGCTAACAGGAATCGGGTTCCGGATGTAAACAAACATCCACAATATGGAAACGGTTACCTTGGCAACGCCTGCGCGTCACCGCAGCTGATGTGATTGCATCCTGCGCGCTCCCGCAGTCTCCCACACGAGCAAGCCCAGAGAGAACGACTGATGTCATGCAAAGGGCCAGACACGACAGCTAAGGGAAATCCTCGTCTCGTAAGTGCTTCGGAATGGTTTTCTCCTCTGAAATCGTCGCGAACGTAACGGGGCATCCAGCTGTTTTGTTTGTAGGATGCGGCTCGCGCTCGGTGTTGCTGCGTGCTAGCTTGTTGGTCCTCCAGGAAGTGGAGGAAATCTCATCCTCCGCAGTAGGCCTCGACGCAATAATCTTGTTTATTTTGCTGCATATTGTGTCTTAAGCTGGTTGTCACGCATAATGTCAGCATTGTTTATGCTTTATACTTGCCCAGAGATGTTCCAGTGGTTAGCTTGTTTTATTCTCATATTAGCCGTTTTCCTAATTGTTTCCATAGTAATCTTGTCCTTGTGATGCAATTCTTTCAGTTTTCTTTAAGAGAATGAATGTTTTATATTCTTTCAATCAAATGCTTCTGAAGCAGCTGGTCTTTTGTTCATAAGATCCAGTGTTGATTTAAGCAAAGTCACAGTGGGTCAGCAACTGCAGTCCCAAATATATTTTGCAATTGATTTTTGTTTATATTGTAAAGAAGAATAATAAAAAAGGAGATTGAGTGTGGTTAAAAAAACAAACTTTAAAGATGTTATTCCATAATCTAAAAGTTACTAAGTCCTTTATTGCGATTTCCCACATTGTAATTTGAGTTTTTGATCAAGCTTTTGGTTGCTTCATCAACCACAAACTCTCAACTCTCATTTATTTTAAAGAGTACAGTATAATTAATTTTCTTAGCATCACAGATTACTGACTGTTGTGCATCAAATATGCATTTATTGATTACAATACAGTCTTTATTTTAGAAGTGTTAGAGGTGACATAAAGCTTATCCTAGTTGGTTCAGTGTAGCAGTGAAATGGCCTTTTACCATACTGCCAAGTTGGCATAATTTATTTTTGTTATTAGTGAAACATACAATTAGTGAAATCCACAAAGGCTTAGTTTTACACATCTCCAGAAGTTTGTAAAAACTGCCAGAAAGATCCATAAAGTTTAATTTAAATTTCAGTTCATTTATAAAGCACTTTTAAAAATATGAACGCAATCCAAAATGCTTATCACAATAAAATGATTATCCTAGAAAAGTAAGAAATTTTACATTCATGTCAAGGCTGTTGTAATTTGTTGTAGTCAAGACCCAGATGGAATGAGATGGCAGGCAGAGAAGAGACCCCGAGGCGTCTATACTCGAAATATGGTTCTGCCACGATCTCAACATCCTCTTTTATTGTTGTTTCTAATTCTTCCCAACATGCTGGGTCCATAATTATGTATTTATTTTGCGTACCTCACAGTAGTTATGCAAGGTTGGTCCTTCTGCCATGAACTACAGTGTGAGGTGGTGAGGCAGATGCAGTGGAGCCAGTAGCTGAGAGAAATTATAATAATTTAATAAAAAAAAAAAAAATCACAAATAATCCAAAATTCCAGGCAGCACAGGAAGAGCGAAAAGGCTAGGCTCACCACTGGTAACAACTGGGAATAATCCAAACAATCAGGAAACGAGACACACCTGGGAACAATCAAAGGGAAGCTAGGACAACACAGAAACTCAAAAAACACAGAAACTTTAAATAAACACACAGAAAAACTCAAATCCTTACACTTTCAGAGGTAAATAAGACCAATGGATAAGATCAGTTTAACATTTAACTGGTATCATTGCTAATGTCCCAAAAATAAGGAAATCAAGGTTGATTTATTGTTGTTACCCTACTGACAATCAAAGGAAAATGTTCCAAACCTTCAGAGTAATTTTGCTAAGACACTAAGGTGGCTTATATTAGTGCTGCTTCATATTAGGATGTCATGCAGTTTGCGTGATTAATGCTTAAGAGTCTTATGACGGTATCAGTGGAAATAAATCCTCATTTTCTTCACTTTCTCATCTGTCACATGCTTCCAACATTCAATGTGCGATTAAGCATCTTCAACAGTGTCCTCGATGTCATTTGCAGATGTCTTGTGGATTGAGACTCTATTAGGGTGGATATTATTTCCATGCAAAGTGCACATTAATCACACCTGGAATATATTAACTAAAATTTGTGATATTTTGAAACACCCCCATATTATTAATATTTCACATTTTGATGTTGCAAAAATACCAGAAATGCTTTGCTCACCTGCTGCATGTGTTCACTTTTTTCATTTATACTGTATGGAACTTTTTTCCTTTGACAAATTTTCCCTCCAGACTGAGTTCTAGTTCTTTATCAGTTGTTTGCAAATTTGTACTTGGTTTCATATTTTATTGATGCCTTTAAAGGCCAACTAGCAGGTGCATATGTCACATAAAGCAACAACATTATAATTGATGTTATTATCGTAAAAGTTATAATGCAAAATAAATAAAATGTCCATTCAACGTTTTTAAATGGATCCATGAGTTTATTTGATGACCCCTTTGGGACGTTTGGATGGATTCAAGTTTCCATCACAATTCTGATCAACACATTAATGAATTGGTGGAATGAGAAGTGCATAGATTGGTGTTTTTTTTTTTTTTATATCAGTTATTCCTTTATTGGCTGAAAAAATAAGAGTTTTGTAAAAGAGGTGCAACTTTTATTTTTACAAGTAATATATAATTGATAAAAAAATCAAACTACTTCCATGTTGTTTTGATTTTTATATCTACACAAAGTCAGTGTTATTGTCAATTTGCTACATATACAGCACTTCCAGATAAATTGAAATTTCACTGATCCTTTCTGCAACATGTAATGCAATTTGAAAACAAAAATAAAATGCTAAAAAACAGTAGATAATAATAATGTATGTGTCTGTTATATTGTCATATTTCATGTTCAAATATTTTAACTATAATTAAGGTATAGTGAGTTTTGTTATGAGCAATGAAATCAATGACACAATACTCAGCCTTTCAAATTCTTCTTAGGCATCACATTGCCAGAAAAGTTTCTTTTAAGAAACATCAAAGAAACAGACAATACTTTCAACTTTTCTTTGGACTCACTAACAAAACTTCGACAAAGAAAGTTGGATTCTTTTTTTTTT
The DNA here is from genome assembly GCA_911649635.1 of Poeciliopsis gracilis. Lineage (NCBI taxonomy): Eukaryota > Metazoa > Chordata > Actinopteri > Cyprinodontiformes > Poeciliidae > Poeciliopsis > Poeciliopsis gracilis. The sequence continues at coordinate 5,498,543 of CAJVRI010001532.1, forward strand.
AAAAAATGCTTACAGTTACAATTATTCTGTCCAGAGATCACATCTCTCTCAGTGAAAAACACGTCCTCTCTCCAAATGGGAAAGTAATTGCAGTCTTTGCCACCTATACTCCCACATAATAGCACTTAGACCCTGCAATTTTGTTTTCACTCTCCCTCACGTCTCTATCTGCATATGTTAAGTGTTGCAATTACACTGGAAAATTGCTCCCAACTACATGAGGTTTATTGGGTGGACAGTTTCTTTTATTGCTAAGAACATGTGAGGGAATGAGAGGGGTACAGTTGCACTGTTTTGCTTGTACTGCTGGTGTAATTTTGTTTTTTGTTTGAAAAATATTGATTTTTTTTCTTTTTTTTTTTCAAAGTTTTTCTTGTTACTGGATTTACATTCTTTTAGTACAGATTTACAGCAACCTCAGCAGTAAAGCAATGTATACTTTAAGGCTGGGGTTATTTGTAATGTTCGACATGTCTGATTTAAAAGGCAACCCAAACAAGCTGCTATTGTTGGAAAGGGAAATGAATGAAAATTATTATTTTTATGTAAATAGTTTCGTTCAAGTTCATGTGTTCAAATGGCCAGTCAAGGTCTACATAAATCATAAATTGGTTTATTACATAACAGAATCAAGGTTCATGAACATTCTTGCAAGGCACCAAGACGGTGGTTTTCAACTCTGCAAAACCTTTATGTGTATCTTTATTTGAAATTCTGAAAATAGACATTAAATGGTGGTTCAAACAAATTTCCTGCAGTAGATCTTCATTGAATTTTGTATTTTTTAATTTTTCAAATAAGTCAAATAACAATGAGTTTTCTTCACGTGACCTCAGGGCAGTTTGTGTATATTGCAGACCCCGGCACCATACACATAACTACACATGTGAAAATGTTTTCTTACTTTTTTTCTTCCCTGTTCTTCCGACTGCTACTGATCACCGGTTGCCACAGGACCATCAACCCATTGGGACGTTCTCCTTTTTGCATCTGTAATCTCTCTCAGTCTGGTTGGTTCCTCCACCCCTCAGTGACCTGGGGATGAATGCACCAATGAGGAGCCTCACAGTGAGTCTGCTGGTCCTCCTTCACCCCATCCTCCTCCACAACACCTCAGTCAGTCACTCACTCACTTACTCACAGAGTGTGTCGCATATATGCCTCGATGTCAGACGTGGTGGGCATTCCTGTCTCTATGAGCGTACTGTAGATGTGGGTAGTGTACTGTACACCATATAAGCCATGATGTTGACTAACTGTTGTGTGTTATTTACAGGGTATGCCTGATCGCATGTTATGTGCAGTGCTGGAGCAATTTCAGCTTTACTTTTCCCTTTGGTATGTGCGCTTTGTCTCCATTCACAGTGTCATTTCTTCTTGTGTTCTTATGTTGAAACGGCCTGTACAGTTTTCTTTTTTCTGCATACACACATTCACACACACTCACATACATGCAGATGTTGGCAAGCACAGCTAACAACCAAGTCACACTCTTTACATCACAATCTGCTGCTGGTGCCTTTTCACTCAGTATGATGAAGATCTTGTAAGATCTTTTTTGGGGATGGTAAGTTACTGGAGCTGTTCCAGTGTGAATACACTCGTTCTGTGTTCCATGCGTGCTACGTTGTGTATCACGGTGATCATTCAACGATGCAGCACATTTAGTTTTGAAGTATAAACCTGAACTCTGGCATTTCAAGTCAGGGACATTTTCTTGATTTAACAGAAACCAACCAAAGCTTGGTAATGCTTCGACATGTATTACATACAATATATCCATACTCAGATGTAGTTCTGATCAGAAGTTTACATACACTCATTGGGAGCAAAAATGTCACTAATTTTGGACTTTATTTATCCAAACTATTTTTTCATTGTGAATTGATGACAGAAGAAAAACTTTAAAAAATTGGACAAACCCTTAAGTCTTTGAATTTATTTCAGTTTATTTTAAATGCTAATTACTGGTTTAGATATCTAAAAACATATTGTAGCAATCTGTAAGCTAAAGAAGGGCAATAATTTAATACCTGACAATCATGCGATATTTTGTGCATTTTAAATATTATTACGAAAATAAGGTAATGACTTGCTCATAAAAATACAATACTATAACGTTTTGTCAATATTGTATATTGTTTTTGTGTTCATGATGTAAAGCACTTTGAAATGCCTTGCTGCTGAAATGTGCTATACAAATAAAATTTGATTTGATTGTATGTTAATGGATATAACGATGACATCCACTATACCTATTAGTCTATTATTACTTTATTGGGTGCAGTTAGTCAATTATGACATTTTCAACAATCTTTGACATCAACGTGCTCACTGTCCAAGAGCATAATAACATATTATAGTATTGGCAAAATGTTGTGTTTTTGGCTCACAAACCTCATTACATTATTGAAAAGCTGCTACATTATTGGCTTTAGTACATTTTAAATGTTTAGAAGTATTAAGTCATTGCCAGATGGTGCGTTATTACATTATTGGTTGAGACACAACCTGACCAGTGTTTAATCCCCGAATGTCCCTTTGGAGGTTGCACTTCTACCACAAGCTTTTAGCAGCTTCCAGCAAGACTCAGGTATGAGTATTTGACCAATCCATTTCTTTTAAAGATATTGAATTTCTGCCATGAACCTAACTTTTATGTGTGTTCTACAAATTTGCCATGTCGTAGAGGTCAGGGCTTTCCAAAATCTTAATGCTCGCCTGCTTTTTCTGTACAAAACAACATTTTAATGTATTTTTGTTAGGCTTCATTGCCCTGTGTTCAAGGTTTTGACAGCATCTGTTTTGCTGCCGGTGGTACTGGTGGTTTGCCCAATGTCAATAGAATAAAGAAAAAGGAGCACAATCTCTAAATCCCTCAGCTTTTCTCTCAACTACAGGGATGAATCCTGGACATATCCAGCTGTTCCCGCAACACAGTGATCCCAAATATTGAGAATACAGCTGACTTCAGTTTACTGTTTAATCATTTCTCTCTGGATAAAAACAAGACGAAAAAACGTTTGAGTTAATCATGAATGACCAAAAGTAAGATGGCATTCATTGTCCTTAAGTGCATGTAACTGTCTGACCAGAACTTTAACCTCACATAAAAGTCACTTTACCACCAAACTCCCATTTTTTAACCTCCAGGTAAATATGGCCGATAATGACTTTTCTGTATTACATATGCAAGAAATGTATAAATTCAGGATAAAGTCTGAATTTTGGTTGTTAAGAGTTATAAATATTGTTCTACCACTGCCCTGACTTGGATCTAGCCAGAGTGCTCTCCACTTTCTCATTTAGCTTTGGTCATTGTCCTGTTCGCCTCCCTCTCCCTGTCAGATCCACTCTCTGTATAGCACAGCTAGTCCCAGCATGCTGAAGAGGAAACAGAGTTCCCGGGTCGAGGCCCAGCCCATGACCGACTTTGGGCCAGATGAGACCCTTGCGGACAGTGCTGACATCTTCTGGATAAACAAACCAGTGAGTCCACCTAGATAAGACTAGTTGACCAGTTAGTACTTCGCAGTAAGAGAAAAAAAGTCAGTCACACTTTGTTGTTGTTGTTTTTTTTTGCTTTTCTGTTCTGTTCCTACAGTGGGTCCATTCCTTGCTTCGAGCTTGTGCCATCATCAGTGTCATCTCTGTCTGTATGAACACTCCTAAGACCTTTGAGCATTACCCTCCACTACAATATGTGACATTTACCCTGGACACGCTGCTCATGTTCCTCTACACTGCTGAGATGATAGCCAAGATGCATATAAGAGGAATCATCAAGGTAGTTTCACTAAGACTGTTCATAACTTTAATAATAGTCTAAAGAGGCACAAAACTTCAAAGTAAACAACAAAAGAAACACATATTTTCTGTCATGTAAATCTTAACACTTTGATTTTCCCATACTTTAATCCATTGGCTGGATGTTTGGCACAGCTGGTGACAGACTTTTGTTTTTATTGTTACAATGTGTCAGATTTAAACGCAGGTAGAAATGGAAGAGAGCATTTCTACATTATTACATTATTCGGAACTACGTAATAATGTAGGGTCTCCTTGGTGCTTCAGGTGAGTTGCATACTGCCCAAACTTCACATATGAGCAGTATGAGCCGATCAGCTTTGCCTTTAGAGATTAAAATTATCTTGGATATTTTTCTTTGCTATTGATGTGCTGTTTGGCATCTTATTCTTATTTGTTTCTTATTTTGTTAGGTTAGTCTGGGAGCCTTTCTTGCTCTTAGTGTGTGTTTGTACATGGTCATTTTCAAAGTTTCTCTGAGGAAAATGTTGTTGAAAAGACATAAAAAAAAGATGATCCCGAGTTCCATCGAAACCACATGAAAATGTGGGTGAAAAGTGAAAGGTCAAATGTTATTTACATATTGTGCAAGTTCAGAAAGAAATTCTGTTTTCTTCCTATTTTGCAACCTTTCGTATAAGCCATTTGCTTTTTTCCTGTGCCAGATTTCCAAAGCAAATGCAGGAAATACATGCACACAGAAACACATTGTTAAAAAAGCGAACATAACTATTTTACAAACTGTTTAGACAATTTATTTGGGTGTAGGAAAATTCATTGCAGATGTACATTCTGTGAAATCTTCCTTCTACTTTAACAAAAAATAAGATAACCAATGATCACTTATTGTCATAAAAATTGAGGAAAATCAAACTTGCACATCAATTATTGCAAACAGTAAAAAAACCCCTCATAATTAGAGGCCTGCATTGGCATGGGGGAAAAAACCCTCCTTTGTTTGTGGTTCTTTTTATGTTACGTTTTCTGTTAAACACTGACACATCTTCTGAGGGTTGTTATTCATTTAAATAACATTAAACTTGTGGTAATTCTTTATATTTCATAAATGATTCAAAAATTATTTGAGCTTTTAGTAATATCTGTAAATGTACAAAAAGGTTCATGTTTAATTACCTTCTATTGAACTTAATTGCACTTGAAACTTTTGCTGTCTTCTATCACATTGTTGAAAGTGCTGGTTTATATATATTTATATATATAAATCCACATTGCGTAGGAATGTAATAGCATGGTTTTGCCCTTGTCAGTACATGTAATCAAACATGGTACTTATCTGTGGAGTGTTCAGCACACACCCTTCCATTTGCAGCCTTTCTTCCTGAGAAAGAGTGACTCCCTAAGAGCTTCTTACACACTCTCTCTCTCTAAGTGATAATTAAGGATGGCCATTTCAACTAGCCTCTTGGCATTTCAGCTCCTTTGCACTACAGGGCCTTTGAATTTTTTGTCTTATCACATTGAAAGCAGGCTGATGGAACGCTGTGGTCAATCTGTCAAAGTGGGCACTGTCATTTCAAATTTCTTTGTCGAATTTTTTGCTATGTAACCTTTTAATTTAAAAAAAAATCAAATAAACGTATTTGATAAAATTTACGGTACTCATTAAAGCATCTTGCAATGCTACTATTGCATAAATAATGGTCTGACATGATTTTTATTTGTTAGGTTGCTGTCAAATATATAAATTATTAAATCCATTTAATATTTCTTATCTTTCAAGTCTTTTCTGTGATTCTTTTAGGGTGACAACTCCTATGTGAAAGATCGCTGGTGTATGTTTGATGGATTCATGGTGTTTTTCATCTGGGTCTCCTTGGTGCTTCAGGTGAGTTGCATTATTTATTGTTTTTAAAAGTAATAAATACAATTGCCTCTTTGACTGCATATTGCATTTCTCACTTTAGGTCTATATTTATATTAGTAATATTTTTTTTCTTATTTGTGAAGGTTTTTGAAATAGCAAAGCTTGTGGATCAGATGTCTCCATGGGGAATGTTGAGAATACCGCGAGCGCTAATAATGATCCGTGCCTTTAGGATCTACTTCCGCTTTGAGCTCCCCCGTTCCCGGATCACCAATATTTTGAAGTAAAACGCTATGATGAGGATTTTTTTAAAAGTATGCGGACACTTTGTAGATATATATTCTTGTAGTGATGCAAAATCTGCTTTCTCTGTTCTGTTTCCCAGGCGCTCGGGGGAACAGATCTGGAGTGTCTCAATCTTCCTCTTGTTTTTTCTCCTGCTCTATGGAATTTTGGGTGTTCAGATGTTTGGAACCTTCAATCGTCATTGTATTACAAATGATACAGAGATAGAGTAAGTATCTTCTAAAAATAAAACACTTCTTTATATTTTATTCTTTGATGGAATAATTCTGAAAACTTAATGGTTTTGCCCTTGTACTAGTGACATTATGTGAATCATTGTATACATATGCTAAAACAGCTGGTTGTCATGATTTTTTCTTATAGAATTATTTTTTATAATCACATATAATAATTCTGACTAGAAAACATCAATTATATAGACATAATATCTGTTATTGCAATAGCATATTCTCACACTGAAATATGTCGAAAATCCAACCTTTATTTTGTGCATATTTACTTAGCAAGCTATTTATATAAAGCCACATTAGCTGCCACGTTTCAAATTTGTATTTGTAAAAAAAACAACACTATATATTTCTCCTTCCACATTACCGTCACGCAGAAATGTGTTAAGATAAGATGTGCTTTATTGATCCCAAATTTAGGAAATTTATGTTTTTTGTGCATTTCTGCAATGCTCTTTTAGTGGTTGTGAATACATTTTATAGTTTAAACCTATAGAGAAGAACAGTGTTCACATGCTCTTCCCACATGTTGAAATTTAAATAATTTTCTTTCTTAAATACCTGTGGGCATATGTTGACATAAATAGGTGATCTTGAATAATTTCTAAACATTTGGTTTTTATTTATTCAAATAAAATAAATCATTAGTATTCTGTTTTCACAGGTCATTTTGACCATAATGTTGGGCTTCATTTCCCTCCTGTTTGTCGTCACAAAAAAATGACTCGGATTCATAAGACATGTTGATTTATTTCAGGCCTGCATAATTAGCTTTATCAGGATTCATCATTGTGCCTCTGATTGCCCTTTGTGACAGTGCATTAAATTATCCCTTCTGATCCTGTAACCCCTAATAAACAATTTGGATGAGTGTCTGGGCAGGCAATTTACGAGAATTAGTTTTCATTAGTGAAACCTAGCAGATTCTGGAAACTCCTTCACCTCAAAGAAAGTTATACATACAAAAAGGATTTGAGTCACACTAAATTCTGTTTTTCTTTTGGATAAGATGTGATTCCCCCCCCTCTTTTGTGTAGCAAAGTGACATGGAACAGCTTTGCCATCCCTGATACTCACTGCTCCCCTGATGGAGAGGGCTACCAGTGCCCTCTTGGCTTCAAATGTGTGGATCTAGAAGATTATGGGCTCACCAGAGAGGAGCTTGGTTACAGTGGATTCAATGAACTAGGTATATGTTGTTGTTTGACTTTGCTTCTGAATCTTATATTAAAACTTGAAATATAGAGTTTCTTTGTCCTGAAGCAATTTTGGATTCCTGTCATTTTAAATGAAATGTTTTTGCTGAAGCTTCAATTACCTGGATGATCTGGATCTGGATTTTGTTTTTTGCTTCACAACTGTATTTCCACATGAGATCCTTTATTGATGATTTAATCCAACTCCCAAACAATGTGATACTGCCACCGATATCCACACCACAGGACATGATTTTCAAAATGAAGATCTTTGCGCCTTACTCTATTTGCAAGCGATAATCTGGTTTGTTGTTTCTGGAGTAACTACTCCTCTCTTATTGGCTTGTCCTGTTAGCTTTAGCATGTATTTCCAAAATGTCTTCTGATTTTGTTATGGATTTGATTCACGTAATTTGCATCAAAACATGCTATTTTGTGGAAAACAGAACTGGTCTCTTTCCTGGACAGTCCTATGCTGTTACTTGTCTATAGTTTAATCAGATCTGTTAATTTTAAAAGTAACAATAACCTGCAGCGCTGTTCTGAGGACTGTCTCTAAGTATAAAATCAGTATTATACCAATAGTGCTTTAGTTCCCAAGTCATCTGAATCTTCATCTTACGATTTCTGCTGTCTTTTCATACACATTCCTGTTGATTGGCCTGTAAACTCAGATTCAACAAATTGAATGGAAGTATAAAAATCTTTGACTGAAAATATTTTTGTATTTCTTTCTCCTGGTTCTGCATTTCCTAGGCACAAGTATCTTCACTGTGTATCAGGCTGCATCACAGGAGGGTTGGGTTTTTCTCATGTACAGAGCCATCGACAGTTTCCCGCGCTGGCGCTCCTACTTCTACTTTATAACTCTCATTTTCTTCTTGGCTTGGCTTGTCAAGGTTAGAGCTTCTGTCTTTCTACTGCTCTTCCCATAATAATTACAGAAGGCAGTTAAACATGAAAAAGCTCAGGTTAATTGACATCACCCAATATTTTACCTACTGGAGTAATGACTTCTCCTTGTTACTAAACCGTTTTCTGGCTAATTAGTGAAGGGCTGTCATCTAATATATAGTGAAGAGAGCTCATGCACGGTTCTTTTTTTTTTTGGTCATTTACTTTTAATTGTCTTAGCATAGCTTGGGTTGACTCCCCATGTCCTTTCTACTCCAGAATGTGTTTATCGCTGTCATCATTGAGACGTTTGCAGAGATCAGAGTGCAATTTCAGCAGATGTGGGGGTCGAGGAGCAGTACCACATCAACTGCTACAACACAGGTATGACCATCACACTGTGTGAGTGTTGCCCTCAAATTGTCATGATGATACCTTGGGTATATTGCGCACCCTTTGCCTTTCAATGTGAACCCCATAAAGCACCATAGCCAGGATAATCTGTCAACAGATGTTCAGATGGGAGCGAAATGAAAGTTTTTCACTTACATGCACAACACTATGTGTAGCTCAAAACCAATTCTGCTAACATCACAGCACTGACAATAACAATGGTGTGCTGGGAAGATGCTTTTCTTCATGTAAAGCGAAGTTAGTCAGAGGTGATAAGAACCTATTAAAAGGAGCCAAACCTACTAAACGCTGCAAAAGACTAGAGATTGGAGTACATATTTATTTTGTAGCAGGACAACATACACAGCATACAGCCAAGATGTATGCACTGGTTTACATCAAAGCATATCCATGTTTTAGAATAACCTAATCGACGTCATTTCATTCCAATTGAGAATCTGTGGCAGCATTTGTGGCTCACAGATAGGCTCCATCCACTCTAAGCTTGACCCAATTTACACACACAAAAAAAAGAATGGGTAAGAATGTCAGTATCAAATGTCAAATGTGAAATGTTTGTAGAGAAGACTTGCATTTGTGATCACAGCAAAAAGAGTTCCTACGAAATATTAAATCTGAGAAGCTGAATTTAAATTCACACTTTGTACATTTGTATTTGTAAACATATTTGAAACCATGGGGAATTTTTTTCTCCTTCACAACAGTGTCCTACTTTGGGTTTTTTCATCTAACCAAATCGGATAAAAATACATTGAAGTCTGTAGCTGTATCATAATGAAATCTGAAAAAGTTCATGGTGTAGTTGGCAAAACAGAGGATTGTAAATATTTAAATGAGTGACAAAACATTCATGATAGCATCCAAGGTTAGTTTTTTCCATCACATAAGGCTGTTGGTTCTCTAAAAATATGCTTTTGAATAATGAACTAATTATCTATGTACTTGTAATCAAGCGTTGTTTCATTTGATTTCTTGGGAAATTGAGAGTTGATTATGAAGTGTACATATATGGACATTTTCAGCTATTGGACTTTGATTATAGCTTTTGAGAGTCTAGAAGAATATTCACAAAATATTCCAGGATGTGGCTTTACTGACTCAAATACAAGCATGTATTGAATCTGTGGCTGTGCTGTAAGTCAGAGTTTTGATTGGCATTTGTCATATTTCAAGATGTACATTTTCTTTTTTTTTAATTGTCTTGTATCAAGGAAAGAATCCAGTACTTTATTATAAGCCACCAAAAGCAGAAGAAAATCTTAAATAAAAATCTAGCTATCAATTTTTAAATGTTTTGCTGGCATAAGGGAAATACCACTGATACTGAATCATATGACCTACCTCTAACTGGTGACAGAATTGAAGTGACTCTGTTTAAATATAAATATGTGATTCTTGGCAGGTTTTTTTGTAATCTTTGCAGTCATATTTATGGGCTTTGCCAATGACTACTTACTAAAATGAAGTGGACAGCACACAAATATGATTAGTCTGAGAGTTAATCTAGGTCCAACAACTCTGTAGTCCAAAAATATAATCAACAGAAAATCATTAATGCTGCGTTTATTCATAAGAAGAATATAATAACACTTAAGCTATATAAAAAACTTTTAGCTTAATTATTTTTGTCAGGAAAAGGAAACATACCAACATGGATTGAAATTCGATCTTGATAGTTAGCAGTTATTAATATAAGACCCACATATATTAATGTTGGTATTTTAAGTGCAACTCCATGGTACATTTATGTTTTAGACTCAAAGTAGCAATGGAATTAGTTCTTGAGTTGTCCTGTTAATAAGTCAACAAAAATGATTATGGCAAACTCACCAGCTTAAATTTGAGTGTATGACGTAACAACTTGTGTCACAGTTGAGCCACCAAAGTAAAGAAGCTAAGAAATATGGTCTTTCGCTGCACTAGCTTGGAGACTTAACAAACAGGAAAACTGCAGTATGGATAAGAAATATAAATGAAAATGTTCTAACAATTAAAGTGAGATAAAAAAAAATTCATAAAAAAAAGTCATGAAGGTATTTACATCGAGAAGAGCAATACCTGCAACTAACTATTCCAATTATACTGTTACTTTCTGGCACTTGGAAGCATCATCAGGTGCATCATCATGATAAAACTAAATTTTTATGATTCCCAAAAAAATAATGCAGAGGAGCTTCTCTTATTCAATTAGTCTTCCTGTAATTCACCACAGTGATTTCCAGTCCTTGGACACTTTTCTCTACATATTTGTTTCACTTGTGATGGATCAATTGCAATATTGATATGTAGCTTTTAAAACAAAATTCTGAAGACAGCATTCGTCACAACACTTAAATTACAAGTGGTTGTTCTGTTTCATGTTTCACAAGATGATGCCATTTTTCTCCTAAAACAATTACTTCTAACTAATGGTACATGACATGGAAGGAAGAGGAGTTATACTAGTCAGATTGCAAATTGGGTTGAATGTCCTTCATATTCATTTAGCTTAAATAAAGAAGAGAAAAAAATAATAATGCAGCTACAGATAGTTATAAGTAAGAAGAAGTAGTTACCTGAGAGAAGTTATGCTCATTACAAAGACCTGCAGTCTTCTTAAGGTCTTGCTCTCTGCTGATGCTATCTTTAGTAGCTATTACTATGAAAGCTTTAGTGTGTCTCCAAAAAGCAGCCAAATAACCATTTTCCAAGGCAAAGCACTTCAAAATGGTGCCATTGTGGAAATGAAATTATGCACCTGCAGTTGTATTTTCCTGTTCTAGTGGATATGACTCAGAAGACTCTTTTTGTTCCCCAATTGTGCATTTTAAAATTACATTTCCGCTTTAAAACTGATTGAAAGGCTGAATGTGATGTATTTATTTTGCATATTTCAAAGATTTTCAGGCCTTATGGCTCTAAAATATGATGATTGATTCCTAAAGGAAAATCCTTTCTCAGAAAGTATTTTTGATCAGTGAGACCATAAAATATTGATGTCATGAGCAGTTTTTAGTGATACGCCTTAGGAAATTGTGAAATAATTTTTTATTAGTTTAGTAATTCATGAACCTGCTTTTGCTACTGGGAAAATGGCAAAGACCTTAAAAGAAATAGCCATTTTTGTCACCATCCAATTTAATCGCAATCTCATTGCAATACCAAATCTCTGTCTTAGAGGGAGGAGAGCTAATTAGCCGTGTCATAACACTTTAGTGTCAGTCACAGAAGGTGAAGTAAAATAAGCCTTTCTTCAGCTTCCCGAGTATCGTTGACTGAGCTATGAGGGGCAAAAATCTGTGCCACTCTTTCTATTGCGAGACTTTGCCATATTCTGTGCAGATGTATTGTTCTTAATAGAGATTAGGCTTGAAAGATTAAATAAAACTGACAAACTTTAAGGGGTAAGATTTTCCTTGTTTTTCACAACATTGCATTATCTAATAAATTTAAACTTGCAGATTGTATATGAAATAATGGTGAACTGAAGACAAATCTGGCTTCTATCATATCCGTATGTCTGACATTCTGCAAGACGACAGTGTCTGTGCCGGATTAAAGGATAATAAAAGCAAGATGATAATCGCGTTGGATTGCAAAGCACAGCCTTGGCAGGATGAGAACATGGTGATGTTCAGGTAGGAGACAAAAGCCGAAACAGTGTGGGAGGTAGGGAGGCAATCAAAGAGTGGAACAGTAAATGGTTGAAGGATTTATGTGGGTCTTATGCTGTGAGAGATTAGACGCACCTTAAATTAGCTTTGCGAAGCAACAGGAAGTTTAAATCCAGAAAAAGATGCACCCAGTAGAGCTTACACAGTCCTCAGGGTTGTCATCTGCTATTATCTAACCAGCCTTACTCTATTTGCATATCATTACCATCATTTGCATAAACTCACCACGTTGTTTGTTTTAACCTCTTTCAAGCAAAAATATACATTTACTTTACAGTAAATGAAGAAAGGAGGTATAGCAATTTTATGTTCTTACAGTGAATGAGATCCTGCAAAAACAACATCAAATCTACAATTCTTTATTGTAGATTTGATGTTATATGGTTTGCTGTGTGTGAGAGAACTCACCCCTGTTACCATGGCAGTGACTGATGTGATTTACAATGTGTTCATAACTGCAAACAAAGCATTTGTGTTTTAAACAAATGACTCAGAATTAATGGTTTGGCTGAATATGTAGACCTTCTAATATTAGCATTCATATTTAGGTGAAAGTCTATCATAATTAACTAGAATCATGTACAGAATTCACTGATAAATCTCTAGTGAAATTCACTCACCAGCCATTTTGCTATGCACATATGTTAGCAAGGTGCACGTAGTGATAAAAGGGATGGGCTAAGGTTGTACTGTGGAAGGTTGGGACTTTTTTAAAGAAGTCCCAGCACCAAATGCGCTATGACAATCCACATGCGTCAAACTCTACTTGAGCCAGCATCCTGCAGTTTTTAAATGTTGAGAAGGTAATTCATCCAATTGATTCAGGTTTTCTAGTTCACAAACACTTTGAAAGGATGCAGGTCACCAGCTGTCAAAAACTAGAGTTTGGAATCCGTTCACCAATACACCATGACCAGCGGCCTAACCAATGACAGAACATGTACATGACATTACCCAGCCTGTTTGTCTCCAACACTGTGCCACATTAAATGCCACTCTAATCCCCATTCTCTCCCATTCTAATGCTGTGCTTGATCGACAGCAAGTTGTCCTTACCCTGTCTAGACTTCTAAGTGCAATAAACAGCTGCAATGTGATTAGCTGATTTTCTGGATGAGTTAACAAGCAACTGAACAGATGTACAAAATAAAGTTGCCTGTAAATGTATTTCAAGCATTTACATCTGCTAGTTTTGATGATTATAGCTTAAAGTTGAGAAAAAACCAAATGTTCAGTTTTTCAGAAAATGCTATTATTGTGCTAGTCCTATTCAAAAGAATGTTTCTAATAGAGATGTTGACCTACTGAAATGTATGCAATTCTGCTGTACAATAAATGCACTCATTATTTGGTCAGGACTCTTTTTGTATGAATTACTGCATTAATGTAGTATGGCATGGAGGAAATCAAAACTAGATCCTCTATTTAGTTAGTCCAGTTTTCTGTCCAGTCAAGCATAGTCAATCTGTGGGCCTTAAAAATGTTTTGACTCCTTTTCTAGTGTGGGAAAGGAGTCAAAACAAGTCTTGCAGAAAAAATGAAATCGGCATGAAACTTGTCAGCAGATGAAAGCATAAAGTGCTTTGTTTCAGGAGTGGTTTAACATTAGCAATGTTACACTTATAGCCCAGGTCTTGTAAATGTCTCTGTATGGTGGCCACAGTCCATGCTTTGGGAACCCACAGCAAACTCTTTAATGGTTTAATGTTTTGTACCTGTGGCACATCTAAAAACTGCAGGACAGTGACCCTTGAGGACTGGAGTTTGACATCCCTGACATAAAGGATTAAATTACTTACAACAAAATGTTACATTGATGATTTAGGTATGTGGACTCAATACGGACACGTGTTTTGATATGTACATTTATGAGCTTTTTTTATTTTTTTGTCGACAGTTTTCTTTCTGCCTCTTTTTTTTGTGAGCATTTTTCCTGCAGATAGTTGCTGTGCTATACTTGCTTCACAGTATATGATTAACCTAAATTATCATTATATGTGCCCCTTTGTTTTTCCCCTTTCTTGAAAATAAAGGAAGCGATTGTAACATGTGAACTAGCTGTCTTGTGTAATAGAATGTCTCAGGGTTATTTTTAGTTGTTCCTTTTTTTTTTTTTTCACCTCCACACCCCAAGGCAACCTCTCTGCATTTAGAAGCTAGCATCCTGTTTTGGGTGGGCTTGAATCTATGTGCATAATGCCTTTAGCTTTATTTTTGTAGCCACAGATGTTTCATGATGATGTAGCCACGGGGTTTCTATGTGTGTCACGTCTACTACTTCAAATGATGTGTCTGGTTCTGTGTGTTTGTGAGCAATTTCTACCAGTTATTTGCTGCCCTTATGCCACAGATGTTCCATGAAGACGCTGCCGGAGGATGGCAGCTTGTTGCTGTGGATGTCAACAAACCACATGGTAGAGCGCCTGCTTGCCTTCAGGTAAGCACACCACATAATGAATATGCTGCTGGTGGAAGAACTGCTCTCAGTGTCCCATAGGCAATTGCATATTCTACTTGTGTGGCCAAAGAAACACTCAGCGAGCATCATCATCCATTTGAAACTTGTGGCAGAGTCATCCGCACCTTATTGTTTTCACATGCGTCACTGTATTCAGCTGCTACATCCGAGACTCTGTGACTCGATGACGAATGAGGAGAAGTTAATATTTGATGTGCAGAGCTGCGCTAATGACTTATTAGATGGACGCCGGTGTTGCCCGGGTTGTGCGAGCCGAACGGTTGAGCTATAAAGATAAGCTGAAAGCAGCGAGTGTTGTTTAAAGCTGGATGCTGTTGACAGGGGTTTGGTTGAGAGTAAAAGGCATGGCCCTCGCTGTGAGAGACTGCCAATAGAGTCTACGGATACAGCAGGGAAGACAGCTGTCAACACGCCTTCCTGGAGTAAATACTTCTCCAGAGCTTTTCGACACATACAGGAAGAAAAGCAACAAATAAGTACAGAGAAATTGGATAGAGAATGAGAGAGAAAATAGGGAAAAATGGAGCTTCTCTATTAAAGGAGTATTCTCCCCAGAGCCCTATCTTCAGTAGGAGGGAACATTTAGATGGAGGGATAACCAGAGGGGTAAACATAACTGACTTCCCTTTGAGCCATGTGCAACATAACATGCAGCACTCAACAACTTCTTTGTTTCTCTCTTGCAATCATACTAATTAGCTCTTATTGTTACTTTGTTCCAAAAAGGCCTTTTGCCAGAAGAAACGTCACAAATCCGGCAAAGACTAGAATTAGATCAAGTTCAGAGTCAGACAGTTATTGGCACTGTGTTATACGCAGTGCATGTGTAAGAAATTATTTATACCTACTGTATCTAGAATCCCTCTGATTAGTATCGAAAATGAAGGGATGTGTCACTGTTTTTCAAATAGCTTTTCAGAGAATGTCAGTCAGATTTTGTAGTCTGGTTTAGATCAAAGCAAATTCATGTGTTAGAATGGCTCAGCTCAGACCTGAATCCAATTGAGAATCTGTTGCAAGACCTGAGAATTGATGTTCTCTTTCTTGCAAATGAAAGTTTCTTCAATAAAAAGTGCTCTTATTCCAGTCTGACTGAACTTGACTTACATGAAAGATTGCAAAACATTCAACATTTCAAAATAATACAGAGAGACAGAATGGGGAAATTGCTCAGTGGCAAGTGAATGCTTTTACAAGGCACTGCATGTGGTAATAATGAATTGCTTATGCAATCATATTTTCATGATTAAACTAGAGAAATATTAGGAACTGTTTGTTTAGGAGAAAAACAAATAAACTACATGATAACACCTTCCAAGCCAGGTAAAAATTGGGATTTATCTTTACTTTTTATAATACTAAGACATTTTTAAGGCCATAATAACAGACCACATATGGGAGGTTACAGTCTTTGTCAGAATTGTTCCTTTTGCATTTTGTGACATTCTTCAACTTTATTTGTTTATTTCTGCTTTCTTTAACATGTCAAGTGTCAGGCATAAGACTGATAGTCAACAATAGCTTTAGTGTTGCAATAGTGCTGACAATGACATGAATCACACGGTGCTTGAATTCAAAAGCCATCAATTGTTTTGGTTGTCACAAAGTGACAGTGTTTTGTGGCTTGCAGAGCTCAAAAACTTCTTACATTTTCTTCATGCTTTCCAGAAGTTGCAAATTTTTAAAGTCGACTTTTTTTCTGTCTCAAATAAAACTTGTATATGTTGCAAATTAAAACTTAAAAGTATATATCGTATATTTTGAACACAATCTTAAACGGAGTGCAACACAATATGAAACCGTCTTGATCGTGAATAGACAATATTTCTCCAATTTTGAAGATTTACTCATGTCTTTTAATGTAAATTTCAAATATATTGCATTTATTTTTATTTATTTATTAATCTTAACTGGTAAAGATAAAAATGAGAACGTGAAAACAGCAACAAAGAGGTAGACTTCTAGAAGTTTGAGGGATGGATTCTTACTGTGAACAACACCACTGTTTACAGTAGTAGACATGTGTGATTGCAGTTTTCTTAGTCAAAATTTAAATGTACAATTCACAATGATAATAGCTTTTTTTAATAAGGCTTTGATGTCTTCATGGCTTTAGTTCAAGATAACATACAATGTTAGCTTTCTGCCCAAACATGTCATTTTGCATGTTGGACAAAAACATCTCTTATATGACCTGAGGAAAATTGCAACCAGGACTTCATATGACTTTTCTTTAACGATGGTTTTCTTCTTCCGACTCTTTTATAATGGCCATATTTGTGGAGTACACAACTAATTGGCCAATCAATAGATGATTACACTTCAGCTGTGGATCTCTGTAGCTCCCTCAGAGTTACTATGAGTCCCTGGGTTTCTTCTTAGATAAATGCTAGGGATGATATTTTAGCACTTAATTCAACTTTATAATTCTCCACAGCTTTGTCCCTGACCTAGCTAATGGTCTTCATGATGCTGTTTGTTCATTTATAATCTCTAACAATATTCAAAGGCTTATCTCAGATCAGCTGGATTTATCCTGAGAAATCTGCTAAAGTCAGGTGTAAATGCAAGATGTATTGAATTGGAATCATCATTGCAATGTCAGTGTCTGCAATAAACGAATTATGAAGGAATGTCTGGTTACAATATTTGGTTGGCTAAGTATTTCAGATACAATGTATTACAAATTAGCTTTCAATTATGTGTGGTTTGTCTGTAAAATGTTATACACAGTACAGTTCTTTGTACTTTAAACAATCCGGTTCCGATATTACATTGTGAACATATAATGTTATAGCATGTTATGATATTATAGGTTGCAGTTCTTCCTGCTCACTCTTTATAGTCGTGCTGAAAACTTCAAAAAAGTCTCTTGTTCCATTATGTCAGAGGGGAGTTGTGCTTTTGATTGGACAGGTAGAACAAAGAAAAGCGGTGGACACCCAGCCTGTCTGGCCATCTGTGAGTGCTGGGGAAGTGAAGTGTGAGTTTCTGTTCTGCTCTGCCTGGCTCGAGAGTAATTGGCCATCAAATGATTAAAATGTTTCAGAGCTGGCAGGTGGGTGCTTTTCGGAACGAGGTCGCCAGCGTGTATCCTTTATATAATCCCTCTATACCTGTTAGTGTCTTTTGAATCACCTTTGTGTTTCGGGTCTGGTCCGTGTTTCTCTGACTGTCAGAGCCTGTAGAGCCTGTTGATGCCTGCCTGTTGGTGTCTGAGCCTGTGTCCCTGGTCTGGGTACTACTGAATCCAACTGGCTCCATCAGTTGGAGATGGCACTTAATTGATTAAACACCTGCATACTTTTGAGACTGAGAGGGGATAGCAGCGCCCTCTGAGGACCTAAATGGAGAATGCCTCTTAACTTTCTGGCATTTGTTGTTTTAGAACAATAACTATTTTTTTTTATTTTTTTATTGTTTCATTGAATTATGTAAAAAGAGGCTAATAATTTTGACCAGTACTTGAGACACTTATTTTGCGTTAATGTATATTGTAAAAAGTTTTAATGTTTGCTTCTGTTTATCTCCTTTGAAAATAGGAGGTTTGTTTGAGATTTATCAGCATTAAACATAATTTCTGCTACTGGCAGTACTTTAAAAAGGCTGTAATATAATATAATATTACCCGATTTTTTTTTTTCTTCCTTTTTGGCTGGTTCATTATTCCCTGCATATTAAATCAAACTTATTGTAACTTCAAACAAAGCTCAAGAAACAATGAAATATCAGCCTGTGAATAATTAAAACTGCTTCTGATTAATTTACCATTCTTGCTCTGTCAATGAGCAGCAGATGTCTCTTTTGTCTGCAGAGCTACAGTAAATGCAGAGTGATCAATAACTAGTAACTCACCGAGGGGCCCAGAGGTCCAGTGAATGTAACAAACTTTTTATATTTTTTTTACTCCTTCCTCTTAAGCCTGAGGTTATTGATTCTCTTGAACTTTCCCTTTCCATTTAACTCTGATCTTTACCCCCTGGATTGCTATCATTTAAAACTCACACACATTCACGCAACCTGTCAAGGTTATGGTCAGTGTCTCTTGTGTGGAGGGAGAAGGCGGCTCCTGAAATGGGTAAGTCAACTGAGAAGGAAAAGATGGGGAGAAAAAAAAGAAACACTGGCAAGCTATCATTTAAGATGATTAAAAGGGGCAGCAAAAAGGTATGGAGAGGTACCTTAATGCCCTAAATGTGAAATTAAATTGTCAGCGGGGAGAAGGCTCATATAGCTATGAAATAAATGATCCTAGACTGATTAGTGGCAAGTTTCTATATCCAATAAATGGCTCACCACCCAGGGGGCCATTCTGTCAAGGAGCATCATGAGCATTGTTAGAACCCTCCCTACTCCAAAAAAGAGACCATGTTCCCTGTTACACCCACAATGCGTTTTCTGTCGCTTGCATGTCTATTTGACACAGAATTCCCCATGGATTTGCACTCAGTGCAGAAATATATGGCTTTCCTCTGTAGCCTGCTGATATAGTAGGCATTAATCTTGAAACTCATAATCTGAGACCCTTTTACAGTGTTAATGTGATTCTCTGTCGCTTAAAACTGGAAGTCTTTTGGCTGATTAATATCTGATTCGCAACTGATTAAATGTGAATCACATTATTTTAATCTGAAAAGATTAAATTATAAAATGTCTATTTTGTTAACGAAACCCAAAGAAGATTGTTTTTATCCTTTTTTTTTTGGAATTGGGACAATAAAAACAAAAATGCCCTTGTTCACAATTGTAGAAATGTATCAGTTTGACCCAACAAAATGACATAAAACACATGCAAGATGTATTGTCATCATCCATTCTTTCAGTAAGAAAATATATATTTTTATATATATTTTTTTGGTTTACTTAACCAACATTTGGATTCAAAAATATAAACAAAATTGGTAAGATCTGGACTGAACAATTCTACTTAGAGATATTTTGAAACAGATTTTTGATGTATGAAACTTATTTGTGAGAACAAATGTCTGTCAAGAACCGCCAATCTATGAATCAATCGGTGTGTTATGTCCAAATTAATGTGGAAAGCAACAAACTATATATGAAAATATTGATAATTCAAATGTCTACACTGCAACAAGAACTAGGTACAGAGAGAGAAGTTAAAAAGTAGAGAAGATACTAAGTGTAAAGGGGAGCTGACAGATGGATAATCATGGTTTATTAAGGTCTGAATTCCAGCCAGAGACATGAGTCAGCCTCTTCTTGTTAAGCCCATAATAATTCAAGGAGATTCTATTTTACTTGAAGTCGTTAAAGAAATTACACCTGCATTTCCTCAGCCAAAACTGCTTTGGAGTCACAACACACAGTGATGTCAAAAAATGTCTAAAATAAGATAAAGAGCTGCCCTTCCACATAAATTCAGTCAGGGTTGTAGAACTAGAAAAGAAGAAGAAATAAGGGGCTGGAGGAAGAGCTCTTTTGTTTATTTGTTTTAGCAGAATTTTATTGCAGAGACTGAAGAGATAGCTCAAGTGAAACAGTTTGTAATCCCAATCAGTTTCTTCCTAATCTCGGTAAACAGGAGAGCGAAAACTGTCACAGGAGTTTGTGCCAGAACATGGCCGAGTCTGCTGGTGACAGTTCCTGTGTGAGTGCTGCTATATTGTGCCAGCAATGAGCACATGTGCTATACTCATCTCGTGTACCAGCAGAAAGAGCATTTGTGCGCCTTGGCAGCCAAAGCAGGGAGACAGAACATGAGGAAACAGTCAATCTGCCTCTGTGCGTTTCAACTCTACAAGCCAATGGAAATGTCCCAGGTGAGATACATGCATTCCCAGCCATCTTGTGGACATCCTCTATATGTTAGTAAATAATTTAGTGAAACTATGTGAAAAAAGAATAGTGGTTTCATTTTGAAAGGTATTTTACACGTAGTGTGCGATGTCACCTAAGAAACATGTGACTTGAAATAATCTTGATGGTAATTCTATTTATCATTTTGCTTCCATCACAGGCTGTGTCTCAACAGCATGATTTGTCTTAAACTAGAGCTATATAGATAGGATTTTTGCTGAAAAACAAAATTGATCATTTGCACATTTTATTTTTGCAAATGTATTATCGACAGGTTTTGCAAACTGTGTTAAATTATCCTTAATCAATGTAGAAACATCCACATATTGCATGCT
Organism: Poeciliopsis gracilis; assembly: GCA_911649635.1. Classification (NCBI taxonomy): domain Eukaryota; kingdom Metazoa; phylum Chordata; class Actinopteri; order Cyprinodontiformes; family Poeciliidae; genus Poeciliopsis; species Poeciliopsis gracilis. Next base: position 5,519,499 of record CAJVRI010001532.1, read on the forward strand.
TGAGGGTTTTTGTTTATCTCAGCGTTGAATGAATGTTGGATGGATGCTAACTTTCTATCAGCTAACAGTTAGCAAGATTCTCAGTTTAATTACAAGTCATTTGCATCTTCTCTCTGTAAATGCTGTCGCACAAAGACTTTAAAGTAGTGAGACCTTTTTCAGTGCTTTACTCACTCTGAGTTGTTGGCTAACCCTACAAGAGTCTGTATTAGTTGAATCTATCAACATAACACGGTATCTCAACAACCACCGATTTTCTTGACAAATTACTTGCCATAAACATAATACAGAGATAATTTAAGTACCATAGTGTGCCAAGTTTAAAGAAATCAACTTCATACTTCTATCAGCAGCACATTGTGGATTCTCAGCCATGAGTGATGAGATGAACCTCTGCAAGGAGAGATGGAGTAGGTATCTTTAGCTCTGAGGTGCAAGGTTGTGTACCAGTTTGGGAAGATCAAAACTGTAAAGTTCTTGTCAATTATAATGCAAATATTTAAAAACAATCTTAATATTGATCATTTTGATCTTTTATTCAATGGCGACCTATGGCGCTATACTATTGGAAAGATGTGGAAAGTGTTATCTAGTGAAGTGCACACCATATTTAGCTTTGGTGGGAGGAAAAAAGAAAAATAAAACTGCAGGAAATGTTAAAAGGTTATTCTCAACAAGTCTTGAAAGGACGACTCTACATAAAAGATGTGATAAATGCTCATTGCTTTCCAATGAGCTCAACAGCTTGTCTTTGCAGTGTGATTCCCTAAACCTTACAGAGCATGCAGACAAAGTCACAATCTTGTGAAAACCAAGCGTTTCATACAGAGAGGCACAAACATTTTGTTTTCTGTCAGCTCCTGTCTCATGATCATTCTCTTTATTCTCTCTTTCGCTATCTCTATCCCACACGCGCATCTCCATTGAGGTAAAATACCCATGGGGTTGAGCTTCTGGTTAGTGAAAATGTCAAAAGGCTTTGTCGTGTCCAATCTTGGTCAGGAAACCTGACCTCTGTGTTGAGAGTGAACTTGTGTGTATATTTAGGAAAAAAGAGAAAAAAAAGCATCCATCTGCACAACTTGTGTCAACACAATAATTAAATTCAATTCAAATCAATTCAATTCAGAAATAACTACAATGATAACCAATAAAAGCAATACATTTTTTTATATATATTTTGACTATTGTCATGGTGCATTCAGGGACAGAAAAGGCAAATGTTTCTTCAGATTTTGAAAAGGGCAAACCAAAATGTATAATAGATTCATGTTACAAAATCTTTCCAAGAAGTGTATTTAGTAATTTTATTTACCACCAATTGTTTTCTTTCTGATTTAAATTAGTACTTAAATCATCATTGATGATTTAAGAAATTAAGTTTTTATTGAAATGTCTATTTATTTCAGTACATAACTGAGATGAATTGTAAAGATTAATTACACAGAAACTGATGTTTCAAAGTCTTTATTTCTGTTAATTATGATGATTTTCTGCTTACCTCTAATGAAAGTAATGCAATGTTACATCAAAACATTTTCATTTAGAAATTTGGCTTAATGAAAGATATGTTCAATGTCTGCTTAAAAGAGTTTATTTTCAAAAGGTAATTTTATTTACAAATCAGTCTCATCTGAATGCCTATTCTTGTTTATTGAATACGAATGTAAGTGTATTTATGTGTAGGAGTAAAAATGGCTGTGATTCCGCCTTCCTGGGGAGAATTTGATCTCTCTGCTGCGAACACTCTTCATCTGCACTGAAGTTTTCCTCTTGCCTTCTTCACTTTTTTTCATCTAACATGGACGTCTTTTTTTAGAATGAGTGATTCTACCCACTCACAAGCTGTTCATCTCGCCCTACATGCATAAATTTGAAGGTTCTGATCACATCTGTCACTTTCCTACTTGAAAAGCGCTATTTGTCCGTCAGAGATTACAATATGTTTTTAATGTTTAATGCCATTTGATGGTATCAAGAGTGTTGAGGTCCACTGGCATTCAAAAATGAAAGGAAAATATTCTTTGCCTCCTTCCTTTTTTTCCTCTTGCGCTGTCTGAATATGAACTGATTCTGCTGATTTTGCTTTTGAGATTCGTAATTCTTAAAATAAATATAACCCTATTTGCTTTGAAATTGGTGTAATTTAGCTGCTTGACTCTTTACATGTTTTCATTGGATGACACATCCAGTAAAACTCCCCTTCACCTGCTACCACTTTTCCCCCGTTGTTCCATCATATGTACTCCAAGGCATGTTGTTTTAAAAATTCATATTGTTTTGTACATTGCCTTACAAAAGTACCTAAACCCTTATCAGCCCATATTAGTAAATATTTGGAAAGAGAAAGTGGAAAAGCACACAGCATATTTCTGACGATACTGATTTTCAAGTTTTGGGTGATTTATTTGGAAGCAAGAGATACAAACACAATCTCATAAAGAAAAGGTATTGAAAGACAAGCTTCATTTGAACTAATATTCTAGACACTGCTCAACACATTTTAGGTAATTGTTTTACTGATAGTTTTCATATATCAGTACAGTTTTGCATCATCTGGACCCAAAATCTGTTGATTACTTTTGGGAAACAAATAAACAAAGCACTTTCACACATTGTTAGAGTACTGAGTACTGCTCTGTTTCCACAGCAAATGATGAGGTCCTCTGTCTTCCATATGTTCATCCTCACTATGGTCGCTGTTGATGTCATTGTGGCCGCCAGCAACTATTACAAAGGCGAGAATTACCAAAGGCACTATGATGAGTTTTACCTAGCAGAGGTAAGATCTTAGTTTTTCAATAATATTTTTTGATTTATCTACTGTGAATAAGCAATGCATTATGTTTTTAATTGTATTCTGTGTCAACACGTGTAAGGCACTCTTTAAATTATATGTTAAAAATTACTTATAAACACCATGGCCACGTTTTTGTAATTTCTGATATAATAATTCCATTAGCTATACATAAAAGGGTTAAAAGAAAATGATTTAAGGTGAAAGAACAAAACTCCTCCAGAAATATAATTAAGATTCAAATGTGGGTCAAGCTCTATGCTGAACTTCAGGTTTTCTTTAAGGCATTTTCAAAAACATTCATTAAAATATGCAGTGCAATGTAATAATCCTCCATTTATTTAGGTTAGACCTTCGAGTGTCAGACTTCTTTTGGGTTTTTGAAGTCTTGCCTTCTTTGGACTTTGACAGCAATTTACTTATGTGTTATCCAATACAAATATGTTTTCAGAGAGTTTTGTGTTTGTTTAGCCATTTTACCCTAAGCTATGAATTATAGGTTCCTAAACTAAGAGCTCAGGATCTTAGGACAGCTTATAATTCAGATCATTAGAGGCTTTTTCAACAGTTCGAAAGTTTATTACAAGGCTTCATATTTTATTTTCTGGATCTATGAATATATTTTAAATATTGCACCCCTTGATAGGCAAAAATAGTATTTTGGGATTAAGAGATCAATGTATATTTTTTTTTTCATTTTGCTAACAAAGATTGTTTTTATCTGCTGTAGTAGATATATTTCAGGCCCAACTTTGTTGCTTTTTTCCCCTTCCATAGGCCCTCATACCTCTAATTTCAAGCCTACTCTGCACGATAAAATGTCATGGTCATAAAAAAATAATTAAAAAACGAAGCAAAGTTTTATGAAAGTGTTTTACAGACCTGCAGGAAATTTAGAAATATGCATCAAGTCATTAACCAGGATATTTGACGAGATCAAAAGTTTTGCATAATACTACACACCATTTTTGCATGTAGGTATTGAATTAATCTGTTCATTCAGAAATACAATATGATTCAGAATTTATCATACATTGATGCCAGGAGTAAATTCTTCTTTCTTTCTGTTTTCCTTCTTTGGCAGGTTGCTTTTACTGTGCTGTTCGACCTTGAAGCTCTGCTGAAAATTTGGTGTCTCGGCTTCACTGGCTACATCAGTTCCTCCTTACATAAGTTCGAATCTCTCCTGGTGGTGGGCACCACGTTGCACATCTACCCTGATCTGTATCACTCCCAGTTTACCTACTTTCAGGTATAACTCCTCATATAAGTGCGTAGACATTGGAAAGTGTTCACACAAAAATGGGTGTTAATCTTATTCAAAATGCAAATCTGAATCGTCTTCTTGAAGTGCAATGATGTTTTTCATTTCTCACAGTTTACACTTGGTTGAGTCACACATACAAGTAACACTCCAGTCATGTAGTGAATCAAAGGCACCACTTTCTGTCTGAACCAAAACTCTGAACTTGCTTTCCTAATGAGATACAGTTTTGTAGAAAAGTGTTGTTCCCCTTTACACAATTCCTTTTGTTTTGTCACACTTGTTTTTTTCCCAGATCTTCAAACTCATTTTAACATCTTGGTAACATAAGTAAATATAAACAACAGTTTTAAAATGACAATTTCCTTTAATTCTGTGGAGAAACAGTTCTGTTCAAGCCAACCTTGAGATTCACCACTTGTGATTCAACCTTTTTTTTTTCTTTCTTACTTTTAATCATGACATGAGTAAATGTTTACTGCATGCTCCAAAATTTGCCACAATGTTTATATGACAACCAGATATATGGAAGGATTCTGCTCAGTACATTCAGTACATTCTACAGAATAGTAAATGTTTACATTTTTCAGTACCACATCCTAGACATTCGGGTTGTCCTCCTTTTTTCACCGTTTGTTCTCGCCACCATTGTATTAACTTGTTTTTTTTTTGTTTTTTTTAATATCCTAGATAGTGTATTGACATTACGGTTATTGTTGTCTGATGTGACTCTCGTGAAGTTTGTGCTCCTTTGAACCGGCAGTGCGATATCTCGTATTTCTGTGCAATAAGTTAACGACTGAGATCATCATAAAGCTGTTTTGATTTGACTGTTGTTGCACAACAGAGGTAAAAGCGAACTGACAGATGAATTTAGTAAAATTACCATATAACCTTTCTCTATTTGTACACATTTCTGTGGTGCGATAAGCCTTCATATCAGTTTTAGCAATTGCACCCCTCGCTCTGCTTCAAACTAATTAGTGGCGTTTAAGAGCAGCCATGAACTTACTCCTGTCTCAGTGGAAAACCTCTCTCCAACTTTTCTGCTGATATTTTTCCAAGTTTGAACCAATGACATTTAGTCACAAGTAATTAACCTTAAGGGTCCTTGGTGAAATCGAATGTGCTCTGGCAATAGGAGGAAAAACTAGGCCCAGCAATCCTACTCTGGTGTTTCTTTCATTTTATTTTAGTTGTATCCAACCGAGGGGCATTTCAGTGCTAAAGGTTAGACTTATTACATCCAAGTGCAAAATGTCACAGACTTTCATGCCTTGCTTAGAGTTTTGACACACACTTGTTCAGTTTTTAATTGCCCCTCTGAACCCACAAAAAAAACTTTCTATCATTGTAATACTAGTCAATTCCCAGGTTGGTGTTGGGATAACATAATCTTAAAATGAAGAGATTGTTACATCAACAGTGCCCCATTTTGTGTGAGATTCTTCTTTGTCTTGCAAGAAGCAAAAATATATAGATAAAACACAGAAGGAATTATTTTTGTCACATCCTGTTTTTTTGTATTTCTGTCATTCATTCAGTGTCAATTTTTACATTTCTTCTACATTCTCTATGTTTCTACATGACCATTAGATAAAAATAGAAAATAAAATAATAAAAGAACAGATTCAGCATATGAAATTCAAACATTCGATATTTTGAGATCCCAATGACTGTGATCTAACATGGACATGAAAATGAAGTCATTTTTATAACTTGACTTTTGAACTGTGTACATGCAAAATGAAGAAATGGTAGGAAGAAAAAGCATGAAAGGCGAAAAACATATTTCAACATGAAGAGCTAAGCTTCGCTTAGCCTTGCTACGCTAAGCTCAGGCCACAATTCATGACACAATGATTGTCTATGGTCAAAGACTTCAGCTTGAACTTGAGCTTTTTATGTGATGCTTTAAATCGGTGAAGGTCACAAATGGTGAGTTCCCTCTTCTCTCAACAAATGACAGAAGTACTTTATATTAGCAAGCAATGTGGTGGCAAAATCATTTATTTATTAAATATTTTTTATATTGTGCTGAACATTTACTTGCACTACTGTGATGTCGTTGTCAAAGTGTTATTTTGATATCTACTTATACTCTATAAATGCACTCTTAGGTTCTCACAACAATGTCATTTGGCCTTATAATACCACTTAAAGTTCATTCACATGAGAAGAAAATGGCTATTAATTATTCCAAAATTTGTTGAAATATCAGATGTTTTGCACAGGTAGAGTGCAAAACTCTTCCTAAGAACACATATAAATAAAAATCATTAAAAAAAGGAAAAGTTACCTGATAAATGTTGCACACACAAATAACATCCACATTCATCTCCAGTTCTGGCTGTCAACTCCCTGCTTGAGCTATATGTCCTGAAAATGGTGTAAATTGTTTTTGTGTCCTCATCCCTCAGCTTTCAATTTCTTCCCTTACGTCCAAGATTTTAATTATTCTAAAATTCTGTGACTTTATGTCCAAGGACTTTAGAGGGGAAGGAGGGATCCATTCATCCTTCCTGTGTTTATTTTGCCTAACTTACCCATGTTTTCTGCACAGATGATGTTTGCAGCAAAAGAACTAGCTGTATGGTTTTTGTGTGTGTATGTGCGGCCAATAAACTGACATGTTGCAGGGAAAAAGATGATGGATGATGGATGTAACACCATCATTCATATATGGTAGCATATTCCTGTTTCTGTTTGTTTACTAACTTACTTGTTACTTGTCTGCTTTGAGACTCAGTGGAAAACAGATTGTGATGAATTTATTGTTGAAGAGTTGCAAAGTTTTTGGCTCTAAAACATGATGATCTATACATTTTCAGAAAATACATAATGTATTCCCAAAAACTGCTTTGTTCCTCGCCCCAGAGTAAGCATCTGTAAAACAGAAAGTGGGCCTCTTAGTATATGAGGGAATAGCTGTCTTCCTGCTTCATCTGTCAACATGTACACTTATATACACTTTTACAGTGTATATTTTCTTTATGTTTCCATCTGAACCAGTTGGCTGTCTTTATTGTCTTTTTTTGGCTGTGTTTCCAGGGAATCAAAGACAGTCATTAATCTGGTTTAATGTTGGATTATAAAGAAAAATCTTTGGCCAGAAGCATCACTCTGAAGACTTTGATCAATAGCTACTCTCTGGATTTCCAATCAAAGCCTGACAAAGATACATTACCTTTTGGGGGTTTCTGTCCCCACCAGCTATATAGAGGCTAAATCTGTTGACAGAGCACAGAATCACCACATTGCTACTGTTAAAAATCGGATTACTCTGCTATGTTTGCGACTCTGGTATATATTCACAGCCTTGGAATAAATAAGTAAATAAATAAATAAATAGCACTGATCTCGTACTTTGCTGTACAAACTGAAAGAACACATATCAATCATGAGATGTGTTTGTCTTTCTTGTCCCTAGGTGCTACGTGTGGTGCGTCTTATAAAAATTTCTCCTGCTCTAGAGGACTTTGTGTACAAGATATTTGGTCCAGGTAAAAAACTGGGCAGCCTGGTGGTCTTCACGGCCAGCCTCCTCATCGTCATGTCAGCCATCAGTTTGCAAATGTTCTGTTTTGTGGAGGAGCTAGACCGTTTTACAACTTTTCCCAGGGTAAGCAACTCCTCACATTTATCTTATTGACCAATAATAATAATGATAATAATAATAAAACAATTTTGAAGTATGGCATTTTGAACTGAATTATTTTTTTCTTAATTGTGCTTGAAGTTCAAGTTCTGTAGATTTCATTTTTTTTTTTAGAGTACTTAGTTTAGTGGCACATTACACATAAGACATTGTCCTCCTCTTCAAACCCTTAAAGTTTCGTCTATTCTACTATATTTTAGTGGGCTTACTGAATCTTGTATTTCTCAGATTGTTTAAAACATCCTTGTGAATTTGGTAATATTTTTTTTCAGTCAAGCATTCCCATGTGATTGTACTCCCACCTTTGTGTTTTTCAAGAAGAATTAGTTATGAACGTAGTAGATATATGGATTGATTTTGTTCAAATAGTTTTATTTTGTCAATTTATGTCTGCATTTTTGTATTTGGTATGTCTATATAATCTTGATGAAAATCAAGATTATATAGACATGATAACAAATGAGTCAGCAATTGTTATCTGACTCATAGCGTCTTCAACTTATGTCCCAAAAAAGACATTTTCTTGTTTGTGCCTGTAAAAGTAGAAGTTTCATATTTGTTAATTTTGAAATGATAAAGTTGTTTACCTTTAATATTAGTTAACTAATATTTCTCACACTTCTGCAGTACGCTGTAGTTTATGCTAAAATATTCAGAGACTGGGGCATATGAAAACACTAAACCAAGGTTTAAAATTTCAAGAGTTTCTGGAACGGCACCTCAAACAAGCGATTCGCAGGCCTGCGGGTGCTGATGATGTGGTGCATGATGGGTCGACAGATGTGCTACTGCCTTTGATTTCTAAGTGCTCACAAACTTATCTTTCTCTCTCATTAGTGACAACTTTCTACCTTCTGTATATTTTTTCCCCCTCTCCCTTCCAACATTTCACTGATCTTAGGCAAGCGGGACATGAAAGGCTGCGTGTGAACAGCTGCCACTTGTATGCTGTATTACCCTTCCCTCTATCATTTTCTTCTCAGATTTTTTATTTCTTTATTTATTTTTGCTGCTGCTGCTGTTCCACGCACACACGTATGTGCATCCAGACACAAAGACACGTCACAGTTAATGATGTCTGACTGTCTTCCCCATGGGCAGGCAAAGTCTTTGGGTTTATCTTTATCGACACTTACAGGGACACGGCAGCAGGTGGGAAGGGTTGAGGGCATGGTGCTGCTGACAAAAAGAGATAAAGTACAGGGTGCCATTTGACTCCAGGGGGCCACCGTCTCACAGCTGGTTGTTCTTTACTTTTAAACTGACCTCCGCTGAGCCAAGAAAAGATGTTTATGTCCTCACGCCCATCCCTACTCTCCCTGACTCACATCTGTTTGCAAGGAAGGGGATAGATGGTCAGAAGGGAATTCATGCAGCAGCTGCGTAATATTTGCTCTTGAGTGAAAAAGCGTGTTTAAAATGTCAGATGTGTCTGTGCAGTTTCCTCCTGGTATCTCGTTTTCTGTCCCTTCCTCTGCTGCTCTTGTCTTCTGGGTTGTCTTTTCCACTTGTTAGCCTTTAGCTTTTTTTTCTGTCATCATGCTTTCTTTTTTTTTCATTTTTTTTTTTCATCCCTGTAGGCGTTCATGTCCATGTTCCAGATCCTAACCCAAGAGGGCTGGATAGATGTCATGGACCAGACTCTGGTGGCTGTCGGATCAATGTGGGCTCCAGTCGTAGCCATTTACTTCATCCTCTACCATCTGTTTGCTACCCTGGTAAGGAACACGCTGTGATGTTAAATTGGGTCAAATAAACAACTTAAAGCTATTCGATGGTTGCTGTTAGTACATTTGTATACACGGTCATATTCTATTGAAGATTATATTCTCATATCCTAAACTGTAAAAGCCAGTATGGTTAAAAGTATCCATACACTTTGACAGTTTTACAGTTATCACTGTGCATGGTAAACCCAATCTTTAATGTTTTTTGTTAGATATTTATGTGACACACATATGCAAAGAAGAGCATAATTTCAAAATAAAAGGCAAAGAACATAGTGGTTTCATACTGCCCAACTCTCCATCTAGCTACTGAGATTTTTGCGCAATCTTCTTTGTTGGCTTTCAGTCACACATAGCATTTTGCATGTAGGCTTTAACAACCTCTTATGTATTTTATTGGATTATAGGATCCCAACAAAATACATTGGAGTTTCTGTTTGTATTGTGACACACTGAAAAAGTTCAAGCAGTTTGAGTGCTTTTACAAAGATCCGCACAGTGGAAAAAGGTCAAATAAATGCATGAATTTCTTTGCGCGGTCATTTAGTGCCAGCCTCTGTTTTTGTTCACTCAAGTGGCACATTTAATCACAGATAATCAGACTTGCAGGCGTAAGAAGCGCTGACATTTCAGTGTATGGCCCTCTGATACAAGGAGTCATCAGACAGCACACCAAATCTCAGGATGACTCATGACTCTCTTCAGACAGACAGGATGTCTTCTAGGACAGAGCAAGCTACAAATATGAATACAGTGCAGAGTGTGTACAGTGAAAAGATACACAAAGACTACATTGTCATTTTTTATTATGATGATAATTATTACATGAAGCTCATGCGCTACAGCTGTGTTTGAAATCTCTCTTGTTGCATTTTAGATTCTGCTGAGTCTTTTTGTGGCTGTTATCTTGGACAATCTCGAGTTGGACGAAGACTTAAAGAAGCTCAAACAGGTAAATAAAAATTCTTTGAAGTTCTTTGTAGTACAGATTTTCAGTAGCAGATTTATGGGAAATAATCCTTTTGTTTGTAATCTATTGTTGTCATTGTACATGTTGCTCTTCACTTTGAGAATTACTTGCCAAGTTGCTACGCTGGTGTTGTTGCAGGCTACCTTTCTACTTGGCAGGTAAAACTTTGGAGATTACTTTATCGAGAGTTGCTCAAAATAAAATGTAGTTGTCCATCAAAGATGCAGTTGAGTTTAGCAAACGATAATTCAACGTAAACATAAGCTGGTGGCGGTGGAAAATACTCAGAGGAAATTCAAACAGCAGATTTATTATATTGGCCACCAACATCTTTATAGAAACCAGATTTGGACAGAAGCCAGATTTTTCTCATCAGTATGTCATTCCGTTGATTAAAAAAAAAAAAAGTTTCGACTTGGCTTGGGAGGTTTGAAACACAAGATAACTTCTGACATTTAAACATTTTAATAGTTTTATGGGTTATTTTATATACATTTGTCATGGATCCAAATTTAAAAAAAGAGTTCTACTGTTAGATGTTTCATTTGACCTGTTGTTTTACTAAATAAAAGGATAAAGCAACAAAAAACAGTTATATAGATAGATATATAAATATATGATTTGGGGGCTTTTTTTGTGGATATTTTTTCTTTAAAGCAAAAATGTCATTGTTTTATCAAATGTTTTTGTCCAAGTTTCAACCATCTATCTGTGGAGTTGAGGTTAAGCTAAAGAATTTGCTAAGACCTTCCTCCTAGGTTTGATTGGTATTTCTGTCCAGGATCTGTGCATTTCTGCAAATGACAGAAGGATTTTTACAAGCTTCTAATTTAAAAACATCTTATATCTCCATATTGTACTTGCAAAATTACTGTGGCTTTAAAATGCTGTGCTATGTGCATTTCTGTGGCACCAGCCTCATTCATGAGCAGGTAAATAAGAATTGTCTTTTGTCTCTTTACCTTTTCGCACATGACTCATCCCAAGTTCTTAGAAAAAAGAGAGAAAAAAAATCCCACTGAGCTTTTTTGCAGACTCACCAATGAACAATTTCAAATGCTCATAACGGTGCAGGTCAATTGTGTGGGCTGCAGTATAGACTCTCCATAAATTAAACACAAAAGAGTCAAGCCTTAGAAATGAAGTGCTGCTAAACACAGAGGAAAAGGGAACTCTTTTTTTTCCCCCTCTATATTTCAGAGACAAAAGAATATAAAAGAAAATGAAAACAGGAAAGTACATCAAGTAATGCATTTCAAAATGACATTTCTGCCTCCCCAACATATGAAGTGCTTACGGATTTGGCTGCTGTTTGACATTTTTGCTTGTTGTGACAAATACCAGTCCATTAGAAGCTAAGCGCTTTGTGTTTATTCTCTGTGATGAGTGACAAGGTTGAATTTTGGCTACATTATAAACAAGAAGGAGTATTTTTTATTCTGTCCTATTTAAGCCTCAGCTCTAAAAGTTGCCAATCAACTAAAAAAGTGTATGTTTAAAGAAAGAAAAAAGGGAAAGGCATGTATTCCCATACTAATGCAAAGTTCCTGATGCTGTGACCTCAAATTTAAAAAAGCAGTTTGTGTCATGAAAAGCAGATTAAGTGCTGCGGTGAGCAAAGTTTTGTCTGTGATGATTTAGGAAACCTAAAATGTTGGCAGTTTAAGGAATTGGTCTTCTGTTTATGTCCATTCAGAACCTAGAAGTAGCTAATCAGCTTGAATGTCGTCAGGGACACATGCTCAGATAATTATTGAGTACAGTCAGTGTGCCCTAATAGCTGGCTGACAGGCTTCACTTTGCTTGGACATGTTATTTCCCTCCCACAGCCGACTGATTAGCTGCAGTGACGGTAAAATTGCCTATTTTACAGGTGCTTCAATCATGGGTGCAGAAACTCACTATATATAAACCTCTGATGGTAATCACCCTCCCACAGAACAGGAATTTAGCAAACATTTAACGTTTAACAAATATAACAATTTTTCTACGAAATGCCTACCAGAAACCAATTACAGGGTTTGTAAGGCGGTATTTGTACCTGCTGCTTGATGCCTGACTTCACTAACTAATTTTTGTTCATATCAAAATCAGGTAAGCTTCAAATAAGTATCAAGTGAATCACTGTTTTTTTTAGCTAATGTATTTCCTTTGATAAAGATTTACACCAGATGCCAGTATTACAGGTGCTCTACAAAGACATCAACACAAATAGATATATTAATCATCTATAATAAGGTGAAATGACACAGGGAATCAGGTTGAGCATTCAGTGTGTTTCCTCAGTGGAGAACCTGCTCGCATTGGTCATTGCATCCAGTTCAAGTGATTACCAGGGCATTCTAGCAACTTCACTTTATTTCTTTGAAATCTGAGTTTCCTTGGCTGTGTGGGATCATTGTCATTTCAGACTTTTTATCAACAATTTGCTGGTGCATTGTTCTTTCAGTTAAATTAAATCAGTCGTTACACTTTTTAACACAAAACTCTAAACACTAATTTCTATTCTTTGCACATGGGTATTAGATAGATCTATAATTTTATCTAATAACCAGAAAAGTATCTTTAAGATAACGGTAACATTGTATATGTGCTCAAATCTGCTTCCTGTTTCATGTGTGGGAAGAATATAATTTCTAAAACCAAATATACTAAATCATCTTAGATAACATCATAGTCACCACAATGTACTAATTGAGCAAACATCATGTGCACAGTCACAGGTGGCCCAACGACTACCTGTTTATTTACAGTCTACGTGTCAAATAGAGGTGAAAACATATGTGCAGTCAGGCTTACAAGGCTGACCTCTATACCACAGCAATAGATGATACACTTACTGCTCAGCATGATAATAATCAAAGCAGGACAGAAGGAGCTAATCAGAACAGAACCTAGCTGTGGGCTGTAACTTGCCAACTTACACACATTTTATGAAATAACACCATTATAAGTAAAAGAAACATCACTGAACAAACGGCTCTCACTGCATCCTACCTATAATATACTCATTCACTTTGAGGTTTTTCACAATTTTGTCATATTAGAACCACAAACTTTATATTTATGTTTCATAGGCTGAGCGTTGAATTTAGTGTGGTTCATTTTGATTTGATTATTCTAGGTTTCATTTTACTTCTGTGTTTTTTTGCTTTCTAATGTTCCTCCTTTATGTCAGTGTCTCACTTTAACAGATGTTCCCCATCTGTTCATTCCATCACCTATCCTATAATCAAAGCCTCCACTATAAATACTTCTTGGTTCAGTTACTCCCTGTTGTCCTCACCCTGCTTTTTCCACTTCATTGAAATGTGTTTATTCACCACACTTCTGTCGCTTCTGTCTACATTTGTGTCCACAAAAACAAAACAAACAAAAAAACACGATATAATGTGTCTGTAAGGAATTGCATTTTTTTTCTTTTTTAGATTTCATGAGGTAGATAGACCAACACAAGGTGGTCCGTAACTGTAAGGTAGAACTGCATGTCACAAATCTGGTCACAGATTACAACCACATAAGCAAAGAGAAAATGTTTGGAGTTTACCACAAGCCATGCTGGGAACATATGCTTCTTTCCCTTCTCTGTTATTCTCTATTTGCTGTTAGCTAGAGACCAAAAAATACCCCAAAATACATTGAAGTTGTTGGTTGGAATGTGAAAAAATGTGTCAAAATTCAAGAGGGATAACTTTATAACAAACAGCATCTGTGACAAACTAATACATCAGGTCTGTCCTTCTCACATGCACCCAAGAAAATGTAGGTGCCAATGTGCAGAAGGACAGTCCAATAATGATTTTTTATTGCACCAGTTAAATAAAAACAAAATGGGCACAAAAAGCAATCTAAAAACGGAAAGAGCTGCAATTTTTTTGTGTGTGTGGCAAGTGTTAAATATTTATTCTTATTTGAAATTCAAGGTCATCTTCCAGAGGGCAAAGAATAGGTATGTAAAAAATATCCTGGCAACCACCTCTGGTATTCCAAATAAATTGGCATATATTTTGACACGCCTTTATTTCTCTATTCCAACAACTTAGTGAAACTTTAGTCATGCCTTATAAATATAAACTGAGTTCAGTTGGGGTCAGTTGCAAGATGCTAAGCTCATATGTGCATTAGCTGCTGTTTTTGGTTATTTTTGGACGTCCTGGTTGATTCTTCAGTACCCACTTAGTAGGCCAGCCACTCCCAATGGGAGGTTTACTATTGTTTTATGTTTTCTCCATCTGAAGCAATGGCTCTCACTGTCGTTTCCTGGTGTCCCAAAGCCTTAGAAATGACTGTAACCATTTCCAGACTGACTGATGTCGTTTGTGTTGCTTTTTGAAAACTTTTAGCTTGCATCATGTTATAAGTTAACATTTTATTTAAGGAGTTTCAGACTAACTCCTTTTAGTCTGAAAGTCTAGGACTAATAAGGCCTGTGGATAGTGAAACTTAATTAAAAAAACATATTTTAAGCTCAGGTAATACATGTTTTTAATTCCTGTACTGACTCAGGTTATTGTTTTCTAATTTTTCAATTTTGTAATTAAAAAAAAAAAAAACGACCAAAAAACAAGAAATTTGTAATGATGCAACTTTTATTCACATAAAATTTCAACCGGACACACGTGTGAAACGCGTTTGTGTCTAGTTGAAATAAATTTATTGCTGCACCCTATAACGTTATCGCTGCGGCTAGGCTAGGGTAACCCTAAACCTGCTGCTTTTGCATTTACCTGATCAAATTAATAACAGCTTTTATATCACTCCCACCCAGTAACAAACATTTACTTCAGCCTGGTCCATGTATGCTCAGTGGCGCAGTGATGAGTGAAATCAGGGTAAATGAGTTGCCAAGCAACACGTTTTGTTCATGTCATTCTGTATGCCATAAACATACAGGGGGACATAAACTATCTGCAATGTTTCTCTCACAGTGGCCAGTAATGGTGTGTGTAGGATGTAGGTGGGCGTGTGTGTTTGTGTGTGTGCGTACAGACAGGTGTAAGGTTGGGAAACTCGACTGTGTCCAGTCATTTTACTAATTCTAAAACGGTATCATCAATAGACCTTGCAGGTAAAGATATCTGTCACAGTTTGTGTGTTGATTGCAGCCTGACCTGCATCTGTCAACTCTGACAGGCCATTTGTCTTTATTTGATGGAAACACTACGAGCTCTGAGACTCTAGAAGTTTTGCAACTCTTCTCTAAAGTGCTTTAAAAAAGTATTTAATGTTTAATAAGTCTGTAAATAACATCACAGACTCTCACGCTGACAGAGGTTTGACATTTGGCCACTCAAAGACATTTAAAGGCTCTCCTTTAAAAGTGCTCCTTAAAAATTAAGTCTGGGTAAGTCTCATGGTGAAACCTTAGACTTTGTTTACAGCCATGATGGTGACACCACCATGCTTCTTCAGCATGCCCTGTTGCTTACCTAATCCTCGATGAAATCTGCACACATATTTAAACTCTTCACATCACACTTTTATAATTTACTATTAATTCTTTACCTGTATTTTCTTTTAAACAAACTATTTATAACAATTAAAAATGCTTTAATGTAATAACAAGGGTTGATGAATGCAATAATCATTCATGTGAAGTAATTTAAATATGAGCTTTTTTTTATCTGTCTGTTTTTGTCCAGCAGACATTGTCAACACTACCATAAGAGGTGGTAAAGCACCATGTTGAGCACTGACAACATATGTGCATGTGTTTGTGTCTCAACACCTTTAAATAAGTGTCTGTCTATTTTTGCAGCATCTATCAAATCACAACATAATTGTTGATGTTGGTTTTTGGTATATGTGATAATTTTAAAATATACACCAGTTCCCCATTTAATATTTGAGAAGAAATGGGTCTGTTTTGCTGTTGTGGATTAGATTGTTAAATTGTTAACATTGTTGTCTGCATCACATCGTGTCAGAGAGAGAACAGTTCTGCAGTAAAGCAGGATTTCAATTTTACTTCAAAATGAAGACAAAAACCTTATAGTTTAAATTTTTCAAATCTGTCTTCAGAAGGTTGTATTAGCAATGAGAACACTTAACTTGATTAGAATGGTTAGCATTGCTAATTTTAAACATCCATGTATGTGTGTATTTTCTGTACAGTCTCTTTCTTGTACTGTAGAATTCTGAACACTGACAGTATTTCCTTATCCTGCATGTTCTGCAACAGGCAGAAAAGGAGTCTTAATAAAGATAAAGCAGAGCAGTTTTTGTACGCCTAAATATGAGCCGGCTTCTACCATTATAAGAATGAAGTAAATTCATGTTATACAAGAATCAGCTTCTTTTTGATATGCTTAGAATACTTTAGGGTTTTATGTTTAGGTCTCTCTGGTGTAAGAAACAGTTTGTTGTGCTTGATTTTTTGAGCTGCATAGCTTTGAATTTTATTACACTAATTTGATTACAGTCTTGCTTTAAAATACGCCCCAAAGCACACATTACATGTGTGCTTGAGGTATAATCATTAGTAACAAGGAAATTAAAAAAGGGATGTGGCAAATTACCAGCTGGTTTATTTCTCCCTACTGAAGAGAGAATATAAGTAGCAATAATTTCTCAATGGTCTTCACACTTTCATGAACACGCAAACACACCTCTCTGCGTGCATTTCCTAATCATCAACACTGATTTGGTATAATGCATTTATTGTTTGGAATTGAGTTTGCTCAAAATCTTTAATGAAATAAGGCCTTGGGCAGACAGCTGGGAAAACAGAAGTGACAGGAGGAATTAGACAGAGGTACAGAAATTTCACCATAAGAGGACAAAGGCTCATCTGCTTTCTATGTGGGGTTTTTTTTTCTGCTCATGTCACTTTAAATATGATTTCAAAACATTTATTTTTCACTGACAAAATAAATGTTTTTAAAAAGCACATCTCTCTAAAAAGATAAATAACAGCTGAAGACGAAGGAACTATTTTCTGAACACTTTCACTTGTAGTCAAGCATGTGACACATCTAAGGTTATCTTCATCACAAGGACTTCAGACGATGTAGAATATTGGGAACGACAGTCAGCCAGGCATGGAGGGGAAACAACTTCATAGAAACCATGAGTGCAATGCAATATTCATTCCTTCCCGTCACTGGCTGGTGGACTTTGTAGTGTGCAAGACTGATTGCCCATCTCCACCCAACAAATCATTCCTGCCTACAGCGCAGGAGAGGACCACAGGGTGGTGCGAGACTGAGGAGAAATCTTTTAACCTGTGCCAGGAGATATCAACCAAATAGGAGAGGATGTTTACCCCTGAGGCCACTCATGATGGTAATAATGTGTGTTTGTGCCCATGTGAAATGAATTGTCAGGAATGTGACAAATTTGTATCTACAGTTTGCACACACACACACACACTGCTCTTTGCAATATCTGTGTGGTTGTCTGACAGTAGAGTTGTTAGAGAGTCACACAGCTCCTTTGGCCAGGTAAGAGGAGTCATGAGAAGCATCTTTTTTTTAATTTAGATTCAAATGAAGATTTCTTTAGCCAAATTTATGCACACAAAAACATGACTTTTTTTTTTTTCATTTTGCTTCACCGACATTTTAAATATAACTCTATAAATTTAGTTTGAAATAAAAAAAAAAAAGATCTTTATTTTAAGTTAATATGTGTATATACAGTGTTATTAATAAGGAGTCATGGTCAGTGCAAATACACAAAGTACAGATTTGGGCACCCTGGCCGTTGAATGTTCTTCAGTCGGACAGCCAGTGGGAAGGAAGTGTTTGTGGCAGCTGGTTTTTGAGAATAACACCATGTAGCACAGACCCAAAGATAAAAGTCTTAACAGTTTGTGTCTAGGACGTGTGCACTCTGCAGAGATGCTAGCTGTCCTTTCCCTGACCCCTGGCTAGGGAAAGGACAGCTATAGTGTCCCCTGGATAGTGGGAACGTCACCCTTGATGATCAGCTCAGTAGACCTGATTGTATATTTCTGTCTAACGCAAACTTGCTTGAAGTTGAGTTGCAGGTGTTTCTGACTGTACTAGTAGACTATCAAATCCACCTCTTGTCTGTACGCAACTCAAAGTGTGAGGCAATGCAAGGGGGGAAAGTAACCTTCACACATTTATTTGTCTGGCTTTGAACTGTTGTGCTGAAGTTGGTGAAGCTGGTGGGAGCAAGTTTGCTAAAATCTATATCAACAAAAGTCCTTAAGTCGGTCTGCACAGGCTCTGACGTAAGAGGGGGACACACTATGAGGTCCTATATCTTTCCTGATTTTCTGCTTCTGAAAGAGCATATTTACATCTTCCTCAGAAATCTTTGGAGACTTTTCTGAGAGGGAGGGGTGGTTGCTGCATGTAGAGCTTTTGTGTCAAAGTGAGATTTGGACGAATTGGTGGGAGGTGTGAACGGCTGCTTTTCAAACCTACAGTAGAAGCTGCTGAAGTTGTCTGCCAGACGAGGGTTCTGCTGAGGTTTGGCCAGTCCAAGCTGATGTTGGGTCGTCTTGCTTATAAGGAAGGGGCAGAGAAGAGAAAAAGCTAGAGAGAAAATCTAAGTATTATGCATTTGCCTCATCTTTCTAGTTCTATTTTGTTCTGCCGTTCATTTTTTCCAAGCAGTTTTTTGTTCTAAAGAAAGAAAGGGATGACTTAGCTGCCAACCGTTGTTGCTTCATAATTGACCAGTAAGAGAACAGGTTTGCTAAAAAAAAAAAAAAAAAAACGGGAGACATTTACAAGTTCACCAACAATATCACACTTTCCATGTGGTCGATTTCCAGATACTTTGATTTGATTTTGTCTCACAGCCTGAATTAACTGGAGACATGTTTTGACAAGTCGAACATATAGTTGAAATAACTTTTCACGTCCCTGTGCTTGCTCTGACTACATTGCACACAGCAAAAATGATACTAAAAATAGTTAACTTTAAGTAATTTTTCTTCAGTAACAACATCTACATTGAGGAGCGCTGTTGTTAGCTTATGATACTCTAAGCTAATACTGATACTATTTAGGTATGGTAGTTTACTGAGAAGATTTTATAATATTTAGTGTCTGATTGACTCTTCATCTATCAGTCTTTGTGCATCTCTAATCCGAAAGCAACGAGTCTGCTGAAGTTACTATAATGTGTGCTTTATTACATGAATGATCACTCTTTATGCTTTTTAATGTTTTTCTGAGCTACAATTGACATTGTGTGATTTTAACATTCAATCTATGTCTTTGCCACAATCTTAACCAAGCGATGTATTTAAACGGTTTGACCAGACGACAAATTAATACTTATTTCTACAGTAATTACAGGAGATTTTCAGATTGTCTTTGACATCTAGAGAAGTAATCTAGAATCAATCAGATGAACTGTTGTGCTGAGTAGCTTGTACCATCTAACCATACTGCCATCTAGTGCAAAGCCTACACATGTGAATGTTAAATTAAAAACTGAGATTCTTTATGTATTTATGGGCAAAAATGCTAATTGCTGCATGTTTTTTTTTTAAAATGTCTGTCTTCTCTTTTGTTTCTCAGTGATGAATTATGATGATAGCTTAAAATCCCATGATATCAGTGTCAACGGAAATGACTGAGTGAGGCTTCACCACCTTCTGCACATCCTTACAGAAACACCATGGGGAACCAAACAAACCGCAGACTGAGGGTTTGATGTGGTGCAGGGTAAATTAGATTGCGGCCCCAAGTGTGTCTGGCAAGTCATGTTTTGAATGGAAAGAGCCGCAGCACTGACAGCGTGTGGTTGTCAGCTAAGTTGCGTCTGTCATCTGGTTCCATATTTGTAAAAGGGGCATGGTAGGATCTGACACTTCGTTGTTACATATCAGAGGAAAGAGAGCGATAGAGTGAGCTACACAGGCTGGAGGAACAGAAAAATATGTTAAATAGGAGGTAGGGAATAATTAACACAACGAGTGGGAGCATGGATAGGAACAAGCTGCATTGTCAGGATTTCACAGCTGTGACAGGAAACAGTCGCACTGAGGCAAACAAATAATGTCTCTAATTGTAATTTCTAATTCCTTTCAGTATTAATGCATCACACTCATGTGGAAGTATATTAGATATTGGTGCGTGCGTTATGCTGCAGCATCCATTTATTCAACATGTTCTACAATGAATATTCATTTTGTTCAGCAGAATTCAGTTTGATCAAATGCATTATGAGGTGATAGCATTACGGCCTCCCACCATGGTTTTCATGATTTATGAATTAAACTGAAAGCCTGCCCTCCATTTATGTTATTTAATGGACTAAGGGCTTATTTGAGGATTTGACAGAGGAGAAGAATAGGAATGAAGACCGAGGGAGCAGAGAAGAAAGGAGCATACCCCTTGGAGAATCCCAGTACAATGTGTTCTTATCTTTTCAATGTCACTTTCAGTTTTCGTTTGGAAGATTTCCCGACCCTATGCTGGTGCCGAAACTGTCTTTACAGTCCACAGTAATGCAAAGACACATCTCCTTTAGAAATAAACTAGTTAACTAAAGTGTTTTTTTACATTAAAGATTCCTAGTGTTTGTTAAAACATGGCCAATTTCTCCTTGTTGGATTGGTGTAACTTAGATTTATAGGCTGACTTTCTAACACACAACCTTTCACCTCCAATCAAATTTTCGATTGGATTGAGAGTTGGACTTTGCAATGCGACTTCAAACATTGACTTTATTGTCCTCAAGTAATTTTGAAACCGTATACTTTTGGTTGTCATTCATTTATACCCATTTCTGCCAACTCATTAAATTATTGGCAGTTGTCTTGAGATGTTGCATAAATATGTATTAAAATGTTTTTTTTTTTAAATAAATATTTACTTTCCTCATAATGGGATCTATTTTTGAAGGTACATCGGTCTCCTGGTGAAAACAGGAGACTGTACTCAGCGCTGTACTCCACTATCAGGATTGGGTTCTCAGAAATATAGACTTTCTCTGTTGACTTCAAATATAACGGTGATCATTACAGCACACTTCAATTTTAGCTTTGTCAGATCACTGAACATGCTTCCCAAAATCTGTAAACTATAATCTGCTTTTTTTTTTTTATTCTGCTTTTTGACTAACGGCTTCTTCCTCTCTGAGTGGTCTTTCAGCCTCTATTAGTTTCAGATTCTTTTAGCTTAACTGCTTCAGTGTTCATCAAAAATCTGCAACTCCAGTTCTCAAGTGCCATTGTTCTGCAACGTCTGGTTGCATCCCTCCTCCAACACACCTGAAAGAAACAAACAGTCTTGCATGTAATTCAGCCTTTTGATTCAAGTGTGTTGGAGCAGGGATGCATCCAAAAGTTGCAGGACAAAAGGCACCCGAAGACTGGCGTGACAGACATCTGGCCTTTAGCTTTACCGAATTTATTTATTTATGTATTTGGAGATGAACGCACACATTTTGCTCTAATACCGACCTGATATTCTAGGTCATTTAAATGTTTTTGTAATGTTGTACAAAACAGCAGCGTGTTTGAAGTGTGATATAAAACATGTACCTCCAGTTATTGGAACTGGAGGCACACGTCTTCACCTATTTAAATATTTGACTTTGGTCACAGATAAAGTTTAGTCAAATCCTGTGCCTGTATGCGTGTATAAACTAAAGTAATTGTGTTTCATTCAAGGATTCTTTCTTTTGTTTATGCCAGTTTACTGGCATCATTTTTGATTAAGAAAATAGGAACATCTTTGGTACTTGAAGTTGTTTTTGGTATTTGGAACAGCTATCAGAGGTTTATGGGCTGTGTGGCTTTACAACAGCTCCAAAGCATGGCTCATTACCCAGCTAATGTGAGGAGAGGGTGACCCTGCTGACTCGCTCTCAGCTCTCTGTCCCCTGGGCTCTACAGCTATGCTATCCCCAGGGCTAAAGGAAGACAGCGAGGAAATGTTGAGTCAAGAAAGGTCAAAGTGAATCACACGCACGTTTACATGTCTGCATAATAGAGGTTCATTGTTTAGAAAGGTTAAAATCCTACATCATACATCGAAAAATAAGATAAAGATGTGTACTTGCAAAATGTCCAGTCTGTGATCACATAGATCCACATCCTTACATATAAACAACTCCCGTCTGGATGTGTTGATTAATGTGTTGTTTTGCTAGGCTCTGATGGCTGAATGGTAAAATGCAGATGACTTGACCGGTATGTACGCACACGCCTACAGGCATTCAGCTTATCTGTGTGGGCGGCAATTTCGTAGGCGGCTGTTCAGCAGTTCCACATTGTTTCTGCTGGCTGGTCTCTCAAATATTCATTTTCCATGTTTGTGCATACAGAGGGTCCTTCTACAGGACCATGGGGATGGTTTGGAGGGCTTGTTCTGCGTGATTCATGGATTATACACATGGCTGTCAAATAAACAGCTAATGCTTTTTTACTCCTGTGTTTTAGAGTACTAATGACCAATTCTTAAATGTTGTACTGTTTCCATGTTGTGTTAGTAATGTTCAATGGGTGGATGAGTCGTTTGAAGACTGCACTATGCTCTACAGACTTTTTTGCTAAAAAAAAAAAAAATCAAGCCATATGTTAAATCATGCATTAGTTATCATAAATTTTAATTATTTTCCATAAATTAATTCTACTTCACAGATTCTGTATCCATTGTTTCGGTACTCTGATTGCTAACAGGTGCATCTCAGTGAATTTGAATATCCTGAAAAAGGTAATCTAGTTCGCCAGTTCAATTATGAATTTTCTCCAGACGTTTTAATTGAGTGCTGCTTTATGCTCCTTTCAATGCTGTGGATTTCCATCTTCCTTATGGACACTTTTTTCTTCCAATATTTTTTATTTCTCTTAATAACCTATCCTTATGCTTGTACATTGCACTATGCAAACAGCCATTTTGTCTAGCAATAATCAATGTGACTTTCCTCTGACTAAAGGTCATTAATGACTGTCTTCCAGACATTTGTGAAGCCAGCAGTCGTCACTGTGGCTGCAATGACCATGACATGTTCATCACATAACATTGTGTGTTTCGTAAGTCTTTGTAAGTTACAATTTTTTGTAACTGAATTTCAGCTGAAAGGCGTAAATATTAATATTAACCAAACTCCCTAAATACTTGGAAGTCCATCATTATGTGTGCAGTGACTTTACTTTTCATATCTACATATTTTTCACTTTAATAAAATACTTAAGTTTTAGTAAGAATTATGTACTTTTTATTAAATTTATCATGTGTGGAAATACACATTAACATTTGCTGGAATTATACATATAACTTGTAAAAACAACTTGAGTTTGGCATTGAAAATGGGAGATTCATTTAAATTCATTTAATAAATTAGTACATGTACCTCAGGGTTATTTAAATATTTTAAAAACTAAACGCATATGAAAAAAAAAAATCTCTAATTGAAGTTTAATAATAAAAATAGTTTGCAGCATTTGATTGATTAATTTGCACAGCAGTTCAACTTCTGACATATTATTTAGAAAGGAGCAGCGGTGGCTCTTCATACCGAATCCATGCACAAAAACTCAAACCTGTAATATGTTTCAGCACAAAACTGAAACTAAATAATTTGAATATTTTTTCCTTGAAACAAAATGCATGTTTTTAATAAACAGATATGTAATAAATTATCTATGTTGGATTATATGATTATAATTTTTAAACAATTGTTATTTAGTTGGTGAATTATAGCACCTTTGGACCTCCATAATAAAGGTTTAAAATCCAATTGATGTAATCTGTCTGAAAAATAGAGTCACTTACTTACACACATAGTGTGTTTGTCATATGATAAAATAAAAGGTTAGTGATGTTATTATTATTCTGGTTATTATTCAAGTTGTAAAAATGAAATTTCACATAAAATTCAATATCATCAATAGCATCTTTTTTGTGTTCTGTAATCATGGCTCCTTTCATCAAACCTACTCTGACCCTACTGACCTTTCGCCTTACTGAATTTGGTACAATGCTAATGGTTAATGTTTGTCAGCGCCACCTAAGTCATGGTCTGAAAATCCATGAAAAATCCTGAATGAAGAGCTTCCTAGCTCAGTGGAGCCTGAAATTGGCTTAAATGGAGGGGGAAGTGGTGGACGATCACCTGAGTGAGTCTTAAGGCAAAACACATTAGTCTTGCTTCCATTGTTACGCCGCTGTACTTGGAATTTCTTTGATGGCAGGAAATGTCATACTCGGGTTTTATCGGCTTTTCACTGATGATTCCAAGAGAAATAAAACTCCTGATTGGAGCAGACAACTGTAATACAAACATCCGGTTAGAAAATACACATCACATGCACTCATACACTTGGAAACATGCATTAAGTCTAAAACTTAGTGAAAAATATTGTATTATTATATCAGTGAGTCAGAACAATACTTTAGATTTTAGTGATTGTGTTTTTATGTGGCAAGGCAGATTATCCAGCTGGAGGGTAGCTCTTCCATCTGATGCTTCTTCTGTGATGTTTGTGCTGCTTCATAGCAAGATTGTATGTCAAAATCATTTCTATATGAATATTGGCACACAGGATCTTTTTAAAAGAACAGTATTTATAAGCTATGCAGAGCATATCTTAAGCAATTTAAACATTTAGTTTTTATTATTATTCATGCTGAGTGCAGCAAGGTGTCTACAATCAGTAATATATTTTATTTAAATTGACAAATTATTTTTTGTGAAATAGTTCAAGCTCAGTCCGATGAGAAGTGATACTCTCAGTATAGTGTCATGGGTTAGACTTTGATTTTGGCTGTTTCGGAGTAAAGGAGTCTGTGTAAAATACACACCACACTTTTCAGATTTTTATTTGTTTAAAAAAAACAAAAAAACTTTATGAATCATGGATAATTTTCTCTTAGACTGAATAGATTTGCATTATTTCTGGTATGTCTTTTATGTGAAAAGTTACACAGAATATAGTGACTTTGTTATATCCCAAAATGCAAAAATGAAAAAGAACAACATAACATTTAAACATAAAGCCAGATTAGTGGGGAATAAATCTTTCAAGTGTGTTGTTACATAATCTTTATATGTCGCTGTAATGTCTGTAAACCTTGTAGAAACTAAGTATTGGGGCTACAGCTGAGATACAATTCTTAAAACGGGCTTTGAGTAAGTTTCTGTCTGGGATCTGCATCGTAAAATTCTTTGTCAATTGTACAAAGAACTAAGAAGTTCTGTTGCGTATGTTTTATTCCCTTGTGCAGCAGACTTGTATTGGCACATAACATATTTTTTGGTGCAATGTTTGTGCTATCTGGAAATAAAGACCCACGTAGATCAAAGGCAGTAAAAGCCCCAAAAATTATATCTAGGATCGCATGCATTCTAAAGTTTTGTGAGGAATAAAATAGAAGGATTGATAGAAGCTGACATTTTTAGAGAACTGGAAGCTTAGGGAAAAATATGGTTGCAGTAAATTTGAAACACTTCACACGACACAGAAAGCTTGGCTGTGTTAGAACATTCCTGAAGATAAAAGCTTTCTTTCTCTGAATTGGCAGAATTGATCATGACTTGTTTGAGAAGGAGAGCAATTTTAATTAATGTGTGTGTGTGTATGCGTGTGTGTGTGTATGTGTGAGGTACATGAGGTACATGTGCATGATTGTTATTTGTGTGTTTCAAGTGGTAGAGGAAGCATTTAAAATGCCTGCCTCATTGCTAGATCAGGACTGTAGAACAAATAAGCCCATAATTTTGCTCGAAATCTAATTTCAGCATGATGGCACAGGGGGAGCAGCAGTGAAGGGCCTTGATAGTATGAAACAGAACAACATCAATTCCAGACATGGCATTTGTTGTCAGAGAGCGTTTCTCAAAATGTATATATACGTAAGGTGAGGTGCAAAGCGTCTCAGCATTTCAAAGCATGGTATTTTTTTTCTCTGTTGTTTATTTATTTAGAATCTTAGACAGTTTAAGAGAGGCTTTATTTTAAGCATTAGTTTGCATTACATCAAGGCACTTTATGGCACAGAGTGAGCCTCTTGACTCTGCTCCTCATTTCTCTTTGGCTGGGCCCTTCTGTTTTGAGATCGAAGTACTCAATAACCCTTAAATGCATATTATTGCTGTAGGAGACAGCATACAATAATTAGCCTTAGACATCCTGCATGCATGCATAATAAAATGTTTTCAGACAAGCACTTTGAAAACTGAAAATATAATCTAGTGGAGTATTATTCTGGAACATTTATATGTCACTCTTCTGCAGTTTGGCCATGGCTGCTCCCAATGCTAAATCCACCCATCCATATTCTATGCTTGCTTAATCCTTGTATGGTTGTGGTGTTCTGGTGACCGCTTTCAGTGGCCAATGGGAAGCCTGATAAATCCTTTATTTGGAATATATTCAACAAAATGGCTTTGTTGTTAAAACAAAATAAGAGTCAGGCAGACGTTAAGACATATTATGTCCTCTCCCTCCTAAATAATCCCTGAGCTTGAACATATGGATTCTCTTCAGATTTTATTTTATATATATATATATAAAGAGCTGTTGCTTGCATTGTTGTTCCATTGCATTTTGACGTTCTGATGATCCAGTCAGTGATTACACTGGAAGACAATGTTTCCATTTATCCTATTTACCAATAGGTAAAGAAGCATTACAACTAACAGACAATGACAGACAAAGCTGGTTTATGTTTTTGTTGTTTTTTTTTGAGTAAACCTGTTAACACTTTTATGAGCCAATGGTAAGGTCCAAGACCTTTTTTTTTTTTCTGGGACTCTCTTCATCGAGTTTAATTTCTGCCTTCATCTCCTTACACCATGCCTGTATCTCTGCAGCCAGAATATAGACAGAAAGCTTAGGCAAGCAGATGCTGCTGCATAATTCCATCTTCACAGTGTGCCACTCACCCACTCGGGGCAAAAAAGAAACTCCCACATTTTTGTCTGCTAGAAGCAGGAATCCGATCGACAGACCTTCATTTCCTCATTTATGTCTCTCCTGCCGCTTGCAGGTACACTCCACTCTCATTCGGTAACTTGAAATCAAATAAGTGCAGAGAAATTCTTCCGTGCACAAATATAATCATTTTGCACACAACTCTTACTGGGAGACATTCATTAAGTCCACTCAGTATTTTTCCCGACTGTTACCTTCTCTGAACGATATGCCGCCAATCACTATTGCTCTAAATTTAGTTCACTTTCAGGCCCAATCAGCAATGCATCATAGGATATCTCCAGGCACCCAGACACTGAACACCTGCAAGGGAATTTCAATCAGCCTCCCCCATAAGTAATTAAATGGAAATAATTGGTTTCATTTCCTTTGTCATCTTTTTATTCCACCATTGTGTGCCAGGGCGCACACGCACATTATTCTGTTGCTTCCTTTTTCTGTTCTCCATTAACCACTCCAAAGTAATCTCTCTTTTTTTTCTTTTGTTGCCATCTTCCCCCTATTATGAAAAGTAAGTGGGATCTCATCCTCTGTGTGGTTGTCTGTATTGTACGTAATGTGTGTGTCGTAGGTAAGTGTGTTGCTGCCATCATCAGGCAGAGGAATAAAGCTGCACCTTTACAACTGAGAGACATTCTCGCTCCCCTTTTTTTTATTATTACTATTATTCATACGTACTGAGGATAATTTGAGGTTTTCAAAAATCCCAAATGTTCCTGCTGTCTACACTTGAGCTGATTCTGTCCCTTTTTCCCTTGTATCTTGTTTAAATCCCTCTCTTCTCCTTGCAGTGGTTGCGTCATCAAGGTTGATTTCACCATTTTACAGAAGCTTTTCATGCAGTTCTGCTCTGAATGTGAGTTGACACCCCACACTCCTTTTCTCCCGTCAGCTCAAGCAAAGCGAAGCCAACGCAGACACCAAAGAGAAGCTCCCTTTACGACTCAGGATCTTTGAAAAGTTCCCCAACAGACCTCAGATGGTGAAGATCTCAAAGCTGCCATCTGATTTCACTGTGCCCAGAATCAGGTATTCAATCACGAATACAATGTCTTACAAAATATTAACTTTGAGTTTTTTTTGCATTAATACCTTGTTACAGCTAAAAACTCTAGTTATATTCCATTCTGGTTTCATGCCAGCCAACACCAGTCTTGTGGTCGCGGTTAAAATGTGCAATCGGTGGATACAAAAGACTTCTGAATGTCTCGACCGTGTGCGGACAAGTTTGTGGCCAGGAGGGTTTTAATGTTGAATATGTGCAATAGGTTTTTATGCATGGCTTTCATAATCATGTTTTATGTGCTCAATAGCAGTTTTGACATTTGTTAATCATATTCAATTGGGTCACTTTTTCTGCTGTATTATGCACATGCAAGCTGTATAACATCCGTTTGTGTGTGCGCCTGTTGTGCAAGTATTAGTGGTGCGACACAATTAAATATCTTTGTTGTTGAGTTCCACAATTTGTTGCTAATTATTCAATAATTTAGCAACAAAAGGGGTTTTGATTAAAATTAGATTGCATTTTTTTTTTCAAAAGTTTTAATTGGGTTTCTAATCATTTTTTGAAGAAAATTAACCCCAAAGGGCCAAAAAAGTTGGTATTGTTTGTAGACATCGATTGTACGCCAGACTTATAGTTGTCCCAGAAACACAATTCGAAGGTTCCAGTTCATTGTTATTTTTTCTATGTAAAAAAGAAAAATGCAATTAATTGCATATTAATTGCAATTAATTTGCAATTAATTGCATATTAATTGCAATTAATTTGCAATTAATTGCATATTAATCTGTGTAATTAATACAGCAAAATGAGCATGATAACATTGTCCTTGTAGGTATTTATGTTAATGTGTGAAGGGACAAGCAGATGGAAAGAGGCTTTGGAATATAATCTGACATATTTACAAATGCTGTGTATCTGTTCGTTACACTGTTCCTGTTAAAAATAAATACATTTTGGGAAAATCTGAAATTTTACCTGAACACACCATCCTTTCTGTGAAACATGAAAGGGATGGTGAAGCATCCATTTAAAGCTAAATTGCAATGGTTTAGATCTTGAGCATATTCATGTGTTAGACTGTCCATTCATTGACTATTTGAGTTCTATATTACAATTTCTTTTTCCAGAAATTAAAACGACATCAATTTTTAAAAATGAACAAACATTGTCACCACTTTCCCAAAGTCGTCCACATTATATTGCTTAATATAAAATACAAAGAAAGAAAAAGGGAAAATGTTTCATATTGTCTCTGTGCAGATAGAAAACCATTCATGTCGAGGCCCATTTGTCACACAGCTTTTAGCAGGGGAGCTGAATTCCATCATGCACAGCAGACTTCATAATAAGTCGTATTATTAAGTTAGTGATTAGTGCACAGCTGGATTTTTTTTTTTGCTTGGTATAGAGAGCACCAGCAGCCCATATGTTGGGCTTCTGCGGCAACAGCTTCCACTGATGTATTTTGCAGATGGATTTGCTCTAACACAGTTTAGTCTTTTAATAAATCTGTGACCATTTTCTTTACCTCTGTATGTGACTGCCATGAGTTGCAAACTGTTAATAACATCACTGTTATTTGTGTTTGCTGTGAATTGTAGAGAGAGTTTTATGAAGCAGTTTATTGATCGTCAGCAGCAGGATACCAGCTGTTTGTTCCGCCGTCTCCCTTCAGCTTCATCCTCCTCCTGTGACCACTCCAAACGATCAGCCATCGAAGACAACAAGTATATTGACCAAAAGGTAGCTACGCGTGCTACTTCTAATTACGCATCATGTCCTCCCCTTGTTATTGTTTTTTTTTTTTCTCTCAAACACACAGAGACACATATACAGGCTGCATTAAAGGTATATAAAGATGAATGTTCTGTGTCCAGATAGAATAGATTCTATCACAGGGTTCCTATGTTGTCTGATAAAAGTTAGGAGTTGGATTTAAATATAATACGGGTCTGGATAAGTATGGATAGGATATTTAACATGCAATTTCCACATATCTCTGTTCCACCAATGCATTAGTTTCCTCACCATCTATGATCATTAAAGTCCACAGAAGTGTTGAATTAAGGCATTAAGAACGTTGAACAACTTCGATAATGTTCCTCAATAACTTCCACACAATGTCTGCAGCTATACGTTTGGCAGCTATGCGTTTGTCAAACTTTCAGGTCATGCCCACTCACGCTTTGCTCTCTCAGCTTCGCAGATCAATTTTTAGCATTCGTGCCCGCAACCTCTTGGAGAAAGAGACGACAATCAATAAAATCCTACGGTAAGACACAGCCCTATCATCACAGTAGGTGTGGGGTTTGGTGTTTTGATGTGATGCTTTATTCTAATGTTTATTGATCATTACATCACACAATTTTGGCTTTACATTTTTTTTTTTTTTTTTTTTACAAAAAAACGTATTTTGTGTGTGAGTTTTGCATGCATCAGCTGTAGGAGAATGATTTTAAGAGATTGACTCCTACACACTGTTAACCCTGTAAAGTAAATGTCATTTAGGGATTATAGTTTGTCTTTGCAGTGCCCATTGTCAAAAGGCTAAAAGAAAGCAGTTGGCTGCATTGGCATTTTAATTTTAAAGGAACTTTCTATGTGCATACAGATGTCTGTAGAAGTGGAGGTACAAATAAAACTTTTAAATTATGATATAATTTAGGTTTAGATGTTTTTCTTTGAAGGAAACTTTAAAAATATATGTAGACAAGCTGAGCATGTTTTGACCAAGGCACATTGCTTGTCATTTTTAATGATGTCAATCATTGAGACTTGTTTTCACTAACTTGAATGCAGACCAGGTTTAACAAAATGACACAAAGAAAATGTATTTGATTCTTTACCAAGACACCTAAAGCAAACAAAGATTATATCTGCAACTATGGAGGAGGATGAGGCTTGACGAAATGATGATTCTGGGATAATTATTGAGATTTATTCGAACATTCTGTGGCAGTTTAGTCAAAAAGTGCAACGATTAACCCAGTGGCACTTTACAGCACAGATGGCTCATGACACAACGCAAGTCCTGAACTTTGCTGTAAAAGAAAAATTTTGGTATGACCAAATTTGTCATCTTACCTGAACACAGTTGATTATTATTTGTTAGAACAAAATGGTAGTTGCAGTGATCCATAAACATCAAATCTCAAAGGAGGTATTTCTGCATTTGAAAGAGTCCATTGATTGAAGGTGCACATGGGCAAAAATCTAATTTTATCTTAGAATAAAACTTACCCTTTGTATTTGTAGCTATATCCACTTACGTTTGTGCTCATATAAATGAATAGGTTTTTCTTACAGCACAGTTTTGTTCCGGTCCTCAAATTATATCTGAAATGCTTCAATTCATTCAGCCTTCCAGTACCGGTTCTTTGTTCTTTAAACCACTGCGTTGGTGCACAGATGCAAAATTAGAGCCAGACTGATCATCGCTTGAGTAATAATGTAGATGCATCAGACGTAGCTCTGACACACCAGCAGCACCACTTGTCAACGTTTCTCACTTTTTTTATATATATATATATATATATATATATATATATATATATATATATATATATATATATATATATATATATATATATACACACCTACACACTCAGTGCCACTTCAGACTAATTTACTGTCGCAAAGAAGTAAATGGATAATTTGCTGTTCAGCATGGCAGAGATGGCACTAAGTGCAGATTAGATTGCAAACACTGTGTCCAATCTGCGCAGCCCAAATGTTCTGTCTGTCTGAGAGACGGACAGCAGATCAGGAGTCATAACACGTTCTGTCTGGCTCGCCATCTTCCACACAAGCATGCAATTAGACCCAAATACCGACATATGCAAACTCACACTCTGTAGCAGAAGCAGCCATTCATCCGTGCTTATGACCAATTAACAAGTAATCCCTCCGAGTTGCTATAAATACTACAAAGTGTTGCACAGAGTCGATGCCCATCATGTCGTTAGCTCTCTTTTGAAACTATTAGAGCCCTGTCTGACACATAAAAGAAACCTTCACTCTTAAAATTTCAGAACAATACAAAGTACCTTCAAAAGTAATACGACTCATTTAAACTATTTCACATTTTGTCACATTACAGTTTTTAATTGTGTAGTTTATTCAGACCAGGGTCGTTTTCAGGTTAAATTGCTGTCCATTTGTCCTGTAGTAGAAATGAAGTGGAGAGACAAACTATCTCAGTAAATGTCTCTACTTCCAGAAAAGCTTCCTGTAGTGGAAACACATTTAATCACAGTCTGAAATCTTTTGCATGTCTTTTTTTTAGTCCTCTTAATGTTCAGTAATATGCAATCATCTTTGTCTGCCAGATGAACAAATCCAACCCCAAGGCATGATGCTGCCACCACTGTGGTTCACCATGGGGTTGATTTCTTTTAGGCTTACATGCACTGGGCAGTTTGAAAACCACATGTCTTTCTTCCTCTTGATATTCTCAGTCTACGTGTTGGCAATCAAGCGGGATGAAATAGTCCAAAGTTGGTGGTTATTAGTTTTGTGGCAAAATGCTGAAAAGTTGAATGGGTCTGGATTCTGGACAACTCAGATGACAAAACTATGGATTAAACCTGGGCAGTTTGAGATGCTTTTTACAAAGAGGCATATTTTTTTAACCGCCTTTCGACCGATACTGAGAAAACTCTTGTCTTGTTTCCCAGGGCTTGCACCAGGCAGCGAATCCTGAGTGGTTCTTTTGAAGGGCAGCCAGCCAAAGAACGCTCAATACTCAGTGTGCAGCACCACATACGACAAGAGCGCAGGTCTGACACATGCATACGCAGGCACACGTTTAAGTTAGCATGTATTCCTGTCGACGTATTAAGCCATGAATGCTCCTCATCTTTGCTCACCGTTTCCTCAGATCTCTGCGACATGGATCCACCAGTCAGAGAATCAGCAGGGGGAAGTCACTGGAAACGCTCACCCAGGATGTAGGCATACATCCTGAGATACATCCAATTTGTTTCTCTTTTTTTCTTTCTTTTTTCTTTTTAGTACTAAAACGTTTACGTCGTAAATAAATTCATGTTTGTGTTTAATTACAAACAAAACACCACATACGAGTATATCTTTATGCCATTAGTTTTTACGCAGAGCGATGGTAATTCAATCCAAAGGTATGTTATGCTATGTTTTTTGGGTTTTTTTCCCCAGCATTCCAGCACAGTGCGCTACCGCAATGCCCAGAGGGAGGACAGTGAGATCAAGATGATCCAAGAAAAGAAAGAACAGGCAGAAATGAAAAGGTATTTGCAGGGAAAAAGAGTCACACAGCAAAGAGAACCTTTAAAAAAAATCCACAGTGCTCTTTTCTTGTAATCCCTTTGCATGATTATCTGCTTGCCACTCAACCTCTGTGCTTGTCTGAGCAGAAAGGTTCAGGAGGAGGAGCTGAGGGAAAACCATCCTTACTTTGATAAGCCTCTTTTCATCGTGGGTCGTGAGCATCGCTTCAGGAACTTCTGCAGGATGATCGTGCGGGCGCGCTTCAATGCGTAAGATTTGTCCAAATGGATAAATAATAAATATCTGACTGCTGCTCCGTGTCCAGTTTCTTTTAGAAAGAAAATTATATCAGTGATAATTATTGATCTGCATTAAATGACTGACTCGGGCTGATGTAAAACTAATGTAAAAATACTGTAAAACCGTAACGTTATTATATTCTTTCTGTTTCATCGTCTCTTATACCTAGATCAAAAACTGACCCGATAACAGGAGCAGTGAAGAACACCAAATACCATCAGCTGTAGTAAGTGTGGCTCAAAATTGTTCGTCAGATGTTCTTTCCAAAACTGTAGTTTGAATTAGTGCGTTATATCCATTACATCTTAGTCATTGTGAAACAAAGTTCAGAAAAACTGCATCAGTTACTGAGTCTGCAGATACGTCACTTGACGTGTTTTTTTCCCCCCTTTTTTATCAAACTCACTTTACCTGAATTTTCTCTGCATATGTACTTATTAGCATAAAAAAGAAATCCAGTTTCCTGGGGAAAGAAATAAATATGCCACTAGCAGGCTCCCGCACAACTCGATGACGAACTGAGATTATGCAACCATTTGATTAATGTCTTGTAGAGGTGACGCATGTAAACCATGTTGGACACTGGCTGCAAAGGTCAGGAATTCCCTACTCTTGATGTAAATGCTAACACAATTGAAATAAATTTTGAGTAACAACTGCCTGTATTTGCCACAAATTCTTAATGACTTGCGGTGTGTTTATGATAAAAAGAGGAAAGCCTAGCACAGTTTCTATTAGAATCAAAGTGAGCGTGGCACTAGACAGTAAAATTACTGCTTTGTGAATTTATTTCCAATCCTTTGCGACATATTTGATGTTTCAGCCGCATGCTAATAGCTGAACTGTAGGCTTATTAAAATTCCACATCTGCTTTTTGAAACTAGCTCATAAATTGCTACTGATGTGTCTGTCCTCACAGTGATCTTCTGGGCTTAGTCACCTATCTGGACTGGGTGATGATTGTGGTGACCATCTGCTCCTGCATCTCCATGATGTTTGAATCACCCTTCACCAGGGTCATGCACGTCCCCACTCTGCAGGTATTATAACCCAGATGGATGGTCGGTCACATGTGCCGACAAGCAGATTCACGGAGGAACAGATGTCGCCGTAATCAGGACGTCTGTTTCAGATTGGGGAGTATGTGTTTGTGATATTCATGAGCATCGAACTCAACCTGAAGATCATGGCCGACGGCCTGTTCTTCACTCCTACGGCCGTTATCCGGGACTTTGGAGGAGTGATGGACATCTTCATCTATCTTGTGAGAAATCGGCTTTTACCTTGAAATGTATTAAGTGATATGATTCTGAGGCAATAATAATAATAATAATAATAATAATAATAATAATAATGTTTACTATGGGGAAAAAAAAACAATAGTACTGAGTTCTTTAAAAATACGACAGCGCTAATGTAGACTTTTCAAAGAAAGTAAAAACACAAGAAAGATGTTGCCACCCTCTCTGTTTTGGCTCTTTGCAATATTGATGTATGAAAAACAACAAAATAAACTCGTGATGTTGTATAATTCTGCCCATTAGCCTACACATTTGTCAGCAGTTGTTTTTCTGTCAACTTTTATTTAGCATTTTCATTTCCTCGTAGAATTCTACTTTAAGTTCTTGCACCAAAATTCCTTGACGTGTCAATGAGTGGCAGACAATATTGTGCTGTCTGTCGGCTAAAGGGATGAAAGCATTATTGGGATAAGAATTAATCATCCTGAAACAAAAAAAAATTTAATAAACTCCAATTTAGGATATTTGTAAATCCCTAAAAATAACTGGATGAATAGGATTGAAACTTGCGTAATTAGAAATGCTGTATTCATGTTTCAAAATGGGATTTAATGCAATTTTTCACAGAGCATCTTTATCATAAGGCACTCAATTGCCTTACTGTAATATTATCATCCTGTTTCCCTTAGTGTAGGTGTTATAAGGTTTTTTTTAAGTCTTTCTGCTGTGCTTTGTTCCGCACTGTAGGTGAGCCTGATCTTTCTCTGTTGGCTTCCTACTGACGTCCCCCCTGAGTCTGGAGCTCAGCTGCTGATGATGCTGCGCTGCCTCCGCCCGCTCAGGATCTTCAAGCTGGTTCCTCAAATGAGGAAGGTTGTGCGGGAGGTTCTTAAAGGATTCAAGGAGATTTTCCTGGTTAGTGGTCAAGTAAAACTTTTCAAAATCTTGCGATTTTGATTTAGCAGTCTGGAGTGGGACTCCTTCAGCTTTCCTGCTCTTTGATAATTGTCTCTCAGGTTTCCATTCTGCTTCTCACGCTGATGCTGGTGTTCGCAAGCTTTGGAGTTCAACTGTTTGCCGGAAAGCTGGCCAAATGCAACGACCCACGAATCCTTAAACGGGTACTGAAAGAAAGATAATCTCCTTATAAACTTTCCTTTCCTGCACCATATTCCTTGTGGAGAACATCCAACTGAATAAATAAAAATGGTTAAATCCAGCACTTCTACTTGTCAAGCAGTCTTAATACTTTTCTACAGGTTTTAGCTGATATGTTGTCTTATACTAACTTTTATTCTCTAGTTCTTACATGAGATTTTATCTCATTGCTATTTTGTGTTTTTTAATTACTTTATTTTAACAACTGTTTATGAGCGTGAAAATATCAAAGCTACCTCTCTGATAAACTGCAGGAATTATTTTTGTATTAATGTTCCCATCATGACTTGCACATGGATCTGGAGAATATTTTTTTACCCTAAATTTAACACTTGAAAGTTATTTTATTAAACAAAGGATTATGAAGTAAATTCACAGCAATTAAAGTTTAGCATTTAACTCGACATTTAACTAGAATTTGAAACCAGAAAATGTTTCCCTAATCATCTTTAATTTGTAAAGATGTCAAATCAGTTTTTCTCTTCCACAATTTTCCGTCTATAAATGTATCAACTAACAGCATATAGTATAATATACATTACGTGTATATGTTTGGTTAAAAACGTGTTAAAGGTCATGGACAAATAAATTGACGCAAATAAGAAAATGATCTTTTTCTTTTACTACCTGATTCAAAACTTCCACCTTTCTGCATGCATATGCAGCACAATTATCATCTTTTTCTTAAGAATCAGAAAGTCAGACCACAACATAGACTTGTTTCTACTTTGCTTTTGTTTATTTATTCACTTTTTATTTAAGCTGTGTTATGCCTACACAGGAGGATTGCTATGGCATCTTCCGGATAAATGTGAGTGTTTCCAGAAATCTCAACCTGAAGCCGAAGTTTGAGGAGAAGAAACCTGGTTTCTGGGTACCAAGAGTCTGGTAGGACTTCTTTGTTTTGATATTATTTTCTTATAGTCGCTATACAGAACCAGTGACTGTATCAACCAACCTTCTGACTTTCCAGGGCAAATCCTCGAAATTTTAACTTTGACAATGTCGGCAATGCTATGTTGGCTCTTTTTGAAGTTCTGTCCCTCAAAGGCTGGGTCGAGGTCCGAGATGTCATTATTCACCGAGTTGGGCCGGTAATAATCTTCAGCTAAAATCATTTTTCCCTATACCTTTTTTTTTTTTTTTTCTGTATTAAACAGAAATAATCATTGCTGTGCTTTAGCTCGTACATCTATGTCTCTGCAGATCCATGGCATCTACATCCATGTCTTTGTGTTTCTGGGATGCATGATCGGCCTCACCCTGTTCGTCGGAGTCGTCATAGCGAACTTCAATGAGAACAAGGTAGAAGCAACGGATAGAAATACTACTGTTGATGAATTTCTGTCAATACTTTTTCCAAGGAACCGTGGCTGTGTTTTGCCACTGCTTCGGGATTTCAGTGTTTGTTTGTTTTGTTTTTTTTTTCTTTGACTTTCAGGGCACTGCCCTGCTAACAGTGGACCAGAGGAGATGGGAGGATCTGAAGAGCCGACTCAAAATAGCCCAACCGCTCCACCTGCCCCCCCGCCCAGGTACAATGAAGCATGCTAACACGCAAAAATGTACATCAAAGGCTTTTTGAATAACTGCAGGACACAATACAGAACCAGAGCCTCAAGCTTAACGTTATGAAACCTTCACGTCTACCCCTGTTCTGTGATTGATTGTGTACTGCGTGCATGGGTCTGCTAGCTCATCGCTAAACAGCACCTGCATTATTAATTCATATTTAATAGTCCTTGATTTTGGCTGCGGATTGATGCCTTGAAGAATTAATTGTGACACTCAAATGATGACTCGCAGCAGTAACAGCAAAACCCGAATATGAAGGCAGATCAAGCAAATGGCTTTGACACTGAATGTCACACCCTTCTACAAGGAAATTAATCCCATTCTCGCACCTCACTTGAATTTAAAAACAAGTCCTGGTGTCAATTTATGCTTCTACATAAATATTCCGCTTGCTTTCAAGCATGTCTAAATGGTAAGCATAGGGAAACACTGAATCCTTATTGAGTTTGACCACAGATTCACACTGCTTCCCTCGCTTATGTTCCTCGAGTCATGGGAACAGTTGAGGCGCCTCGGAGGCAGCGTGGGAAATTGCTTGTTAGTACAGGCAAGGGCTGAGAACTAACAGCAAATCGATGACTTCGGGTTTAGTCAGCAGTGCCGCTTACCCCAGCTTTACCAACCAGACTGATCCACATCCAGAGGTGTTTGTCGCTGGTGAGCCATTAGAGCACTGAGCTGATTACGTCTTCATGCCTGCGAAAACGTCATTGTGCTCAGTGCTCACGCTTTGCAAAAGCTGAAACTACAGAAATAGTGCCTGTGAAGTGGACTAATTTTTGAAACATTACAGCAACAACATAAAAGTTCCAACACAGAAACAAGCAACATCCAAGACATAAACATGTTATGTTAAAATTTGATTTTAAAGCCTCAAGTAAGATTGTAAAACTTGGCAAATATGTTTATGAGATGGATGATTCTATTTAAAATTGTATTTGAGGCTGAAATTACTGCCTTCGAGCAAACATTAAAGCCTCACTGTCTATTACCAAATTTGAGTTTATTGTTGTTTGTATTATTTCCTGACAACCCGCCCACTCATCTGTATGAATAAAAGTTTGCGAAGGCTGCATAACAGAAGTCTGTTCGAGACTTAATCAGATTTAGACAGTCAATAAATGCCATCTTGTGGACATTGAAGGATACTGCAGATTTGAGATGGTTTCAGTGCTATGTAGAATTATTCATACTTCTTGACTTTGATCACATTTTGTCAACATCTGTGTATTTCATTGTGATTATTATGCTACAGAACAGCACAAAGTAGCACAACATTATTAAGTGGAGAGAAAATAATGCAAAAACATCCAAATGAAAAATATGTGATGCCCATTTCAATATTTACCTCCCCATATCATTAACTTTGCATCGGCAATCAATTTTTGACTGTTCTCTGCAAAATTTGACCGTTCAAGATTGAAGAGTCTCTGAAAGATAATTTTTCAGGATTTCCAAGTGAACTCTAATCATTCTAAATTTCTGATATAAGCCACTAAATTTGACCTCTAGCTGTATGTGCAGGGTTGCTGTCCTGCTTTTCTCCCAGGATTCTCATGCAGTTATCTCCATTCATTTTCTCTTGAGGTGAATTTATTGAATTTCCCTTTGGGATCAATAAAGTACTTTTGAATTTGAATTACAAACTTTGCACATCTACAGACTATAATTTTTACCCATTCTTTAAAAAAATAGCTCAACTTCAGTCAGATGGAAAGGAAACATCAGCTC
This sequence comes from Poeciliopsis gracilis, assembly GCA_911649635.1. Taxonomy (NCBI): domain Eukaryota; kingdom Metazoa; phylum Chordata; class Actinopteri; order Cyprinodontiformes; family Poeciliidae; genus Poeciliopsis; species Poeciliopsis gracilis. Next base: position 5,559,043 of record CAJVRI010001532.1, read on the forward strand.
AGTTTGGTACTAAGCGTCTTGGTATTGGTAGGTTTGCATTTTGCCTACCGAAGTACAAGAGCTTCTTTTTTTTTCACTTTTCAGATAATAGAACATCTCAATACTGAACTCTTTGACTTTAATGAACTCTGAAGATCTAACTTGAGATATCCATAGCTTGAGATATTGTTCTAAAGCCTTCAAACTTTATCTCTGACCCGTCCGGTGTGTTCTTTGGTCTTCATGATGCTGAGTGCATCACAGAACAGCTATGTTTAAATGTTTACTTGAAACCATATGTCATTTTTACTTCCACTTTACAATTATGTGGAGTGAATCCTTTTACAAAGCACTACACATTTGGGAAATTAGATTGTTTTTCTCATGTCATGCATGTTCCTTTCACAGAGAATGGAGTTTTCCGGGCTAAGATGTATGACATTACTCAGCATCCCTTTTTCAAACGCGGCATTGCTGTGTTGGTTTTGGCACAGTCTGTCCTGCTGTCAGTTAAGGTAACATCTATATTTTTTATCGCGCCATCGTTTTCTCATTCTTGTCTTTCACTACAAATAAAAATAAATGTATTTCCTTACTTCTGCAGTGGGATGTAGGTGATGACAAAGTTACCTTTCCTCTTGCCACCATGTCTGTGGTCTTCACCTTTATATTTGTATTGGAAGTAAGTCTGTTTCTGCCTGGGCCTTTATCATTCTATCCCTTTTGATCACTTCCTTCACTGTACGTACATGACAGACACGTGTTGTGATGTTTTCCTTTTGTTTTGTTTTGTAGGTGACAATGAAGCTGATAGCCATGTCTCCAGCCGGGTACTGGCAGAGCCGACGGAATCGTTACGATCTACTGGTCACTTCACTGGGTGTCATTTGGATAGTTCTGCACTTTTCTTTATTGGTTAGAGAAATATCTTTTCTCAGAGGGGAATTTATTTATGAGATGAGTACAACACATGCGACTGTCTTTCTTTTTTATTTATGTACCCTTGCAGAATGCGTATACATACATGATGGGAACGTGTGTGATCGTCTTCAGGTTCTTCACGATATGTGGGAAACATGTGAGTATGTTTGCCTCAAAGTCACCTCATAAATCATTTCTACCCAGGCATAAAATCTCTCGGCTCTTAACACATGCGTATGATCCGTGAAGGTGACGCTGAAGATGCTGCTGCTGACCGTGGTGGTGAGCATGTACAAGAGCTTCTTTATCATCGTGGGTATGTTCCTGCTGCTCCTGTGCTACGCTTTCGCTGGAGTCGTTCTCTTTGGAACGGTCAAATACGGCGAGAACATAAACCGGTAACTGTTGCTTATTTTCGGACCTTCTTGTTTAGTTTTGTTTTCTTCCTCTTTGCAAAAGGAGCTGGAGGCTGGAGATGCAGTAAATCATGTCTCCGTACAGTTATTTGATTTTTTTTCTTTTCTTTTCTTCAAACGGCAGGCATGCCAACTTCTCCACAGCAGGAAAAGCCATCACTGTTCTTTTCCGTATTGTCACAGGAGAAGATTGGAATAAGATCATGCATGACTGCATGGTAAGATGAGCTGCAAATACATCAGATAAAGGAACATACTGGAGAGTCATGCGTTCCTAATCTAAAAAAAAAAAACACATAGTACTATAATTGTAGTTTTTGCTGCAGATCAAAAACTACAATTATACTCTGACCTCCAGTTCAATCGTTTTAGAAGAACTGTTTTATAGAAAAGTATTTTAGCAGTTTAATAAGTTCAGCACGCTCTATTTTAATTTCCTGTTTGTTAAATGTAAAGTTTTGTTTAAAATTTTATAATAAAAAAAATATTACATGCTTTTTTTTTTTTTTTTTTACGGTTTCTAGGTTCAACCTCCATTCTGCACCCCTGACAAACATCGGTACTGGGAGACTGATTGTGGCAACTATGCAGGAGCATTGATTTATTTTTGCTCATTCTATGTTATCATAGCATATATTATGCTCAACCTTCTTGTAGGTCAGTGTTTTTTCTGTGCCTGTTCTGTGTGTTTTATAATCATGGACTGTCGTGTACTTAGTTTATAACCAGTAAGCACATTAGTGGAAGCTTTATTAACGTCTGGCTAATTTTGTGTAATTTTAAGTGAGTTAATATTTAATAACTAGTGTTTGAGCAGTTTTCTCTTTACAGTTGCCTGGTAAACATCACATGACACATTCAGACAGCAAATGCAGCTTGCCTCTGCCTTACAGTGAACATAATCAGAACGAATAAAATACTTTTTAGAAAAACTGAGATTCTTTAGATTAATAATGTGCCCAACTACAGGCATTAAAATAACTTAACAATATCAGGAGTTGAGTTTTGTCAGTTACTCAAATACGGACTTTTTTACAGAAAAGTCTCCCAATACTTGAGATTGTCTGAGGACATTCCTTGAAATCTGTTTTATAATAGTCTGAATACAGATAGACTGTTGCTAATCTATAAATGCTTCAAGATGTAATTTAGACCAAAGGTTAAAAAAAAATGAATCGTTCAATCCATAAATGTATTTTTTTAAATTTTCTAACTAAAAGTTAAGTTTCAATTACTGAGATTTGAGTTGTTTATAAATTTGTTTCAAGTCTTGATGTCGACCTATGTTTCATTTTTGTTCTACTTTCTGTTTGAGAATGGAACAGTGATACATCCATCTTAGACTGTGGTCCAAGCTGGATCTTGTTCCTGCACTTCCATTAAACATTGAGTGCAGGATTTCCTTAACTATATATATCTATGCAACTCTTCTTTGTTGGTATCAAATAACCTTTTCATTTACATACCAGTAAATGAAGTACTGTGATGAAATTTCCTGTTAAAACTTCCCTCGTGCTTTATGCTTAACACCGGCAATAACAAGCTATTTACTTCAGTGATTTCAGCTATTTTAATGAGGGAAGATTATTTGTTGTTTTTTAATTAAGGCCATTTGTCATTGTCATTTCTACATTTTGTTTTTACTGTCAGAGCTACAACTCTGAATTTAGCAGTCCAATTTGATGTGATCACTCTAAAGATGACTGTTCCAATGCAAGATGTACATTACTGATTATATATCCATTATTATCTATTCTGACGTTTTTGCTGCAGCCATCATTGTGGAGAATTTCTCTCTCTTCTACTCCACTGAAGAAGACCAGCTGCTGAGTTACAATGACCTGAGGCACTTCCAAATCATCTGGAACATGGTGGATGACAAACGGGAGGTCAGACATTAGCAAGGACGTTTGTGGAAACCATATAGGACACTAAGGGTTAATATAGAGAACATGTGAGGGAGAGGAGAAAGTAACTAGAGCAGCTGATCTTTATTTAAAGGTCTGAGTCCTTTAAATTTAACCGTCACTTAATTGCAATATGAACTTGTTCAGTCAAGACATTTGCAGCAGAAATGCAAAGGTTAGCAGTGGACTTTGCTATTCTTTGACAAAACTCTTAATTGCAGTTTTAATTAAATATTTTGTTTTGCCTGAAAAGCTTTTGTCATCGTGTCAGCATGTCTTAATGAACCCTTTACCTTTGTTCCTGTTTTTCTGTTTGTTTGTTTTGTTTTGTTTTGTTTTTTTTTATAGGGAGTGATTCCAACATCCAGGGTGAAGTTTCTGCTTCGTTTGCTTAGAGGGAGGCTGGAAGTGGACCTGGACAAGGACAAACTCCTGTTTAAACACATGTGCTATGAAATGGAGCGACTTCACAGTGGAGGAGATGTGACGTTTCATGATGTGCTGAGGTGACGGTCAAGTGCTACATATTGTCTTTCTGATGCACTCATTATATTAAATACACCCATTTCATGTTAAATTCTTTTTATACTGAGGTTTCCGGACATGTTTGGCCTCAGAACTAAATAAACTAATCATCTTGTTAAGCTAGAGAAAGGAAATGGTGTCCAACTAATTTTCTGCTGATATTATTTTACCGTCTGTCAGTCTGTCTTTCCTTCCTCACTCCTCCTCCTTTCGTCTTCATTACAGCCTGTGTTTGTTGCTACTTAAACCTTCCATTCATCTGAAAAATTCAAAGCTCAAAGTGTTTTCTTTGCGATTAGAATTCCAAAAACATTTCATACTTCCTGTTAATAGATAATGTTTTTTGCTGAACAAGGTAAAGAGCCGACAGAAATAGAAATTTTGCTAATTTTGTGCATGCAAAGCGGACGTAGGCTCACCTAACTTATAACCAACACTCTATAGTCTAGATGAACATTTTCTTGGGCTTTGCAGCATCACTCCAGAGTAACACGACTCATGAGCAAATATTGATCAAATGGCACTTTATCAATTTTAAACAAGGACATTGATAAACCCATAATAAGTTTATTATCTCCTTTTTCAACAGCCATCTAAAATCTGACAAATATCTCATCATTTAAAAATAAAAATGTGCTATAAACTTTTGTCTGTAGGAACATATTAATCAGATGTGTGTGTACATTTGTCCAGCATGCTGTCATATCGCTCGGTGGACATTAGGAAGTCTCTCCAGCTGGAGGAGCTGTTGGCCAGGGAACAGCTGGAGTACACCATCGAAGAGGAGGTCGCCAAGCAGACCATCCGCATGTGGCTGAAGAAATGCCTTAAACGCATCCGGGCGGTTAGTCACTCAGCAGACCACGCTTGTCTTTTCCGCGCTTGACTCACAAGTGCGTTCCCTGTCCGTGCATGACACTGTCCTTTAATGCGTGCATGCTTGCAGAAGCAGCATCAGTCGTGCAGCATCATCCACAGCCTGAGAGAGAGCCAGCAGCAGGAGCTGAGCTCTTTCCTCAACCCTCCCAGCATAGAAACCACAGTGCCGAGTGAAGACCACAACGCTAACAACCCAGACAACCCCTCGCAGCCTGAGGTAAAGCCCCCACATCTAAACCACGTCTGCACACACAGCCTCACACGCTCGCAGCGTGATTTTACGCAGACACATCACACAATCAGCAGGTATGCTTTTGCACTGGTGCAACAAAGGATATCTCGTCTTTGTTTAGATGAGTGGCCTCCAGCAGCTTCTGAGCCCCACGTTGTCAGACAGAGGAGGGTACAGACAGGACTCCACAGACCTGGGGAGACCACAGAGAAAGTTGGGACAGTGGCGGCTGCCTGCAGGTTTGTTCGCTTCTGTACTCCTCTTGTACAAGTTACAGATTTAGTTAGAGAATTGTGTAAAATTGAACAAAAAAACTTCCTTGCAATGCTTGCAACCCCCCTTTTTTTTTTCTAAAAGTTGAGATGCGTTTTTGTAAATTCTGAGAGACTTTTCAGATACGGGTGAATATATTGCAAGTGAAGAGAGCAGTATATTCACACCTGATGCAAAAAAACATATCACGATATGAAATAAATACCATTTATGACTGGATCTCAGTCACTTCTCATATCATGGAAAAATTGCCTGAGCTTTGCTGATGTTTCTTCAAAATAAAGAAGAACCTTTTTGGTCATCTGATTTGAGCAGAATTGTTAAAGTACATCCTGAAAAATGTGACAATAGTTCTCAAAATGCTAAAGGTCACAGAAGATATCAAATTGAAAGATTTGAAAAGAAAAGGAAAATTGTGTGGATTATCCTCGCAACAATCCACAACAATATAGCCGGGATACATGAAAACTACGTCTCAGAACAGCCTGTGGGTTGTGGGTACTGATCTTGACTCAAGTAAACCTTTAGTTTGTCCAAACGGAATAGTAAAAATTAGTATTGGTCCTTAATAGTCTCCGTAAATTCTCTGTTTTTGCTGTCAGGTCGTACGAGTGTCAAATCTATCGTTTGCAAGATGAACCCTGTGAACGACGAGGCCTCTTCGGGGTCAGAGGTGAAGAAGTGGTGGACCCGTCAGCTGACTGTGGAGAGCGACGAGAGCGGAGACGACCTCATCGACATTTAGAGAAAATGATGTTTTCTTTCTTCTTTACAGATCAGATGGGAAGCTTGCTGGTGGATTCAGACCTTTTCTCTTCTTGTTTTTCTGTGGGCTGATGAATGAAAACAGTGTCGCCGCGTCATTTTACCGCTACTTTTATCAGAAGCGTTCGATCAGCTGTGTGTGAAGCTTCACCTGGAGTGGCTCATGCACTGAGGCAGCAGCCATTTAGGCATGGATTAGTGATATGTGACCCATGTGCTGTCCACTGCTGAGTTTTTCTATGCAGGCGCATCCGGTGTAAAAGCAGACTGTTGACTGAGGCCATACATTAGGTGTATTCATGAACCCAACCGAGAAGCTGCTGCGGCGTGTTTTCTACCGTTTCTTGTCAGTATCTTAATCCACTTCTGTCCTTCGATATCTTTGATTCGTCTCTGTTTCTCATTTCTCGTATTTCTGATGTCTTTTGAGTTTTTCAGTGGTGATTGTTAAGTGTTGTTTGTCTCATCGTCACTATATACGAAAGCAAGTCGGTTTTTTTTTTTTTTATCTGGACAAGAAAATGGAAAAACAAAATATATAGTTTTGACTGTGAATGTATTTAAAGTTACATCAGTGTGTATTTGTGCAGCTTTTAAACAACTATTTTGTAAGTTATTAGAAACACTTATATTTATTATTCTATTAAAGCCCTGTTGGGCATTTATGAGAAAAACAGAGGCGTCACTGTCTTTGTACGTGACTTCAGGAATTTGAAATAATAATAATCACAACACAATGACAATTTTAACAGATATGTAAATGAATGTATTTTTTTATTATAGTTACATACCGCACACATGTAGCTCTTTTTAGCATGTTCTCTTTTCTTCATCATAGGTTTTGCATAGCTTGTCTCAAACCCTAGTAGTGATGCTGACTTAGTTGCATCGTGAGCAAAGAGCAACACGGATTGTTTCCCAGATTAACCCTGGAGGAGAAAGGAGGAGATTCTCTTGCGTCTTCTTTACGCGTTTATTATTCTCATATAAACTTTACTACTACAAATATTACATCTTGCTTTTCTCGGTTTACACAACAATTGAGTTCAGCTTATAGGATAGTCTCTTCTAAACACAAAGACCTACATCGGCTGTAACTGAGTGGACGGATGCTGTTTAATGATTCCTTTCACATGACTATTCGACTGTGCAGAATCAACCTGTTCTTTGGAAAACTCTGCCCTCTCCTGGACAAATGCTTAGTGACCTCGGTCATTCTTTCTGCTTCTCTTCTTCTGGCTCAGTCGTGTCCGATTGTCTGGTTCAACTTGCAACAGGACTTGCTTCCTGGTTGTGTACTCAGTTTAATTTTGTCTTGAGTATCTTTCTAAACTTTTCAGCCCACTTGACGTTTTTCATTCTTTGTCAAACGGCACAAAGTTCAATGCATGTTATTGAAATTTCATTTGACAGGGCAACAAAATGTGCTTCTTTGTGAAGTGGAAGGTGTAAAATGAGATGCTTGTATAAATCATAGATGCATCATGATGCTTTTGCATGCATTACTTGAAAATAATAATTAAGCAGCGTTTGTAGTGTATGTTACACACACTCTACCTGAAGTCGCCTCTTTACTTGATGCATTCGTTTCTAGTGGGTTCATCAGACAATGGCTGCGGGTCAGAGTGGAGGTAATTGAATAAAGAGCTCGCATTCATGCAGCTGCATTTTACTTTAACAAGGGGCCTTGTTAGACGCAGAATTAGCCTATTAAAAGAAACGCGGCCTTGATTTGTCCGGTTAAAACCCTGTTAAGTTTCACAGCTGACGCTGACGGAGGGAGTGCGGGGCTGTCTAGATAATGAACGAGCAGCAAAGCAGAGAAAGTGCAGAGGATCGGCTGCCTGTGGGACATCCACTCTATAGAGGTCCTGATTTACTCACACATTCCTCTCTCGGTGACTGAGTGCTCTCTCTGGCATCTGGTCCTGTTGGGAAACAGTGTGACATCAGCCTTCTTGCCAATCAACTGCCTTTAATTTATCTTTTCTCACTTATTCTTCATGTCAACCATCTCCTCTTAAGTGCCACTTAACTGAGAGCTAGCTCATCAAAGGGGCCTTTTCTGCCTCTTTTTTTTTTTGCTCTCATTTTCACTCTGCGTGGCAGAGCACTTTTTTTTTTTTTTTTTGTCTTTTAATTGCCTTTGCAACGCGCTGGGCTCTTACGAGGCCTGTTGTTTTTTACCCTCTCTGCCCACCTCTCCCTCGTGCTTGTACAATGCTTATTTAGGACCTAATTGAGGCACTTTGGTAATTGTGGAGGAAGTTCTTAAGAGTGGGGGGGTAGTGGGAGCGTGTCTGCGAGTCCAGATCACCTGTAATTAAAGTACATGATGGCTTTGATGGCTCGGTTCCCTCCTGTTGAGATGGCATGTTTGAAGCTTGAGCCGGCAGCATCACGTGGACCAGAAAATGTCTTCTCTCTGGAACACAAGACAGATAATGCTGGCGTGATGGGAGTTTCTGACAAGAATTATCTTAAAAAAAAAAAAGGAAAAAAAAAATCATGCACGATCACATACCAGGGCTGCACAGTGGCGCAGTGGGTAGCACTGTTGCCTTGCAGCAAGAAGGTCCGGGGTCTTTCTGCACAGAGTTTGCATGTTCTCCCTGTGCATGCGTGGGTTCTCTCCGGGTATTCCGGAGAGAACCCACGCTCCGGAGTACCCGGACTCCCACAGTCCAAAAACATGACTGTCAGGTTGATTGGGCTTTGCAGATTCTCCTTAGGTGTGAGTGTGTGTGTGGTTGTTTGTCCTGTTTGTCTTTGTGTTGCCCTGCGACAGACTGGCGACCTGTCCAGGGTGAACCCCGCCTCTCGCCCGGAACGCAGCTGGAGATAGGCACCAGCAACGCCCGACCCCGTTAGGGAGAAGGGTGACGGAAAATGGATGGATGGATCACATACCAGTTCATGTCTTCAAAGATGCAGCGCACACGCCTCCAAATTGCATCAATTGCTGCCTTCGAATGACCTAATCTTGAAAAGACTAGGATATCACAAAATATTTTCTACATCATTTTATGTTGGCCATGTTTGCCACAACACAGGGCTGTTGAAAGAGTCTTGTTTGTTCTGTGGCATTGTCTCAATTTGGGGAGAGGGGAAGTCTTAACATTTGTACCCCAATCATACTATTACAGTCCAACTGCAATGGCAAATTTATGACAATAAGTTCATATTCATGTGCATCCTTTAATAATGTGATTTACACTTTCAGTGTTTCATTCTGTGTATAGCTCCCAGTTTTCAATTTTCCCTCCCCGCATTCTTAGCCTCATAAATAAGGTGGCGGCCGTGCAAATTAACCGTCTCTATCTCACATCGACATTCACCCCAGGTCCGGGCCTAATCCCATCCCTGTATTTGGAAACAGATGGCTACTACTACAATGAAAAAAGTAGCAAATTATTTTAAGCAGCAGGCAGCAAAGGCAATTAACAACTGATAAAATGTGTTGATTAAAATCTATTGCGGTCTCATGGACGAGGGGCGGGATGGGGGCAATTGTACCGTACAGTCAATTTGGCATCTGACCAGGCCAAGATATGCAGACCTTCACCTGAACACAGCTGCTCCTTACTTGAAACCTCACTTTGATGCTTTCATTTTAGAGTATTTGTTGGCTGAATAAGTCTTGATTAGATTATAAGTAATGTAATGACAAGAAGCTGGTTCTGGCATTCTTCCCTCAAAACAACTTTAACATTTTAGCTTCTTGAATCAAATGGTTTAATTTTGAAATAAAACTCAAAGGTGTCTTCCTATAGCCTAGTTTTCTTTCAAATGATTTTGTAGTCCCTCGAAAAACTATTGCCCTTAATTTTGCACCAACAACAAACATCCATGTATTTAACATTGCTGTAAGAATGCTGTACTCTTGAAAGTATACTCTCTATTCTCACATCCACTCTCCCCTGCTGCAATCCAGCAGCCTGATGCTGCTGCCATGTTTCCACCATGTAGTTTCAGATGAAAATTATATTCACCGTTTTGAAATTTGATCAAAAAATGTCCTTTTGGTTTCTGATCGACACACCTTGCCCCCTGCAAGCCGAGCAAGCTGCAGACTTTATGTCAACAAAACACTTCGTCTTCTGTTTTTTTGCTACTCGACAAAGGGGAGATTGGCTGAGTTCACAACTAAAACTTGTTCTGTCAAGCTGTGCTTATTGTCTTTCACCTGTCACTGATAGCCATGTTTTGGCTATCAAGCTTTCCATTTTCAACTGATGGGTTGAAAAGTGTTTCGTTAGACATCCAAAGGACTCTTCAAACTTCTCCATAGTTTTGTTTCTTGGTCTTTATGATGCCTCTTTATGAGGATCTCGCAGAATACGCAATTTATAGAATGAATTGAACACAAACGGACACAGGAAAGCAATTGGCTTCGCTGGATTTTATTGATGGGGATCAGAGCAAAAACGACTAATTGAAAAAGAAATAACATTTACACTTTTCAAACTTAGTTTTGACTTTAGCCCCCCTTTTTCTCCTGCTTCACGAATCGTGCAGTTCTGTCACATGAAATCCCTCTGAAAAACATGAAAGGTTGTGCTTTTATGGTGGCACTTTTTTGGGGGGAAAAACTCAAGCGGTATTAATTTGTTTGTGGAAAAACGACAAATTTCGCTGTTTCCTGCCTACCATTTCCCATCTCTTCTCAGTGGCCCCCGTGCAAACCACAGTGACTGCAGGAAGTCATTTCGAGGCTTTCACCTCACGCTCTGCGCATCATCAGCCCGGTTCGTCTGCCGCCCCGGTGATCGCTGAGCGCAAAAGTGACACGGAGGCTCTACTTTGTCTCGGAGCCACACAAACCCCATTTCCTTTAAACGACTAATCAGTCCCATTCATCCGTCTTCGGGTCCCCAGTTCCTCAATTCTACACCTGTCTTTGGCTCCTTTAATTACTGGGAAGGCTGCCTTTGTCTGATCAGGAGCCAAGATTAGAATATGAGTGGCAAATTCAGAAGAAAATCATACAGGCTCAAACCAAGTCAATTACCCACCAATCAAAGTTAAAAAAAAAAAAAAAAAAAAAAGGCTTGTAATTGCAGGGTAACAGTGAGCGCCTCCGCTTCAGCGCCAGCATTGAGGGTGAAATAAACAAGAAATAATGCGTACCTGCAGGGGGTGCTATGCTCAAACTATTAAGTTTATCTGCAGCAGGGCGAGCTTATAGATCACAGAGAAAGCTTTATTCTCCCCGATCCCCCGCCTTTCAAATGCAACTATAGCCCGTAGTGAGACATTACCTTATAATTCTATGCTTTCACTCGGCTACTGTGTCAAATTGTGCTTCTGACGTCTTGAGGAAAATGCAGGGAAATTATAAGGAGAGAAAGCTTTTATAATGCTATTTGTAACAGTACCAGGAAATGATTTTCACAAAGCCAGTTGCATGCTTAATGAAAATGATTTTGTACCAAAAAAAAAAAAAAAAAAAGAAAAAAAGCTGACTTACCACAAGAAATTGAAAAGAAATGTAATCGATTTATATCCAGATCAGAGTTTGACCGATTTCATTTTATGTTTTTAAAATTTGTTGCTTTATCTCTTGCACCCCAGCCTCAATATTTTATCTGGGATTTTTCCCATCATCCTGTGCGAGCCTTCAAAGCGAGGAAAACAAATAGCAATGCTGCATCAGATGCTACTGTTGGTCAAGCTGAAGAGCCCCAGTTGTGATGAGGAATACTGTGTGTGTTCAACATGCATCCTAATAAGCATCCATATTCAGGGTTTTCTTCCCCTGAGATCGAAAAGTGCCTATAGGCTATTTCTTCTTCAGTTTTTGTTTTCCTCCTTTCATTTGGAAACGGAGAATCATTTAATGCACACTCTTCTCTTTCCCTCCCCTCTCCCCCCAAGCTTTCAACGCATGGTGCTTAAATTTCAGACCCCAAACCCGGAACGGCGGAGAAGCGCAAAAAGGCAGAGTGGATGAGAAAAGCAGAGGCTGAGAGAAGCTGCTTCACGGCAGCTGACAGATCCCCCCACCAGGCTGTAGACAGGGCTAGTTTTTGAAACAGAGGATAGAAACTGACAACTTCAATTTTGCCTTTTCTTTATTTATTTTCTACCTTTTTGCCCCCCTTCACCCCCCCTCCCCCGTCCCTCTTTGTTTGGCAGCATTTGAAGATAATCAATCACAATATCAAAAGAGAGCACTCTTGTCATGCAGTTTGTTTTCCAATTCTAACCTTTACCCCCCCTCAGCAGTCAGATGCGATTTTTTCTGATTCCAAACATTTCAACGCACGCGCACGGTTTGGGTGCACGCTCAAACTGCAGCCCACTTGTTTACACTGCGAGGCAAACACAATCAAACCAGAGTTTACAAAAAGTAAGTGTGTGTGATGCTATTGATTAGCACTGATCACAGTGCCTTGCAAAAGTATTCATAGTCTTTAAACTTTTTTCACATTTTGCTGCATCACAAACATTATTGTATTTTAGGAGTTTTATTTAATAGACCAATTACAAGTGGTGCCTGTTTGTGAAATGAAGGAGAAGTAATGCATGGCTTTTAAAATAAAATAAAACATTTCTCTAGCAGCTCTAAATAAAATTAAGTGAAATCAATAGCCTGAAGTGAGCCTCTGTTGCTATCAAAGTAAAATAAACTTAGATTTTCAGTTGAACTTTGACTAGGCCCTTCTTTCACATAAACATGCTATGGTCCAAGCTTTTCTATTAAAAATCTAATTGTAAGAACCTCACCAGCTTCACAATAAAAAATCTTGTACAATATAATTTTTTTCAGTGTCTTTTAACTACAAATGCTTAAGAGAAGGGCTCACTTCTTTGGAGAAATAACTGTTTTTCAAAAAAAAAAGAAATCTTTCAGTGTCAAATGGTCTTTCAAGCCTGACTTTATCCTCCGGGATGAAGTTACAGTGGTCTTCACACTGCTATGGACAGCCGTCTGCAGGCTCTACTCAGCTCATAAGTTTGCTGAGTTACGACTTGGTGTTTATGAATGACTGGACTTATCATAAAACACTGAAGGAGTAATGGAGGCCAAAGGGACTCGGGCTCATTGAAGCGCAAACGCAGACGTTAGTTGGGCCATTCTGAATAAGAATGAGGGAAAGGCATTTCGGAGTTCAGAGGCTGGCTTTGCTACAATGCTATTTTTTCTGTTTGTTTGTTTTGTTTTATAACTTTCCATCAGAAAAGAGTACATAGACATGCACAAATGATCTGCTCTCAAAAACAAGAACAATTTCTGTTCTATACCTTTAGATGCACACAGTAACAAAATCCCTATGTTTATTAAAATAATCATCAACAGATGCTTTAGCAAGTCAGTATTAACACACTGTCCGATTTATCTATAAATTGCTAAAGAAGAAAATCATCTCAAGTCACTTCTATGGGTGTATTTTCTTTTTTCAATTATAAAATGCCCATTTTGATCTAAATTCAGTTCAAATCCATTCAGTTCATTTCATTTCCATCAAGTCATATTGTCAAATTTATGTCCAATTGCATCCAGTTCATTTTAGCCCTAATTATAGTAAAGACAGTCAACTCGGATGATCTTTTAATCCTGGCTGGTAAAATGTCATCTATTCAAAGAAGCCGATAATATGGTCCGAAACACTTAGAACTTTCTTCTGGTTGTTTTTTTTCACAAATAAAACATGAGTCTAATTTCAATCTCAAGCAGTGTTTTAATAAATTGTGTCCAGTGGAGGAAAAACTAGTTCCGTTCTTTATCTGAATCCATATTCTTAATTTCCAAGATTTAGTCGTTCCTATATTATATTCAATCTAATCAAACAGAAATGAAGTTCAACCGTCTTAGTAGTTGTTCCTCGCTTCTTTACACTACAACTGTAGTTTTTGTGGACAGCTCACAAAGGATCATAAGGATTACGTTGTTCCAGATATAAATCAGAGGAAGGGAACAAAAGAAACGTTCAGCAGCTTTATTTATAAACCATCCCATAAGGAATGCATCCATTAAGAATTGAAGTAAATATGGGAAAAGAGGGACATCACCAAAACTAGACACAATTCTTAAAAAGCCACAGTAGAAACTGAATAGTGAAGCTGAAAAGGGTCCAAATTTCTCTGAGAAACCTGAATTTATTTTTGATAAATAATCAACACTGAAGTGGCATCATAATGTTTTGGGGGGGTACTTTTCTTCAGATAGAACTGGGAATTTTGACGAGGTGGGTGTTATTGTGAATAACTCCGATCACCCCAAATATTCAGCTAAAGTTAGATTTTAAGACATCCAAACAAGAAGGGATTCCTTCCTCAAAACATTTGCGAATCAGAGTGGGCAAATGTCAAAAATATTTAGCATGCATATAGAACCCTACTAGAGGAGACTGGAAGCTGAAATTGAACCAAATGGTAACATTTTACAGGATAAATATGACATTATATTAGGGGGAAAAAAAGATGAACTATGTTTTTGACAGTCTTTAACAGGGATCTGTGTACTTTTGAGACCCTCTGCACCTTTAGAAACACGAGGAAACGATCGCAGACATTTGTTAAAACTGTTCTTGCTCCGAGAACGGCTGAAAACCAGAATCGACGAATCCCTGCTCTGGAGTGTAAATGGCTGAAAAGACAGCCGCTTAATTCTCTTAACAAAGATCGGCCCCATGTACAGTTAAAGACCTCTACAGGCGAAGCCACTCTCCGCTGTACGCTGAACACTAATGACTCATAAAGCCTCGCTGCCACCTCAACTTGACAAATGGCAAATGTCAGCGGCATATTCTCCTGGTAGGCATAATTTTATAAAGTGCAAATATCACTGTGCTCCTTAGGAGACACTCAAAGGTTAGACCAACAGCTGTAGCAGTTTCATGTATATTAGCTTGGATTTAGCGGCGAGTCAGGCTCCCCCGACTTGATGGATGCAAGCAGTCAAGCATGAGGACGGATGCTCTTACCCAGAGTAATAAGGAGACGCTCCAGCTTGGACGATGTTTATTTAAAAGCCTGAGACAATAACCTAATGGAGAGCAATGCGTCTGAAGGCTTTTGTGGGGGAGGAAAGAGAAAAGGAAATATATATTGCAGGGTTGATTTTATTTATTTATTTTTCTCTTTTATTGGCTGAGGTAATTTGTTGACTCACTCATCCATGCAGGATCTTTATGTTTAATGCAGGCCTCTGAGAGTCTGGGGAGGGAAGAGGGGGTTCATGGTGTGGGGGTGGCAGGGTGGCCCCCCGAGAGATTAGCCTCCACCTCTCAGTGTGAGAGACGAAGGTGGAGGAATATCCGCCCTCAAAGTGGGCCTCGGATGCTAATGGTCCGATTCTGCTCAGCACACGTGCTAAATAAGTGATGGATGCAGTCTGAAAATAAACGTGCAGCGGATCGAGAAAAGTACAAACACCATTTGAACTTTCCTTCCATTTTCTCATTTTACAAACTTAAACCTCATTGCATTTTATCGGGGCTTTGTGCAGTAGAGCAACACAACACAAAGTAGTGCGTAGCTGTGAAGGAGAAGAAATATCAATTCTGAAAAGTGTGGCATACACTCAGCACTCCTATAATTACAGCTGCAAGTCTTTTCATGTCTACTTTGGCTTTGGACATCTAGAACGAGGCTCTCCAACTCCTTGAGGGTCGGGCTTCAGCACTTCAGGATGTTTCTTCTTCAACACACCTCAGTGGTAAACGGCCTCTATCTGTTTAGCGCTTTATCAAGTCCAGAGGACCCTAAAGCACTTCACACTACATTCAGTCACTCTCCCATTCACGCACACGTTCACACGCTGAATCATGCAATTATATCACTGGCAGGTCACAGTAGGACCTGATTGCATGTCAGGATATAATTAACCCTTTTGGTTCTGCTGTGCAGACCTGTAAAATCCCTGACTCAGAGCAGAATTTTTGCCACAAGCTCAGCCACAGAAAGCATCTGTGGAAATATATGTTTTGAAGGCTTTTCTTAGTCTTTAAATTGAATTCAAGTCTGGACTTTGTGTCATTCCGAAGTACTCTGAAGTAAACCCTTTGGACTCAAAACTTTTTTTTCTCAGTTAACCAAAATCTGGCTATGGAAAGATAAAGCTTTTTCTTTCTTCAGTAAAATGAAAATCTTTGGATAAGATTTTTCTGCTTTACCTTCTCAACTAAAAATTAAGCTTGCAATATTTTAATTTGCAAAGAATTCAGTAAATCAAAGACATCCAAAACATAAAAAGTGTTTACCTCATCAAGAAAAATGAATAGAATTTCCTTTCTAATTTTATTTTATTTTATGTTCTTACGCTGTAGTTGCTGCTGTTTTCAGCAGGATGAGGGGTCTCTCTTTCCTACTTGTTGTTTTTACCCAAGTTTAATGAGGCTGCAGTGTGTTGCTCAATGTTGACATCATCTGATAAAAGCACATTCCTGTATATTTGCAGCGTCCGCCACTCAGCTTGTGACAAAGTGAAAACAAGACTGTAGCTCCTCCAGCGTTACCATGGCCGTGTGCATTATGTTCTCTGGTTGCTGCTCTACTGAGATTGACAGTGATATGTTGTAGGCTTGGACTGAATTACCTACTGATGGACTCAATTTACCAATAAAACTGATTACCCCATTTTTTATTCTAATTTGTAGAAATATATTTTAGAAAACACGTTTTTTTACCATTTGACTAGAAGCAGGTTTTCTTCGAAATGCAGGTTTTTACCTTGAAAGTGGATATGTGCTTCAAGTCTAAAGACCCTAACTCTCCATGTTTATCATCTCACCAAAGAATGCATGAAGGAAACATACTTCAAGAATATCAAACCTAACTTCTCTGAACTTCTCCAATTCTTTTCAGCTGCAGGTTCAATGTCATCCAGCTGTCAGATGCATGTCGGCTTTTCTGACATGTACTGTGACTTGACACATGATCATCCTTTGCTCAGCTGCCACTGGCACGCCTGCCCTGCCCTGGCCTCTGAAAAGGTCATGCCCATATGGACAAACATTGGTGGCCCTCAGTTGGCAGTGGCTTGCTGCGAGTTCCGTTTAGAGGAGACGGTTACCGCTGTCCCCTCTGCTTAGACAAACTGCAACACCAACCTGTCCGTCGCAGCGAAGACCGAGCCTCGCGACAGATCATGAAGTTGACGTATTTCAGCACGGGATCACACTGTGATGTTTCAGGGTAAATAAATGTTTAAGCGAATTCGCATTTCAAAGGTTTGTGGCAGATGTTCACATCTGTTTCCAAAAGTTGTCTGTTGAGAGAGAAATGCATCATTGCTTAGCAGGACGTTGACATGTGATGGCTCGGACAATCACTTTGGCCTGAAGGCTGAACATTTGATCGTGGCAGGGAGTTTAGAGGAGTCATATCTCCCGTTTTCAGGAATAAAATCTGATCTGATTTCTACCAAAACGTTGTGCCAGGATTGTTGTGTTGCATTGACAAGTGAGAACAGCACTTATTCTCACAATGTGTCCTGCTGTTAACTTTTTATAACTTTTTCAGACGAAGCATCTAAATATTGAGCAAATTGTGTATACAAGCACATAGAATAAACCACATGAAAATGTTTTGCTACTGACCTTTCCCATCCTCTTATAGCTTTTATAGAAGATGCCATCATTGATACAAAGGTATACATTTTATTGTTTCTTTTCTTTGCAAATGTGTTTAAATGAGGGGGAGAAATCAGAAATAGGTGACAAAAAGGCAATGAAATTAATGGAGCATGAGTGAATTTTGATTCAAAATTTTTAACATTTCTATGCTAAATCATTGTTAATTGTTGAATTTCTCCAACCCTAAAGCCGCATAAGCATACTGAAGTGAATTAATACGTCTGTCAATTCTTGGGAAGTGCTAAGTTTTCTTCCTTGTTAACTGGGATTTTTGAAGGACATTCATAAGGATTAAAGCTGTTGTGATCGTGACCATGGACCAGATCAGGACAGTGAATAACAGTTTGCACACGTACGTATTCAGCGGATGTCCTTGCCACTTGTGAAGCTGCATTCATTCATTTTCCCAATCCAACCTGAAAGGTATACAGGTTGGACATCAAATCAGCTTTAGAACAAAGTGAACAATAACATTAAACTTCCTCTGACTGACTTTAATCTATTTTAGGCCTTTCTGTTGACTTACATCTCCATTATACACATAACAAAGATGTTGGAGTTGTACAGAATCCCTTGGGTAATGAACATAAAAGGGCCTGTAGCTACCTCCAGCTATAGAAATTGATGCGTGTTGAGGAATTAGCGCAGAGGTGTTTCATGCGCCACGCTGCCTAAAATAGCCATTCCTCAGGAATGCAACGTGCACAATGTGATAAACATCTGTGGCCCTGTGTGAACTGTCCCTTGGGTTTGACGAATTCTGCCTCTGGAGTGTGCACGAGTCCGCGCACACAGTAGCACGTCGATGCAGAGATACGGTTCTGTTGCACATCTGGTGTGTGTTGGAGCTCCTCGGGGTGTGTGTCTGCATACTGTATTTGCACGAGGCCACATGTCTTGCTGGGGGCGTGTGTATGTATGCGCAACCATGTGGGTGTCTGTGTGCAAGTCCCCAGCCACTTCCCAGCATCATTCCACTGAACTCGCTCTCCGCCAGCACTGTCGTAAGACAATATGACAGAGTGTCAATCACAAAGTGGCCTGAGGTACCGAGGCGACAAGAGGGCTTTTTGGCGGAACGCTTCTGTGAGCAACACCAGGAAGAGGGAAACAGCAGGGGCTGGAGTACAAAACGAATGTTGAAACCGCACAGCCAGGTCTCACTACAGGCCCCCCTCTGGCCACTCAATCCATCCACTGTCCTGGTCAACATCCTGACCGCTGTTATAAGAAGCAAAATGTTCCGCCATGCCTTTAGAGAAACACTTCTGGCATCAAGCGGGTGATCTGAGCCAATCCCATCTCCAAGCCTCGGGGCCTACAGTAAATTGGCTGGGTGCTGCCACTCTTCCACTCCAGCCATGATGTGTTGTGATGGCTCTGTCACATTGTGAGGCAGTGCTACAGACACCTGTGGAGGTATTTGATGAAAGCTGATGAAATTTGACAAGACTTAATCTTTGTCTGAAGGGTAGTGGTGGATAACTTTCAGGGGGGAGTTTCATTACATCTACGCTATTTGAGAAGGCCGGTATTAGCAATTTGTGCCTGCGAGTGCAACTGCAAATCCCTTTCAAAAACAATGCTCTAAACATTAAGCATGGGTCCTACACAGAGACTGCGGAAACAACATAGGGTCTTGTAAGAGCTTGAAGAATAAATTAAGCTAAACTGCTAGTAATCTAAAAATACGGCTCCCTATGTACGACTAGTTACGAAAACAAACAACATTACTGCAGCTTCTGCTGTTTTAATAGAAGTTAATGACATTAACTGAATTTAGTTAATGTCTAAAGGCGATTGGCCAGGCTGGATTGTTCAGGGCTAAAAGATTAAATGCTTGGAAGCAAAAATTATTTTCATTTCACTTAATTCTGCACAATTTTATGTTTTCCTGTTACAATGAAACACATTGATCTTTCTGCTTTTCATAAGGCAAAATGAGATAAAAGTTCAAATTGTACCATTACTTTTGCAGGGTGCTATATAATAATAAAATCTGGATCAAAATGGCAGTGACAGAGTTATGTAGTTGTATCAGAAGTGTCTCTCATCCACAAGCCAAACTTCTAACAACAATCAGTCTCACACAGATGGTGAATTTAAAACACTATTTTGCTGACCTTTACTGCAGTCTTCAACAGAGTTGGTTTCAGTATGATAAACAACAGACTTCATGTTTTTGTGCAGTTTCAAAGGAGCTGAAATATTATCAATCTGAAAGAAGTTTTGCAATCATGATTTCTTTTCTGAGTCTTCTGCCCTTTCACTTGAGGCCCCTCAGGTATTTTATGTTCGGCCCTACTACCTTCTTCTCATAAGTTTCCAACAGAAATGAAAAGTCCGTGTTTCACTAACATCTCAGACTTCAATTTGCATTTAGGTCAAATGAAACACCTGGAAGACATCAAGCAGCGTTTGAAAGATATCGCTCTCCAATTAAAGGAAGATAAGAGAGAATGCGAGATCACTGCTTCTGAAAATTTCATCCGGTTTTTCTAGTCTCCTCACTTCTATCCAGCCTGTAAAGTATTTTTTTTATTTTTTTTTATTTACTGTGTTTGGTCAAATTAATTCTAAGCAACAGAACAACAAGATGAAAACTGGTGACATTGTCCATGGAATTATATTAGAGAGAATCAGTTTTTATCTGCTGGTTTGATTTCTGGAATGACAAGAAAAGACGGTTTGAAGCGTAACATCATTAAATCAGTAAGATTATACATAAAATAAATGAAAACACATACAAGGACAATTCTGAAAAATATCCTGTTAGAAGCTGGAAAAGACTTGAGAATGGGTCAGAGTTTCATCTCCTTCTATGTTTGCAAATACTCCTCATGCACGCTGAATGATCTTGTGCGCTTGCAAAGCAGAAAATAAACTGATCTCTTGATTTGCAAACCTAGTAGAGACTTAACCCAAACTGTTAGCGGTGAGGGCTGCAAAAGGTGGTTTTACACAGCGTCGAGTCCGACAGGTCAAATACAACAGCTCAACAGTTTTCAGATTTTCATTGCTCAACCATGATCCTTTCTTAGCATTTTGACATTAATCCTTTCTTCGTGTTGGTATGTCAAATGAAATAATAATTTCGGGAGAATGTGAATATGTTCGCGCGCCATTGAAACCTCCAGATCAGCAGCATGGGACATTTAGAGCAAAACCCAGTGACTGCTGAAGAAAATCCACGCATGGTTGTCATCAGCTCAAATCTAATTATAAATAGACGCCTCTCCAAGCAGTTGTTTGATGATGTCTAGGGTGAGCAATGTCAGAATCCTATAGGTTTTCTTCTTGATGTGAAAGCTCTCATGATAGCAGACCATCGGTTTCCCCGGTTATACTTTAGCTACATGTGGAGAACAAAGCACCCAGAAAAACACAGATTTCAGCTCAGTAATAAGCAGAGCTGCATGGAAAGGCAAAAGGTATCTTCATGCTGAGGTGCTTAAGTTAAGACTGAATAATATATAAATCAGTCCTTTGCCTGATCTAACAAGACTGAAGGGTAAAAAATAAACTGACATCGGTATCACAAAGACTGGGATCCTACTAGCAAAGAATTAGAACATATAGACTTTTCAATGTGACATTTATCTGGTTCCTTGAGAAAGAAATATTTCACTTGGGCAAGCTTGAAATAGAAGGAAAAGCAATAAAACAGTTATTTTGTCACATGATATAAAAATATTTTCTCAGACAAACAGGAACTCCAGTGACGAACCCAGTAACTTTTCACCAGAAACAATTCTGTCACACATATTATTTTTTTTAGCAGATCCCTTGCACAGTGTACCACAAAATGCTTGCTTTGCACTCATACATCATTATTATAATGTGTCATCTCTTTGCTTCTTTTCTATGGACAATGGATTTTATCCGCCATCGTGGCTTTCTAAGTGATAGTTTCTTTACTCCTGCCTGCTGTGTTTCCCCTCATTAATGCAAGTTATTCTCTCCCACCTACTTTGCGAAAGGATTCTTCTCATGCAGGTCACAACAATCTGACAAGGAGCAGATTACCGTTAGCTTTCACAGCTAATTAAAGTGTAGAGGGTTCACTGTCAATGGACTTGACTGAATGGATGTTTCTCTACTACAAAAAGAAAAGGATGTTTGGTGTAAGTATTTGCACTTACAGTCGGTGGGAGGATTCTGTGCATGTTGCATGTGAGAAGAATTTCTCTCTGCTAAGTCCATCGACTACATCTGTCAGAGTCCAGCTGCTTTCTCATTAACTGTGCACCCAAAAGAGTGATCCCCTGTTACATATTGACAGTAAAAACTCAAATTACACCACAGCCTACATACAGACATGAACAGAATTGTTGGTATCCCTCAATTAATGAACAAAAAGCCCACAATGACAACTGAAATAACCTGAAATTGTCTAAAGTAATAGCCAATAAATATTTACTGAAAATCTTCCACTGACAATCAAACGCGTCTTTTGAATTGCGGTTCAGTGGGATTATTTCATCCCATCTGATTCACAAACTGTTCCTCATTTGATTCAATTTAAATTGTTAATGATCTTTGTCATTAAGTAATTCGGCACATGTGTCTTTCTTCTTTGTTTCTCTGGTCCTTAACAAATTAAGTGAACCTCTTAAAGTATCGCCAACATCTGCTCAGAAGATGTTTTTCCTACTCATTCAATGGGCTTGACACGTCATGCTTTCATGAAACTCCAGAGTCCGTCTGGCACTTTTCCACGTCAGTCTGCAGGAAAGCCACCTGATTGAAACTAAACAACACAATTAGCATTTTGTACAGCATAAAAAAGTGACATCTACAAACATTGAGTTCCAAAATTCCTTTGGTTATTTACAAATGTTCACATGCCTACATGCGGCATATGTATTTGATAAGCTGCAAGCAAACTGGTAATTTTTAAATACGGGTTGGCACACAGAGCTTTAGAAGACCATTTAAAAACAAAGGCCTGTGATGAAGCATTTCATTTAACAACGTTAGGTCCTGGAGGTTCGACTCAGTTATGTGAGAATTTAGAATCAGCACCTTTGAGTTGAGCATTTCAAAAAAGCAAGCATTTCAGTTTCATCAGATCAGTAGTGTCTTTAAGGATAAGTTTGGAGCTTGTGATGTTAAGAAATGTCTGATCAGCAAAGGTCAGGCTCAGAGCTTTATCAAGATAGGTAAATCGTCTCTTTTAAAGAAGTTTCAGACAGATGATTATTCAGTACCTGGTTGAAAGTCGATTAAGCTTCACTCACGTTTGCTAAACATGCCTGTTTCACCTTCGTTGGCTTCACAAAAATAGTAACGTTTTTCTGAAGCACTTTGGAGATCAGGGTCTTTGTTGAGCTATCTTGAGAATACTAAATGAAATGAATACGTTTGTGATCAAAACATGGCAAAATGTGGATTATATCAAGGGTTATGAACACTTTTGCTGTGTCCGAACTTAGATGTAAGTTGCATTAATGAAAAAACACTTTGTAGACTTTCTCGTGGCTGTTACCCATTGTCATCTCAGAAAGAAAAAAAACAAAAAAAAAAAACAACAGCAACTGTAACTAACAGCTAATGATGAAAAACACATGCAGGCTGTATCATTTATTTGCGTGATGAGTCGTCATTTTATTCAGTTTCACGCCATTTGAACCTGACCTTTCCCCTCTCCTGTGATTCCGTGTCAGACTGCACACAATCAATGTCTGTCACCTTCCGCGTTATCAAAAAACAGTCGACCCTCTGTGACACTGGTCTCCACTGGCAGCCCTGTCTCCCTGCATTTGGACAACTTGAGGTTCCATTGGAGGTAAGGGACACCCCCTCCTCATTATGCCCTCTGACCCACCCTCGCCATTCCTCTGGAAGTGATGCTAATAAAATGAATTCCAGCTGACTGACATGGGTTGGGAGTCAGGGGATGAAATCCATACTTCATGCATTTTGCATGTGCCGGTAATTAGGCAGTTTTGGGGTTGCTAAATGCTTTGGCCAACATATCTTTGTGGCTGGATACACAAAAGAATACGCATTTGAAAACATTTCCTTATCAAGCAAAATGCTAACATGCCAGAGACAAGAGAAGTTGATGTTCTCGCCAGTGATAATGTATCCTTGAAGCAAGACCAAACTGGTAGCACTCATAAAAAATGTCTGATTAGATCCCAAGAGTGATGTTATGAAGCGTAGCTTTAATTATGTGTGCTTTCGTCTTGAATAAGTGTCTGGTTCTCTAACCATCCTTGAGACCCATGTTAAGGGTCTGAGAATGTGCCCCAGACCATCTTTTCCCCCTCCAGGCCCCTGGCTCTGACCATTAGGGAGATTCCTTATCTTCCCTAAGCAATGACAGGTGAAATGGAGCACAAAATCCCACAGCCTGCCATGGCTTCTCCGCAGCCTCAGCACCTCCGACTCTTAGGGACATTACTCCTTTCATTTTTTTTTTTTTTTCATGTTGTTCAAAATTTATGAATGGCAACAG
Organism: Poeciliopsis gracilis; assembly: GCA_911649635.1. Taxonomy (NCBI): domain Eukaryota; kingdom Metazoa; phylum Chordata; class Actinopteri; order Cyprinodontiformes; family Poeciliidae; genus Poeciliopsis; species Poeciliopsis gracilis. The sequence continues at coordinate 5,582,985 of CAJVRI010001532.1, forward strand.
ATTAGTGATAATAATAATATGATTATTATGCTTGTACATCTCCTTTTCATTCCTGTTAATGGGTCAATTGATGAAATTTCAGTTTTAGTTTATTTTAAGATGAGTACATTTTTTTATGCTTTTCAAACATCAACAAAAAAAAATTCCAATGCATTATAGCTACTAATTATTTCCTCGTAAGAACTCATTTGTAGATTATCTTCAAGATTTGGCAGGAATGTTTGATTTGAAGAACAACATAAGCAGTTTATTGTTTTGTTGTTGCAGAAAAGAAGCATTCCATAATAAACAATATCAATTTCTCTCTTGATAAAAGGATCATTACAAGTCAATTAACTTGCATTTAATGTAATCACTAAAATGGAAAGTTCATGATATATAATTTGATAAGACCCCAAGGCACAGGATCCAAATCAATATTTCAAATCAAGCTACTTTTTGTGTGATTTTTTTTTTTATCACGAATGTAAATTGAGTTGACACAAATCAACTCAGAATTTAAAATGGAATGATTTTTAGAAATGTTTTAGAGTTCACTATATGTTTGTGAAAAATCCAGGCATTTTAAATAATTTCATGATTAACTGTATACCTGGAACTACAAATAAATATTGTTTCACGCTTTTATATGAACGTTCTTGATTATCTGGTACGTTTATTCCGTGGTTCTGAACTTCATCCATGAATACGAGTTCAATAATAGTTTCCCATATTTCAATTGTCATATTTGATACTTAAGCAACTTTGAGGATTTTATGGAACCTTGGGAGCAAATCCCCTGTTTCTTGTTAAAGAATAGGTAAGACCACCTTGTCACAATTTTAAGAAAATGAATCATGCAAATGTCAACATTTTTGGCATATCACTGGTTGGCAACTCCTTGATCCAGCTGTCTGGAGGAAATGAAGCTTTTGTATCTAGGCAACTTCACTTACATGTCTGTGTAAGAGTCATCAACCTAACCCACGGGAGCTGGTTAAGTTTGAACAGATTACTTTTGGCTAACACAGATTTGTTCCAGTAATTTCCTGTGAACAGAAAAGAAGTGACGCTATGTGTCATCTGGAAGACATACATAACCCTCTGACGTGTTTGAGCCACAGCTTCATCTGATGTACCATGCTTGGTGCCTCCACTACTCTTCATAGTCAGAATAACTTTAAAAAAAATAAACATACTTTTTCAGTTCACATTGCTGTTTTAAAAAATGTTTTTTTTAGGGGATTACTTTGATGTAATATTGTAATATTAAGTGTTGTGTTATCGTTTCTTGTAAGTGAAAAATCTTCAGAATTAGCAAAAATATAACCCTATAAAACATCACTGTGTATAATTAGTAAAAAATATTTATTTTTACTAATTTTGGAGTGTTTTGTATCCAGTCGGTGTATAATACTTTACTTTAAAAAAAAATATATATATATATATATATATATATATATATATATATATATATATATATATATATATATATATATATATATATATATCAATCCATCCATCCATTTTCCGTCACCCTTCTCCCTAACGGGGTCGGGAGTCGCCGGTGCCTATCTCCAGCTGCGTTCCATCAAACATGCCATTTATTTGCTCTTCTGCTGGGGACGTCCTCCCACGTGCCTCATTTGCGCCAAGTGATTGGCTGAAACTGAGCACGTGACGTCTACGCTGAAGAGGAAGTTTTGGATCTTGAACGTGTGTATTTATTGACAACAGTGAGCTCTCTTGCTGAACCTCTCCCGGAATATTTCTTGTGACTAATTATCCCCATTTTCTGTCTTGATAAGCATCGAGAAATTCTCAGCTCCTTGTGTTTGCGCATGTTTCACCTTTCTAACGGGAGTAGCACCTGCTAACTGGTGCTACAGTTTAGCATTACTAGCTTGCAGGTGTTGATGTCTCCTTGACCTTAGATCCTCGAGGAGATTGCATGGCATAATTAAGACATTTGCAGTCAACTGATTCTGCACAGCCACCGCTGTGGAGGAAGCTGCTGGGGGACGTTCATCAGTCATCTTGCTGGGAGCGAAGCTAACATGAGGGTGAAACAAAACACGGTGACCTGTCAGAGCCTGTCTCTGCAAAGACAAGGTATGAATGCATAATAAGTTTAAAGGCTGAGTTTACTTTGTGAGTCACTTATTAGCATTTGAAGTGCGTTCATAGCAGGTGACTTGTTGTAGCTCCTGTGACTGCTTGCACCCATCTTCTTGGTCGCAGGGAGATGATGGTAATAGGACGAACAAAGAGCCCATGAATTATGATGGCACAGAGCGAACTTTACTGGGATCGCCACATCCCGCTGCCAAAGCTTGGTCCAGTCCAAGCCAAGGTCACCGTGGCCGTGGTGGCGCTCCTGTGCTTCATCAACAGTTATGATGGAGAATTTGTATTTGATGACTCCGAAGCAATCGTCAACAACAAGGTTAGTTTCCCCTCTTTTCTTATTACCTCTCATGTTTAACGTGATGGTACTTTTGGAGTGCCAATTTCGATACATGTGACATGAATGCTGCAGGAATGTCCTTTTTTTTTTTTTTTAATCATTTTTTTGCATTGCAGGACCTGAAACCAGCAACCCCCTTGAGCAACATCTGGAGAAATGATTTCTGGGGAAGCAATCTGAGTAGCAACTCCAGTCACAAATCCTACCGACCGCTTACTGTCCTTACATTCAGGTAATGGATGGTGTTTTCTTTTCTCTCTTTTTTTTCTTTTTGCACTTGTGCCCTTGAATTCTTGGAAGTTCTTGCTGGATTATTAATGATTTAACAAGATGCCACGATTTAGTTCTTATTAACACTGCAATTATCAATTGGAGGAATGTTGCAGTCAGGACAAACTTAACTGATATAACATCTTCCAAATAGTAATAGAAACAAACATGACATACCAACCTCATAAATAGAAGAGGAGTGGATTGTCCTCTGTTGCAACACAAAACAAAGATATTAATGTTTGTCTTTAATCGCAAATCATTCAGCTTTCAATGTTCTGCTTTAGCTCAAGCATCGACTTTTGACAAATGACTGTAACCTTAAAAAAGAAGCCTTCAATGTGAGGTGCAGCTAGTAGGTTACACAATGATAATTAATGTTCCCATACGTTGCAAAATTATTCATAGTTATTGGAACGCTTTCACTTTAGAACCATAAACTTCAATATTTTATGAGGTTTTATGCATGAGAGTAACACAATGAAGCACATTTATGTGAAGCAGAAGGAAATAAAGTATACATGATCTTCAAATTTTTAAATAAATATCTTAATATATTTTATTTTGAAAGTAGATATTTGAAACTGTAGTGTGCATATGTGTTCAGCCTCTTTTAGTAGAACACAGTGGGAGCATTTGTCTTTGAAAAGCACTTGATTAGTCATTTACGTGTTACTGAGTTAGCTTTTCCATGATGACCTCAGAGTTTTGTTAGAGAACATAAATGAAGCAACAGCATTATGAATACCAAAAAGCACAGCTGGTCAAGTTTTAGTATGAAGGAGCATTAGGTTATAAAACAATATCCCAAGCTTTCAACATCTTACAAAGGACTCTTCCATGCACCATCTAAGTATGAAATATGTTTGGCACAACACAAACCTACCAAGGTATGAAGGTATGGCTGAAAAAATTAGCATAGCACATCACCCTGAACACACCATTCCCACTGTGAAACATGATGGTGGCATCCTCATGCTGTTGGGATGCTTTTGGTCAGAGTTGATAGGAACCATAATCCTAAATAAGGGCAATCAAAAAAAAAAAAGAAAGCTGGTGAATTCTTCAAAATACCTGAGATTGGGTCAGGAGTTCATCAAAACATTCAGGATATTGTGGTAATGCTGCTACTTTTCTGTACTTCACTGAAATTATTTCTGTAATTTCAATGATTCTAACAGGCCAACTAATAGTTCATCACTCTTAAAGGTTTGCATGATGCTAGCATGATAATAGTCAATATTATTGGGAACAGAAATTGTGAAAAAGTGAAGATTTTTTGCAGTCAATTTTAATCTACAATTCCTTACAGCTTCCTTTGGTCCAAATTAGGTTTGCAGCAAAAGGTAACTGAGCTGTTAAGAGAATTATAATGACCTCGGAAAATTGGCCTGAGGCTCAACGAATGTTTCTAATCTGTATATCTTTTTGTTTGACACATCCCTGGCAAAAAAAAAAAAAAAGTTGTTTACTACCTTGAGATAATATGACCTGATAGGAATTTTTTATGTTACGTTGTGAAAAAATAACAGAACGTAGAAAGTAGAAGTCAATCCACAACTGTTCATGGTGGCTCCAAGCACTGCACCAGACATTTTTTGCACAAAGAAGCTGCATACCAAAATACTAACATGAGATTTGGTTAAACTGAGGACAGAAGTACTTCTGCAAAAAAATGCATTACCTTTAAAAGTCCAAGCAAATGGCTGAAGTTAGTTTTAATACTGTGATACAGCTGATTTGTAATCTGTGGCATAAAGACCTCCAAGAGTGAAATGATGATTCATTTCCAAAAAGCTGTCAGGCAGATTATTAAACCGGTAGTTCATCTGGGTTAAGTAAGTTGTGTGAGTGAGGACAGATGTCAGAATAGGTGATTTACAACAATGCCCTGTCAAAGCTTATACATATTTATGAACAAACAAAAAGAAACTTTGGAAGAAAGGTTTGTGCATTGCATCATAATGTTCTGCACAGAGTGGCGTATTAATATATTTATGCACCTTAAACTTTGCATTTTGTTACATGACGACCATAACTTACTTTAATGTGTTTTATGTGAAAGACTAACATATAGCAGCATGTAATTGTCAACAATATATATATATATATATATATATATATAAAGAGTTATCATGCAGTGATGTGAAAATTGTTTGTTCCCTTCTTAATTTCTTGTTTTTTATTCTATATGTGTTACAGTTCAGTCTTTCAGAACATGAAACCAATTTAAATCAAGTCAAAGACAACACAAGTAAACACAAAGTGCAGTTTTTTAAATTAAAGTGTTTATTATTAATGAAACAAAATTCCAAACATGCATGGCTCTGTGTATGTTTGAAAAAGTGATTGCCCCATAAATCTATTTAGTGGCTGCGCCACAAGTGCAATCAGGCATTTATTAAAAGTTGTATTGAGTCTTTTTCAGCGATGTGGAGAAACGACTCATCTGTACAGAATTGTTCTAATTCAGCCACATTGGAGGAGTTTTGAGCAAGAACTGACTCTTTAAGGACATGTCACAGCGTCCCCATAGGATTCAGGTCAGGACTTTGAATAGGCCACTCCAACATATGTAATGAACATGTAAAAAATAATCAAGTAGGAAGGAGGCAAACTGCTCTTCATGCTGCTGTATATGGAAAGGTTGCTCCCATAATGGACCTTTTTCTGCACACATTTTTCAAATGTCTGGTATGAAGGGCTTTGCTTCAGTCTCAACCTATCAACAACTTTAGCTTGTTTGCCAAAACGGTTCAGTTGTTGGTTGCTATTAATGACAAATGGCTAAACTTTTACATCCCAAATATTACATTGTGTTTCACCATATTCCAACCACAATATCTTGCCACATTACTTGTTGCACTACGTTTAACACTACTAATGAACATTTGCTTGATATTACCATTTGTGCCACTAATAAACATTTAGCAGGAGTTTCTTCTTGTTTTGCTGTTGCAGGTTAAACTACCTCATAGCAGGAGGCCTGCACCCTGTTGGCTTCCATGTACTAAACATCATCCTCCATGCTGTCATATCTGTCCTTATGATTGACGTGTTTGCTATACTGATTGGTGGACTGGACTATGATGAGAAGGGTTGGACAGTGAACCATGCTCCAAAGACCTCTCTACTTGCTGCCATCTTCTTTGCTGCACACCCAGTTCATACAGAAAGTGTAAGTAGAATTCAGCGACTGTAGGATTAGTAATCAGTCGAAAAATCAGTGTCACTGAATTTTTGGCTCTGTCAGTGGAAGTGCAAACGCTTTATAATCAGCCTAATATCTGCTTACACTGAATAAAAAGAAAATGGATTCTTTAGAAGCATAGTAGTGAATATATGTGGTGATCTGAAGTTATGCTAATTTTCAGATTGTTCTTCAAAGCACACCAAATTTATTGCAACATTTCACACTAGAACAGGAAAGGGAACAGTTTAACCCAGTGTTTGCAACTCTGTTAAACTGTAGAATTTTTACATAAGTGACTTTCTCTATACCACCTGTTTTTAAAATAAATCTTCACTGTTTTGGTTTATTGAACGAAGGGAATGAGATTTTAATTTTAGATTTTACTGGTTTGACCAGATTGTCTCCAATAATGTGACTGGGATATGACAAATGATCAAACGGGTCTGGACCTATTAGAAGACAATGTAGGTGATGGTTTGGCTGCTGTAGATTGTGGAATGAAGAATAAGACCAAAAGACAAAAGAATTGACACCATTTTCCTATTCATAGCATTTATTAGTAAACCTAAGGCTCTGCTTTAGAAGTTTAATTCCTCTAATGACTAAAAATAATTTCATCCATTTGTCCTGTAAATAACTACACACTTAATATGTCCTCAACGTAACACAGCACAGTCCCAAAGTATGACAATCTAATGAAAGTTTAGACAGCTGCACACTTTCTCCTGTCTATTAGAGGAATTATGTTACTGAATGATTTGTTGTGTTTAATCTTTTAATTTTGTTCCTCAACTATGTTAACGAAAAATCACACAAATGTTCCACCTGTTACTTTACTCCAAACCGTAAGTGTCAGATTTGGCCTGCTCTACAGTGAATTCTTAGTTAAAATAGTATTTCAGAGTTTTTAACAGAAATTGTTAATCAATATTACATTTGGAGCTTGCAGATCTTGTTTCAGAGGGTAGCCAACATAAAAGAAACAACCTTTGGCTGTAAAGTTTCAGGTTGCCGTCCCAAACAAAGCCCCTGTTTTCTGAATTTGTGATTTATATTTACAACCTGTTACTGTTACACCTTTGCAAAGAGAGCAGTGAGCAACATTTCTGCAGGCAGTTTTGAAAGGGAACAGGCCTCTAGGTATCAATTTACATAAATAGCATGAAACCTTACTCTTCTGTAGAAACACACATGATGAACTGCCCAGAGAAGCTGAAGTGTTCAATATATTTAAGCTTTATTGTCTTATACTTAAAACATGCCTTTTTTTGTTCACACATTAACATCTGCTTGTTACGACGTCTAAAGATCCAGTCCGATGTCAGTTCACTGTCTGTCATGTGCAGACATAGCACAGGTTCCTCACTTTGATCTTTGAATCTTTTAAGACTGAATGCCTTATAGATCAGAGTTTAACAGGCTAACATAACAGAACACACTGAAAATGAATGAAAATGTGCTAATTTAACATTAAAATTCTTTCAAAAAGCCTGAATAAATATGGATCAGCAACAACTAGACACTTTGCAAGTAAAAAAGATAAAGAAAACAACTGTTGACTTTTGCACACTATTATTTACCTCGAAACATTTATCAAGCTATTCCAGGAGAAGTTAGGACGCTGCTTTTAGACAAGTTATTTTAGAGCATTTTTTGAGATTAATAAAATAGTGATAAACTTTAATCATAGATTAAAGATGACATATCTTTAATCAGGAAGACTGAGATTTTAAAATGACTTTTTGAAAAGGGGTAATGCATAATCATTACGGAAACCACTGTTAGCATCGACAAACTAGACCAAAACAAACACGGATGAAACAAAGATTTTTTTGGATGGCTCATTAAGTTGGATTCAGAGCTTATTTCTGTTTCTTTGAGTTTTTATAATAAACAAAGACTGTCTTCAGTGGTGGAAAAAGCTAAAACTCTGTTTAATTTTATTTAAATGCACCTTTTATTTAACCAGGAAATTACTATTTAGTTTAAGAATCTCTTTCCGAAGAAAAGCAATGCTCATAATGTTATGTGCAGTTTTTCAATTAATCAAATCTATCACAAAATGTTTGGTTCTTCATCCAAATCTTGAATGATCGTAAAGAAATAATTACTTTTCCTGTTAGTATTTTGGCAGTGTTTCACTTTGGAAGTATTCTCGTTTTTTTTATGACATTTTGATTGATTGATGTGTACGTCACTACCATTTGAAGGCAGCTGTGCAGTCTTGTTTCGGTAAGTCAGTACAAGCAAAACGCTTCTAGCAGTTACCATTTGGCACATGTTTGTTACGAGGGAACAGTTTCGTGCCAGGAAAAAAAAAAAAAAACATTAAACAACCATACTGCAAAAATGTGAAATAGTGGAAGGGCCAAAATGACCCTGGCAAGGGCAACAACGTAGGCAGCATTTAAAAAAAACATGAAAAGTGGAGTCAGAGACACAGGCTTGAACTGTAAGCTTGGAGTGTTTTGTAAGGAACTAATACCGAAAGTGAGTGAAATTTCTAGAATATATTTAGCCGCACTACTATGTGTGTGAATCTGTTTGGTCAGAAATGTTTGTTATTTATTTGTCATGAACATTTTTTAATATAAATTTGATAGATTGATCTATCTTGCTTTTACAGAGACATTACTTTCTACCCTAGATACATTTCTTTTTTTTTTCCAAGTTTGTGTTTTTCCTTTTAACTTTAGCTTGACCAGCCTCCTTTTATAAAGTTGTACAGCCTATTCCTCTGCAGATCTGCTCATGTTTTGGGGCAACAAATAAACTTCTAACAGGCGCTATTCCCTCATGGATGCATGGCATCTTGAAAAAGAAGTCCAGAGGTTTCAGCTCTAAACATCCATTGTCTCTATGCCTAGAACAAAAGCCCTGTCTCAGCTGGGTAACACAGGGCCAAGGTGTGTGCAGTAGTGTGATCTGTGCTGGGGTTCTTATTGACCTGCCAGCTTCTGTGGTTTTTGCAGTAAAACTTGGCTGGAAGGCAGCAGTCCCCCCCGCCCAGCATTCTCTTTAATCATGCAGAGCAAGGACTGGGTAAAACCTGGGGGGGTTGGTGGAAGGAAGGCAGTCTGCGGGCTTATGCCTGCTGTAGAAATCAAAGCAGGCAACCCTAGGATCCCAGCCATACTGTACCCACACACTGTACACAATACACACACCAACAGTAAGCATGCTGGTAATGAGTTCCTCATATTTGTTGTTAAGATATGTTCAGTTTCAACTTGGCTTGGGATCTAGTACAAGTATTGTTAAAAGTATTTAGTTATATTTATTGTATAAAAACAATTTTACTTGGGCGAAAAATTTAAACATGTCTTTGTGGTTTGTCTCTTGTGTTTCAATAAGGTGGCAGGCGTCGTGGGTCGAGCAGACCTTTTATGCGCTCTGTTCTTTCAGCTGTCTTTTCTCACATACTGCAAAGCTTTCAACAAAGGTAAGGAATCCAATACAACTATTTGCTGTTTATTATACAGCAAAATAGGCTTATATTACATTTGTCTTTGTGAAAGCTCAATAGGCAACATTATGTTTTTTTTTAACTGCAAACCTTTTAAAAACTTCTTTCCCAAAATCATGATTCTGATGTCGTTTCATGGTGCACAGAATGTGTTTTCTTATTTTCCAAGTCAAGGTAACCATGGAAAACAGGAAGTGTAATATGCAATTGTCTGTGACATTTTTTTCCCCTTTAATTTGCCACATCAGAATTTAACTGACATTTTTGATAACAGTATTTTGGTTTCTGGCTGAGAAATTAAAAATACAGCGAGTAGAATAATTGATGAAAATGTCAAAATTTGTCTCAGTAATGAAATTTCGACCAGCCCTATTAAATTGAACATTTGCACAAGCCAATGAAATACTGGAATCATATATATTCTGATGCGGAGAAGAATGTGCTGAAGCAAACAGCGCAGTTTTTAAAATTTTTTTATTTAGCAGTCCATCTGTGTTCTGATCAACATCTTGAGCCATGAGATATTGATCATCACCAAAATAATGACCTCATGGATACAAGTAGCCAAAATTTGTTTCCTCCTGATGGTGGTCGGACGCAGTCTAAGAAACCTTTTGAGCTCATCTGCAGGCGCCATTGCTCCATTGCTCTTCTTCATCAAAAGGAGTCAGTGAAGGTGGTTTGGGCACCAGGGTGTTTCCTGGTCATCTACCTTACTACTGACATACCCATCCGGACTACTTTATGTAATATATGCATGAAACAATTACTTTGACTGTTACTATGTGGTGAATATAATAAATATAGTGTATTTGTCAGTCACAAATACACACTGTTAAAAATATATTTTATATATTAGATATACTCTTGTTCAATAATAGAACAATCTCCATTTAGTTGGTTATCATGGTTTTAAAGTTTGTCTGGAGTTCTTTAAACTGATGTTTTGTGGTTCAGATTCCAAGCAAAGCACTGAAACATTGAGTTAAGTCTTCATAAACAGTATAAAGGCATCAAAGATCAAAAATTGTATATTAAAAAAATCTGTCCTGATTTGAAAGGCCTCGATATTATATACTTCAAACTGACCTGAAGTCCAGATGATAGAAAGGCCCTTCATTGATCTCTGAGTCTTATTTTCTGGTTAGTGAAGCATACACTCAAAACAAAACCTGACGACTGTGTAAAAGTGTTTTCAATGTAAATGTTTCGTACTTAAAATGTTATAGAAATTGTCAAAAAGAAAAAAAAAGTCTATAAATGTGGAAATGTCTGCACAGTGATAAGGACCCTGCAAATTGTCTACAACCGATGTGACCTTTGTGTCCTCAGGGAATGACAGAGATGCCAGGTTTTCTGTCCAGTGGGTTGTGATCAGCCTTGTGTTGTGTGCTGCGGCAATGCTTTGTAAAGAACAAGGCATCACTGTCTTGGTATGAAAATCTTCAATTTTTTTTTTTTTAGAATTGGTTCAGTCTATCCTAGAATTATAAGAAAACAATTATTGTGATTGTGTTACACTTGGTTGCTCTTCCACCTGTCCTCAACTCTGCGTCTAGTAACTATAAGATCGCTAACCTGTATGGATGCGTCTTGCCCTCAGGGTGTGAATGCAGCCTTTGATATTCTACTGATCTGTAACGTTAATGTCTATGAGCTTGGCCACAGGCTTCTCTTCAGGAAAAATTCTCCTGATGTAAGTCAAAAATGTATTATTTTCACATTTTGTGTGATAATTTATGTCTCCTCTATATAATTAATGTCACATTTCACATATTAAATCCTTTAAATCTGAGTGAATCAGAGGATATATAATCCTGATGAGTCGCTGCTTGAAGTTCTTAGTAGCAGTTTTTAATGTTCTCACAGCTAAGCGAGATTCTTCGGACGGGTTTGCTGAAACGATTGGGCCTTATGAGCCTTGGCGGCCTCTTGATGCTCTACGCACGCTGGAGGATCATGGGCACAGGACCGCCGGCATTCACAGAAGTAGACAACCCGGCCTCTTTTGAAGAAAACATATTTATTAGAGTAAGTAAGCTTTTTAAAGGATTCAACAATAAGTCATTATTTGTTGTCAGACCCAGTTTATTCGACAAATTATTGGTAGACAGTCGGCATCATTGTTTTAACCGCAGCATATGGGGGGAAAAAAAGTGTTGGCTAATAGTCTGGAAATTACAGTAGTATGTTTTTATCTTGGCTGCACAGTGGCGCAGTGGGTAGCGCTGTTGCCTTGCAGCAAGAAGGTCCTGGGTTCGAATCCCGGCCCGGGGTCTTTCTGCACGGAGTTTGCATGTTCTCCCTGTGCATGCGTGGGTTCTCTCCGGGTTCTCCGGCTTCCTCCCACAGTCCAAAAACATGACTGTCAGGCTGATTGGGCTTTCCAAATTCTCCTTAGGTGTGAGTGTGTGTGTGTGTGGTTGTTTGTCCTGTTTGTCTCTCTGTGTTGCCCTGCGACAGACTGGCGACCTGTCCAGGGTGTACCCCGCCTCTCGCCCGGAACGCAGCTGGAGATAGGCACCAGCAACGCCCGACCCCGTTAGGGAGAAGGGTGACGGAAAATGGATGGATGGATGGATGGATGTTTTTATCTTTTTAAATAACTTTTTAAATTAGTGAATCACTTAACAGCAGTTTTAGCCTTATTTTTTACAATTTTGTTTTATATATTTATTTCTACCATTTGTTTGTATATGTTTTAATTTTGATTTCACCAATAAGTATAGAGAATATTTTTTAGCCCAAGTTTCTAAAACTATAACAACCTAAACATGTGCAAATTAGTATTTGTAAATTAGTGCATTTGGCATCAATTACATATTAGAAAAGCCAGAGGCTTGTTGATGTCAAGCTTCAAGATTTTGTGGATCATATGGATTTCCTAAATAAGGCAACAAGAGAAAATGTAAAAGGTTTTTTTAATTGCTTCTTTTTCTTTGTATTTGATCTAGGTAAGCTACTACAGTCTTACAGAGTAGAAAAAAAATGACAAATGTTGCATTGTGAGAACCTAAACGTTAACCATTTGAGTTTAACCAGTCCGAAATGGTGCATGTTTCCACCTGAACGTCAAAAGTGGCCAGAAAATACAAAAAAAAAACTGTTTACCTTTTTATTTTCTCTTCTCTTTGTTTATATTTTAAAGTACATTTATAACATCATCCAGTGTTCTGGCATCTTTATATAAGGCAATTGTAGATTTTCTTCAAAGGTTTCCAACTGAGCCACAGTTTTCTGGTGGCTGAAAAAAACAAAAAATTCAAGCTGATGGCAGTACAAGACATGTTCTGCTGCTTAAACTACAGGTTTTCTAATTGATTATTAAGAAATGTTTAAAAATGTTAATTTGTAGAACATGAAATGCTTTTGGAAAGTAGTAATATCACTAGATCTTTTTTCCTTCACATAGATACATTGCTGAATAGTATAATTGTGAAGTGAAAAGGAAATGATTCACTGTATTTTTCCATAATGTAAAAACCTTTTATATTTTTGTTTTAATTTGCAAAGTGGAATTTAAAAACCTTTATAGTTTTGTGCATTTCTATTCCACCACCATTACTCTGATGCCCTTAACACTTTTACTTTACTGTTAAATTTGAAAATATTCCTCTTTTTCTTCCTTGCTGGGCTCTCTCTCTCTCTCTCTCTCATTTTGTCCTCTCCTCGTTCTTTCGTTTTTGATTGGCAGATTGTGAACTATAATTACTACTACTCTCTTAATGCCTGGCTGCTGCTGTGTCCCTGGTGGCTGTGTTTTGATTGGTCCATGGGCTGTGTGCCTCTCATTAAGTCGGCCACTGATTGGAGGGTGGTGTGGGTGCCGCTGCTCTGGTGTGTCCTGATAGGCTTGATAAGCCAAGCCTTATGCTCGCCGGACAGCCAGAGGAGGAGGTAAGCTGGCAGAGCCCACTAGTGCTTTCTGAAGTAAAGTATATGTTATATATATTTTGTCTTACACTGCACAGCTATTATAGTAAAAAAAATAGAATTAAAAATCCCACATAGTTGCTAATTTCAGCTTCTATTTCCATACAGTGTGACATTGACTGACTTTTATATCCTCTCTTCTCTCAAAAAGGACGCTGACTTTGGGGCTGGTGCTGCTAGTCGTCCCTTTCCTGCCTGCGTGTAACATTTTCTTTAGAGTTGGCTTTGTTGTTGCTGAGAGGGTGCTCTACCTGTCTTCAGCCGGATACTGCTTACTCTTGGCCTACTCCCTCGGACACTGCTGCTACCGATGGATCAAATACAAGGTGTTGTGTTAATCACCCCCCTCTCCCATTAAATAAAGTTAAAGAGCAACAAAACCTAGCAGTTAATAGGTGGGATTTCCTGTTCACCAACTTTTTATTTGCTTTGGCCAGGTCACAATGGCCTGGATTTTATGTATTTAATTGAATTCTGGCTTTGTCCACCTTTTTGTTTTGTTCAGTGACGAAAAATATGAGAAATGACTAAAACAATACCTGTAAATGCTAAATATACAGTGCCAGCCACATTTATAGGCACCCCTGGTAAGGATGTACAATAGGCTTTTAGGTAATTGCTTTTACTGCAGTAATTTCATAACAAAAGATATATTTCTTTCAGTGAACTTATTCAATATGGTAAGAGATCCCATGTTGAGAAATGAATGCTTTGAACAATATCTTAGATTAAATCTTCCAGCGTTTCTCATTGTGAAATAATTCCACAACAAAATGTTTCGAACTCACCTTTAAGGCCTTTTTTTTTTGTACATTTTACCAGATGTGCCATTACATGCTGCAGTGCTATATTTTATAGTTATTATTGCTATGAAAGTTTTAAGACAAATATTCTGGTCCTCTGTTAAATATCTCCCTGTGTTTTCTTTTTCCAGAAACTGACATGTGTCATGCTGCTTGCTCTGTTATGTATGTACGTAATCCGCTGTGCCCTCCGCAGTCACCAGTGGCGGTCAGAACAAAGCCTCTTCTCCAGTGCCCTGTCTGTCTGTCCACTCAATGCCAAAGTATATATAGATATATATATGTCTATATTTATTTTTCTCACTTTTTTTCTGGCAGAATGTATTGCCTTTAAAATATATTCTGTGTTCAGTGAGAACAAACTGTGTTTGTTTGCCCACCTTCTCCTCAGGTACATTATAATGTTGGTAAAAACCTGGCCGATAGAGGAAACACTACAGCTGCTGTTAAGTATTACAGGGAGGCTGTCAGGTAGGCTTCTTCATAAGTAAATATAATTTATAGAACTTTAAAAAAACAAGAAAGTGACCTGTGTCGTGTGCGTTTGGCCTTTAGACTCCATCCGAACTACGTCCATGCAATGAACAACCTCGGAAACATCCTGAAGGAGCAGAATGAGCTTAGTGAGGCAGAGCAGCTCTTGTCTAAAGCTGTTGCTGTTCAGTATGTTGTCCTAATCATCTCTAATCACCTTAACCGTTGATCTTTTTACAAACTCAGTAATTGTTTTCTCCAAATTTGTCTAGACCTGATTTTGCTGCTGCGTGGATGAACCTCGGCATCGTTCAGAACAGCCTCAGGAAGTTTGATGCGGCAGAGGAGAGCTACTGGAATGCCCTCCGCTACCGGAGAAAATACCCAGACTGCTACTACAACCTGGGTCGCCTGGTGAGGTTTCCTCAGTTCTGCTGCTTTATTGAAACATACAAAACTAAACCAATTTACATTGCCTTACAAAAGTATTCACACCCCTTGAATTTTTCACATGTTGCTGAGTTACAGCGAGACCTCAGTGGATTTTATTATGATGAAATCAGACTAAAATTTTTAGAGAAGTTTAACATGTAAAACTCTGTAACTTGTGGGATGCATTTGTGTTCAAATTCAAATGGTACCTTCACTTTGGTATCCCTAACCATCCAGTTGAACCAACTGTGTTCTTAGTGGTAAATAATCTCTGTGTAATGTAATCTCAAATTTGGAATCCTGTCAGGGTTGATGGGAAGAAGAATGATGCAGGTTTTATCCTGGAAGAAAACCAGTTACAGGTTCCAAAAGACTTATTGGAACTGGGGTGAAAGTTCACTTTACAGCAGGTAAAAAAAAACCCTAAACACATAGCTTGAGCTACAAAAGTGGTTTGGATCAAAGCATGTTAATATGTCAGAGTTCTACATATTCCAAACTTTAATTCGGATGAGAATTTGTTGCGCGACTTGACAGTTGCTGTTCAGACTCTTTTCATCTAATCTGACTGAAATTAAGCCAGTTTGTAAAGAAAAAAAGACAAAAATGTCTGTTGTTAGACATGCACAGCTGGTGAGGACATCCCTTAAAAAACTTGCAACTATAAAAGCAGCAAAAGGAGGATTTATAAAATGTAGCCTCATCTGGGCTTAACATAGTTTTGCATATTTTGAGTTTCATATTTGTAAAAATGTGAAAAAACATGTTTTTCCTTCCACTTAAAAATTTTAACAGACAATACTCAGTAGTGCTGGTCTCATAAAATCTCAACCAAATGCATTGAAGTTTGTATTGTGGTGTCTCAAACAGTGAAAAACTTCAAATGGTGTGATAACTTCTGCAAGGGATAGTACAAATCATGAAAACCAACTTTATAAAAGAGATGTACCTTACATTTGTAAACCTTTTCCAAATTTAAAACAGTGTATCAGGGACTTTCTTTAATGTTGTGACAGTATGCTGACCAGAACAGACATGTGGATGCCCTGAATGCCTGGAGGAATGCAACCATGCTTAAACCTGACCACAGTCTGGCTTGGAACAACATGGTTATTCTGCTGGACAATACCGGTAAAGACAATAAAAAATACACATATTCAAATACAAATTTTATTTCTACACCCCCACAAAAAAAAATAAAAAATAAATAAATAAATTACTTGCCTTTTCTTTTTGTGGTGGTGCTGCTAAAAAAAAAAAAAAAAAAACTAATTATGATTTAGTTTATTATATTAAAACTGTGTGTTTTGAATGCAGTTTTGTTACAGCATTAACAGCCAAACAGACACACACATGCACACGCAGCCTTGTTGTTTTCAGAAATGCAGGAAATCTAAATGGCCAACAAGATTAGACCGGAAGAGCAAGAACCACCAATGCTTGAAATTTATGTATTAAAGCTTTTGTGTTGTGAGTTTTGGAGGCACTCTTCCCTGCCGTGTGGAGAATGCTCTGATTTCCAAACGCTCGAGCCGTTTTGTCAGAAGCTGCTCCCGCGAGGGCGGAGTCTCCCAGGAGGGCAGTGGAACCGTCCAATCAGGGCCCAGCGTGTCTCCTGATCAAAAGAGCGCAAGCACAGCCAGAACAGCGCCCCCCTCAGAGTTTCCCCTGCCGCAGTTTGCTCCCCGAAATCTCACACAAATAATTCAGCCCGTCTCCCCAAATCCTGCAGCAAACCATAAAAAAGCCAAAAAGCAAAACATTAGGGGTTGTTTTGAAATGGAGGAGATATTGTTTGGCATTCGCCGTTTTTCTTTTGATACAGATAACACAAACAAAAGACACGCACTTGGTCAGATGTTGGCAGGCTGCATGTGTGAAGGGCACAGGCCGTGAGTCAGGAGATGACTACCATTGTTTTGCCCTCTGTTTCTCTTGTCTGCCTCTTCTTTCTCCATTTCTGGCCAGACATCAGACAGATCTGTGACACAGATCAATAACTCAGTGGGCCTTGCGTTGAGCTGTAATTAGGAGACTAAACCACTCCTCCATGTGTGACGGGGGGGAAAAAAAAGCTTTAGATGGTGTTTACCAATAAATCAGAGAGGGTCTTTGTGTCTTCGTGTTGATTTTTTATCTTTTATTTTTTGCCTTGCATAAGAATTTATACCTTGTTTTTATTTTTGCTTTTTAATTTCTCATGTTACAACAGTTTGCAATGTGTTTTATTGGGATTTTATTTTCTAGGCCAGCACAAAGTTGTGTATAGTTGAAAAGTGGAAGGAAAATGATTCAAAATTTTCAGAAGTTTCTACAAAAAAACTTGAGCTCATCTTTCTAGACTCAATACTTTGTAGAAACACCTTTTTTTGACGTGGGCTTCAGATTACAGCTGCAAGCAATATATTGTCATTCCAATAGCATATCTCAAAGGCGTGTTTAGAATGCTATTATTGTTGGCTAATGTATTCCAAGTGTTATTTTTTTCATAATATTAACCCAGTTGGATAGCGTCTCATAGCAACAGATACTCACACAGAAACTATATGACATCCAAAAAGGGTGATGCTAAACAGAATTTTTTTTTTCAATGTAACAATTTTTTACAAAAATTACTTCCATCACAAGATTTCTGGTTATTGCGCAGCCTTAGCTGCAGGTCTTTTGGGGTATAACTCTTGCCATTTTTAAAACAGAAATAGTTGTTCTTTTTTGTACAATTATTAAAGATCAGTCAGATTGGATGGAGCACATTTATGAACATGAGTCTTGCCCCAAGTCCTCCACTGAATTTGAGTCTTAATTTTTTCCCCCCATATGGTTATTTATAAAACTTAATTAAGGTATAAAATCTTGCGTCTTTTGTACCTTCCACTTCACAAACTTGCACTACTTTCTGTTGGTCCGTCACATCAAATTCAAACATACGCAATAAAGCCTGCCGTTATGTGACAAAATGTGAAAGTTTGTAAGCAAGGCACTTCATCTAAAATTCTTTTTACATCTGTAACTCTCTTGCTCAGTCTTGATTGTTGCATTGGTTTTAAGATCCTTGGTGTCTCTCATGATACTTCTTTGATTTTTGTGAACATTTTTCCGTTCAAGGTAACCTGGGCCAGGCAGAGCTGATTGGCCGAGAGGCTCTGAAGCTCCTCCCCAATGACCACACCATCATGTTTTCACTGGCTAACGTCTTGGGGAAATTACAGAAATACAAGGTGAGTCAACATGGCTAAAAAAAAATAAAAAAAAAAAGAAAAAAATCGATGACTGTTAAGAATTTGATTATTTTTTTTTTTAAGTTTTATTTTTTTTTCCCCAATCACTTCCAGGTGTGATATATTTTTGTTACGAGTAAAAACAAGGGTCCTATTTTCTCTCTTGCTTAAATTTCTTCTAGGAGTCAGAGAGCTTCTTTCTTCACGCCCTTCGGATCAAACCAAATGCTGCTAGTTGCCATGGCAACTTAGGTAAAGCCACAGCAGTTTGGATTTTGTGAGCACGGAAAAAAGCTGAGAGAAATCAAAAACTAACACTAAAAATATTTACTTTAGCAGAAGCAACATTGAGTAGGCTACATGTTTCGAAAGCTTGTAATGAATTAAATCACAACCACTGCATCCTGGTCTTGTGTTTGTCCTCAGCTGTGTTGTATCATCGCTGGGGGAAGCTGGAGCTGGCCAAGAAACACTACGAGCTGTCTCTAAAGTTGGACCCCGAGGCTCCTGGGACCAGAGACAACTATAACATGCTGCGACGCAAACTGGACCAGCTTAAACACAGCGCTCCCTGAGGGAACCGAACGGGGACCCCTGCCTACTATGAAATACATTTTCCACTGTTTTCATTTTGTAGTATTTTATCTCACTTGTTCTTCCTTTGAATATTTTGAAATAAAGACCACAATCTGTGTGCCAGGCTCCAGTTTTCGTTCCTTAAAAGGGAAAAGAAATGTTGCGAAATGTTTTGTAGTTTTAACTGTTGTTACAAACCCTTTCATGTATGAGGCCTAAGCGTCGGGTACGTAATTGGATTTCATGGGGGTGTACCGATCAGGGGTGTTAGGATACTTGTCCTGTTTTGAAGCTTCGTTTGAACGCCATGTGGACCTGATCCACGGTGAACCCCATCCTCTTTTCATCTCTGACCCTGTGTTGTGTCAGCTGGACAGAGCACCACACACATGTAGGTCCAGGAAATCTGGTGTAGATTTATTTAAGTTGGGCGCTTTTCAGAAGTTTCAAATATTTCCTAACTCAAAAGTTGCAATAGTTTGCCCTGGGAGCACTCGCATGCACCTGCAGAAAGTGTGACAGCAGATTTTCATTATCTATTTGATGATACATAGTGTCGTATGTAATTGCTTTTTTTTTTTGTTTTGGTTTTTTTTTTCATATTTTGTCACATGACAAAACTTTAATGAAAAGTTGCGGTGAGATTTGAAAACTGCTGCTATCATCATCCAATCTGACTAAACTTGAGCAATTTTCCAAAACATGTTTAATCAATCATCATGTAAACATGAAAACAGTTTCCTGAAACCCATCATCAGTAACATTAAAAAAGAAAAAAGAAAAACAATGAGTATAAAGTGCTCAGGCTTCTGCACTTTATAGAGTATGCAAAGTTATTTTCCTTTTTTCATTCGCGTCATAAATTTAATCTACACAAAGTGTGCTCACGCTTAAGCTAGACGTATTCCAAAACAATCGTAGTTGTAATGGTACTTTTAAGTTTTGACTCCTGATGGGCTGAAAATCTGTACATGCTAAACTTTTATGAGCAAAATATGTTTAAAATCACCTATTTTTATCCTTCCACTTTACAACTGCCCCCTATTTCATGCACAATCCCAGTGAAAAGCACAGAAGTTTCAAGTGGTTTCAGGATAAACTGGTGAAATTCACTTCATATGAATACTTTTGAGCGGTGCTTTATTGATTAGACTTTTTTTAATGCCCTTTGTTCCTTAGTGGGATGGCACTTCAAGGTTCAAAATAACCTCGCCTCCCCACTCCTCCTGTCGCCTCTGTAGTTAATAGGAGAAAGGTGTCTTCGCTGGGAAGTTTTTCTCAAGTGTCCAGAAGAAAACGAGGGGTCGGCTGAGACAGGAAACCCTTGGCCGGTCCTCTATGAAGATGGCTCTATAGGGCAGAGCCTTCAAAGGGAGACGGGGATGATCTCCCCAGGGACTCCGCGTCCACATCCACGCACACACGCATGGCCGCGCACGCGGCCGGCTTCTATTGAAGACGGCTACGGAGGGGGGAGGCGTGGACGGTGGGGGGGGGGAAGGCAACCCCAGTGTGAAACATCAGTCAACAAGTGTGCACCCGAGGTCAAAGTTCAACACACTTCTATTTTTTCACCTGCTTCCTACAGCTTGCAGGAAACTTTTGAAGCCATGGCGGGCTGGTATGGCTTTGCTTTAGGGGCGGCTAAGTTTGTTTACCCATACAGTACAATACACCAGTTGACGCTTTGATGCTCGGGAGATGTTACTGATACGCTCATCGGGGGGTGCCACGGCACACACGACCATCGGCGTCCTCTGCCTGTGACCTCCTCAAAATGCATCTAATGTCACATGATGAAATTTCCTCCTCCTGCTCTACGCTGTTTTTTTTTGTTTTATTATTATTTTATTTTTGCTGCTTTGATGGTGAGATTCAGAGGCAGACAAATCTGAAAGCACAACAAATACGTGCCGTGTTCTTGACGTATTGTGTGGCTCAAGATGAAACCTGTTTCAACAAGACTCGTGTAAAGGTCGGTGTGTCGAGAAGACTTCACACTACGGAGGGAATGCAGACAAAAGGAAGATCAAAAGTGATAGGATAGTGACATTCAACACTAAAGGCTTTTTCCTTCACATTATTTTCTGTCGTGCAGAGTAACACGCGGCGCTGCCAGTGTTCGATTGGCTGCAAAACCATCACCTATTCTATTTATGTACTTATGGATCCTTCCTTTACTTTCCGTGCGATCCTTTCATTCGGCGCCTGTAGTCGACTGTCTGCCTGCACAGGCTGTGCTGGGACACCAGTGGGGGAGCCCACTTTTATCATAATCATTCTTTGAATACCTTTCATTATCATAAAATATGTGAGTATTAAAGGGATGGGTTCATCGGCCCCACCAACATCTTCATTATCCATTCTGACTGACAAAAACCTGCTGTTCTTGGGGGGCTGACATTAATAAAAGATGGAATCCTACAGCTTTAGGAAGTCCTCGGCTTGTTCTCGCCGCACCTTTTACCTGCTTGCATCCACCGCAATGATGTGTAAGGAAATCAGCTGTTGGGCCATTATTGTGTTTTAGTTAATCACACTGATGAGTTTTGCTCATCGTAAACACTGGCTAGGCAATGGGAATCATTTCTGTTTGTTCTCTTGGAAAATAACATTAAACTGAAAAAAAAGGAGTTTGGCTTGACGGCTTGCAAAAATGATTTTGAAAAAAAAAAAAAAAAGCTTTGTCATCCCTTTTGTTGCAACAGTTTCAATAGAAAAACAACAAGCAGGGGAGCACTAATTTCAACCCACTGGGGCCGTTTTGGAACAGCGGGTGAGCTGTTTTGCATTTGATAAACACCAATAGCAGAACTCACCAGAAAGGTAGAGTTTATCAAAACTGCCACACAGAAAGTCCCTAAAATCTTCTTTGAGGACGTGATTGCCATCGTGAATTGAGGCGACGTCTAGAAGAAGGGTCTTTTCTTTTCCTTGTCCTGATTGTTTGTATACATCTACAAACTAAAGGCCGAGGTTTTTTGCTTGAAGCTTTGTTATGAAAACAAAGAAATAACAAAAGGGTCCTATACAGAAAATCTACCTGGTCTCTGCGACCCAGTTCGCCAAATCCAAAATCCCTAACCCTTATCATTTCTGTTCTTACTTTTAGTTACTTCAACAGTTTGATAACCCTGGATTTCTGCACGTTGGTCAGACGGTCAGATGTTTTGATCAAATAATAGCTCTAAAATGGTTTTGGGGTCAGGGAAGATACAAGAAGAAGCCTCATCATTCTTGACGGACAACGATATTGAGCAATAAGACAACTAGATTAAACTTTGCTAAGTTTCTAGGAGGAAATAACAGATTGTAGGATGCCAACAGAATCCTGTATAATAATGTTGATGACAGTGAACACCCTCGTGAACTGAGTTCATTCTGTGGAAGTTTGTTGACTGAAGACAACATTTGCTTTTCACCTGCTTTATTTAGCTCAATCCTATATATGCAGATTTTTTGTCCATACAACTGTTATTGTGCATAACAAGTTTATTGCTTTTAGAAGAATGTTTTCCTCTGTCCATGCTTTAACTTAAACCCTAACCCAGTCTGTTGGCTCAAATCTACCACCCAGCCCTGCTTGGTTAGCAAAATAACCCAAACTGTACTGTTTTTCCTTTATTTTCCACCAGTCAGATTTCGAGTGCGAGTTGTTCAAATGCATTTTGTGGTGTGTGCTGTGGGATCGAAAGCCAGTGCGGCAGCTTGAAGTGCACAGCGTAAGAAGCAAATTGTACATCTGTAGGAGTGGCTCATCAATGTGACAGGACGTGATCAAGGGCGGCCCTGTGATGTGTCCGCTGGGCCTCCGCGCGGCCCTCGGTCTCCTTCACCCCCGCGTCCCCCGGATCCACAACAACCCTAATGGGCTCTGATGTGCACCTCCATCTTGCCTGTCTAATTGATGTAAATAGTGCACATTTGAACCCACAATCCTTCCCACCATCCCAGCTGGCCCCTCCCTCTGTTTCTTCTAACAGTAGGGGTCAGAGGTTAGAGTGACTGAATGAGCATTAGAATGGCAGTCCTTATTAGAGGAGCAGCTTGTCTGACACCACAACCACGTCCTAGAGAGGGACCCACCCCGTCCGCCTCATCTAGATCATATTACATGACACAACCTCGGAGCAGATACTACCAGCGCGCTACGACACTGTGGGCCACTCGGGCCACACGGTGGCATTTTCAGAGGGGTCCCCCTCGCCTGTCACAGCGCCTTCCCGACGCCACTCTGTCCGTCTGGCGCCGATGCACTCTGTCATTTTAAGCAGGGCCACTGTCAGCGGGCATTGGGACTCTGCGTCTACATGCCCTGGCATTTTCAGCGGCTTCCTCGGCAGCAGAGCATCCAGCCACCCTCTTGAGAGTCTGTGATGTCGCGGTCAATGATTAATAGTTAGAGATGCGCTGCAAAATGCCCAGTGCGCCCAGATGCTAGTCAGGGCTCTGTTTGAACTGATATAATGGACATCGGCTGCCAATTTGGCTCCCTTACAAAGCCTGGAAGTTCCCCAAGATTGATTCTGTTTCTCTGCAGTCGTGCCCTGGGGGCTGAATTTTTGAGGATGCACTCTTGTGAAAAATGTTGCGGGGTATTATCTTCAGCTGAGAGAAGCGCCACGAATGACAATAAACGGTCATGGATACAGGCTAACAAAACGGTCAAAAATAATCCTTGACATTTGCATGCAAGAGTGAAAATGGAAGCCAGTTTAGGATCATTTTATGATATCTGACATCAAGGAAAGTCTCCCTGGCTGAGGATGAATCAAGACGGAAGGGGCGGGGGTGGGTGTCAAGACGGAAGGGGCGGGGGTGGGTGGGGGGGGCAGGCTGGGATAATTTGCAGCAGGAGCCCTGCGAGACTGTTTTGCAAAACAAAACGAAAGCAGCTAGACCCTTATTGAAAAATACAGTGCAGTGAGACGGAAATTTATTAACTGGCACCATTTAATGTGTGCATTATTCATTTCTGGCGAGCATGAAAAATGATCTAAAGAGGTTTGAAATTGCAGACGCGCAGGCTGACTGCACAGTGGCTGAGCTCGCTGGTTCGTTTCATCCTCTCGCAGGGCTGTTTGGGCAGAGAAAGGTGGAGGGCTAAAGGGGCAGAGAGATTGAGGATGGAGAGGAGGAGGAGGAGTGAAGACCCCTATTCTGGACAGTAGATTTTTTTTTTTTTTTTTTCCGCTTTCCCAGTAGCAGCTGTGCTTCTCTCACGAGGGGGCGGCAGCAGCACCGAGAGAGAGGCTGCTTGGGACAGATGGACCCGCACCACCTCTCTAACCTCCCACCACCAACACCTCTTCTATTAAAATCTCTTGCTCTATTAATGCTTTCATCCAACTATATATGCCTGGGCACACTGAAAACTGCTGAGTTTGCGCCAGTAGACCAAGCACATCAGCTCCAGAACAAGAGGAGGATAAACCTCATCGTTCTGCCGTCTTAAAGTCTTCTCACTTTGTAACTTTGGTGAAACGACAAAATGTAAATGTCTGTGTGTTCCATGCTTTAAAGATTTTAGTTCACACTAGAAAAGTTTGTTTCACTTATGACCGTTGACCTTTTACCAGCTAAGTGGTCAGCGAAAGCTAGTGCTAGAGTTAGTGTTCAACCAAAGAACTGGTCTTAAAAACAAAACTAGATTCATTTTGTTTCTGGGTTTTCTTGCAGTTGTCGCATCGTCGTCAGCCAAACTAGTGCAGGATGCAGTAGATCCATGCATTGACCAAAAAAATTGGTTCTAAAGTTTAGAGAAAAGTTTGGACTCCATGCTTGATTTTGTCGATGTTAAGTTTGTTATTTCTATTTTTATGTATTTTAATACTTCTTCATTTATTATTTTTGATCATTCTAGACATAAAAAAAATAAAGTTTCAGGGTTTTTTTTTTTTGTATTGCAGCTTCGTTGTTCATTAGCAATGTGTACTATTCCCAGAAACATGTAAACAAATGTGCTCAAAGTGTACAATTCACCTAAACAGTAAATACATGCTTAACAACAGTTATTATTGTGGATCTTAGTGACTTTATTTCCAGGCTGAAAATCAAATTGAGGTTCAAACCCAAAGATCGGCCCATATCTGATCCATGAGTTGGTTACCAAAACAACCTAAATTCTGGGATATTTTTTATTTGTTTGTTTGTTTTACCCCACAGCTTTTAGAATGTGCGATTGTGAAGACCGGTCCCGCCGCTCCGACTGACTTCCTTCTTCTCCTCATCTTTCCTGTAGTAGGAGGTTGTGGGCAGGAGTTGGTGCCAGTGGCATATGGCTTTCCACTGAGCTAAACATTCATACAAAAGACAACCCCATCAGTCACGGCTGTGACCATATGAAGGGAGAGAGCAGGCCTCTGATGAATGGTGTTTGGGACTTACCTGCTGTTAAAACATGCCCTCCAAAAAAAAGCGCGCCTCCCTGAAGTACGTATAACATTTAGAACGGTATCATGTACGTGATGGAATACCACTTGTGCCAGGTAATACCAAATAACAAATATGCCTCCTAAAGCCTTTTTTTGCCAGAACCCTGGGTCAGGCCTTCATAGACCAATTAATGCAGAGCATCTGCTGTACAGCAGCAGCACAATAAAAAAAAACAAAAAAACTTTTAATTATTTTATTTAATAAGAACAAGAGCTGCGTCCTGCTTGCTCCAGTGCCACTCGCTGCTAGAGTGAGCGTGGAATGGGTCTCCTAGATTAGACCAAATTAATCCATTCTTTAAGGATTCTTTTTTTTTTTTGTTCCCCTCTCTCTCTTTCCTGGTTCTGTGGTGAAAAACCCGGCACGCCTTTGTTCTTCCTCGAGCGCCGACGTTTTTTCTGCCAAATTTAACAGAAGGCTCGGAGGGTAACAGGGGTCCAGCCCAGTATCACCTTCTGGAGCAGAGCAACTAGCGGAGAAAGACAATCAGCCCTGAACCCTGCTGTCTGCAGCACAAAGTGAAAAGACTCTAATTGGGCTTTTTCTCCCCTTTTTTACGCTGCATTTTCCTGCAGGATTGCTGGATCATGAAAAAGCAATTAAACCTCAGATTCATTCTAATTTTTCATCCTTTCATTGGTAGAAAGAGGCAAATGTGAAATCACTTATCCGAGTTGGAACGTATGCTTTTGCTGATGTTTTTCTGTTTTCATTTTAATGCCTGAGTGACAGGCTTTGGGCTTAAAGGACTTGATTGCACATTTAAAATAATACAGCCAGGGCGAATGGCAACATAATGATAGTTATGGGCATTGTTTTGAAGCTAAAGGACAAAACTAGAATGTATTGAGTGTACAAAAGAAAAAAAAAAAAAATCTGCCAATCTTTAATATGTAGTACAATATAATAGAAATGTAATGGGACTGCAGTTCTCAGTGTTACACCTAGGGGCAGTGGTGTCCACAAAACCCAGACCTCAACACTGTGGCGACTGAAGACAGAAAACATGGCAAGGAAAATGCACATTGCTCACTTCTGGAGGAAAAAGTATGTACATATCAAACATGTGTTTTTATTTCTCACATTCCTAATGTATAATTACTGGATGGGGTAAAACGTCAGAAATCACGTGTCATTATTAATGTAACAATATCAACTGTAAGAAATCAACCATCCCTCCCTTTTTCCCCCATAAGATAATTATCAGGTTTTATGGCCCCTCATTAGTCAGCTGACACACTAATTAATAAGATGTTGTCATTTGCATATAAGCAACTCTTCTTATAATGTGATAATCAAATTGACCTCTGAATGTAGAAGAGCAGTGAAGCTTTTCTCCAAAAATTCTGCTAAAAAAAGTTTTTTTTTCCAAATTACTCATGGGCAGGTTGCAGCATTAAAGTGTACCAAGGTTATTTTTTGTTTGTTTGTTTGTTTGTTTTTTTCATTTTTTTTTTCAAAGATGACAAAAATTGAAAAATTTTCCATCATATCTATCCTGCAGCTTGCAGTGCTTCTTGTTAGATTCCAGACCACAGCGTAGAGTATCACAGCAGTGCCCCTCTCCCACCTGTTGCTACAAACTGCGAGTCACCTTCCTTGATAAAATATAAGCTCCTTCACTATTTTCCTTTTTGTGCAAGAAATAGAAATTTGGCTGTTCTGAAATTCTCTTTCTGTTTCGAAATAAGTTAATAAAATACCTAATCTATCATCGCTCTCATTAACGCGTCACATATTTCAAAACAGCACCTCAGGCTCTACCTGAGCAGATAACCTGACTAATCAACCCACTACTGCAACTTTAGCTGTGCGGTGAAAACCTCAAGTCAACATGTTTAGTCGCTGTGTTTTCTTCTGCAAATATTGACATCTTGCACGTCTCTTTTGAAGTCTGTAGATAAGCATTCTGTGAAAACATGTTTAAAAAAGCACGCAACTCTGACAACGGAGGATAAATGGAATGAAAAGCAATCCATTTTCTTCCATTTCCTGTCATCGTCCAGAATAGTTCTATTCTTATGGAAACAAGACACGTCTATCTGACAGCGTTATCATTTCACTTCATGAAGAAAAATAACAGCATATTTACCCTAATCTAACATGTAGGGAGTGCTTATTTTAAATTCTTGGTTCAAAATCAAAATGAAATATATACACAACACATTTTTAGGATTGAATATTTAGCATGCCATAATATCTCTGGTAGCTGTTGCTTTTCTGCATCAACTAAAAGCAGAAAGATGATGTTTTTCTTAAATATTAGTGCATATGCTGTGAAACCTTGAGACAGCTACAAAATCAGCGTAAAAGCAAAACATGGTAAAAACTGCTTGAAAACAAAGCAACATTTTCTCATATTTCATGCTGCTTATTTTCCATCTGTTATACTCAGTTCATGTTGAATTTGAAGAAGTGATGCATCCCGACTTTTAAAGTGCTCTTTTCAGGACCCATGATGAGAGAGAGAGAGAGAGTCCCGGAAGATCATCATCACTGATTCTCCCAGGTCCAATCCGAGCTTTGTTAACCAAAGCGCTTAACTCTCACACAACCCGAACTGTTCCAGTCTGCAGAGTCCATACATTGTAAATTAGGTCTGTTAATGTACTCTACTCTCTTCACAGACACAAAGAGGGACAGCGGTGGGTGTAACTACACACACACACACACACACACACACACACACACACCCACACACACACACACACACACACACACACACACACGCACACACACGCACATACAGACCGTGCATTGGTGTTTGGCCTCGCATGCACTCCCTGTTTTCCCACCACGCGCAAAGTGATCAACTATCACACCCCCAGACAGCTAGATGTCAACATGAAATACCTTCATTTGCATCGGCTTTAAAAAAAAAAAGACAAAAACAAACAAAAAAAAAACAAAACAGCCGACTTCTCGTTACGCCAGCGACCCACCAGTGCCCCCGTAAAATTCACTTTAGCCACGGGGGTCCTGAGACCTTGCTAAATACTGGCCCAATACTGCTGTCAACAGTCCGTCAATCACGGGGCAAATCCTCGTGATTAAACTGAGCTTCGCTGGCTGGACCCACAATGGACCCGACTAAGCCTGGACGCGCGTGCGCTGCAGAATTATGTCATTATGTTTCATCTGAACGTCTCTCTGCAAGTCCATTTGGTTTTAATACTACTATTATTTATTTATTCATTTGTTGTTGTTGTTGTTGTTGTTTTGCTCCTGCAGGCTTTAATTTGAAAAAATACACAGCCAAAAAAATAAATAAATAAAAATAGGTGTGCATATTGCAATGGAGAGCATTGCTGAACTCAGAATACTGAAGCATCTTTTTAATAGCCATCTCCAGGAGACCTGTTTGCAGTTTGCAGCAGGTCAGAGCTCCTTCTCTGACCTACTGAGTGGAAACGAAACAGGGAGCGCTGAGCTGAATGAAGCGGCTCGGGGAATCGTCATGTAAATCAGGCTCCTAATGCCAAGAGCATCTAAGCGGGGCTGCAAAAAAAAAAAAAAAAAAGCCACAGACAGACAGACAGATGAATAAAAGACAGCTGAAAAGATCGTCTATGGTGAGATAAGAGAGACGGCATCTAATCTGAGTCAGATAGCCGATACGGCCCCGCCACGTCCAAATCCTCGAGTTTTTGGTCTGAAGAGGAAGGACTTAACTTAAACCCCTTTCAACGTTGCTAAATGTGTTTTTGTAATTAAAACCCATACAAATTAACAGTGACAAGCGCGGGTCAAAAAGAGCGCGGCTCCACTGTTCAGATGAGCGTCCGCGAGTGAAAAGGGAACACAAGACGAAGGGACAAGAGACAGACAATAAAAGAGGGAAAAAAAAGAAGAAAAAGAAATGAAGACGGAGCCCGAGCTGCAGAGAGAGTTTCAAAAGAGAGACGGAAAGAAAGAAAAACAAGAATGAAAGCGGTGAATGAATGAATTAAGGGAGGGGAAAGGGAGGGGGGGGGAGAGGAGGCACACTCACTGGAGCGGTATGGATTTCAAGCATTCAGTCTATAGAGCGCTCTGCGAGTTAACCTCCAGACCACAGTGTTTATTCTGGGACGGTGTTCCAGATCTGGGGGGGATATCCAGTTCCCGCACATCAAAGCCTCGAAAGCTGTTGGAACAAAGCTTTTAGCTGCTCCTTAAAGCCCCACATTAAGTGAACTGGAGCAGCTGTGGCAATGTGTGGCAATATTTTCACTGTAAATACAACAGCACATGGCAGAGGGTGATGGATTACCAACAGCTACAACAACTGGGTTTGGACAGGGAAAACTATTTGTAACGGGACGACTAAAAGAAAAAAAAAAAAGAAATTTAAAATGCATGAAATTCAGAAAGCACAGACGCAACAATAACACATTAAGTAATTAGAGAAACGCAGGAAAACTCGTGTTTTATGAGAAAAGGCAATTGATTTGTTCAAGTGACATCATTATATATTTTGTCATTATGTTTCAATTTGTAATGACTTCCTGTGATTGTAAATTCACACTGAATGCAGTTTCTGAATAGGTTAATATGACCCAATTTTTTACTTTACTCTTTAATTTGGGAAAGAAATTCAAAATATTATTATTATTTTTATATGTCAAAATCTCTAACAGTCGTGCGTTTCATTTTATAAACTCACAATTACGTGATATAATTTGAATTAGTTCAGTTAGAATTTTGCTAAGGAATACTGTTGCGAGTTATGCAAGTAATATGTCACTTATTTATGTCAAACATATTAAATTGGACTTTTTAGTTTTGGCTCAGTTAATTTTTTCAGCCCTTTTTTTCTGCTTCCAGGTTATTGTTCGGCTGAAAAATTGAGCCAACAGTTTTAATATTTAATCTATATTATTTCAAATAAAACAACAATGACAAATTGGAAATTGTCAAAATATACCTGTGTGTTTATTACTGGAATCATAGGTTTTTTTTTTTTTTTTTTGGGATAACAGTTACCATGTCATATTTTTATATTTATTTTTGAGTGAAAAAAAAAATATATATAATTGCATAATCTCTGTGTTTTACATGTTTCCATATTTACAATTACGCGCGCGCACACACACACAGTCACATGACAATTACATAAAAGATCTCATCGCGTCCTCCTGGCACAAACAGCCAGAAGAGCTGCTTGGCTGCCATGATCTCCAAGCGATCTTAGCGTGTGACCCATGTCGCAGGCATCATGGCCTGATGGACACAGCTGTCTGGCTGCAGGCGAGACGGAGCAAAGAGGAAGAGTGAGAAAACACAAGATACTAGAGACAGAGAGAGAGAGAGAGAAAGACCGAGAGAGGGCAATATTTTCACTGTGTGTGTGTGTGTGCGCGTGTGTGTGTGTCAGTGTGTGTTTAGCGGACGTATTGATCATCCCATGGCAATTTCTGAGATGTGTCCACTCCATGTGGCACCCTCGGGATAAAGCCAGGAAAAAAAAAATGACAAAGTATTAAGAGAAGAAAAAAAAAAAGTCACACTCCAGCAAGTTAGGCACAGAAGCATTACTGGAAACAGCGAAATAATGAAACACACCTGGTGAAATATGTGGATGTGAATTTAAGGAAAAAGACACTCATTGATGAGCTTTGACTTGAGCAACAGAAGAGACAAAAATATAATGGACACTGAGAGGAAAAGTCCTGCAAACGACATTTAAAGGTGCAACTTATTAGATAAAAAGTCGCTCATATATTTTGCCAGATTCCCACTTAAACTGTACAAACTTTTTACCTGAGAGTAGGCGAGGAGCCCGTTTCAGCTTTCGGCCTTAACGAGATCTCAGAAAAAGTGCCTGACTGCATGAAGCAGTTTTTCTGAGCACTGCCAGCCAGCTGGCTCTATCGAGGCTTCCGCATTAATTCCCCCAACTGGAAGAAAAAAAGAAAAGAAAACAAAATAACTGATTTTGGGAAATATTTTTTGGTTGTCCAAAAATAAAGATGGAAGAAAGACCACCAAAAGCTGCTATTAAAGTATCACAGTTTCAGAAACTGCATTTGAATTACTGCGAGCAAAAGCAGAGAGCCTGACTAATTAACCAGCTAATCAACATCTGCTTCCATATAATAAGCACCTATAAATTTCTATGTAACTTACAGAGTGTTTTCTCTCTGTTTCACATAACTCTATATAAAAAAATAACTAAATATGAGGTATATATAATATTACAACTGCTTTAGTCATGACATGAATTTTCTTATTATATTAAAACCCACATTTTTGTTTTCAAAGTTTGTGTCCGTATCATGAAATCATGCTGTTCTGCTTGTGGTTATCATGAAATTCTGACACGAGCACAAACCAACTTTAAAACATTTAAAATGTGTTGTTTTTTTTTCTTTCTAAAAGGTTCGTTAAAGGCTAAAGGTTCATTAAATTGAAAACACAAAAATAAAGAAGTAATTAATGAATTCGTTTGTGTTTTTTTTTTCAGTAATAGGTTTCTGAAATTATCTTTTGTAAAATAAGCAAAATGTCAGGACAATATAATAATATCCTGAGTTTGCACCACTGCCTACTCAGGCAATGTTGTAATCTGACTTTGTCTCCTAAATTATAGCACAAGTCTGGTGTCGTGCACTAAAGATGGGACCTCGCAGAGCCCCAGCAGGACCGCAGAGGGCCAGGGGCAGCACAGTGCGCGTGATACGAACAGAGGAAGGAGCCACTCAGACTGGAGAAGAGCCACCACATGTGCTGGGCCACAGAGAAAGGCTCCGACACCGCTCACGCTGTCTACATGCTGACATATACATACGCAAACATTTGCACTGAGCCGCAGACACACACCGATGCACGGACACACTGCCGGGCCAAGCCAATTAACACCCTGCCACTGCACAGATCATATTTAGAGCAGCGGAGGAGCAGGAGGGCATATGTGGATAATCATACATGCAAATGAGACGAACAAGAGAGCCATCTAAATTCAGAAACCGACTTGTGACAACGCATCAATGCAGAGCCTGCCGGGTAAAATGTTACTTTCAGTGAGTCGAGTTTTCTACAGGACTCGTTCAAATGCATGCTTTTTCACTTCAGAACACTTCAACTCAGTTTTAGTGAAACACGTGTCCAGAAAATCACGCTTGGTGGTTTAAAAAAATGAATCCAACGCTCTTATAGAAAAGCCAGAGTTCCTCGGTATCAAAGGGACAAATATAAAAGGAGGAGGAAGCACCTTGGAGCTTTAGGTATAAATTGCTACTGGTCTTGAAGTTTGGCTTTAAAACCAGAAGATGGCAACATACCTCTGGCTGAGATGCCGACCTGCCTGGCTGCTCATTTATGTTTTTTCATGTCTTCACGTGTTCACCTGGTGCTTCGTTTATGTTTTTATTCTTTTTTTTTTATTTACTTCTTCTTACTTGCACAGGGATGCCTGATACCAGATTCCAGAAGAGATGATCTGAATTATTCACCAGGTTTACAGAGTTGACCAGCGCGTTGTGGCCCGGTTAAAACATCTCCGATCCCCAGAGATTACGTTTCAGTCCATGCGGCTTCGCAGGCTGTAAGACACAAAGACACGATGATAATGGTCCATTGGTATTCTTACAGCTTTCTCATAGCTGCGAGGAACAGCTGAACACTCTTTGAGAGCTCTCCACTGCTTCTTCTCTTTCCCTTCGCCCTCTCTTCACTGTATGACATTTGTTACATAAGCAAATGGACGGAGCCCGCTACGGGGTTCCAACATTAACTCAGAAAAAGCAAAGAAATCAGAGTCAGTCCTGACTAATGCAGAGTGAGAGCCTTTCCAGCGAGAGTGTGTTGAAAGGGAGACACAAGTGAGGGAATGGCAAATGAGTCCCTCAGTTACAGTAGAAGTGTCCCCCCTACATGAACGGAGCTGATCCTCTTTACCCACAACTGTCACTTCAAACAGACTGGGCCAAGATGAGTCTATTTGCCACAGTAAACAATTTAATATTTGATGTACAGTACAGTAAGCTATCCCCTCTTCATGTTCCACCCCCTCTCCTCTGTTGGTCTTCTTGAGCATGCTTAAGTGTGTGTGTGTGTGTGTGTGCATGCATGCTTATGAGTGTGTCTGTGTGCCTGGTAGGGCAGGGGTTGGGAGGGCGGGGTGCAGGAGGGGTGTTTCTGGCATAGTCAACAAGGCTAGAAGAGGCAACCGGAGCATCTGAGGGTATGCATAATCTCTCCAAGAGATGACGATGGGAAAAAAAAAACAAAAAAAAAAACAATACAGTAGCTGCTAAGTACACACTTACCTGGGGGAAATGCAGTTAGTTTCATTCTGTTTGCCGAAACAAACGTGCATTTTTAATTTTTTTTCCAAAACATGCTCTTCGCCCGGTGAAGTAGTTCGGCTTCTATCCGGCTGGAGTGTACAAATTTGTGCCGTCAACAAAAAAAAAGAAAAAAAAAAAGCTTTGAACCAAAGAATAAATCTGGGACATTGTTTCCAGAAAGAGACTGCATAAATGTTTTTAGGAGCCTTAATAATGACGAGGGAGCTTTGCCCAGAGATCTGTGGTTGATTTCCAAGCTTTTGTAATACAGATGTTAGCCAACTCCTGTTTGTCTTTGTGAACTTTAATTACCAGTGCTAAAAGTATTGTTTATTAGCCTTCCTACCATGAGCAGTCATTAATTATTTATGTTAGAAGCAGAAGTGCCTTCACGCAGTGTGTAAAAGCAATCAGAAGCTGTAAAAATGTTTCACTATAAAAAAAAAAAAGGACAAAATGATTTGGACTTGACATTATAACCTGCCTCTCGCAAGCCGTGTTAGCCAACAGCGATTATTAAACATAAAAACTTCAGTAGGCGGTTATAAAGTGACCATCTGTGGTAAACGACTCTTTTTAATGTTTGGAAAGCTCTGGCTTAAAACAACTAAAAGTGCAAAATAGCAATACCAGGGAAATGTCAATCCATTTATATTCTTTATCCTTTTATCCATACAGAATTAGCAGGACTTGGTGTTGAACAATGGCATAGGGGAGACTGTGGACCGGTCACAAGGCCACCTACAGCCAACACGGGACATATAACTCCTAACTTTGGGCTCTGAGAGTTAAGCCTGAGTTGAAAGTTAGAATCTATCCATATGCAGTGAGAAGATGCAAAATCTTCGCAGAAAGTTCCCTGACGAAACCCAGGACTGTTTTTGCTACAAGGTAACAGTAACAACTGTTCCAGGCTGGATACAGTTTTCTTTATAATAGCTTCTCTGTTTTGTTTTGTTTTTCCTTTAATGTTTATTTTGGACTTTGAGTCTGTGTAATAAATCATTCATTCATTAATTCATTCAGATGTGTTCTGCTTCTTCTGGCTTCATTTTTAAACACGTCACTGATGCTACTTATTCATTTCCGACTTGGAGTATCTTTCCTTCAGGTACCAACTTCCTCACTGATGAACGTTATTGTCAGGACAGCCTTGTATTCACCAATCAAGGCAGATCCAGGTTAATACAGTCAGCAGCTGATTTTGTCTGTGCATCTCTTGTAAGCATCACTATTCAGTGTGCCAGTTTAGATTTATATAACCAAAGTTGACGGTTGCCATTGGTCTTGGAGAAATTCTGCATTGACTGCAAACCGTTATGCTGATTCTCTGTATCTCAGGGCTCCACGCCAAGGATGGCCCATGTGGGGAATGTGGCATGACCAGGGGGTAGGAGGCAGTTTGGACGGCTGAATGGCAAGAGCTACAAGCAGAACAATTACAGCAGTCACTTACCATCACTGTGTCTGGTTGAGGCAATGCCACAGCGGGACGCCGCAGGGCAAGAATGAAGCTTTCATCCAGCTGGTATCACAAGATCAAGCTGGTCGTGCCAGAAATGACAAAACAATATGCTTATCCCAGTGAAAGTTGCAGTTTGTGTCTTTTAGTCTTTTCTTTTTTGAATGATGGAAACTAACAGATAAGAGATGTTGTGGACTCACCTGTGATTAAACCCTTAACGCAATGTTTAAAAATATAATTTCTTTTCATTTGCTTCTTCCTCTGCAAATGGTTCTCAGCCTCAACATGTGTTGTTGTTTAGCATCTGTCAGAGTTTTCAGAAGGTCCAACACAGACATGACAAATATTACGTGCTGACAGTGTTGATATTTTGTCAGCTCCCAAAGTAAAATGGAGCATCAAACAGCTAATGAAAGTCTTTGGGTCCAGATGGAGAATTTGATGGGAGTGAAAAGCTTTAAAAAAGAAAAAAAAAAAAAAAAAGGACTTGATGTGCCAAAATAACCACCCACAGACATGGCCATTCAAAGGCATGTGTTTACACAGAAATTAGCATATCTGCATATAAACACTTATGTAAATCTACACACACACACACACACCCACACACACACACACACAGATCTGAGGCAGGTGACCGCATCTGCCCCTCGTCCTCAGGTTCAGCGGTGGCCACTCCTGCAGCCTCACCTCGCCTTGTCACTTTTGATTCTCATGGCAGGATCCATCATCTGCTTGGCAGTCTGGGTGCCAGTCAGCTGGATCCCGGGGGACCTGCAGGCAATGGGAGCCCGGAGGCAGTGGGCTGAAGCCTCCACAGCCTCCGCAGCAGCTGTGTGGGAGACAGAGAGAGGTGCGGCACAGATGTGGGAGTCTGGAGTCGACAGAAGGTACGGCTGATTTCGGCGACGGCCATGTTTGTTATTCCACCTTTTCCTGGGAGGAAGAAGCCGGGGCCCTTGATCTGGCTTGAAGCTAAACACTTAGCTTTTGTTCCCTGAGATGAATAAGAGCACGGAGAACGAGGCATTGGGGAAAAGGAGGGAAAAAGGAAGAAGAAAGGACTCGGGGGCCGGAGGAGAAATCCGGTCACCAAGTGCAGAGTGAGGTTGGTCATTCTATACCCCGCTGAAGCTGAGGCCCCGTCACAGAACGAGAGCCGCTCCTTTTGATGATGTTCAACAGATCTGCTGGCAGTGTCTGCACATTAAATCAAGACTGGGGAACATCAGGACTGAACGTACTGCATCAAATTTAGTCCTCATGAACGTCTCTTGTTACATTCAAAGTTTTAAAACTACTAGTATAATTAGGGTTTATATTCCAGATATTAAGGTAAGAGGTTTGACTTTGATGACCATGTTGTTTTTACACTACAGAGGAAGTAGCTCTTCTGTAGACCTGACAGGATTGACTCCTAAAGAGTTCTTGTCTAGTTCGAAAACAACACTTTGACACAAAAATATTTATAATACAACATTTATATTGTATTATAAATATACAATGTAAATATTGTATATTTAGGAAATGTACAACATTTCCTAAATATTTACATTTGTCGAGAATTTGGGTTAAAATAAGACAGTTGACAAGAATCAAGAAATGTGTTTGTTTACTCAGCATCGTGACAACAAAAATAAAGATCGTTCTGATTAGGACACTTCACAAAAGACTCAAAAAAGTGCTGAAATAGTCGAAGGTTCACACAAAGCAAAATTGTCACTTCCATTTGCTTGCCATGCCTTCTTCATATTTCTAACCAGTCAACCAAGTTGTGTAACCTAGATGATTATGTTTGTCAAAGATGTTCAGAGCAATTAGTGAGAACTGCAAGATCATAACATTGTTACTTTGTCACAGTCCAAGAGAGAAACCCATTTGTTTGTTTCTTGTGGTTTATACTTACATTGAGCAGAAACTCTTTAAAACACAATTTTTGATTTTTAAAGCATTTATTTTATTGTTGGAAAACCAAGATCAGAACTATTTCTCCTATTTCTACAATTGAGGAATTAGCATTTCAAATGCATAAAAACAATCTAACAAATATTCAAATTCTGATTAAGTTATCAGAATTTGATCTTGCACACTGCAGATCTAAAACATGGCATGTGGTTTTTAAAAGCGTCTCTATATTTTTGATAATATCATCTTGTCTCGTGAGTTGGACATATTGTTACACCGTTAGTTGGAAGGGATAAAGCCCACTATAAACAAACATGGCTCCTCCAACTCTCAGTGGAGCCGTGTGATGAATAGTACCAGTCAAAATCACCGCTGATGCTCATAACCCGATTTTCACAGGGAATTTTGCACAACTTCATTTTGCAGTAACACTATCCACCTTGTAAAAATGAACACCCTCTTCTGACAGCACAAGTGAGAAATGGGATAGTTTTCCCACTGAGTTCCCAGATGTAGGATTGCCATTGTATTCACACACCCAGTGTTAGCCCAAGAAGGCACCCTTTAAAAAAGGCTCAGTCTACGCTTTGCAGAAAAAACAAACCTGTGATATGTAAGAGGTGGCAGTGTGAAGCCCTCAGTACAAAGTGCTTGTTTACTCTAGAGTAACCCCAAAAGGAACATTTGATTTGAAATTTGACATCCTCTTCTCGTATGGCATTTTAAAACCGTCTTCCCACTAAATATTTGGGTTCCCATGATATGCCTGATGCTAAGTAAGGCCGTGCGTGTGCTTGCGTGTGCGCAGGGGTGTGCGTGCATGTGCGTGTGTGTGTGTGTGTGTGTGTGCAGTACAGCGGAGCAGAGTACATCTGCAGTGGTAAGGAAACAGTCTGTTAGCATACAGCTTTGACAACTCCATCAGGCCAGTCTCAAGGTAGCTGTCAATCACAACAAATCATCTCATCCCCGAGCGCTGCGAGGACCTCGCTCCACTACTACACACATGACAGGCCCCTACAGCTCTATTTACCCATGCACACCCTCCCAGCGCCAATGATTTTGTAATTAGAAAACAGCAAAAGAGGAAAGGGAGAAAGGAGCTGCTGGTAAAGTAAGTCGGTAATAAGTTTTGGATACAAAGCAAGTGAATGGCGTCCTTTCACTCGCTACATTGGCATTTGAAGAGGGGGTTGGCACTTGCATAGAAAAAGCCAAGGCATTCTCATTCACTCTCCCGTTCAGGGAACAATATAGGCTTGTGTGTTTGTGTGTGTGTGTGTGTGTGTGTATGTGTTAAGGTGGGGGTGGAGTGTAAGAGTGTCACACGCAGACTCGATTTGCAAGACTCATTTTCAGCTAAGTATAATTAGATTAATGTGGCGATGGCATAGCTCAAAGCCAAGCCCTCTCCGCTTCCATCCCAGAGCATATGAATTAGCTACTAAACACATCTTTATTCCAGGCAGATAAAGTGCTGGTGTGAGTGTTTAGCATATCCTTTATGATGGGGAAAGATGTTAATTGTGTCCCATTACTTCTAAACTGTTTGCTTGTTGTATTAATCACTGTGCTAATTGATGCAGAAATAAAATTGTTGCCACAGGCGCAGAGGGGAGAGAACCAAAGTCAGGGATAGTGGATGAAAGATTATCGTCGCAAACATATGGAGATGGTTCTGCTTTGAAAGTTTGCTCCATCTACCCGCAAGCGCCGCATGGGCCTGAGTGTTACTCTGCGAGTCTCATCAAAGGTGAGGTTGGTTCTGAATGAAATGAAGCGCATTCAGTGGCTTGTTCACATATTTGGTAAAGGGGAATCTTTGCCACAATCTCGACAGCTCTGGCAAATTAGCATTTTAAAACACAGATCTCATTTGTACAGCAAATACTTTGTGATTCGGAAAGAAAAGCACCCTGTAATTTTCAGTGCACTCTCTGCCTTGTCTTTTTGGAATGAACATATTTGGTATGTATAATTATTGTGCTCAATTTTCTTCTGAATGCAACAGGATGCCGCATCATTGTGCTTTTAAATCGAGCGTCTTTAGGATGCTCAAAGTAAACTTGTTCATTTTATTTCTGAGGTTTCATGAACAATTTAAATGTGTTTTGTGTCACTTTGTTTTTCAATATTTGTTTTATAGTTAGATGTACTTTTAGATTTTACAAGTAACCCATATAAGGCATTCTTCTTCAACCATTTTCAGATGAAATTTTCACAATGAACTGATTCAGAGTTTTATAAAAGTAAAATTTTTAGTGCCTTTGAACTTAAATGTGACAATTGAGACACATTTAAGAGATTTTAAATTCCCCTCTTTTCGTCGTTTTAACCTTTTCCACCAAGAATTTAAGAAAAAGATGCAAGAAAGTAATGATCCCAGAGAATAATCCCAAAAGAGAAATCATCAGTTTTTCTGCCCCAGGCTAAAGCAAACAGTGAAGCTGTGACATTTTTCTTTGTGTCATTTGAGAAAAGACTTTACATCTCTGTCAGAGTTTTGTAAATCTGCCTTGCATTTTATTTGGATACAAATGCAGGTCGCTTTAAATAACATGCCACCATCACTTTTCCACAAAAGTGAATTAGTTTGAGTCAGTCTCCAACTCATGAAAGTTCACCTGGAAGCCTGTGAAACGCAGGAATGGCTAATGCTGATGGCCTCCCAATTTACTTTCTGATTAAATCATCTGGCTAATAATTTTTGTTTCTATTCATGACATAAATAGATTGTGTATGACACACTGGACTTTTATCCCGAGATGGTTGGGTGATTTTTATACAAAATAAATACGTAAATAATAACAATTAAAAACAGTTTCCATCCAGCAACACAATTGAAAGTTTTTGCTGTTCATCCCAATACACACACTATAAAAAACTAAGTGATCAAAGTAACAAAAATGTTGTGACAGGACCTTTTGTTTTGTTACACTCAATTTTACATTATCAGACCTATTTTAATATCAAACAATGGTATCTTGAGTAAATATAAATGATGATTTCCTTCATTTCAAATCAAATCGAATCAAATTTTGTTTGTGTAGCACATTTCAGCAGCAAGCCATTTCAAAGTGCTTTACATCTTAACAAACACAAAAACAAAAAGTCATGCAACGTAGAATCAACAATCAAAACATTACGTTAAATAAAGTGCCTTCATTAAATTCGTAATTGATCATGTTTCAACTCTAAACAGGTGGGTTTTTAGTCGAGATTTAAAGGAAGTCAGTGTTTCAGAGAAAACCTGGCTCCACAACCTGATCGGATTCCAGAAGAGATTATATGACAGACAGTGAAACAGGAAATGATTAGACGGTAAAATAAGGCAGTTGTCAGTTTGCTTTACTCCAGATGTGAAGAAACTAAAATAAGTTTGTGCTTGTTGTGTTGAACAACCACATTAACCAAACTGATCATGCATTCAATGCAGTCCGCCTAAGAAACTATATTTTCTTCCACATATATTTCTCTTGCTACTGTATTATAGCTTTATTCCTGGTTTTAGACGCGTTAATTTCAAAATGTGATCTTGGACTTTTAACAAAAGAGAACAAGAATATGACTATTACTAATTTCTATAAAGGATGTTAAGTAGGAATTTTACTATTTATATTAAATTTATCAACAAAGGTATTATTATAATATAAACAATTTATAAGATTGTTATATATACTTTTTTGTAGTTAAGCTCATTGTCATTTTTAGGCCAATCTCTGGCTGCCTCAGTGTGACACACTGGTCACTCCAATCCTGTCTTTGGGTTAACTCAGCGCATTGGGATTGGCTAGAACTAGACAGCCAAACAAAACACAAATCAAATTGTTTTTAACCCTGCAAGATGAAAGTGTAGAAAGTTTAGAGCTCTTAGAAAGGGTTTGGTCGAACAGTTCAGGTGTCTGAATTTCTGACACAAAGACCAGTAAATTTGTTTTGCCTGCCTGAAGGCAAAAACAAATAACCTGCTTTTTCCCATTTTCTTCAGAGGATCACACTCAAGGTTCCTTTAAGATCACATTTTAAATTCAACACATTTCTGCATGACATTAAGGCAAGTAAAAGGATTTGCAGGTGCCAACCACAAACACAGAGGACTTAATGTGTTGGTGTATGCCTCGCTGCCTCTCTAACCGCCAGTGTGAACACAGCACAAACACAGGCGGCCATTTAAAGAGCCGCAGGCCCGTAAGGAGCAGCCGATGAATGAAGAGATTCAGAGAGGACTTCAGAGGTCTTTGCTGGTCGACCAGCCGCTGCCTTAAAACCTGCTGTGTTTTTGTATGCAGATTCCCCTTGTCAGAATTCATTTATTCAAAAGGATCTATCTGAGAGTGTGCGTTATGAGACAAAAATAGTCGCATTCACGTTCGTCTCGAAAAAACATTTGGAATGCTAATGCCAACGAGAACATGCCGTCTATGTGGCCGTGTTTGTGTAAGAATCTGATCCGGCGCACCTCAACCCTCTGGCCCGGAGGCACAGTTCACACAGACAGGAGAGCACTGATACCACTTGCAGAGTTCAATACTCTAAATTTGCGCTGGAAACACTTTTTCTTGTTGCA
The DNA here is from genome assembly GCA_911649635.1 of Poeciliopsis gracilis. NCBI lineage: Eukaryota > Metazoa > Chordata > Actinopteri > Cyprinodontiformes > Poeciliidae > Poeciliopsis > Poeciliopsis gracilis. The sequence continues at coordinate 5,624,438 of CAJVRI010001532.1, forward strand.
AAGAAACATTTATTGGTGGCGCTCTCTCGCTCTATGTAGCCGCTAGATTCAATAGCAAAAGCAAGAGGGAGAAAAAAAAAAAATCCATATTTTTAAAAGGTCTTTAGATCATTCTGGTCATAGAATTGCACCTTTGTTTATCAAAATAGATGTCCACGGTGATGATTGCAAAATTGCTAACCCTAACTAAGAAACGATAAATCTCCAGTGTTTCACAATAGATTGAACCACGGCGTCACAATTTCGGTTTGTGTTTTTCATGGATCTCTGTGCCCAGCTCCCTCTTTCTCTCCCCCTCAGCACTCTTAGGCTCTGCACAGGTGGTAGAAGCTTCCCCGGTAGTGTCTTTCTCGCTCCTTTTTGTTCCCCTCCAATTGCTCTGATCGGGAGCTGTTGATGGTGATGACAGTGCTGGCTGTCCATTGATTTGCTGTGCCCCCCCGGTTGTGAGTTCACAGCAGATGACACTCTTCTTTGGGCTTTAATTAGAGCTGCCCCCATCTTCTCTTCTTTCTGCCCTGGATGTGGTTCGGCAGATGAACACAAAAAGCTCCCACAAACAAAACTCCCTGCCAGGAAATAGCCAGCACCGGCCCTGCTGTGGCTAGTATTTAGTGCCTTGTCTGTAAACCCGTATGAGCAAGATAGAGGATATTTTCTGCGGGTAGATGAATGCCCTTTTAATCCAGATTATGATTATTATTATTTTTTTTTTTAAAGTCATGCATGTGAACTAAAGTGCACAATTAGAAAAAGATATCCGTACCTTTGTACAGATCTCCAGGTGTACTTCTTGAAAATAAATAAATAAAGAGAACTGCAATCTAACTGGAAGGATGGTACATTTTGTTGATTCTTCTATGGCCCATGTGGCTTTGTCCTACCCCCTGCTCTGCCATAAGATACAGAAACCCCAACTTACCATCTGTCCTGGACCTGAGCCACTCCAAACCTGAGCGGGAGAGCGGCGGAGGAGAGAGTGGACAGACAATCCGTGGTCTGGTCAGGGGCTATTATCTCAGTGGTCACGGGTCCTTGCACATATTTCATGGTTGCTCCCAGGGTGTCTTCTCACAGCTATTAGCACACTGTATTCATTTTGGGCACTTGTGGGTCACTTGTGGGCTGCATAACGCTCTTTCACAGCTGAAAGACAAATGAAATACGAAGCACGAGAGATGAGAGCTGAAGGGTCGCCATGATAAACAGTCCATTCTGCTGAATTTGGCTCAGAGATTATATCCCGGCTGTCTCCTTGCTTCTTTTTCCTCATACGCTCGCTGATGGGGTGCTTCCTTAGCAACTGAAGTAAAGACAAGATAAATGTTTCTTTTTTTTTTTTTTTCATAATCACTGAATTTGTTTCCTTAGTAAAGAAAAAAAACTTTACTATTGTAGGTTCATCTTCATTTTTAATACAGTAAATTGGAAATATTTACACCCCTATTTTATCGCATTGCAAACACAAACTTCTATGTAGTTAATTTAGATTAACACTGTGAAAGTGATACATGTTGCCATTAGTTTGAAAACAGATTCCACCTCTGTGCATTTTTATCTCAGTGTAAATATAGCTGCTCCATCTTCACCAATAGCTAAAAGACAAAGCAAACAGGTCCAGTATAAAACTGGGGAGAAGTTGAGTCAGTGTCATAAAACAGTATGTAAGCTGTTATATAACTGCAAACCTACCAACAAATGGCTATGTGTGCTCACAGAGTGGTAACCAGAAAAACAACCAAGACATATACGGTAACTCTGGAGGAGCTGCAGAGTTCAGGCAGAAGAGTCTGTTGGCAGGGCAACAATTTAATGTGCCGTCCATAAAACTAACTTTTATGGAAGAGTGACAACAAGAAAGTCAATGTTTATAACTAAAAACCGGGAATATCATCCTAAAGTCAATTTATAAATTCATTCATACTGTTGGTCCTGAGGATAATCAAGAGAAACTAAAACCCATTCAAACATCCTAATTATCTCACCTCCTTAAATGTGTTATATAGATTTATACACATTCGCATAGATGCCCACGAAAAGAACCAAAAAACATGTGTCCACATGTTCAGATTCCAAAACACACATGCTCGAATGCATGCTTGCAGACAGGCACATAATCAATGCAGTCTTATAGCAGAGCTGACCAGTGGGGGGGCATGACCTACCAGGTGACCCATGCATGTCTCCACTAGTGCCAGTGCTCGCCTGTGACTGTGTGCATGTCTATTAGTGTAAAAGTCAGCTGTTCATCCAAGCGAGCGCTGTCTATTTCAGTTTAAAGCTCATAGGTGTGCTGCCAGGCACTGCATAGTAAAACAGCATCACGGTGCTAATGTGATGCTCAGTTTTTATAACCCTTTTTGTCTCTCGAGTCATCCTGCCAACTCTCCATAATCCTGCATCAAACCTTCACTCTGGAGTCAAAGTTTAGGGTTTAAGACATCCTGATGGCATTAGTAGAGAACAAAGTGGAAGTCCAGTCATAAAGCCAATCAGGGGAGTCCTTGTTGTGTCTCATAAATCTTCCACTTTGTAGGGTTACTGGGAGGTCTGGGAAGTGGAGATTTCCCACCCATTATTTTCAGGAAACCTCAGACAACCTCCCCCTGACCCCAAGTCATGGAGGGTTGTGACCTTGGGACGATCGTCATTGTTGTTTCAGTAACTATGGCAATCAGGCTCCCCAGTGCTGGGAGGCTCCCGCTCCATTTTGCACAGATGCGAATAGCACAGAGTACATCGTGCAACTCACATTTAGGTTACACATCCATTGTTAAGGTGAAGCTCTGTTGAAAAGCAGTCAATATCTTTTGAGCCAAACAGTATTTATCAGAGTTTGCCTTCATGTGAAGCTTATAATGCTGATACTGAAGTCAAGATTTCAGTACTTTCTAAGTTAAAAGGAAAACATTCTAGGATTTCAAAGACTTTGTTCAAATTATCAAATTATATAGCATCAGTAAATATATTAATGTATAAGCAATAACCTGTGTTTGTTGTATTCAATTTGACTTGTTTCCTGATTTTGAAAGGCGACAACAGACAGTTCATTTTGGATTGGCATTTAGCAAATTGACATTTATCTAAATTAATTATATGTTTAGTTTCACTGCACCTTATAACTCAATTGTCTAAATATTTTATTCATTATGCTTATTTCCTATGCCTTGTTGTTGTGATTGCTGACTTTTGACCCCAGTAAATAGAATTTACTTGCTTAATTTTATTTATTGATTTACCTAAATTTGTTGCTAGATGTTGGTTCTTTTGCCCCTTCAGCATTAATTTTTTTCAGGTACATAATAGAGTTTCTATTACAGAACATCATTCTGCTGCATTGGATACAATGGTGATGTTAATAATAATAATAATAATAATAATAATAATAATAATAATAATAATAGTATAAAATGTTTCCTTTTTGTTTGCATGTATGTTTTTTTTGTTCCAAAAATAATTATCATAAACCAAGTCACAGTTCGTGGCACCTCAGCAGGTTTAAGGTATATATCCAGAGGGAAACCAACCATCTCCGTCTCAGTGAACAGCAGAGCTCTCTGGTAGGGCAGGGATAAGCCCTCTGACAGAACATTGAAAGGTTTTCTGAGTCTCCTGAGGCAGGTTGCTAACCTGAGACGATTAGCAGGTTTCCGAAAAATGGTCTTCAGGGCCAGATGGGTTTCATCAATGTGACAGTCTCTAACAACTAACCCTGCAGAAAAAAATAAATGGCAGAAAGTAAAAAAACAACCATATTGCGTGAAAGTCTTCATTCTTACATTTTGAATATTTATCCATTTTGCTAATGTATCACTTCCAACAGAAAAAGCCAAAGCAAAACACGATGCAGGTGCACCTTTCACCTCTAACACCTTAAAAAGTTTCCCCCAATCTATCAAAGCCTCTTTTTTATGACTTCTGTTCCACTTCTAGTTCCTGTAACAGCCATGTAGGCCATGCCAAATGTGCCCAGAAATAAGCTGGGCCTCCCCACTGTCTCTGAGATTGCCCACCCAGGAGTCTGGCACACGCCACAGTGAGCAGGAGGCCCTCTGGATTACAGTAATACACAGGATCTCATAATGGAAAGCTGCCGTGCACATTTCCCTCTCTCCGCCCCCATTGTCCACACTACCAACTGCACAATCAGGATATGAGTGTATGTTTGCACTCGTTAGCATCTCTGGATTTGTCAGTGCCCCACTTCACCCTTTGAATTGGTCCTTCCTGCTTCTTGGCTTCGGCGCGGGTAAACATGTTTAAAAAACTTGATTTTTTAAGACAAAGGAAAACTGGGATTACATCATCCAACACAACATAAAACTAGCTTTAAAATGTGCTTGAGCTCTTATAAATGACCATCTTGATTTATTGAGGACGGGTGAAGTCACGGGGTCACAAGGAAACAATGACAAGAACAAACTTACCACATGAACAGGACCTACCGCATATTAGACAAACATTGCCACTTTCCCCCCCCATTACTCTGTAATCACCAAATAATTAATGGGCTTCCAGTTGACCTACAGATAGGCGAGAGGAGAGGACATGCAGACACATGTGAAAGCCCGTAAGAGGAAAGGGTTGTTGAGAGGAAAACAGTAAGAGAAGTAGAAAGCTGAAGACTTTTTTGTCAGGCTTTCTTGGGTGACTAACAAAGGCGCAGGTGGGCCAAAGAGAGCAGAGGGGTGTTCTACCTCGAGTTTAGACCACCAGGTTACCACAAACTGTACATAATTATACCACAGAGGTCATTTACTCCTCTAAGTGGCTTGCTTACCAGCCCCTTTGGCGAGTGCACGCTAATCAGGCTGGTGCTTTAAACAAAGGGCCATGTGTGCATCTGGGTGTTGTAAGAGGAGCAGAGGTAACAAGAAGACCACCACTGATCAACGTGGATGAGATATTTCAAAAGGGCACAAAAAAAAAAGCTCTGAGAAAGGGGGGGGAAAGCGAGGAGAGGCCAGAGGTAGACAGACGGACGGGGCAGGGTCCGCTTAAGTTGCAGGGAGGCACGTCTTCAAACCTATATTTATCCAGGAGGTTCAAGGGGGAAAAGGCGGATACAGTGACACTTAGCACGGTTGTAGAGCAGATGCTTTCTCAAACAGAAATAAGAGGATTGGCAAACTATAATAAACCACAAGTCTAGCACACACACGCCACCTTGATTACCTTTCACAAGCAAATAAAGAGAGCAGCATCAGAAACTGCCAGTGGCTTTATTTGCCTCGCCTTGCAAAGGTTGTGATGCCCCTTCATATTTTGACACAATACGACCACAAATGTCACTAATTCTTTAATTTTTTTATAGGAATTATATGTAATTGACTAACTCAAAGTGCGAAAATGGTACATGGGGTCATTAAAGAATAATTTTATATTTATTTTGTCCAATGGTGATGTCAAAGTTCTGGGTCAGGTCCGTTAAAAATATAATTATCAACCGGGAGCCTGCACCTTCGCATCTTTACATTTCCAAAACATTATTTGACATATTTGTACAGTTTGAGGAATGATTTTAAACATTTTTGGGGAAAATTCAAACCTATTTTGTTCTCAAGAATCACTGAAAAATGTTCACTTTTACAAAACTGTGAAATGTGGATTCGCATTTATATCCAAGCGCCTTCACCAGATCAGTAAAACAGAGTCAGCCTGTGTGTGATTTATCCACATTTGCATCATTTCACTTCTGGCACGTTTCATAAAAACCATACAAACAAACAAACAAACAAAAAACTGCATCTAATTATTTGAAATGTAGTAATAGCTTCAAGTCATCTCGAGAATGTCTCTAAAGGCAGGGCAGTCCTGGTTTGTATTATTTTTTTTTAACATTCTTTCATGCTACTGGTACAAAGGTATTTTTGAACCTTCCCAGAAACCTAACCGGATTTAAGTACAAGCTCTCGTTGGGTCAATCAAAGACTTTGACTGGCTCCTTCTGAAGTCACTGACATGACTTCTTTATGTTTGTTGTGTGCTTTAAGTTATTGTCATGTTGGAAGATGAATCGTTTTAAGTCAGAGGTGAAGAGGCCTCTGGAGCAGGAATTTTTCGAAGAGTCTCTCTCCATTTTTCTGCGGTTGTTGGGTCTGACGATGTGTCAGACACATTCCCACAAAATTCATTTGGGATGCCACATCCATAAAGCCAAAAGAGTTTCGCAGTTCTCACTTTTGATATATGTATTCGCTAACAAGCCAATCGGCCGGCCTGCCAACAGTAGCAGTGGAAGTACAGAGAGCCATTAAAGGCCTGGCCCCAGCAACAAAAACAAAACGTATCCACCTGAGACCACAGAGGGACAGGATGCAGGCTACTTATAGCAACCCAAAACCAAACCACATGAATAGCAGGAAAAACGGCTCAGTACGAGAGCTGCGCCGGGCCGTTTGAAGTGCGCCACCTCTAAACTATTCTGAAAAGCCACCCCTGCATCTTTGAAGACGGGTCTTCCTCCACGCTCTCGTGTCCTGTTGTGGATGAATTGCTTCCTCTTTCACTTTGTCTCTGTTTTCCTGCAGAAACTGACACTGTTTTATTGTTCTCCTGAGCCCAAACCCTCTCCTCGTTGGACGCTGAGGGAGAAGAGCTCTCGCTGCTCCCCATCTCCCTGGTACGAGATGGACAGTAAGATACAGACAGGTGACGCAGGGGTGGCCGTCCTCAAGAATCAGCAGAAGGATAACCCCCCGCTTATCGTTACCGTTTCCTCTGCCCTTAAGGTTGCGACCTTGCACTGCCCTTTGCCTAAGAATGGACTGCTCGTGTAATTTATCACTCAAAGCTGCGTGATGTCATTACACAAACATGACACCAGAATGAGGGAAAAAGAGTGACACATTTGTTGTCTTTGGTGTGATTTTAATGGCTGACCTTGTAGATGCAGCAGATTTATGGCATTCACAGTGAGGAAAACAGGGATTTGCCTCTCTTTAGTGGAAAAAACAAAACAAAAAAGGTCGCGTGTGAACATCAATGTATCAATGATGAGTTTTGTCCCCGATGCAACATGTCGGACATAAAGCATCACAAACAGAGAAGGCTCTAAAATGAAACTAAATATCAATGTTTCAGCTGTTACAGCTCAACGTATCACATCACATACCTCCTGCGGGTTGAATGTAGTCATTGTTGCATGCCTCACAAGAATATGTATATGTATAAAATATTTTCAGCTCCGAGCGCTGTAACCGAGTATTATCCGTGCTGTCTCAGATAAAGCTACAGTATATACGCTTCTTTTGTCTCCTGTGGAGAACAGGAGCTGACTTTAACGCTCAATATCATGGAATCGAGCTGCACTTGCAGATTGTTTGGTTTTCTCCTGTGGAACAAGTTCATGTCAAAATGTATCATCACGTTCTGCCTGATCATTCTGGAAACTATGAAGGTTTTGTTTTTTTCTTTTAATACCTATAGGGAAGGTTGATTTTGGAGAATACTTGTAGACAGTCATTAAAATTAGCGCAACATGTCAAGAAATACATGACAAATTATCCACAGTAGTGCGTGTGGACGTTTTGTTCATCTCTTTTTCACTTTTTTATTTTGTTGTGTCAATAGAAAACTCTGGTCTTTTCAGTGAGTTGTTAGCTAACATGCACTTCAGTACTATAATCAAAATACCAAAATCTAATTGAATGCCTAGAGGTGCTATAAAGGTTGTTAATGGCTTCGCTTACATTAGGCATAGATGCTAATTGCTGAATTTCATTTGTTTCCTTTAACCCTTTGAAATCTGTCAGACCACTTCCCCTCCTTTTAAATATCTACTCATGTATTTAGCGATATTACTGCTAAACAATAGTTTATTTCATAACATTCAATTTCAAATAAACTGTAGAATAAAGCAAAGACAGCTTAACATGTTTGTGTTATGTTGGATATTTTTTTAATTAGTTATACAAGTTTTATTTTATTTGTCTTTTATCATATCAGTTTTGAAAGCCCAAAGAGCCGTGCGGATATAAGAACGTTTCAAGCCAAGTCCACATTTTGATGCCGGGACTTTTTCTGCCTCTGAGCGTCTGGGTATTTGCTAAAACCTCGACATGAAACCCTCTCGGCAGATAAATTTAGCCTTTGTGTTTGTGGGACAGCAAACTGACATTCACATAAATTAACGGGGCCAAACTGGAGAGCTTTAACTAATGGAGTATTTCTTGTTGTAATGACAAGATAGGAGAATAATGGAGTGTTAGTTTGCTTCATAATAACGCTCGATATCCAGGGAAGTGCAGATAGGCACATTAGAAGTCAAAGACTGTTCCAGAATAATAGGAAGGCTCAGAGATAATGTACTCTCACGGGGGGGCCGCGACATTAGCAACAGCGCAGCAGGGCTCGGCTTGCACATGTGCCAATGACGCATTAAATCCTTCAATGACAAAAGAAACATGAAAGGTATATCTGTAGGCACACAGATTCACGGCTATTATTCATCAGACATCATACTGTACATATTTCTGTAACAAAGAGATCGCTAATGTTGGCTGCTAATGGCGCAGAGCGTGTGAGAACAAGAAAGAGGCATTGTTTTTTGTAAAATCATATGTGAACGTTCACAATTTGGAAAAAGTCCTGTGGATTTTCCTAATTAATACTAGGGTATTTGTCTTAGAGGAGAAAGAAAAAAAAAAAAAATCCAAACAATAGCAACGACTGTGCTCCGTTTTTAAAATGCATATTTGTTAAATGCAGTTCCACTTACAGGAATCAAAAATCGGTAATGAGATCACACTGTGGTTAAGAAAACGGAGCCAAAAAAAAGTACAGATGACATTAACTTCTGCTCAAATGAGCACAGTAGGAGGACACACAAGGTATTTAGCACCACTTTTTTCTGTCTTCTCATGGTGTTTGTCAACATTTCAGTGTATTCAGATATGGTGGGTGAGTGTAATAGTGCCTCCCCCCCCCAACTCCCAACACCCTCTCCAACCCTCTCCCTTCATTAGATATTAATTTATTCATTACATGTTAACTCTGTGAGACCTTGGAAGGAGACACCAGGTGACTCTTCTTCATTTGGTCCCCACTGCTCTCCTCTGGGCCCAGGACAAACCGCAGTAATGCCACACAGTTGGGGAAGCACTGAGCAAATTATTCAGCTCCATGGAGAGGGACTCTTTGTGGTAAACACACGGTGGGACATTTGTGCTGTCATAATTAAATCTGCGAATCCGTAAGACCGGGGTGCCTCTTTTTTTGGGTAAACAGACAAACATGTGGTGTGGGAAACATAAATGATTAGACAACCCAACAGAACCTGGGTAGAAAAGAAAACTGCGAAGAAGCAAAGTTTCGTTTTAGCGAGAAAATGTCCTATTGAACAACCAGTCTTCAAATACTTTGCATCACCCCTTAAAAGCACTTTATTGGGTCAGTGATCATTTCCTGAATAACATGAATGACTCAGCATTTGTGTTAGACTGTTCAAACCTTAAAGTCCGTATTGAATATGAACTTTTTAAAAGATGGTTTAAGGGAAAAAAAATAAAAGAAAATATTTTTATTTATATGGAAAATTAAAAAAGGAGACCCTTTTTTTTATTTTTTATTTTTTCAAATCAGAAAAACTTGAGGCGTAAGATCAACATCCACAGTTCAAGGCAGGGGCGGGCCTGTAGGACTATATAACTTCCCTATATGAGTGAAAGAGCTCTCAATCTTCAGCCAGGCTTTGAAAGATCAGAGAGAAAGTCGCCAGCGAGCATCAATGCCAAGCTTTCCTCCGTGGAGCATCAATGGGAAAAAAAAAATCCCCAGTGAACAGAGTGCCCGGCTAATCCACAGCTAAATGACACCTCCGAACGCTAATGCCTCGACTGACCACAGAAGCAATCCGCGCCGACTCCTTCACACACGTCCCCGCTGATGCTTTTCAGTCTGGGGAAACTTGAAAGAGCCGCGGCCGTCTCTGTCTCTCTTTCTGAGTGCCACCTGCTTTGCATCCCCGCACCGCGAGCTGCTATAGAGAGACATCTCCGGCAGACGAGAAAGAGCCATTGTGTTTGGACGCCTTTGAGGGCATTGTTCTGCTTCACTGAGGCTGGGCCGACATCTGCACCATTCACTCCGAAGGAAGTTGTAATCACTGCTCACACTCTTTGCTGTGCAGCTCCAACTTCATAGCAAGAAGGCCTCTGGTAAACAACAGGCTGAAGAGAGGGGGGAGTGCTTGTGTGGGGCTTAAAAGGGGTTCATGTTATTCTAGAGAGGAATTAGACTAAACAGAAACTCTTATATGCCCCTCAGAGGGCTCTAGATCCCGAAGCTTCCTCTGTAGGCTCAGATTGAGTAAACCAGCAATCATAAAACATTTTAGATTACCTCGCCACCAAAAAAAAAGTGAAATATTCCTGAATAACTTCCCAGAAAAAGCAAAACAAAAAAACTTAGGCTATCCATTTCACAATGCACCCTCTCTATGCTTTCATCAGTTAAAGGCAAAGAAGAAACACCAGTCTCGTTTCCATGGTCAATATGCAAAGGGTTTTTAAGCAGTTTTCATTTACATATAATTACACTTTAATAGAAGTCTGACTGGTTTGGGGTAAGAGACTGGCCGTGCTTTCTGCAGAGGAGACCCCCTATGATAAAGGATGACAAGCCGCAGCGCTAGCTCCATCTCAGGCTAATTAAACGAATCAATTAAGAGACTATTGTCGTAACTGTGTAACTGATGTTCTGTAGTGGCAAAAAAAACGGTCCCTTGGGGAGGCCTTCCAACCATATTAAAGCCGCTATCCACTACATCTCTATCTGATACCGACGTAGGCACTTATTTGCGCCTTGCTGTCATGTCATCGGAGGCGGGCACATTATGGAAATTGAAATGGAGGGGTTGAGGGGAGCAGGGCTGAACTCAGTGTGAAGCGACGGGGTTCGCTTCCCATCACCCTCCAAGGAGAATTTGCCTCAGCAAACTCTAAAGTCCCTCAAAGTTCCCTAATAGCAGAGCCAGAGCCGGCACACCCAGCTGTGTGCATCCAGTCACTAGGTAAGGGTCGCGTAATTAGCATACTCCTCCCTGCCAGGCAAGTCGGGTTGATGCAGATAAATTATCATATTAGATTTACCCTCCTCAGTTCAACTGATTGGTTCCCAAATTGTTTTAGATGGCCGTCATTAATCCTTAGCATAGGCTAAGTGCTTTGCCTCAGATCTGATTGCACAGAGGCGCCTAGGGTCAAATTAACAGAATACTAATGTCTGAACTCTGTCTCATTTGCAGTTTCAGGATGCTGTTCCTATTACAGAAGAAAGGAGTCAATTGTCATTTATCTAAAATAGATTTGAGAAGCTCTCTAGATGATAATAGAGGTCCAAGGTAAGAAGTGCACAGAGTTTGTGTGAGAGCTCAGGACTGATCAAATAATGCCAGCGTCTCTTTTAAAATAAGATATCAGATACAGAAATTGCAGCGATTAATTTTGACATTTTCCAAACAAATATTGCTTTTAAAAAATGCGTGTGATGTAATCTCAATAAAAATACAACTCTGTTGTGAAGAGGAGACGGTATTCAGAAAAGTGTGGCGCTCGCTGACTCTGGAGGAGATGCATAGCTCCACATCTCAGGTGAGCGTGGATTTAAGAAATCTAGCTTTTATGGACGAGTGACGAGGATAAAGCCATTGTTGGAAGGAAATTTCCACAAGCCATTCAAGTGACACAGTCAACGTTTAAAAGAAGATGCCCTGATCAAATGAGACGCACGTCATGTTGGTCAGTCACATCCGATCCTACTTGTAGGGTTTGATGTAACATGAAAAAAGGCATGCAAGTCAACAAGGCTTGATAAATCTAGCAGACCTTCATCCCAAACATCTACCTGAGTATTTTTCTGTCTGGGAAAATGTGTGAATGTCTTTAAATAACTGGCTTATGAAAACCTATGTACATGACCAGTAGTCCAGTGGAACCATGTCTCCCTTTTTGTCTTTGAAAGCCGACGCCGTTTGTTTAAGTGCTGGCACCGCATGAGTGGAGTGGGGTTCCCTTGGCGCCTGGGTCGCCCTGGCTCCTGTGGCTAAAGTCAGCATTGGCATGTTGCTGAGACATTCTTACGCAGATCAAGGGATTATCCCAATCTAACACACAGAAAATGCATTTTCACCGGGGGTAGAGTATTACATTCATAAAATCTAAAACAACAGAGTGAAAAAATGTACCGACACATTGGCTGAAGCCAGCCAGTCTCCCAAAGGAGTCTGAAAAGTGCCATAGGATTCCTCAGGAATCATCATAAGATGATACAGACATTATATTGCTAAAATAACAGACATCTGCTCCTCAGAACACCAGTAGGAATTTGACTAGGAATAACCTACAGTTTGCTCCTCGCGATGCTGAGAAAAGATCTCAGCTCCTTTACAACTATGTTCTGTTTTTTTTCTCATTTAAATCTTTCAGATCATCAAACAAATTTCAGCATCAAAGATTATCCAGGTAAATATAAAAGGATCTTTTCAAATTTTGATTTTCTGTCTTAAAACCGCCCATGTTCTTAAAAGAACATGGGCTTTCCCTTGTACATTAAGGGGGGGAAACAGGTATCAAAAATTATTTGAGCATCGTTAAGTCAGAAATTAACATTGATTTCCTTAAGGGGGTTCAGTTTCCCTTTGCCACATTCAGGCCTGCATAGTTGGGCCAGTCCTGAAATAAATTTTAAAAAGTTTCAAATAAAGTAAAAATATTTTGCATTTTTTCTGAATTTCATATTGTCTCATGTTGTTTCATCTTTTCTAAGACAGTATCTCTCACTTGCAGTTTTTAAGACGATGTTAAATGGAAACATACTTGCAATTGTTTTAGTCTAATTAAGTAATCAGAGAATCCCAGTTCTGACTGCAGTGGCCTCCAATGCTGAATTAAAATACAACAATATAAAATATTTTACATTTAATCACTGATTTAGAGTCTCCTGCTTGGTAGCGCACACTTCACGTGAAACAGGAGGAGACAAAGAGGAAAGCAGCTTCACTGCATGTAGGTATAGCAGAGGCAGCTTTGCAGAGCCAAAGGAGACTTTCCAGAACTGCTGGCAGGTGGAGGTGTTAGTGGGGCCACATTAGCATATTCATAGGTTCCCATTAACTGAACCAGGCAGGCGTAGAGTCATACCCTATGTCAAGCTAAGACCACAACAGGTTTACATGACAAAACGCTTTAAATGAAGAGGTTTCACAAAGTTCATATTTCAGTTAAATGCCTGCTGGAGTTTGGACTTTAAACAATGTTTTGGCTCTAATCAAAGAAAGTTTCACTGAAGCACATGGAGTTAAAGGTAAGGAACATAAACAACGTTTCTCCAGTCCATCGCAAGACGAGTGCTGAGATACAATGCAATCATGCATATATGTAGCTGCACAATACAACTGGAGCTACGTATGTGAACTTGAGAGGCATGTGTTTGGCCTGCAGAAGAAAAGAAAAGCAGAAGAAGAACTTCCATGGTTCTGTTTGGACAGTAGCTGATCATGCCTAACTTTATGTGGGGATTGCATGGCCAGTCTTTTGTGGAATATGTGAGTATTTTACCCACTTCAGCCCCAAAAACATAAAATAGAAAGGGAAATTTATTCTGACATGTCTTAATTTATGAAAAATGTTGTTTAACACGAACAATAAAATGATAAAATGTCAGTGTATTTTACCTCGCCAGATTCTCCAAAAGCAAACAAACAAATCTAGAATTGATAGCAGTAACAAAATGTTTCTTATATTGTTTGCTTGGGACCAAGAAAGACAGAATATGCAATTACGTAAAAGAGTCAGAGAACTGTGATCACAGATTCCCTTTTAGTACAAATTCTGGGGTGAAAAGTTGTATGTGGAAAACTTTGCTTTCTTCACCAGTTTACTTTTACAGCAAACAATTATACAAATAATTTTTGAAGCAAAATGGGTCACTGTATCTGTTTCTCTTTTTTGTCAAGAAATTAATTTGTTGTGATTTTAGAGCCTTTAGAAAAGATGAGCTTGAAGTGACTTGAGGGCCAATATATCTCATTTTGAGGGTGTGACTCAAACGACCATTCTTGTGTCAGAAAAAGAGTTTTAAACTTCAGATTTACTTTGAGAAGCAATGAAACTGCTAACTGTGATTTAACTTTTTCAATAGCTCTCTGTTTTCTGACTCTGAAACGGACGTTTAAAATGTTATTACCTTGTCCTGTTACCTTGTCATACTTTTCTTCAGAACATTTATTTCCAGCTGTGCGTCAAGGGTCTGCAAACCTCCTTATTGTCCTTCAACATGAGTGAACAGATCTAGGTGTGTTTTGGTGCGTGGCCTCGTATTGCTGTGTTTTTTTTTTCTTTTTTCTTTTTTGCCTTCTTACTCTTTCCCCGCCTAACTCATACCTGTCATCTGGCAGGGCTAACCCCTGGTAGCTCCCCGCCAAAGGCACACACATACACACGTTGTAAATCCCCGCCAAACGCCCGCCCTTCCAGCCCCTGCGCGCACCAGCCGGTGTCAGCGAATCAGCTGAACCGTCTCCGCCCCGAGAATAACCCCATGACAGACAGCCCGAGTGGCCTCCCCTTGTCAACGTAGCCTGCCTGGAAAGCTGACAGCCAGGGCACAGGGTGGACAGGCTACCGTGGGCTGCAGTTTTCACTGGGCAAGACCTAAAGAGGATGGGCCTTACAGTATGAATGGGAAAGGGAATGATATTATCTGTAGTATTAAAGGATGACATCTTGGTTTTTCAGGGAGACTGAGCATATCATGAAGCTCATGATAGGAATACTGTGAGGAATGATGTAGGGATGTTAATTAAATGTTTTAAAACTGCATTGGAATTTGTGGTAACGATGTTTCAAGGAAATAACAAAAAATAAATAAATGAAATAAAAAATCAGCAATGAATCCAGAAATCACAATTGTAATGGAAGAGGTCAGGTCCTGTCAAGGTTACTGCAGCACTTGCTCTGCAGTAGTTGGCTGGCAGAGTTGAGTGGACAATCCCTACAGAGGAAAGATTGAAAGGACTGGTTTGGCTTTCAGCCTGCAGATTGTCATCATGCTACCCCAATGAGCAATGAGAAAGGGCATGCATTCTGACAATACTGTTTCTTATTCAATGCCCAAATATCTGGCTTTGATTTTGCAAAATGCATTATATTTTGAGAACCTGTTGTCATCCCATTCATTAAAAAAAATCGTCTGAGTCTCACAAATAAAAACATTTATTCGGGTAACTACACATTGCTTTGCATTGTGCGTTGTTTTAAAAGTGTGAGATGCAACAATTGTTATTCAGTCTTTTTTTTTTTTTAATTGTGGTGGCCCCTCTGACGTTTTTCTGTATGAAATTTAGTCTGTGCAAATCCAGCTGTTCGGTAAAGGCCTCTGAGGCCTCACAGCACTCCTCAGTGAAAAATGTGTGGCACAAGTGTAAAAGTGCCAAGACGTGGCGATCCACCTCATTGGAACAAACTCACTCAGAGAAGCAGCCAAGAGGCAAGACGGCAAATCTTACGTATTTATAGATATGTAGTGTGTCATTCCACATCTCCATCACTAACCACTATGTTGTTCTTTCAAGTGAAATCTTAAGAAGAAAAATAACAAAAATGTAAAGTTCTACTGTGATGGAATATAAAAAAGTTTATGGAGTATATACTGAGAGTTATGGGGCAACAACTACAGAATTTCACTACAATCATTAATGACATTGCAAAAATGAGTAATAAGATTAATCCCACAAATGCACTATTAATAAAATATAAACTGTGACAATTTGCTGATGAAGTGAAAACTGTTATCTTGTTTAAAGCCCAAAATAATTAATTAGCCGGAAACTTTCAAAACCTCTTCTTAGAAAAGGAGAGACTTTATAATTTAAGAGATAAATGTGAATTTAAACATTTTAAATTCAAAACCACAAGAAAAAGCTTTTGCACATCAGTATGCAGGGTGAATCTGTGGAACGATTTAAGTAAGGAAATCAAACGATGTCCAAATAAAACAGTTTAAACGTCATTCACGAAGATGGTCGCCACTGCATATCGATATGAGCAACAACTACTGTTGTCACTGCTACTTTTATTGCTATTGCTGCAACCAAAAGAAGAAATGCAATAAAGTATATTTACACATTCAAAGGAGTGGGTTGAAGTGCGAACTTATTTAAGCATGAAATAAATCCCTTTTTGTTTTTGTTTTTTGTTTTCTTAGCTGGTATGAGAATACCTTTATAAGAAAGCAGGATATTGTCACCAGCTTAAACAACTGCAAAAAAAAAAAAAAAAAAAAAAAAAAAAAAAATTGGTTTAAAACAGCCTAAAAGCTAGATATAAAAAAAAAAAAATGCTGTTCGAACCACAGAATAAATATGGATTTTGTCTCTACAAACATCCTGTTGCCATCTTAGCATTCAACCCCCCTGTAGCGGCAACCTGTATCAGAAATCCTAGCATCAATCATTCTTTTGTTCGGCTTTTCATGAATATGCCCCAGGAAGATACATCCGTAACTTGCGGATGTCTGACGGTTGAGAAGAGCATAAGGTTTGGGCGAGCACAGCGGAGTCGAGAGCAGTGGGACTGCTCGGCTTAAGCCAAATACATATTTATGAGTAGCATCCACCCACAAGCATGACTTTTCAAACCTAGCCAAGCTCAGGCAGGCATGCAGGCACACAAGCTGGGCCAGAATAGGGCAGGCTGATTGGGCCAGAAGCAGCAGGGGTTTGGGTTACTACTTAACTTTGTTTACGTGCAATTGTGTCCTTTATATCAACACTTTGTTTTAAAAGGAATTTACTGAAATTTCAGAATTGTGCATTGAAGTTGTTGATGATAGATTAAATACTACTGTGAGAAAGGGTGTAAAGTTTATGAAAATTAATCAAGGAGAAATTTCTGTGATTTTTGAAGATGCTGATCATTCAAACAAAATCAAGCAGCTTCCCCTTTTAGCCTCTCTGTGCTTTCGGTGCGTTCCGATTCAAGGTCAAGATCTGGCGGCCAAAGCCTGGAAAAGCAGCAACGTGCTCGGATAGATGTGACTTTGAAGAGGAGGAGTTTAGTATCGAATGTTATCGCCTGTTCAGTTTGGCTAGAACATCCACAGTTTGGTCTCCTTCACACATTTCTTCAAGGCTCCCTTTAATCTCTCCTGGTGCCTCTCAAACCGTGCCTTTGATGCTGTGATGCCCTTCTTTCACTCACTCAATATTCGATCTGTCTTACTTCTTACAGCTAAAGCCAGCCGAAGTGTATTCACACAGGCCTACCCCTTGTTTATCACCAGTTCCTCCCACTCCTTTCCTCCCAGGCTCACAGAAATGACCACCTGACTCCGAAAGATCTGTTTTGTCGGCCATGTAGCATGCAGTGGAAGTCGGTCTTAATTGATAGAAGCAGTCGATTGTGTCTGTCTCTACAAATGGGAGAAACACAAAGACGGGCAAACACACCTGCTTCACTACAGTGTGTTAATAAAAGTTAAGTAGCTTGGGTGCTCCCGCCCACCATGTTGAGCCAGAGGTTTACGTATCAGCTATCATTCCCTCCCTGCTCGCACCCACAGATGAGCCCACGAAATAGAAACAAGATCCAAAATTACTTCTCGTTTACTTTATCTGGAGACATGACACATGTTGTGTAGGATGGCAGACTTTGTTGTCAGTGGGAAAAAGCAGTGGCTGTATTTCTTCACACATACACAACAGCTTCCTTACTGCGGGAAATGTGATGGATTGTGCGGTTTGCAGACGACAGGCTGTTTTTTTGGTGATATCGTGCTTTGCAAAATCCTCTGGATGATTTGTATTTTATCAGGTTATAAACAGAAACTCTGATGTGTTCCAGTTAGATGCTATGTGATGGACTAACACAAAGTAGTGCATAATTGTAAAGTGGAAGCGAAATGGTTTTGAGAAGTGGCAAATCTGAAAAGTGCGGTATTTCAGGGTCATGTGAAGTGTTAATTCTCACAATCTGTTTTGCACGAAGTGCAAACTTCTAATTTTGCTCTTACAGGAACTCCTCACTTCACATCCATGTCCTGCGTTTTATTGGTTTATCATGCACAATCCCTTTCAAACGCTGTAAGGGTTTGTGGTTGTAGTGTGACAGAGTGTGACAATGTTCATCTGATAGGAATTATTTTCCAAGGCGGTGTAATCGCTGGCCATACTGGTGCTCCGTTGCTGATGTCAGAAAGTGACCCTGTGGCCTGTTGTTGAGTCTTTCCTACGTCAGGATGGAGAAGAGACGTCCACCATATGGCAATGCCTTCTGCATCCTTGTCCCTGAATAATTACTGGACTGTATGCATCACAGCAATTCAGCTGAAATAAAAGCATTAAAATAAAGAAGAAGGGTAATTCATGTAACACTAGCTACACTACAGGGTTTTTTTTTTTACTGTGATTTAAACACCAGGTCTATTTTGGACCTTTGAAACCACCAACAAAACAGATAACCCTAAAGCAAACAGCAAGCAAACCCCCCCCTTTTTTTTTTCTTTCCGAGACATGGCTCAGATCAGTGAGGTATTCTCCTTCCTACTTAACAGTAATAAGAGAGTCCTTATTACAGAGCAGAGGGTTTGTGTAACACTGAAGCAAAACCCTCAACTATTCTGTCCCACATTAGTTCCACTTAGTTGGGTCCCAATGACCTATTCAATGTAAATGCACTGAGCAATAATGAGTGGCGGACTGCAGCGACTCTTTAATGGTTGAGTACGTTCGGGGAGAGGGAAATGACAAGGCGGAAGGAGAAAAAGGTTCAAGGCCTTTCAGGATTGGTTCATTCAAGCAGGGTAATGATGGAGAAGTAAATGACTTTAAAAGAATAATTAGGCCAAGATGGGAAAAAAAAAAAAAAAAAAAAGCCAGCCACGTCTCAAGAGATACACCTTTAAGATTATTTAAATAAAAACAGTGTTTGGCTACAGCCCGGAGCACATGGGTGACTGGTGTTTCTCTAACAAAGGACAGCAGATCATCAATGCATGTCCATCTGTGATGTTACGACAATCAGAAGACCTCAAAGCTACAAGTTCTGCAAATCAGTCAGTGTCACACCTCAAAGCTGTCTTGGCTGTTTGGATTTAAATGCCGTTTAAGGGCCCAAATTAATGAGTGAAGGTAACTAATTACGGCATCCGAGACAGATTAGTGACTCATGTGTTAAGATGAGTGTGACAATCTCTTCCACTCCTCTTCTTAATTTGGCAACAGAAAGTGTAGAGGGAAATATGCACTTGAAACAGCAGTGTTTGCTGGCAGAGAGAGTCAGAAGAACTTGACTCAGTCTGTCTCAGTCTGTGAAAGCTTCATTAATACAGTTGGAGCATAATGCCATCAGGTGTTTTCAGTGTGTGCTTGTACAGTGGAGATACTCATGTTGAGTGAAACACCAACACTTTAGAAATTATGTGGCTATTCTCATTTTCTGGGTTCTGTTGTGCGTCTTAGAGTATAAGGGTTTCAAGGCCAAGATACTTACTCTTCATAGTCTGATCCAGTTTTTTCCTGACATACAGACTCTGACTTGATGATCTGAAGCATCAGTTTTGCGAGTATGTGTGAAGTATGCACCCCTTGTGCCGGTCAGAGCGTAAACTCAAAGCTGCAGTTGCAGCTCAAAAAAGATCTGCCCTTTTTGTTAGTTTGACTTTTCCTCCAAAGTTTTACTTTGCCACTGTGGCTCATTTTTTTTGCTCAAATTGCTGAGTAGTTCCAACCAACTACTTCTATCTTGCTCTGTCTAGATAAATAGACCAGATAGTTGGAGATTCAATTGCATGCAATCGTTAGTGGTTGGCAAGGCCCCATTAACTTTAACGTCTTCCAATTGGGTCAAATGTCAAAGGACGTCCAGCGTGTCTTGGCCTTCACAGGGTAAACAACAGTCAGACTGATCTGAGGTTAGAGAATTGTGAAGATGTCAAAAGCCCTGCCCTCAAAATTCAACAAGGCTGCTGATTGTTTAAAATGCAGTGATAGTTAGCGGTACTGAATTGTTTATATGCGCTTCTGAGGTTTTGCATTATATCAAAGCTCGCAAACACATGCTTAGCGAATATGATGCTTCGGAGTAAAAAGGAAAGAAAAACAGTGATATTAGCTCGTTGCTAAGAGTCATTAGCTCACTGGTTTTTCTGACTTGCTAGTGGAATGTGGCTGCTTATTTTTCCAATTGTTTATTTTGAGATTTATAAATATCTTCCACTGCAATTTTAGTTTGAGTGTTTTCTGTTTGAGGAAGAGTTCAGTGTGCTTGAACATTTCATCTTTTGCAGCTGTTTTTTTAACTTATGTATACCAACACTTCTTGTCAGTACTGCTGAGTTTATCATTGTCAGAGTTTGAGAACCATGAACCTAAAGTAACACCCGCTAATAGGTTATTTACTATGGAACTTCAATATTTTAGTCGCTGTCTGAACAAAACAAAGAGCATCTTGTGTTAAATATACCAACAAATTGCCCATTGACATCTACTCGAAATACAATTTAGCAGCTTCTATGTCACCCAGTATGACGTTTTAGGAGGTCATTCAATGAGGCCAAATCAGAAGGCGGTGTACCTGTAGGTCCTTTGGGTGCTGTAAGACGCTGGGCAGCACATGCAGATGGCAAGTTCAGCTCTTTGGGGCCCTTCATATTTTCATTCTGTCTCATTTGCGTGCCGTCCCTCTGCCTGTCAGAATTCCCTTGTAAAAGCCCAAAGACAGGACTGTTACCTCTGAGACAGACACCGAGCAGATCTCAGGTTGAGCTCCCTGTTACCATGCGGCAGCCATTGGAAACAGATGGTCTCCAAACAGCCTGTCATGTTTACTGCTGCTGCCATAAAAGACAAGAGTCCAACAACACACTCCCTCAGGAGCCCCACGGGATCGCACAAGGGCCTGAAAACAGCTGCCTCAAGTGGGGGATTGGCCCTACACCTCCATGCATACAGACGCGTTCACACCTTGAACTGACTCCTATCTTAACTACTTCTCAAATGCCTCTATTACCAAACAATGACGCGCTTATACACACCTGAAAACCAACAGCAATAGAGGAGCAGGCACGCACTTTAAATGTCCTCCACTGAGCCGTCCGGACATGCTACATTTACTGCAATTAAACAAGCACGCCATTTGAATATCTGATGACACCTTGCAACCTGCTCTGTGGGCTCTGAATATAATGGTGTCCCTGCGGAGCCTGCGAGAAATTGTCCATGTCACAGTTAATGAAGGGAATTTGCATTGTTATCTCAATTAAGGGGGGAGAATAATGAAGCTCACTTCTGAATTAGTTAATCGTCAAAAACTTGTACAAATGTGTTTGCATGGCCCATAGGTATGGCCTGCAGATAATGTATATTCTTGAGGGTTACCGGGGTTACGTCAGACCAAGGGGGGGCAGAGGATAATGAGGCAGGTGCTACTGGACATTTCGCTTTGTCTCCTCAGGAGTCAAGATGCTAGTCTGACCCCCCAACACCTCCCTTTTTTCTCTCTTTCCATGTTATTCTCAGTTACGTTTCTTTCCTTTGGTTCTTTTTAATTGCAAGCTGCAATAAATGCACAAACACGTGGCACACAACAGAATGGCGCTAAAATTCCCCATGCTTCGCTAAATCCAGGCACTTTTGCATTTTCTCCTCTCCCTTTAGGTTCCTTGACAAACATAAGTCAAGTGATAAACAGCTGTGTGTAGGATAAAAACATCAGTTCCTCTGCGTTGTGTTGTCAGCTGTCAAAAGGAAAAGAAAAATCTCAGCTTTGACATAAGAGGATAATGTCGAGTTTAGGCGTCCTATTGATCCGCTGTGACAGTTAAAGTGGCAGCTTTGCTGTGTTTTGAGAGGAGCGTATTCTTGTGTGTGAGGACTGCTTAAGTGGGTATTTGTAAGGAGTAACTAAAGGCCATCACTAAAGGGTCTCACAAGTGCTCTTCTGCTCCGGGGGCCTCAAATGGCCAATGAATTATTTATAGCAACCAAGGCATGAGTTGATGTTGGGGTAGAGGAGGGATGGCACACACACACACACACACACACACACACACACACACACATATGCACCACACACACATTGTCAAGGCAAAGCAATTCACACACACACGCATTCACACACGTAGAGACAATACACTCACTTATGGGGGTCAGTGTGCCAGACAGCCACAGGCTAAGCAGACAGCTCATAGTCAGAATGCATTGTGGGACAGTGTAGATAACAGAACTGTGTTTTTCTGCTCAATCTACTAGTTACTCAGCCTTAAAGAATAACAAGGCCTAAAAAGCTTCATGGAAGGACAGTATTGAATAGAGGACTTGTTGCATTCCTCTAGTTGTTCAGGTAGACATCTTGCTCACTATTACATTTCCCAAATAGGTTTTGGTAAACGCTAGTTAATTGGAATATGTTGTTAATCTTACTCAAAAATTCTCCTTGGATTAGTTTTCATTAATAACAATAATTCACTCAGCTTTTTGGTTGAAAGCTTTCATTTGTGGTGCTGTTTCTTTAATTTGTCTTACAGTCACAAATGTAAAGGTGTGGAGAAAGTTGTAATAATCTGTGCATAAAATCTGTGATATAAGAAGACTTTTTAAAATATATCTGCCGATTACCTACAAAGGTTTTAGATTTTTTTTCCCCCCATAATAAATAAAATCATATCTTAAAAACAGGATTTTGATCAGGTTATCTTCATCTGATTTACTTGATTTTTAATTTTTTTCAAAGCTGTTCAGGTTTGATAACATGAAACAATTATAACAATTGAATCTCCCTAGAAGTACATAGAATTGACTGAGATAAATATTTTGTTCAAACATACTGGTTGGGTCTTTTATTGTTTTTGTTCATGAGTAATCTCTAACATTAAATATATTTTCACCTAGTTTGTGATAATATCTTCCTGATGAAAGCAAATCTTGGGTCGAACAAACACAAATATTTACCAAACACAGAATGTATATGATAAGACAGAAAAGATAATATAAGAGTGGAAAAAAAACATAAATACAAAACCGAAACTGAGTACGAAAGAAAGAACATGAGAGATATAAGTTCAGCATGGCTTAGGCTCAAAACAATCCAAAGTGAATGTGGTTGTCAGTAATAAAAGCTTCATTAAAAGGTTAAAGGTTCAAGAGGTCACTTTGTTGGCTTCTCCCCACCTGTGAATTGTCTCCCTCATTCCCAGAAACACTAGAGCTGCGTCCCTACTGCTTCTCTCCACTGATGCAACGTGGCATCTTAAAACAAGCATTTACATTAAAAGGTCAGCTGGGGGAGGACACCACAGTGAATCGAGATGAAGAGGACAACTATGCTGCTACACTTTTAAGGGAAAAACACACACGTACACACACTCGCTCATCAACCTGTCTAGACCGTAGCATTCTTTTTTTTTTTTCCCTACCATGACGCACACTGCAGGTATAAACATACTGTGCATGTGAAGGCACAGACAGAAAGTTTCTTTGTCTACCTCGCTTGCAAAACCCAAATACATGGATAAATACCAAAGGTGGGACAGGCTTGCCTCCAAAAGGTTAGTGGAAGCCATAAAATATGAAATGATGCAGTTAAAATGCCAACCAGCTTAAGAATCAGTTGAAGTTGCCATTAGAGTAACAAACACATTGAAACAAATTGTGAGGCACAGGATAAATAAATCTTGAGCCAGGATGAGTAGGAAAGTCACTTCACTGAAAAAAAGAAAAAAAACCTCATAAAAATAAAACACAACAGCTTTGATAAACGAATTAAATGTTTAATTGATTGCATGTTGGGGTTTACACATAACAGTTGGACGGCTGAATCTGTCTTTTGAATACACGTGAGTGTGCTTTAATGTGCATAGACAGCAAGTGTTCTCTTGATGATAGCTGCTTATACTGACACAGAGTCACTCTGACTGGTTGCTTGATTAATTCTGATCCACTTAATTAGAAAGCTGCCAATTTCCCACGTGTATCCTAATAACACAGAGAACTGCTGTCATTGACTGTTACTGACTGATGGCTTCATTAGGAGCAACGATCACGGATGTAGAGGTGCAAAACAGGCCGGCGATGATAAACGGAAAAAAATATATATTTCGGCATGGTCATGTGGTCTGTACACAGATCATGAGTAGATTCAAGCAATTTATTACAAAATAATGCTCGAAAGTAAAATATATACAAAAAAAAACAACAACTTCCCTTTCATATCCAGTTGCATCCAAACTTGCAGCACCATCTTGAACTGGTCACCTTAATAAAGAGCAGAAAGGTATAAAACTACTATTAAAATGCTACAACATTAAGTGGCTATTTGGATACTTCATCAAGTGTGTGTAAATTTAAACTGTAATATTAAATATATTGTATTATTTTTGTAGGTGAAAAAAAAACTAGTTTTGGGAAAACTAATCAAATATAAGCTTTGTGAAATTCTGTGATACTGTGAAACCATATTTGTTCTTAAGATTATTATACCCTGATGAACTCATATGTTTCTGTATATAAATATTGCATTGCTTTTCGGGCACAGAATATTCCCTCTGTTCAGGAAACACACTTTAAGAAAGCTTTCTTTTAAAAGCCTTGTGCAATATTTTCCCCAAAGTTATGACAGATGCACAGCACAGATGTAACTTTTCTCTCTTACTGGAAGCAGAGAGATCATTTCACGGCTGTCAGGAGAGAAAAAGATTTTCTAATTCTGCGGCGCACTGCAAATTTGACATAAACACACAGATGCAACGAGGATGTTTGCTTTGCTGAAATATTTTGTCGGCTTTTCAATTTTGCATGTATTTGCAAAATTTTGTTTTGAATTGTTTATTGTGTCTTAACGTTTTTTTTTTTTTGTTTTTTTTTCTATTATGACTCTTTATATATAAAAATAAATAGGATCACCAGGTAAAAAATTGAGGGAACTTACTTTGAATGTGTTGGAGTGTGGGAACTATTGCACAGAAGAGTGTGGACATCTATGCCTTCACTGATGTTGGTCTCGCTCTATATAACAACTTATTTTTTTCAATTAAATGTTTGTTTTTTTTCTGCTTAAGAGTTTCAAAAGCGAAGACGTGCCCCCCTAAGCAAAATGTTTATAGTTATCTATTCTCCTACACTCATTTCTCACAAATGAGCTTAGCCAAAATTGAAAAGCTGCAGATTTTGTGTAATGCTGATATATTGCATTGGTTATTTGGCAAAGAAACAAAAAAAAAAGCAGAAACCTGATCTATGTCTGTATTGGTCCCTTTGCCATTTTGGTATCTCCCACTCAGCTCAACAAAAACCTATTAAACGTGTGCCTCACAAGCCTTTCAGTGCATGAAACCAAAGGCACACACATCATCCACACAACCTTTGGGGAGGTCAGGTTTGGCATCAAGTTCCTGCGTTATAAGGTTATATTTGCCAGATTTAGGTCACATTGAAATCTGAAGGATGGCAAAAATGGAAACGAACCGTTTTCACAAGAGGCCATCTCTAATGTTTCCATCTGAGAGACGTTGTTTGCATTGCTTGACATTCACAGCGCTTCCCACAACCTTACAAATGTGGCCCCAAACTCCTTTGAAGTCAGCTAGAATTACTTATGACACAATAAGCTGAAACAATGAGTAGCAAAAGAGACTCGAATTGAAAGGGCAAAATCTTCTCCTTACCAAACCCCGTTCAAAATAAGCTGCTGTCTTCTGCAAAGCTATGCATACCCTCAGAACCTTTCTGCATTTTATTATGTTATACTCACAAACCTCAGTGTGGTTATTTTGGATTTTATGTGATATGCCAACCCAAAGAAGTGCATAGCTGTAGACTTGAGGAAAAACAAATGCTTTCAGTTTTTAATTTTTTTTTTTTTTTTTTGCAAAGGTAAAAACATTTTATAGGGTTGTCTGATACTGAATAAATGGAAAAAAATATATATAACCAACTTCTTTCAGGAGTCACCTAAATAATAAATAGGTGGACACACAGAGACGAACTACTTGAGTGTAACTGAATCAATATTCAGCTGTTCTGTGAAAGTTTTAAATGTTGTTTAAATGACAGTGGAGAATAAACAGCTCATGAAGATCAAGAAACACAGCATGAACAGGAATGAAGACGTGGAAAAGTTTGATGCAGGGTTATCTTCTGAAAATAGAAGGAGCATAGACGAACTCCAAACTTACCAAGCCATGGCCATCCACTAAAATGGACCAAACAAGCAAGGAGACCCAGGAGGGATATAGTAACTCTGGAGGAGCTGCAGAGAAACACACCTCAGGGAAACAAGGGAAACTGTTAGTTGTAATTTCCTCAAATCTGGTTTTAGTAGAAAAGCGATATGAAGAACAGCAGTGACTGCATAAGCAAGAATGGTTTGTAGTTTATCCCAAAGCATGTGCGAGCCATTACAAATGATTGGAAGAAGAAGTTGCTCTAATCAGTTGACCTCCAAACTGAACTTGGAAAGCTTGATGTTGGGCAGCACATTAACACAGCACGTTAGTGGCAGCATTATGCCTTTCTTCAGCCGCTTATTGAGACATTGGTAGAACTAAGAAAACCTTTCCGATTAAAGCAATTTTATGTCTAAAAATGGTCTAGTCAAAGTTCACACATAAAATAAGTTAAAACATCGAGAAGAGATTTAACAAGCTTTCCATCCAATCCAGTTGAACATGATCTATTCAGAAACTCTCTACATGCACAACACCAGCGGAGAGATTGAAAACAGATGGCAGAGCTTTAATTTTAGTAAAAAAAGGTGGCTTTACAAAGAAATTAAAAATTTCACTTGGTACAAATCTTTCCAAACCTTGTATGTTATTCCAACAATTACGTTACGCTGCCTATCACAAACAAGCCCGCTAAGATACAATGACAGGAACCTTTGATGTGGAAAAGTTCAAAGGGTAGGAAGTGTAGGAAAAGGAGAAGCTTCAGCAGATCTTAAGAGGGAACCTTTTTTGCTCCAACTTTAAAGTCAAAGGCTTGAAAATGGAAAGTATAATGATGTGTGTTTTTTTTTTTTGTTTTTTTTTCCAATATGCTCTACAATGATTAACATCTCAGTCTAATCCCAGCTTGGCACAGGGACTTACCCAGAGCTTCCACACTGGCTGTGAGCCAGACTGGCGCTGCGACTTGTCTTCCTACAGACAGAGGGATGAGGCCGGGATGAGATGGGAGATGTGGGGGCCTGGATGGACCCACTACAGACACAATACTGGCACAGTGACAGGAGACTGCAGTCAAGTCTAATCTCAGTCTTTCATATGTCTACAGCGGAGCACAAATGCAGAAATTCTTTATATATGTTATTTATTTGGTTTCTGACCTTTTGGTCAAAGAATCCAAAAAGTGCATCGTCAGCGAATGCTTTATTCAGTGTGAAGCCTCTAATATCCAATTACAAGCTTAATCACAAAAGCCTATGTGTGTCTAGTCACTCCTCAAGTTTCTTGTGTCTATATTGTACCAGTTTGTTCGGAGAATGGGGCAGACTTTTGGACATAAAACACTGTTAATAGTCAGAGCATCATTAAGGGATCTTTTCTCATAACTGGCTTCATGGGGGGCAGAGGAATGATCAAGAATAATCTGCCGTGCTTTGTAGCCACCTAGGTCACAGCCTGCATACAAATCTGCAATAAGGAGGAGAAGCAGGGAAGGAGGGAAGAGACAGGGGCATCTGAAACAGTAGGTGGGTCGGAGAGCGGCGAAGAGGCGAAGAGGGGAAGAGAGCAAGAGAGACGGAGGGCGAGGAGAACGGGCCACAATGAGGCGGGTCATTTACGTGTTGCAAGTTCAGACATTCTGTGGGCCCTTATGAAGGGACACAAAAGGAAAGGGGAGGCTATTTGGGAGAGTTTGTGGTGAAGGGGGTACAGGTGGGGGAGTCTTGCGCAGGCTGAGGCCCAGAGCTGTATTCAGCGGGGGGAGGCTGCTCCAGCTCCAACACTACTACAAAGCTGGACTCCTAGGGTTCATGAATAAGGCGAGGAAATGATCAGAAAAAAAGGAAAAGGAACCCTGAGAGATGTTTAGACAGATGGCCCACTTAAAACGACGCAAGGACACAGGCAGAGAAAAGTGATTTTAATGAAACTTCAAATTCTGCGAATAATTGATCTTTCTTTCTCGCCCCTTAAGATCCCAGCAGAAAAGGTGAAAGTAAATTTAATGTGTTACAAGTGCCTTTCCAAAAGACATTAAACGACGCTGCTCGCTTTATGTCCTTTAGATTGAATTAAATCGACATCATGAGCAGGCGTTGGAAGAGAAGCAGAGAGATGAGGGGGAAAAAGCAGAGGCAAGGAATCAAATGAAAAACGTTCAGAAAAGAGCTGCGGTGCCAAAGAAAATAGATAGCAGGGGACTTCTCCTCCTCCGGTCCTTCTTAAAGGGCCACTGAGAGCCTTTGAGGGAGAACATGCTAGTCAGTATTTTTAGAAATTTCATTTGATGGGATTCTGGCAAACATCTCTGCTCTGGGCCTTAGATGTAATATCAAATGTTACTTGCTGGGGACAAGATGATGTTTTATGAATTTAGCAAGTATGAATTATTAATGAAGAAAGTGCTATCAAATATCTGAAATGTGCAACTAATTATATGATGGACAGAAAGGGCAAAATGTATTTTATTTTATTATTATTATTTTTTTTCAAATTGATGGTGATTATCTGACCATATCAAAGTTTTACACTTGGATTTTTTTATTAGAGAAAAAAAAATCTCACTGCGATTCAGAATCTGAACAGAAGGAGCAAACCGAATGTAAGATATTGATGGGAGGGATTGAGGTCACGTGGCATGCAATCATTAAAACAACACGACTTTTCTCATAAAGGCATAAACCCTCTCTTGAGAAGTATTGTCTGGTTGTTATTTTAGTTTAATATGACACTATGAGCTCTGCAAATGAAGGTATTTATACACCTCCATGTCTATCCGTGTGTAGTCCTCTGCTGAGACTCTTTACAAGTGGCTTGAGACGATGCATTTATGATTGAGACTCTTAGTTTGAAGTAAGGCAGGAAGTAGTCGTTATGTTTTTGTCTCATCACATGGCAGATTCAGCAAATAAAGACCAAATATCATCTCTACTTGTGTAAGGCATCAGAGGGCTGTAGCTGGTAGTTAAGAAGAAAAGGTTACTGCAGGCAGACAACATAAATTTTGCTGTTACCATGAACAACCATCGCCGGCTAACTATTAGCTGCTAACGTAGCAGCTAATACGTAGCTGCTAACGTAGCTAAAGTCGGTGTGCAGTCCTGGTGCTATTTCTGTTTTGTTTTTCTTTCTTTTTTTTTTTTCAATCTGGAATAGAGAGGTTCAACGTGAACATAAACCGAATAACACATTTTCAGAAACCAAAAACAAACAAAAAAAAACCCTGAAAAGGGAGTGTTTATTTCAACAATTTTTTTTGGAAGGAGGCAACTGGGAAATTAGCTTTAAGATAATGAATTCAGAAACCATAGCCAAGGTTTTGTCAAGCCTAAATAAGTGATGGGGACATGTGTCTGGTAACTCAACAAAACAGACATTATTCATTATCCACAAAACAGGAGATTGTTCAAAGTTAAATTTAGAATTTTCTCCACAAAAGAGTCAAAAATGCCATCCATTTCTCATGAACCCAGTGTCGTGCATCGTCTTGTCTCGTAGTATAGTAAATCACATACAGAAACATGAGGAAAAGAAAACCTTTCTGCCTACACTAGTGTGGGCAAAAAGGACACAGGAGCCTCCTGGGGTGCGCTTTGCCAGATAAACGCTGAACAGCGGAGGTGTGGTGCCAACGCACGACCAATCTTTTATAATCATAATCCATTCCCACCGCTATTCTCCTCTACGAAACAATATCAATCACAGAAATCACCAAATGAGTGTAAGGATAAAGGTGAAAGAGCCTTTGCAGTGAAGAAACTGTGTGTGCGAGTGTGGGTCGAAGAAGCTTTTCACCAAGGGAATTCCTATTAGAAAATCCCCTGAAACCAACCTGCCTATCCCACCCACAGTCTCCCTTCGGCCTTACCCAAACCTATCAAGGCCTAATCATACGCTTGGATTTCTCTTAGACGATGCAACCATAAAATTTCAGCGGTGCTGCTTTACCACACCGCTGCAAGAACATGGCATCGAATTTAGAATGGTGATGAAATCCAAAATGCCTTGATTTTCATCCCTTTTGCCTCCACGTTACCAAACCAAACATCTGAGTTCTGTTTATTCAGAGCTCTCTCTCCATCACTACCCTCATGTTTGCATGCTGGTGTGTTTGTGCATGTTTGCCCCGAGGCCCGTCCACCCTGCCCGGGGTCTTCATTACTGAGTGAGAGAGCAATAGCTGTTCTGCTTGGCCGGTGAAGGAAGCAAATCGGGGAGCCACAAAAAAAAAAAAAAAGAAGCATTTTCCAGACTTTGTTTAATCTGATTTTTTTATTTATTTATTTATTTTTTTTTTTTGTAGTTGAAGAAAGCCAATCATAAAGCAGACGATGTAATTTAAACATGCATAATATTTGAATTCATTTCTATGGAGAGCTCCAAAAACCAGCATACATTAACCACCGTATACAATAATAAAACCCAATTGTAAGAAGAACAATATGTTTAAAATAAATTGTAATTTTTTTTCTGTCATAAAAAGTCAATTGAAAACATTTAAGACATTTAACAGTTCATGGTTCTTTGAAGTAAGCTGAAAAAATAAACCTCAAGACACAGTTATTGTTAGCTTTGCTAGATTGTCTATAATTGCTAGATTGTCTGGTCTTTGGTAGATAAAACAATGAGTCACAAAAATCTTTCAGAAGCTCTAAATGATCAGCAATAATTGAAAACGGGTTTGTTGCGGTCCCTTTAAATTGTCTTATGACCTTCCTGTCAGTGGAGGCATTATACCTACAAACAGAAGTGACATACTACGTTTAACTTGATTTCTATTACAGTCAAGCCTCTAGAACGTACAAAACTCGTCTGTTTTCTTATTTTTAATATTTAATCTCAGAAGTCGTATCGAGAGTGGTTGTGACAATATGGTGCATCTTCTCTAAGAAGGAATGGTGACCATGTCAGATATAATGCTTTGGAGACTTTTAAAACAGGATTATATTCTACAAGAATATCACACGCTTTAAGCAACTCATGGAAAAATGGAAACGTTTATGGCACAACTGCAAACCCTCCAAGACCGTCAAGCTGAACTGACTGACCAGAACCAAAGAGCGAGAACCAAAAGGAGCTACAGAACATCAACATCTCAGATAGGATCATTTGTCAGCAGATTGTTATGCATATCCCAAATCTGGTTGTGTTTTTCTTTCTTTCTTTCATTTTTTTTTTTTTTTTTAGAATTCTGCTCCACTTTCTGTTGGTATGTCAGATAAAAATCCCACTAAAATACTCTGTAGTTACAAAATGGCAAGACCTGAAAAGATTTAATGGGTCTGAAGACACGAAATATGCTGACCTATCCAACTGCTCTGCGATTATAGTACAGCGTAATTACCAGAAACTTTGCTGGTTAAAACTGCACCGCATAGAGACACCGGCACTGTTTTGCTCTCAACAGCTCTCGGTATTGATTTTCACTTAAGTCTTACCGGTCCAGCATACACCTTTAACCCTCTGCCCTTCAGAATATTCACCTTGGTACATTTTTTTTTGTCAAAGTACTGTGGCGACAGATATGTGTACAAGTGGCAGATAGTCTTGTCTTTTGACATCTATGCTGGATCCATTCAACTGTTCGCAACAGGAGATCAGATATGAGAGGCTTTCCTCATTTGTGTGTCCCTGCTCTGTCTCTGTCCACCTGACCTTGCTCCTAACTTCACTTTTTTCTCCCCTATTGTTGCCTTTTCTGTATGTTGCTTTGTTCGTGGGAAATAATGGCTTCCGTTTTATGAAGAAAACACTGTGTTCTCAATAGCTGTGCTTTTATTTTTGATAACCGTAACCCCAACAACAACAACACTCCAAAATGGACTGAAAGACATAATGGAACCAAGGTGACACAAGAAAACAATGCATGCAGTTCTTGCCAAGCACTCTACAGTATACTGTTCTTGTGATGCACAATATGGCTTAGTGATAACACTCAGTATAACATATCTCACATTTTTTTATTTGTTTAATTTTCTCTGGTATTCTCTTCGCATCCAAAAATTCTCTTTGCGCTTTTGATTTCAAGACATGTTCATATGAATAAATTGTGCAAAACATATCATTTGATGCTTCAGCCAGGACAAAATTATCTAATATTCTGCTGTGATTTTAAAGACTTGCATGTGAACATTTCGGTACACATACAAGCCTGCTTCCACCACAGAGAGCAACCAAGCGGTAGAAAATTAAGGCGGGAGGCTGGTTATTCTATCTGGTTACCATTGGAATATTCAAAATGTGGTCATTACGTCGACCAAAGGTCTGAAACCATGTCACATTATTCTCAAAGCAGATCCGGTCCACTTCAAAAATATTTCATTGATTCCAAAGCAAAGTGAAAGTAATTCAAACTATCCAAGTTTCTTCAGTGTCATTGCAGTTGTAATGATGACTGCAGCAGTTTTACAGAAGATCTTACAAAGATGTGATGGAATAAACATGAGTTTCAGGTTTTTATATTTGTTATTTTATGAATCTTGACATGATTATTTCCGGAGGCATCAACGTGACCCACAGAACAGAACCAGTCTTCATTTTGTTTAACTTTTGTGTGCAAGCTTTTAATCTATAAACAACGAGAGACTTAAGCTTTGTCAAGCGGTACACCCTGCTCTGAGTTTATAGACTAAGTACTTTGCTTTCAATGTTGTGATTATTATCGACTATTGTTATAGCAGCAGCTTTCTCTTGTCTCCCACGAGTCTTTTGGATGAGCCTGTCTTTGGGTTTTGGGTTAGTTTTAGGAAGCCAGATTGAGAGTAAAGGCTGGGACTAGGCTATAGAAATGGATGAAAAATAAGTGGAAGTCAGCGCAAAGTCCTTGTGAAGACAGAAAGACATAACGCACGTGGGTGTGTGTCCATGTCGGGAAGGAGGGGTGAGCAGATTTTAATGCATGGTCAGAGGCAGGCATCATCGATTTTGACACTAAGTGAAGGACAAGGAGTGCAGAGCTCGATTCCAAATCAATGACACAGTCCAAAATGTCTGTCATGCCAAACTGTAAGGGTGCCAGATGTGTGTGGAAACCACAGAGTGACACAGATTCAGTAAGACACGCACGAGACAAAACTTCCGCAAGCGCAAGGAGTGAAATTCGGTTCGTTATGAAGATTCTCAAAGCAAACAAGTCTTATCCCCAATGACGGATCCGATGTTGATTCTAAAATAGGAAACTTCCCAGAGAAATTGCACGGCAAATGCAAAGAAGCACCATTTTCAGGATCCTGCAGAGACCAAAGCAGTGGGTGTATTATACTAATTAAGCAGGGCTTCTGTACTCAGACGTCAATAGGTTCCATCAGACTGCACATAGCGCCTATAATGGCCCGAGCCCAACCAGAGAGGGAATAGAGCTGATTGTACACCTGCACACATGCACACGTTTAAACAGAAAGATTGGACTAAACGTAAAGACGTCAATGCCAAATTTTGTTTTACACTTTTATTTTTCTAAAACTGTAGGACTACATAAATGGCCAGGTTTTCCTGATTTTCTGTATTTCTTTCCGTTGCAACTTTTTAGAAATCAATAAGGTTTCCAAATTTAGGGGGCAAAAAACTCGAGTTCTTCTGATACTCTAAGAAAAAAAGAGAGATGTTTCAGAGAAATGAAGAAAGAAGGAAACCTCTGACTGTTATCCGAGTGGAGGTGCGAGCAGAAATTAAAATGTTTCGTATCGAGCAATCCGAAATGAATTGGGCGAGCCGAGAGGAGAGAGAAAAGGGAAAAAAAAAAAAAAAAATCAATGGAGCTCTGGCTGCGGTGAAAGGGACGGCATCACGAATGGGATTTACCAGTGGGGCTCAGCAGCTGCCAAATAACCTAGAGCTAAAGAATTACAATAATACTGATGAAGTGTGTGAGGGCTTTTAAGGGCATTGCTGGAAAATTGCACTGATGGAGGCATAACAGTGCTGTCTAATTCAAGTATGCCCCTCCGCTCATCTCGGAAAGGCACAACAACAGACGCACCGCTACCTTTTATAACCAGGAGAAACAGGTTTAAAGAAAAACAGAGTTTTTTCTATTGATCTCCAATGTGATGTGCGGATGAAAGATTTTGTATTTTGGAATCTCCTTGATCCTTGTGCATCCACACTTGGCGTATTTTGAGCAGTATGGCATCGTATAACACAAAATGCAAATCTTATTTATTTCATTTTGAGCATGCAGCTGCAAAGAGTAAAAAAAAAAAAAGAGCAGTAGAGGAAGGAGGGAGAGATGAGATGGGGAGAGGGGGTGAATAAAGAGATGAGAGGAACAAGCTCCCATCATCTATTTTTATGCTGCGTTTAATTTACATTTTCTTTTGCTGCCGATAAAAGCAGACAGGGAACACAAGGACGGTGACACCCGGAGAGCTCCCCGGGTCAGAGGGCTGCAGTTAACCTGTCAGAAGCAGAGTACTGATTAGAATAAATCTACACACTCACTAGAGGTCAACTCTGGCCTCTGCTACTGATACGACCCACCACTCTTTAAGGCACGTGCATGTCCACCTAGCAGACATAGAGCATGTGCGAGTGGTTGAGGTGTCCATGCGAACACATGGACAAAAATCACAATGAATGAATAAAAATAGATTCCAAAAATATTCGAACCCTCTTGAACAGACTTTTCTCATGTTAAGACCGCAAACTTAAACAAGCTTTTTGTGAGGGAGGGATTACTTTTTTTTGTTTGTTTATTTTTCGATAATAGGCCAGTGCATATTTGTGGATTGCAGGAAAAGGGATTTGTGGTTGTAAATTATAAACCCTGAACATATCACATGCTTGATGGTGGAAGACTCGTGACGGGATGAATCAACTCCATAAGTTACATAAAGCTCTGTGTGGAGGAGGATGTGAGCAGCGTGTACATGAGCATGATTGACACAGGCTCGGATTGATTGTTTCTGTGCATTTCTGCAGGTAGCAGGAGTTTCACTGAGTGGAGACAGAGTGGCTTGGTTTTTTTCACTCATCATCGATCTCATATTACACTGTCAGGATATAGTGAGAGTTTTAAGAAATTACCTATACAGATTTAGGCATGGGGTCCAAAATTATTTTCGCATTTGCTTTTGTGCTTTTAAATATTTCTTTCTGACAAATAATTCATAGATTCTAGATCTTTAGCCATGGAAAGTCATTTTAATCACCTACATTATTTAAATAATAATATTCATAATCTTTCTTTAAAACATGACTATTTCCTGTTATTGTGATATCTGTTACTGTTTATACATTATGTTGCTCTGTTTCTTGCTGCTTTGTTTGTATTGACTGGTCTGAGCGCTTGCGTCCTTAAAACAAAAAAAAAAGAAAACCTCAATAGGAATCTTTTCAACACCATTTTCCTTTCAACCTCGCAACAAGAAAGTTAAGACGGACTCCTGCAAATGGACTTATTATGACACGGCTACGAATATAAATAGTAACTCTCTCCTAAACACCTTCGCCTGTATAAGCAATAATTACAAAAAAGTGAACCACCCAGCAGATCCACACCTCCTCTTCAATGTGAGCGCGAGGGGAGGGTCAGCTCAGAGGGTGGGAAGCCTAACGCACGTAAACACCAGACTCCATCTCTGGGGCTCAGAGGGCAGGATCCTGCGGCCCTCTCACAGAGGATGAAAGCGCTATCGTTGAATAAAAGAGCGAGGTTGCCGGTGTACACAGACGTCCGTGCAGAACGTCTCACTCGAAGAGCTCGAGGCAATAACAGTATGGGATATTTCTTGGGCCCACACCTATGGAGGGTGTAAAGCCGCCGCTGAACGTGTCGGGGCGAATGTGAGGTTACACGCTGCAAAACAAGGAGGCTGGGGTTGTGCAGTCACAATTAATCTGCAGGTCGTCGTCCAAAGGGTAAAAAATAGATTTCCATTTTTGGGAAACCTGAGGATTTGTAAACCAATTGGAAAAGCTTCTAATGAACTGAGTGTGTAAGCGTTGCAGCGCTAATGAGAACAAGGGTCAGCCGTTGCCAACATAAAGAAAGAAAAACATTTCTGTCTTGAATTTTTATTTTGTGATCAGATTGGGAATTTAAAAAGAACAACTCTGTTCTTTGTATGCTAACGGACTTCATGTCAACATAATTCATCATTTTTCTCCCTATCTTCTCAATTTTTAAAAATAAGAAGGGCTCAAACTCTAACTTACTGTTATTTGCCATTTCATGTATGTTATAATTATGTGACGAGACAAAGTAGCTTCACTAGGATGTTTGATGAGTTAACATCTTCGTTTGGGAAGGCAGCGGCAGCAGCAGGACTTGCCTAAGAAATCAGTTTAACTCCTTGGTCATCTCTCAGTTTACGTTCAGTCTCCCTGGTTACCAAATGCTCTACTGGTCGATGTGTGGTTGTAATCTACGCTACTTTTATCACTGCGTCAGATTTTAAGCCAGACATTCACCCGTGCATTAGAATATGGTGTCAAATGAAGGGAGACGGGGAGATTTTCACAGAGCAGGTTTAATACAGAAAGTTCAGCTCACCTACTACTAGAACAGAGATCAGCGAAGGCAGCACTGACAAAAACAAACCGAAGGCAGCAGGATATGCACACAGCAGTGTTGGTAACAGTTGAATTTGCGATGCACAACAGGAAGAAGCGGGTTGATGTACTAACGCTCGGGACCCGCAACAAAACTTTCTCACTCTCAACAGATTTTGAAAAGAGTTGGAGTTCACACTCGCATGCATGTTTCAGCAGATTTTTGTTTTACAACTGAGAGATTGAGTATCACACATTTAACAACTGGACCTGCAGAGGGATCACAGGCTGCAGGATTTATCAAACCAGCTAACGGCACCTGGATGCACCAAACATCTGGTGGAAAATCATGTGAGGGTGACAGATTGAAGGAACAAAACACACCAGTAGGTAGTGGTAACAGAAGATATTCTCAGTATTTGCAGAAATTACATTTCTGTTGAACTTTCACATGAAATGAATAAGATGCAATTGTTTTTTTTTTAAGTTTTTTCATGTGACATTATTTGTTGGTTTTAGGATTACTTCCAACATTGGCTTTAATCTAAAAAATATTTGTATTCCTACTTATAGTAGTGTAATAATTGGACTTTTCTATATTTCTCTATGTGACAGTATGATGGCCACTGCTGTCTGTCATTTCTGTTTATAGTGTTATGTAATTATATAAAACGTTTACAAGAAAAATAAAAAAAACCTAAACAATCACAGCCGATGTCTGAGTTTTTGATTGTCTGTTGGGCATCATCTAGTAAAGTCTGTAGCAAACTTTCCCTGCCTGGAAACTGGTGATAAAAGTCCACAGTGTCAAGGAAGAAAGGGAATAGCCAGACTGAAGACTCAAAGGCAGAGGAGAGTCATGGACAGATGGACTGTGACAGTGAAGCACAGACCAGTGAAACAGAAAGTTCTGGAAGCCAGAAGGCCACAGAGGTCGGGGATCAGATGGCTGCCTGTAGGGGAGGTCGAGCAACAAAGCTCTGGAAAATGATCCACAGGCCTTGAGGTCCACAGCACCAATGGTCAGTACAGGCCGAAGGCATTCGAATCCACAAGCAAAAATTCGGTGGGTGAAC
Source organism: Poeciliopsis gracilis (assembly GCA_911649635.1). Classification (NCBI taxonomy): domain Eukaryota; kingdom Metazoa; phylum Chordata; class Actinopteri; order Cyprinodontiformes; family Poeciliidae; genus Poeciliopsis; species Poeciliopsis gracilis. The sequence goes on from CAJVRI010001532.1 coordinate 5,662,162, forward strand.
TGATATTTGGCAAATCAAACAAAAATTGGGAGAGCATTCCAGATCCAACAAATAACATCCATATGTGAACTCGAAAGCTGCCGAATCGAGGAATTACACTCTGGAGGGTGACCAGGAGTCCTCGCGATTCTTTGTCTTCGTGCACACCACAATGCTCGTGTGCCATGCAGCTTCTCCTCCGTAAGCTGTCTATTATTTCCAGACACGATCAAAGGTCGTCCTCATGTACCATCGACTCCCCTGCGTTGTCGCACATGGCGCCAAAAATAAACGTACTTCTCCTGGAGGAAGAGATGCTGCCGTGAACATGTTCACAGCCTTTCTTGAAAGACTGGCATGTCATTCTTGGGGGAAAAAATAAATAAATTAAAAAAAAAATGGAGCCATCAAGTCATCAATCATTTCTGCTCAGGAAGAAAAATGTAATGAAAAATCTCATGGACCTCTAAGGCTAAAAAGCAAAAAGACACACATTTAGCTGTCATGCAAACATAACTGTTTCTTCAAACTTACTGTAAGTGTGAATTGAATAATAATAATAAAAAAAGTACTATAATTTATTAATTCTCTAGAGAAATACACCGTAATATTTATGTATCTCTTTTAAAAACAAAACGCTGATTGTGATATTCTTAATTAACTAAATAAAAAAAATAAATAAAGAATCCCACCATATATGACTCTGTTGGAGGCATTTAAGTCAAGGCTAAAAACTAATTCAAAATCCATTTTCAGCCAATATATTACCAGCTGCTTTTGTTAGCATTAGAGCTCCTCTGGTTCACTTTATGTGTTTTGTTTTGCTTCAAAGAAGTGTGACACAAAGGTGTGACAAAGACAGGAGTATTCAATTATATTTTAATTGTCTTTTTTCAACAACAGTAACACTGTATGTATTTGAATCCTAACTTTCACAGTGGTTGCCGTTGGTAGCGAAGACATTTGCGTCTTCAAGCAGCAAGAAAAATAAAGCATCAAGAGCTACAGGTTTGTTTGAATGATTTAATCTCTGGATGTCGTCTCAGTAGTTTAGCCTTTGTTCCCCTCTGTGTTCACTACCTTGTTTAAAACCTCGGATGTAGAAAGAAGATTTAAAAACCCAGTTGAATAAATTCCCTTTATGGGCAACACCTTACATGAAAGTGGTCACGTACGGATTCAAGAGCCATTCAGATGGTTCGCCGGATTCATCCTCGGCTCTTACGATGACGTCGGTCCTCTTGTTTGTGCTTCTGAAATGCTCAGACGACTAAATGAAGCAGGTGTTTATGCAGCATCCTCGCTGTAGCCCATTATGCCCACAGGTATCTGTTTCTTTGTGTGAGTCAGCCAGAGACAGAAGCAGATCAGTGGTGTCAGAACCATCAGGCCTCAGACTGAACAGAAGCCGGAGAGGGAGGGGGTCAGGTCAGGGGGAACGCTTTCTTCCTCTGACCTATTGTTCTTCCTCAGTTTGAAAACACACCGCAGCTCTTTCATCCGCGCTTCTGCAGCTAGAGAAACAGGAAGTGTCGGCATCACAGGCTCCATCCATCATCTGCAGCTAAAAGACCTGTCACATTTATAGACTTTTTGACTCTCATTGTTATCCACTTCTAACACCGCTGCGTCTCAAAGCTACTTGTGGAAAAGAAAGGCCATTGTAATCTGAATACACACAGATTTTAGTTACATGCAAAGTGTGGGCGAATCAACATTGTCAGATCAGGAGGGATTACACGATACGTTACAATATTCCAAAGCAGAGAAGATTGTTCACATGGGACATGGAGTTTATTGCTTATTTCTGCTTTTACGCAGACTCCTCAAAATTTATTCAGTGTTTAGTTTCTAATTCAGCTTCATACACTCAGCCTTGCTAACTCCCAACCACAAAAATTAAAAATCAGCTGAAATTGACATTTAAATCTCGAACTGACTGTGAACCAGGGTGAGAGCAGCCAGCTGTACTTCCATGCATGTACGATTCATTTGCAGGTTGGATGTCGGTGGGTCATGTTCTCACTGCAGCTGCAAGCAGAAAAATGTCCGCAGTTGCTTCTGGATTATGGGAATTAGCCAGCGACATTCTTAGATTGTTGGCCGTTGATAGCCAATATACATTTTTCATGTTAGGTGTATATTCTTCAAAAATAAACACTTTGTCTCCTGAACTCCATCTTAAAGGAAATGACTTTTGTTCAGTTCAGAAAAAACTATTTTCTTTAACTTAACTCTGACGTAATCTCACTGTTAAACTGGCTGTGGCACAACAAAGTCACTTAGTCCTTCAGAATAAAAGAACACCCTGGTAATTTCAAAGTTTGACAACACTAAGCCGCCTCATTTCGGGTAGTTTATTGTCCTGCATGGTTGGTTTTTAGAGGATTAACCATTTAAAGCCACAGTTTCACTTCTATAATCAGGGCAATGTTTGTCAAAGTCATAAAATTCTCACTCAGACAGAGGAGAGCAAAATCATTCTTAATGTATGTAGCGCTGTTTTAATGAAAAAGCACTTCATTCTTATAGAAATTCATCATCAATGTGTTATTCTGCATCCATCAGTCTGTCGAGGATAAATCAGTCAATCAATCAATGAACATTACGATCTTTACTCCGTTTTTTATCATGCTTTAAGAGTTTCCAAAATAATCTATTGCGTCTGATGACTGTTCTCCATGTTGACTTAAAGGATTTAGCAGGATTACAGATAATTCTTCATTTGTACCTTCCTGCAACGCACCGTCATGTGTTATAAATTTGATTGACTTATTTGTATTTCAGTTCACAGCGATTTGAAACTTGACTTGGACAGGAGAAAAGTGACTTATGACAAGTTAAAAAAAATGTGCTGATGATTAAATTTTGTTAAAAAGAATTTCTTCTCCCTAAATTTTCAGTCTTCCTGTTTTGCTTTTTTATTGTTGCATTTGGAAAATATGAAAAAATACCAAATGTAATTTTACTGTAAAAAAAAAAAAAAAAAAAAAAGACTTTCATATTTTCCATGTTTATACCAGAATCTTTATTTTTTTTCTAGCTGTATCTTTTCTTAGAAATTGGACATTAAAAAATAAAAAATCTATCCTGATTTAAGCTCTCCGTTTTCAGACTAACCAGGGTTGTTCTCTCAGACAGGCTTAACACTTCCTCATCTCTCCTTCACCTAGCTCCGGGTCAACTCTAATAGCAATCAATGAAGGCTCCTGCTACAATGGCTAATTCAATTTCCCTGGACCAGTTTTCTCATCAGAGCTCGAGGTCCTGTCCCCAGCTGATAGGGCCTGAGAACATGTCTGGAAGTGTGAGGATTTATCCAGGCTGTCAACCACTCTTCTGTAATAGACACAGATAACTGGATTTCTGGACAAGAAGGGAAGGTGAGGAGCAACGTGAGATGAGAAGCTCACCTACCAGCCTGCATGCCCAGAATAAGGTGCACCACATCCACAAATGCCCCCCGTCCACCATAAAAAAAAAAAATAATAAAAAAAACTTAATAAGAGACCTCAACTCCTGCTTGGCCATCTTCAACGAGATTTCAGGGACTTAGAGTAGGAAGGATGGAAAAAGAGATCTTGAAGGAGGTGGGGGAGTGCGCTGGTCGTCTAAAGGGTGCCAAGGTGAGATTAACATCTGTGTGGTTTCTGTTCACTTACCTGGGGTAAATGACTCCCCCGGCTGCAAAAAACTGTGCTTATCCCAATTGGCAGGAGAAGAAAAAAAAAAAAAAAAGTGAGAGCAGACTGGATAAGAAGAGAGGCGGCACCCTGCTCTCTCTGTCTGTCAGCTGGCGACCCATGGGGGCAGAGGTTTTGAGGAGAGAAGGATCAAAGAGGAACCAGAAAGGAGAGAGAGAGAGAAAGTGGTGTGTGAATAAATACAAGGAGGGGAAGGAAGAAAAAAAAATGGAACCAATGATCCCCTTTCTGTCTCCTTCGATCTCTGCCTCCTTTATTCCACTCGCACTTCCTCTCTCTGCTCGGCCGTTCTGCTCTCCTGGACAGTAACCCGCTGTCCACAGCAGTCAAAGTAAATAACGCGAGGGGGAGAGCGAGGCCTAATGTGCGCTCGTACATGTACCGGGACGGCGGCGCACGCAACACAAACCACTGAGACACAACAGCTCCCTTGGGCTCCGTGTTCTGGCTCTCACACAGCCTCTGTGAAGTGTGTAGCTGTGTGCGTACGTACATCTATACGCCGTAAACATACGTGCACACATGTTCCACCACCATCTTTCTTCTTGCGTGTACATGCACGATCAAATGTCATGTTCAGCAGTGTGAAAGCAGATATTCTCGCGTCTCTAGCACCATTCAGGATCCCCGGTGAGAAGACATCTGATGGCAGATGCTGCAGTCTGATGGCGACTGAGTTATCCAACCACACCAAACCATTCCCTCTTCCTAGCTTAACGTATGTGCCTCACACTTACAAACACGTGCATGCACATATGCCCATGCATGAATCCAAAACGCTACTAAAAACAAAAGAGACAGGACAATCTCTTTCAATTCAGTTGCCTTCTTCTCTGTATTCAAAGAAGGCAAATCTTTCACTTTGCAACAAAGGAAACTGAGAACAATAATTCTATTCCTAATTCATCAGACATGGTGAAGGGACGCGTCTGAGGTCTTGAGTGGCGTGCCGGCAGTTGTCATCTGTCTGCCATGCAGCGAGTTAAAGCCGCCGTGGCAGCCAGCTTCAGACTGGCGTACAATAAGCTGGACGGCAGCCAACGTGTCTCCTCTTCAGTCATCACGGATTCTTTCAAACTGCACAGGATGCAGAGAAAAAGGCCCGATTTGTACAAAAGGAACAAACCGCAATTCTGTCTTGTGAGCATGAAATTAAAGTTTTGCATTTCAAAAATTTCCCAGAAACGTCTCCAGTGCCTCTTTTTTTTTTCTTTTCTTTTCTTTTCAGCTGAGCTTAATGAAACGACGCAACCCGCTCTGAGTGATTAATGGAAATGTCAGATAATTGCGTCCTGGCAGCATTTCATTATTCGGTGTCCTTTTTTTTTTTTTTTTTTCCCCAAAAGCCTCGGCTGGAGCAGGAATCCCGAAAATATGTAATTTAGCTCTGACCTTTGGCAGAGTTCAGCAGGTCCCCCATCTGTGTGCGAGGAGCTGAGAGGAGCAGGGAGAGAAGAAGAATGATGACCCCTTTAACAGCTTGCCTGCGACTACCTGCTGATCCAAAAACACTGGCCAGACATGAAGCCCCTGCATAGTCAAAGGATCAAACAGGGCCAGAAAATACTGCTTATTTCAGTGAAACAGAAAGAGAGGGTCTTGGGGGTGGGAGGGTTGAAGGGGGAAAGCTTGTGAGGTTGTGGGGGATGGTGGGGTGGGGATGTCCAGTGGTATGTTTTGTGCTACTTTAGGCAAAAGGGAAAGGACAAAAGAGGGTGGAAAACTGGGATTTTAGACTGATGGAGACAACGAGGAGGGCAGGAAAAGCCTAACTGGTGTTCACAGTCCAGAGATTCAAAACAGATACAAAATGCTTCACATTATGGTCTTGCAAACAGCCCATGATGCATTGCACTTCAGCAAGGTCCTCAAAGGTTTTAGAGGAGAAACATTCCCACGGCATCACAGATCCACTTAAACTGTGCACTTTCTGTACTGATTCAGTGTCAGACATATTCTGTTGAAGGTCAGTGATCTGCTCCTTCACAGGGCATTTCTCTGGATCCTTACCAAAATATAATATTGGCAAGAAATGTCCCACCTTGTATTTATCCTGAATCTCCAGCTATCTGGTCTTAACTACCATCAGTGCTGCACTGTCAGGTCAGGAGGCTAGCTACTCCTTACATCAGTCAGGTGCTTCTCTCTTGGTGACTCAGAGGTGGGTCAACTTCTTCCACCTATGCTCTATCAGTCTTTTTGGAAAACATGTTCATGCACTGAAAAGCTGTGTAAAGCATGTCTTTTGTGGAAGAGGCTACAGGCAACCAAAGAACTTCAACTTCTGATAGAGTTGTCTCGTAATGACAGGACAGTAAAGACTTTTACCTAGGAATGCCTCCAAAACAAGCACAAGGCGTATAGGTAACACAGTATGTATGTAAAATGGTTGCTATGGCGATCTGCTGACCACAAGATGCCACCCTTACGTCCTTCACCTTACTGTTTATGCGTGGTGTCCTCCAGAGCTTGGTCGCTAAGACCAACACGCCGCATTAGCGCTCCAGGTAAACAAACAAACTCTCATCAGTAACACTACAAATGCCTCAGCTGCTAATATCTCCCTAAACACAATCCGGTACAACCAAATTAATATTTTGCTGTTTCTAAAATATTCAAACTGAGAAAATTTTTTTTTACCCATTCTAATCCATCCGGACATAAAATGTGCATTCATAACAAATAACTTTACACCAAGATTGTATATGTATATATCAATGCCTTGCAAAACACTGAACTCTATTCAGCTTGAAGAAAGTTAATGCGCCACAGCCGCCATTAGCAAGAGATAACCCACACTTTGACTGCGGGGGGAAGAATAAAACGACACATACTGTACCATTTGAAGCCTAATCCCCTTTTATATTCCTAATTAGGAAACAACAAGCAATAAGCCTCTTTGCTGAGCTGACCCACACACACCAAACTCACATGTGTGGGTGTGTTAAGATCTGAGGAGAACCATTTTCTCTGTGGTCTTTTTTTTTTTTTTTTTTTACTGATTAACGTCGCCATTGAGCTAAATCCTCTGTGGAGGTATGATTTCAGTAGCTTTTGTCACATTTGTTTCTTAGTGGGATTATGTAAAAACAAAAGAATTTCTTGAGCCATCATGGAAGGTGGAGAATACCAAAATCAGGGTAAGCACTTCATATTAGTTCATTTTTAATTACGGGGTCTATAAAGAATTGCAATTAATTGCATTTTAACATAAACCCACATAGACAAAATAAGTAACATTTCAATTAAAAAAAAAAAAAAAACCCTCTTGCTGCTAAATGACTGAATGAATTTATAAACAAGCCCAACAAAAATATACATTTTGTTTTCAATCTGTCATTTAGGTTATTCGACCGTCAGAGTTGTGCCATTGAACTCTCACACCTATTCAGTTTTCAATGTTTCAGGAACACCTGATCATTTATGCGGAGAGAGGAGAGGCCACACATCCTTTTACTTTCCTGTGCCTTGTGCACATACTCAGGCGTATCGAGAAAAGCAGCTGGGGAAGCACAGGACAGGCTTATGTGGAATGCCCACAATGGCTCCAGAGGGATTCATTTCTCCCACTTTATTTGTTTATTACTGCATGGTGAGCAACTGGGGTGGCAGGAGCAGAGCAAACAGGATGGAGCGCAGAGAGACTTCTTCCTGTGGTTTTGGTGCCACAGGAAGTTTTAATGTAATGATTACACTGTATATATTGATGTACAGTGTACTGCACTGGTTTCCTCCGAATTACTTTCGGTTACTTGTTTCACTCTGCTGGCTTTTTACGCTGCCTTACCAAACTATTCATATTGTTTTGTTACATTTCACAAGTTCTTTGAAGTGTGTCTCTAATGGCTTTTTTTTTTTCCACTTCACAATTATAAGCTATGTTGCATTGATCTTCTATTTAAAATCCCACTAAAGTATATTGTAACACAATTTGTGAATTCTGAAAAAGTTCTAGGGGACTAGCAATTTTTTCCCCTGGAATTTGTTGAATCATTTTATAAAAAAACGTCTTTGTGATATTGATGCTTTTAAAATCTTTAATGTTTGCATTGATTTACTCTATAATAATTTGAAAATAATAATAAAAACAAATAAAAATACAGGAACATCTTCTGAAAGGAGACACCAAGACTGGATCAGGATGTTAAATATTAGATAAAAGCTGTCAAATCAATCAAACTTCATTCGGGTTCCTGAAATCACCCAGGAAAAGTCTGACCTCCTTTTCTATTAAATTCAGATATTTTTGTACCTTCTTAAGCCACATTGCTCCCTTCTCACAGCAAGACTCTCACTCTGGCTATCTCACACGAGAAAAATGAGATAAATAATTTCAAAAACACGCAGAGAATATTTCAGAGAAGGTCGTAAATAAAATAGATATACTACTAATACACACAAACACACACAAATAAAAAATTAGTACATTAAGCCTTACAGTGTTATGAAGCACTACATATTAATTAATCTGTTCCTTTTAGAAATTCTTATTGTTTTTTTTTACAAATTGAATTTAAGCAGGTTTCAGCATTTAACAGAAACCGATAAGGTGGGGTATTGTAAACAGTGCTTTGCAAAAGTATTTTAACATGTGTTTGGTTACAACTATGAACTTCAAAGAATTGTTTTATGTGATAGAGTAAAAATAAAAGAGGCAGGAAAATTATGAATTGTTTTCAAGATCATTTCTTTACTTATAAAATTCTGCAAGAAGTGTCCGTACCGTACGACCAAACGACTTCACAACTCAGCACCGTAAGGTAAATTGAATCCATCAGTGTGCAATTTATTCTCAATATAATTGGTAATGACCTCAGATATGTGTTAAAGAACACAAATAAAAGTTACAAACGTGAAGAAGTTTAAAGCAGGGTTAGAATATTTAAAAATGTATACCAAACTTTGAATATCTCATGAGGCTCAGTTCAATCCACCACGTAAAAATGAAAAGAATACGATGCACCGCAAACCTACCAAAGAAAAAAAAAAAGACTATCGGCCTGCGCTGAAAGCAGAGAACAACTCACAGAAGCGACCATTAATCACCAAAGTGATTAAGGAGGAGCTGCAGATATCTATAGCTCATGTGGAATAAATTAGTTGGCAACTAATCTTAGTCATAATGACACTACTTTAAAATGTTTTGGTCTGTGTGCTTCACCATTCTAAGAAATCCAGCTCATTGTTAAAATGTGTCGGCCACAGCAATTTGCTTTTAGTAGATCTTTTTTCAGTATCTGGAAATCTGGCCATAGTTTATGTGAAGTTGTGCAGTGCAAAGCCAGGATAACTCTATCAGAAAACCAACATCTTTAGACTTAAATCCAGCATTTGACGAAAGCGACACTGAGAGAAAGGCTCCTCAGACTCCATTAAAATTTTCCTCACATCACATGTTGAAGTAGAAACTTCTATCTTCTCTACATGTATGGTGTATATGAGAGAACAGAGAATCTATTGTTAGATTCTGTCTGATCTTGCCACCATGTTGGGGACTAAATAATACATTTAGTGAACACATGCGTGAAATATGCAGAGGTCTTGTCTCAGTCGAGATAAGAAAAAAAAAATAGCACAATGGGATGTTACTGGTCCCAGAAAGCTACAGAAAACATGTTGGTGAACAACCCAGGCTCCTGCTGAAATAAATCAGTTTTTATTAGATCCTTATCAAAGTTTTAGTTTAGTTTTATTGAATCTAATCTTGATCAAAGCACAAACTATTTGGAGACCCTGAGTAATTTAACTCCTGAAGCTAGTTGTTGATGATTGTATGTCTGTTCACTCATATTAACAATAGACATACTAAATACACTTGGTACAGACCTGAAGGTTTGGTACGCATGTGTACTGAACAATTAGAGCATTGTTTTATACTTAAACACATGCAGAACGTTTGCATGCCAAACTAGGAGTGCAATTGGTTTGTGTGTGTGTGATGTCACAACGAAAAGAAAGAATCAAACTGCGATTCGTCTGAAAATCTACGACTCGGCTTGGATGAGAAATGAGCATCAGGTAGTAAAAATCATTAATTAGTCAGAATTATAATTAAATCAACCGCTGTCATCATACAATTAGCGTTTGAAATGTTTTAATGTGCTCTGGTCCGTTTTGTGATGTGTTTGTCCATCCTTTAATTTTCAGCTAATTTTCAGCTAACTGGCGAAATGATATTCAATTACTTAATTAAGTATGATCCAGCTGCGTGCCATCTCTCCACACCAGGGGCCGTCTCCCTGTGGGACGCTGGTTTAAGCTTCTCTGCACTAATTAGCACAGTGACATTATCAGACTGTACCTGGCATTCTCTCCCACCTTAAGCACTGAACCAACACCGACTGCAAACTCAACATCACATTAAAAGAGGATGTTGTTTATTTAGGAAGCAGTGGATGTTTTTGTTTTGTTTTCATACGTTTTCAGACAAAATTATCTTTCTGAGTTATAGAATCAGGATATCTCTCTCAGTAGAGAGATATCCTGATTTATGTGGTCAGTGGTTTGGAGTTGAACATCTTTTTTTTTGCATGCAATCCTGCAAATAAGTGACAGAGTACAGCGGTTTGCAAAATTGTTCAGAACTCTTAGCATTTACTCAGTATTAAAACAACAAATGTGAATTTTTCTCACTGGAAGTTAAGTGATAAAGCAACACAAATGATGACCAAAGTGTTAATTCCTAATTGGAATCAAAAAATATTGAAAATACAGTATTTTACAAAGTGTTAGAAGTGATGGATGGATGGATGGATGGACGGACGGACGGACGGACGGACGGACGGACGGACGGACGGAGGACGGACGGACGGACGGGACGGACGGACGGACGGACGGACGGATGGATAAATATGAAGATCTAAACATTGGACATCTCACAGAGCTCTGTTCAATGGTAAGTATGACAGCAAACATACCAAGAAATGGCCGCCCATTTAAACTGATGAGCGGCCAGTTTCTCCAGTCCAAACGGGAGAAACTGCTGACAGGTCATATTGGTCCCATGCTCCAAAAACGTGGCCTTAATGGACGAGAAGCAAGATGAATCCTTTTGCAGAAAGGATCATCTATCAAGTCTTGATTAAGGTTGGCAACAAACCATGCAGGGAAGACGGCAAGCATGTGGAAGAAGGTTTTCCGGTCAGATGTGACGCAATGAGTTTAATATAATTAACTTGACTTGCATGTGAAACGTTAGATGTGACGGAAAAATATCAGCGTACAACACCCTAAAAACCCCATCCACATATTAAAGCACAGGGATGGCAGCATTATTCTGCTGAGACGCTTCAAGGGGACAAGGAAGCTGCTGGGTGTTGATGTAAAAATGGATGAACCAAAGCACACGGAATAGTGTGAAAATGACCGTGTTTGTCGTTACACAGAGAGCCCAAAGAGGGTTGAGCTACAAAGAGATGTCCAATGAGCTGTAACATACCAAATAAAAGGCCATTCAAAACGTAAAAAAGAAAAAAACTCCAGCTTTTACATTTATTGGTAAGGTAAACAATTTGATTTATTTTCATATTATATTAGGGTCTTCTGTTTTGAGTGAAAAATGCCTCATTAAAACCACGTGGGGAACCAACAAAGGATCAACACAGAGTGTCCAGTCCAGCCATCTCTACCTGACGACCGGCAGCCCAATTTGATTAAAGGCTGACGAGCCAAAGAGCCTCCACTCGCCATCCACGGCAGGCCAAAAGTGATCGCTATGGTGATGCGTAATTACAGCTGTCGGCGCGCTCTCTATCCTGCTGGCACCAATTTGATTGCTCTCAGCAACAATGATGGACAAGCTTAGCATGCTCTCCATCTCACTCCTTCCCTGTCTGCTCCCTTTATCTGACATGCACCCTTCACATGGCCACTAAACACAGGCCGGTCGCGCCGTCCCGGCCCAGTTTTAATTGTTTCTCTCCCCCCGTACCGACCCCTCTCGCCACCCGTCCCCTCCCCGGTTCCTCCTTCCGTCTCCCTCTCCTTTTCCCTCCTCTCTCATGTGGACAGCTCAGAAGTGCAAGTGTTATTACATGAAACTCCCGCTGTAGCATTAATTGAAGGGAGATATGGTGGGACGAAAAACACCGGGGGGTAGTGCATGTCCATTATCACTCCTGCTTTCAACAGGTCTCACATTTGGAAACTGCAAATTGCAAAAACTTGCAAGGGCAAAATGTTTGACATTATTTGATCTGCAACCATATGGTGCAGGCAGGGAAAAGGGGGTGGGGTTGGTTGGGGGGAGCCCAGCCCTTTCCCTGAAAACAGATAAATAAGTAAACAAAAGGAGGGAGAGATGCAGGCGGCACAATAGGAGACGTGAGAGCAAACAAATCAAGAAGATAATTGTTTTTTTTTTAAGGGGTAATTAATGTGGGAGGTTAGTTTGCATGAGGGCATGTCAAGTGTTCTCTTTGTAGCCTCTCCTCTGTTATGCCCTTGCCTCTTGCCTTATAGATGACAATGACAGCAGCCATGCTGCAGGTGCTGAACAGCAGAACCTGAGGACAGGTAGACAGACCTGGAAGATCAAATTCACAAACCCCCCCCCCCAAAAAAAAATAAACAGCCTTCCTGCTTGCTTTGTATTGGTGGATTTAAACATTAATAAAGTCAAGAGTAGCTGGACGGAGCTTCCCATATCCTCTGTTAATTATCTGGCTTCGTCTCGGCATGCTTGTCCTTAATGTGACCTAATGTGGCTAATCGCCGGACTTGAAAACAATCAAAACAGCAATTAGAAACAAGAGCCCCGGAAATGCAAAATTCTCAAATGAATGCAGAGGGAGGGGGGGGGAGAAAAAAAGTGCTTTTCATGTCAGCAGGGCATGTTCAGACGGCATTTCAGGTTGTACAGATAAGGATGAAAAATGAGGAAAAGCAGAGAACTACTGATGCCTAAATCAAATACAAAAAGAGTGAAAGCTATTTCTTTCCCCTTTATCTGATAAAGAAACAGAATCCACATAAAACGGGATTTTGAGGAAAAAAGCAATTGAATTGATATATCAAAGATGTTTGAAAGCAGATTTGTATCTTCTTACGTTAGTTGAATAATTTGGCAGACCTTTGATGCAATAAGCGAACCTCATAAGAAGAAGAAAAATCTGAAAGTTATCTCTTTGCATTTGTTCCCTTTTTAAAAAAAAAAAAAATAAATAAATAAATAAAAAGGAGGACTTACACAAATACCTCTTCAAGGAGGTCTTGTTTAAGCTTGTAAATTCCTTGAAAGGGGATGAAATTGAGATCTGCCTATTCCGGTTACAGTCCCGGCATGGTACTGACAAAAACAGATGAGTGTTTCTCCTCAGGGAGAGGACTGTGGGTATGGAAGCAGTTAGCGCTGCCTGTTATTGCATCTGATTATAAAAAAGCTATGTGCATGGGAACTTCACTGTTAAAGCTAGATGATGTTTGCACCCATAAAAATATGGTAATGCAAAACAGTTAGCCGAAGGACAGAGAGCTTTATTTTAAGGGTATTTACTGGGCGGATTTATTTGTCCAAGGAATGCTGGTTACTATATTGCTTTAAAAAAAAAAAAAAACACATGCTTTGTAAAGATTCTACGTTTTATATCTGGGAACAAAAGACGTTGATTCTGTTTTACGTAAACATGTTCTGTAGCATGTCAGATGTAAGGCCAATGCAAAGTAGTACATAACTGAAGGAAGCGGATATATTATTTTGTTTAAGTTATATGTTTGTGTATATTTTGTTACTGAATGAAAATGAAAAGCATATGTATTCAGCAACAGTAGTGACACATGGTGGTGTCAGAATTATGCTGTGGGGATGCAGGGAAAGGACAACTGGTCACACTTGATGGGAAGACGGATTTAGCCAAATTCAGGGTAATCCTGGAAAAAATTCTGAGATTAGGGAAGTGGTTCTCCTTCCATCTGAGTGACTCTAAACATGCAACCATATAATAATTCAGATGACAGCAATTTAATGCACTAGAATGGCCCAATCCAAGTCCAGTTCAAGATCTAATCGAGAATCTGTGGCAAGACGTGAAAATTGATGTTTGCAGATTCTCTAAGTCCAAATTTGAGAGATTTTGCACAGAATTATGGGTAACATTTTCACCCTCTGCATTTGCAAAAGTCAACAAAAGACACAGAGATGTGAAGTCATGCGGAAAAATGTTGCACGCCACACTGTTAAGATTTATGTTTGTAAAACATTTTCAAATTCTCCTTTCACTTTCTTCCTGCTTCACAATTATGCATTACTCTGTGTGAGTCCATAGCATAAAATTAAAATAGAAAACTGAACTGAGAAAATGAATTTGATGAAATTAGACACATTTTCTTCAACACCAGCATAAAAAATTAATTCATTGTTTTTTTGATGGATGAAAACATAATTTTTTTTTTCTGATCAATTGCTACCCCTCCTCCTTTTCCCACCCAAAATGCTGCCTCCATCGACCAATCAAGCACAGACAAAAGGATTAGCAGGAATCCTGAGGAGGAAGTTTGAACAAGAGGAAACATTAGGATTGAAATAAAACACAGGAAACAGGGTTAACTACAACTCCTCCCTGCCAGCAACAGTGGCTCAGCTATTTTTTGCCCAATTATCCTTGGTTAACGGGATTAATTACTTTAACTTCTTTTCTTTTCCCCTTTCTTCCCCCTCCGAGCAAACAGGCAATAAATCCTTCCTTGTGTTACACAGTCCAAGAGGGCCATTCTAATTAGCATAACAAGTTACGAAAACATTACGGCCTAAAAGTGCTCGCAGACACAGAACAACATCAGAGGAGCGCAGGATGGGATGCCAGTTGGGATTTAGGAGGGCTATTTATTGGAATAAAATGTTTGGGGAGATGGGGTGGAAGAGTAAACGTGTCGTATAGTCACATACCCAAACACGCGTGAAAGAACATACCGCTGTACTGCTAGATTGAAAGAGCAATGAAACCCAGTGAAAATGCATGAAAACACACAGTAGCACATTTTGATTTTTGAATAAGAAATGGGTACAGATCATTTTGAACATTGTCACAATGTAAAATTACAAAAGGACAAACTTCATTGGATTTTACTAACAACGAAAGGAGGAAAATTATCCATCCATCCATTATCTTATACGCTTATAAGTAACGGGTTGACGAGGGGGGCTGGTGAGAGGCGGGGTTCACCCTGGACCATCGCAGGTGTGTTACTGAACATTAGGGGACAAACTTGGCAGGCCAGGAACAAAGCTGCAGAGAATCCTAACAGCAGGGTAGGGTTATAAACAATATCGCAAGAAGTAGTTAAAAGAAAGTCAGAAGACGTCCCGTCTGCAGCTTGCAGGCCACAAGTCCATTGTGCATGAAGGTACGCTGGTCAGATTAGAGATTAAAATGGTCCAGATGGTCAAGCAATTGATTAAGTGACTAATTATAAAAGCACACCACACTTTTCAGACAGATGACAACTCCATATATATATATATACAGAGAGAGAGATGTATATATGTACAAGGCACTTTAAAAAGTAGAAAAAACAAGTTTTATAAGCTTAAAAAAAAATCACTTTTCTTAAGATAAGAGCAATATTTTTTACATCCCTGTCTGTTCAACATCCAGCACTTTCTGCTCAAACTCACTGCAGAGTCTGAGATGGGAAGGAAAAAAACAAACAAAAAAAACACGCGCCTTCTCGGGAACCTGTTTAGCATGAGTCCCACCCAGTCGTCTGCTTTCACTAACCTGTCCTGACAAGTACCCAGATTAACGTAATCTCATATCAGTGCAGAGGAGCAGAAGAGACCAGATGGACCTCTTGTGCACCCCCCCGCGGCCCTCTCCCTTTACCATGACTCAAACACATGAACGTAAAGTCTCTCAGTCACAAACACCCACATCAGCCCTATGGCTGCAGAGTGCTTTGCATGCACAACCTGGGCCCCCTGCCACAGCGGTTAATGTTCTCCAGCAAATTGCCGCAGCTTTGGATGATGCTGTTCGGGGAGTGGTTCCCCACGTATTCACATGCTGCATCTCATCCAACGCTGCAGCCTTGACAGTTTGAGCCTGCATGGTCACTTTGAAATCAGAAGAAAAAGGAGGAAAGGATGTGCGTTTTTTATTCATTAGGCCAAAGGATAACTATACACACACACACACACACATATATATATATATATATATATATATATATATATATATATATATATATATAATTAATAGAGGAGTTAATGATATAAAACATACAACAAGACGCTGCAGGCAGGGGGAACTGAATTTGGGATTTTTAACACTTGTCATCTGCCATGATGAAGCGAGCTTGTCTTTTTACAGTTTCCCTGGTAAATCTCAACAACTTTGCTAAACTGAACAGATGGGCTTGCTAATTAGCAGCGCTCAAGCTGTAAGTTTGTTTATAAAGAGAGAAAGGGGTTCCAGACATCTTGACACATTTTATTAACATATCATACCTTAAAGCTATGCTTCTTGGTGCTCACCAGGCTCTTTAGCTAAACGTGCACACACGCACGCAGAGGCACACCTTCGCACACTCATGAGAGCTCGTACGCGCTTCACATAAATGTGCACAGCTAGGCATGCACACACCAAAAACAATAAAAGTCAGCCTTGCGAAACGGGACGCCCTGCATGCATGCTCATGAATATGCACAATTACCTGTGTGTGTGTGTGTGTGTGTGTGTGTGTGTGTGTGTGTGTGTGTGTGTGTGTGTGTGTGTGTGTGTGTGTCTGTGTGTTTCAGGTCTTCGCAGGAGCATTGCAGAACATTTTGCACGTGTGTGTCCACCATTCAAATGTGCGCGTAAAAGACAGAGCGTGTTTACGAGGTGGTCATGCGCATGTCTTTGCAAGCGCAATGGTATGCTTCTCTCTCCGGTGGGACCCCTCCTAAATTCGCCCCCCGTGGATTTGTCAGCTTTCACTACTGTGTGTCACGACACTGACACTAGATAATGTCCTAAGCAGACAAGGTAGGTGCGGTCCCTCAAAGGCCCCTGGGTATTTAAGAGCGGGATGTGATGGACTCGGGCTCCGTCAGGGCCAATTGAGCCTCCTGCCAAGCCTCACTTAGGACACCATGGCACCAACCCGTGACCGTGATGCTGTGAGATGAAAAAAGTTGAAAAGAAAAACAAAAGACAAAAAGAAAACTGCAAGAAAGAAGTACAAAAAAAAACAACAAAAAAAACAAGTATGACTTGTGGCACAAAATGTTATCTATGCGATTGTTACTTTTTGCCCAGAGATGCACCACAGCCTGGTGTTTCAGCTAAAATGCATTGCCATGGTGATCCTGGTTAAGAGGCTTACATTTGGGCCCATGTGGATAGTTGCTGGGGGACACTCCCATTGCCAGGTGATGGCTACTGGGAGGACACTTGCATTGCCATGGTGATGATGGCAGGAGCGAGGCATGCCAACCAATGAGATGATGGATAGATGCCATGCAGGAGGTGTGAGGAAAACGTGACCGGAATGTCCGTTTGTCGTCTTTACCGTCATGGAGACTTTTCTTAAAATGCGCCTTCATACGTGGTCACGTCTGCGGCAACCCAGGCAGCTGCCCCGCAAAATCAAGTATTGACGCTTTGAAGGTAAAACAAATAAATAAAAATGTTGGGTGGGGGAGGAATCAGGAGAAAGTCTACTCTACTGTAAAAATTAAAAGAAAAAAAAATTGTGCAGATTACAGATTTAGGATTGCAGATAACATGAATTATGCATAGGAGGCATGCAAAGACGGAGCTTCGAATTCAAAGCATGAAGCAATGCAAAATACATCAGAGAAAGACTTAAATTCTTTCACTGGTAGAGCAAGGTTGGAGCCAATTTGTGTCAGTGTTTGTGCGCGTGTGAAAAATGCATGCCGCCTAATTCTACATTCCACTAGTGATAATAACAATACAGATACAACAAAAGGCCTTGGGGCAACAATCTAGTAATTTTGCCTCGGATGATAACTGAAAAGTCCTTTCACCTGCCTTCCAGCACACAGAGGGAGGGACTGATTTGAGGGGCGGTGGGACGGGGTTGGGAATCAAGGGACCAGGGTGGCCTGAAGGCATCGGCCCAAATCCAAGTGATGAAGCGCAAACGAGGTGCTGCAGGAACAAATTACTCTATGCTGATTTCCTTTCTCAGACTTACCTTGCTCCTGTAATGTGGAGCAACGTATTCACAAGAAGATCAAGCTCAAAAACCCAAGACCATTTTATCTGTCTTGAAACACAATCACGTGCAGAAATCAGTGAGATAAGTACATTAAGTGGGAAAACACATGCACCACTTTTCGGTTGGGAAAGCAGCGCCGCAGCTTTTAACTCCCTGCATTGTGCCACAGCTGACAGTTCAGCAAAGATAAAAGATTTACCTTTCTTCTTGTAAGAGTGACACACAATTCACCAGAGAACGGAGGTGTTTGTAACGCATTCAGGAGTGTGTCATGTCAACAAATTTGTCTCTGTGTGGGTAGGAGCACCTGCCAGATAGTGTCTCGTGGCACAGAACATGCACATCCCGGTCTTTAGGAACACACTGGCAACACTCAAAAAAAGAGCAAGCAATGTTCTTGATGTCACTGGTTGAAATCAGCTGGGTAGAGACCAGAAACTGGAGCAGCAGACTTGTGACACGAACCAGCGACAAATGAACGATCCAAACGAACAATGCAATTTGAGGAGAGGTGATGACTGGAACGATAGACAAGTGAACACTAACTCACTAGACAGAAGCAAAGAGACAAGTCCAGAGAATATATTCACAGCATGTGGAATGATTGACTGAATGAAACAAACACAAAGGCCTGAACAATAGAAAAAACAAGTGCTGCTCAACAAACTGATAGAAAACAGAAAACCACACATGAGAAACTCTCTGTATACACGAAGCTTAATCACCCCAATAAACCATATTGAACACAAATCAGCGTATACTGTAGACAGCTTGGTAGTTTGTCCTAATTTTAGTAATACAACATGCTAAGGATTCATCACAAAGTCACCTCCGTACTATTTAGACATCAAATCTGTTTTATAGCATTTTTCTTCTTCACGCGCAGTTTTAGTTTCATCCCACAACAGCTCATGTTCTTTTGAAAACTACTTGATTTGTGCCATTTTGTTGCTTCTGGAGTAATGAGTACTCCCTGTCTCAGGGCTATTTCAGCCAGTGCGTATACGTTTCACTGTGGAAAAATGACATCCTCACACCGGCTTCAGTCATCATCTGCACAAGGCCTTTTGCTTTAACGTTGACACACCACAAGACCTGTTCATCTGTGGGACACAACCTGTCTCCTTTCTGAACAGTGTGTGTTCCCTTAGTATACTAAGGGATGATTGTTTGATCATATGAACGTGGCAACTTTAGGCATCTAGAAATCTAGAAATCCTTCCCAAGGGTGAAGCAGACTGGTGGAGGTCTACAATTCTCTCCCTGATTTCTTTGCTTATTTCTTTAGATTTTGCCATGTATGCAAGTATTATCGGTCTCTTCTCCATATTTATGCCTCCCTTTGTTGCATACATTTTAAGGGGTGTAGACCTCTCAAAAATCTCCACAGATCCTCTCTCTACTATACTGTACGTAGGTACAAAAAAACCATTTGCCCATGAGATTAAGAACAGAAGATCCATGAAGCATTGATTTCACATTAATTATAGCATGAATTATGTCAGTTTAACATGCATTCAGTCCTGACTGCCCTCATTTATAATTCCACAAGAAAGCAGATAGCATTTAGTAAGTGGTTACTATACAAATCTGATGTTACTACTGCAAGATGATATATTCTGTAAGGTCTTGAATTATTTAAAATATTCTCTTCAGATCTCAGCTCTGGGCTTGCTGATTCACTCAAGAAAATCTAAGGGAAACACATATATATAAGCTAGTCTTTATATAACGAGGAAAACATTGAGGAAACACCCCGGATTCATTGCCTAACAGACCACAGTTTTCAAAACTCAATATTTATACATTTAAAGACTTAACTTGCAACAAATTGTCCATGTATAATTAAATATAGCTAATATGTATAGTGAAATGAAATTCTTTATTTGTAATTCTTTTGTGATTTTGTTGAACATTTTCATGGACACTGCCTTAGGGAAACCAATATATGTGGACAACCCCAAACTGGCCCAGCCCCCGAGGAGACCAATAGAAAGCTGTGTTACCAAAGTCCCTGCAGAGACAACAACCCATGTGAACTGTGAAACCCCTCGCCAACATGTCTTTAAGTTTTCAGAGACGTACATCAGAAAGAATGGAAATATTCGGGCTAAAAAAGAAAAAAGAGCAGGGGGAGAAGGAGGAGAATGAACGGACAAACCGCTGTTTGAAAAATATTGTTCGATGCGGTGGAGGGATGGTGGTGTTTTCATTGCTGACATCAACATAAATTTTCTTGGCACAGTTCGCCTTGCCCAGCGTGGGCCCAGCACTGGGAAACTGCAGAGGAAATTCTCAAAGCCGCAAGGGAGAGGAATCAAAGAGCCGAGGTTCGGAGACCTCTAACACACTGAACTCCGCGCTGACCCCGTCGCTCTCTATCTCACTTGTGCGCACGTAGCAGACACATGTCGAGATCAGCTCATGTAGGTACATTATAAGATGCAAGGAGCGGAAGGTGAGCACATGCAAAAACTGCGCCTCTGCAGCTCCTGGTCTGAAAGCATTAGGGTGGTGTTTGGGGGTATAGGCATCTGCACAACTGAGCAATTGCGTACAATTCGTGTCAAATATTTTCATGTTTTTTTTGTTTTTTTAATCAAGCTAAAAAAAAATGCTATTTATCCAGCTAAAATAATCTCTTCGGACTTTAGTTACTCTTTGTGTAAATCTAGTGACAAAGTAGCACTGTGGTAGTTTTAGTCAGTCATCACAGCATTCAAGCGCCATAGCAGCCCATACTCAGCATACACACCCAGACTGAGGTAAAGATGATGTAATTAGCCCCGATTTCCTTGAATCAGTGGGTGATCAGGAAGTGGGACACGGTTGGTCTCATCTGTGCCTTGTGAGAGTGGATGCGTTCTCGTATGAGCGCATTTATGTGCCGTCAGAGCTGTTGGGGACTGTACAATAAATGGCCGCTCTATTCGTTATCCCAGCGAGTAAGCTTTCCAAGCAAGCGCCTCTGGAAAGAAGAACATGCACAATGGTCGCCATTATGGGGAGCTCTTCCACGTCACCACACAAACTCTGACAATTTGAGCATGTGCGGTGTGAGCAAATGCCACAAGCGCCAAAGACATTTTTTTTTGGGTGGGAGGGAGGCGGATTGTTGCGCTAGTGCAAGCCACACCCAATAGGTTTTGGTTTGAGATTCCTCAACCAGAGACCATTCTGTTTTCAGGCACCAGGTGAAAGAAGGAGCAGCAGCCTAAACTTGAATGAATGAATGCTCTGACCCCCCGTTTGTGTTTCTGTGTAGGTGGATTCACGTTTAAGGCAGAGTGTCCGCAAGGGCGTGGGAGGGCACGATGAGTGGATAAAGCAACTTTGTGAGATGCGGAGACAAAAACACCTCAGTGTGAGAGGAAGAGTCAGAGGTGAAGGAAAAAGAGGGTTTACAATACTGCTCAGCCATGACATGTTCAAATCTTTCTTTTCAGTGTTTTTTTTTTTTCCTTCTTCCTGTCATGCTCCATCACCCCCTCCTCATTACTGGGACCCCAGCGACATATTTTAGAGTGAATTATTTTAGACCAACTGTTCAAAATGGGTTTAAGTTCAGTATTTTTTGCAACTACGAAGCTATGAATTTTTAATTCGGGCTATTCCGAATGTTGCATTTTCTAAAAAACAGAAAAGTGTTGTTTCTGGTGTGGAAACACTTTATAGGAGTCACCTTTTACAGGAGTAACAAGGTCCCCAATCAGAGCTCTGAACAGATGCTAGGGCCCACTGAGGTCTGTCAGAGTGTGTGGACTGTTTTAATCCACTCTGCTGGAAGTCTCCTCTGTAGGATTGTGCGTGTGCGAGCTGCGTGAATGTCTGGAACGGTGAGCATGATAAGCCACAAGCAAGATAAAAGCTGCTTTGGACGATGATGTCACAGATTTTCCCAGATATTCAGCCGTTTAGGTCAAAACACAGCTGAAAAAGCTAAAGTGGCATTTATGCTTTTGATCATCTTCATATGTGTGAAAATTTGAATGCGATAGCTGTGGCAAAACAATAGGCATGAGCTTTTTTTCCTTAAAATGAATGCAGCATGCAAACATCAGTGCAAATAAATATTTGAAATGTGCGAATTGCATGTGGATTCAGCCCTCATGAATCACATCTATAAGTCTGTTGGGTTGTGTCTCCACCAGTTTTATAAACTTAGAGACTAAATCATTTCCCCACTCTTCTTCGCAAAAGAAGAAAAGTTAGTCAGAAAACCAGGCCGAAAAGTTCAACTTTAACCTCATCTGGTCAGAGCATCATCTTCCATCCACAAAACTGCATATCTGACAAAGTCCTGCGACATCATTTTTGAATATGTGTTTTACAGTTTGGAGATTGTGCGCTACTTTGTGTTACATTTACTTGTTCTGCGCTCCATTATTGTGGAAAAGGGAGGTTGACTAGAGGTCTCCAAACAATACAATCAAAGATTGACCACAGGGTTCAGTGCTGCTTATCAATACACCCAGCAGGGGAGCAAATGCCCGCTCAGACCAGGCCCTCAGCTTTCCACAGTAAGAGGAGTGGTTTATCTTATCCTTTATAAAGAAAGATAAGCGGTAAAAGAACAACACAAAGAAATAAATATCTCGCCGTCACCGGATCCTGGCAGACACATTATCAATCAGTGCTTTTGCAAAGACATAATTCCTACAAGGTGGAAAGGACAGGTGTGTTTTAATATGAAGTTCCCTACGACTGTGTTTCGCTGATACCATCGTTATACTCCATGGGAAGCTTGTCTAAAGCAGAGCCAGAGTGAGAGATTGGACTTTTAAGTCTGGGCCACAAGGCACAATAAACCAGGTCTTGACCGTGCAACAAAGTCCCAGAGCTCTGCCTCTGACCGGTTCGCCACTGACCGATGCTGCGCCTCTCTCACTGGCTCGCCAGTTTGCAAAAACCTGAATGCCAAAAACCTAGAGGCTAAAAACTCTCATACATAATAAACACTGGGCCCCAGGCTTGGTGTGTGATTTGATCATATGAGTGTTCTCTGTAGAAAGACAATGTGACAGACTGCAGGGGAGAAGTGAGCGTCAGTAAGTGAGGCATGTGTCGGGAGCTGCAAGGGTGCCAAACAAAGTGGAACAGAGCAGCCGTGTGCATCCTTTGGTTGCCCGGTGTGCAGTGCTGTGTTGGCCCTCAATTATCCATCAGGAAAATATGAAATGAGGAAAATGGTTAAAAATGATAAAATGCCATTGAACTGCACTGATGATACAGATATCAGATTGAAGCTGTCATAACCTTCCTTTGGTGGTTTGTGTCTCAGTTCACTCTCTTAGTTGTCAAGTTTGAGAAATTTCAAGCACTCATTTCTTTGCAAAGAAAGTTTTGTTTTCATTAGTTTGGAGTTTTGTCCCATGGTAAGCAAACCTCTGGCTGCGATACACTCTCCCAAATGAATCGTGGCTAATGGCTCGCAAGTTAAAATAACAAAAACACCATTCAACCTTTCTGAAGACAACAAACATCTGGATAACTCTCACTCTCTTTGAAATATCGTAGGCAGGAGATGAACAAGTTCTTTGTCATTTTTGTCCACAAAATGTTAATTTGAAGTACAAAAAGATCACGTTATC
Organism: Poeciliopsis gracilis; assembly: GCA_911649635.1. Classification (NCBI taxonomy): domain Eukaryota; kingdom Metazoa; phylum Chordata; class Actinopteri; order Cyprinodontiformes; family Poeciliidae; genus Poeciliopsis; species Poeciliopsis gracilis. The sequence goes on from CAJVRI010001532.1 coordinate 5,685,599, forward strand.
TGAATTATCAACAAGTCATATCAAAGCAAACATTATCCTCACATCTTTCTCTTTTGGAAAATCCTCAGATGTGCATCGGTAAATGCATATCTGAATTCAAACACCTTCTTGCTTCGTGGCAACAATAACATATGTTTATTTTTGTATGTTAATAAAGGCTAATTATTTGGGGAAAAGTAATTAAGATAATAAATTTAATGTTTAAAACATATTTTAAAAATTTGAATGCTCATTTGATTTTGTTGTGAGAAATTAAAGAGTACTAAAGTCAGCAACAAACAATGGCGGGCCATGGTTTCATTTCTTATATTTATAACTTATAACCAAGTATCATAAAATGGCTTTGCTCCTCATTAATTCCACCAGATCTTTGACCTTATCTCGAAATCTGATTCGGACGTTAACACATGACGATTGAGGAGCCCTGTTCTTCAGCCCGTGTCCCCGTGGAGTTCCAGGGATGTGTGTGACAGAGGGGCCCAGTTAGCTGCAGGCCGTCTCATCTGGACCCGGGAGGGCCTCTAAGAGGGAAAATAAGCAGTTCAGCAGCAGCTGGACAAACGGACTATTATGACAGGTGGACGGCATACGGACGTCAAACACACAAAGTAATGGACTTACGGTGTTACCCAAATACACAGGTGGACACAAGATACTTTTCCACATGTGGATGAAACAGCACCTGCCCTGACAGAGGGCCTTAGCTAAAGTCAAATACAAATTGTATATAAGAAAAAAAAAAAAAAATCTTTCTTTATAGAAGACGAAGTCTACATAATACTGCATGTTAGAGAAAGCGATTTGTCAAATACAAAAACGGAGGTGGGTTTTAAAAACTGAGGCGTGAAACATACTTTTAAGAATGAATATCTATTGTAGGTCTAAATGAGCTCCCCTTTAAGAGAGGTTATCCCCCACCCTCCAAATGCAGGCCTAAAATGGCGGATTATTTTTAAGTCAAAGAGACAGTCCGAGGGAGCAGAATGGAAGAGAATCGCGGGCAGCCAGGGTTTTGTTTGGGGTACGCTGAGCCGTGTTCTGTACTGACATGCTCAGTTCCACTTGGTTCCACTCAGATAGCCCACAAGAGTTTTGACACAATCAAGCATGCACTAATTAAAAATCCACACACTGCATCAATTCGGCACCAATCAATGTGCTTAATTAACTCGTCTATACATCACAGCGGCGCAAGATAGATCCTAACTTTCGACACAGCCAGTGCAGGAATATGAACTATTTTACTTGTAAAACTTCACGGGATATTTTACAGAAATATGATTTACATGACTAATGTCACCCAACACTTTCTTTTTAATTAAAATCATTATCGTTCATCTGAGTTTTCCTTACCTAAAATTGCAGTTCATCTTGCAAGAGGTGCGCTGTAAATTATATTTAGTAGTTCATATCTCGCTGCTTCCCTTACCTAATTAATTCACCCTGAGAAACTTGAGTGAGGGAATAGTTTTACCCTCCATCCCTGGTTATTATCAAACTGCCCCCTGGAATATTTTCTCACCTTGGCTTGGTGGGGAACTTGGGATTCTTAATACAACTCCTGCTTCTGCAGGAAGTGTTAATTTGATAGCATTCAAATACCAGAGGAGGCAAAAACAGGCCATTAATAATTTGTGTGACTTTTCTAAAAAAAAAAAAAAAAAAGGATTTTTTTCTTTTTTTTCTCCCCTATTTTTCCCCACATCAAACTTTCTTGGAGCAAAATATTAACGACTCTAAGCTGAACTTTACACTAACGCCAGAAAAATCACACGAGTTGCACTTAGAAAACAGCAATAATTACAAGTCACATCTAATTATATAGATTTAATTAATCTAACTTTTAAAGTTCATACCGAAGTGCTTAGAAACACAAAAAGAAGATTGCGTAGGTCCTCAGTCATCTTTTCTTCTTAGTCCAGTGCTTCGTTCAGTCGGACGCCGGGGCCCCCGCTCGGTCTCTCTGTGCCGCTGCCCAGGTCAGCTCCCCAAGAAGCGAGACTGCAGCTTTCTCTTCTGTTTGTTGAGACAAACCAGAATGGAGAACCTTGAACATGACCCTTGAAAAGACCCTTTTATTCTCAGTTCATGAGGATCTCTTCCCTCCTTTATGTCTTTCTCTTTGTTTAACCCTGACTATTTGCTGAGTTTCTGCTGAAAAAAAAAATCCAATTAGGTTAATTTGAAACAGTCCTGGTGAGAGAACTTTATCTTTTCTCTCTCTCTTTTTTTTTTTTCACGGAGCATCAGAGATAACTAACCTAATTAAGACTCAGCTTCTACCTTTGTCTGTTTGAAGTTGCAAATTAAGAAAAGAAAAAGAAAACATGTCATAGATTAGGTCTGAGATTAGATTGCTAAAGCAAACACAAGAGGGAAGACAGTATCTTTAAATGGCTTACAATTGGTTAGTTCTCTTCCCCTAAGGGCTTTCACCACCTTTGCCCTGTAAAAGACAATTAATGGGTGTCTCACAAAGATATTTATACCCAATGAACTTTAACATGTTGTTTTTTTGTTTTAACAAACTTCCTATAATTGTTTTAGGATTTTATGTAATACACCACGACAAAGTCACACATAGGAAGACAGTGTTCCTGTTAGACGAAACCAATGCAGGATTTTACTTACTCATTGCCAGAAGTTGTGGAGAACTGCGCATGAGCTAAAAACAGGGCAAGGCTGCACAATGCTGGAGAATGGGCTATAGGTTTCCTAACCAAAGAAAAAAAAAATCACAGCTACAAATGGAACATGTTCTTTTCAGTGGAGAACTAAAACCAATCCAGAATTTTGGCCAGTACAGTTTGGCTTCGTCTGAGCCGTTTGCATTGAACAACGAGAAAAAGCTTTTAGAAATGGTTTTGTAAAGTGCAAATGCACTGAACTTTAGCACATTTTTAAAAAGTAAAAACATCCAAGACTTTTCAAGATAAAGTAACAATACCTGTTCTGCTATTTAAAGCAGATAATCTACTTGAAAAGGGGGTTGATGTGCTGCTTTATCCACCTGTGAAAGTGCAACGTGAGTAATGGTGTTTTTAGAGAAAAAGGCCGTTAGAGCTCATCAAACTTGTGAAGCAACATTCAGGTTGTCCCATTCAGCTGAGTGACACTCAGAAACACACAAACACACAGAGTAAACACAAACAACAGGCCTGCTGAGTTTGGTTTACTCCCATCAGCTGGCTCTGACCGGCCTGGAGGACCACCCCGACTTCTCAACTCCCTCTCTATCGCCGGGACAGGATGGGGTGTGAGAGACAAGGGGGTAGGGATGTCGAGGGGGGTGTAGCATGGGGATTTGATGGGAAGAATTGAAGAGGGGGATGGGTGGAGCTTGGTGTTTGGGTTGAAGGGATACTCCCCACCAAATTAAAACCCAATCAATGGGAATCTCTCAAAGCCCCTTTCAAGCTAAACCCTCTTGCAGAATCCATAAACACCTCTAGCCAGACCCTCCTCAGCCCCGCTTTTGGACCAAACTCACTGTCAGTTTTCCTCCACTCTGCATCAGGCAAACCACAAAAAGCTGACTTCATTTCGCATTACAACACAGTGGGGATTAATTCCTGAACAAAGACAAGTAAAACCAACATGATTATTGAGTCTTTAGGTATTACTAGATCTGTGTTTGTGGGAGCCGTGCAATCCGCCTGGAATCGGTTCACATATTACATCATGACTGCAGACAAATTCAGAACAGTGACACATTTAAATAATGTATTTCTGTTCTTCCTGACAAAATACAAATTCAATTTGTAATCATGTGAAAGCCATAAAAACTCTTGCACTTGGCACAATTTTCTCTGTGGTGCTCCTGAAATCTTTACGCTATTTCAATCGTTTAAGCAACAAAATGTTAACTCTTTCCAGTCAAGATGGCTCTGACCTTTGCCAGGTGTACCCTTTGTGAGTTTTGGAATATTTAACCATTTTCCAACTATTTTCCCCATTAAAAATAAACAGGTAGAGCCTCAATTGCTCTTGGCTAAGAACTTCCATTTGCTTTTGGCGAGAAAGACCATCAATCGTCTATACTCACTTATTTAAGTGGGGGAGGAAGGAGTGGTCATCAAGCAAGAATGACCACTGACAGAGACACATAGGAGAAAAAGCCATGCACACACACATATGCCTATCAAAGCTACGAATAATGTATTTGAACAATGGGAGAATACCCAGAGAGAACCCACACATGCACAGGGAGAACATGCGGCGAGACCCTAGACAAGGATTTGAACCCAGGACCCTCTTGTTGCATAGCAACAGTGCTACTATGGACCAGTCAAGTTCTACATGGGTTCACAAGAGCAAAGTTTCATTTAGATTTCATAAAATTCAACATTTTAATCTACTATTAGATTTTGAGCTTCTTGCTTGAACAGGTTTTGCTAAACAAATTCTTCTTAATGTCACTCTTCGCTCAACATGCAACACCTTTGAAATATGAACCATAAAGCTTTATTCGTTCTATTTTATGGTTCTCAAATGAAAGTATCTCAAGACATTGATTCTTCATGACTCAGAAGCAAATCTTCATGGATGCCAAACCCAAATCAGGTTCATCTTATTCAGCTTGTTTACCTTTTGACCCCCTGACACTCCAGTTGGAAACTTTTCTTCTGCACAGTTTAAACTTTTAACTTTTTTTTATTTTTTGCAGATTTCAGGTAAAACCTAAAGCATTGTATTTTTTTTTTTTTTTTTTGCAAATTGTCTCATCAGCTCAACATGTAGCATTGAGACAGCAAACTTCTAGTGACAAAGTTCATTTGCTGACTATTACATATGAGAAGGGAGTATTAAACTGTCCAAATACTTGTGAGTTGCACCGTGCAGCTATGCACTCACAACATGCTTCCACCCAAACACACACACTCACACACATACATACACCACCTGCTGAAGTAGAGACTGAGAAAGTCCTTACTGGCTGAAGCCTAACAGTGGGGAACAATTAAACCAAATCCCAGCCTTTGATCACTTGGTCATGTGAACATGACAGGTGACCATATGGCTGATAAAATGCAAATGATAATTGGTGCTTAAAGTCTCTAGATCCATAGTGCAACGAGAAACGGGGAGAAGAAAGGAAATAAAGCAGAGAAGTCATTTGATAATTCAGTTTGAATATGTCCTCCCACCACTCACATCTGAGTTTTGAATTTGCTCGTTTCCCTTCTTTTTCTTCTTCGTCTTCTAATATGCACGAACCCCCTTTTTAAGTCTTTCCCTTGCATTTGTAAGAGCCGTGTATAAAAACCCATTCATGCAAAGTAAAAGAACAAAAAGATCATCAGACTTTTACAGCTGGACGGGCAGACAAGAAGGAAGAGGGGCTTAATAAAAGTCAGCAACCACAAACAATGGGTTGCAGATGCTGGAGCTGTTGTTTCTGAACAGTGCAGGGGTGAGAGAATGGAAGGTGAGGTCACATACATATTTGTGGCAGGATGCAGGAGAATGAGCCCACTGTGTAAAACTGGGAATGTCTCGCCGGGTAACGCATGCACTCACCGACTGCACATGCAAGCACAAAACAAACACAAAACTCAGAGCGGGATGGTAAGGCCCAGAGGCAGTTTCTATCTGCAAGCAGCAGGGGGAGCAGCTCCACTATTGTTCTGAGTGGTCCCAGGCCCGAGGCAGTGAGTGGGCTGTGGACTTTGGTGGGGTGTTTGTTCAATGCACACACTTACAAATATGCTCAAAGGGAACATAGGACGGGTGCAGGAAGAAGATAGCAGCAGAGTACGGAGTGTCTGTGAATGTTCTTTTCACCGACACTTTCTTTCTTCTGTCATCCTTTTTGTGTAGTTCAACAAAAACAAGACATTTTTATAAAGACTCAAACCTGGAAAAATATAGATAACCATGTTCCCATCTTTAACCCATCAAGCAACACTTTAGATGGATGTGCTTATAAATGAAATAAGAGGCTGAAAAAGTAGAATTCTTCACATTTTTTTTAAATCAAAAGCAGATAATTCAACTAACTTGCATTCTAGTGTTGGATTAATAAATAAGCTTTATTCTAATTGTTGTAGTACTGTTGCTACAACAGTACTACAACACGTTACTACAACACGTGGTATACAGCTGAGTTTCAGGCTGCTGGGAGGCATAAATGTAGCTGTTTCCACTGTGGTGAGGAAAAATGTCACTCAGTGCAAAAGTTTTTCTTTTTCATGTGTTCACAATATTGTTGTGATGACAGTGAGATTCCACTGTGACAAAAAAAAAAAAAAAAAAGAGCAACGAAATAAGGTGCATCTTCTTTTTATAGTCTTTAATTGTATTTTTAGTTTATATATTTTGTACAACAGCTTTAGCTTCACTCCAAAAACATTGGGATAAAGACTTCTATAGACATGTAATATAAATATATTTACATTCATTGTCAAGTGTATGTTACTAAAATTTGTATGCTACCTGGACACATATATATTTACAGGGTTAGGATTGCATACAATTAACCTCTCAGTTTTCACAGACAAACATTTTAAATGTATTTAATAATTTCATTTAATAGGCTTTCCAATATTATTAAAGCATTTTTGAAAATAATGAGTCAGTTCTTTATCAAAACATTTCAGATTGTAATTCATAGAAATCTCACTTTTAGAAACAGTAGAGACAGGTGGTGTTTTTGTTTTTTTGCTTTTCTCTGTTTTTGCAAGTTTGTCAACTTTATAATAAATTACTGACCACACTAATAACACAACACTGGAGATATTTGCAGAATGGAGCCACAGGACAAATTTGCCTACTGTGTCCCAGTGTGTCGTTAACAGACGGCTCGCGAAAAAGATATTGTTTGATTACACTTATTCTTGTTTGAGAGTCTCACACAACCATTGCCGGTTCACGTTCTTGTCCTCTTTGGTACCTCCTTTCGCAGTTGTGTGAGGACACTCGTGGTTAATGGTTGTTAACACTGTTAAAGCATCCAAATGTAGACAATTAAAGAGCCGATTGGCCAGAAGAGATGGATGGCTGTTGGCTGGTGTGGAGAGGGGAGAGCCTTTTATTCAGTGCCGCGCACTCTCCTTTCTTATGCAGTGTGTTGGGCTGAAAACAGAGCATAACAGGCCACTTCACCTCAAGGGCCGTTTCTGGACATACAGCCGGCTGCCAGCGTAAGGTTTACCAGGGATTTAAAAAGTTAAGACATACCGTTCCTAGAGTTTAAATTCGTTTAATGAGGATGCCATGGAAAGCTACCAGAGACTTTTCTGGCTGCACGGAGCACATAATAATGCACTGCTGCTCCATCCCCCACCTGTTGCTTTGTACTGCCTGACAGCTAGACAAAAAAATAAAAGAAAAGAAAGGAAAAAAAAATATGCTTACATTTTCCTCACTTACAAGAAAGATTTGAGATTTGGTAATTTCTAAACATTTTCATAAAAATACCCAAACCATCTTGGGGAGGAAAGTGAAAAAGTATCCCAGCACTCTGATCTTATGGGTGGCTGTATTTTACAATAAAACTTGGAAATCAAGTCTGTAAAGCCGCTGATTCTAGGCTTTAAGAGAAGGGAACAGGGAGGGTTGGGTGTTAGTAAAATTGACTTTTTAGAGCTTTTTATCATGTTATAATGTTCGTCTCTCATCACAAATAAACCTGTAGTGTTGTTTTGATTCTTTCATGCATGTTTGAGAAATTATTGAATCCCTGGAGCCTCAACACTTGGCCTCACAAAGCTCCGCCTGAAGACAGAAAGAGTTTCTTAAAGAGACAGAGGTCAATTTAAAACTGTTGAATTGCAAAATCAAATCTCTATTAAGTTTTATTATATATATATATATATATATATATATATATATATATATATACATATATATATATATATATATATATATATATATATATATATATATATAGTACAAATTTGCTTTACAAGAAAGGGGATATTGGAGTATTCATCATGGAATATAGTTGATTTATTCAATAAAAGCATAAATAACTCATATCTTGTCAGGGGGACAAAGAGGACAGGTTTCCACGATTATTAAAAACAATACTTTTGGCAAAAATTAAAAAAAAAAAGTCAGCATTACATGGGTAAGCATGTGGCGACAGTGGAAAAAAACAGCACCAGTATTGATAGTAGAGGTTTTTCTCTTTTCTGTTTAAAAACAAAAACAATCAAATCATGCCATGTATTTTTATTGTGAATACAGCGAAACTATTATGTTTTTACTCAAGGTGATCAAACTGCTGGGTCGTTGGCCGTATGTTTGATCTTGCCGAGGACTTTACAAGCGTGTATGTGCCTAAACATGCAAAACCACATTGCCGATGAAATTCTGCTGAAAGTTTGCAAAAACTCAGCGTGTTTTTTTTTTTTTTTTAACTTGAAGACTGCTTCACAAAACTTGTAATCTTTCACATTATTAATTGTTCTTTGTGAAGGTTGAAACAGAAAAAAAAAAAAAAAAAGTTAGGGGAAAAACTCTGGGTGAAGAATAGATGATGGGACACCAGATGACATCACATCAAGTCTGATTGAAGCGCATGCTGTCCCATCAATCTCGTTCTTCATTTTCACCATCACTCTCTGCTCCCCGCGGAACGACAGACCGGAGTAATTTGCCACCGGCCTTCTGTCTCTGTGTTTGCGCGTCCCTTTCCCCCCCACCCCCCACCACATCACGACCCATCACCTTGACCAGCTCCACAAACGCGAGCCGGGCCGACCTTGGCGTACCCCATCGGCCATTAATTCATAGCCTTTCTTGTCCATCTCTTCCTCAAGCGCTTCATCTCTCAACCCCGTCTCCCACAGTTTGAGTCGTATTTACACTGGTGTGCACTTCTGTGTGTGTGTGTGTGTGTGCGTGTGTGTGCGTGTGTGGTCTCCCACGGTTAGGGAAGCGTGCATGTGTCAGGTCCAATGAAGGTGACACCTTACGCCTCGTGCCGAGATAATGAAGGCTTTAACTTTACAACTCAAGCATATCAGATTGCAGCACCCCAGTCCCTCAGACATGCACCCACTACATGAGTGATCTGAATGGGTCGCCACCCTCCATTTAATGTGCACTGAGCAGTGTGCACTGTAAAATATGCCAAGAGGCTTCATCATCATAACCATCACTTACTGCTGTGTGGGATTCCGGCTTTTCGCGGCACACGTCTGCTCGGGGATGCGACCGTCTCGATCTGCGGGCGAAGCGTAGCGTACCGCTTACCAACTGTCACAGAGGAGCAAAGGTCGGAGGCAAACCGGTACTCTCTGTAACCTCAGACCATGAGAGAGTCAAGGAATCAAAAAATCATTTAGATTCTTTACAATGCAGCTGAATATAGTGAAGAGAGAGAGAGAGAGAGAGAGAGAGAAGAACTCCTCCATCTAAATTCCCTGACTGGCTCCCTTCTGTCCTTTCTCCTCAACTCACCTTTTCCCTCCCCCTTTTATTCACGAAGGGTTCTTTCCATAATAAAAGGAACCTGTGGAACTAATCCTTGCAAATCTCCTGTGCTTTCTGTCCTATACCTCCAGGCAACACAGCGCACCGAAATCCTCCATTTGCATGCCTAAACTGCACTAACTGTGAATAAACCCTTTTAGCTGCTAATGTAATAACATCTCCATTTCAGGAAAAAAGGAGCGGGGGGTTAGCCAGCCCTTCAGAGATTCGAGCAAACTCACCCCTCTCCCTCCTCTCCTCTTCTCTGCTCTGCTCTCGCCTACCCCTCTCTCTTTTCCACTCTCATCCCAGCACAATAGGCCCAGCATACAGATGCATCCAGAGGCCCGCCTTATCAGCCACATCTTGTTAGGGTCAGCTTTGGGAATGGAAGCAGAGACCTGATTACAAGCAGATAAGTACAAACACACACACACACACACACACACACACACACACACACACACACACACACACACTGACGGAAGCTGGAAACCAGCCTCACTTCACCTTGAAATTGGACATCGGAAGATTTAAAGCCGTGTTTTTTCTTTTTTAGTTTTGTTTTAATATATCTGTTATAATTATAAGTATTATTTTTAATCATTTTGTAACATTTACATCTGTGATTTTCCATTCATTTACAGTATTAGAAAACAAGTCAATTCTGAAACCCCCACCCACCACAAAATATAATTTGTGTTTACCTAAAAATTTTAATAAAATAATAGAAGAAAAACTGATTTAAATGCAGAACAAAGAGCTCTTCGTTTAATATTAAGTTTTTCAGGATTTATTCGTCTGGTCTTCACCAGGTTCTGAAACTGTTTATGTCTTTTGACAAATGAACGAAACAACAATGCAGAAAACACCATGGTTGCCCTCTTCCAGCGACACTGTTGCATTGTCGCTTGAAAGAAATAGATACAGAGGATTGTTAAGTTACGTTGCTTAAATCAAAGATGGTGTTCCCCAAGAGTCCGACTTAGGGTCATTACTCTTTTTATGACATGTATTTATTATGGGGTCAAATAAGAAAAACAAAACAATGACCTCATTTTTGACTGCTACACTGAAAACAGTCAAATCTGCTTTCTTTGAAATTAAAAAACAATAATTATGCTCAGCCATTAGTAAAGGTTGAGTACAGTTTTGTTCTTTTGGGCCTTTCACGGTGCTGCTTCAACGATGACCATTTAGTTCTTAATTCTAATTACAGCAAAGTCTTTATTGTAGTATTTGGGCACAACTGTCTCTCCATTTTCTTGGTCCTCTTCAATTCTCATCTTCTAGAAATAAACAATCTGGCATTTCCCAGTCTCTTTATATTTGACAAAAAAGTGACTTTTGTCACGAAGTCAAGCTTTTATCAGCTAAACCTTTTCGCTAAAGCCAAAGGATATTTTTGACCTCAATCTCTCATGGATCTGCTGCCACGCCACACCTTAACCAGGGTGCTCATGTCATCCAACCATTCGCCTCTGCACGTCCTCACAGTCAGGCTCAAGGCCAGAGTGGAGGAAGGCTTTGGTGCAGCATTTTAGATCTGCTCACTCCCCTTGAATCTTAAATCTTCTCTAAAGGCACTTGTTTCCTTTTTTTCTATCATTTTTGCTTGTATTGTTTCTTTAATTGCATATTTTACACTTCATTTGTCAGTTTTTTTATTTGCAATCTGATCTTACAGGGTTTAGCTGCTGCTGCTTTTGCGCACAACTGTAGACGTTTCCTTTCGATCTGTTCTGGTCTTTGTGGTTGATGAGACTTTGTGGTGTTTTGAATCTGCTTGTTTGCAAATGATCCAGTCCTTTACTACATCATCTAAAACTACTTCAATCTAACCTAAACAAAACATAAACATAAAACATGAGAAAGCTTAAGAAATCGTTAGCCTTCACCATATACAGCATACATAAAATCCAACCATTTAAATTGGATGCACCGTTTACCACGGCTGTAGGCGTTTGGAGCATTATTTTACACAGTCATATCATGATGACTGTGAGAATACATTATAAAAATTATCCCCTCAAGAGTAGGCAGAAAAACAGATGCCAGGATCTGATTTTAATTGTCCAATTACACGGAGTAAGGCTGTTCCAGCCCACCCCGAACAAGGTTCTCCTCCCCAAATTCTGTTTTCAGGAAAGATCCTTTTTCTTTTTTTTTTTCTTTCCTGTGAATCAGGGCTGAAAGAGTGGAGGTAACTGAGACATTGCGCATCCTGCCTCCTCTGAGAGCTGATGTTCACCACCTCGCATGAATAACATTAACATCAAAGAGAATTTCTCTGAAACCAGCTGATCAAGCTGCATCATATGTTGCAGTGACAAGCCTATAACCAGCACCACTCTTTCTGCTTTTCTCTTGTTTTTTTTGTTTTCATCTTGTTTCACCTACCACACACACACACACACACACACACAGACAATAAGAGCAAATGCACACACCTCTAACATACATTGGTATTCTCCTAGTATAAGAAGGAAGATCCAAACACTTCAAAGAGCCAATTCCAGTACTACCACCCCTACAACAGCGTCTACTTACATATACGATAAAACAGCAGAGTTGAACACGAGTGCTGCTGCCATGCAGCATTCAAATACAAACACCCTAAGAAAAATAGCAAATATAAACCGCGTCACAAAACTCGCTACTAAATGTTTTTCTGCTGACCCAATTTATTTCTACTTATTCTTCTTAGCCTTCACTTTTTGTTTTCATTTTCCAAATTTCACCGAACCTCAGGTTTCTACATTGATGTGTCACCACACGTGCATTTATGTGAAAACATGCGCATACATGTTGCTAAACCCCAAAAAGAAAGCGGACCTTTTTCTTCGCACGGGACGAGAACGAAGGTTGGAAATGCCTGATATTTTGAGGTCTCCTAACACGCGCACACACGAGCAAGCAGAAGTGGAAAGAGGAGGAACAGCTTGTGGCTCTGCCACTCATTCACCCAACCAACCCAACCAACCAAATGCCAAGCAAGCTTCAAAAAAAAAAAGAAAAACATAAAAAAGATGAACTTATTGAGGTCTCTATTTCCATGGCAACACAGAATAGTTTTGATGATGTTCCTTCCCAGTCGGCAGGCAGGGCTTGGCCGAATCACGGCACAGATTGGGGCTCCGTGGCTTGTTACTAAGGGCGGGTTTAGAACGTGCAGACAGAGAAACAGCGAGAGAGAGAGAGAGAGAGAGAGGAAGAGAGAAAGAGGCGCAGATGGTTGGAAGAATTGCCACTTTGAAGAAAACCCCAACCCACACTCACAACTGAGTTCTGCAATATTGATTTGAATGGATGGAGGGGAAGAAAACCTAGTGGCCTATGAATAAGTAAGTAATGGTTAATATGGGCTAAATCAAAAGCCATTCAAACTGAATTGAATATGTGTTCTCAATGATGCAAAGGTCCAGTGCGCCTTTCTCTCTACATGAGGGCACAGTGAACCACGGTACTGAAGCCTCCGCGTGTCATGTTGCTAATATCCTCTATCTGACAAATGCAGAATGGAGACAGAACAGCAAAAGGGGGAAAATCAAAGATGAAAAATCTTCTCTGAATGAATCTCAGTCACATTTAAATGAGCCAAACCTCTTTGGTGAAAGATTTGGTGAAATATTAATTATTTTTCCGCATTAGAAATGCAAACGATGTATTAAAAATGGGATGCTGATGGACAGAACCAGTAACCAATGTGAATATCACAGTAGTAGCACCACTACTACAACTTATTAGACTCCTGCGATGACTGTTTGTGATTTTTGCTCTGCTTTTATAGTCCTAATTACAAATTTCTTCACAGCGTCTGAGAGGCTCCAGTTCCTTTTAGATAAACATCATACGGACATCGGGGGTTTTAATTTACTCAGCAGGAGGAGTTGTGCTAAAAAACTTAAAAATCTTTTCTCTTTTTTTTTTTTTTTTTCTTGGGGGGGGTGGAAAAAAAAGGAAGGAAGAAAGACAGAAACTCCCCAAAAACTTCCTCGTCCCTCTTGGCTCTCCTTCCCAGAATTTCCTCCTCCTGCCTCGTCCCTCTACAGAGAGGAGCGCAACAAGCTGCAGGAAACGGCACGGGAGAACAGGGCCCTGCCAGGCCCCGGCTAGCGGTGATTCGTGTTCGACACGGCAACACCGCTGTTCAGACAGGCACAGCTGAAGACGCCAGGGTTGATGGCATGGCATCACTTACAGCAGCGCAACTTCCCTCTGTCGTCTCTCCTTTCCTCACCTTTTTTCTTATTTATTTATTTCCTCCGCTGCCATCCCCCGCCTCCGCTCGTACCTTCTCTCTGACCCCGCAACCCCTGAATCCCCCCAGCGCACAGCGACATGGCAGACAGGCAGCCACGCAGACAGGTGACCGTAAACAATTAATCAACATTGTGACACCTCTGCATCTGCCAGGCCCAATACAGGGAGGGGAGCTGTCAGCTAACAAAACAAAGCAGCCCCCGACACACATTTTACCACACACACACGTGTGCGTGTGTGTTTAGCAAGTGGCTCAGAAGCACATGAAGAATGCCACTCCAAAATGGTAGAAGCTTGTAGACATAAAATATTTACCACACACACTGAACAGGGAGTGACATGGCAGTAAAGCATTAAACATTCTTTTTTTTTTGTTGTTTGTTTTTATTGTTTATTTTTATTTTTTGCAGAGCTTCTTGCAATCTAATACCTCTTGGCATTTCTGGTACATCATCATACATTTCCAGAATTCAATATTAAAACATTGTTTCTCATATTAATTTCCACTATTTTAGATTATTCCACTATCAAGAGGAATAAGCAGCGGGTTTCAGTAAATATATATATATATATATATATATATATATATATATATATATATATATATAGTTACAATAAAGTTTTCCTCTAGCTCAAAACAATGAGCTGCCGTGCAACCACAGACATAAAACCCACCATTGTTGTTGTTATTTATGACACATAAGATACAGTTGGGGTCAAAGGTCATGTTAGAGGTTGGGTGCATCTGGAAAGTATTTACAGGGCTTCACTTTTTCCACATTTTACTTTACAGCCTTATTCTAAGTTGTGTTGAATGAATCTCTTTCCACACACAAATACCCCATAAAGGCAATTTAGAACATTTTTTGAGTGCTTTAAAAATGTATAAAACATAAAAAAAACGTTTAAATAACTTACATTTTCACAAGTATTCACAGCCGTTGTTTTATACTTTGTTGATGAATCTCAAACTTGAGCTTTTTCCACCGGTTGTCATTGAGCTGTTTCTGCATCTCAAGCGGAGTCCACCTGTGGTAAATTCACTTCCTCGTAGCAGGAAGCCTACACAAGATGCCTACACAAGATGCCTACACAAGATGCCTACACAAGATGCCACAGTTCACATTAGGTCAGAGGTCAAACACTAAATCAAAGGAAATGTCTGTAAACCTCAGACAGGATTGTCTTGAGAAACAAATCAGATACAGAAAAAAAAAAAAAAAAAAAAAATCTGTTGATTTGAAGCTCCCAGTGAGCTCAGTGACCTCCATCGTTAGTCAATGGAAGAAGTTTAGAAGTGGCAAGACTCTAGCTGGCTGTCTAAACTGTAATTGGTGGAGAAAGGCTTTAGTCAGGGAGGTACCAAGAAACTGATGGAGACTCAGGCATTGTGATCATAAAGAGACAAAGATGACAAAACCTTCCCTTTGTTCCACTTAATTCAAAATGTGAGTGCGGTCTGTTATCCCACACAAATGCTTCCCTGGTGTCGAGGATGTTTTTCCTCCTGTGTCTCCATTGTCCTAATCCAGCGCCCCCTTTGCCTTGAGATTGTCCTGCAGGCTTACGGAGCAGAGCTGGGCAGCATATTCATATGAATGACCACAGCTAATAAGTGATGAATGTCACAGCTGCTGGTGGCTCTTTGTCATTTGGGGACAAGGACAATACGGAGCGGCGAGGTCAGAGGTGGGATATGTGCTGCTAAAGTTTAACCCAGTGGATGTGTTTTCTGTCGATGAAGAGAGGTTACATTGAATTGACTTGCATGATTTTAAGCTTGTGTTAAGAGGACAGTTTTTATTTTAATATAATCTACCACTGTGTCAATTTTTGCGTCTTGTTTACATGTAGATGCAGAAGAGACGGACGTGCATGTCCGCAAACACTCCTGGGGATTGTGTTAACGCTGCCACAGAGCTTCCAGAGTTGACCAGCCTTTTGTTTCAAAGGGTGGTGTGTGTGTGGAGGGGGTAAAGAAGGGGTTTGGGGATGGGGTCGGGGGAACTCATTACATTACAATCTCAATGATAAGGAGGCTTCAGGGGGTGCATGAGGCCACGGAGGAGGTGGCATTGTTCCTCGCTCCATGCACACCTCTGCGTTTTTGCAAACCTACAGGAAGCGCAGCCTTCTGAGACGAACAGAAGTCGTAAAAGGATAAACGCTCACAATCAGAATATGTAGGCATCAGCACTGCTCACCTGGTGGGGCGAGGAGGGGAGGGGAAAGGAGCAGGAGGGGGAGAAAAACTTACTTAGGTTTAGATTAACCTGCCGTTTTCATAAAGGTAATCATTATGCTGCCAGTGGGAAACTTGTGGGATGAGAGCTGAAGGCAGAACTCAGAGCTCTCATTGGATTCTGTTTGTTCTGAGCAGAGTGGCCATCAGTGCAGGGGGACAGGTAAGAAGGAACAGAGGTGGGTGAGACGTTTACCGTGGTTTTTTTTTTTTTTTTTATTGGTGGGGGGAGTTTAGAGGGCTTGTTTGGTGCTCGGGTTTGACTGCATCTCACACATCAAATTGAAGCAAAGTGTTACACGTGAATGTTGTGACAAATGAGACACATGACAGAAAGCAGGAGTAGGTGAGAATTGGGAAACGAGGGGAAGGTTTCCCCGGGGAATCTGTGCGCGTCGGTGTGTGTTGGTACATATGTGTGCAAAGATCATGCTTCTGGGTGGATGATTTATTCTTGCTAAAAATTATGTAGTAATATTATGTTTTCAGGTGACTTCAGGGAACAGCTTCCTGCTCTAATCACTTTTCTGGAATCTGTCGTGTGTATGCCGTGTTTTGGTCGATTTAAGGCTTTGATGTTGCTCTCTGCGTTTCAGAGTCTCTATAGAGATGAGAGTTAGGAAGTAAAAACGGCCCGGGAACTTTAACTTTAACAAAAGTCCCAGGGCCTTTGGAAGAGAAATTAGACCACAACATCACAGATTCCTCACTATGCAGAACAGTGATTATGAGGGGGTTTTTTTTAATCACATATTGATACTTTGGTTCTCATCAAACCCAACTAGAGTTTGATGTCACCTGACTAACACACATGGTTCCACTTAATAAACTTTGCACATTTACGTTTGTGGTGATGGAATATACTCTTTCTGAATTGATCCCAAACAAATAGCTTTCACGTGGAGCATGTCTGGTGGTTGTTATGGAGACGTGCTTTTCAGCTCTGGCTCTTTTATTCTTTAATCACCAATTTGACATGGGCAAGTTTATGAAACTACCCATGTTTTATAGACATGTGGAGACTTTAGATGGTCAACACACATCTGTGTCACTTGATTAGCGTGTTTTCTGTCTTTTTCCATTTTGAAGCGTGACCAGGAAAAGTGGGTCTCTCTGTTCAACAGGTCATTTAGTAAGTCATAAATTGTTATTTAAGTTTAAAGCACAAAACAAGCATCTTTTTACATTTATTTTACCGTAAATGTGGCTCAGATTTGGCCCTGGTCATTATACCTAAACAATGGTTTCTTCCTACAATAAATGTCAGCAGCTTTAAGGCCTTTTGACACATTTTTACCAGAATTTCCAATGAGGTTTTAGTTTGTGTGGCACAGTGACTTTGCATTGATCACTGACAACTTTTTATTCTTCCTGCTAACTCCAGTCGAAAAGGCAGGAATAATTGCATTATGCATCCAGTATCAAATCCTTGAAGGTCCTGGCATCTCAGTTTGTTTTAAGCATAGTAGCTCGTTTCAGAAGCAACCTGTTAACAACAGCGAATCACAGGAAAGCAAATCTTTTGATACCGCATCGGCGTTCTAACTAGATGATGCCAGCAAAAGATTTTCTGGTTGCATACTCCATCTAAGACTCAGTGGTATTCCAGCTGCAGTTTAAAAAAATCTCCACATTACTCTTTCTTCAACATTTAATAATCATGATGTTGAAAATAATATCGGTCTATAGATGTAGCCCTGGTCCCCAGAGAGCTTTTTGTTCATTTAAATTAAGTTCTGAGGATTTGTAAAGGTATCAAACTGAGTGCAGATCAGTGTTTGGTGTGGTCATTAGGGTCCAGAAGACCAGTCAGTGATGAAAGACTGTGATGGAAATTGGACAGCGATCCCACTCGCTCGTAAAAAAAAAAACGTTGACCACACTTTCATCACCTCACTGGCTCCGTCTCGCCGCACTCCTTTAATGTTCTGCAAAAGCCACCAGGACCTTCTTTTAAGCAAAGATTAAAAGATGACCACAGACCTTAGACATGTTTGAAACATGGCTTTATTGGTTTTGAGTCTGTTTGTGGGACTCAGCGTGAGTTGTCGCTTACGGGGAATAAAGCAGTCGGTAAACACAAAGTAAACCCAAAAACTGTGGCTAACTTGCCCCATGAAGTGTATTTGTGTGCGTATATAAGATTCACACACATACTGCATTTTAGCGATATATATTTGCTACTAAAATGCAGGTCATTTTTGACTCAAACTTTATTTTGTAGTCCTCTGGACCAATTTATGTTATGTTTATATATTTCATAATGAAATAGAAAGGGTTCAAACTCAGACAGCATCCATCTAAGGAAAGAATGGCCTCCCAAAGCTAGATTTAGGAAAAAAAACAATAAGTGACTCAAAAGTAAATGTTTTGGCCTGTCACTTCTTCCCCCCACCTGCTCTGGCCTGCTAGGACAAACATTTAGGCTGCCTAATTATCCATACAGATATAATTGGTCCACCTCCGTGTACAGTGACCCTTGTGTTTTTGTGTGTGTGTGTGTGTGTGTGTGTGTATGCGTGGGCAAGCACACACGTGAATGCTTGTATGTGTGCAAATCAAGTTTTCACCTTGACAGCCCCAGCTTTAATTAAATTAAAGCAAAGGTGTTAAAGCTGCTGATTGTCACCGTGAGCGGGTGAGGAGCACATAATACAATGCATATCAATGCAAACATGAGTGACTGCAGTCCCCTAGGTGTCAGCCAAATGAGTGTGAATATTCAGCTTTTTCCCCTTCACTTAACTCTCATTTCACTCTGATGACATTTTATTAGGCGTCCCTTGGCAGTGCCATTAAGCCTAGCAGTCTGCTAAAATATGGCATGTTTGTACTCTTCATTCCATGCAAATGCAAAAAGATGCAAATCTGATTAAGAACCACAACATTCCTATTTGCCTTGGGTTGTGATGTGGGTTTGGTGCACCAAAAGTGTTTGCTAACAAATATTTAAAAAAAAAAATTTAATCAATCAAATAAATAAAAAAAAAAAATAATAAAGAAACATTGATTAAAGTTGTCACAGTGAATCTGAGCATGTATCGAAATCAAAAAGATAAGTTTCACCAGGAGAAAATGTAAGTACTGGAATGATCTAGCAAATGTCCAGAACTAAATCTGACTCAAAATCTGTGGGCGTATTGAAAGAGAGCCCACAAGAAATCCCCTGCCAGTTTGACATGTTTAAGCAACTTTGGCAAAGTTGAGTTGCTGTATTTCACCAAGTCAACACATGATCATGAACTACAAACAAAGACAACCTTTAAGTAGCAAGACGAAGAATTATTCTAAGGATGTGAAAACGTTTATCTAAGTTTCGCATTTTTGGATGATTTTTTATTATAGATTGGCTTCTTTTTTTTTTCCCCATTTGGACTGTATGTACAGGATAAATGTCTCATTAACTTTCACATCAATAAAGCATTTCTCCACTTTACTTTCTTTGCTATCTTAGCAAAGATAGCAAAGAAACAGTGAGTTCAATGTTCCTTGTTGTTAAGGAAGACATGTAACAAATAATTTCACATATTGTGTAATCAAGGATCAATACAGACCCTTCTAAGACTCCTACTATATAACTGAAGAAAATATTTTTTTATCAAAATGGATAAAACTAGAACATTGTTTAACCCCCTTTTAGTAGTTTAGAAATATTTAAGCTGGAGTCTTTTCCACCCACAGGCTGCTATTGGTATTCACCCAACTTCTGTTCTTTAGGTCAAGGCAGACTTATGCTCACTCACTTGTATGGCCAAACCCTTCCTTGGACAACCTCTCCCTTCCTCTGCACTGGATATCGATTTAAATGAAAACAAGTTGCCAATCCAAATAAACACCATGTCAAGTAGCCATCCAAGCAGACAGAAATATCAGCCCAGCATGATACCACAGGGCAAAACACCACAGGGGCACCGATGCTTCTGGCCCCCCGGGGGGTCCGGAGAGGCCGTCGAGGTGTATGCATGTGCGGACACGGGTGCACATACCCTTATGCTCAGCCATGCATGTCTGAGTGACTAATCATGTGTGGTCTTGTGACCCTGTGCAGGACATTTATCTGGTCAATAAGGGCCGTCGTTGTTATTGTAGGCAATGTACTGTAAGATAAGCAGTTCTGAAAAGACTTGATTTGCTCATGTGGGGGAACCAGCAGATCACCTTCTGCTGGTAACAGAACATGACATGACTCTGTGATGACCTTTCTGCAGCTGTGACAGCCATGTGTTTGTACAAGAAGATCCAAATGTTTAAAAGGACATATACAATTGCGATTAGCATTGCAAAAACAGATTTTGTTTAACGGCAAAGTAAGATGCAATGGAGTATTAATTTGTAAATAACAATCACACTGAGATTCCCGGAACACTCTGGCTTGCAAACATGCTTACATGTTCAAAGTAAAACCGGAAACTTTGGTGTATTTTACTTAAATTTTAAATGATAGGCCAACACAGAGTAGCATATAACGCTGAAGTGGTGAAAACACAAGAACTGCAAAACAGCAGCAAGTCTGCTGTGACAAGGTTTTGTACATTTAGAAACTGAAAGTTTTGCCCATTCATTTTGCAAAATAGCTTAAGATCAGTCTGCTTGGATGTAGAGTGTCTGCAAAGAATACATCTGAAAACTCCTAGTTCTTAACTGGCTGGAAAGACAACTCAGATTTTAAATTTTATTATGCTCTTGTTTATGAATTTCAAACTTGTATTTCTGGCTGCACTTCAACTGAGCCATTCCAATACATGAAGTTACTTTTATCTAAAGCATTCTGTTGTTGTGTTTAGGATTGTTGTCCACCTGGAAGCTAAATTGTTCACCCCTCAAGTCTGTCTGCAGCTTCTCTTTTAGGAACTCCCTGTATTGTTCTCCCTCTAAGCTAACGTCAACTCTGACTAGCTTAAATTTTTGGCCTGAAGAAAAGCATCCCTAAAAGTACAAATAGTGCATTTACAGAGTTGTACCACATTGTTTTTTCCTCCATTTCCAGTGCTCTGCATGTTGGCCAAAAAATTCAATTTTACCCCCATCTGACCTCATGTTTGCCGTTTCCCCTTGCCTAGTTGGGTTATAAGGAATTTACAGAGATGACTTATTAGAAGTATCTTTCAACAATGGTTTTCCTAAGAGGGGTCATATTCATGTATAAGAGAAACATGGAGCGGGAGATCTATAGCTGTGTTGGTGCTGTGTCTGCAGTGATACAGGCACTGTTTCATCCTGTCGTGGTGAAGACAGAACTGAGTCTAATGATGAAGCTCTTAATTTATCAGCTGATCTTTGTTCCTACCCTCATCTATTGTCATGAGCTTAAAACGAGATTACACATACAAGCATCCAAAACGTGTTTTCTCTGCAGGTTGTCTGGGCTCTCGCTTAGCAATAGGGTAAAAACGCTCAGTCATCCAGGAGGGACTCAGAGGAGAGCTGCTGCTTCTCCGTGTTGAGAGGAGCCAGCTGAGGCAGCTTGTGCATCTGTGTAACATGCATCCCAGTCATCTCCCAGGTGAGATGTTCTGGACATATCCCACCTGGAGGAGACCCAGAGGAAGACCTGGGAAGACCAGGGGATTCCCCCAGAGGAACTGGAACAACTGACTGGAGAGAGGGATGACTGGGTACCCCTACCAAGGCTGCTGCCCCTGCAACCAGACCCCAGATAAATGGATGGCTGTACCTCTTGGTTATTTTGGTTTTTATAGTGTACACCAGTGAGCCTCTTAGCCAGATCTCCCTGGAAAACTTGATTTCATTTCAAGGGATTCCTGCCATATTATTGTTAAATAAATACTTTTTAAAAAGAAGAGTATTGGTTCCTTTTTGTCAGCTTTTTACCAATGCAATTCCATCATTGAGAAGTTTGTTTTGGTTTTAGCAATTAGAGTCTTGTAAATTTATATAGGAAAAACTTTGGAAAAAGTTTCAGGAACACCTTTAGCGTGTCATAAAAAGGAAAATGTACTTCAGAATATCTTTACATGGGTCATAAAAAGAGGATCTATCCTTGAGGGTGCCCATTTCCATCTGACAGCAGTCAGTTCCTCTTCTTGTAACTTGAGTAAAGGTGATTTGGGGTCAGGACACAAGAGAGCCTCCCTTAGGAATCGTGTGGACCCGCAACCCCCTGCTTGCATCTTGATGTGGTCTCCCCTGGCCACCATGAAGCAGAGAGGGCATATTTAATCGCTCGTACCCCACAGAGTGTGAGCACAGCAGCAATGCACTGGGGTCATGAAAAAAAAAAAAAAAAACGACAGGCAAAACTTGTGGTCTACTGGGCAAAGGGAAATATGCGCTGGTTAGGGAGGGGTTTTCAGTGCTGAAACTCTTGTGGTGTTTTTAAGGTCATGCTAATTGCCATGTACTTACAGCACGCTTTCAGTCCACTGCACTTCTTACTGAGGTGGAAGCAGGAAATGGTAGGGGTGAAGGTACAGGTGTAAAACTTTAATTAAATACCACTGCAAAGGTTAATGCATAGAACGAAAGAAGTGCAGTCACTGTTAAGTGGAAGACATTTAAACGCGGCCAAGAATATACATCTCAATGTGGATAGAGAGGAGGAAGAGCAGAAAAGAAAACGCTCTGTCAGGTTCATTTTCTGAAAAAAAGTGCAGGGATCTGGAGGAAAGTGATATTGTAATTGTCTCAAACTGGACGATCTTCGTTCGGAAATAGAACGACAATTAATCTCTTAAAGGTTAGTATTTGGCATAAATAGCCTACAAAGCCAAATAAAGGCTTTAATTGCCAAGGTCCTGAGATGTTTATATGCACATTTCATTCTCTAGTAAGTGAAAACTAACAGATTAACAGATTATGCAGACCTTATTCATAATATATTCAATGATATATGGGGGGAGTAATGTATCTTCTATGTCCTGACAGTCTTGGTGAGTGTGTGTGTGCCCGTGTGTGTGTAATGGAGGGGCTTGGGCGTTCATGGGCATGAGTGTGACCCTTGATAATTAATACCATCTGCTATATTAGAACACCTCTGGAGAGACAGGTGATGTTAATAAAGCAAGATGGACAATTTGGCTCGAAATTTCCTGTGAGACAGAAAGACAGAACTTTAAGAAGTTGAATGAGACATGATGTTATGTATGCAAGCCCAGAAAAATAAATGCTGCACATAGGATATTAATCTGTTGTATTTTTAATTTAAAAAATACAGTGAAAGATAGAAAGATAGAAAAAAAGATGAGCAAATATTACATGAAAACCATCTTTCTGTATGAAAATAATATTAAGTTCAAGCCTTTCATAAAAAGAAGAAGATGATTAGATTCCTAAAAAAAAAATAAAATAACTGGCTTAGAAAGCATGAAAATAAATAGATATAGCAATCTGATATTTACAAAAAATTATATTTCCAGTCCTGGTTTAAAAGTTCAGGAAATCTATGTCTATACCTACTTATAGGATATGATTTTTTTTTTTTTTTGGAAATGAATAGCCTTCAGACCACAGCATTTATTTGCATTCAGCCACCAGAACACTGCACAACCACCTTTCTCTCTAATAACACTGCAGATCCTCCAGAATACCCTGAGATGCTCAATTATTTGCGATGCTTTTTGTAAAAGAGACTCCATTTACTGTTTTAATGAGCTTAAAGGCAATATATTTCACTGGAATTCATTTTGTTGTGTCAGAGTAATGAGGACTGCACACAAATTTATGTCACACACTTGTAAAAAAAATAAAATAAAATAAGTAAAAACCCATGTATCCCCCTCCTTTCATTTTGCAGTTATGAACTACTTCATGTTGGTGTATTGTGCACAATTTGAATAAAACATGAAAGTTTGTGCTTGTAACTAGAGAAATGTGAAAAAGTTGAAAATACTGAATTGGCATTTGCTTGCAAAAATAAGAACACTCACTCATAAATATGGCTTATTCTTTTGAGTTATCATTGGGGAGGAAGCTCTGGGACCAATTCAGCACAACAAAGATATCCAAAAAACAAACAAAAAAATAAATAAAAAAATAAACACACTAAGCCCAAAATCAAAAATATCCTCATTAGATTGAAGAAAAGAGAGAGCCCTTTCATCTCACATCTCAAAGTAGGCAAAACACATATCTTATTTGTCTTGGTATCATATCATACTGCATACATGAAAAGAGCATGTGCAGAAATTCCACTCAAAGTGCTGATCGTGGAATTGAATCTCAGCAGCACAGCGGCCATTGTGCGTGATGAACCGTGATGATCCCGTGCAGAGCTTCCAACCTGTGGTTCTGGTTATTCTCACCCCGCCCGAACACGCTACTCCACTCAAGGCACTAATTGGGTATTCATGTGGTGATTTGTTTGTTTATCACTGAGTTACCACTGCAAGTCTTGGTTCAACACGTCTCATTTTCATAGCCGACATGAAAGCCAGAGACAGTGGAATTTTCTGCGCTGTATTTCTGCCACGGAGCCTAATCTCAGTTAACACAAACTCGTCCCAGTCCTCTTTTGCTCTGAATTACCACCCGCAGTGGTTTTATCCTCCCCCAGCCATCGCCCCCCCCCCACCCTTTTTTTTTTTTGTTAAATAATTCATTATGCCTTCAAAACTCACACGTGACGCACTGTATCTTTGTGGATGTAGAAGAATAAGGTCGAAGACAGCAGATCTGATCCTGAGTCTTAAGCAATGAGCAGGTGAGAGTGATGAACGTTTTTTTGTTTTTGTCCTCATATTATGTTTTAAATTCATGTTCCCCTATCGTCTTTGACATTCTTTATATTTTCTAAGAATCAAGCTCACTACAAAGATCTTAAGGACTGTATAATACACCAAACTGTGCATTCCGAATTATCAACCTTTATTTTTTTTTTTAGTTTTTTCTTTACCACACCCGCCGTCTTTGGCTGTTTTCAGGGTTTTGAGTTTCGGGGTATACGCCTAAGCCGCTGCCTGGCTGAGAACTGCATCTGGCCTCTTTCAGTCTCACAGCTTGTGTTTGCTTCCAGACTCCCTCACCTCCATCTTTTTCCCCCCTCTCCACTGCCTCTTACTTCTTCTCAGCTTCCATATTGTAACAGCCAAACCCGACAACCGCTGCCGCCATTTTCCACTGCGACCTAAAAGGGTATGAAACACAGGGACAGAAGGACTTTTATGTCACAGTTCCTATGAACAACACCAGTTGCAGTGGATTTTAGTTTGGGCACTCAAACTAAAATCTGTAAACAAATGCCTATCCAACTTTTCAATAATTATTTGTAAAATAAGGATAGGAAAAATCTCTCAGGTGGCAACAAGGGAACATTTAGTGAGCTTCTTCTTTTTTAGCTTTACTTCTTTTTTTTAGCTTTACCTGATGCATGATGAGACATCTAACATCCTGAAGGGATTCATAAGGTTGAATAACGTTTCTGAAATCGATTACAAGTACTGGAGTTAGACTTTAAGAGGTAGCAAGGCCTTTGTTCGCCCCAATACCCCAAAGAGGGCATTACCTAGTTTGTCATATCCTGTAACTTAGCTTAGAGGGTGTTTCCTCTAGCTTTAGCTTAGCAACTAGCTAAAAGAGATAAAAGGAAAACACAGAGTTAAAAAGCAAATAGTGATCAGTTGTGGTAGGCTCCAAGTGCAAGTAAGCAACATACAAAGAGGATCGACACAAGGGCGAATAATGGGAATAATCCGAAGTGATCACAGGTAATCCTGAAGTGCAATGGAAGGAGCAGAGTGGAGAAAAATGCTTACATATGGGCTGAAACACTGAGGGAGAGGTGGAAATGGTAAAAGGAACCACAGGAACTAATCAGAGAACAGAAGAAAAAGCTAAGAGATAACACAGACAGAGGAGAAATGAAGAGATGGAAATCAGATCCCAACCATTATTTGGTTATCAAAAGGAAATCCAACTTGTCACCACATACTGTCAATGTTACTATAGAGCTTTAGGCGCCGCTTCTTACAGTATTAGTGAAGCAGACATTAAGCTAAAATTATTCGATGTGTTTTAGTAGAGGCGAGTAACCCACACCGTACTTTGGCAATAACGTTTCTGTACAACATATTAGTCTTGGTAGTTAAGCATCAGATTACTTGTGGTGATAAGTAACAGAGAACATTTCAATCTGACTAACATTTGATCATTTTTCTCTTCTGATGTTTCTGTTGAAAGGTTCAATCCCCAGTAGAGCCAATACGAGTGGAATGCTACTCATTGCTGTTGAAGTCACATAATTTTTATTTTTTTTTTACACAAAAACTATAAATAGTTTGTAGTATATTACTTTGATTGGCTGCCAAAGGTGCGTGTGAAGAAAACAGAAGGTATGTAGGAAAAGCGCACATGGTGCCAGTGAGGAATTGGACAGGAAATGACCAAATCTGCAAATGTACAATACGGTGTGAGGAGGGAAGCAAACGCAAATTTGGTCACTTTGGAATATATTTACCGTCTTTACATTTCAAGGACTCAATTGACACGTCACCCCTGAGCTTAAGTGACTGCCGCCTCAGCCCAACATGATGTCAAGTTATAGTCCATAATAGAAAGTCACATTTAACATCATGCATTAGGACAAATAAAAATTCCTTACAGACTAAATTGGCATCACAAAAGATTGCAAAAAAAAAAAAAACAACCCACCAAAACAATCAAAATCTTGAAGGAACAGCTATTTATTGACATTTCAGCTGCTTACTTGGTTTCTTCAGTGTAGTCTGGCACAACCGGCCCTTTAAGAACATTCAGATTTTTGACATGGCCCAAAATAAAAAAGAGTTCGACATCCCTGTTCCAGTTGCTAACCAGTGTTTCAAATTAACTTTAATCTTAAGTGACTTCTTTAATTGTTTCCTCCTTGAATTTATCAATTTCATACGAGTGTAGATACTCATGAACCAAACTGAGCAGAAAGACCATGCTGATATTCAACATAATCTTCAGAGAGGAGGAAGACTATAATCTGACATATGCCTTAAAAGATGGCAACAAAAAAGGAGGGGGAAAAAAAAAGGAAATCTCATCGTTGATGAGTGTGAAAGCAATTCTCCTTACTAAATGTGAAAAGAACTGGGGGAGCCTTTTAATGGTTACACGCTCATCCTCTCTCCACACTAATCTCAACTGCCGCTTCCTCCCAATTAGCAGAGCCTGCGCTGGCTCTCGTCATTTCCTCTCTTTATTGATGAATCGACTTCCCTATGAAGCTCACCGCCTTTCCTATAGAGCCACGAAAACATCAGTGTACATAATTCTGCAGCACCAGAATGCATTTTTTGGTCATCTTAGCTGACCGGCTCTATTTATACAAGTAGATTATACATGCAGATTGAAGAAGCAACATTCAGATGCTGCTCTCGCTCTGGCACCCTGGGTAGAATGGCATAATTAAATGAATTGACTAAAAGGGATGCAATGAATATCCCAACACAGTGTCAGGTCAGTGTGCTGCCAAATTAAAGCCAAGGGCCAAAGGGGAGTAAACATTAATTTACCTGAAGTAGGAAAGCAGAAGAATGTTTCATTGTTGATGCAAAGTTTATTCATGATGTACTGGTAGTGCAGAGGGATTTATTTATGTATAGAGGTGTGTTCGAATAATATCAGTAAGGCCAAAAATTCCCTGAGAGTGGCTGTGGTGGTTGGCCATTGTTCTGCGAGGGGTCATGAGTTCACTTCCGCACTACAGTGGACCACCACCTACGAATTCACGGTGCAGTCTTCACAGATATTCACAGATGTAGCTGTGGTCCCTAATCAATGTGAATATCAACGGTCCACCATTATTCTACCAACAGAAAGTATCAAACGCTGTAGAGAGAGTTGTCAAAGTCGAGGAGGTCCCAACTAATTCACCTAAAAGTTAGACTGCGCATTGTTCAAAGAGAGATGTGGAAGATTGTTTTAAATCATACTCAAAAGCAGCTTACATAACTTGTCAAAAAC
The DNA here is from genome assembly GCA_911649635.1 of Poeciliopsis gracilis. NCBI lineage: Eukaryota > Metazoa > Chordata > Actinopteri > Cyprinodontiformes > Poeciliidae > Poeciliopsis > Poeciliopsis gracilis. The sequence goes on from CAJVRI010001532.1 coordinate 5,713,431, forward strand.
TTGGTAAATAAAAAAAAAATCTATATAATTTTGTCATATCAATTTGTGCAGTACCAGGAGAAATCGCCTGCTCCATAAATTGCACTCAACATCTTCATTTAGTAAAAATTCACATTAGTTTGTCTCGTATTAAAAGGCTAAAAACAACTTCAGTTCGATCTCATGAATGTTTCAACCAGCATTATTTTGGCAGCGGCTGATTATTAACGCCAAAGCCTATTTACCTACACAATATGGAGAGGTTAAAGGTGACGTATCATCAGTAATCCTCATATATGAAACATAGACTGACAACAGAACATTTGCAGTCAGAATAAGTTACTGATATAAATGTAGAGTGGTTTAACATTAGTAAAAAATGAAAGTGCTTTGGATTTAATAGGAGAAAAACCTTGGACTCGACATTAGCCTCAGCTGCTAAGGCACAGTAGAAATGACGAGACCCACATCAGCACACGCATGCAAGGATGTGTAAATATAAAAGACCCACTGCTCACCAACATAAAGGAATCTAAAAAAAAAAAACAAACAATAAAAATACAAAGAAATCTAAAGAAATGCAAAGTAATGGAGCGCTTATAACAACAATAACCCTCCAGGAAATCTGCTACAATGCTCCGCATGGTGTCATTTTCAACATTTTTCACAGCTTCTTATTTATCTCACCAGAACGATGTAAAAAGGATGTAGCCAATTTTCCCTTCTCTCGCTGCATTTTCATGCATATGGCCGACCACACACAAGCAAACATGAGCGAGTCAAATCTGCAGCGAAGATGACACCTGCATACTTCCCTCACAGCTGTGTGTGAACATAAATAAATACACAAGAGGAGCATATGATGCTGGAACGCGAGGCTAATTAAGTGACAGACAGCAGCTTGCAGGAAGGCATTTCCAGGGAAACCTATCACCGGTTCCATCAGAACAACAGCCACACACTGTACCGTACAGTGTGCAGGCTGTGTGAGCCACTTGTTGTCAACCTGTCTTTCTGTCAGGGGAACAAGCAACTCAACCCAATTAATTCACTTCATGAATCAAATCTGGTCAAATCAATATAAGAGAATTTGCCTGAAAAATGTGGTTGGATTGCAAATGATTCTGACGGTACTAAATGACCCAAGATTTTGCTTTCGTTTGGAGTGCGTTTGTTAGGGTCCCACACAGAGACTGAAAGACAGCGGTTTCCGAACCAAACTCTGCACTCCCTAAATTAAGCAAATTTGCATCTGGCGGCATACCTCTGCATTGTGATGCAAATACAGTAGTGAAAGGCCGGCATCTGCACCCAACAGATTCAATTCCCGTGCACTTACAGTTTTCCCAGAGATTCAGAGAGCGCCTGCATAAGAAGCACTCCAACTCTTTTGTAAAGAGCCACTTAAAAAGCACTTCTGGATTACAATGTGTTGTTTAGTCCTGTAATTCGACTTGATCCTGCAGTTCAGCAGAAAGGTGAAGAAACTTGCTTTTGCACATCTCCATCCTCGACTTGTGAACCCCCATACTGCAAGTGTCCCATTAACAGTTCCTCTTGGAGAACGAGCAAAGGAGACGGGCGAGATTGCCTCACAAAGGCCATTCTTTGTGTTTCAACGTATGACACAACTGTCAGCCGAGCGAGGAGGAAGCAAGGCAATCAAAATAATCAGGCGTTCACATGAAATTAGGGAAGGGGTAGGTAAAGCTTTGGCGAACAAAAAAACAAAAAAAAAAAAAAGAAAAAAAAAGAAAAGAGAGAGCGAAAAGAAAAACGCTGGATTTTCAGCACAATCAAAACTAGAAATTCAATCAGACAAGATGTGAAAAATAAACAATTTTATGCATGCACAGCCCGGACCAGAAGATTGTTGTTTATAACGTTAAACTGAAGAGGGTTGGAGCGGCTCTATTGTGTAGTGGGCATGCCTCTTATTGGTGAACAGAGCCTCTGCATGTCAAGCAGAGGTGGGGCACTCTCCCGAGAGTCCACTATCACAGCAGGTTAACCTGGCACTGCTTTTCTAAGGACTGATTGCCCGGACCCCTGTAGCGCGAGGTAAACCGACAATTTTCCATCAGCAGGGAACGTGGCTTTATTAGTAAAAGTAGGGGGGGGATGGTTGGAGGTAACAGAGAAAAGTGAAATCAAGTTTACATAGTAGCTTTAAATGGAATAGGAGGGCAAAAAAAAAATATATGAAATTCAAAAGTTTACCAAAATTTGTTTTTGGTTTTCGACAGTTAACACGCAGAAAGGCATTCATTAAAACAATAAGTGAGAGGGGGAAAAAAAAAAAAGCACTTCTGAACATACTTGAGCACGGACCTTGAGAGGTTTTCTGCAAATGTCTCTTTCAAAGCAGCCAGGAGGCTGTTAAAAACAAGCCTGTTTCTAAAGATGTTGGTTAGTGTCGAGCAAGATTTCATCTTTCAACAACTTTCTGACAGGTGAGAAAACCTTACCTGACTGAAAAGACACAATAAAAAGAAAACAAACTGCAGCCTGTGTATCAGAGATGAGACAGCTTCGGCAAGGCGAATCAATAGCATCCCCAGGCTGCAGGTGAATTTAAAAGAGTCCTTTCCTCCAAAGACAGTGCATTTCTTAAGCTAAACGTGGTTAAATCTACAAACAAACCCAGGTGAGGGAAAGAGTCACAACTTAGAGGGCAAACAAGCGGTGCCTTATGGTTTTCAAGGTCTCCATTTGTTTTTCCGTGTTCCACTGTCAGGTGCAAAAAGGGGCGAGAGCGGCGGAGAGAATGGCGAGCCGCAGTGGGTTAAAAGGCCACGACTGGGATTATAGCACAAGTAGGGACCCCATACTGTGGCTTGACATGCCTAGCAGCTTACAGTGCATTTTTCTCTGACAATGCAGGGTCATACACTGTCAAAAAGCATGAAATGTTTTCACACGCATGTTGAAAGACACATGAAACGTTGAAGAGTCCCCACTTTCGAAGGTTATCTGCCAGAGTATTGCTATTTTTTTTTACTATTATTATTTTTTTTTAAATAACAAAATCTTTCTGCAAAGTCAACAATGAATCGCAGGGAAAACACATTTGCATGCCCGTAATGTTTGACCTCGAAGGACGTTGCGACATGGTCACATTTTTTTCCTAGGAGGTTTATTGTCCAGAATGGGTCTGACTTTTGCTTGATGTACTATTTGCGGAAGTATTCATATTCACTACGTGACAGTCCCAAACTTTAACGTATTTCATTAAGATTTTGTGCGATAGATCAACAATAATATATTCATGAAGGGTATAGAAGATTATGTTTTCCAGATCTCGTTTTTGTCCAATTAAAATGTTGAAAAGTGTGGCATGTGCATGTTTTTAGCCCGTTGGAGGCAATACTTGACAGAACCTGCTTCTAATATAGTTAGCAGTGCATACATTGTAGTATGTCTCCACCATATTTCCCTCAACATGAGGCTGCCACCACCATTTACTCAGTGTTGATGGTGTGGCGAGGGATTGTTTTCCCTGCATGACCCCTAACTGGATTTTACATATAGTTTCCAGATTAAAAGTGGCTGTTCGATAAACATTTCAGATCTTGGCTTGCTTAGAAAGAAAATGTTTATATTTTTATCTTTCCACTCAATGTATTAGTTCCCAGTGAAATAAAAGGAAGTTTGTGATTTGCAAAATGATAAAATGTGCGATTTAACAGGCGCCTCTGGAAACAAAATGACATATTCTAAACAACTCTCCTTCAAGAAAACCTATTTTTACTCAAATTACTCAGACCAGTCTTGCGTGGTAGTCACCGATCAGCATGTGGGCTAGCTAATCCTGCCCTCAGTGAGCTCATCTATCTGTCCATTCCGTTCTGAGACATGTACTAACATGCCGTAATAATCATAATTCTTACCCTGGCCCAGGCCACCACATCCTCCTGATTAGGACCTAAGTCCCGGAGGTATCCGAGTTAAAGCTTATGTTATTCCATCCTTAGCGTCACTCCTCCCAGTCTGCAGCCTTTCCATTAAACGTGCCATAAAATGAGGAGGGAGACATGAGCGGAGTCAGAGCGCAGGGAGGGGAAGATGAGCTGTTATGCTCGGGGAAGCGTTCTCCGCATCTGACAAAAATACCAATTCTTCCCAGTGTGTCATCTGCATGGCTCCCTGATGCAGCAAAGGATTGTCTTTTATCAACAGCCAGCGATGACACTTTCCAAATATTTAATGCATGGGGGAATTTCTTCCTCAATCTGAATGCGTTTAAACTGAAAACTGTTTTTCCCTCCAAAAAAAAAAAAGCAAAAAAAAGCAAGAGACGACCCCCTTCAGCTTTTTTCGGCAGCCATGAAAATATCATGTCATGAATACAGCTCTTTTTATGTTACTCCGCATCCTCCCGCTATGCTGTAAGCGACTGTCGATGGAGGGTCCAATAATTTTATTTATTTATTTTTTCCATTTTCCAAGTGTTGGCAGGACTCGGGCTCCCTTCAAGGCCCCACTGCCCTGTTGATGGGATGTGGGGAGCCCATAGCTACGGTTCTCGCAGCCTTGGAGACCTGCAGTGGGAAGTAAACTTAGCCCACTCTCCAAAAGCAGGGCACTGCACACCCATCAACACCTCCTTCACAGGTTTGCAGCAGGAAAACAGGAGACCGGGAGGAACTGTCAGTCTGCTGTGTTGGAAAAAAAAAAAGCCGCGTGACGATTATTTTTATTTTTTATTTTTTTTGGAGTCATGTTTATATTCATGCCTCGCGTGACAAACGCGGATCTTCTGGCAACATATGCATAAATGTGTCACAAAGATGAATGAAAGCACAAGTGGTACCTTGACACTTTTTGTCACTTAAGCACTGGCATGTAGATACCATGCACTCCATCTGTCAGCAAAACGCCTCTAGTTACTGGATGTTTGTGGAAATGAATGATTACTGAGCTCTTGCAACCTTCAAAAAAGTAATTCAAATCGCAAATGGAAAATGTGAGATTGATTTCAAAAAGCGTCGCAACAAAGCAAATGTTCTGCGAACGCTTTAAAGGGCGAGGTAAAAAAAAAAAAACATGTATACAATTCATTTTAAAGTTCTTATCTCTTACAAGATATAACGTGTCTTTTTTTTTTAAACAGTTCTAGGTCAATATTAAACTACTGCTGAAACCTGAAAGCACCCATGAATAGTTTAGTGAGATATTTGCTTGGTTGTCCTTTCAACCAACATTGTTTTCTTAGACTGACATCCTACGTAAAATTGAGTTCAAAAGAATATTTTTGCCCTCACAAAATCTACACAGTCATTCAATAATCGATAGTTTTACCTTATGCAATTATTAAAAAAATATGTTTTTCTCAAATCTTCATTTTAGTTCTAGAGTGTGTAAGTGAAGATTGTGTGTGTGTGTGTGTGTGTAGTTGAAATGTTTGTTACCTCGTGGGTGGCAGCCATCTTGTGTCCCTGCAGAAGAGGAGGGCCCCCTGAAACCCTGCTCTATTACAGGAAGTGCAGTGGTAAGAGGTGGAGTTTGTAAATTGTGTATTTTCTTACGTAAAATGTTTCCCCGATATTATATTATTGATAAATAATCGCTGGTGTTTATTTTGTGTGAAAGTTAACTTTGTTTCCTCCCCCACTCCACCCTCACCACAACCTCACACTCTGGACGACCGAGGTGATTGGTTCATTTAAAATGGGAAGGCGGGACTTAACCAATGTGGCAGAGAGATTTGTGGGAGGGCTGCCATTTTGAAATCTTCTATGATCCCTGACAATTAATAGACCAGCTTTGTTAGAGTCAAGATTGACCGACTTCTCTTTCCACACCTCTCAGTCTAACAAAAGTTTTTTTTTTTTCCTCATTTTCTACTGTATAACATTTGTTTATAATTTAAATATATATATAAAAAAAACCCCCACATAATTAGTTTGTTGTTGTCAAATAATGAATGCACATTTATAAATAATAAAAGGAAACTGATTTAGAGAATGAAATAAAATGAATGAAGCACAGCAGGGCATATTCCTCGCATGCACATGTTGCACGAAAACAACTTTTTAAAATCATCCTTATTTTCAAAAATGCTGCTCAGCTTTATGTCATTTCCAGCCACTGGGGAAGAGCTAAAGAGCCACATGCGGCTCTGGCACAGCAGGTTGTGGAACCCTGGCCTAAACTATGCAAAAAAAAAAAAAAAAAAAAAATGGGGTTGAAAAGTTGTTTGGCCTGATTAAATTGGCCAAACCAGTCTGCTTATGGGCGAGTTGAACAGGATGTTTACACTGAAAAAGTTATTTCTTATACATTTTTCTGGGCTAAATAAAAATAAGGACTGAATCTCGAAACGCACATAAAAATGGGTGACAATGCACATCCGTTGTTTGGAGCAGGTTTTGACCAAGGACTGGGTTTAGGAGCTCTCATTACTGTAGAGTTTAGCTGCTGTGGTTTGGCTTGGGTCTTATTGGTGTCGTCTTTTTGAAATAAACAGTGTTTCCACTGAGTTTCTGTGACACCTGAACCTTCACACTTGTACTGGAGAAAGATTTCCCTCTCCTCATTTACTCTGACTGAGATACTGTCCATACGTACAGAGACACAACTTCATGTTTTGATTTGAACAACACAATCTATTGAAGTAGCTTTGGTCTAAAGGAGTTGTTGGGATTTCTGAATGCTGCTCAAATGCCTTTGATTCTTTCTAGCAGAGGCGTTGATGAACCGTGGTGCTGGGAGTTGATGGAAATGTCCAAACTGAATGTAGTCCGACGCTCTCACATATCCCAACTCTTTGACTCTTGTTCTTGACTTAACTCATGAAACTGGATGATGTAATGGACGTTATGAAAATCTAAAACTCTTTCTTGAGTCTTTTTCAAAATAAAACTTTGTAAAGTGCATTAATTTCACTCAGCCACTTGTTTTCCACAACAAAATCCTAAACACAACCAATAGCCTTCAGAGGTAAATAAGACTCCTGGAATGTGAATGTTGGCAAAGAATTATTATTATTATTATTATCTGAGAATGAATTACTCCCAAGTGGGGTTTTCTTACACATTAAATGACTTCTGGAAGGAAGTGTTTATGCTGTATTTTATTTTGGGTCATCAGCTCTGCAGTTTTGTTTTTTTTTTTTGGCCTTTAGCATAATCCAAAATAAAAACATTGAAGTTTGTGCTTTTAATGTGGTAAAATATTTTTAAAAGTTTAAGGAATCTGGATACTTTTCTTTTAGCTTCCAGGCACCTTGTGATCAAAGCTTAAATAAATGAAGGCAAATCAGCTCCAAACTTCCAAGCTACACCTGCATCCTTGTGAAATAAGGGGAATAAGCCCAGAATAATCAGTTTCACGGCCAGGCGTATCGCCTCTATCAATGAAAAATACACAGAAACACCCAGAATCCAACAAGACTCGAGCAGACTGGACATTGACATGTCAAGTGCTAACTGACTGCCTGTCAATACACTCAGTGAGCAGAAAAGCCTCGCACCGTCAGGGGACTGTGAGATACAGGCGAGAGGGGAGGGGGGAAGAAAAAAGAAAAAAAAAAAGAAGGAGGTGAAAGTCAATCAAATTAGCTCCTTCCAGCTCACTAAACTCAGGAACTGGAGGTAAGCAAGTCTGGCCTCTTCTGAGAGATCTGACAGTGTCTATGGGGTGCAATCTGAGTGGCGCCCTGTTGAGAAAGGCCAACACTGATAAACCTGCGAGAAACCGCAGCAGAGCTCTTCAAATGTAATACAGGAGGGCATTCCAGGATAAGTCAGGATACACAATAAATCACCTAAAATTGCCGTTGCAACCAAATGGACTTTGTTTTTTCCCCCCCCGACGGGAAGATTCTAACAAAGTGTGCTGATTAACATGTGACAAAGCCTTCACCAACCTGTTATTTGGTTCTTGTTTTGTTTTTTTTTCCTCTCGTCTGGTGACCAGAACCCTCAGGAGAGAAACAGTCTGGCGAAAAAACGCGGTTAAGATCAGAGCGATAATGACTTACTGAATATTGTCTGCATCATGGGGCCTGCAGCCGCTTTGATCCCTGTCCCGTTTCATTTCTGTCTCATTAGGCAAAGACCTGCGGAAGTCAGACAGCCTTTTACCACTGATGTGCTTTACAACGTCAAAACGTTCAACACAGTCACGTCGCAGCACATGAGAAATTAAATCATCTCCGAGTGAAACTGGAAGCTGCGTCTTCATCTGGATTAATCTCGTGTCAGGAGTCGTTTGGTGTGATTTGAAGAGGGGGGTGGGGTGAGTGAAATCAATAAACGAAATCAGAACATGAGAAAACGCATGCGAGGGGATAGGAGGTTTGGAGGCCAGAGTGCGTCTGTTTGTGTGAGAGCATAGTAGAACTAGTAGGGGGGCATATTCAACTCATTCCTGTGTCATGTCATATAAATCTATTTAAATATCAGCAGGGACTTTTGTTGTCTTAACCGCTTCCAGAGTTGAATGTGAGTGACAGCGGAGGGGCAACAGGAACACCTTGGCTCTCAAGTACGAATTGCTTTGTCGTACAAACAGCAGTCCCTCTGAAACTTTTCTCTTTTTTTTGTTTTTTTTTTTTGTTTTTTTGAATCTGTCACAATAGATGTTCAAATAGAGAGATCAACTAGACGAGTTGATCTGCTGTGACTTAAAGATTAGATTTTTATGTCGGGATAACATTTTTAACCAGCGCCCTTTGAGTTTGCTGTCACTGCGAGAGAAAACAAATCAAGTGCCGCGTGTGTAATTTGGGGAATTTATGGGCTATCAGCGCTGTCTTTACTAATAAAAACACAAAGCATTGAATCTCATCTGATCAGACTTTTACATGAGACAAGATGAGCCCATTTGGAGTCACGTCAGGCTCTTTTTCCTCACACGGTCTGCATCTGCCTTCTCTGTTCTTAGTGCGTCGTTTCAAAAACAAACACGGTGTTCTTGTCTCACAAAGTTGAACATGTAATCTGTTGTTTAGCATTCGGGGATTGTTCAGTCCATTTTGGAAACTTGACACTCGAGACGAGAGTCAAAAATTCCGACTTTGTCTCAGATTGTTTTTAACAAGCGGCTCGGGACTTTTGAAGTGAGGCTCTGTCCGTCAGACGCAAGCAGTCAATGTCTTACCTGCAGCATGCAACTTTCTGAGCATCTTCATTTTGCATATTTCAACAAGATCTAACAAGAAAACAAGTGTGAAAATCTTTAATTTTTATTTATTTATTTTTAGTGAGTCGCTCTGCCAACAGGGTTGCAGTATCCTGCATCCTGGGACGCCAACAGGTAAGAGGTCAAGCAGGTAAGCTAACCAGTGTATTTTGTAGAACTTTTTTTCCCATTCAACCCAGCACTAAATGTAAATGTTCTGTGAGAGCATGCAAGATGCAAGCTTGTGAACATCGGTTAGAGGAACTGAAAAACTATATTGCCTGGTAAGCGCCATCACCAACAGTGCTCTAAAATAAAACAACCTCCTATTTGAGACAAGGGAATTGACGTCACTCCAACAAATTAGTGGAAGGGATGTAAAAACCTCATTTTGCTTGCAAAATCATAGGTCTCTCTGCCAGTAATTGTTCACTGCAAACGGACAAGCAGAAGGTTTGGTGGGGTGTTTGACACAATATTTGTTTGAAGATGGTAAAAGTCCTCTTTGGTCTTGATTCCCGACATACTAGCTGTTGGCTTCAGCCTCTGAGACAATTTAATCAGGATATAAACTCATGGAAAACACGCAATGATCAACATCAAGTGAGTTATTGGCTCCGCATGCCCTTTTTAACAGAACCTCTCATGCAGTTTTGTTGAACTATCCCTTTAATCAAAAGCTTCCTGTGAACTTTCCTTGGATTTTCCAAGGAAAGAAAACAACAAGACCCGTAAAGTGCCACGAGTTTTTGTTCCGTTACACAGCATTCTAATAAAAAAAAAAAAAAAAAAAACACACACACCACCCAGTCACCTCTTTGCAGAGTTGCCCCCAGGGGGGCAACAGGCCTGGCCTGTGTGAACATCAAAGGAGTCAAGGTAAAACGGCATGTTTACAGGTGGGAGGAAATTGGAAGTTTCCTTACCCCTGCTTGCTTTGAATAGAAGAAGAAGCCTTTCATATGTCTGTGGAGATCAAGCGGCTATACTTTCGAAAAGTGTCATCCCCGCATATCTTGTCACATGTTCCTGTCTTTTTCACGTGCGCAAACAAGCACATGAGCTGTGGGCGCATGGGCAGAAAAAAAAAAATCAGCAACATTATCCGATGTGTGTCTCCTGGTTTCTTTGTGTTCTGCGTGCGGATAATTGCACTTTGATGGTACACCTGCTCCTATTTTGAAGCGCCTTGGCTGAAAAAGGAAAAAGGAGGTACCTGGAAATGTCTCCTCCTGGCAGCACATTACCTACTGAGGTGAATAAACAGAACTGGCAAGTTGCTGTATGGGAGCCATATTGAGAACCTTGCTGCAAAAGCACCAGCAGGGAAGGATGCTGAGTTTTTGAGGGATTAGTGAAATTCTAACACTTTTTTTTTTTTTTTTTTTTCCACGCTCTCTCTTTCTCTGTCGTCTTTTTTTGGTGGGGGGAATCCACAACAATGAGCGCACCTCGGTCGAGCTTGAGTATGTCATTTACTCTGCACCTCTCCACTTTGTGTTTCTCTGTGTGCTTGAGAGGACCAGTCGAGCCGAGCGTTCTGCATGAAAGGGAGAGCGTTTAGCTTTTGAGGCTATTTGTGCTTCTGACTCTGTGGTGTTTGTGTCCGATGGGAGGCGCCTGCGCCAGCCTCCTTAAAGGAGCGAGGAGGAGGAGGAGGAGGAGGAGGAGGAGGAGGAGGTGGTGGTGGGGTTTGTTTGTTTCTCCGCCGTGCCAGGAGAAGTGACAGCCATTCCGGCTCTTTCACTCAAACACATTCATCTGTGTGAGAAAGAAAAAGGCGGCCGCTGAACCTCAGATGAAAGGCCATGGGAGCTGCGCTGCACAGGAAGGCGGACTGTACACGGACTTCAGTGCGAGCACAACACGAGCAGCAGCGTCACAGAGACAGACAGACAGACAGACAGACAGACAGACAGACAGATGGAAGCAGAAAAAAAGGGGGAAAAAAAGAGGACAGTAATTTCAGAAAAAAAAATTGTCCTCAGAATTTTCTCGAATCACAATAAAATTGTATCTAAAAAAAAAAGATACTTTCATTTACTTTTTAGATAAAGGCAATGGGAAGAAAAAAATAAATAAACGAAGACAGGAAATATGTGACAAAGTAGTGCAACTTGCACTACTTTGCACAGTTTCAAGAAACTGCGCGTTTCCACCTCGTGCAATGTTTGCATGTTGTTGTGCAGAGCAGTTCCACTGCACTCTGCTCTCCTCCTGCCATGACTCATCCAGAATGAGAGGGCGCTGATTTAAACGCGTGCACGCAAACTTGTTACTTTTTATTACGTTTTCCTCATTTCTCTATGATATTTTTTGTTAGATTTTGTTGTATTTTTTTTATTATTATTATTATCATCTTCTTTGTAAATTACATGTGGGGGGGGTTGGTCTTGTTTCTGTATTTATGCGCCTGACTGTCCTAATAAAGCTGATCTGAATGAGGAGCACACAAACAAGCTCTGAGCTTCAATTGCAAAATAAAATCAGGAATTGAAATAAAAGCTATGTGCATCATATTTATAATACTATGACAGGATTTAAAAAACAAAACAAAACAAAACAAAACAAAAAAAAAAAAACATCTGAATGAGTGAATAACTCACCAAGATTTTTTTGCCTATGAAATGTATCTTGTGTCATTTTATCTTTTGGCGGGTTATTTTGAGGAAAATCAGGTGACGACGGCTCTGCGTAAATATTCCCCTCCACACGTGTTCATTCAGGCACACTCGAATTCAATTAAAGGATGTGGCGTTTGTTTTAAAAGTTTTCTTTGAAAACATGCACACCTACGACTTTTTTTTTTCTTTTTCCCCTCTGCAATGCCTCTGTTGTTCCTTGCTGGGAGAGACGAGGGAGGGATTTGGGAAGTCTGGCATTGTGAAAATTAATTTGGCTGAGGAGACAAGAATGTGTAAGGGCCGCCCCCACAGGTAAGCAAATGTATGTGTGTGTGTGTGTGTGTATATTAAAAAGAAGAAAAAAAAAAGACATATTTATATATAGATGGTTTGAGCTTGGGCTTTTTTTTGGGGGGGGGGGAGACAAAGCAACATAACAGAAATTAGGTTTGGGGCTTGGGATTTGAGCAAGAATGCGTTTTTCACAAATGGCTAAATCTCTAAATTTCGTTCAAATTACCTTTCCAAGTCCCTGTTTTTGGTTTCAAATGGCCAGCGCAGTCCGTGCTTCGTTCTGAAGGTTTATTTCAACAACCCCAACATCTTGTAATCCCGCAGTTGAACTTGTATTTTGTTTTCACAAGACAAAAAGTCAATTTGAGACTTTCCACGCCTCAAACTGACACCCTGTCCCTTACTCTGAACCTTTGGAGTCAACGCATGGACGTGTTGCATGCTTAAAAAGGCAAAATGTTCATTTCTAATGAAACAAGTGCAATGATTGGGGGGGGGGTTCAGTTATAAACCCATAACTGAAAACGAGACATTATGACAAGTTTTAACACTTTGAAGCTATAAAATCATCTGATTGACCTGGGCGCATAAAAACGAATGAATTCATATATATATATATATATATATATATATATATATATATATATATATATATATATATATATATATATATATATATATATACACAAAAGTATCTCATTCAAGAAATTGGTATGTGTACCGACCCTGCCTCTGTCAAGATGATCATCAATGTGTTCCTGTGATTCTCGGGTCTGACAGCCCAGCGTCTCCTGCTTCCCCTCCGTCACCCACATTAGGCAGGCCCAACACTCATCGCCTCTGACGTATGATAGGTGCGCACGCAGTGGCATATGTGGCAGTGATTAAATTGCGTTTCATCGTTCTTCCCCGCTGGTCTCGCTGAACGCATCTGTTATGTTTTGACATGAATCATAAAAATTGCAAACCATCAGCGTGATCCTTTTTTGTTTATTTGTTTGTTTGTATACAATTGCGCGCAGTTTCAAACCGTTTAAGCTTCTGAGTTTAATTAAATGAATATTTCGCTCATATAACGAGAAGAAAAATGTTAAGAAACTTTTCAAACTTTTTTTTTTTCATTTCTATTTTTGTTTAATTGTATTTATTTAGTTGTGCAATCTTAAAACTAAACAAACCAAAAAAAAATAATAAATAACAAAATAACTTTTGATGTATCAATTTATGAATTTGTGTTCACTAATTAAGCCCGACCGGAAGTCTCAAAATGACCTCACATGATCTCTGGAATCTTAACTTTGAACTGAGGCCTGAGTATCGCAGCTGGCCCAGTGAGGCGGTGGTTGCTTCCGTATTTACAGTATGGCATCCTTACAGTACAAACAACCGCGTACAAAGAGCAGTGAGAAGTATAAGGAAACAGAAAACAAAAAAAAAGGCGCTTCCTTTCTCTGCGGATCAATATCAGCGCAGCAGGAGCCGAACAGGAACCGACATCGACGCACTGTTGTGGAGCTGACCTTTCCCACTCTCCACGGGTCATACCTTCGCTCAGCCGAGGAGGTCAGCGGGCCCGCAACTAAAGGAGGCGATTTCAAGCTCCAATATTTCATACAGGCGAAATATTGTTTTGTGTGCAAAAGCATTTCACATACTATCATAACATAACATATATGAAATGTTATGAAAAATGAAATATATGAAATGGTTTTGCACACAAAACAATATTTCATACGTGCGCCTCTTGCGAAAAATGGTTTAACAAAACCATTTTTAAGTTTCACGTTTTCTGCTTTGACTTTGTTTTTAAAAGTCAAAGCAGAAAATTTGAAGAAAAACAGTAAAACAGAAGGAAAATAGAGGGAGGTAAGGAGGGGGAGAGGGGGTGGCTCTCTTCCCAATTTAGATTGGAAAATAAATATATAGGCTATAAAAAAAAAAAATGCACGTGCTACGGCATTTTTAGTTAGTGGCTTCTGACACATTTTCGTTGAGATCAGAGCATCGTCCCTGGAGATACCACCAACCCGTTTTTATTTACTATACATGCGCTCCGTGAGCCAAGTAATGTGAGCAGCTTGTACAACAAGAGACAGCGTCGCCTGCAGTCAAGCATCTCCGCGAGGCAGAGTGCCACTTGCTGCTGCTGCTGCTGCTGCTGCTGTCTGCGCTGCAGAGAACCGGCCCGCAACGGATAACAAGTTCCCCCCCCAAATCTGCGTACTCAACAACAATGCAAACCACTTATTCCGACAGAAGCGTGCGAAAAACATCAAACAAAGCGGCGTTAAACGCGACAAAAGGTTATTTCCATCCTCCTCCTATTTATAGTCTTAATTTCGGCCTACTTGGACCACTTTGTAAAGGGTAATCTCTTCGAATAATAAAAAAAAGAACGTGTTGCTTTGCAATTATGCTGAATCACAGCAGCTAAAACACACACACAAACACAGACACGCACACACCTCAGAGGAAAAATAAATAAATAAAAAAAAAGCCCCGAAGCAGAATAAACAACATGAAGTTTGGAAAAAAAAAATATATATATATATATATGTTAAACCAACAGGTTTAATTCACTTCGAGGACTTAAATCGCGACCACAGCAGATGCAGTTCCACGGGGAACCCTGCAAACATGCAATCCATAAGCAGCAGCAGAGAATCTGATTCAGCCAAACGCAGTTCAGGTTCATTTAACTCCAGTCCAACCATCCAGCCTCCATTCAGATGCAACTATGCACAGTACATTTTGATCCTACTTATTAGCGCAGCACAATCAAAGTCAGCTGGTTCGAGGACAATCTGCCACACAGGCCAAAAAAACAAAACACACACACACACACACACACACACACACACACACACACACACACACACACACACACACACACACACACACACAAACGACTGAGCTCAGTCAAGTTCAAGTTCAAGTCCATGACTGGTTCCCATCAAAAATCCCCAGGCACTCTGATGTGGAGATTTTATTTATAAGAAGCTGAGAGTTTAAATCAAGCCACCAGCTGAAACTTTACAGACTTGGTCACACATGCAAACTAACCAGCATCCACAAGTGTCTACTGACTGCTCCCAGGTTGGTTTCATTTAAAATGATTGAAAATGATACGTTTTCTCTCTCTCTCTCTCTAAGTTGGATTTGAAAGAGCATGCACCGCAGGAAGCATGCACGTTGCTTATGGATCCTGTCAGCATCCATCGTGATGCAAACCTGAATATTATAATTGAAACCTCGGGCGTTTCTGGAAGGCCCCGATCCATTCTAAAGGTAAGATGCCAAACAGCATGCAGCTCAAGCACCAAACACCAGCAGCCATTAACAAAAGCAAAACGAAACAAACAAAGATGACAGAAGGATTATTAAGCACTTGCAACACCTTTTTATTATATTTGTAAGCAGTAAAATTCTTATCACAATTAAAGGAAGGAAACACCTCTTAGAACTTTGAACAAAAAAAAAAAAATTAGCACAGAACGAAACAACTGCCCGTGTTTGTAGCTCGTCATTGTACATATTTATAGGTAAAGAAACATTCTTTTTATAAATACTGTTTCATCTGTAGCAAGTAAATACCATAATTTAATTACAAATGGATAAATATGGCAGCTGATATTTACAACAAAAGAAAGGAAAGGGTGTGTGGGTAGAGAACAAAAAAAAGAAACAAACAAAACAAACAAACAAAAAAAATTATTGAAAAAAACGACACAACGTTTATTTGACCTCACAATCTTTCCAGATAGTGTTTTCTCTTTTTTTTTTTTTCTCTTCATCTTCTTCTTCTTCTTCACAAATCGAACTTGCAAAGCACAAAACATCACAAGTTAAGCCCCAGCAAACTAAAATATACATTCACGATCATGATTATTGTGGTCTGTTGGAGTTAGACGGTTAACTTTGGCACGCTCTCCAGTTTATAGATGTTTTAGTATAGTACAATCAGTTTGCCTCAGGATCACAATATTCAACAGTATTGTACAGATTTTAATGGTAATATGTGCACTAAGATTCCAGTTAGAGAAACAGCTACCTGAAGGAACATCTACACACCAAAAGACTTGACAAAACTACCACAACCGAATGGGAACGTGGATTATTTATTTTTTTTATTTATTTATTTTTTTTCATTTTCTCATTTTAAGTTCCTATTTACAGTATGAAACACACCCTCTAAGGTTTAGTTATTATACACATTTCCCTCTGTTGGTCATCATCATCATCCTGCCTGGTGGACAATAACATACAAAATAAATGTTTGTTTTTTTTGTGTGTGTGTGTCTCCAAATAAAAAGTATATCCTGCGGAATGCCCCAGTGCTGTGAAGTGTGTGTGGCTTCGTTGTTTTTTTGTGTTTTTTTTTTTTCTCGAGCTCAGTCCTACACATACCATTCACTGAAATTGGAGGACAGGCCACTGTGGCTGGTGGTGTTGTGCACAGCTGAGGCTGGGGACAGGGTGGTGTTGCTTTGCGTCTCGGTGGTGGGGGACACCAGGCCCGGAGGTGTGGACGATTCGTAACCGGAGCTTGCGGCTGGCGATGAATCTGACGCAGGTGGAGTGGACTCGTGGACCTGGACGGTGAGAGAATAAGAAGAATCAAGCATTTGAAGATAATACAAGAAGAGGGGGGTGAGAAAAAAAAAAACAGAAAAGAGAGGCAGATGTTGGTATTTGCAAACAGCTGACAAAAGTCTCAGTTATTACGATGCAAAATCTGAGACACAACCAGAGATTTGGCATCATAGTACACACACACACACACACACACACACACACACACACACACCCCCCCCCACACACACACACACACACTGTTCCATAAGCCAGATATATTTACCTTCATGTGTTTTCGCAGTGAGCTGGGGTGTGTGTAGGACTTGTCGCACATTTTGCACAGATATGGCTTGTCCGACGTGTGGACGTGCATGTGTTTCTTTCGGTCACTGCTGTTCGCGAATCTTCTGTCACATCCCTCGAACTCGCACTGGAAAGGTTTCTCTCCTGCAGAACAACAACAACAACCAGATACAGTCAGATGTCTTTTTCTTTCTTTCTTTTTTTTTCATGAAATCGCCTCAGGTGTTGCGTTGATGTAGGTAAAACAACAAGATTTGTGCGTAAATCCCCCCCCCCCCCTCTCTCTCTCTCTTTCTCTCTCTCTCTGTCTTCCTTGCAGTTGTGTTTAAACTTTAGGCAGCTGATTTTAAAACGAGTGTGGATAAAGGGGGAGGAAGAAGAGAAGGAGGAGGAGGAGGAGGGGGTGAGTTGGAAGACTTATTTGGCCTAAATAATGCGCATAGTGATTTAGGAAAGGGGGTGGTGGGGGGGGATTGGGGGATGGGAAGGCCGTTGTCGATGGGGCCTTTACACTGGAGGCATACCATTTGGTGCGAAGACAATAAAAATCTTATTAGCACGTGATCAATTTCACGTACCCACCCTCCCCCTTCCAAGAAAATGCGTTCAAATGCGGTATAAAGAAAAAAAAAAGAAAGAAAAAAAAAGTGGCTGATAATGGCCCAGTCTGGCACCTCAGCTCATATCAGAAGGGGCGCAAACAAAAGGCTGTTTCCCCCCGCTGCTGCTGCTGCTGCTGTTGCTGCTGCTGCCATCCGGCAACAACGAGACGCACGAGTCGAGATCGAAATATTTAATTAATAAAGCCCAGATAAAACGCGACGGCGGGAGGAGCGCAGCGGAGGAGATAAGCGCTATTAAAGCGCGTTCGTCAACGAGCTGATGCGATTTGCTTCACCACAGCCGGGGCTGCTCGGCCGCGCACGCAAAGCGCTCCCGCTGCTCTCACTGACCCATTTCTGCTGGACGTGAAATAAAAAAGGAAAGAAGAAAAAAAAAAAAAAAGTAAACAGCACCAGTTCGGAGGCACTCGGTGCGACTGCGAAGAGGGAATAGTTATACAGGAGTCCCAGTGAGAGCGCGCTCAGAGGATGAACGTGAATGATAGGCTCTTCGGTTCTAAATCGACTTTGTCACTGCGACTGCGATCCACTTTAGTAGCCTGAAATACTCGCTCTTAATCAGATTCTATCGTGAGTTTGGGAGAGCAACACGCGGTTATATGGCACGAAAAAAAATAACAGCACATGCAGGCAGATAGCAATTACACAAATCCTAATTGTTTAAATCAATTTACAGGTAATTCCCGGAGGTACTATTTTTAAATCTAAGATCACCCCCCCCCTCCCGCCCCCGCCACAACCCCCCACACCCTCCCCAAGCCGTGGTTAAAATTAGGGGCCTACCTGTGTGCGTTCTCTTGTGGATCTTCAAGTTTTCCGAGCGGGCGAAGACCTTGCCGCAGCCGGGGAAGGGGCACGGGAAGGGCTTCTCCCCCGTGTGCACGCGAATGTGGTTCACCAGTTTGTATTTCGCCTTGAACGGCTTGCTCTCCCGGGAGCAGTCCTCCCAAAAGCAGATGTGGTTGGTCTGCTCCGGCCCGCCGACGTGCTCCACGGAGACGTGCGTGACCAGCTCGTGCATGGTGCTGAAAGTTTTGTTGCAGCACTTCTTGGGGTTGCTCAGCTGCTCCGGGTCGATCCACTTGCAGATGAGCTCCTGCTTGATGCACTGCTGCCGCATGTAGCGGAAAAAGGCACCCGGGTGATGGTGGTGGTGGGCTGCCATGTTCATGCCCATGTTCATATTCATGGAGCCGTACTGGTTGTGGAGCTGCGCGGCCGAGTACGGGTCGGTCCTCGGGCTGGAGACCTGGTGGTACTGCTCGGAGCGCCCGAAAACTTCGCCCGGCAGTCCGAGCCTCATCTGGCCGTTCAGGACGTTCGGGGAGCCGTGGGAGCCGTGCTGGTCGTGGATCCCGGGGAAGAGGATGTGGCTCTGAGTGTCCGTGTGGGAGTGATGGAGGGACCCCGCCGTGGGGCCAAAAATAGCGTGCTGGCCGCTCGCCGGAGAGGATTCTCCGAAGCCGCGGCTGCGAAAGAGAAAGTCCCTGGTGGAGTTGAAAGGGGAGCTCGCGTACGACGTGACATGGGCGGCGTGGGCCCCCAGAGCCGCCGCGGGGTAGCCCGGCGCCTGGGTGGTGAAGGCAGAGCTCTGTCCCGGGGAGAGATCGTGGTTCAGCTTGAACGCACCCATGTGTGCGGAGTCTACGAAGCTGTTCTGCGCCAAACTCAAGTCTCTGTCCTGCATCTCGCTCGCAGAGTGATGCCTGGCGAACGTACCCACTCCCAGTCCGGGGAACTGGTGGCCAGCATCAAGTAACATGTTTTATTATTATTACTATTTATTTGTTGTTGTTTTTTTTTTTCTTTCTTTTTTTTTTTTTAACGAAACCAGCGTAGATGTCTTCTTTTTTATTTATTACAGTAAGAAGAAAGATGAAGAACAAGATCAAATGTTGACACGCAACGATGTAACTTCCAGCTTTGGAAACACCATATCAGGCGTGAGTCAAAAGCGCTTCTCCGGGCATAACTAAAAGATTTCAATTTAACTATCGAGGGGAGGGAAAAAAAAAATCTAATTTACATGGGATCGAAAAATCCAAACGAAAGCGAATGATTCCCTTGTGTCCTCTCCTCCAGGCTGTGCTTTAGTGAAACTAAGAAGAAGAAGAAGAAAAAAACACTGTTCGATCGAAACAATTATCTTATTAGAGGTCTTCTGCGCACGCCGAGCGAGAGTGCTTGGAGCATCTCAAGAATGAAAAAAAGAAAAGAACAGAAAAGAAAAAAAAACAACAACCACATTCACCGCGGTCCAGTTTGGGCTCGGATTTATGTCTCTGGCTCGGAATGAGCGCTTTATCGGCGGAGGGTCCCTGTTTCTCCGTGGACTGGCTCTACCTCCTCTTCCGCCCCCTTTAACTGGAGCCAGTTCTCTCCTTCCGCGGAGTCTCATTGGCCACCGCGCCTCATCAATCCCAGGTGCCCCTCCAATGGCAGGTAGAGCTCTGGCGACTTAATAGCGCAACGCCATTTTTCCAAGCAAACGATTACCGCCTACTTTTTAGGGTTGAAGATTTTCTCTCCCCCCCCGAAACACCCATGTTTCTTTTGAGCAGGTTTAGAGGATAACGACCAGGGAGAAGAGAGCGCGTTTTTTTTTTTGTCTTGTTATTGTTGATATTTTCAGGTTACACTGGTCATGGCAGTGGATGATAAACAATTTGTTAGATAGGAAAACAGTGATTTACTTGTTTAATCCTGACAAAATATGGCGCAGCAGCTCTGCCTATTTCTAAATGTATTCAAAGTTTAGCAAGGCACATGTCACACAACATAGATAGATAGATAGATAGATAGATAGATAGATAGATAGATAGATAGATAGATAGATAGATAGATAGATAGATAGATAGATAGATAGATAGATAGATAGATAGATAGATAGATAGATAGATAGATAGATAGATAGATAGATAGATAGATAGATAGATAGATTTTGATTTTATTGGGATTTCAATCCAACACAGACCAGCCCATAGTAAAGTTAGAGGTAATACTCCTTTAAATCTTAAAAGCATCAGCTATCTGATGAGACCAAAGTTGAAAGTTGAACTTTGTGGTCTAAATGCGAGAAACAAAACTTTTCTAACACAAATTTCCATGGCAACACATAGTCACATAAACGTTTGCAGACGGATTCACAACCCCACCAGCCCCACTCAAAGGACCTGCATGCGTCTATATTCAGATGACACCAAATTTGAACTTTGACCCTTAACGCACAACCGCCACCATCACGGGGAAACATGATGGTGGCGGCATCGTAATGCTGAGGGGACGCCGCTGCAGACAGACTCAGCTGACAAAGCGTAAATGCGTGGCTCCATGTGGATTTCGGTGGCTTGCCAAACGACCACAACTGGATATGTTGTGGTCCTCCAGTTTTCACCCAGCAAACCACCGGCGCTTGTTGCTGGCAGCTTTAATGTTAATGGCTCTGCACAGGGCTGCTTCTGCTGCTCCCTCTGCGGTTCCCGGCAGCCACCACACCAAATGAAGTTGCATGTTCACAGTGGTGAACAGCAAACGGATCAAAGTGAGTCCTCGGCGGTCTGTAAATCTGAGGCTGTTTCTGGATGAAACGTGTCGCATGTATGTTGTTTTGGTTTCATCCGAGAATCTGGCTGAAAAATGCGTTCAGGCAATTGTTTTCTTCTTCTCCTCCTTAAGCCCGCATTGTGCTGGCAACTTTCCACTCAGTCTGAGCCGAAACGGTTAACACACACGCCATACATCACAGCTGCTCATTCGCTCCCCAAAGCCAAAAAGGAAGTTTACTTACATTTTCACCACATAAAAATCCACGCAGGCTCCCTTGTCCCGTTCACCACAGAGGAGCCCTCTGTCAGTCTCCACTCTACGGACTCCGGGCGACAAATAACGGTGAAAGCCTAGGGAAAGTTTTTTTTTTTTCCTTCTTTAAAATTGTGTGTCTCCTGGCTCGAAGTTAACGGGGGGAGGCTGGGCCGCTGTGTGTGCGCCATTCTCCCAAGTCTATTTCAACCCGCACCACAGGAAACGCAGGAGCTGATCCAAGTTCAAAGTCACGTCTGCCGACCCCTATAAGAAGTTCTTTATTTTTGTGGGAAAACCAGGGAGCATTCCCCAGATAGAGAGAAAGGCATAAAGAAAATTAAAAAAAGAAAAAAAAAAAGAAGAAAAAGGAAAAAAAAATCAATAGAGGAAGGTTGCAGCTCTCTTCTAGCTGAAGGAAAAGAAAGAAGAAGAAGAAAAAAAAAAAAGAGGGTCTGGCCCATTTCAAAATCCCCCCAAAGAGCAGTATTTCAACAGGTTATTAGAGGCACTATATTACACATTGAGAGCCGTTCTGCAGATGTAGTGCCATAAATCACTGGAAATGTGAGTCAAAATGGGAAGTGAGAGCTCACGGAACGCAGTGACAGCCTCAGCACTGCGTGCGGGGAAACGCCATCAATAAAACCTGCAATCTTGATCACATAAGGGGCGCTCCGGCTGCGTTATTATAAGGAACGTTCCTCCTCTCTGTTGGCCCGACAGCGTCAATATGTTGACACGTTGGAAGGTTACTTGTGTGGCTTCGCCGACCTTGCGTTTCATGGATGTTTGACCTCTGACCCGTTAAGACCACATATGCCGCCCCCTTGACTCCTTTTGGTAAAATAACCCAGTTTATGACAAAGCGTCTTTGTTTTAGAGGGAAAGAGAGGGTCTCTGATGCCCCCACACCCACCCCCAGTCCTTATTCTTCTCCCTGAGTCCGAGACATCGTCAGCTTTTAGGTGATGAAGGAACTATAAGTCAACAGTTATTACCTCAAAAAGCAAACATTCGTGCCTTCATTTCTGCTCGAAAAAAAAAAAAACAAACAACAAAACAATAAAAAATAAATTCCACCCCAGCGTGCAGTCATGCCTAAACCTAAACTTGTGTGCGTAAATCACCCGGCAAGTCCAGTGACACATTTTTATTACCAAAATCAGATTTTCTTTTCTTTTTTTATTTTATTTATTTATTTTTTTTAAGTGTGTTTATGGATCACGTCCACATTTATTGGGGCTTGGGAAGCAAAGCTTCATAAACAATGCTCCAGCTGCCCCTGTGTGTTTTATGGGCTCCCATGAAGTAAAGCGCTTTTTTGGAGCTGATAGAATTTATTTATTTATTTTTACTACATAACAGTTTGCAAAAAGGTATAATAATTTTTTTGCTTGTGTTTTTTTTTTTAAACTATGAAATTCTAGGATAAAATACCAAATTAAAACAAAGTCACTCTTGAGTTAAATGACCGTTTTTATTTATTTATTTATTTATTTATTTATTTATTTATTTATTTATTTATTTATTTATTTCTAAATATCCACATAAATATATATTTATATGTACTAATACTAATAACAAAATTCATTAATCATTTTTAGCCTGTGGTGCCCTTTTAATAAGTTTCCATTGAGTCAAATATTTATTTATTTTTTTTATAGAAAATGATGAATTTGACGTCACCTCCTGACTGGGTGGGGAAAAACAAAAAAAAAAAAACAACAATAACGAACACTTTTTGGGGCATTTTGCAGACTGTCAGCTGCAACACAGGGGTCAACAGTTTTTAGGTGTGTTTTTAGTTTTAGCTCAGAAAGCAGCAGAAATAACACATCTGTGATAGGTAAATATTATAATTATTATTATTATCAGGGACGTGCAGCGTCAAAGTACGAGTTGGAGTTGAAGGAGTAAATAAAAATATTTCAGAAAAAAACTTTTACAAAAGGTGCACAGTGTTAAATGTGACGAGATTCTTTTTTCTGTTTTTTTTTCCAGAGGAAATGGAAATTGATATATATATATATATCTATATATATATATACACAATTTTATAGTAGCGTCGCTGTGGTCTTGCTTACTTCCGCGTGGTTAAAGGCTGATTGAGTAACCCCAGATTCACACCTGATTACATTTGAAGAGCAGAAACTGGGATATTGAGGATATTAATAACATCCGGTTAAGAACAACAAAACCTCCAGTGTGAATGTTGTTTCTTCTTTTAAAAATAATTGTAATTTTATTTTCTACTGAATTATATGTAACTTTGTCTTCTATTTTTGTCCCTGTGCACCTATTTATTTATTTACTCATTTATTTACTTATCAGTGCCATTTTATACTTTAGTTTGGCGTGTGATGTTTAAATCTTTTTGTTGTTGTTGTATTTTCCCACTCGTGCGCTATGGTCATGTTCTAGGTTTTTTTTTTTTTTTTTTTTGGCATATCTTGTTAACCAAAATTTCTGAATATTAAATAGATTTTCTTTTTCGAAAAAAAGAAAGAAAGAAAAAAAAGCACCCCTGGTGTGTGTGCGTATTTTCCTCACTCTCCTCTACAGTCAAGTTGTCATCTTATCATCTTATAAAAAAAAAAAAACATGCATCTGGTTTATTTATTTATTATTTATTTATTTGGCAGAATAATAGTGAGGCATTTGGAAACACCAGCTCTCGGGGTGAACTGGAATGCACTTGTCGCGTAAACTGATAATTCGGTCATCCACACACGCACCAGAATCAGTAAACACACACACACACACACACGCACACGCACAGGCGCACGCACGCGCACACACATAGAGGAAGGGAGAGAGAGAGAGAGAGAGAGAGAGAGAGAGAGAGAGACAGAGAGAGAGAGAGAGAGACGCACAAACCAGATCCGCTCGGTAACTTTGTGAGTACAACTTTTTGGAGTCAACAGCGATAAAGAGAGTGAGGGGGCGGAACCCTGCTGAGCCCCTGCGCTGAACGACAGCCAATCGCTTCGTTCTCCTAACTGCCAGTCACCGAAATCCGTCCAATACCCGCAGTGCCATTTCTAAACTGTATTCCCCACTGTGTCCTCCAACTGTTGTATGTTCTGCCAATCGCTTGAGGACAGAGTGGGGAAAGGAGCAAGCAGAGTTAGAAGCCGGACAAAAGAACTTATAGAACCCTTATGTACATATTTTCCTCATGTTTTAGAGCGCAAAAGCAGCTGCGGTGAGCGCGGATGGACTTGTGTGTGTAAGTTATGGAACCCCCTTTAAGCAAGAGGAACCCGGCGATAAGATTAGCGGATTTGGCAGCAACTCAGCCCCTTCCTCATCAGAATATGACAGGCTTCCCGGGGCTAGGGGGGCATCACCCTCTCTCCCACCATGCCCACCTCCACCCTGGGGAGCTGGGCAACGACCCCGGAGTGGCACTCACTCCATTTGGACCCGAGCACATGGCACAGACAAATGCTCTCAAACTTAGCCCGTCTCAGCACATTCAGAGCCATCCCGAAGCCCAGACCGCGGCATCTTTCACTCCTGCTCAGACCACAGTGGGTTTCCCCGTGGCTCACCCCCACTCAGGCTACTCAAGCAGCAGGGACTTCATCCTCAGGAGAGAACTCTCAGCCTCTGCTATGCATGCACTTGGCGACCAGCATAGTTCCGCCTCCTCCCCTCATCACCATGGCATGTTCATCTCGCCAACAGGTGCTTACGGGCACGCGGAAAGTGGGGCCCATTCACTTTTCACTGGACTCCACGAGCAGGCGTCCCCGGGCGCCCACCACCACCATGCCCTCAACGGACAGATGCGCCTGGGTCTACCGGGGGACATCTACGGCAGGCCGGAGCACTTCGGGCACAGGCCGGAGCACTATGGCGCGTCCTCCCTGCACAGCTACAACTCCATGAACCTCAACGTCAACATCGCCGCCGCCGCAGCCGCTCCTCACGGAGCCGCGGGGGCGTTTCTGAGATACATGCGGCAGCCCATCAAGCAGGAGCTCATCTGCAAGTGGATCGACCAGGAGCAGAGCCAGAAGAAGCCCTGCTCGAAGACCTACAGCACCATGCACGAGCTGGTCAACCACGTCACGGTGGAGCACGTCGGCGGACCCGAGCAGAGCACGCACGTCTGCTTCTGGGAGGAATGTCCGCGGGAGGGGAAGGCTTTCAAGGCGAAGTACAAACTGATCAACCACATCCGAGTTCACACCGGGGAGAAGCCGTTCCCTTGTCCTTTCCCGGGATGCGGGAAAGTGTTCGCCAGGTCGGAAAACCTCAAGATCCACAAGAGAACGCACACAGGTCTGTAAAGCATGCTTTTTCTGCGTCCAAAACTTCGAGAGAAAAAAAAAAAATATGATCGCTGAACATTTGCAGTGTTTGTTCACCTCGTGCGTAATTGCGCACAGATGGAAGTAAAACATTTAACGCAAGAAAAAAAAAAGTAATTGAGAAGTAAACATTAATTACGCCTCTTCTTTAATATTAACTTTTTTTTCTTCCCCCCCGGCTCACTGGTCCAGGCGCCCGGAGGAGGCGTGAAAGGATTAGCGCATATGATTTGTAAAACGTGCTTACGTACATAGTACTGCACGCGTAAATGTAATTGTCCTCGGGCGTAGGACGCTTTACGCCATGGCAGTTCAGATAGACGAGGATCCAAATAGAGTGCATGCAACTGAATGCAAAGCAGTTCATATGACTGAGTTGACCAGATAAGATAATCTTGGATGAGAATTGGACAGTTTCTCTTTCAAACGTGCCTTATATGGCGTTGGTTATGAACAGTTTCTCTGTACAGAGGTCACATATATATATGAGGTGATCAGGATGTGATACCCATTTTAAAAACAGCAGGGTAGATATTATGGTAAACATCGCGAGAATAGTGTGTTCTACCTGTGAACAATATGTGTTTGGATCTGCAGTCAGATAAAAAAAAAACGACTGCAAAAGCTGTTCATCGTTGCCTATACATTTTTAAGATTCCTTCTCTCAGTGCCATTTCTATGCTGATCCTCCAGGTTTTGTTGTTATTATTTCCTGCTGCTGTTGTTTGTGTTGTGAGATAATTGTCTATCATCTGTACTGTCCAAGTACAGGAATGCTTGGACGTTATTATTATTTTTCTCTTTTCTTTTTAGTTACAGTATTTTTTTTTTCAGATTAACTTTCCACTATAAGTGACTCCCAATTTCTTTAATAGTAGTTTAGTAACATTTCTGTCTTTCTCCCTCTCTTTCCTATTTTTACTAAATAACTTCCTTGTACAAATTTGTCTTTTTTTTTCAGATGGATTTTTCTTTTCTTTTTTTTTTTCCTCGAGTTAATTTTAATTTTTTTCTTTAGATTAACTTTCAACTAGTGATGTTTATATATGAATTTATGAGAGATTAAAATACCCTTCCTGAGGGGCATTTTCTATCATTATCTTTATTTTTTTTTTTTTTTACTTTTGCTGAAGATGATGTTACTGTTTCACAATGTCAACAGTGTTATGATTTTAAATACATTTTATTGACACGAGCCAACGCTTTCTGGACATAATCAGGTGAAACCTGATGCTTATCAAAAAACATAAAAGTCCAGCTTTAAATAGTTTTAAACTGCACACATAAGAACTCGTGCCTCGGGGGGCGGGTTTGGTGGGGGGGGGGAGAAAATGCTGTGCGACATTACACAAGCGTCTCCTGGTGGTCTCCCGAGTGCCTTCCCCCCCTCCACCCACCCTTCCTCCAGCCACATGCAAACATGGAAAACCAGAAGGCCTGGAGGCAATGTTACACGTGTTCAGCAGAGGAATGAAGCTTATATGTTGGGATAAGTGGGTGTGAAGCAGCGGATGGGTATTCAGTGGCGGAAAGAGCAGTTTATCTTTCAGATTTAAACGCCGGCAAGTTGCGCTGCTGCAGCTCCGGCGTTCGTGTTCTGGGGTTTTTGTTCTTGGCAGCTTTCAGACCCACATGATGACTGTTGTGCGTTTCTCGTTTGTGTCCAAAGGAGAAAAACCCTTCAAGTGCGAGTTTGACGGCTGCGATAGAAAGTTCGCCAACAGCAGCGACCGCAAGAAGCACTCTCACGTCCACACGAGCGACAAGCCCTACTACTGCAAGGTGCGGGGCTGCGACAAGTCCTACACGCACCCGAGCTCCCTGCGGAAGCACATGAAGGTGCACTGCAAGTCCCCGCCGCCGCCCCCCTCCTCCGCCAACGTCGCCTACATCTCCTCCACGAACACGCTGGTGGCCGAGCACAATCTCTCGCCGGGCTCCGAGGCGCACCGGAGCCGCTCGGCGAACCTCTCCCCGCAGGTCACCAACCTGAACGAGTGGTACGTGTGCCAGGGGAGCGGGGGCCCCAACCACCTGCACACGCCGTCCAGCGACGTGCCGACGTCGGACTCGGAGGACGAGGACACTTTCAGAGGCTCGGACCCAAGGACGATGCTCTGATCGCCTGTTTACAAGCCGGACCAGACTATAATCAACTCGGCACATTGAGTTGAGCCCTTTTCTAAGTACTGGCCACCAGAACCGACAAAATGCAGCTCAACGTCTAGACTGTGGATGCAATGCAGGTTCGCCAGAAAGAGAGAGAGGATGACCCCCCTGACCTTATATATATATATATATATATATATATATATATATATATATATATATATATATATATATATATATATATATATATATATATATATATATATATATACACTACCAGCAATTTCGACCTTTAATCAGAAAATATATTTATTTTTTAAAAAAGTAAAATATTTAAAATGAATCTCAATTTGACTGATTTGACTTTATATTAAATAATTTACACACAGGTTTTTATAAAGTTTTGTATTTTGGACGTAAAATTGAATTTTTCAATTGGAAATATGTCACATTATGTCACACCAGGGGTTGAGGGGAGAGGGGGGTGGGGGGTGCACTGTCTGCTGCCTCATGAGTGACAACAAACAGATATTGACGAGAATACACAGGAAAAAAAAGAAAAAAAAGAAGAAAAAAAAAACAACAACAGCTTGGTTTTGGCAAAAAGCGATCAACCGAGTGTCTGAGCAGTGTCTTGTTTTTCACATTTTTTTTTTTTTTTTTTAAAGCGCTTTGGATGGAATTTTTTTGTAATATTTAAGAACTATTTAAGACTGTATTTTATGCAAAAAAGCAAAACAAAAGAAAAAAACACACACACACACACATACACACAGGCGTAACACTCGTTTATATAGAGTCCAGTTAAAAAAAAAAGTCCCCCGAGACCCTAAAAATGTCGACTCTGTGTGGATTTGTACATATGTAACTGTACCGATGCTTGTGAATGTTGTGTAGTTTTATTGACGGAGGGGTTCGTTTTGTACATTGTAATTTATTTGCTGGTGTCCGTGTTGTTAACTGGAATTACAGAAACACCAAAGAATAATATTAATAATAATATTAATAATAATAATGATAATATCAGTTTTGGTGATGTAAAGAGCCCTACTGATGTTCAAATCTTCTTTTTTTTTTTCACAAATTTATGTTGAACTTTTTTAAAGATCTGTGCTCTGTAAAAGATGAAATCATCTACCTGGATAGGCCGTGAAATGTGAAAAAACAAAAAAAAAAAAAAAAAAACAACTCCCTCCTCTCGCATGCCTTTTTGTAGTGAAGTGTCTTTCATATTGAGGTGCATGATGCCGGTGGACAGTAAGAAGAAGAAAAAAAAAAAAACAGAGAGAGAGGAAGACATGAATCAGTTACGACTGTGCAGACCCTTGATGTTTCAGATTTAATTTACAACACAAAACTCTTGGTATATTTAATAAAGACAGTCAGGACGAACACAGTAAGCAAGTGTGGAATGATTGCAACCGAAGCCAAAAAATACCTATAGTGGCTATTTTCAGGTTTATTAAGACGTTTAAGGAGGTTGTTCCCTGTTCTTTAATAGCCTTTTTAACTTTTATTAAGGGCCTACAAGCCATCAGTCTCAACAGCAATGGGGGAGAAGCTGAAGTAGCGCCCTTATTCTCTTCAACATATTCCCAGAACCAGGCCCAACAGGCCAAGGAGGGCTGATATAAACTAATCACTGAGCTAATGGGAAAACTTACAGCCCCCTAATGGCGCTTGTTCCTGAAAAGGCTGCGACGGCACAAAGCGGCTCAGGCATGAATCATTCATGGGAAAAATAAAAGATAAAAAGATATCTGACAATAAGCAAAGACTTGTATAGAGTGCATGAAGAAGGGGAAAGCGGGGATGGTAGGGGGGGGGGGTAAAAAGTAGGTTCCCCTCTTATTTCCTCCATTAAAAAAAAAAAAAACGCAGAATCTCACTTTCAAAGAGTTGCCCGTCCGTTCTATAGAATGAAAATTGACCGGCGTCGGTTTGTGCGAGCACTTCAAAGCTTCCGCAGCTTCTCAAGGGGGAAGGCCGCCCGCTTTGACAGTCTTGCACGCCGCGTTAGGATTTCTATGGCAATCGGGGGGGCAAGACACTCTCATTTGAATGTGTCCGGTTGCACTGTCACTAAATGGAGTCCAATCAAAGCACGGGTGGGTTGGGAAGGCGATGTCCCCCTCGCCACCTCTTCCTCCTCAAGTGCATGTTGTCACTGGCAGGTAGAGTAGGTGACACTGACATGTACAGAGTTACAACAACAAAAGAAATCTCCAAAGAAACTTTTATTCTTGTGATAAAATAGGGAAGGGGTGTAAAAGTAACTATTTCCTGTCGGAAATAAGACACACCTGACTCAGGTCAGCGTGGGGAATTTAATGAGAACTGGAAACTAGCTGCAATGCTCGTTTAGAGCACAAGATGAGATGCTCTTAGCTGGTGCAAAAGGATCTTTATTAAACACCGACCTCTGTGGGGTTTTTTCTTTGAACGTTACGATGAGTTTTCTAGACATGAAAAAGGGACAAAATACCACAATGTTTTACTTTTCTGGGCAGCCCAACCAATATGGTGGTGTGGTGTCATTAGGAGGGTGGGGGTCATTAGCAAATCCTTAGAGTTAGCTAACACAGTTCTTTTTTTTCTAAGAGTGACTGTAAGAGTGGAAAGGACGAACTTCTAAGAGTTGCATAAACGTGCATATTTCTTTATCTATCCATTACGAAAATATGATTTTGCCGTTTGTATTTTTTTAATTTTTCACCGTTAGAGCATGCTGCAAGTTTTCACTGTAACTTTTGACCCCGCTGCCTCCTTGCTGTACATGGCAAATCAAACATGGGGACATTAGCAGCAATTTCACAGCAATTTATGCCAAAATTAATTATCTCATTAAATGGAGTTTGAACTCGCACATTGTATCAGGATCACTACTTAGGTTACAAAAAAAAAAGAGAGAGAGAGAGAGAGAGAGACAGAGCACACAGCTCAAGTTGTGATCACTAACTTTTGCAGAGAGGAAAAAAAAAGGAATAAAACCTAAAAAAAAATGTAAAAAAATGAAATTCTGCCATAGCAACAAATTGGAGGATGGGACAAGTTCCACCGCGGGGTCAATTGTAACCCAGAACTTTTGACGAGGCGTGTAATTGTGTCAGTGGTGTGTCTTTCCAGTAATTCCGAGACATTCCGTAAAAACATCATTTGCACGTTTCCAGACAGTTCCCACTTCATGTCGCAGAGATGTGCAGTAGTGGCTGCCTCAGCGCAGTGAAAGCGATGCGCTTTCTTCTTAAAAACCGAGCTGCAGGATTGATCCGCCGGAAACTGTCGCGTTTTATGTTCATGCCATTAAAAACGTTTGCAGTTCTGAAAAAAAAAAAAAAACTAAACAAACATGTTATGTTGTGTGCTAGCTAATAATGACCACTGTGGGAAACGTTAGAACTCAGCGCCTCTAAAACTTTACAGTGTCTCATAAATTATTCCAGATATCATTGAAAGATGAATCGAAAAGCAAAAAGCTAATAATAAGTAAGAACCAAGTAAATTACTATATTAAGGGATAATTACCCAGAGTAAAAGTAAAAACCATGAGTAAAAGTTGCTGGAGTTGCAATGATTTTGTTTAAAATTGTGGATCATGTGGGTGCAATCGCACACTCACTACAGACGGATGAATAATATCAATTGACTTTAGATATGTTTTCAAATTATTCCCCCCATTTCATACTTAAGTTGCCATTTTGGCTCTTTCAGCTTTTCACTTCACACCTGACAAAGATAGGTCACAGAAAGCTCACAAATCTCACTTATTTTATTTAAATCAATATTGTCAATTGGAAAGCAAAGATTATACTATATTCCCATGTGGGTTAGGTTCTGATTCTTGTTTGCACGCATCGCACGTAGCCCGTTGCTGAAGTAAATTATTTTCATGAAATGACTTTGAGAGGAAGAAAAATCTACTTTAACTATCCTGTGTCAAAACAGGCACAAATGCAGTGAGTAGGAAATGTATGGTGCCATTTTGCGCCCTAAAAGGTCAGACTGGAAGCAAACAAAAATGCAACAGTACAAAAATCTTGAAGAGGAAAAATAGCCAACAATTGTACTACTACTACTACTACTACCGATCACCGTATTGATTAATATTTACAGGGGAGAGACAGGAAGCATTGGTGTCAATTAATAGTTTCTAAACATGGTTTCAGATAGTTGTCTGTTTGTACTTATACCAGAATCAATTTTCAACAGTAGGGAGGGCATGAAAAAAAATTATTGAGCTACACTTCCTGAAAAATGCATACATTTTTCAGTACAAACAACTGTGAATGTTTTTGAGACATTTTGTAACAAATAAATAAAAAAAAAACATAACCACCATTAATTCTTAGTGGGCCCCCCTTTCCAAAACTCTCTGTAGACGCCCCTGTAAATAGGTAAGACCCCCCCCACCCCCCCTCCAACCCCTGGCCCCCCAAAAAAGAAGAGAAGCTCCTGTTTGGAAACAGACGCTCCAAAATAAACATGATGGAAAATAAGCAGAGACACTCCGCGGCCGCATTTCTTTTTTTTTTTTTTTTTTTTTTTTTTAAAGGAGGGGGACTTAATAAAAAGGAGTGAAGCGGTCACCCTTCAGCGAGAAACGCTTTGAAGTAGAACTTATTATCTGAGGAATACTTTTTGGGTTGTCCTAACGACGCCGCTGAATGGGAAAGGCGCTGCTTTTGTCAGCGATTTGTTCTCCTTTAGTGGGATGTCCGTGGAAATCACTTACATGGGCCACCTTAACATATACTGCCTGCAAATCAGTAACTGGCAAGAGTCAGACATGCAGACGCCACTTTGGAGAGGACAAAGAGGGGGGAGGAGGTGGGAGTTAACTAAAAAGACGGAGGGAGAGAGAGAGAAAGAGAGAGAGAGAGAGAGAGAGAGAGATGGAGAGAGAGGAGGGAGAGGGGTTCCCAGTGAGAACGTTGCTTGCTTCTCAATTGGGCCCTTTAAAGGGGTTGAGAGGTAATTTCTCAGACGAGCGTGGACCCAAAACAAACGCGGACTTGTCAGCGTTTACAAGCTTTATCCATCCCCTGAATGCCGCCGACACAATGCGCACGAAAGGTTGCATGTGAGTCGACGGCAGAAAAAAAAAAAAAAAAAAAAAAAGTTAGAGTGCTCCTCTGAGTGTGTGATCAGAGAGCACCTGCAGCCAGGGGACGGCAATCGAGACAAAATAAATAAACGCATAAATAAGAATAATAAAGATAAGGGTATGTATTTATAGAAAGGAAGTGTCACTCTTCACAGTTCTCCAGATCCCATTCGCCAGGCCTGCAAACACCTGGTCACGGTTTTGGCCACACAATAAAAATCACACTTCTCCTGATCCCTATTGGGTGAAAACTAAGAACATCGAGCGATAAACGGAGGCCAGGGCCCCTGAAAATGAGGGTTATAAGAGAGCCCGAGTTGAATCAATATTGACCCGACTCTTGTTGACAGAATGAAAGCTGCTCTCTTCACGCCTTCCCGGGAAAAAGTTTCACAGGTTTGGCCAAAAACGACGTACAACGGCGCAGGATTTGCACTTTTTTTTTTCTTTCTAAACAATCCGTGTGCGTCAAACTGAGCGGCAGTTCGCACAGATCTACACCTGCTTGTCTTACTGTACGTGTCATGATTTTCTCACGAACACCTTTTTTTGTTTTTTGTTTATTTTTTCTTTTTCTCTCTCACACACACACACACATATATATATATATATATATATATATATATATATATATATATATATATATATATATATATATATATATATATATATATGCCAAATGCTCCCACCTCTACCTGGGTAGGTGTAGTGTTATGTTTCATGAGAAGGTCCGAAAACAAAGCAGACCAGTTGCCTTTGCAACAATCTCTCTTGTCAATAAACTTAATATTCGGAGTTGATTCTCTCTCTCTCTCTCTCTCTCTCTCTCTCTCTCTCTCTCGTCCATCGTAAGTAAAGCGCAAGTTTTTGAGACAGCTGTTTTTTTCTTTTTTTGTTGTTGTCCTTCTCCATGCTTGACAGCCTGCAGGGGTTAAGTTGGTCTTCAAGTTTAAGACGGGAATTTGTCGGGTTTTGTTTTTTTGTGTTTGTTTGTTTGGGCTTTTATTTTTTTCCCGAGCCTTTGAAGAAAGTTTTGAATAGAGACTTTTCCACCCTCCTTTTTGTCGGATGTCTCCAGGGGGAACGTCGCGTCTCTTCAGCAGCTGCGCTTTCACCCCTTTAGTCCCGGTGCGTTTCGCGAAGGAGATCCATATCTGACTAAAAGTAATCCTGGGACTGTCATCATTATTATTATTAATTAACATTATTATCATATATTTTTATTATAATTTTTTTAAATATAACTTTTAGTGGAACTTCATCGAATTAATTATACTCAGTGCACATCATATATGTCCTTATTAATGCTATATAACTGTGTTCTTCAAACTTTAAGGCTGTTTGAAGGTGGCTCATATGCAAGGCGTTTTCTTTTGTTGTTTTTGCCCTGTCTGATCAGGGGCGTTGCTAGACCGGGAGACGTACCAGGGCACAGGATCTGAATCATAAACCACAGGCTGCACCAAAATGTGTGTAAAAATAGGTGTGACTTTGTTATCGTGCTCTGAATGCACATGTAGGAGTAAATAGCGACTTTCTTACTGTATTTTCCTGCAGTGTTTGTGATCTAAATCGAAAGCTTTAAAAAGTTTCAAAAGCTTCCATGTTTAAATGCGTACTTGAATTTTCTGGTGCAGACTCAGTCCCTGCCCACGGATTATTCTTTAGTCTTGCATTCAGCCTTTAAATATGTTTGTCTAAGTTGTGGGACTTTTGTGCGATCTTTAAAAGTTGATGTTAAAGCACTTAGATGAAGCACAGCCCCAGTGAGATGGGTCTAAGTGCCTTAGTCCTTTGCACATTAATATTTTCTGTTGAAGATTTCATTTGACCTATATCTGATTTGCAGGTGAAAAGTCTCATCATTTTAATCACGAAAACCATCCATGTTTGAAGAATGAAAAAGGTAAACACGAAAAATAAAGCGATTAGAATCAGAGAAACAAAAAGGCTGTTTAAAGACACAAATATACCGAGCAGTCACCCTCTAAACTTTATGCTTTTCCAAATTCTGCCTACATAAACACCAAACTTACACAAGCACTCTTTTTAATCTAATCTGTTAAAGATCCGAGTTTTGCAAACGCATGGGGCTGGTTCGCAGTGCTGCACCGCTGTTCAGAGGAGCGTGATGCATCACTCAGAGCCTGACATCAAATCTGGTGGCTCGGTAACATCTGTGGGGGTACGGAAACTTGGTGCCGCTCCAAAAAGCCCCATTCCAGGACTGGGAGCCGCTCCAAGGCTGCAGGTGAGGGGGAGCAAGGTCGTCCACGGACAACCGCATGAGCCAGCCGCTGCCGTACCTTGGCCCTATTATACGGCCCACCGGCCAGAAAGTAGGAAACCGAAGTGCAGATGAGCGTGAGCATGCTTCCCCCGGCCGCCTCTTATTGAATGACAAGGCTTTTCTAAAAGCCTCTAAATGCAGGAGGTAGGCCTCAGCGAAACTTGGAAAGTGGGGATGAGAGAGGGTGGAGGGAGACGTTCAGCTATTCCATCAAAGTGCAGCAGATGGACTTTTTAGTGATATCTGTATTCTGATTTGTGCCCAGGGATGATGCTGGTTGCATGGTACTGGACGGAACAAGAAGAAACAGCTTCGCTTCTGGCAGCTTCTACTTTGATGACCTTTTTATTAGTAGTCATACTTGAAAACGCTGCACAATTTTTTTTTGGACAGATTTACAGTTTAAATATATTGAGAATACACGCGTATTCTGACCACAGTATTTCAGCCTTAAATGTTTACAATTTACATATGTGTTTACATGAGATCACAGTGTAAAAGTATTATGACTTTTCCACATTTTCTTTCATTACAACCACAAACTTTAGTGCTTCTATGAGGAATTTACTAGAGCATATAGAGCAGAGAGAAGTTACACATGGCTGTAAAAGTATTTTTCAATGTAAACATTTTGAGAACTGTGATGTGCGTTTGTATTCGGTCCCTCCTGAGTCATCACTTTGTGGAAACAGCTTGTGCTGCAATTACAACTCAAGGCATTCTGGCGTATGCCTGCACATTCCTCTTTGCAAAATAGAACGTGAACTTCGATTTTCAAGTTCTTGAAATTGAGACTTGAGAATGCAATTCTCAAGTGCATTTTGATTTGGACTTTGACTGGGCCATGCAGACATTTTGCTTAGAAGTAAAGAATCGTGGCCCCTCTTGAACGTTAACGTCCACTCTTGCAGCCTCAATAGAGTTTTCTTACAGGATTTCCCTCTACTTAACTTTATCCATTTCTACCTCAACTCTGACCACCTTCCCTGTCCCTGCTGACAAAAACCCAACCTCACAGCATAATGCTGCCTCCACCATATCTTAAAGTGGAGTGTGTTCCAATGTACTTCCTACGTTTTGGTGAACTTTAAACGTTCCTTTTTTTTTTTTCTGCTAGCCTTTTACGTGTCGGATACATACTTATGGTTGCACACCGGAGCAAAGATGCACTTCAGCTCTTCATAAATAAAGGATTACCCCCACCATTATGATCCTTGGTAATGTAATTCAAATCCACGCTTCTTTCATTTTCCCCTCCCTCACATATCTTCAAACGTATCTGCGATTGAGAAAAATTACTTCGGCCACATAGAGCCAGACTACCACTTTATTCAGTCCCCTCTCTTTTGTACGATCAACCCTCTTCTTTGTGGACAAAGATTGGCATCAGAGGCACATTTGGAAAGAACTGTGTGCCTCCGACATCAGAGGACTGGCCCGTGAATGCGTCTGGGTTTACTGCAAGAAAAGGTCAGCATCCAGAGAGGGGAGAAATCCCTCTGACACAGCTGGGGAGGGAGGAAGATGGGGTATCTCTTGGGGGCAGAAATAGAAGACAAGGGAAGAAAAAAAAAAAAAAACTCATGTCAGTACACAGAGAAGAAACATGAGTGGGGAAAACTCCAGCATGAGTCAGGAAAATAAAGAAAAGACAAGAGAGCGCATGCACTAAGAACAGGCAAAGGTATGACTCCTCTGACTTTCACCATAGCTGAACGGCCACATATGCAATGTGGGCAAAGTGGTGAAGTTGGTTACTGATCAACCTTTGCCTCCGGCTTATCTGTAGGAGATCTAATTCGGCGCGATAAGCCAGCAAACTAATGCTAAAGCGTCCAGTGTGGAGACGCCTCAGCCTCTTTCAGCACGAGGAGCCGAGACCTCCCTCTGACTCGACGGAGAGGTCCGTACGGAGCCTCGAAAACATCACAAGCGTCACACCTACTCGCTCTCACTCACTTGACTTTGGCGTTGGCTGATATGGCTCTGACTGTCCAGAAGAAAATGTGGCGTCTTGATGTTTCCAACTGACCAGGGATAAGCCAGAAAGGAAATATGGTTGGCTGGGCAATAGGATTGAGATACGGAGGTCTCCATCTGGCCCAGAGCTTCAAAGAGACATGGGCTCAGTCTGGTGAGGGCCCAGATGAGGCTTAAGGCAAGAAATGATTGAACGCTGAGATGACTTTTGGTGTTACAGATGTCCAGAGAAACAATCATCCCTTTACCAACTACTCCAGTTTCTTACAACGTTGAATGCACATTTGGCTCTACACCATTTTTTTTTAAAAAGATTTTAAAGACAAAATGTAGCTGGTATTTTATTGTCATGTTCTGATAAGCTTCAGTTTTTCAACTATAAATTTCATAAAAAGTGAAAAATTGCAATTTTTAACCATGAAAGCCAAACATGCTGGTTTTCACTCCAGACACTTCAAAGAGACGCGGGCTCCACCGTGTCTCAAAGCGCTCATGTGTACTTGCTGCATTGTAGGTGTCTCTTTAATAAGATTTATACTGTCCTTAAAAATCTGCTATTTCATAAATAAGCTGTTGTATTTACACCTTTCCTTCAAACACTTGGAAAATGCATAATAAAAATGAGCCAAGACGATAATACGGTTTTAAAAAACTTTGTGTGAAAATGTGTGTTTTTGTGTGTCGTCACAATATTGCGAAAGCCTTTGGGGACCATTGTGACGCCAAACAAGAAAAGCAGTAAAGTTTGAAAAACAAGATCCAGATGTTTTCTTAAAAGCATTCGGTAGACGCCTAACTTCTTTTTGATTTGAATGTCCTGTTGCTGATTTCTTGTATTTGGCTCTAACGGCCTTCTTGTAAATAAGAAAGCGTAGATGCTTTACAGCCAGCTGACTGCCAGTGTGCAGCATTAGGTGGGGACGCATAGAGAGATGCAGCACCGCATCACTCTATGCTCCATTCAGCTGAAGAAAATCCAATCGCTGCAACACTTCCTCTGGGATATCTTAAAAAGTAGCGGAAAATGTTGCGGTCATGAAACCATAACTGTTTAAGATCTTGGAGTACTTTGACACCAGTCACTGTCCATAACTCACAGAATCAAAAACACAAACAATGCCGCCTGCGACTCCTTCCTGTGAAGGTACAGATGTCAGCCATAATGTGTCTGCTTCTGTCCCAGAGGACATTTGATGCTGGACTGTCCCGATCACAAGACTAATTGTATAATTAGGCTGGCTCCACTGGGGACGGGAACCTTTTGGCCCTTTGGAGACACTTGCCACTGTTAATGACAGTATATCTCTGGAAATATTAAAGCTTATCCATCTTTTGCGCTATTAAATCTGAAAGGCTGCGATTTCATTATCATGCTTGACTGATGGCTCGTCACATTCCTGTCCAAACGGATAACCTGTAACACTCATGGTGCACAGGTGCATCTCAATCGATGAAAAATATCAACAAAAAAGTAAATACATTTCTTACAGTGATTCAATTCACATATGTGAAACACAGATGTAGATTAGTAACAGAAGGGTGGATCTCAAGTATACATTTAAGCTAAATTTGTCTTAATGAATATCAGCCATCAGTTTCTCCAAAAATGAATCAAATTATGACAGGTCACACATGCACACACGTACACACACACACACACACACACACGCCTACTTAAAGGACAGTAAACCACAAGAGGTCATTGCTAAACTAGCTGGATGTTTAGAGAGCTCCTGTTGGCGGAGAGTTGAGTAAAAGGAAAAAGTGTCAAAAAAAAAAGTGGACAAGTAACCTGATTTCACCTGATTTACCAGCCACATACAGAATTTGAGAGGTTTGGTGTAGAGGAAGTTGAAAGGAAGTTGACACTCTTTAGGTTTAGAGGCTGACCGTCTCAGCAACACCAAATACTAAAGCAGCAATCCGCACAAAAGGAGTGCTGAGTATTACGAGCGGATGCTGTGCAGCACATGAGACCACTTTAAAGAGTATGCTAACATTATTCAATGAAAATAATAATTCTTTATTCATATTTAATTTTGTGTATCTTCTGTATTTCAGAATACAGAAGATATTCTGCATTCTTCTGTCCCAAAACTCCATGCGAGTTTCACTCTTTAGCTGCTGAAATAAACTTTCAATGATGTTCTAATTCTTTGAGATGTTCCTCTGTGTAACAATGATGATAAAAAGAGATTCACTCACTTTCTCATTCCCCTCAGGTTTGAGGGAGGAGTTGTCCCAATGTGTTCACTACATTGGGAGTGTGGGAGCAGTGAGGGGGGGTTGCTGCCCAGCTCCTCCTTCGATTTTCAAAATAACCATATGGAGCGTTAGACTTTGTCACAAGTCGAAGTTGGAGGCATGAACTCTTGACGATGAGGGCGGTGACAGGAGGAAACCAGGAGGGGGACCAGAGACACGCAGGTGCTCCAGTTCCGTCTGGGGCCGCGGCGAGGTTAGGCCGCTTCTCCATCCAGGAGGGGCCCCATAGGTGCCCTCATTAAGCAGGCCCCTGTTGCATCGGCTGAGGTGAGGTGCGACTCCTCACGCTGGAAATCCCTCCCCCCCTCCCTCACCTGGCCCCTGTCCGTCTGTCGCAGCTCCAACAGGGAGCTCTCCCGATCTGAATGATAATAAGCATAACACCAACAATAACCCTGTGCAGGGCTAACCTCCTAATGAAGCACTGCAGTCAACAAAATCATCTCTTGGAAAAAAAAAACAACAACAACAAAAACAGAACTTTAGCTCACTGACCCAATTCCAATCTGCAGCTCATCCACCCCCTCTATGTCCCTCATGCCCCCATCTTTTTATGTCTAAAGATGCACAACAAATAAAAGTTTGTTGAGAACTTCTCCGGCAGCACGCTGTGACCGAGATTCAAAGGGCAAGCGGTGCTTCATTAACCGCATCCCCATTTACTTTCCATCCCCCCTGAGTCTGCCACAGAGCGGATTAATGTCAATTACCTGTCGTTTTGCAGCATCCGCCAACAATATGGCGACGCTGCCATACATTTCCCAGACATGACGTCAAAAAGTGGAATCGGTGATGCGGTTTCAGTTCTAACATTAAAAAAAAAAAAAACTGAATTCAAGTTATTAATTTTATCCGTGTGGTTACGTTTTTGCTGAAATATTTTAAGTCAATTTCATAACAGATCATTGGTGTTTATGGGCACGACAGGCCCAACCTGCTCCAACCGGGGGCTCCGTTAGGCGCACGCGCTTCACGTGTTTAATTGATTCCTAAATCCCAATTAGCAGGTGGTTTGGATTACAAGTTTTAAATGTTAAATAAATAAAAGAAAGAAAGAAAAGGAAGAAGAAGAAAAAAAAAGGAGCCCGAGATGTTGCCAGATTCATTCAGGCAGCCGCGCCGGAACGTGGTTCCTCTGTAAAGAGCCACATTAAAAGGACTGACCGTATATAGTGCAGGACAAAGAAAACACCATCCAGCTCGAGGACCAATGAGGGCTTCCTTTCACTTTTCAATCACTCGTGGTCCTCGCTCGGGATTAAGAGAGGGCTCTTGACTCCGTCTTTGACACAGAACCAGGAGTGCTTGTCTGCAAGTTGAAGAGGGCTGGAGGGGAATCAAAAGGGGAAGAGAATAAAACGTGAGTCCGGGGTTATCGTGTTTAATTGGATTAGATAGTGTCACGGCGAAGCGCGGAGAGATTCACCGGGATAAGCACACATTTATCCACAGTAGATAATTGAATAAATAGAATTAATTTAAGGAATATGCATTTTTTTTTTTTAAATAAATAAATTGCTCAATGCGCTCTTTTTTCTTAGGAAAAAAGTCCAAAGGAAAAAAACAACAACAACAACAACAACAACAAAAAAAAAACCCGCAAGTTTCGCGTCACTCCGGAGCTGCGCGCTGCGCCCGACGGAGCGTCAAGCAGCGACGGCGATAACAAGGTGCGCGCAGCTGTGCGCGCAGGTGCGCGGCCTCCACCTGCTCAGCGGCGGTGAGGGAGGGGGTGGTGGGGTGGGGGGGGAGGCCGGTGCGAATCAAAAACGTCGGGGCTTGAATATGCGGAGAGATCTGTGTAATTCCGCCAATGAAAAAAAATACAATAAAATAAAATCAGCCGATAAAGCAGTTTAAACAAGGACAATTGACTATATATATATATATATATATATATATATATATATATATATATATATATATATATATATATATATATATATATATATATAAAGAGAGAGGGCTGTAATTGTTCTGTTCTGTCCTTGGGCAGAAATTAAGTTTAAAAGTTCAGTGACCCATGGCGCCACCAAGATGAGAGGGGCGTTGACTATGAATATGCATTTTTATAGAGGAAAAGAAGCCTGTCAGTCAAATGAATGATTAAACTGTTTTGAAATAAACCAAAGTGTCAAAGGAGGATCTTATTTAGTGTATTCCGAAATCATTTTTTCAACTTTTTCTTTCTTTCTTTCTTTTTTTAATTAATTTTCATTTTAGAAAAAGAAAACATAATTAACATATCAAACCAACTGATTTTTTTTTAGTGCAAGGGTTTCTGAATGATATAGTCCCCTCAGAATCAAACTTAATGCATCTCTTGTTTAAATTGCGTCCTTTACACGGCAGAATGAGAATATCTAGTGATTATTAGATAAAGATGATCAGTTCACTTGAACCCTCATCAAAATGTAGCCAAAAGGGGAGCAGCTGTTGTCAGACCTGGACACGCTGTGGTTGACGTATTGGTCACTCGAACGGCCGATACTCCGTGTTACAACCGTTTTCTTTCAATCAAATTTGTAGTTAGAGGCAGGTGTTACTCTGTGATCTCACCTCCTTGTCATGTGACCACACACCTCAGATGACGTCTGCCTTTTATTGGTTGCTCCTGCAACCCCCTTCCTCCCCAATCCCCCCAGCCCCACCCCCCCCTCCAGTCTCAACTTTGACCTATGCATGTGCGTTCAGGAACAGCGGATATTATGCAACTTTTATTAGTTTCGTTCCATGACTTAAGTTGAGAGGTGTTACATCGGGCGAGGTGGTGATTTTCGTCAGGCTGCAGAGAACTCATAAAATAAAAAAATAAAAAAAAATAATAAAATAAATAAAAAAAAAAACAAAACAAAACAAGAGGCAGCCTATTCTGACAATAATAATACACACGACAGTCAAACGCGACTGACAGAAGAAAGAGTAAAAAAAAATAAAGAAAATGACCAAAAAGTTGTGGAGACCGTTTCATTACACCACCCCTCCTCCTCCTCATCATCATCCTCCTCCTCCTCCTCTTCCTCACCCCTGGCAACAGCAGACAAAGCGAGCGGGTTTTAGTGGTTTTCTCCGGGCCGGTCAGCCTTTGATCTGGGCCCGTTAAGAAGAGGAGAGAAGAGAAGAGGAGGGGGGTCCACCCAGGAAAGGAAGGTAATATCACCAAGAAATATTATTATTATTATTATTATTATTATTATTATTATTATTATTATTACTATTTATCTGTTGTCGTCGTTGTTTGTTTTATTCTCAATAATTACAAAAAAAAGAAGAAAAAAAATCATATTGTTTTAAAGGGCACATCATCTTAAAATTAGGCTGATTCAATCCATGTCGAACTAAAACAAATCCACACTATAAAAAACGAATATGAGGGTGTTCAATTTTAGCCATTAAAATATATTTATGTCCTAAAAACAAATTAGAAATAGTGTTCAGTAGTGGACCGTCCGTTTTATTGGGGTAACGAATCCTGACCTTTCTAGACTGAAGGTCTTGGTTCCGTTGACCTTTAGCGTGTCCCGTTTGACGTCGAAAGGTCA
Organism: Poeciliopsis gracilis; assembly: GCA_911649635.1. Lineage (NCBI taxonomy): Eukaryota > Metazoa > Chordata > Actinopteri > Cyprinodontiformes > Poeciliidae > Poeciliopsis > Poeciliopsis gracilis. Next base: position 5,756,365 of record CAJVRI010001532.1, read on the forward strand.
AACTTGACCTATATTTATACGGGCTGCATTATGAATGGGTGAACGCGGTAAAAGAAAGCTGAGAACTACCATCACACTTGACTTTCTTTGTCGGGAGTTTAAATCCAAGTAGAGCTAGCTTAGCGACAATGCTAATGCTAAACTCAAACGTGTTAGCAAGCTGCGCTTCTCGACCCAACAAGCTGTTGCCAAACCTTAGCTTAGCTGTTGTCAGGAAATAGGTTTCTGCAACTTCGCTTGAACAGACTTAAAAAGTTTACCGCTATTTTAGTAGCTTTTTATGCTTAACTAGCTTAGCGAAAACAAAACAGAAAACAATGCTGCTAGCTAACTGAGCTTTCTATAACGTGTGGTGGTTTTAGCTGTGATTTTATGAAGAAAAGTTTATATGACAACACCTGAAGCATTATTCACAAGCTAATTCTTTTTGACATTTCAGCACTGGTGAACCTTCTAAAGGTACATATTGCAATTTAGCTGGTTTACTTGTGTTTTTCAGCTAATAACCAATAATAATTTGGACTCAGAAGACCAGATTCAAATGTGTTGACCTATAACATATAGGAACATCATTTTCTTTTCTTTTTTTCAGGCAAACTCTAAAAGTTTGTTTTAACAGCGCACAGGTTAAACCCTCAAGAACAGAGATGGGCTGTGAAAGGCCAAAGAGTCGGTGAGGGAACGCTGAAAAGGCCAAAGTGGATCATACTTTTATTTTTATTTATTTATTTTTTTTATTTATTTATCTATTTATTAATTTTGCAGCCTATTGTGGAAATCCAAACACAAACCAAACAAAAACATGCAAATGAGCGAAAAAAAAAAAAGAGATTTATTTCTATTTTTGTCAAACATTTGGTAAAGGTAGGTTATAATAATTACACTTTTTTCTGTCTTTGCTAAAAGAAAAAGAAAAAAAAATAAGAGAGGAACATTTATAGCCCCTTTTGAATTGAGTTAGTAATGGCATGATGTGCCAGGTGACGCAGCAGAGAAAGGCCTTGGCAGATTTCACATCCAGCTCGCTGTTACGGCCATCAAAGCGGCTTCACAAATGCCTTATAATCAGAATGAAACATTGAGATATATAAAGGGTTCATTTTGTCACATATGTGGTTAAAAAAAACAAACACTCCCCCCTGTACTTCAAATGCATCGTTTTATGATCCATTTAGTGGTCAAACTAGAAGAACGCAAAGCAGAAATTCACTTTTTTAATTATTGTTGTTATTATTATTTAAAGCGTTTTAACTTTCAGCTGATGGGGGAAGCGGAGCGTTCATCTGTCCGCCTGAGGGGCCGAGCGTGACCGACCCTTTCTGCGAGCAATGGCCTGAGCTGCAATCGCTTCCACAGCAGCAACTCCACGACTACAACGCGATTCATTGGATGCTAATTAGCGAGAAACGCGCTCCTCCCTCTCAGCTCCTTTATATTAAAACAAACAAACAAACAAACAAGCAAACAAATAAACAAGTCCTCTCCTCTCAAACTGCGCCACGCGCACCGCACAACTGCGGCGTTTCTTATTGCGGCGGAATAAAAAACCCGCCCGCCGCAATTAGTCCGTCATACATCGCCATTAGAAGTCTATTAAAACATCAAGTCATTATTGGAGCGTCCCCGGGCAGGAGGGAGGCGGGGGGAATTAGGAGAAAACTATCTGTGCCGCACGGGTCCCATTTGGATTAATGGGGAAATATGTAAAACATTTCGTTTTAATTCTCCTCTCACGGTGTTTTGCATACGAGCTTTTTCCTTTCTCTCTCTCTCTCTCTCTTTCTCTCTCTCTCTCTCCGCTGAAGCGCTCATTATTTATGAAAGCAATCTCGACCGGCACATTACCGGGCTATGAAACGCAGCTCGCTGCCTAATTGATTCCCCGGCACTTTTTTTTTTTTTCCCATTATTTTAATTTTTTTTTTTTTTTGTGAGGTTCTAATCGTGTTAATTGTAATTTAATCTCTCGGGGAATACCGGAGACACGTGTTTAAATAAGACTGCCGAGCGAAGACGTGGATTTATTTGTATTACTGTTAATATTATTACCGTCGCGTTATTATATAATGGAAATGTCACGCAGAATTACGCAGACTCGGATAAAGTCCTGCAATCTGCAAGGATGTCAGGGTGGGGAAACCTATAGGAGAAGAGGTTTCTGCTGCATTTCTTAAAAAAAAAAACAACATATAAACCTGTCCAACTCATTTGCTCCTTTACCCTCAGGAGGAGCTGACTTTGTCCCTGAACGATGCCCGTGTTGCAGTTTCTCCCCCCTCCTCCTCCTGCTCTGAGGTCTTCCTTCCTGTCAGTGGCTGGGGTGGGGGCACCTGTTGCCTGTTGGAGCGGAGCAGCTTGCACAGTCAAGTTGTCCCGTCAAAACCGGGCTCCTGCAAAACTAAAGTCACTCTGTTACGCTCTGGTGGGCTTGCAGCGCGGGGCATTCACAGCCGGGCGAGGCTGACTGGCTTTCTGAGGGCCTTTCATTGCACCTCCGCAGCTCTCTGCTCTCTGAATAGGGGCTGTGAGGAAAAGCCGTTTTACTGCAGAAAAATAATGTTTTAATTGCCTCCGAAGTTCACCTGAATGCGGCAACACAAAGCCAAAGTTATTCTCACCGAGTTCATTTTTAATTCGACACTTATTGCACTACGTTGCACCTCAGGTGGTTCTCCAGAAGCGGTATGGTGAACAGGGTTGAATTGGAAAAGACAGTGATGGCAGCTAAAAAAACAAAACAAAACAAAACAAAAAAAAAAAACAACAAATACAAACAAAAACAGAAGATTGTGAGGAGAGAGAGAGCTGCCTGAATGGTTGCACTTCAAATTATTGCAGTTATTTTGTGTATCTTCAGATTTCTGAAAGTACATTTTGGTTTTTGAGAATTTTCTAAATATAACCAACATACAGTACACAAAAAGAACTAAACTACTTTCCTGAAAAAAAAGTATATATTTAACTATTAAATATCAAAATAATGCCTCATATGCCTTGTTACTATCGTATTGGGTTAGCTGAAATGTGTGTTTGACTGTGTATTCTAGGTTCATAAGATAGGGTTTGTCTTAACCCTGTCTTAAGCTGGAGCAGCAAAAAAAATAAAAATAAATAAAATGAACAAATGAATACTTGCAGTCATTTCAGAATAATAATAAAATGAATGAATGACAGAAATATAGACAAAATTAACTTTAAACAGAAACAAACAAACATTCAATTCAGTACTTTTTCCGACTCTTTATGAAGTTGGTTTACATGTTTGTGTTTCATACATTCCACCTATTCTTTTTTTTTTTTTTATTATTACTTGATCCCAGAGATCAAGTTAATTTATGAATTTTATAACTTATTTGGCCCAAAACAGCAAGCATGTTTGGATTGGACATTTTTAATTGAGCGATTTTTAATGCAAATGTGCAAAAGTTTCACAAGCAAGAGGAAAACATTTCAAAGTTAAGCAGAGGTCAGAGAAAAATATGGCAACAATCTGCATTCTAAGTAATCAAGGCAAACTATACGTCAGTTGTTTTAGAGTTTATACATTTGATGACATCACAGAAAGTCCAAAAAGGGCTGCAAATATTACATTTCAATCAAACAAAACATTTTCTTTTTTCATTAGAGTTTGAAAACAAGCTCAGTATGTTCATATGGCAGCAAAGAGTGAACCGGTTTCGAGTCACAGATGTGGCCAATTGCCAGTGCGACGGCTTACTGTCAGGGTCTTTGGCTGGTTGCAGGAGCCGTTTCTGTCTCTCTCTCTTTTTTTTTCTTCTCTTTTTTGTCTGGACGGGACTGGCATGGACACCGGGTCTGTCCCAGACACAATACATCATACAGTAAAGGGAAAGAAACATGGAAAAAAAAAAAGAGAGAGAGAGAGCAGGGATGAGGTGGGGTAGAGGTGGTATGGCGCCTTTCATTACCATGGTCACCAATGGCACTATTAACCATTCGACACCCCCTCAATTATCCTCCCATCCGCAGTCAGAGAGACAAAGCCTCGGTCCTGGTCTGCTGGAGCAACATGGCCACTAATCTGTCTCTCCTTGAACATCACACCCACTTCACAGCCTCTGCGAGTCAGACAAGTGCTCCACAAAGACCCCTTTTGTGCTTTCATTTGTGACTTCTTCACTCCGCTCATTAAGGAGTTCATTTTTCATGTTCCGCTGAAGCGGTTTTCGACGAACGCTGCTGTAAGCGCACGTCGCCCTAATGTAGAAAATGAGCGAAAATGTTGCTGCGTACAGTTTACTTTCAGGCCTTGCAGGTGAAAAGGAAACCGCAAATGAAACTGAGAATTTCTCCTTTTAACTTTTTTGACGCAAAAACGCGAGGGTGTTGGTGTGAAGGCAGGCGGCGGACGTCCCGCTCCGAGTGGAGCCACGAGGCCCGAGGAATGGACCCACCACAACAGAGCGGTGTTGTTTGTTTACCCTTTGCCCCCCTGTCCCCTCCTGCCAGGACGTGCTGATGGGAGAGCATTCATCTTTTGAAGCGACGGAGGGTGTGGGCGCGCAGGCTGCACGGTGACATGATGGTTGAACACGCCATCAGAAAAACTGCGCAAGGTTCATTTCCAGAGGACAGCACTTTTCACACTACGCACACACCACATCAAATTCAAGTAAGATTCTGATAAGTATATACACGGACGTAGCTACGTATTCCTGTCATAACACAAATATAAACCATGTTTTCCACTGTGATCTTGCACCAGGGGGACGGTTTGTAAAGTTTTTCCACGTGCTCATTTTGTCTGTGAGATTTCCAGTTTCCTGTCCCGCTTCAGACCTTCGGCCCTTCCGATTACTTCTTCGACACCGCCGCAGCGAGGGTCAGGATGTTCTGAGCCTGCTTCAGCGAGGGCAAGTCGATCATGCTGCCGCGGAAGGTGAACGCACCCTGAGGAGAAACACAAACGTTGCACTGGAAAACGCACGCTTCATACATGCAATCAGTTGCAGGGGTCAAAATTCTGTCCATATTTTGGGAGTTAGTATAATAGCATGGTTTTGTTGATTTCTTTCTCAGACATGAAACTAGATAGACAAAGGAAGAGTAATAAATAAATAAATAAATAAAACACACACACAAACACACGAAGGGCTCGGCTGAGGGAAGGCTAAGACATGAATCCCTTCGGGCGCTGCCCTGGCAGGGAGAGAGAGGTGGCGGGCAGATTGTGTATTACCTCAGCAGACAGCCCACAGAGCTCGGCACACAGGCTCCAACCATGCACTAAATTAGGGACAATAATATTGTACACTTAATTGGCCCAACTCCCCTCCCCTCACTGTCCTTAGAGTCACCCGGGGGTGTACAGTATGCAGCCTGAGCTATGGAGGTGTGCACACAAAGGATCAGTGTGAGCGTTGGAGCAGAGAAACAGCCGTGTCATCGCAGCGTACGGGCAGCAGAGAGACGCTGGCCAGTTACAGATGGGTCCTGTAAGAGCTGCTCTTTTATAATACTAACAATCAGGCAAGAGCCAGTATTAGATTTCCCTGGCATCATACTCTCAAGTAAAAACACTGCTATTTCATTACATTGGGCCATTTATGGAAAAATGGCAAAAAACGTGAAAAAAAAAAAAAAAAAGGAATACATGTAGCATTAATATGTTATACTAGCTTTTATTCATACACGAGGAACAATTAAAACCTTTGGATATTGTTATTTTGAATTAGATGCACAGACCTAAAAAGCAGCCTGAGCACAAACTAATTTCACTAGTAGTTTTCAAGTGCTTATATGAAAGAACATTTAAGTTATTTTCTCATTTTAAATTAGCACCTAACATTGCCTCGTTAATTTGTCAGGCTACTGCACAGGGAGAGCATGAAGTTGACTTTTTAACACAGACATGGCCTCCCAACTGTAATTTTAATTGTATGTTTCCTGTTTTATTTTTAATACAAAATGTTCTCTCTAAAAATGCAAATATGCATTTCTCAGCAGGAGATACCACTAATTCCAAAACACATCTGGTTTTTCAAGACCAGAAATGTTTTAAAATAATGAAGTTCAGCTTTCATATAAGAGAGGGGAAGGTGGAGATGACGAGCAGAAATAAGTAGGGGAGGAGGGAGCTCTGCATTACTTTATGCTTCATACAGCCAAATAAAAGAGCTCTGATCATGTCAGGGCTTCAAGACTTTAATCTGTGGGAAATGTGGGATGTGAAATTGTAAGAGTTTTGATCATCAACGTCCTGAATCTCCATCAGTAACAACCCCATGCTTAAATACAATAAATAATATTAAAGTCTTGTTTGGTCGAAACAAAATCATTGCAGAGAAATGATTCACGATTCTACATCTATCATTACCTTTCCTTCTTTCTGGTGCTGGTCAAAAGCAGCGATGAGCTCCTCGGCCCACTGGACCCTGTCTTGACTAGGGGAGAACTCCTCCTGCACAGCCTGGACCTGCCCGGGGTGAATGACCTGCTTACCTGCAGAGAAACACACACACACACACACACACACGCACACACACACACACACACACACACACACACACACACACACACACACACACACACACACACACACACACACACACACACACACACACACACACACACACACACACACCAGAATGTTTAGCTCTTTTAGTTGAAGCCGCATATTTTTTTTTTCCTCCTCCAACATAATGCTGGTCATTTTGCTCTTTCACCATTTCATTTTGTTACTGTTTTGTTTTCTTCTTCTTTTTTTTTTTTTTTTTAAAAGGGAGCAATTTTCCTGCGGACATTTCATACCCACAATGCATCAATTGGTACCTGCTTTAAACACTGTCATCCTCTCTCTTCTGCTCATTCACGCAGTTTTATGACTTTGATCAACGTCATCTAATAGCAGGTGCTCACTCTGGCATTTTGTTTCGATTAAAGGTAGAGATGGATTGTACGCCAACTCAAGTTGTCATCACAATATCAATTTATGCAACATTGCAGCAGCAAAGTATTACTTATTTGAAAAAAAAAAATCAGTAGGATGTGTCAATGAGTATGCGTGTAAATAATGCATTTGGAAATATTTTTAGCGCCGGCTAAAATACACAACTGACTTGTCTCTGACTGCATGTCCAAATAGACTGAGGTGAAACAGATGGGAATGAAACCACATGAACTTCGTAAGAGTTCACTCGGCAAAAGAAAAGTCTGTCGCTAAAAAACTGAAACTGAAGACTTTATGTCTCTGTTGGTCACAATCTCACACACGCACACATACACACACACACGCACACACACACACACACACACAGACACAGCCATCTTCTCCGTTAAATGTGGCCGAAGGCTACGGATATAATCCCGTGTACATTTGCAGATCAAACTTGTAGTGATAAAGTTGAGGGTTATGAACATGTCTGGCGAGAGCGGCGGCTCAGCGGCAGCCAGCGGGAACCCGACACTTTAGGGCTTAGCTCTGTCGCCAGCGACAAATCCTTCAAGGTGGCAGTGCAGGCGGGCTGCACGAGCGAGTAGGGTTAAAAAAAAAAAATAAAAAAAATCACAGAGGAGAGGGCAGGGAAAATGGGGGGAGGCGAGGACCCAGTTGCTTCATCAAGCTCTGCCCACCCTAGTTAACCCATGAAGAAAAAATCTGGCAAAGATCACATTGACTCTGAGCTGTTTAGTTTGTATTTTCACGTCATAGTAAACATAGTATGAAAGCTGCATTTTATTTGAAAAAGCATGTTAAATTACAATAGAATGCTTTAATACTTTAATCTTTATAAACTTTTTTTTTTTCAAACAAAAAAAACAAGAACTTGGCTGGGAGGAGCCAAACTATAGGATGGAATGATTTACGTATCAGACTTGACATTATGTCATATTTTACAGCAAGAAAGCGCGTCTTTATGTCAGCCCATCTGTGTGCGTACGTGTGTTTGTGTGTGCAGCTGTTTAGGACAACAAGAGAACGATGGTTCCAACAGGGCCGGCTGGGTGACTCAGGTGCCCTTGGTTACAATCCATTGGTTCTCCTAAAATGCATCATTCACGCCCTGCAGCCAATCCCTGGCTGCCGTGTGGGGCTGGCACCTTATTGGAGGGCGGCTATTTAGCAAAGTGCTCTCAGGCGAATGATGGACAGGGTCCTGGGGTCTGAAGTGAAATGTGGTCCCTGAGAGCAGAGGAATTGTTTTTCTACTGCGAAAAAAAAATATGCAAACCAGCAGCTCAGACTGTATAAAATAGGAAGTCAATAAAATATTTAACTACAATATTATGAAAGATGATATTTCATTATCTAATCTGGTGTGCACATTGGTTCAAAACAATTCTCTCCTAAGCTCCCCAGTACGGAGCACTGGTGTTCTGTACTCCGCGCTTAATGGGTGCTGCTCCCAGCTTAGGTTGTGCCAAGGTCAATTACTGCACAGGTAGAGCTTCTGGCAGCACCGTATTATTGCTTAAGCACACATGGGCCAGTAATAGCTACTAACCAAGATTATACCGAGTGCCCACGGCTTGTGCGGCACTAATCCACTGCTTTAAATGCTTCTGCTCCCTTTCAAACTGAACCATTTATTTCATCAACCAGCTGTTTCCCCCTCCCCAGCTTTCCAAAATCATGCACCGAGAGATAAATTGCAAATCCGTCAGGCCCAAACAAATACAAACAATTAGCAAAAAGGATTTTCAGTCTATTCTTGCCTAAGCTTCAGCAATCATGTGCCGAGCGTAGCTCTGAAGATGCAGAAATAGGATAGACAACAGAGCACACACACACACGTATCACACTGCAACACACGGGAGGGCGGCAACAAGGTCACCTGGATGAATTTCAGTGGGAAACAGCAAGAAGTGCAACCTACACACCGATATAACATGATGTGCAGGTATTTTGTGTGCTTCGGTACGCGCCCCGTGACGAGCAGGTCATTGATTCAATGTCTCTTCTTTGCCATTTTTTTCCCCTTTCATGGCAACTATTGCCTTGAGGAACTGTAGAAACCATGAGATTCAGCCATTTATATTCCCACTTCCAATTTTGATTTCTTGATGGATAAAACAACAAAATGAGATAAAATAAAGCCAGAAAACGTGGCGAGAATTTCTACAAACACATTCATGAAAGAAACAAACAAACCTTCAAACCTTTTCTTAAATAACTTGGTAGGAACAGTAAAATCTATTGATCTGTCAATACCAGTCAGAACTTTGTATATGTTCCGACTATGTAGGTACATATTTGACATTTTAAACTAGCAATGATCACGTGTGGGCAAGATTATGAAAAAATGGTGAAATAGCCCTTTAACTTAGAGCTGACTATGAAACCAGACACCAACTTCAGCGTCATTAGCCAGCTGCAGTAAATAACTATGGTTTCTTAGTATGTATGAGGTATAATAGATGGGGCAGTGCCGCCCACTGAATGGACATAAAACTGGGCTAAAGGAAATTTGTTAAGCGTGCAACTGAAAATGTCGACGTTTTATGAGCGCTAATGCTGCCCCCAAGGACATGCCGCTCTGGACAGAGAGCCACGGAATCAAAAACCGGCACTGACGAGAAAACAGACTCCTCAGGATGCAGTTGTCTAAATTATTAATATTTACTGAGATTGTTCCGTTGTGAAGCACTATATCACTTTACGGCGACATCGTCATCACAAAAGAACAAATCTAAATAGCAGGACGTCTTGAGTGCTTTTAGCAGATGAGACCTTTGTAATGTTCTCCCACAGGGAGGATCCAGAAATGATACGGCATGCAATTAATACAACAAAAACTGATAACAACGGGAAGCAAGCGCAGTTATCAAAGGAGCACCTGGAGGATATTAATCATGATTACAGTCAGAGAAAGAGGCAGAAATGTTACCAGTGAAACCCATGAGAGCTCCCTCCTTGGCCTGCAGCCTCAGTCCCTCCACATCTTTATAGTCGATGTAAACCAGGTCGATGGCCTGCAGCCCAAAAGCCTTGGTGGTCACCACCACCTTCTGCCTCGCATACAGCAGCTCTCTGGCATCTTTAGTCCGCGTGGCACCTAAGGAGGGCCGGGAGGCAAATGTAAGAATGCTGAGGTAGAAGAGTGAGAGGTAATAAATAACACACACAGTGACTCTACACTTAGAAGGAGGCTTTTTAAATCACCCCAAAGGAGGGATAAACATTCAAATATGCAGATTTTCATACAAAATCATTACTTACCTTTCAAAGTGTTCAAATTTTGTTTGATTACAACAACAAACGAAACGCTCAGTTATTTTTGTAAGGGAATTATGCGATGGATCGAAACAAAGCGATTGTTTTAAAGCGAAAGGAAAACGATACATGCTTTCCATGACTATGAATCTGAAAAGTGCGGCGTGCATTTGTATTCAGCTGCCGTGAGTCAACATGCGCAGGAACTGCATTTTCACAGAAGAAACAGCAAGTGCTTAAGAGTACATCTCTAACGGGGTTCATTTTTGCCCTTTTCTCCTTTGCAAAATAGTGTAAGCGTAGCATTCTGTGAGTTCATTTTCAAGTCCCGCCAAATATTCCCAGCTTAATTCAGGTCTAGACTTTGACTGTACCATTTTAACAAGTTATTGTTTTCATCTGGAGGCGGGCCTTCTGCTTCAGTCTCAAATTCTCTGCCGCTGCTAATAGGTTTGCTTCTGTATTGAACTCCATCTTCTCGTTATATTCTGACCAACGTCCCTGTCTCTTTTGAAGAAAAGCATCCCACAGCATGATGCTGCCACTACCACGTATCTATCACCTTTGTGTGTTTCGAGCGATGTTACGTCTTGGTTTTCCTGCACTCCAGTTTATAAATGAAAAGGCCTGTTTAGCTCATGGCTAATAGTTTTCCTGTAAACAGTGAACAAGGGCATCGCGGCTGCTTCTCTGATTAATGATCTCCTTACCCTGCCCGTCAGGTTAGGTGAAAGGTGACATCTTAGTCTGTCTGTTTAATAATCTAACCCTGTATAAAACTTCTCCGCAGTGTTATCCCAGCAACATCTGGCGTATTCCTCGGTCTTCGTGATGCTGATTATCCACTAATGTTATGTGACAAACTGCTGAGGCCTTCGCAGAACAGCTGGATTTACAGAGACTAAACTGAACACACATGGGCTTTGTTAACTAGTGAAACGATTCCTGAAGACAAATGACTGCACCAGACATTAGTTAGTGGTATACATATGCACGGCACACTTTCCACTACTCCGCGTTGCCCAATCGGCTTCAAATCCAAACAAAAATATGTCCTTGCTTGTTGTTTTAAAGTCAGAAAGGTGCAAAGGTTTAAGTGGTCTGAATGTTTTTGCAAAGCATGGCACAAAAAGTACCAGTGTGAATATCTAATCTGCTGCTCTTTAATTGTGTAAAAGTGCAGAGTGTGACCGACACCTATGCTGGCACAGAAGTCATCGGAGCCAAACACCACGCCGTCATGGTGGAGCCCGGCCCTGGGAGCGAGTTGGCGGATTTCCTCACACACGGCCTGAGGGAGAACAAAATGCATCAGCATAACAGTAGCAGGAGCAGCCGGACCGAAGAGACACATTTGCAACATTAAAAACACAGAAACAACCACGAGCAAACAAAACAAAAATAAACAAAAATCTGTGAATTCATTGCATGGATTAGTTCTGATCTGTTATCAGGAATATATAGTCTTGAACTCTACAGTATTTTTGCAAAACTGCATTTTTTTTTCCCCCCTTTGTTTTCTCATATTTCTTTTAAATTATATTTTGGCTTGAAAGACAAAATTGTATTTGTGCACACATCTAACAGCACCAGTGGGGAAATATTACCTGTTTCATCTAGGAAATTGCTCGTTAATTTATTGTTTTGGCCAGAAATCTGCTCGGGGCTCACTAAAAGATTGGAACAAAACATAATTAAAAGCCACACAGGTGTTACAGATAAAAGCGCATTAGACTAGCAGCCACAGTCACGACTGAAAGAACAAAAACCTGGACTGTCTGTAGTAAAGAGTGACATTTAGTCGGATGTTTTTCAGGCTTTTTTTCTTTTCTTTTTTTTTTCCCAGCTACAAATTAATACCGCCTCTAGCTGTGCTACAGAAAGTTTGTTACCTGGTGTTCAGTCTGGGCGAAAATAAAGGGTTTGTGTGGGGAACAGGCAAACCCTCCTTCTCCCCCACGCCCCTCCCTTCTCCTAACCACCAACAAAACACACGTGCACACGCACACACACATACACGATCACAAACGCAGTCGGAGAATTATACTGAAGAACTGACAGATGAACTAAAAGAAGGACTGCCAGCTGGTTGCTCCCCAAATCTGCTCTCTTTACCCCTCCAAGAAGCTGAAGGTCACGCTGCACTGTTAGGGAAATCTGACTGACTCCAACTGAAATGTCCTAAAGTATTTTCTCGCTATGAGGATATTAAATTAGCACTAATTAAACAATGTCAGGACGTCTGAGGACGGAGGGCGTTCCGAGAGGCGGTGGAGGAGCTTTAGATCCTCTTTCTTTCTGGATGTTGTCGAGTTCTCCTCGTGCTGATGGACTCTTTAATCTAAAGCCAACGATGAACAGACAGCTAAAAAAAAAAAAAAGAAAAAAGAAAAAAAAAAATCTCTGACGTTTGCAGTTTCCCTTTTATTTACTCGTAATCTACCTTAAAATTGAGCAGGCCCGCAGCGGTTTCCACGAAGGTGACGAGGCGAACGGGCTCTGTCAGCGTCCGTCCTTTCAAGTTGTGCTGAAACCTGTCAACAAACTGAACACACAGGCAACGTCTCAGGCTCCGCTCATTAACAATACCCACGGTTCTGTGTGACCGGGAGACAATAAAGCACTCAGCAATCGCAATAAATTAATTTACTTGCAGCGCTTTCGACCAATCATGTTCACACAGTCCAAATAAGTTGGAAAAATAATGATTTGGTCACTCAAATACATTTAACTCTGCGAAAAAAAAAAAATATTTTCTCATTTCATTTTTTTATGTAGCCTGACACTATTTTTAACATTTGGTTGAATTTGTCAATTTACTTTTATCACTTCATTAGTATTGACAAATGAGAACACATTATAATAACAATAACCTTTATTTCACCAGATAAAAACCTCGCTGAGATCTACAGTCTCTTTTTCAAGAGGGACCTGGTGACGTAGCAGCACCTTTTACAAGTATCGACATTTACATTCAACCAGAGAAATAGATCTGTGTAGTTTTAAAAGCACCAGGCACTAGATTTTTTCGCAGAATAAAGGGGAACGGACAGAAATGATACAAACAGCAAATAGTAGCCGAGAAATGGCACAAAGAGTTGCAATGGAATGCAAATTCAACAAACAACAAGAGCCGGCTACAAAACTGCGCACTGGATTTTAGTTAAGGGTAGCCAAGTAAAAGGGGCTGAATACAAATATTGTAAACAACAACTCTGCGGTGGGTTTTAGTTGGGGGTGGAGGGCAAGGGGGGCGGGGAGTGAATATGAATTGTACAAAAAAAAAGGATGGAGTGGATTTTGTTCATAGGTGGAAGAGGAGAGGGGTTTGAATGCATCATACATCATGACAACAGTGTAATTATTTTTCTTTCAATCACACGCCTTTGCAATGTTGGAAATTCTGTCACTTTAAATTCGGATGCGCTGTTCTGCGGTAACAACTGCAAAGGATTACAACTTTTTTCAAAACGGCGGAGCGGGGGAAGATGTCTTCATACGTTAAAATTCCTTGTTTGACGGAAATCCCGACACCTTTATTACCTGCGCCTTGGCACTTTCAGTCCTTATTCAGAAACACATCTGTGGAGGCTCACGTGGCGCAGGGACCAAGCACAGGAGAGCAGCAACAAAAGCGAAGAAATAAAATATTTTACATTAACACCAGGGTTCCTCCCTTCGTCTGAAGTGTTCTGCTCTACCTTCTTTCAGAGGTTCTCCTCCACTACAGCTTGTGCTCCCCTGAGAGAGCATGCAGACATGTAAATGCACCCACGCACACACATGCAAGAGACACACACAGAGAAGAAACAAAAGTGCAGGAAAAGGAAGAAGAAACAAGATTTGGGACGTCTTTGAGCGTGTTTTTACCACCGCATTATTCTGTTTTCCGCGTGCCTCCTCTGTGGCGGGGAGCACGGGAGAGCGCAGCAACAATCAGAGAGCGATGTGACACTTTGCTGAGGCCTTTATGCTGCACGACTCCTGCTAATATGCAAGCTCACCTAAAGTAGGATTTTAAAACCCGAGTTTAATTCTTTGAAGACCAAAGCGTTCCGATTTTTTCCAACAGACCAGTTCACAGCTAGCCCTGGACTGCCAGTGGGGTTGCCCAAATTCCTAAATCTATCATCTGGAAACACACAAAAGCCCCCTCCGTCAGATATTTCCTTTCAAAGCCAGACAAAAAGAAAAAAAAAAAAAAGACAGAAAGAAGAGGGAGAGCAAAAGCTCAGAGAAGAAATGTCTACCTCCGAGTTCCCCCTTCCTGTCCGTCTGCTCCTTCTTTAAGACATCAGAAATAAAAATAAATAAATATATATAAACATTACAAATAACCCCAGGTACATCATCACTATTTGTCAAAATGAGGAGCACAATAGCGCCCACACTCACCACTCTTGTTCTGAAAACTGAAAGAGTGGACCTCCATTGAAGAGGTTCGGAAAATAGAGGCAATTTTAATCATCTCTCCATTCAATCTCGGTTGGATAAATCATATCGGGGAGATTTGCATAAATACAAACCATCAAAGACTTTTCATCTTCAAAGAGGTTTTCAAGACCCAATAGGCTTTGTACTGTAATCATCTGAGGTCACAACCCTGTGGGAGCAAGGCTGCTATGGCAACATAAAAACTAACGCTGGGGGTTTTAGCATAATATGCCCCCCTCCCTCGCCAACACAGGAAGGGTTTTTTTTTTTTTTTTTTTTGGGGAGGTTGGGGTGGGAGTGGGGTTAGGGGTGGTCTGAGACGGAGTGTGAAAAGAGGGTGTAGATAAACCCATTTCTGTGACAGAGAAGACCCAGACTCATGTGGCCTCGTCGTTGGGGGACCCCAGCAGACGTCGCCGCCGGCCGGGCGAGCGGTTTAGATCCTACCGAGGGACGGCTCCACTGGACAAAAAAGAAAAGAACTCTTCCATGATTACATGTTTCTGTCCTTCCTCAAAACTCTCCTCTTCAGCTATTATACTCCGTAAGGGTCTGATTTACTAGCATAAGAGGGGCTTTAGAGGATGTTTATTGTCACTGACACTCACAGGAACCATTAACTGTCGATGGCTATCAAAACCAAGACCCTTTAATGTACTATTCTGGGCAGAATTGACAAAAAATATAAATAAATAAATAAAAGAATTGTTACAAGGGAAGAAATAACACCTCTTCTTGCCATTCAGAGCCACGACGCAAACAAGCCCTCTGACAATTTTCGACTCGCCATCATGAAAAGAGAAGGAGGGAGAGACGGGCGCGAGAAAGGAGGCTATAGTGGGACAAGTTTCAATTAATTTTCTTCAAAAGGGGGCCAGATTAAATGTTTCCGGCCTGCTGAAGTGTTCATTTCACAGAGGGGAAGCGGAGAAAAGGGGATGAGGGGAGGGGACGGGAGGAGGAGTAGAAGAGGAGGAGGAGGAGCGGGACAGGACGCGATTCTTTTGGTCCCCGGTGCACACCAAATAGTGTGGTGGGCAAAGAATGCGCACGGCTCCGAATCTGTGTGAGAATTGTCCTCGAACAAAAGGGTGCGTGTGTGGAGGGGGGTTTACGCCTGTTACAGCCCAATAAGGCCTGTCAGTCACACAAGGGGCTGGAGGAGAGCAGAAAGGCCAGGCAAAAGAGTTTGGCACAAAGAGAAACAAGCAAGTCCATCTTTTAGCGACAAATCAGGCTGAAGGTTCCCGTGCCAATATCAATAAAAAGGGGGTGAAAAATAAACAAGTGACGGATTTACTGCGCGGCCTAACAAGAGCGGAGAGAATCAGACACATGCTTACAACGCAAACACACACACACACACACGCACACAGAGGGAACAGTCTGAGTAAGGGCACAGACGAAAAGAGCTGTGAGGGACTGAGGTGACATCGGATGAGCATGCATGACAGAGTTGAAGCCCGATGCAGAACTTGTCTTTGTCTCTGGAGCGTGCGTGCGCCTGCTGGTGCAGAAACACACAAATAAATCACGACAGAAGCGCGGTAAGCTTAATAGCCAGCGTGGAGGTGGACTTGGATAAACATACAATCAAGCGCATTAGTGTCACGAATGGGGGGTCGCTGGGGGAAAATAGCAGGCAATCATCTGCGTCATACAGCTTTTAATTAGCCAACAGTTTTTTTGTTGTTGTTGTTTTTTTTTTTTAAACTCTTCAAATAATAATAATAATAATAATAATAATAATAATTTTAAAAGGAAAAACGCATGACAAAAGTGTCTTTTTGAAGAGAATGAAAGTGGTGCAGGATGAAAAGCTGGAGCAGTGAATAAGCGAACACCTGTCAGCAATTATGCTGGGAAGAAAGAAAGGGCAGCAGGAAATAGACGTGTTCTAATTAAAACCACTAGTTAAAAACTTCCTGCGCCTGCCACTAGACCATGTATGCGTACATATTAGTGTGTGCGTGGGTGTGTGCGGGGACGTTCGTGTGTTTGCGAAGGTCTCCAACCAGACCAGACACATGCCTTTCACAACAGATTTAACTGAAGCCTTTAAAAGGCTATATTAGCCACTTGAGAAAAAAAGTTCAACAGAACATTTACCTCAACCCAAAAATGAAAAAAAAAAAAAAGCTCCAGCGTTCAGAATTTGAATTTTAAACCACGCAAGCAACGAAAGACGGAAAAGGAAAAAAAAAAACAAAACTGACATTTATAGTTTTTATTTTGTGGTAAGTGAAGCATATGGAGCTGATCAAAAAGGTCTACATTAATGATGTCCCTCTCTCCTGACCTTTGAGAACGTGACATCCGTACAGCAGCCTTTTATGGAAACTCACAGGCACGGTCAATGACAAACAAATGGCTCTTAACTACATGCATTTATATTATTTCCCAAAAAACTTAATACCTATATAAAGGTCAAGTACAGCGGCCCGATTATTAAAAACCCCTTTAAAGGCGTCAGACAAGCTCTTGAATAAATGTATTCTTTTATGCAATTGCACCACAATATTTACTAACTGATGTTTGATATTTACACCAAAATATTTGGAAAAATTCCAGCCTTCAATTTACGTTACATTCATTTTGTATATATATATATATATATATATATATATATATATATATATATATATATATATATTGTTTAGATATGATTTATTTGAACAAAATTATGTGAGCCAAAATATCAGCACCACCAAATGTTTCTATAAAACAAACAAATGCATCTAAGATATGTTTTCAATTTATACTCAATTTTCTTATGTTGACCCAAGTGTCTATATGGTAATCCATGACTTCCTGTGTCCATTGGGTATAAATATGGCACATTGTGTTCTTGTCACCCTTCAAAATGGAAAAGACAAGAGAACATGTCAAGTAAGGAGTACGAACAGACATCTTTTGCATAATTAGCATAAATAAATAAAATGATTCTGGCAATAACAGTGATGAGCCCAAACCGATGATGCTTTCAAACCCAAAACATTTTAGTGTGGATGTGATTGTTAGTTTAGTCAGTACCATGTGAGCATCAGTAAAAGCTCTGCTTGTGTTTCAAAACAAAACGGAAATACTATTATGCCGTAGGTGTGACCTATTAATGAAGCTGCTGTACATATCTATTTTAATTAGAACAGTATTTTTTTGTTTTTGTGATGCTCTGACGCTGTAAAGTTATAAATTTATAGAATAAAAAGAGTGTGAGGAGGATAGAAAGGTTAAACGGTCTTCAAAGTGACCCCGTTAGATAACTGTTGGGGGGGTGAGGAGGGGCACAAAGTCTCCATAGCAACCACTCTTTTTAGGGAATCACATCTTTACCAGAGTTGCCAATAACTGGGAATGCACTCCCTTGATGTAACAATTTCCAGCACCGCTATGTTTCATGATAACCAACATGTTTATGTGTTAAACAGCATCTAAAGCCCTGGGCTCCTTATGGAAGGCGAGTACCACTGGGCCCTTAACAAATTTAACCACACACTTTTGTTTTCATCAGTATAAAGAACTTCAATTACAGTATATTAAACTAGGACAGAAAAAACTAGAGATGCATTAATAAACTGGCTTGAAACCAGATTCAGATCATGTCCTTGACTGATCAGCGGCCAGAAGAAAACACAACTTTTTCTGAGAAGTAAATTGTTTCTTATAAAGTGCTAAGTGGTTGTGATTAAAACAATTTTTAGTGTAGATGCAGTTCTAGAGTGAAGGAGCCTCAAAGTTAGCTATTTTCTTAACAGTAAGGTATTTATGATGAAGCGCAAAAGCTGTTTGAAGAGTTTGTCGAAACACATCTGCAGCTCTACCAGGCGGCGAGAGACAACAGGAAGGATAAATGGAGTACAAGTTCCGTTTATCCCCATTGGCTTTAAACTTCAGCTTCAAACCCAAACACCAAATACCATTTTAAAGTATTTTTAAAATGGCGAAAAAAAAAAGTAAATTATTATTGAACACTGGAAAAATAAATATATTTTGGACAGCTGCCTCTACGGCTCACCCATTTGGCTTCTTCTATGTCCTCCACTTTGGGCAGCATGATGGCTGGAGGAAGAACCTTTGCTTGAAGAACCACTTGCAGGTCAGCCTCAGCCAGGCCACTGGAAACCGAATTTATCCTCACACACTTCTCAGTCCGGCCCAAGTCCAGCTCTCCCAACATCTGAGCGATGGTCTCTCTGGCTTCAGCCTACCAAACAGAGACATAAAAGACACACACACATCAATTATGATTATTTCAGGAACCTCTTACCTTAACTCTATTGCAGGTTGAAATTAACACCAAATGCACTCAATCATTTTAACTGTGTGAAGTTATTACATTCATTGTGGACGGAATGAGGTTATTTTAATGATGGCTTGCGTATTTCAGCAACCACTTAACATTCAAAAAGTAAAAATTTATATCAATCAAATTATAATTGAAAAACACGACAGGAACGTCATCAAAGTCAAATGTCCTTAATAGATATGTAGCTGTTTAAATTACATTGAGCACAAGCACAAAAATAATAATACACGAGTGATCAAAGAGTTTATACATCAATTTGGTGTAAATAATACACAATGAAGCATTTAAGAACCCCCGCTGTGAAAAAAAAAAGTTTTTCTTTCCTTCTTACCACGTCTATATAGTCTTAAGAGTGAGCAACATGAGAAAATAAGCAGTCAGTTGATTTCCATTTATGAATCAAAAGAGTTATTATTCTGGAAAGATTGGCTAAAATTCATTTTGTACTATCCTGATTTAAAAAAAAAACTATAAATGTCAGAGAAACTTTCTGTGCCATGATTGCTTATAATATATCTGACATCTTATGACACTAATTAGGAATGAATTACTAAAGAAATACTGCCTTTCAGCAAACATAGGTTTTAAATGAATAAAGTGAAACTGTACAGCAATAAATAAATGTGACTCAGCATGAATACCTGCGTCACCGTCCACAATGACCTGTGGTTTTCCATCTCCAAGTTGCAGAGAGGGTGCCGACCGAGAAAGAAGCACCTGCTCCAAATTCAACATTTGAACTTTCAAGCTCCAAATATACAAACAGCTGCCAATATGGACAAACTAAATCCCATCTGGAGAACAGTTTTATGCTCAGATGAAGCAAATCACTTTAAGGTATGAGCTAAATGTCATTTTGCAATATTAATGATTTGTAAAAAGCAGTGAGGAGGGTAGAAGTCAACGACACAGTGCTACTTACACACTGCACAAGGTGGAGAGACTAATACAATATCCATCCATCCATCCATTTTCCGTCACCCTTCTCCCTAACGGGGTCGGGAGGTGCTGGTGCCTATCTCCAGCTGCGTTCCGGGCGAGAGGCGGGGTACACCCTGGACAGGTCGCCAGTCTGTCGCAGGGCAACACAGAGAGACAAACAGGACAAACAACCACGCACACACACACTCACACCTAGGGAGAATTTGGAAAGCCCAATTAACCTGACAGTCATGTTTTTGGACTGTGGGAGGAAGCCGGAGAACCCGGAGAGAACCCACGCATGCACAGGGAGAACATGCAAACTCCGTACAGAAAGACCCCGGGCCGGGAATCGAACCCAGGACCTTCTTGCTGCAAGGCAACAGCGCTACCCACTGCGCCACTGTGCAGCCACTAATACAATATATTTAACTTAAATTCAAAGGTATTTTGATGAAAACTAAACACAGTTGAGGGTTGCAATCAGACAATGACCACAAACATACATCTTAAATGGTTCTGGAAGGAATGAAGCATGCTACCATGAATATTCTTGAGTTTAACCCAAGTGAAGACTTTGAATCCTGCTTAAAAGTGTTAACATTTAGAATGTTACTGGTTTCTCTGGCGCTTGCAAAGGGAAAATTAGTCAAATATGGGAGTGAACGTGTCAATTTTAGACTGCATGTATAATTATGACCTTGTGTGGCTCTTAGAAAACCCACAAGACATTCTAACATTGTAATTTGAACAACCAAACAGTGTTTCACTGCAGTTGCTGCTGAATTTTGTATTTTAACTTTGGTCCGCCACATTATGTAGCATTAGCTTATAGTGGCTCAGGGTTTGGAGCTGTGTGGTAAACAGTGTTCTTATTAATATGTTAACGACTGCATTATTCAATTTTAAATCTTTAGCTACTACTTGCATTCACTGTCGATGTGTTTCAGACAGTTACGAAATGGGTCGTTAAAAGAAAAATGTTCTAGTAACACTTAGTCAAAAAAAGAACACGGAGTGCCGATGCACATGTGCATGAGTCACATGCTGGAAATGCAGAAATAATAGCTTCTAGAATTTTTGTTCTGAAAGGATTTTGACAGATACATTGCCATAGTAAAATTTTACCCGCACAAGTAAAACATCTGCCTAAATGCTGCTGTAAATCCTTATTAGATCGCTAGTTGGCTACGTCTCTCGAGCTACTGTTTTTAAATAGTTCACATGACTTCCTCCTCCTCACTGAATGAATATCCATATACATTTTCACCTCATGAACTCGGCCGGAACTACAGACTTGCCGTTATTAATTTCATCTTGCGTCGGCATTGCGTCATGCAGACTCAGGTTTCACGTAACTCTTCAGCAACGTTTAGCTATGCTGTCTACTCACCTGAACTCAGTTGTCTTTTTCACACTTTTTTTGACATTTCTCAATTCTGCACATGAAAATAAATGTGGACATTTTGAGATAAAAGCCTGAACGCAACTGGAAAGTTGTAAAATGATATACACCTTTAAGAGTCCAATAGCTGTGGCAACATCTCCCTGAGCAATATTTACTTATAATTGACTGAGATATGAACCTCGACTGTTTACCCTTTTCTTTATTTGCAATTTTTCACTTGTTTTAATGCCGTTCTTAAATCATATTCTTGCATTTATCTATTTGCATCAACTAGAGCGGTTTACCAGTTCTGTGAGAACGTTTAAATAATATCCATAAGATGTGCACTCCTAAAATGCAAATATATATATTACGAAAAAAGACTAAATACCGGACGCGGCCTCACGTTGTTTGTCTGAGAGTCGAACACCATGAGGGTGCAAAAAAATGAAAAGAAGCCTGCACACCCAATTTCTATCAGCAACCAAGTGGCACAAGCAGCTTTACTCAAACCAGATGCTGCAGCTGCAGGAATTAAGGGAAAACATTATGGAGTGGAGAGAAAAAGTCCAGCTACTGGAAAGGAAAGAACTTCTGTGGGAAAAATGTGGTCTGAGTTAAGCAGTTTGAGGAAACAGTGGCTTGAAAGTTGTCAGCTCACATTAGAGACTAAGCTCTGATATTTTTGCATTATATATGTGTGAATAAATGAAATACATTATTTATATAAATATTTAACTTTACATATAATAATTCACAAAGTATTGAGAAACTATTTTCGTGTGTTTATTGTTTTGCTTCAGTACAAAATATCTTAACTGTGTTGTGATTGGTGGACTGCCCATTTAAGTAATGCAAGTGTTGGCATAGAAGAAAATACACGGAGCAAAGCAGCATGGAGGGACTGCAGTTCACACCGTCTTGTGAAAACTTCAGAGAATGAAAGAATACTTGACTTTAGTTTTATCTGAGCGTTGGGGAAGCGGTCAGGAGTCGCAGGACTGAACAGTTTACGCTCTGATCTCCTGGAATGCAGAACTATACTTGATATTCTGAACGCTCCTCCAGTATCAATAAAATCCAGTATCAAACTACATATCAAAGATTTAGCCAGATTTAACAGGGGTCACGAGGCGGCTGAACTGCTCCGTGTCATCTACGCCTCCCTTTTTCCATCGCTGAAGTAGACGAAAGGGATCGTCACACCGTATGATGAGTATGCTGTGATCTTTTGACTTTTACGCGAGCCCTTCTCTCTCTTTCTTTGTCTTGCTGCCGGCCTCATAAGCTCAGGCGGACCTGCAACTGTACGGAGGTAACTTAAAACGGATGGGGCGATTTATGAAGCCCTTAAATCACTAATCATAAACCTGCTACTTGGTGGATGAAATTCTGTCTGTCCCTCCGCTGCTCATGGCAAAAGGGGGAAAACCGATCTGTGAGAACTGCAGACTGCTTTGTGTGCCCAAAGTCACAGAGATCCTTAGCCAAACAAGATACACAGAGAACCAGATGAGATCAATAAACAGGGTTTATACTATTCACAGATCAAATAAGATAGTAGTAATGCAAGCTGCCACTTCAAAAAGGGAGCCTCTGTGAATATTTTCTTTCTTGTTTTATGTAAAGGGAGACTCATCACATGGATAGCCTCTTGAACTTCTCTCAATTGCTGAATCTATGATACCAGAAACGGGCAGGTGATGATGCACTATCCTTCCCTTCATCTGCCTTTCTGCCTAAAGAAAGAGATTATTCTGCCAGATACCTTGACCCCGGAGGTATCCTGTACTCCAAGCTTGAATAAAGCCCTTTGAAAACGAGATATTTTACATTAATGGACAGCCATCCAACAAGTTGCTTCAAAGCTCCCTCCCCAATCGCCTGGTCTCCCACGGAGAGCTCACCTCAACGTCAGCTCCGTCTACCCTTTGATTCCCTCCATCATTCCCATCATTACAGGCCGACACACACAAGCGAGCGAGCAGACAGCCAGGCGGACGGGGCCGCGGAACGCGTGGACGCATACGAGAAGCTTTTCAAGTGCAGAAGAGCTGACCTTCCAGAAGAGCGAGGGCAGCTTCTTAACACGCAGCCTGAGCCTTGACGCTCAGGTTCCTACCGAGTACTGTGTATATGTGACACAGCATGGCTGCTGCCTTGTAGACACCACATCAGACCGGAACGTCCAAACTGATGTGTGTACAGGCCACAGCAGGACCAGCTTCCTCTTCAACATCAGATCATGAATGTCTCGCCCTCCTGTCAAGCTGCTTGAAACAAGCATTGCCTATGGAGAGCCTATGTGCGCGAGTTCACTTAGTTGACAGATTGAATTTAAATCATTTCTCCTTGCAGCTAGAAGTGCAGCATATATACTGAATACAAAGTAGATGAGATATTTTAATGAGCAAATAGGGGAATAAACAGCGATTGCATGTTATTCGTCAAATTTCTATCCCACAACAATTCTAGTATTTGAATCCATGTTTCACACTATGGACACATAATACAGGGGACCTCAAACACAGGAGTAATTGAAGTTTGTTCAGTTTCTAATTTTTTCAGATAGTAGCTCTCTAAGTTAGGTTCATGGTCCTAGGAACTTAGGAGTTCCTAAGATCACTGTTTTCTACTTTCTAATTTCTGCTCCTTTTGCCTAAAATCTTCCAGTTTAAAGGTTTGGAGGCCCAGAGAGCTCCGATAATCACTCAAAATCGAGCTATTTATTTCTTACAACTTCCCTGCTTCCTTTTTCTGTGATAAGTATTTTTGGAGCATCTGGTGTTGTGGCTTGAGATTTCTACTTTTTTCTTCTGCCTCATTGTCTACTTTTTAACCACTGCAACGTTGGGCTGATTAGTAACAGAGATATTCAAAAATAATTTTTGTCAAATCTTCCCCTCCAAGCGCAGGTCAAACATCATCTCTAATGATTTAAATAAGCTTATCATCAAATGTGTTCCGTCTCGCGTGCCGTTGTTGTAGGTTAGAAACTCTAACCTGTCTTAATTGAACAAATGGACACTTTACTTCATTTCGCTATCCGTTAAAGAAAAATAACAGAGTGAAAATAACATCTACAATTAGTGTTTCAAATCTTAAGTTTTTGGAATGTAAATCTAAATCCAGTCTGAAAGTTGACTTTTACTACTTAAGAGTAACTTTAGCGCAAGTCTTAAACTTGAGTCACCATTCCTCATAACCCAGTATGAATTTGTCCATCAGCATATAGATGTCCCAATCGATCCAAGTCACTTCCATTCATTCTCCACTCAGATTGCAGGATTTGAGTGGATCTAATCCATACTTGATATTTCTGGTTGTGGCAACTGTAGCTTACATAACTTTCTTTGAAAGAAGCTAAACAGATTAGCCACATTTGAGCTACGTCTTAGATGTTTACCTCTGGGATCCCATGATGTGTGAACCTGTCCAGAACAGCCCAGATAATCCCCCCCCAAAAAACTGATAGTTCCACATTTCAGCTGTTGTCACCTTGTCTCTCTTTAGTACATCTGACCACATTCATCCATTCCAAATACCATCCTACTGACCTTGCTGTATTCCCTGCTGACATGGATCAGTGAGTTGTCTCATTCATCATGTCATCAATACAGTCGAAGTGGCTGATCATTACTGCCCCTGAAAGCCGATATCCAGAGTCACTCTTTTTGAAAATCTGCCTTTGTACGACAACTGCATGTGTCAAGAGTGGAAAAAAAAAAAAAAAACATATTTGTTTAGATGTAAGGAGAGTTGGAAATCTTGATTCTCAGTGAAAGTGGTTGTTTTCCACTCTTTTTTTGTTTGTACCTTTTAAGAACCGGCATTTTGCTACCTGCTGCGCAACTCACAATGCCATTTAAAATGAGCTGTAGACTCTTGTAAGTGAAGACTGCCTGCCTGAAGTGTTGCTGCACAGCCATTTGTTTTTCTTCTGTCAGTGCACGCGTGTCAGGGAGCGTGTGTGTATGCATGTATGCACGCGCACTTATGCACGTGCACGTTAGCAGGCTTCAAGTCATAGTGAATGCATCCTGACAAGTGACATGCTGCACTCCAGAAAGCCGGAGTGAGATGACTGTCTAATTCAAGCTACGCTGATAACTGAGATGTAGCAGGAGGAGATTCAGACCTTCAAACTGTCAGTTGGAGGCACAATGCGTTATGTGTTATCCTGTCACGGAGAGACAAGAAGACACGGGTAATCGGATGGAGTAGGAGAAATTTGTAAATCATGATACCTGCTTATCAATGTTGGTAAAAACTGACAGGCTTGGGTAGGAAAGCAGGAGTTTTCACACACAGTTAGCATGATAATTAAGCATGAAAATATATAATTAATGCTCTTTGGAGTACAGTTTATCCTATCTGTAATGGGAAGTGACTAAGAAGATGCCCATCTACCTTGTGAAATTTGATAGTTGAATATTTAATTTCTGCTCATTTTGCATCAATTTACCTTGTTTCATAAAAACTAAACACAGTGTGAACAATAACAATCTCAGGGGACATACTAACAGGAATGTGGATGTAATTTCCTGTTAGTAAGGGTTAGCTTGGATTTGTTAAAAATGGAGTTCTGTAAAGTTACGATTGGTAATAGTAGAAGAAAACTCTCACATCACCTTGAACAGGAAATATGTTGCAAAACATTGTGCCATGTCAATTTATTACATTAGTAAATAATTTGAAAAATGAGCATCTCCAATATTGTTACTAAATTCTCCAACCACCACATCGACTCTCCTCAAATATTTTCTACAAATCCCACAATGCATCCAGAGTTCCTCGGATGCATCGAGGAGATAGGGGGTGGAAGGGCAGCAAGTATCTCTTATTTCTTGCAAAACAGGAGATATTTGCTTATTTTGCACTATTTTCTCACCCACATCTGTGCTAACCCTCATTCTTTGATGCTCCCTTCTTCTTGTAACCCTCCCTTCTCCGGCATAGGTTGCTCCCTGGTGTTGAGTGTACTGAGAAACCCACTGCCATGGAATAATGTGGGTTATGGCTGCCAGTGAAAACACAAGGGTGTAACAGGATAATGGAAGTGTTCGGGAGAACCTCAGCCCTCAGCTTTTATTCCTTTTCCTACTACTGCTGCTACTACTGCTATTTCAATACATTTGAATTGACATTTCAAAGACTTGCAAAAGTTGCCAAGGACTGAAAAAGCAATTCATAAGAAACATGCTAAAACAAGCTTTGCCATCACTCATCTATGCCCCATGACCTCTTGTTCGACCACAGCACTCTCCCCATGAGGTCTCCAGTCGTTACATGACACCTAAAATCACACGTACATTTTGACAGACAGTAAAGCTTGGATTGGAAGGGCTTTCTGATCTGACCAGCATGGAGTCCATTTTCTGGTTGAGCAGCTCGCATCCCGTTTGTGAATCTTGGCAGCCTAACTGGGAGTTTCTCTCAAGTCTCTGTGGTCATGTGAGGTATCGGGAAGGAGTAAGAATCATAAGGAAAATGTGTATTGGTCTACAGTGGCTTGGAAAAGTTTCCATACCCACTGAACATTTTCAGATTTTGCCATGTTAAAACCACAAACGTCAATGTGTTTTGGGAGGGAGTTGATGTAATACACCAAAACAAAGTAGTTGTGCACTAACGTCCACGTTACTAACTGTAGGGTTGAAAGAAAATGATAAATGGGTTTTAACTTATTTTGCTATTAATATAAATCTGCAAAGTCTGGCATGTAATTTTTCTATGGCCCTGAGTCACTACAGCATTTTCTATGGCAATTATGGTGCCGCGTCTATTGAAGTATTTCTTGACCAGGTTTGCAAACAAGATGAATATCATTTGTAAAGTCTTTGCAAAAACTGGTTATTCTTAGTCAAATTTGATGGGTGGCATCTTTCAACGTTTTTTTTATGCTGCCAATTGGATTTAGCTCTACACTTTCCTTTTACCACTCTAACACATTAATAAATTTTGATCTAAACCATATTTGGAGAACCATCGCTCAGGTTAGCTGCCTTACTGATTTATGCTTTAATAGTCATATTTCGGCAGGTTTACAGTTGCTCTATAATCTAATTTTGAATTGTGGATTCAATGGTGCCAACCAAAACGTTTAAAGCCAGGGATGGTGTTTCATAATCTAATCATCTCCCCATCCCTGACAAGTCTGTTGTGTTCCTTGGTCTTCACGATGTCATTTACTCAACAATAATCTCTAACAAACCTCTGGGGCCTTCACAGAACAGCTGGATTTTCAGTGAGTTTAAACTTTACTAATTAGGCAACTTCCAAAGGTATTTAATGGAATTGGATTTTATTTAGGGGCATCGGAGTAAAGGGCGCCGACACAACACAAATAAATACAACATTGAAAACAACTTCATATGAGGGAAAAATATTCTGCTTTGTGTTGATCCGCAACATAAAATCTCAATAAAGCCACTGATGCTCATGGTTATAATCTAAGAAAGCGGGAAAAAGTTAAAGTGATGTGAATACTTTTACAAAGTACTGTACATGTCTTTCATATTCCAATTTTGCAATATCACTTTCCAGGAGCACTCTCCGTTAAGACCATACCTGCCTGATTCCAGTTTTAAAGAAGGGAGCAAAGCTTCCTGTGTCCTTTGGAAAAGCACAGTGAGCATTGAATCGAGGTCATGCAGCAATTGACAGTTGACTGAATAATTTATGTTAAGTTGAAAATCTCCGGTGTCAGACACAATTCATGCATACGGCACGGCTCACGCTGACTGACAATCAGACAAAGGTAATAGACTGTAATAATGTAATCCATACAACAATGACCTGTTTGTCATTCAACCGCTTTTAATGGAGGCATGAGAGAACCCGCTCCAGACCACCGGTAAATGGTCCAATTGGGCATATAGAATCACAGAAGAGACGAGTTTGAACCTCCTCCGACCACCCACCACTGCAGGAGTCATTCCAGCAAGAGTACGGTTAAGGAGGAACACAGAATACTCAGCAAGTAACGCAGAAAAGTTATGCCTGATTGAGTATTCTCTGATTTTTTTACTTATGTGTACATTTGTCTTGGTTACATCACTACTAGCAATATGATGCTGGTAGTGGGCATCATAAATACAGCCATTGTTTGAATATTAGGGAAGAAAAACTTTTTATTTACAGTCATATTTTGGTTAATACGTAAAGCATTGTGCAATGACCTAACACATCCCCTCTGTGATGTCCTTCTGGCTTGTGAAGGGAAATATCATCACACTAAGAATATTGTTAAATGAGGGAAAAATAAGAGAAGATTATGTGAATTTATGTATAAATATCGAGGACTGAAAAAAAAATTCTTGAGGGTCCTCAACGTTTTTGACTGAGACAAGTTATCGTAAGTATGACAATAATCTGTAGCCACTAGAGATGACTCCACCACAACATGAATAGAACCACTGAAGGGAAAAGAAGCTTCTGGTTCACTCAGCTCAAGTCAGAGGCTAAATGTGACAATAAATAATCACTATCATGTCTGCCAAATAAAGCAAACAGTATCAGCTTAAAATATCAGCAATAGGCCGCTAAGTTCTAAATATCGGCATCTGTTTTGATTTTTTTGCAAATTAATTTTACAAAATCCTGCAGCTGTCATTTGTTGACCTCCTGTCTTGGTTCATGTTTTGTTATTTACATGATAAAAATCTACATTACTACAATTGAAGCACACTTCCTGATTTCAAAGCTTTAAAAGCTGCTGAGTGCCCACTGCTGGAGCACTGACACTTCACTAAGCAGCTACGTTTCACACTTCAGCGAAGTTAATTTGCCGTATCTACCCAATAGCTCCGGGTCTCCAAGGAAATGTAGCAAACCCGGGGTGAAAACCCAGGGGGACACTGGGTTCAGGGTGCTGTTTGTTGTCTGAATGCACCAAAATTGAACTGCAGGCAGTTCTCTCCATCTCTGTTTTATTCTTACCAATTCTGCTTTTTATGCGAAAACGTCTGTGTGTGTGCCAGAGCGTGCGGACATTAGCACATACAGACATGTGCGCATGTTTCTATTGTGCCCGTCTTGTGTGCGCTTGCCGGTGTGTGAGAGGCGCTCCCCGTCGTGTCGGCCGCGCCACTATGCCATCTGGAGAGGAAATCGAGTGTGAAGTACAGTATAGTTTGGGACCAAGCTCCGTGGCAGCGGCTCAGCAGTTAGTTCATTAGTTCCAAACTTCCAGGGATTAGGAGAGACTCTCTGCGGCAGGGGGGAGTCGTCGAGGATGGAGGGACCCATGTGGGGAAAGGAGAAGGGGAAAGAGGAACACCAGGAGGAAGACTGGACCAAAGGGCACTACGAGACAGAGAGGGAACATGGGGGGAGGGACAGATAAACAATCGTAACCCTAAGGACACTAAAGAGGGGGAGACGGGCAATATAGAGAACAAGACGGCAAGGGAGAGAGGAGGAGAGAGGACAGGTGTAGCCGTCAGTTCCGCTCCAGGGTTTTAACCTGCCCTCCTTATTCCTCCACCCCACTGATCATACAGATATGATGATATGTGTAAAAGTGTTAGAGCAGTCAGCCTTGTCTTCCCCTGTCTTCCTCCTCCTCCTCTTCGTCCTCCTCCCCATCCTCCTCCTCCTCCTCCTCCTCCTCATCAGGTCCACAGTGACAGTTAGCAAACTCCGGCTGCTACCCTTTACTCCCTTGTCTTACCTCTCTACCCTCTTAAACACTCATTATTTCAGCCAATGTGAAGCGCAGACATTTCATGAGTCAAAGTGGCAATTACCACACACAATTCCAGATTTCAACTTCCAGTAGAGTGGGGGAGGGCTGATCATGTACTTTTTTTTTTTTGCTTAGATTCATAAACTTCCTTTTCAGGAGAAGTATAATAAAACGGTGGCGGTCAGCAGCAGCAGCCCTATTTAAAGCGCATCCATGCATACGCAGTGACTAAGTTCACACTTCACCCACGCCATTGTGGCCTTCATCTAAACACTGCTTCCAGATGACATTTAAAAAGCCAAGCCTATGCTTTTCTCCCATTAGACATGCATTACGAGACTTTTGAGTCATTGTTGAGGGCCTTGCGAGCCTTGCCGAACCCACAGAGCAGATTGTGTGGTTGTCATGGTGAATATAATCGCAACGAGGCTAGACACTGTAACACTGTCCGCACAAATACACACACACAGCAACGTAGATTGTAATAGCCAGAACTCCCATTCATTTACTGATCAGTGGGATCCATTGGCTTAATGAAAGATGTTATGAGGTATGTTTGGAAAGCTTCCAGCAAAATATGTCAGCACAGATAAGGAGAAACTGTGTTTAACAACAACTTTGCATTAAATTTCGTGAACAATTGTCATCAAAATTTACTAAAGACACCCATGCAATCCAAGTACGGAGCAAAATGAGCCAAAACTTGTTTGACTTTAAAAAGGTCTAGAGAGGAGGGACTGAGGATATTATGTTTTCCTGGTTTTAGGTAGAAAAACAGATGGATGTCTAAGAAAATGTTGCAAACTTTAGTAGTGCACCATGCTTTTATTATATAAATTCCAAACGAAGACAGACTTAAGGCTTCCATCATGCTTTTCTGAAAATGTATCCTCAAAAATTGAATTGGTCCAAGACCTCAACCTGACACATGAGAAAAGTGAAAAAAAGTCTTCCCCTGGAAAAATAAAACCATTTACAACAATAAAATTACCACATGATTCTAAACGTCGTCATTCTGTAACATATATAAAGTCACTTTAAACCTCTTGAGAATATGGAAAAAAGTACCTCAAAATATCTTCCAAATGTTTTTAAAATAGAAAAATCTGTGATTTTGATTGCAACATATCTAAAAAAGCAATCAAAATCCTGGAGGGACTGATCAATACTACAAAACACTAAGTGAAATGTCTGATTTGACATGTAAAAAGCATCAGCCTGATGAGGATGTGTGGAAAATGAAGGGGTTTGGATATGTTCTTTAAGCGCTGCAGGTTATTATGTCACAATCCATTTGGAGAGATCAGAAAAGTGAATTTTAAATTGATTAACTATTTTAAAAAAAACAATGATTTCTATTAATTTAGATGAGACAATTGTACATTTTTTAGGCGTTCCTGTCACAAAATGTGATACTTGCCTTTTACATAGTTAAATGACAAAGTGTTTAAAACATGAACATTTAAATATGGCTAAAAACTAAATGTTTCATGACTATCAAAATTAAGGAAATCTGGAAAATGGATGCAGTTTACTGCCTATAAATCCACTGCAAAAATCCTAGGAAATAGGAAAAATAAATGTCTTGAAATTCAATTCTCTGACATCCAAAACCAACATGATGCCCAAATAAGGTACTGATTTTAGATGAAAAGCTATAAAGCAACGACTATTGACATCTAATTCTTCCAGGAAAAAAAGGATGTCAATACCGTGAAGGTATTGGAAGAAAGGCAGTGGGGAAGGCAAATTTATTTATGGAGCAAATTACAGCACAGCAAAGAAAACACACGGTAGCGTCGAAGCATTCCACACTGAGCCGAAAGCTAACACGTTGAATAGCAATGTGGTGGCAAACCTGTGCTGTGCTGATGTTTAAAAAATGAGAAAAGGAGGAAGTAATGGGATTATTGAGTAGAAAAACCACTGATGTAGAATGCAATTTTCCTGAAGTTAGTGTTGGTATTTTGATGTGCATTACTCAGAGGGCCGCATGTGGAAGACAAAGTGGTAAACCTGCTGAGTAACATTATTTTCCATCTTAAAAGGAATGGTTCTACCCTGTTGCTAATGCATTTCAGTCTTCAGTTGCAACAGCACATGTCAGGGTGACAAGTGCAATCCACCAGCAAATCGCTGACGTTGGAAAAAAAAAAAAAGGCTTTTCAGAAAAAAATCATTCACGTCTTATTCAAAATATAAAATAATTCCCACCAAATCCAGTGGGAATTGGTGGGAATTATTAGGCAAGTGTGTGAAATATGTCGGTTAGAGCTGAGCAGTTTTGGTAGAAGTCCAGCCTGAGACTTTTTCCACCAGCCTGCATGGCGCCTTGTGTGCTGCATTCTTCTCCACTTCAACACATTATAAAGACCGAAGATCTGGGATCCACCAGCGCAGGGTCACAGTTTCTGGCCTGTCAGTCACACACAGGCCATCAGCTTATTGTCTTTGTCCACTACAGGAACAGCCTCCAGCCATATCAATCATCTTTATTATCATGACTTAAAAACCTTTGTTGTTTAACTTTTTGCCCGGGCTCCCTCTTTATCCTGCGCTCCAATCACAATTTCATGGGCAGTTCAGCCGGGCCAATGGGGAGGCTGAGTGGGCAGGAGGAGAATGCTTTTAACCTGCTGCATCTAGCGCTTTCCCACTGCTCACCCAGTGGGACGTGGTCACCTTGCTTTAAAAGGCTGATAGGGGGGCACCCGGGGCTTTTCTGCAACCACAATGGGGTGAAATGTGCTCGTTTTAAACATCTCACTTAGGTAGTTTTCCTTTTCAGTGATTAAGAGCAAGCACCTGTCTGGCGGAGGGAGGTGGAATTAAAATCAGTCAAGATCACAAAATAAAGCATGCGTCTGTGTGTTCCCTGCTACAGCGTTTATAGCAAGCTGATTTTCATTTATGCGAGGCACAATAGGTGCTTTTTGTACCTTTTTGGTGAGGGCCACGCCATCCTCGCAGTCCAGAACGGCGCAGTCGACATCCAGCAAGGCCAGTTTCTTCAATTTGCGTTCATCATTGCCGGGGCAGTAGAGAACTGCCCTACGGGGGATGTAGCGCAGCGAGGAGCCAGGAGACTGATGGTGATGACAGCATGCTTGGGTATACAACTGCCAGACTGCAGGCGGGAGCCAGCCGTTCTTCCTGTCAGCACAGATATATACAAATGTAAGTGCACACTGGCACAGGGAAATGGGCATACCTCTGTGAATGTGGCGCACCTAAACAAAAATCAAAGCATCAACCTTTTTTTATTTTGCATTTCATCATGTTAGAAGCACAAACTTCAGCATAAATTAGTGGAATTTAATGTGACAGCTCAAAACAATGTATTGCATCATTGTGAATTGAAAACAAAACAACAAAACTGTGGTTTGCATTTATAATTATCCCCTTTGTCCTTACCCTGATACCCCTTAATGAAATCCAGAGTTCCCGTACAAGTCACATAATTTTTAAACAAATTAAGTTATAGTATAAAATACAGTTGTTCGGTGAAGGCTGTAGAAAATTCCTTTATTATATAATTAACAAATGACATTGGGAAGACTAAGTAATACAACAGACAGGTCAGGGAAAATGTCGAAGAGAAGTTTAAAACAGGCTTATGTTTTCAAACCATGTCCAAAGCTCTGACATGTTACAAAGCTCTGTTCAATACATCATCAGAGCACGGAAACAGATATGACTGTCCACATAAACTAAAAGACTAGGCATGGAACATTATTCAGAGAAACTGCCGAGAAGTGCATGGTAACTTTGGAGGAGCTGCAGGGATCCAAGCCTCAAGTGAGACAATCTGCTTAAGTACAGATAAAGTATCAACCCTCGACTGCACAAATCTGGCCTTTATGATTCTGCTCCTTACAGAGGCAGGGAACCTGGTGAGAGTTGTTGGGAAAATGGATGGAACCTGCTAAAGTCTAAAAGCTGGGGAAGATGATTAGCTTTCTTTGTTGCAGTGACCCTGTACTGTAACAACCACAGATACTAGGGAATTATTTAGATCGCAGATGTCAAACTAAGATCCTAGAGCAGGTGTGTCAAACTCATTTTCGTTTTGGGCCAAATCAAGATCATGAAGGCTCTTAAAGGGCCGGTTGTGCCAGAATGTGTTGATAAAACCTGTTCACAAACTGTTAATATGTCAATGAATTCTTAAAATTACATAATATTATTGAAGATCTTTTCAGTCCCTTCAGGAACTAATAATAAATGCAACTTGTTTATTTACTGGCTGCATAAATCATGGACTATAATCATACATCAACTAAATTCTCAAGAAACTGGAGGGATTGATTGATATAAATTGGCAGTAAACAGATAAAAACTGCATTGATATGATTGATAATATAATATTTAATGTTTAGTCTAGTCTGTGGAGGGCCACATAAAAAGCTGCGGCGGGCCGGATTTGGCCCCCGGGCCTTGAGTTTGACACATGTGTCCTAGAGGATCAGTGTCCTGCAACTTTTAGATGTGTCGCAGCTTCAACACACCAAAGCTTCAACACACTTTACTCAACACCAGAATTCTGTAGAACTTAATTGTATGTTGAGAAGCTGACTTAGCAAAATGTGGTAAGATTTACAAAGTCAAATTGCAGATCTAAATCAATCTGTGGAATTGCAGAAAGTGTCCTATATACACTTTACAGTCTGACTAAGCTTAAGTTATTTTGCAAAGCTGGTAGGGAGTGCACACCTCCTACAAAGTGTGCACTTAAGGAGCTGAATACAAATGCACACTGCATACGCTTTTATTAAACCATCTATGTTCTTTTTTTTCTCCACATGCAATATACCTTTATGTTAATGTTGTTCTGGCTTTACCTCAGGCACATGGAGGACAAAGAATTAAACTGCACCTAAACCACAAAGAAACTGGTAAAGACCTCCGTGCCCCAGAATCCCCAGGAATAGGCCAATTGCATCATGATCTCTAAGGAAAGACGGGTTTTCACACAGATAGTGATAGATATAAACCCAACACGGAGCACTGCTCTGCCTCTTCTGCAGCTATGATGCTGCACAGGAGGGACCTCCAGACCTGAAAGCCTTGATCTCGCTGGACGAGTAAGAGACTAGATCTTTGAAGACTAACCTTGGATCCAAAGTAAAGCACGACCTGCTTTTTTTGTGCATCAGGGCAGCAGTGCCTGAACCTGGCTCCAGCTGGAAGACAATCCAGCAAAGCTGCCTGACTACAGTCAGGCAGTGGGGACTATAACAATACTCTCAATAAAAAAAAAATGCCTGTAATTATCAAATGCACCTAATTACAGCGGTAAACACCATCTCCGCCAATAATTCTCTCTGGATATAAGAAGAGTAGGCAGTACGCTTTATCTTAGCTGGGCAGAAGAAAAGCAAGAAAAGGCATATCTGTTAAATAACAGTCCTGAATTATTCTCTTTTTTTTTTTTTTGAAGTCACTTAAGCTCAAGTGACTTCAATAGCTTACTAATCCTGTCAACTATGCTTCCCTCTGCCCCCCAGCTCCAATAAAGTTTAATCTACAGAGATGTTGCAGTTGGAGCAGGTAGTTAGAACCAATTCAGAAGGTTTCAAACACTTCAGTGCTTCTAGGCATAAACCCTACAAACCAGAGGCCTGGGAGAAAGTAACAAAGAAGAGACTAATAGACTTTGGCCAAAGCCATGGGAACTATAGGACACAATATAAATACAATTCTTTAAAACAGGTAAAATGAGTGTTAAAGACATAATTTTGTTCATACTAGACATCAGTAATAGCCCAAAGAAAATGAATTAGAGGAAAATACTTAAACAATGAAGAGATAGATTAAAAAAAATCCACAGGGAGTATCTGAAATAACATATCTGAAATGTTATTCAAAAAGGCATAAGAAAGTCAAGAAACCATCTGAAGTATGTCAATATAAAGCATTCCTGTGGCTATGTACACATTAATATCAGCAGGTTTAATATTAAAACACGGCCTACAAAAGGGTTCGTCACAATCCAAGTATGACATTAAGCGGTACAATAAATAAAAGCAAAGAGACTGTTTCAAGACAAATTGGAAAAATCATTTGGAAAATGGAAAAAAAAAAACTAAACAAAAACACAATTTTACCCTGAACTAGTCACCACAATGTTACTTTAATCTATATATAAAAACAAGGAGACTAAGCAAAGACAGGGTTCAAGACAGAAGTTCGTGCTTTCTAAAGACAATGTGTGAGGGAGGTAATACAACACAATTTTGACTTGTATACCAACTGCTGGCCAGCTATTTTATCCCTCCAATGATCCTATCAGAAGTGTGAATGGAAACTGATATAAAAGTCCCAGAAGGTATGCAGTTCTTCTCTCCAGTAGGTAAGTAGAGCGAGGGAGACCCCAGGACTGAGTTCAGGGGTGTTTTATCTTATTATTTGCTTCCTTTTTTTCTTCTTTTTCCCCCCTTCTTTTTACATCGCAGGTTATCATACCATGGGGCTGTACTGCAGCTGTAAAGCGGTTAAGACTCAGCCACAGTGACAATGTTTACTACTCTAAGATCAGAGGTA
The DNA here is from genome assembly GCA_911649635.1 of Poeciliopsis gracilis. Taxonomy (NCBI): domain Eukaryota; kingdom Metazoa; phylum Chordata; class Actinopteri; order Cyprinodontiformes; family Poeciliidae; genus Poeciliopsis; species Poeciliopsis gracilis. Next base: position 5,792,819 of record CAJVRI010001532.1, read on the forward strand.
GTTGTGTAGTTAGTGGGGTTATATATTGCTTGAAGGGGCTGGTTCTTATTAACACAGAGACCGCAGCAGACATAGCGCCACAAGAGAAAACAGAGGAGGATAGAGGTACAAATTCAGGAAGAAGGGGCCTAGTCATGTATTTGGTTAGTTTAAAACCTAACTCATATGTGTTATATTTCGTTCTAATACCACATCATTTTAGTCTTTTAAATAATATTGTTGCTTTTCTTAGTATGACAGTTCTGCCCATTGGATCAGCAGCACTTACAAGCATTTTTGTGTGCATTTTTCTCCAGCAAAGGACAACCGTTTCCCAGGTAACAACCGCACAATTGATCTTCAATACAACAGAAAAGGCTCAGGTGATCTGACATTCTTGTTTCAACATCTCTGTACAGACCTTGAAATACACACACTTGGACCTGGAGCTTTTTCTTATTCATTAGCTTGGTGATTTATGTACCAGTTTATTATACCAACCTTTGTACCTTCGAAAATACCTGCCATTTTAATCCTGACTTGTCAAGATTGTTATATTTTTAGTAGCTCAAAAAATGTTATGTCATTTTGAAAGTCTAAAGTTGAGAGTATTGGCTGCATTGGTTATTTCAGAAATAACTCCCAACATACTGACAATACATTTCCAACTGGCCAAAACCTGTCCGAACGATCCTGGCTTAATAAAAGCAAACAAGAAATTAGGCTATTCTTACTTTTGCTCCTGCAAAGCCATCAGTAAAATTAGAAATGTTCAAGTGTCTTCACAGACTGCAGGGCTTTGCACCTCTTTGAATAAGCACAGTTAAGACCAACAAAAATGTAAAATGCTTTTTTTTGTCTACTATGGCGATGAAAGCTCCCAGTCTTCTTAATGAAAAAAAATTAGTTTTCTCAAGGTTTGGACAGTTCCAAAAAAACTAAAATATACCATCACACCTTTCCTACACTCCAAATGCATTTAATGAGTTGTCCATCAAAGTGTCTCCGTGACCGGAGCTTTCCCTAAACGTAGAAGAACACTCACCTCCTCCCCTTTGTTGAAGGAAATTACTAAAAGAAGATCCCTTAAATTTTCCCTCACCTACGACAAATCCAGGTTTTGTTTGGAGATATTTTCAATCAATAAGACGGTCATGATATGGGAGAGGCGGAGTTCACCCTGGACAGGTCACCAGCCTGTCGCAGGGCAACACAGAGACAGACAGGACAAACAACCATGCACACACACACACACACACACACACACACACACACACACACACACACCGAGGGAGAATTAAGAGAGACCAGTTGACCTGACAGTCATGCTTTTGGCCTGTGGGAGGAAGCCGGAACACCCGACAGTGGTGATGCTTTAAATATATAACATGGACACAATTGAGATTTTAGGCAGGAAGGATGGATGAAAAAAATCGACTGTCTCACGGTGTTTCCTAAGAAGCTTAAAATGCTTCTAGTGTCGTGTTGGATTGAGGCAATTCAGCTTCAAGCCGGCACCTGAAATGCATAAACTAGAATATTCCTGGAGTAATCTCAACATATGCTGAGCCGGATAGTCAACCTTCATAATTACTGTGTCTAACTTTAAACAGGTCACACTGTAAAGATCCCTGCCGCTGATTAGAATGAATTTCTATTAAATATCGCATTACAGACAGTTTGCAGTAATTGCTTCATTGTAATGACCCGAAGAACACTATTTCTCGCAACTCTCCTGGCTTCCACATGGCAGCATAATCGCCTAATTCAGGTGCTAACATTCATCCTACTACATGAATTACTGCAGATAACAAGAGGCCCACTCGAAAACACACTCTGAAGACAGCCTCCCTCTCAATATGTAGATTTCCACAATTATCTCCAGCCTGGCGGCGCGAGCAGAAGCTGTGTCTAAAATGCACAAAATTAAAGATCTGCGTTTCCACCCTACAATAATAAGGCACTTCTTAATGCGTGTACCCCATTTGGTGGTCTGCAGTGCTTAAGAATCCAGATTAAATTTGGTGGAAGAATAAAAGATGAATAAAGAACAGGGAGGAAATCGATGTTTCTGAAGTACCAACAAGCCCTCTCCACCCCCCCCCCCGTTCACCAAAAGCTGTCAGCAGGGAGGAAATAAAATGGTCAAGAAGTCATCAATATTTACCAAGCTACACGTCTACCTGCCTGTCTGACACTTGGCTTTTTAAAGAAAAAGAAAGCTGAAGCATTCCCTCGCATCTGCTCAACCTCCCAGCATGATGCTGCAATGTGTCTTTTCCTGAATTCCCCCCTCGCCCCCTCCCTCTCGCTACGCTGCTTCAGAACTGGAAACACGAGTGATGGTACGGAAATGTTGAAAAATTAACCAGAGACATCCAAGACAGGTCAGAGGACAGAATCAAACACTTCTTTTCTACTTCTTTTGCCCCCTGCTTCCTTTGCTTGCCCTCCAGCAAGTTGGACGCTCGGGATGAGCAATCCATTCCCCTCCAGATTAGAACAGCTGGGGGCTGTAGTGTTTACAGCGGCCAGGCTCTCGTTTACAAAAGAAGGAGCAGGGGAGACAATAGCATTCTGGATATGTTACAGTTTTATTAATGTACTGCTAGTCCTGCATCTTTAGACCAAAAAAAAACAAAAAAAACACCACTCCTTTTGAGCATATCAATACATCTGAGCAGCTCTATATTAATAGATGATGTTTATATGTCTTCCTGTTAGCCATGAGAGTATTTACACAAAGATTTTAAAACAATTATTACCAAGCAAGGTGTCATCAGAGTATTACAATGGAAGGCCTGATCACTGGCTGGATTCAATAACTGCAAAAACATTTGATATCGCCTTTACTTATGCTAGTCACTGCAACTGAATCACCATATATTACAGCTTAAACAATGTAATGTTACTCTATATTTTAGAATACGAAATGTGCACGTTCTAGCATTTCAATGTTTAGTCTGAAAAACTTAGTATGGCCCCATAATATTAGGAAGCTTAATAGCAATATTTTTGCTATTATCTAACCCTTACCATCTTGGCCACTATCATCTGTGCTTTTTTAGTATGAAGGACATTGGTAGTAAAACATGTAAAGCATTTACAAAATAAAAGTAGTGTATTTGGACTTGCAGCTTGCATTAATACTAAATGCATTTTGGGTTTCAAATTTTTATGATGACCACAGGAGACAAGTCGGGAAAAGACAGAGCCACTACTGTGGCCAGTGGATCTTAAAAGGCCTACATCTGCAATAAAAGGTTATTGGTTTTTAAACCATAACTCTTTAAATCGGAGGTATACATTGATCCCGATAACTGGCCCCCTGCCTGATTTATAACATCATAAAAATAGTCCTGGAAGCTTCATGTGTCCACCTTCAACCCAAGTCTGCGGCTCTTTTCCTTCGGCTCCGATTTTCTTTCTCGTTGCTCAGATCACACCAGTAGTTCTGTGTTGTTCTCAGCTAGTTAAGTCTAGCAACAATACTCCTCACAATCAACTAAACCCTTTCCTTATCCTCTCATCCATGTCCTCTCACCCCTTTCCAGTCTCATTAGTTCAGGTTTTAGGCCTTAATCTACACAATGAGGTTGAAGTCATGGCAGTTATCTTCGCCAGCCAATGCCTGTCTACCTGTAATCCCTCCCAAAATCCCAGGAGTTTTCCCAGCTCACAAATTGGCATACAATGCTTTTATGCGAGGTCTCTGAAGCAATCTTTTCTCTCCTCTTTTTTTTTTCATTCCTTTGCATGAAATCAGCTAACCCCACTTCTTGCTTAGAAGAATAAACACATCTTAATCTACATCACAGGGTAAGAAAAAGTCAGAATGCAAAAGACTACAAATGCAACTTTATGGGTTTTTTTTATGACTGTAGGTAAAGTTAATTAGTTGTTGCAACATTAATAAAATCAATCAAAATTCATCACCAAATGTGTGAAGAATAGAAATCCTTAGCTAACGTTTAAAAAGAAAAACAGAATGAATTCGTCATTAAAAGTTAATAAAGAGGGGGCTTTGAAAGGTCAAACCAGCCACTCTATTCCAAGAGGGCATAAGGGGGTTAGCTTTCAACTTAGCATTTTTATTGACTCTGGCAAAACAAAATGAGCAGACTCTGAAGAATTGTGCACTCTGCATTGGTCATTTAGGCCCTCAGAGCCCATTGTAGTTGTTTGAAATGAATGAAAGGAAACCCCACTGGTGGAAATGCAGTGGAACAGTCCCACAACAGACCACAACTGTTCCCTTATGCATGAAAGGCAGGGACATAAAAGACAAGATGGACTTCTGAGGTAGGGCCAAAAACAAAGGCAACAAAAGTGCTGATCACGAGGGGATGACACGACTTGTCTCGGCAGAAGGAGCAAGGAGAAAAGGGGCAGGGGACAATAGCACTCCCGGCCAAATGACATGTTGAAGAATTGAAAAATCTACACAAGAAGCGTCTTCTCAATTCACTAAACCCACAAGAGCTGAGTGATTGTGGGCTGGATCTCGGTCAAACCGAGGAGCGGGTGGGCAAAAAGCAGCCCACAGCTTTTCTCTGTCTAACTTTTCTTTCCAAAATTTTTTGCCGTTTTGGCAAACAACTTGGCAAGAGCTGAGACGGACTGGGGTGATGCCTTTAGTCTGCTCACACTGAACCAAACCCAAACCAAGACTAATCAAAGGACGACGGGTTCCGCTCCCGCAGCTTCCGTTTTGATTTGCTGGATGTCTGTGTATTTGAGCCATTTCTGTTTGTGGCCTAAGTGCAATTATGCTTCTGCCCAAACTCCATGGAAACAGTCAGACAGACAAAAATGTTTGCTCTCACTCAAAGACCATCCTTGTTTTAGTGACTCCGACTTGCTAATATTAAAGCCAGTATCTTACAGGTTTATTACATTTTCACTGGCCTCTGTAGCCATTTTCACCTTGATAATCTCTCCATTGGGAAGAATGCCTCAAGACGTTCTGTCTTACCACCTACAAGACAATCTTCTCTATAGGTTCCTTCAAAATGTCCTATGGCAGAAGTTAGCTCTGGTCCAGCAGTTGTCAATCCTGGTCCTCAGGGCTCGCTGTCCTGCACGTTTTTGTGTTTCCTTGCTGTCACACACCTGACTTAGGAAATTAGTAGATTTTTGAAGCACCTGAAGTAACATTTTTTTTTAATCTGGTGTGCTGGAGCACAGATCCATCTATAACTAGAAAGCTCCACTAACAATTATTTTTAATCTCCTTACATGCCATTGATTCTCCATTGTACTTTAGAAGAAAAATGTCTGTCATTAGTAAGTTATCTCGGGGAGTTTATCCTCATTATATTAAGAATCCTGCCACAGCATGATCCAGAGACTGAAACCAACCAGCCGTCCAACAACCTGGGTCAGAACTTACAGCCAGCCTGCCTGAGGGAGACACCCAGCCAAATTTAAAGAGCTTTTTAAGCACAGACTTTTCTGACAGCCAAGCTCAAAGATGTTCAGTTGGTGTAACAGCGCGATCTCTGATCAAGCAGGAACATTTCCTGTTCTGTTGTTGTGACTCTGTTGCTGAAAACACACAGGTCAAGTCAGATTCCAAATGTTGTTCATCTCAAATCACAATCCTCTTATAGGAGTTAGATTTGGGTCTAAAATTCTTTATTTAGGCTTACAAGTGACAGATAAGATCTTGTTAAATAAGCTTTGTTCTTTTTAGATAACAGTCGTCTCCCATTCTTAATTCAGGTCAGTAGTTTGTAAACTCGTAGAATAGCAGGTATTTGTATGCATTTGTCCATATTGTTTTTTGTAGTAGTGAATATATATTGCAATATTTTGTTACTGCAAGAACAAAATATCTGGTGGCAACACATGTTCTTCTCCTTAGATATATTTATTCTGCTTTGAAGATAAATAATAAAAACAAATGAAACAGAAAAGATCTCAACTTTAAGTGGGAGAAAAAGGCCATCTTTGTGGAAAGAAAGGTCACCTTAAGTTTTAAAATAAATGACAATCACTTGTTGAGTCACAATCCTAAGAGGTCACTCTACAAGTGAGGGCCCTCCTCCGAAGCAGCCCGAGGCCTATCCCACAATTCTTCACATACCCATGGGCCCTTTCACTGGCTATCACCCAGGCTGATTAATGGATCAATGTGGGAATTGATTAGTGAAGAGGAGGTGGGAACAGTAACATAGGTCAAACGTCAATAATGTTGCACCGACAAAAGGTGGAAGACATAAAATGTACCAGTGATAGCCTGCAGCCAGACCTCTACCCATCAAAGCCCTGGTAGGGACAACATAAAGGCCCCAGTGCATTCTCCAGCCTACCCTGCCCTCCCTCCTCTCTGCTTCTTTTCTCTTGGTAATGCTGTGTGTTAAAGTGGCAGGAACCATCCTGGGAGCTGCTTGTCAACTCACCTTCATAAAACAAGCCGTAAAGCAGCAAATAACAGGCTTATATGGCTTCATTACGCCGGCTATGCAGGATCGCAGCCTTGGGCTGAGGGGTGAGGGGTTTGTGCCAGTAGTGGAGGGGCAGGGGAAACGTTGGCAGAACAGCATTTTTCTCGCGGATATTTGTTGTTCCCAAGCTAACACATGCATGCTAACAACACCAACACACTTGACCCCTTCAACTTTGCATCAACAAACAGATATAGCAGACAGGAAAAGGTGCATTGAATAGTTGTCAAAACATCCCAACGCATCATCTAACTTCTTTCTATTCATGCATTATTTTTAGTTATTGCACCAGCTGTCTTTTCCTTCCAAGTCGGTTCTGTTGGCTCTGTGTTTCTGTGTTTAGCTCAGCATCTCTCATGGACGGAGTTAATGATGAAACTATTACTGCTAACAACTCTGTGTACTCTTTGGTTTTCTCGTCAATAAAAAGTACTCGACTGGTTTAGTGCTGTCTCTTCCATTGCAATGAATGAATGAATGTGAATTCAAATTAAATGGACCTGGATTCTGTATAATTGAATAAGAATTGCTTGTGCATGTCTTGTAAAGAGATGCGGAGAGAGATTTGCTGTGAAGTGGTGCTATACAAACAGATTAAATTAACTTACTGAGTGAAATGACAACAATAGTCTCCTGGCAAACATTACTTATAGCCTTGAATAAGAAGTGTTATTGTAGCATGAACATAGGAAATGAGCCAGATGACGCATACATATCTGACAGTAAACTGTTTGCCACAAACAAGGGTTGGATATGAGAGAAATGTTTATTTATTTCATGCAAATATGTTCAGCTTGTTTCACAACCTGACAGCAGGGGTTCAAACATGGTCAATACTTGAGGCTCCATCTCCAAAACAAATATCTTTGCTTATGTTTTTGTTAGACTGTCTGGTCAACCAATGGGTGCATTTATCAGTCTACCATGAATTTAGAGTAGCAGCCAATTCATTCCCCTTGAGTAAAAACTCAACTCTTGTTTTCGAAGGATTTGTTTGGTATAAAATTAATCTAATTTTGTTCTGCTTCAGATATATATATTTTTTTTAACATTTAAAGTGTAACCATTATTCTACATATAAGTGATGAAAAGTCTGTTGAAAGTTTAAAGCTATAAATAGCCTGCTTATATTAGCAAGTCAAATACGCAGCACGGAGGGCTTGCAGAACATCTGGTGAGCAAGCTTACACTATAGATTCACAAAGGTAAATCTCCCTTTGTGTGCTTATCTGTTATGTGTGCAGCCCCAGTCGTGTTGCGATCGGCTGCGTGTCGATTGCTGTAAGGCAGCAGCACAAGCACAATCACTGTGATCAGTGTTTAGTTAATTACCACCTCAATCAGCATTAGCACTCTCTAACCTGGGGGTGAGGAGGTGGGGGGGCAAGGAGGGGACTGCGCACTCCTTTCGAACGCTGACACTTGTTCTCGGAGGGGAGGGTTTCAGTGTCAGTATCACAGTGCACTGGAGAAAAGAGGCAGACGAGAGGCAGGAAGCGCACTGCACAACTCATGTCACCGATTCAGTGTCAGGGGGAGACGGAAAGAGACAGGGAGCCGGAGAGGATTGATTGGTGTTTACTTTTAAGCACCCTCTCAAACAATGGGCAAACCACAGAAACCAGCATGCACTGGACCATCTCCCCCTGACGCGCTCTCACGGATCAACAAATTCATCCCCCCAACAAGATACAGACTGTTATCGAGTGTGTCACATGATCACACACCGGTCATATGGCCTAATGGAGCCTAGCTGGACGCAAACTCCAGAGCAAAAAAAAAAAAACAAACAAAAAAAAAAACACACACACACAAGGTTGGCAAGGCTTCAAGTTAAAACAGAAGGAACATTACACATTTGGCACAGGGCCAAACAGACTCAAATGTGTCACCATCAAACCATATGGACGCACATATCCTAGGCTAATCTTAACAAACACTGCGACGCAGACGCATATTCACGCCTGCCCGCAGACACACATATCCGGACCGCTGAACACAAATGCCATCTTGAGCCCCCTGGATCACCGGGGCCATCTGACACTGTGGTGCCTGAATGCATTACGACTGGCAAGGTGGCTCCACTTTCCATCTCAGTTAGAGCTGTTACATAATCCTCCTTGATATGAATGCATTAACAGCATTAGATCTGCAGGTGAGAACACTTTGCACCGCTCATAAAATAGCGCTGCGTCAAATTGGCACAATAGATATGGTTGCTGTTAAAATGAGTGGCTATAAGGCAAATGTTGCTGCAGACTAAAAAGTTAAAGTCTTCTGACTATATCCAATCCAAATTTGTTCTCAAGGAAGTAAGTGAAATGAATAAGGCTTTAAATGACAGATAACGGCCGCAATACAGATGTAACAACCGATTGGCTGAAGATCAGATTCTGAGCATTTTCCTTTCGATATAAAAAATTAGATTTCTTTTGCAACTCATTAAATGGATCAAAACTAAAAATTCCCATCATTTTTATGCTATAAATGCATCAAATCACATCACTTCTTACTATATATATTTTTATTAAGTGCAGGATATGTGATTTTATGTATAAATTGGGATAGTATTTCATTATCAAAGTAACTGCTGCATATTTTTGGCATATGTGATACAGTCCACATATGCCAGGAAAAATAACAAATAAAAAACTAAATCTGGATAGCTGAAAGTCAGAATCAGCAGGTCAGAACTCAGGAAGATTGGAAACCGGCATCATCCTGATAAACTTTGATTAGTGCATCTAGATTCTACAGAGGTGAAGTTGGTAGGTCAAAGTGTTAAGCATTTCTCTAACTTTGTGAAAAAGGAGAAGATTATTCGCCGCCATGGTACATTGACTAAAAACACTCACTTGCTGAATAAAATCCTGTTTAGTCCAGGATTTTACTCAGCAATGTTTATAGACACAACATTGACAGTGACTCATACTTAGCTGGGATTATTTAAATATCTGGCTGGAAGGTGAACGGTACCATTTCTGGTAGTTTGCTCCTGCTACTTTACACAAACTCAAGCGCTGATTCAAACACTTCCTCGGGCCCCGGGAAAAGATATCTGGCAGATGGGTGAACTGCAAAGTTCCACTAAGAAAAAACTAAACATAATGAGGCTTTATCTAAGGTTTGGTAGAGTTCTGAATGTAGAAGAAAACAAAAAAAAAACAAAAAAAAAACGAACATCTGTGACATTTGTCCAGTTTTCACTTTTGTGGGGTTTGAGTCGTGAACAAGCATAAGGGGAGAGTTTTGGATCACGTTCCATGTAATTAATAAACCAAAACCAAAACAGTCACACTCCAGCCTAAATCTACTTCAGATCTCACCATGTAAGTTACCTCTGCCCCCAAGTGGCTGAACTTGATAACTACATGCATTAAACATTTAAAATGTATTTAGATGTGAAAGCTGTAAAAGCTATTTACTACTGAATCTACTTTGAAATGCACCATTATGTTAAAACAACTCTTTGTACTTTATAAAAGTAACCAGAGAAAGTTTTTTACAAATTAGGAGGAATCTTTAAGTTCGATAACGTGCTTACATTCCGGATCAAGTTACAGTCAAAATGTACGTTTTAAAATAAAGAGGTTACCCAGTTTTTATTAAATGTTTTTAGCAAAACATAGCAATCAAAAAGTGCATTGATAAATCACCATTCCTGCGTTTTCCATACTGAATAGGGGGGCACTTTAAGGAGGAATTTGAGGTAATAAAGCTGATGCTCCCTATAGTGTTATAATGACAGATGCTTCATTCTTTTAACCAACAGGGATGCCTTTTGCCCTCGACTTCTGCCCAGCCCCAAGCCTTTAATTAAGACTGGCTTAGGGCTGACTGATCCTGACACACCAGGAAGTTTCTTAAAATTCTGACTGCCAAAACCATGGAAGTATTATATAGGCCAGCACCCCCCATAGAAGCTTGCAGTCACTCTGCAAAGTCCACATAAAGGGGACTGTAAGCTGAAAGCCCCTCCAGTCAGTCTATGGGCCCCAGTATTAATAAGTTTGGCTTTGGCATTTTGCATTAACCCTTAACTGCAATATGTGGTTTTTAATTTCCCAATCTTTTGAATTCTTGGAAATTGCTGTATGCTCTATAGTCCAGAGTTTATACATATGCTGGATGGTTAAGTAGTAGAGATTAAAATAAAATGTTAATTACCTCATGCAAAGTCTGTTTAAATCATTAATAGCAGTTTGTCCAAATCAGAGCACCTCATCGTGAAATAAGCATCATATTTCCCACAGAAAAAGCAGTAATGGATGCAGGAAGCTGTAGTAGAACTGTGAGATTGTCAGAGCGTCTGAGTTCGGCAGGAGTTGCGCACCACATGGAGAGAATTCCTGTTCCATCTCTCTGCATAACACAGCCATGAAAGAGAAGAAGCACAGCAAACAGTTTGCAGCTTTTTCATGGGCTGTAAAATTGCTCTAAATCAGAATTGTTTGACAAGATCAGTTTTTACAAATAAAATGCATATCACAATACAAATCATCCAGAGACTTTTAAATGGTCTACAATAAAGCTGATGAGAGGTTATTTCACACTCCGAGATCTGACAAGAGAATTGATATTCTACAGCTGATTTCAGCTTTAGGCCAAACAGACAGAGAGCTTCACAAAGCTGTTATCAGAGCTCATACTTGGCAAGCCAAAGCAATAACTCGTAAGATTTCCACTTTCCGAACTTTGATTCAAACACCAGGCATTGTCATTACTGATCAACTTGAAGTACCAATTTGTTTGTCCTGCATTTTAGAAATGCATAGACCCCATGTGGATGCTTTACTTTGTAAAGATAACAGCCTCGTTCACTTCTTGCATCAATTGAAACACTGTACTCACCCTAAAGGTACTTCAAATCTACATTTGACTTTTGGGGCGAAACAGAAAAGTTTATTTCACGCGAGGCTGAAGAAGAAAAAAGTTTTTAAACGTACTAATAAAAGATTCATATATATGTTTAAAAACTGCAAACACTTGTCATAAACATTGCATGTGCCTGTCCTGTTCAACAGACAGTACAATTATTCTTCCTTGTAATTTAATCTAGTGCTAAATTACAGTTTTAAGCTAAACAAAAACCAATTACACACTATTTTCTCACACACAGACACCCTGTGTCTGTGTGTGAGACACAGACACAGGGTGTCTGTGTCTCACGATTAATGAGATGGGTCTATACAAATTTAATGTTTTTTTGTTTTTGTTTTTTTTTTTTACAATACCGGTAACTTTTACTGGCCTAGTGATCATCTAGGCCGGTAAAAGTTGCCATACATCAGTTTCATGGTGAAGCACAAGTGTCATTTAATCATAACATGAACAGTTGTAGAGTGTGAATAGATGAAACACTCAGAAACAACAACACGATGTGGAAAGTGACGGGGAAAATAGTAAGGCCCTGTGTTGCCCTATTGCTCCCATAAGGGTGTGGTGTAGGTGGGTTCCTTCCCTTACTGGGAGGATCATGGAAACTTAGCTCAAAGTCCTTTTTTTTATTTTTTTTTTATTTTGTTTTGCACCAACTCATGTCAGAAGCCCGAAATAATAGTTTCGAAGCTCCCTATGACAACACACAAGAGTAAAGAAAGACGTTTACTTTCAGCCACATTTTTTTTTTTCTTTACTATGGAAGGTGATAGATAAATTGTTCACAGAGATCATTTCGACACAAGAGACTTACAACAGGGAGATGAATTTGTTGCTGGTACTTTTTGAGCATACATTTGTGGGTTTCAAAATGGAGATGGTCAACATGGGAATCTCCTTTGTCAACTGATGATTACAAGTCATTTCCCTTTGCCTTCTCATCATTTACTGCATGAAATTGTGCTTATGTGACTCCAGTACATTACCACCATCTAGAGGTTACCTATACTTTTTATGGATTTTATTAGGAGTCAAACACTTTCACATGACAAAAATCTGTAAGTTGAGGGCGTCAGAATAACAACCAGTGGAATTTGGCTCTGTGTGATATAGCTAAGCTCAAACTTACTCACATACCAGGCAGAATTTTGTTATTCCAACATGTTTCCTCTGGAAAATCTGTAATGTTTATCCAATGATTAATGAGATGGGTCTATACAAATTTTATGTTTTTTTTATTTTTTTGCAATACCGGTAAATAAAAACTGATATTTTATTTGAGTGACACTACTTTTTTCATTGGTTTATTATCTTTTCAGAGAGGACCCATCTTATTTCCTATTAGAAAAACATCCATCCATTTTCTCTGCTCCCCACCCTGGAGGGGTGGAGGCTGGTGCCATGTCTCCAGTGGCCATTGGGCAAGAGACAAGGTGATCCCCAGACAGGTCATGCGTCCATCTCAGGGTAATACAGAGACACACACGACAAACAATGATGCATGGGCACTCTCGCACTTAAGGGAAACTTAGAGAGGTTAATTAATCTAACAGTGATGATTTTGGACAGGAAGAAGCTGGAATACCCAGAGAGAATTTAGACTTGCACAAGGATAACATGCAGACTCCAAGCAGAAAGAGACCCCAGGCCAAGATTTTATCCTTGTGTGAGATTAGAACATTTGTATGGCTATTTATTTCCAAAATTGATATTAAGACTTGTAAACCATGGTTAAGATCATGGGCATAAAATTGTCCATAAATGCTAGTCAAATGAAAGTAGATTAGGGAGAAAAGGCTTCTGTGTACAAAAGAGTGTTCATTCTGTGTTTATTCAAGGGTGCAGAAAGTTTAGCATAGAATTAGTTTTCAACTAAAGGGCACTATCCTTTTATTTTCCAAAGCTAAATTATAATTTTATTTTATTTTTTTTTATGAAAAATTGATTCGTATGTGACAGTTTCAGATAAAAACTCCATTGTAGACTTTAATATTTATGACTAAAACTGTGTTAATCCTCACAGCTGAAACTTGTAACCTTTTCTGAACAGCTTTTTATCACTGTCACCATTTTATGACCTTTGATGGCTGAGCCTTGGTAGCCTTTAACTTCTCTGAGTATAAGGAAATATCAGTGGATCTATCACAAGAATATATCAAATGTCGAAAGTATTAAAATAGCATTTCGTGCATTTCTGCTGCTTATTATTTCAGCGTTGACTTATGTTTATAAATGTGTAGAAGTAGGGCATTTCTAAATCGCTTACACACAGTCCACAGACTGCTACCTAAAAGCGCATAGACCACAATAAATTCTCTGTCTTTTGAAATCGGTGTCCTACATACAATTTTACAGTTGAGCAAGCTGTTGAGTCATGGACACGTGAGCCCAAAATACAGACAACAATTAAATTAAAGTGGTTACAGTTAGTTGAGTCAGCCTTTGTTTGGTATGTAGGTTATTGAGGATGTTCAGAAGAGAAACAGTCCTCTGATTGTCGATTTAACCTGATCAGTTAGTGAAAATCCACGACTATTGACTGGCCAGTTACTTGAGTTTGTTTCCGAAGCTAAAAACAAAACTCAAACAAACCTGCCGGTGCAGGTCTCCTTCATATTAACCATGTTACTGCCTGCCAACGGCAGTGCAAACAACGGGTCCATTACTGGCTCGCATGTAGCCAGCAGAGCAGACATCGGGTACAGGACGTCATTAAGAAGATTCCATTTGAAGTTTGCGAAATCTTTCCTGAACAGCACAGAATGGGTGTTGGCATATCGTTACTGGAAATGCCTGCTGATTGACACGGGGCATGATGAGTGTCGTGCTGCAGACTGTTTTGACTGGACTGAAGCCTAATGATCAACGAGTGACTGAAACTGTTGACATGAGGATTTTTATAGATCTCACAGAGGCAGGGGGATTCACTATTATTCTTTCCCAAGATCCAAAGAAAAGTCGATCCATAAGCAAATACAGGAGGAAGGTAAGGTTTCTGTACGGGTTAGCAGGTGGCTGTAGGGCAGCCCCCTCTATGCACCGAAACCCCTCACTTCCCCCTTTGTAGTAAAGCTAAACTTCAAAAGAGTCTTATCACCGTCACATTCCCTTGGAAAAGAACACAGAAATGGAGACCGGATGCAAAGGCTTACACTAGGTCAGGCTAACACAAGAAGTAAAGTGTAGAAATGCTTTGAATTTTGGCTTGTAAAGGGAAGAGGCTCCTGTACAGGCCTCCTGACCTTCCTACTCAACTTCCTTCCTGACAAGTGAAGGAATGCTGTGTCACATTTAATAAATTGGTAGGCGCGTGCATTTTAAAGGTCCCTCAGAAGTGTAATTCAGTCAAGATACGATTTCAGGACAGAAACCAAAGCGGTTTGGTGGAATAAAATTCATAAGCCTCATAAGAAGAAGTGGTATTTATGGTTTGTGGGATAGGTTTAGGACTGAGGTGTAAAATGAGTTCAGGATGGATTTAGGGTTAGGCATTTTCTGGTAATGTTTCGGGTTAGGCTGTAGAAATTAATAAAAAATTAAAAGAAGTCGATGCAAAGTCTTGTGAAGACAGAAAAAACTGTGTGTGTGTATGCACTTGTGTATGTAGGATGATAATTACCAATTGGTTGGAAATGGCATAACTTTCAAAAAATTGTTTGGCTTAAAAATGTTTTACAAAGCTTGTAAGTAATTTTTGCAGTATTATTAAAAGTATCCATACATTATTACTTTTTGGTTTACTCTCAGAGAAACTCAGTCGCCTAATGATGCAGATTTCTCTTGGAGTTTTCACCAAGACATCCTGAATAATGTGGAGAAGTGGAGTTCCAGAAACTAATGGCAGTAAGGAGTATGTTGCTTATGTGCAATTTTGTAATACAATATAGAAGATCAAGGGGAAATGTGGCGTTTTGATCTTTTCTCTTAAAATACCTTAGTACCTGTCTCCCTGGCTCTTTATTCTCTTTTCTAAGGATAATTCTGTCTTACACAAAGTCCCCACTTTGACTGTGACTTTATCCGGTATTTTCCAATTATCACCTTTTAAAGGCCAGCTGGGTGCATACCAAACCATTGGGGGGCAATTCCATTTGCATTGCTCAAAGTCATGGCCAAGTACTTTCATGCTTAAGTTCATATCAGAAAATCTTAAAGGATGGCAGAGTTGCAGCTGAAAGTCAAACTAGCTCAACAGCTTTAACCAAATAAACTGATAGGATACTGTTCTTTCTCTTAAAATGTGATACATGAGGTTGAAGAACAAACCAGTGAATGCTAAGTTGGAGAATGGCTTGAAAGTAAAAATGTCTAATTTCATTGGATTACTACAATTTTTATTGGATTTATAACTTCAGCTAGATATTACTTACTTCTCAATAAATTTGTTTTTTAAAAACACTAACTACCTATCATATTATCCCTGCCCTTTCTGTACTCAGTGGGTCAACCTTTTACAATCCAAACAGCTCTAACCAATCAGGGGATTGTCAAAGAATCTGAGATTGTCCTGGTTTCGGAAACACTGGAACAACAGGCAAAGATTCTTACGGTCCTGTGGGTTGTGAAGTCAACTCTCTTGCTCTCTGCAGATGAGAAGAGGTTGCACCACTGATAAATATATTTATTAATGGTGACCCATACCTGTCATTAACATGTGCCCTGAGTGATTAGAAAATGTCAGTTTGGCTCCATTTGGACAGGACCTCCAGGCCAGAGAAAGTATTTTTTTTTAAAAACATAAATGATGTCCATGGATGTCCAGTGTATGAAGAGAAGATTTAATTGTGTTTTCTTGAAACTACTTCAAAGTTATTTCAGCAGGTCGCCTTACATTCAGTTTGAGTGGGAGGTTAATGGTGTAGCACTGCTGCCAAGTGGGGTTGAGATCATCTGCTTAATATTAAGGTTGGTGTTGAGAAGTGCCGACATCAGGATACAGCCTTTCAGCACTTTCTTTTACATGTTAGCAATCATGTTGTTATTGCTGTGTTGCTTGTGTAAGCTTGTTGGTTTTGCGCAGGACTGAACAATGACTTTGCTGTCTGTGTTCAGTCCAGCCTGTACTTAATACAAAACATATTCACTAGTGCAAATCTCTGTTTGACTCCCTCTCTTCCCTCCCCCTCAGACTGAATATAGTAGCATTTAGCTGTGAATTAATTTTCATGTTTGCTTATACCCTGCTGAGGTGTGATGCCAGTGGTGCATAATCAAGAACTGCAACACTGCATACGAGTAGATAGGCCTCGCCGGCTTTTATCCCGTGCAGATTTGTCAAGCAGGAAACGCCGAAATGATAGAATGAGAGTCAATAACCAGGACACACCGCAGAAGTCAGCAGAAGGGAAAATGGACATTTACCTCAATCTGTTTCCTAATAGAGGGCCATAGAGCAGAGAATAACTTCTGCAGTGTGGCGTGCAGCTGCGAGCGTGTCCTTGTGACAATGCACATGTCTCTGGCCATAGGACAAGAGAAGCACCCACAGCCACAACCCAAACACCAGCCGCTCTTAACACAGTGTGTCTAATGCTCCCATTTAGTGTTTGGGGAGCAGTGGCGCATGACCTTAGGTTTTCGGGCGGGGAGCGAGGGTAGCACCTAACCTGACAGCTGTGCCCTAAACGGAGGACAAAAGCCTGAGGAAGTACCGCATCAGCAAAGATGGGACTGAAAGGCACGGCAATTTGCTTGTGGTCACTCTGCCATCTGATTTTGTCCATCATCGACTATTCCCCTCTAATGTGTTCGAGTCGCAAACGCGTTTCCTCAACATGTAAGGCATCATTAAGCGAGTTCTGGTATAAAGGATCGGCGTCAGCACTACATTTAGAAGATCAAAGTATAAACTACTAATTCATAACAGAGTATTTTTGAACAAATGCGGTGGACACAGGCCACCTCCAGTGAACAAATCCTTTTATTGTAGTTTATTTGTAATCTTTTCATAGGAGGGAGTCGTTTTTTTCTTTGTCAGTCGCTGTACATCAAAGACAAACTAAACCCACCATGCTGGTTGTGTTTATATGTCTGTGTTCAAGTGTTTAACACCACAGAGCAAAGCATGTTTTTAATTTATTGATAAAATAAGTGTCCTCATATCAGGTTAACACCTAAGCAAATAAATCAATTTGGGAATAGCTTTTTTTTTATTTTAGGGGGATACACTTTTTGAATTTGATGAACACCCAACAGACCATGAAGCATCATTATAAGTATAGCCTTGTTTCTCCTGAGAACAAAGACTAGCCTTGCTGTTCATAAATGCCAATTTTGTTCATTTTTCCCCTCCGACAACTTATCTTTGTTTGAGGCACTGACAAGAACACAACACTAACCAAATGTCCGTGTGCGGTCAAGCTGAAGATAAAATTTTAAAGCCACTTAGCACCCATAATCAGTTGGTATAAAAGCTAATCTGACATTATATTTGCAGAGGTACAACAGTCTGCAGGAAGGGCTAAGAAAAGCAAAAAGAGATAATAAGCGCTCATTTGTTGCCGCATCATCCACCAGGCGATAATTATGCTGGGGTGAGAATTTTGAATCCTAAATGGTTTCTTTGATCTGAACAGGTGTTCACAGATGGATATGTAAGATTATTGCTTTAATTATTACCAGAGATCAAAGCCTGTGTAAAGCCTGTGTCTGGTTCTTAAATATCTAGTTTCCCTCACAATCTTTGAGAAATAATACTAAGTAGATATTGGAAAATACATCTGTCAGACCTCCTGTTAGGTGATTTGTAAGACCATTTTATTGTGATTACTTTTGACATACTGAAGTATTATGTGAATGGAAGCCCAGCAAGGTAGTTGAAACATCAATAAGGGAGTGAAAAGGGAGCTGCAGTCACAATTCTTACCACATATTTCAGTAGCTATCCCAGAAAGAAAATGGAAAGTCAAATGTTTAGTATCTCATCCAAACACACACACACACAGTGTCAATCCTGTGTGTGTGTGTGTGTGTGTTGTGGTTGGACGGTGACTTGATGGAGAGGAAATGCCATCAGCTGCCAGAACTTTCATAGGTGAAATGGTTTAAAAATCGTCAACACATCAGTGTAAAATGTTAATATTCCTTGAAACCTTTTGCTTATTTCCTGTAATGATATGGCTTCACTTGCCTCAAAAATCACAAGATTAAAAGTCAGTTTAATTATCCCACACTGGAAAAAAATTACTTTACACAACTGTATTTATAAGAGTCATTGTGTAGTCTGTAGATTTGACGTTTGTGGAACAGAAATCCAACAGCCTGCCATTACTGATTATTGTTACGCCTCTGCTATACAAAGATGAATTACAATCCAGCCTGACAATTCTGTGTAACAGATGCACGAGCTGAAAAGCTATGAGACATCTACTCGCAGCATGCTTTTCTGTAATATTCAACCTAAACTCCGTATTCGTCAGACTGCCTGTGCTGATGGAGGTTACTGCGACTTGAAATCGCAGGTGTTCACTCATGTCCTTCATAGACAGTTGGGTAGATTTTAATTGTGAAATTTGCAATCAGGACACTACAACGCCTACAATGTGGCTGACATTGGCATTCATCTCCCCTGAGTCAGAACTTTGCAGAACCGTCTTTCGCTTTCAATACAGCGGTAAGTGGTTTGTGGTGCGACTCTATGGTATTTCAGCTACAGGCAGGTGCGCTCATTTAATAATAGTAGTTCAAGCTCAGTCACAGTGGATGGACAGCATTTAGCCATTCCAGTGTTACCCATCTACTCTTGCTCTCCCCATCTTTCCTGCCCCTCCAGCCCCCACAGTATGATGCTGCCACCACCATGCCTCCCTGTGGTGAAACGCACAGGACAAACATGTTGGATGTAGAACAAACTCTTAATCAAATTTCACCACAGCACCTTCTCCCACACCTTAGCTATGTGCCCTACAAGGCTAGTGGCAATCCATTCACCAGTTTTGTTTATTATTTATTTTTTTATTGTATGTTTATTAAAGAGTGTTCTGTGAGAGATTCAGAGTTTTTGATAGTGTTTTATAACCTAACCATGCATTAAAGTTCTCCAAAACTTTATCTACCTGCTGCGCTCTTGCTGTGCTCCTTCGTCGTCATGAAGTTTGTTTACTAATGTCATCAATCAAACTTCAGAGGCTTTTATAAAACAGCTGCATTTTTCAAGAGATATTGAAAACGCTATTTTTTTTATTTTCTAAATTTTGAAGGTAATGGTTTAGGTGTACTTAACACAGAATATCAGGATAAATTTTCATATTTTAGGTGATATGCTTCCATTTAATCAAAAGCTACTTTGTGGTGGTTTATCACATCGACAACAACTAAATCATGTGGCACCACATGGAAATGATGACAAACATTTGCTCAAATTCATTATCTTATCTTATCGTAGACTTGCATATGATGTTTAGTCACCATTCCAGTTCAGTTTAGCTTATTAAAGCAATCCATAACCATTCAGAGACAAATGAACAAAGCTTCTTGATCCTAATATGAACTGACTGCAGAGGTCATGACCACAAGCTGTTGTTAATTCTGCAAACTGTAGATAGTCATTTCAAAAAGAATGAGCAGTCATTAAAAGCTAAAGAACTGCAGTCAAACTCCAAACAACTACTGCACAAGTCATTTTTAAAAGAATTTGCAGTTTTTCTCAAGAAAAGAGAATCAACACGTCAAGCCTCTCTTTTTCATTTCAAAAGCATTTCTGACTTGACCAAATAACAAACGTGAGGTATGTCCCTTTGTATTTTGTTGGTTTCATTCTCCAAAACTCTAAAAAAAAAAAAAAAATCTCATCTAAATCATAATAAAAGAGTCTGAAATGTTAAAAATCTGCATCTCTGAGACAGTGAGTGTCCTCAGAGAGCATTAGCGCGGGCATTATCTCGGTGAGCCAGACTGTTCGGTAGTAAACACCCTGGCAATTGGCCTTGTAGTAAATTCTCGGCGGAACTGCCGCAGCAGAGCTTGGAGTGTTGTAACCGTCCTGGCACAAAGATGTGGGTCACGCTAGGCTGTCCTCTCCCTCACCCCGGCACCGCAGCCCCAAACCCTGATGAGATTAGCCGGCCAGCCAGAGGCTCAGTGGTGGTAAAACACAAACACCAGTGATTACGTGGACATTAAAGTCCGATCCCCTCACACTTTAGCTTGGATTCCCTTGTGCGGGTCACAAACAGGTTACTGTCACGACTATGCTACCATTGGCATCATATTTTATGCAGAACTGCCTCCCACCCCCCGCCTCCTCCAATTACAGACATCAAAAATATGGCAAGTTTCTCCAAACCAAAATACGAGACAGCAACAGTTTAAACCTCCCAGCGACCTGACAAAAATACATATCTGCTCAACTTATCTGAGCAGATAAGTTGAGTCACTTATCCGCTTCGCCACTTGAAAAAGAACAAGAAGCTGCTTATTTGTCCTCCTATTAGTCTTGCATGTTTGGCTCAAAAAAATTAATGACCATGATGACTGGCGAGTTAAAAATCAGTGTCAGAAATGGGATTAGGCAGGTTGGAATGCCAGGCTAATCACTCATGAGCAACGGCCAGGAGAAACGACCTCCTTAAGGAGGAGGGGCGGCTTTTATAAAGCTTTGATTACTGCGCAGTCTTAAAACCGCATCCGATGAGTAAAGACAAGCGCTGGTCCACCCCCACGTTTACTGGGCCAGTTGCCCCCTGGATTCCTGTAAATACATGATGTCATAGAGCTTAATGATGCCCAGACTAACACAGGCGAAGAGTTGAGAAAAATATATATATATATATATATATATTACAGAGCTGAAGCAAAAAATTTAAAAAATAGATAAAAAATACAGTATTTAAAGCAGAATTCAGTCTAATAAAAGGCTGCATCTCCATAATGAATTTTATGTCTCTGTGGGATGGATAATCATGGTGACGAAAATCATCACTTTCATCTGCGCAAAGACTGCTCTGTCAGGAGCAAAACATCAAAACCAAAGGTTAGATGGAGAGTGCCCAAAAAGAGAGAGAGAGACACTTTCTCCCCGTTCTCCCAAGCGCAGACTGGAATGGACAGTTGTTTCCAGTTGCTACGTTTAAAAGGGCCCATCATAAAGACTGGCGAGAGGAAACAGGATAAGCGCTCGAGCCAAAGCAGTAAAAACACTCTCTGGGAAACTTGAAAGCCACACAAATGAAGTCTGTGTCTGCCATCTGGAAACAATAAACAAACAAAACCCAGCAGCCAAACAAACACCACAAAATGGCAGAAGGGGGGGGGAGAGAAACAAAGAGAGATTTAAAAAAGAGCGAGAAATGGTTTCAGACATTTGGACTGTGAGTATGTTGAATGAATGACAGCGAGAGGGGAGGGTGTCGGTGTTAAAAATGTGTGCGGCATGCATCATTAGCAGACACTGATGGGAGGACAGACACAGACACAGGCCTTTGTATGAAACAGCCTTTGATGCGAGGGAGATGGCCCTGCTGTTTGAATGTGTGTGGTACCACTGAAACCTGGTTCTAATGAAGTGCAGTGCTAACAGGAGGCTGCCTGTCTGTGACCAGAATGAGATGAGAAGTTACAAACAAGTCCCAAATTCAGCAAAATGCCAAAACAAAGTAGCCGGCTATCTGCTCTTTGTTCAGACAAATCAGAAAAACACGTCGTGTTTGACATGTTCTAACAGGAGGTTTAATTGTTTCTTTTTTTTTTTTTTTACAGGAACACCGCTACAGTGTACCTCAAATTTTACAGAACTTCTTCATGTAATGTGTGGTATAAACACTGAAAGAACAATGAACCTTATCTTAGGTCTGTTATCAGTACCCCTTTGCTTCCTACTGCCAGTAAGCTGGCTGAAAGAAAGAAGGCTGCTACACGTTACCTTCACTTACAAGAAAGACAGATTCAGCAATCTGGACACAAAAGTTGACAGTTAGTACATGGAAACTATGAGTGTTTTCACACCTCAGATATTTAGTCAATTTAGCAACTCTATTGACACCACCTCAGTTGCAAAAAACCCTGGAGAGGTTTTGTTTATGGTGCAAACATAATCCATCCTTTATCCTACAATTTCCAAGTGAACAATGCAAGTTTGAGTGAACACCTTTCCCGTAAAACAATACGGACAATCCTGAACATTCTCTTCATGGCTGATTTCAAACAACAGAGTGTGTTCAGTCAGTGTTCATTTCAGAACCGCTGAAACACAGACTGCCACAGGACATCCCTGCTGCCTATAGCCATCAGCATCTACAACAACTGTGAAGAAAATAGGATGAGTTAAGACAACATTTAATTTGCCACTGGAATTAATAAAGTATATTGGATTTGAGCTGAACTAAACTAAGTCGTGTTACTTTACGGGTCGCAGTAAACAAACTAAAACAGTGGCAACGTGTTATTTGTAAGGCATAAAACATTATGCAACTTTCATGATGTCTTATTCGGTATATTTTCTCAGATAATTTTGACTGAATCACACTGTGGACTTCCATGACAGCTCACAACACAGAATGTGTTTTCTGTATTTACATTAGGAATATAAAAGAAAATCAGTTTTTTTATTTTTTTGTGGTCTCAATCACAGAGCTGTGGCATCAATTACATAACAACTCGATCTATTTGAGGCCTTTCGCCCTGTTCTCATCGCCTAGTGTTAATCTTCCTGAACCAAGCCCTAAAGGGCTTTATAGTCTGTAAACTACAACAAATAATGTTTAGATTAGTGTTTTTTAAATCTGAATTTCTACCTTGCAGCAATATGTAAATTAAGTATTTAAATTGAAGTTTTGAAATTCTTAGTTTTAGGTGCATCTGTGTGAACCTGGCAAACAAATATGAAACATCTGATGCAGCAGCCTTCTCTGAGTAGGCCGAGTTTTTTAACATGCTAGAAACCCTAAACCTCAATGGTGCTAATTTTACAAGTTGTCTAACATCTGTCTCACTCAGTGTTGTCCCAAATGTCAACTTGTACCTTCAATGTCGGTCTGAAGACGTTAATGACAGAGCGGAAATCGTAAAGAATGTCAAAGAAAAAAACAAAAAAAAAAAACGAGCAACCACTGTTCTGGGAGATTCACAAGCAACGGTTTGTCCACTATTAAGACTGTCCTGCCTCTATATGTTGATAAAAGCTGCTAAATGCCTCCTTCATCAACTAAAACACTAGTTTATCACATTTTTTCTTATTTTACTGTCTTTCTTTAGGGTTACTATGGGTATATTGTTTAATAACACACTCAAATTCAATCTCCAGTAATAAGAACATCATCACTTGCTGGCATTGCTTGGTATCTTAGAAACAACATATTTCTCACAGCGAGAAGAGAACTTGTTCTACACAACACTGCATATCGAGAATAACTCTCATATACTCCAAACAACATTTCCGCGACCAATTATTGAATTCAAGATACTGATTAGATAAAGCACTTGGAAAAAAATAACCTACCTACCCGTTTCTCTTCCCAAGGTCTAGTGACGACACTGACACCAAGAGGTTCACTTAAGGACTGCAGCCCTGGTTTTATACATTAACCTCACATAACACACATATTTAACATGTGTGTGTGAAAGGGAGCAACAACAAAAAAAAGAAAGAAATAGAAACATACATACATAAAAAAAAAAAAAAGCCACACATGAACATAAATCCCCTGCTGAGCTGGTTAAATACTTGGCTATAAAAAGGGCCTCTCATAAGAGTTCTGTGTATCAGACCGGAAATTCTGGGTAAAGTATACCTCGTCGTCCTAAAACTACTCACCATCCACATGGCCACAAGAACAATGCATGGCTGTCAGAAGACTAAAGCACCACTCTGGGAAAGGAGAGGACAGAATCAGCAGAGATTAAGATTTGGATCATTAATCTAAGTTAAATCAGTCCCATCTGCTTCCTTACATTCACTTTTAGATATCGTCTGCTTCATAACGCCACCAAATCTGACCGATCTATGATTGGTAAAGACACAAAAAGCCAGTCATTAGAACAACGTGTAATAAAATCACAAAGCATCGCCTAATCCTTAGAAATGATAACCCAATCACCACACTCGTATTGGCTCACATCTGTAAGCAGAAACATGGGTCTCCCACTTGTGTTGTCATTAAAAACAGAAACTGTTTCCCCAGCTCCTCATTTGATCCAACCCCCACGTTCAAATCCTTAACCACATAAACCACCCGTTAGCCAAGTCCACCCCATGTTTCGAGAACAAAATTCTTTTGTTGCAATTGTTCACACATTCCTCCCTCGTCGTGTTTATACAGATGCCGCTCCATGTGCTCTCCGGGGTCGTAAGAAGTCCTACACCGCGGCCCGAAGATGTGCTGTTGATCAAAGGCGTTGGAGCTCGAGGAGAAGCGCTCGTTTTTAGTTGTTTTTGTTCCCTCTTTCTTCTTCTGTGGGATACAGGTTGCCGCATCCATCTGCTGGCCTCATGTATCCACCTTAGTCAGTGCTGAGACAAGTGTAGGCCTCTCTTTCTTGCTGTCTCAACCGTGTTTACTCAGCTGGTTTCCACGGCAATCACCAGGGCTTTGTTTTTGCACAGCAACATGTGTTAACTTAATGCTCTGTAATGGATTTCAAAGGCAAGCTTAGCAGGTAATAGGGCAATTTATTGATTCGTTTGCTTAAAATTAGTCTTAATTGTGAAAGAAAAATAAAGCACACCTCTAAGAAGATTGAGGCTCAAGACAGAAAAAAAAAACAAACAAACAAACAAACAAAAGTTAACGCATTTTTTTTTTTCCAAGCTGCGCAAACAATTAAAGAGTAGATAAACCATATAATAGTCAAGAAGACATGAGGGCTAAAGTTGCCGGGCCAGTGTGCTCAGCCATTCCCATATGTGCAGAATTTGGTTACAAAGTCCCAGTGGTTGTTTTCTTGCTTGATTGGATTATGGCCACACACCTTAAGCTCAGCTTCCACCACCAATCAACGAGGAAATGAGGTGTCAACACTCTGGTGTTTATTCAAACACTCATTTATTTTTCTACCGGAAGCTAAGAAAAGCTCGGCCACAGAGGACTGCCAGATGGGCAGGAGGGAGTCTGGCGAAGCATTTAGAAGAACTGGAGATTATTAACGGCGTTAGCGAGTCTTTATTGTATGGAATTAGCAAAGTGCGGAGTTCATTTTCTTTATTGCGCATTTGTGAAGCACAATAATGTTTTTATAATGACTTTTTAACTACATTAACGCGGTATAACATTACCGAGATATGCTAACATTTATCTCCGGAGAGGAGACGTGCTTTAAAGCTTCAAGCTGAGCATCCATTTGACAAAGCTAAAAAATGTTGATGAGAAGACAGCAGAAAGTCTGTAATGCTTCCAGTCAGCATGAGGTGCCATCAACATAAAATTCTGCACAGTAGCCGCCACTTAATACAACCGGGGCAATCGAAAATTCCCCTTCCAGTTATAGACCAATGCTGCTGCATTACTATTGTAGCATGAATGCCAAGTGTCTGCACGGCTTTATGCCCCCTCTCTTAATTGAAAACGTTATAGGGGTGCATTACACTTAGGCTTTTTATAGGTAGTGCTATAAAGCCCTAGCAGGCCCTGTGAGGGGAAACTGCCCATTAACTTATAAGGTCCAGGCCTTGGCTCTCTTAATTGACAACCTCTAGGCTACTTTCATCACTTGTCGACTTCATAGTGGCAGCCAATGCTTCCTCCAGGATGCTGTTGCATCTTTGACACGAGGGTGTTTGTGACAAAGAGCAGTCTGCCGCCAACGCCGCGACGAGAGCTCTAGGCTGTCCATAAAACAAGCACACGCATTCCTTCCAAGAAGGCTGCATTTAACCACTGAATTACTGGGCCACAGAAAGACACGCCAAAATTTAGTATGAACAGTTTCTGCTCAAGAGCCAGCTGTAGCGCATTTCTGCCAACAAAATGTTAGTCGAACTTCATATACGCTTAGAAACTTTGAAGCGTGCAAAATTAAAAAGGAGCAAAGAGTAACGGTATCTGTGAAAACTTCCAAGTTTAAACAGTGCAAGCACAGTGTTAAACACTTAAAGGCAGACCTACAAGACTGGTGTGAAAATCACTTCACACTTTAACTTAGCAAGAGAGTCAGTTTTGTGCCTCTGGAAATGTATGCCTCCTCAATTACACCCACATGTCACAAAGTAGCTGACGGACTCACAACTACCTCTGGAATATTAAAAACACTCGCACAGAAATTAAGCCGTTGCAAGTTCACTCCTCCCACGAAACATTAAAACGGTAGAATTGCTATCAATAAAACTCCTGAAGTGTAATTTTGCAGGATCATTCAAGATCGGTTAGTTGAAATAAAATAGTTATTGTTTTTTTTAGTGAGAACTTTACAAATGCATTACATTGTTACCATCCAACCAGTTTAATTGTTATGGCCTTGCACAATTTAAAATTTTAAAGGTCAGGATACATTTTAAAAACAAGGTTTGGTTTGATAAACTAAACCAACGTTGTTTTATGAGTTTAGCAAGAACTCCTTAGAAATGGCTTTTTTGGAAAATATACAGGAATAATGCTACTGCTTTCATTTTGACAATGCTGTGCAGACTAAAAGAAGTTAACGATCAGATTTTTTCTTTTCTGAATTGTTTAAAAATGACCAAGGTAAAATAAATAGGTTTATTTTCTGAAACATACAGGTTTGAAGTTCATCAACATTTTGGATTACTCCAAGAAATAAGACTGGCTTATTAGCTGTGCACATTCTGTGTGTACAAACAAATTAAAGTCAGTCAATTTTAAATTCTAGTTGTTTATTTCACATGTTAAATCTGTTAAATATTACCATGACCAAAGTCGAGTACTGCAACATTTGTTTACATGACCGTTTTCTCCAGTATGTTTTTTTTTTCTCTCACATTTGTTGATCTTATTTTAGTTTGACAAAAGCATGTCTAAGCACATATTAGCTGCATCGTGTAGCCACAAAACCTTTATAATCTTCGTTAATTCAAGTTCAAACTCTCCTGTACGCTTCTGTTGAGCAAACAAAGCAGGTGGCCTTCAGCCGACCGCTGCAACATGGCAACAGCCAGAAATGTTGTCTGGAAATGATTTCTACACGCAGCAAAAAAATACTCAGGGTCATGTAAACATTCAGAAACAGACTTACTGTGCAGGAAGACGTCTCACAGCTCTGACTATGTGCGCCGCCATGTTTTTTCTGTGACGCAGGAGACAAGTACGCAGCTATTGGCCTCAAAAGCGACGCCCACGCGCTGCTTCAGTCATGTGATTGGATAGGGTCGTAAGAGGGGCGGGGCTTGGGCTCCTGCGAGCACATGGTGAAGTAAACAGGGAAGATGCCTAGAACTTGCTGGCAGCAGGAGACTGCACAATGCAGACTTTTCTTCTGTGATAAATACAGTAAAGCCGTATATTTAAAAGTTAGAGTGAAATTAATAACTTTTTACTATTATTATTATTATTATTATTATTATTATTATTATTATTATTATTATTATTATTATTTTTGTTATCATGTGCTGGTTGCTTTCTTTTTCACTGCCATGTCCAAGAGAGAAACCTGAAAAATATTTTTGGAGAAAAGCCCAGAGAAAGAGAGCGCCAAAGAGATTCGTGGACAAGGCATTTCACTCCAGGAGTTGTCTCACAGCAGTGGTGAATTACTACCACCACCATCAGCCAGGTTCTGGTGTTGTGGACAAACGACACGCAGGATTTCCCGTGAGGAGGTCTGCAGGGGATTGGCTTCAAATGTCAGAGTTCAAGGGCAGTTGTGTACCCTGATTTCAGAAATGTGTGCTGATGCTCGTTTGTCTTACTGTACACCCCTTAAACTAGAAAACAAAATGTTTTAGTTACTTTTCCCCCATTGCCTGTCACTAAAAACAATTTTATTAGGTACACATATGTTTTTTCAGTCATTGTTTAAGGTAAATTGATGCCCCTAATTACTTAAAGAATATGAACTGTTGTGCATACAAGAACAACATTTTTGAAGATGTTAATCAGTTATCTCTTTAGATAACTTGCAAACAATAAAGAGGTGAAAAAATATCATATTACCATGATTTAACTATATTTTTTTGTTATTTTGTTATGATATATAGGTGTACAAAAATTATAGAACAAATTCATTTTGCGTGCATTTTCATACATTCTGCTTGTTGTCCACGGTCAGTGCTCCTTTAGTATGCAAAGTATGATTCGTGATGCTATTTAGGACTGGAAATATATTCGAGATGTCAAATTTGTTTTTTATTTTAAGCAAGACAAAAGTGTAGCCAGCTGCTGAGCTAGTGCATAGCAACATTTTGGTGGAGCTGTTGCTTTCTCTCACATCTTTTTGAAAGGAGCTTAATTATATGATGGGATATTTTTTAGTGTTTTCAAATCAGAAAACATGCTAAAACAAGACGATTTCAAATAAATATGAAAAAAAAAACACATCGAGGTAAAAAAAAAAAAAAAAGAACCATTCCTAGTTTTCCCTTTTTTTTTTTTTTCCCATGATGTAAATCTTAGAAAAATTGAGGATGTCTTGACATCAAATCAATTCTTGCATAGGATGAAGAAATAAAAAATAAAATGCGTCAAAGTAGGAAAATTCCATCTATGGGTTACTTGGAAACTACTTCATTCCCTCCCCCTTCTGTTCATTGAACACAATTGTTGTCCACTAATCCAGTTTTGATAGCATTTGGCACACTTTCTTTGGATCACAGCAAGATGCTCAACTTCCATTCTGGTCTCCCCTAGGAACCTCTGAGCCCAGGAAAGGCAGCCGACACCAGGTCGCGCCAGAGCTGGGGGCTGAGGAGGGGAGTAGGGTTCTCTGTGTCCTCATAAAGCACAGAAAATTATTTTTTGATCCGAGTCAACCCCAGACACAAGCACGCACACACGGACCTGCTCGCAGGCTCATCAGACTGGCAGTTAATTTGAGATATATGCTGAATGCACGTTTATTCTTGTCACTCTGTTCTGTTGTTTAACGTCACTATCACCTAATGACCCGCCAAAAAGCAACAGAATATAAAATATTATGTCAAAAGGGTAAGCTTTTTTATTTTTTCATTTTTTTTTTTCCCGTGTCCCCCTCTGTAGTCCCCCTTTGCCCCCCATCCAAATGTACAATGCATCACTAGGCCTTGATGCCTCAGAAGTCTGGGTTCATTAAAATCTTGAACGAGTGCCAAAGCTGTAGTCAGAGATAAAAAGAATATGAAAGGATAACAAAATTTATGGATGGCAAGACACCACCTCACCCTGGCATTTATAATAAACAAATGGTTTCTGTTTCCAATTTAAATTTCTCATTATACTGTGACTTTTGGAAAATGTGTTTTGATTTACCAACATTTTATCTGAAAAAACTGTATAATTGATTAGATTTACATGGCTCTGATTTTGATGCTGATCGCCTGCCTCCCTCCCCCCCCGTCCACAGCACCCCCCAACCCACCTCCCCAACCCCTAGCCCCTACCCTTCACCCCCCACCGCAAAAAAAAAAAAAAAAAAAGATCTGAACAGCTCCTGAGGCACATTAACATCATATAAAACAAACCCACATATCAAACGGGCTTTTTTTTCTGATAAAATAATTGGTTTAAAACCGGCACAGAAGCCAATTCAGCCCTTTGAACGGAACCTCTGTGAGGGCACCACGAAAAAATAAATAAATAAAAAATAGTGAGATAGACTTCACAGCCCAAGTGAGATGGACATCAATGCAGTGTGCCAGCAATGGCTGTATTAACCCATGGCTAAATCCCATCAGACAAATGTCAGTGTATCCGTTATGAAACCATGACATTTAGATCCAAGGTCTCCATTGTGGTTTTAGAGGAAGCCGATGTTTGTCCATTCTTCGCCTCCATCAAACCCGCGTATAGCCTCACAGTGCACTGTACTCTGAACATGAAAAGATTAGAGATCATAGGGCTAGATTTATTGCATCATACACTTTTGATATTTTGGTGACATTGCAAAAAACAATTGTAGGTAAAATGTAATTATAATTTTTAAAAAATTTTTTATTTTTGTTTTTTTAATATTTGCAATTCTGCAATTCCTTGGACACGTATGCATACTACTTGAAAGTTTTCACAATTTGTCACACTACCTGAAACTTGAAGTAGTGTGGACAAAGCACTTTGTGATACTTTGTCCAGGTAGACAAGACAGACCAACACAAAGTGAGATCTATGTAACACTTAACTATGGTTTCATCCAAACCATTCGATCAAGCTCAGGCTATATATTTAGAACTTTTGTTCAGAAAAGTGAACTTTCACTCCGGTCTTTTGGAGCCTCGGATTTTCATCCAAAACTTTTCTGATCTTACTCACCCACCTTGCCTTCTTCACCTCTGACCAACTTTCATGCCCCTCCTAAAGGAATGCTTCCCCACAGAATAACGCTGTCACCTCCATGCTTTGTGGTGAGAACAGGTTGTTTAAGATGGAGCTATTAAAAGATATACACCTTTATGCTTCTCTACTATTTTTCTTGGTCTTTGTGATGCTCTTTGTTCACTAAAGTTCACTAAGAAAGAAACCAGAGAAATGAGAAAGTAATTAGTAAATAGTATATTTACTATTCAGTGACCTCGACAGTCGGCTTCCATTTTTATGCACGGGTGTCAGAATAAAGGGGTCTGAATACTAATGCATACCACACTTCAGATCATTACTTATGAAAAATAAACTATTGGAAATTTTTTGACTTCTCTCATATAAACAAGGGAAAATGCAAAAACAAAAAAATAAATAAATAAAGAGAAGCAATTCCTTTTTAAAGCCATTATAGGAATCCAGTGGAAAAATATGACAGTGATATATATGTTTATATATATACATATATATGCAATAACTTATTTTCCTGTAATGCTATAAGAATTAATAGCGTAATGTTTTATTTTGACTATTTTAAGTCTATAACAATGAAAGAAAAAAAAATGTGCAGAAATATCACACCTACTTTTGCACCAACTCAGTGGCAGCCATATTTTCAAGACATGCCAACATGTGGCAAACTCCTCCTAATTTACCCCAGACAACCTTTCCAAACATCACCATCGTCACGGCAGCGCACGAGCGTGAACCCGGTTCGACACATCACGACCGCTCAGGTGTCACGAGCTGTGAGGAGCAAAAACCACATTCAAGAATTGGACAGTGTGTCATAAAGATCTCATGTTAAGAGGGCAGCACCTATGAGCCACTTGGCTGAGAATCACGTGACGTGTAATTATTGCCTCCTTACATTAGTTTAAACCCACCTCCCTCTATGGCTTCCCCTCTCAGGCATCAGGCAATGGGAAGCATAGACTGGTGTAGTTGGCAAAGAGGAATAATATATTTATATATATATAAAAAAATCCTTCATTACTCTCCTTTTTCCTCCTCATTTTCTGTCTCTCTCCTCTAACGGCGGCCTAAATCAGGAATTACAAATGATATCATGACAATTTTTCATGCTCTTCAGACCAGTGATGTTTTACCGACTCATTTGCTATGATACCTTGTTACAGATCCAGCTGTGAATCAGGGACGATTCACGGGGCTAGAAGCCCACCCCCCGCTGAGCCTGGCCAATGACCTGGAAGGCAATAGGGGATGCCAGTGCCTGCAGCATGTGCTGCACTGACAAAGCAGCAGGGCACCGTCAAAAACCCTCTCGTACAAACTTTGCAGATCACTCTGTTTTTAACAGATGAGTAAGCAATGGTGCTGACTTTTTTTTTTTTTTTTTCCCCTTTTCCTCTGCCCTCACACGAGATCCATGGATTTTCCCTTCGTGAGTGTGCTACTGTGGCTGATGCACAGCAAAACCTTTGCCCACGAGGCGAATAGTGTAGTGGTGCATCGGGCGTAGAAGGGTGCAGATAGCATGTGGCAGGGTCACTGAGCGGGTTAAGCAACAATTCAGTCGAGTGCCCATAAAAGAAGCAGAGTGCTGTTGGAAAAGACCAGCACACCAGCTAAAGAGGCCCAGCGATCCAGATTAAACTTTGGCCTTTGAATTGGAATTTACAGTTATCATTTTTTCTCTTTCTAAAATGTTATACTTATTTTCCACACCAGATTTCTTCTCTAATGTTTTTTTTTGTTTTTTTTTAAACTGTACTGTGTGAGGCAGAGCGTCATCGTAATCCATTCATTAATTTTTGAATTCATCAACAGGATTTCAATGGAGTTAAGGCTGTTTGGGTTTCCAGTTCAAAGCCCTCACGCAATCCCAGGCCCTGATGACTTCTGCATTACTAAAATGATGCTGCCAGGACTGATGGAGCTGAGAGTGTCAGTAGGCATTAGCCTTCACGGCCCAAAGCTGGTGGACGAGATCAGACTGCGCCCCTTGACCCAGTCCACCGCCAAGTTACTGACACAACAATCAAAACAGGCAGAGAGGAAAAGGGCAGCGCAACAAAGGACTTTTTTTTTTTTAAAGTTTACCCAACAAAGATAAGAAAAATGTGACGACATGAAATATTAATGTAGAATAAGCCAAAAAAAAAAGATGAGGAGAAAACATGCATTGAGACATCTTTGCATGCTAGTCAAATCACAGGAAATGCTTTAAAGTTTTTTCTATTTTTTTTTTTTTTTTTTTCCCCTGCTTGGTTCACTCTGATTCTTCATCTCTCACTTCATTTAACTAAATTAATGAGCAGAGCGAGCCAGAACTCTGAAAATTAACTTCCTGGCCATTTTATTGGTGATTGATTTTTCATATTTCATTGTGCTCATGTAATTTGGCAATAAATAAATGCCTTTCCTAAGGTGGTCTGTAAGTAGAAGATGTTTTTTTAATTTTTTAAAAATTTTTTTAAGCAAATCCACTTAGGAAGCAAAACAAATAAGGAAGACAAACGTCACAACAGTTGTGCAACCCGTAGGCTCCGGGATGGGAGCTTGTATAGGAATGTCCTCATGGCGCTCTTAGTCCACTGACACTGAGCACAGTGGGATAGTGGCCTTGCAACATAGCACTGCTGCAGTGAGAAACACCTACATCAGAGGGGACCTAAAGCTGTGTACACACAGTTCACCTCAGGACAAACGTGCTTATAGTACAACGTCAGTGATGGGCTCCCTCTGTGCTCTCTGCCTGTGATAGTGCGCTGGATGAGGTTCTATAGCACGCTGAGCGGTAAATCACAGAGCCATGAAGGGTAGAGTGTCATTGTCATGAAACTTGTTTGTAAGCTGACGCTTTTATGCAAAAGTGTGTGGTTGGTAGAAAGCGCGTGCTTAATTCTACTGATTTCTGAGAACTATCTAACTTAAATGTTAATTTCAGGGAGCGATGGTGGATTTTTGGTTGGACATGCTGAGTTTATGGAGCAAGTTATAAATTACGTGTGGTATTTACATCTCAACACGCTGCCCAGCATGGCTCTTTGTCTGCGCTGTAAAGTTTTTGTACGTGTTCTTATCATCTTTTAACACAAAAGCACGGTGGTGACCACCAACCACCAGGCTTAGCAAGTTTTCTGAGGGTAACCCTGCATACGTTTCGTACTTTACAAGAACTCACTGCAGAGTTCCTGGGTTGTGCTGATCGATCCCCTCTGTGGTAACAATTGCATGAAATAATTGTCAGACACCTCATGAGATTTGTCTTTACATTCTCACAATCTAATCCCTCAGAACAATCTCTACTACGCCATTGGAAAGACCGATGTCACAAATATCTTGTTATAGATTAGTTCTGGCTCCAAACATTTTTTTGCATTTCGCCTGACAAAATAACACTTAAAGAGGTTGCACTGTGTTAGCATTGTTACATTGCTGCAAAAAAAGTTCTCAGGTTGAAATCTTGACCATTCTGTGCGCAGTTTGTTTCCCTTGTGACCTCAAATATGCCAGAGGCATGTTGGGTAATTTTCGTAGGACTGAGTCCTTTGATAGCCTGGTGACTTGTCAGCCACTAATCCCTCTTCAGCTGTGAGTGGCTAAAATCATTTATACCAACTGGATGGTTGGATGTGTCTTTTGTTACTTTAAGGTAACAAAAGACAACTCTCACTCTTGTAGAGTGAGACTCAGACCACTCTCTCATCAAAAAGCTACTCCAAATAAGGAAAGCACCTCACCTCTATGTTTTTTGTTCCCCACACTTCTATTTGTCAATGCGTAAAATAAGCAAGACATTCTCTCTGACGCACTCATGTGCAAATGCCTGCAAACTTCCTCTCAAACATCCTCAAACTTCCCTGTTTTCAAATCGCCGTTGATGTGTTCTACATTTTCTCACGCTCAAATTTGACTTAACCTTGTTACTAATGAAACGGTTGACTATTTTCCACATCTGCATGGTTTCACCAGTCATGAGTAAGGCACCTTATATGGATTTTAATATTGCAGGATGACGGTATCCACATGTGTTGCATCACAGTCATTAGTTAACGGTGTTGAGAAGACGCCTTGTGCCTCAAGCCTGTGTTAGAGAGCAAATAATGGCATGCGACTTTACAGCGTTTAAAGTCAACGCTTTAAAGTAAACCACAAAGCGTTGACTATCCAGGTTGTTCAGCTCCAACTCCAAAAGTTGGGGTGCTGCACTCCGCGACTTCAAACATACGTCCAGCTAGAAACCAATTTGTTCTACAGTAGCGGTCCAGGTTGCACTGAGGTTCAACCATGAACCCAACTTGCAATCAGCAGGTTTCATTTATCGATGTCTTACTTCCGTCAGTGATACTAAAATCCCTTTAAAATAAGAAGGCATTTCAAGTCACAGCAGCCTCAGTTGTAAGCAAATTTGTCACAGGCTTATCAAGGCCTAATTACCAAAATGAGCTGGCGGATAACCTCACCCCCCCCCTCATCCCCGTCCCTCGGTCCCTCTTCCTTCTCCCCCACAGCAGTGGTCAGCCTGTAAAACCAGGATGTGTTGTCACCTTTATGATATAAATACTAACACACCCTGGGCATAAGAAAGCTGTCAACAGAACATTTGTTTTCCATTTTTCACCACCCAGGGCACTTTAATTTGCAAAAGAAGAAAAAGAAGCAGACAAGGCGTTAAGAATGTGCCACAACACTAACTATTTTGCCCTTTGGTGAGCTCGGAGGATGAAACAGATGGGGCTCGAATTCATTCTGTTTTATCGAATGCAACAGAATGTTTGTTTGGCTTTCCATTCAACCGGTTCTCACCTCAACACATCACTTGTGATTCCCGCATCGAGGCTAGAGGCACAAAACACACGAGTGTGTAACTTTAAAGGACAATCTGAAAGCGTCGAGAGCATTTATACAAGTTATCCACGACATCTGTGAAAGCATCTTTAAGCATCTCTTTTGAATCCATGCTCTGAACTTTGACTGGGCCATTCTAGCACTTGAATACGCTTTGATATAAACCATTTTATTGTGTCATGACAGCAAGTGAACCTCTGGAGTTCCGATATTGTGCCGCATTTAGCTCCCATCAACTCTTATCAGCTTTCTCGCAGCATGACACCACCACCACCATGTTGTGTAATGAAAATGGTGGGTTCATGATGATGTGCGATGCTGGTGTCCCACCACACCTAACGTTTTGCATATAGGCCACACAATGGCAGTTCCCACACCCTGTTTAAGCCTCTTCTTTTGCCACCTGTCACTTAAATAAACAGAGCGATTCTAAAAATTGCAGTTCAGTCCCACACAAAGCACAGAGACCAGTCTCCTTGTTTTGCAGCAGCAAGCAGGAGATGCTAACACGTTCGTAAAAGCCATTGAAAAAGTTGTGGGAACAACTTACAGATAAGTTATATGTTTCTATCGGATGCCAACGTGCCTATTTTCTCATGAAAAATCCACCTCATGAGGTCACTTCATGTGATCAGATTACACACCGATGGAGGTTTTTCTCCAGGTAGGGGACTTTTTGAGGCAGTTGCACTGGATTTTATTCAAGGGTATGAAAATAAAGTGGGCTTAATACAAATCCAATCAAGAAATTTCAGATATTTCTTTAAAAAAAAAAAATACAAGCAAACAAACAAAACACAAACCTTTCACTTGTGTTAACATATCACTTGCATGTTGTTGTTTGTTTTTTTTGTGGGAAACAGACACGCATTTGTGTTTCATTTTATGCCCACACAAACCACAAACGTTTTTGCTGATTATAATTCACGAGTGCATGTCAAGCGAACTGAAAGACAAGGACTCTGCCAGAGCTGCAAGATTTGACCCACGCATGCAAGTAAGCCGTAATGACCCAACTGCCCCCGCCGTACCCCAACCACTCCCCGCTCCCCCACCATAAATAGATCAAAGCACATCTGTTTTGGTGTCCAGCAGCCACACATCTATAATTGCAAACTGGCCTTAATGGCTCAGAGCAACCCATCAGACACTAAGCAGTTTGGACACAGGGGATACTAAAGCATATGAGCATGGTGGAACCAACAGTAATTGTTGGACAGGGAATTCTCTGGAGCCACAGCAGCGACCTGTCTGGTCTCCACTGGACTGAAATAGATATCACAACTTCAGCCTGGGGATGCTGGCCCGTAGGCGCTGAAGCTGACCACGCAGCTGGGATTGAGGATGTTCACCGTCAGGAAGAGGGGTCAAAACTTAAAAGTCAAGAAATGAGTTTCAGATTCGGGAAAACTCGACGAAAAGCAAAAGCATGTGGGATGTTTTCAAACCGAATCGGTTTGCCAATGTTTCCAGACTCCTGAGCACTTAAAAGTTTCTGTTTTGGACAAAAGCGAAGAGCCGTGGCGGTTAATGATGTCAAATTAGCTGTAGGAGTATCTGAGCTGGTGTTGGTTGAACGGAGTGAAGCAGCGACTGACTGACGAGAGAAACCTCAAGTTGGCCACTTGTCACAGTGTGACACTGATTCGGCCTAATGAGCGTAGTGCTGTCACCGCACATCTGCCTCTCATTCACTTGTAGAATCTGGCAGACTC
Source organism: Poeciliopsis gracilis (assembly GCA_911649635.1). Taxonomy (NCBI): domain Eukaryota; kingdom Metazoa; phylum Chordata; class Actinopteri; order Cyprinodontiformes; family Poeciliidae; genus Poeciliopsis; species Poeciliopsis gracilis. The sequence continues at coordinate 5,830,022 of CAJVRI010001532.1, forward strand.
AAGGAAAAAGAAAAAAAAAAAAAAAAAAACCTGCTGGAGTCGCTGCTCGATGCTGGAAGTTGAGACGCTGCCCACCTCCGTGCTTGCCAGATTGGAAAGAAACTCAACAAATTGTGGTCTAACAAGAGAATCAAACTCAATGGCAATGGCTCCAAATTTTGGAGCTGAACCTCTTGTCTTAAAAACATAGGATAGATGTGGTAAATAAGGCAGGCTGAGGAAAGTTAAATGATACAGCACAAATGCACAATCCTGCAATTGCTATAGAAGTCTGTTAATCACCTATTCATTTAATCCAGGTGTGCAGCAGCAGGGAAACACCTAAAACATGCAGGGCAGTGAGCACCGGGGACCAGGGTTGGGGACCACTGCTCTACATGATTAGAAGAAAAATAAAGCGACAAACAATTGCATAGCAGTGGAACAGTAAGTTGAAGAACAAACTTCACTTTAGGGTGTTTGAATTGTCTTTAATCAGAGGCAGTTTTAAACAAATGGGTTTTTAGGCTTGCCCCCGCCCCTTGGTTGAAAGGAAGTCAGTGTTTGAGCAGTTTTGCAGTTTTCTGGAAGTTTGTTCCAGATGATGCACAGCAGACGTAAACCAGAGGACATTAGTTCTCAAATTCTTGAAGTGCACTTTAGGCAATAAAATGCCGATGTTGTAATTGTCCTTATGAGTCCCTGATTGTTCAGGTCTGAGTCCATCACGACACCTAGATTTCAGGTTTGACCTAGATTTCAGGTTTGATCACTCGTTTCGACAGCTGTGATAAATGAAGCAGTGTGCTGACTAAATCGCTCCTCTTTTGTTTCAATGATCAGTTAATTTCGGTTTTGTTTCTGTTCAGCTGAAGAAAGTTATGGCACATTCACGCGTTGACTTGTTCTAAGCAGCTGTTCGATGCCTGAATGGTTTCACAGTCACCTGGTGAGATCCTGTGTCATCTGCATAGGGGAAAACGCCTGACAATAGGGACGAGTTTACTACAAATGCAAGGAAAAAGTTTTTTGATCGTTTTCTATTTTCCTGCGCTTGATGATCTGTTACACTTAGGTGCAATAAAAAGGTCATAGCTGTATAAATCTCTTAATACTTTTTCAAAACATTGTAAAACAGCACTTTATTTAACAACCTTCTCATTACTCTTGAGTACCTGTTTCGCCACCATACGAAGCGAACACCGATGATGAGTCAAAATAATGTCCTAAACCAATTTTCCTTTTGTGAAAAAACAAACAAACAAACAAACAAACAAACAAACAAACAAACAAATAAAAAACAATGCCGCAATGTTTTCACCTAATACAGAAAAATGTCTGGTTGAATAAAACAAGCAGGCGAGACTGTATGCTCTTGCTAAGGTTATGATCAGATCATTTTGTCTGCTGCAGAAGACAGCAGTTCTCCCATCTGCCCCGACTCCGAAGGCGTCTTTGCAGACCGAGGAGCAGCTATGAAAAATTCCTCCTGGGCATCCTCCTGGAAACTAACACAAAGGTTTACTAAACATCATTGTGACGGTGGCACCAATTATTGTTAATATACATCAAATGAGCCCCGGCCCACCGCACTAAACAGACTGATCAAACCGATGATGGCGACTGTCAGTCTGCTCCCCACTGAAGAGAGCTGTTGAAATAATTAGTCCTTGCCCGGCGAATAAAACAATAATTCAACAGCAGACATGACATCCGAAATATGCGCTCTGCCTCAGATGGCTAAAAAAATAAAAAATAAAAAAACCTGCAGAAGCACGTTGTGGTCTAAAACCTCATGTTTTTGTTTTGTTTTTTTTTCTTCCTCGGAAACTGAGAACATGGCCACTGCTGGGTTTTCTTTGGTGAAATTGATGATGGCGCAATCCCAATGAAGAGGAACAAATACCTGCAGGAGGAACAGATACTACACTACGGCTTGTGTGAATGAGTTTAAATTTTCAAAGACTGCTTTTAAAGATATCTTTTATTTTTGGGGTTTGTAGAAAATATGAATGGCGACATGTTTCGTTGCGTTTTTATATATTTTTTTAAATGCACATTTAGATTTTACAAATCGAAGTCAGCTTTGCAGAAAAGCTCAAACAGAAACCCAGGCCGAGCCGAGATCAAGTTCACAATACATGAAAGCTGTCAAAAATATTCGTCAAACGAAAGGCAGAAGTGTAACTAAATGAAAACTTAAAGCTTTAAGCATCATATCGATGCAGATCCTGAAGATGGTGCTGCTCAGCTGCCTCTGTGATCCTTATGAGGATGTGAATAGTAAAGAAAAAAACTATTTGGCCGAAATAACCACTAAGTATGTTTTGTTTTTTTTCTAGATTGCATTCTCTCTGCTGAACATGATTACACTGACCTGCTTTCACTAAGACCACATGTCACATAATACATATGACAATAAGGAAATGTTATTTTTATTATTAAGAAAGCTAGTACTGCATTTTAAATTGTAATTTATTGAAGACATTACTTTGGTGCCAGGGGACACAGCAACCTGGTAAAGACCTGTAAAAGGCCTTAAAATAAATTCAAATTTCATCACAATCACACTGAAAAAACAACAAAAACAAAAAACTCAACTTGGATATATACAGTAAGCACATCCATTCAGTGAACACAAAATCTCAAGTTTTAATTGCTTTTTTTTTTGTTTGTTTGTTTTTAACTAAATCACAGGATCCACATCGATTGACACCCTTAACAAAATAAGTGGTTTACTGCTTTGTCCTGGTGTGTCCAGAAGGTTTTAAAAAGTTATACATTGCTTTCTGTTTTCCTTGGTATGCGCACGAGCTTACAAAAAAGAGAGAGCAAGTCATTTAAAAAGGCTTATATGTGTTGATTTTCCAAGAAGTATATAAAAGACAACATTCAACTTGACCTTATCTACTGTAAGAGCAACAATAATAATAATAAAATAGGTTTAGAACAACGACAACTGTGATAATGAAGGCTGGACAAGGATTCATCTTCAGCCACGACTCCCTGAAAGGAGGAAGTTACCAAATCACAAAATAAACTCAAAAGCTCAGGTAAAGAAACGGCTATCATTTTATGGCATGGCAAAATAACTTTGCTTCTCATATCTCATATAAGGCCAATAAACATGACGAACTGATTCATCCTTAATGCTACCTGATAGCAAAAATCTTCTAGAATGCAGAACATTTTTAGTCCACTTTTAGTCAACTTTGCATGTTTAAAAATGGCACTTTACGTGTCCTGTTATGTCGAAGCAAGCAGACTTTTATAAGACTCTTAACTTCTGTATTGTTTCTCCAATAAGTTCTATTGGGAAGCAGAAGTGAAACAGCAAAAGAGAAGAAGCCAAATCTCAGAAGCTTTGTGAGCGTTTTTGTCCTAAAATGCAAAAGCTCTAGCCTAAATTCCCAAACTACTTTTCGGTTTTCGAACACCAACGCTAATTCGAGGCGAAAACCTGATGAGCTCGTGTGCCGAGAAGTTAGAAAATGTGATTTTCTGTGCATGTCGATGGGTGTGAAGTTGTGAGCGGTTGAAAGCTCTGCAGCCACAGAAGGCTGGTGTGTGTTTTTAGCCACCAGCCCTGGTGTCAACACCATGACATGCAAGATCAAGATTAGCTCAGGATGGACTGGGAAGCATTATGGACACTTTTGGGGAGGGTGTTTGTGTGTGTGTGTGTGTGTGTGTGTGGGGGGGGGGGGGGTCTGCAGAAACAGGCTGGGGAAATAAAGTTACTATAAAGTACAAACTTCCTCTTTTTTTTTTTTTTTTTTTTTCCCCATCTCGACTCACAATGAAGCTAAAGCTCAGGAAGGGGCTCGGAAAAAAAAAAAACAACAGCAAACAGCTCATCAGTGATTAGGGTGACGAACACGAAGCAAAGTGCGAACGTGAAGTATTCACGCGAGTGCGGTGAAACAAGCAGACGGGGTCTGAGCAAGGCAGGCTGCTGCGGCGGCGGCGGCGGCTGATGATGGGTGGTGGGGCGGGGTGGTGATGATGAGACCAGACAAGAGCCACATGAGGTCCCCTGACAACGCAGGAGTCCCCTGCGGTATGTCCAACAGTCTTGCATATGCACGCGCGCGCGCGGGGACACGTCACACTGAAACACACACACACGCAACTCATTTACTAAACAGACAAATACACAAAGCCACGAGTGGGAGCTGATGGATTAAAGTGAACCGAAGTATTGCAGCGGTTTGCTCAAATGGAGCTTCGTCTTCTGCGCTCGTTGAATTCTTTTCTGATTTATAATGATCGCTCCCCCTCTAGCGGCTGTTTTTATCATTACACTTATTCTGATGCCTGACACATTTTTCTAAACCCCTCCAAAATTTGGCAAACTAAATCTATTAAAAACCAGAAAACAAGTATCTCGGTGTGCACTCTACATGTACTGAGTAGTTCATGCAGGCCAGTTTTTGCATTATTTGCTACAACAATACAACATGGCATGGAGATCAGACTGTGGCGCTTCTGAGAAGTGAAGAAAGCTCAAGTTGCTTTAACAGCACTCTTCACCTCATCTGCATTGTTGATACCTCTAGCAGGGCGAGCAGGTGCAAGGCTCTGTTGGACAATAAAATCAGAATTTCCAAAAGGATTTGTAAAAGACAGAAGCGTGATGTGCTCCAAAATAGCCCCATGACCCTGGATGAAGTTGGCCCTCGGGAAGCAAACGTTTCTGCAGCCTTTCTGCTACAAACTGAAATCATAGACTGAAACCACTATGCCACAGTTTAGTCTTTTTTCCCCCTCTGCATAGGTGAGATGTTCCTCACATTTTCTTTGGCTCAGGACTGGTTTAATACAAGTGACAGCACAGTTGCAAATCATGTCCTTGTCATATCTGTGTGGGATAATTCTTGAATAACTGTCTCCCAAAACTCTTGAATAGAGTTTTTTCCTTCCATTAAATGCTCTCTTCTCTTATATTTTAAAAGCAGCCATTTACTTTTGCAATGACCTACTGTGGAGAGTATGCAGTTTTCACATTTCCAAAGCAGTTCTTTATTTGTTTTTATTTTATTTTATTTTTTGATGTCTTGAAGTCCTAATCATCAAATCTAACAGAAACACACCCTTGTAAAATCATAGACATTTCATATTTTGAATTGAATTACTAAAATAAACAACATTTTTGATTAGATTCTAATTTCACTGAGACTCAATTCATTTCCTTCAGTACTGATTTTATTTTCCAACTGCCTTGGCTCACAGGAGCAGCCAAGTTAGTGTGATGAACTGACCCCAAAGTTGGAGTGTACATGTGGTGATAGGAGGGGTGGGGATGGTGTTGGGTGGATTTCTTACAGAATTCATTTTGGCAGCAAAAAAACACTCCAGATCTGGTTAGGCACCGGTTTGTGGAACCACGCTGGCTTTTCCACACATGTTGTGGACACCAGAAGTCATTCCCAGTTTGGCTCACCAACACACCACTGGTCTCCCTTCCAACACGAGGGTGCCTTTAAAGCGATATGCCTTCCGGGGTTGTCCTTCTCTGGGCTTGAACTGCACCATTCACTATTGTATAACTCTCTTCAAATCAGTTTGTCCTCCTCTACCCTTCTCCTCCCCCTCCACTTTTTTTTTTTTTTTTAGCCCACCCCTGACTTAACATGCAGAAAAAGGTCACATTTCTGAGAAGTGACTTCCATGCGTGTTCCATGCTGGGTCGTCACTTTCAATTTCCTAAGACCTTTCATGTCACACAGCCATCAACCCGGAAAACTCCAAAACACTTCACGACACGCTTCCTGAGGCAACTTCTCAGGAAACAAAATGAAAAATGAAATCCCAAAAGTCATTCGAAAGCGGCTTTGTACGCTGCTGGATTAAAATCGCAGATTCTGGCTGATTTTTCCAACTGAAGTCAGTTGCATAACTTTTTCGCAGCTACCCCTGTGACACGAGGAGCAACAATTATCTCACTCTTTCCATGTCTTCATTGGACGCTGCAGCATTTAACACCGAGAGACCCTTGGGGACACCTGGTGGGGCCCCAACAGACGGCTGTCCTTTCCTTTTTTCACAGCACCGTTCACTTGGTATGAGATGTTTAACTCTAGGCACAGAATTAATGGAGCATGAAATGCAGGCCTTAAGTGCAGCAGGCTCCTAACCTGTGGGTGACACTGTCTGCATGGAGTGTTTAGCCGTGACCTAAGTGAGCTGTATTATAACTGCATTTGACTGGTGACAATTAGTGACCTTTTGCTGATCCAGCAGCCATCCTTTTAAATTACACTTGCGTGTCGTTTTTCAGCGAGGACACGCGATGAGATACAGCACCGAAGGCTTCTACCGTAATTCTAACTACTATTGGCCGGCAGGACAGGGGAGAGAGAGCGCCGGGTCCAACGTGAGGAGAAAAGGTAGAAGTAGTGGCAGAGAAAAAAGGGCCACACGTGAAGTAGAAGAGGATTTGTCACAGTGCAGCCTTGTGAAAAAGTCCTTTTTCGCCTTACATTTTGTTTGTTTTCGCTGTTTTGTCGTACTTGTGTGTTTTTAATATGAGACGGGATTGAGGTTAAGTGCAAGATACATTTTTGCAGTGATGACTCCATTTATTAAAGTTATGAAGAAATTCTTTAAAATCAGTCTAGAAAGGCCCGTTTTCCTCTTCATGCTGAACCATAGACTTTGACCTGAACTGAGGCGAATTAAGTCTGGAGACGCCTTGCACAGTAGAAGAGTCTCTTTGGCTGTCACAGATGCATTGAAAAAAAATCAGTCTTACACTTAATAATTTTGCATTATCTGGTTTTAATAGGTTACCCAGAATGGTTTGGTTTCATGGGAAACTACCTCAGGCATGTACAGTAATAGCATGATACAACTGGAGTTTTCCAGTTGTGGCATTTTGAGTTACTTCTTATCTTTTCTGATGTTCAGTCATAGTTTGACTTGTATTTTAAGTCATTTGGCTGTAACGTCTTAACATATTTTTAATAAGTTTACGATTCAGCTGCTAAAAGAGGCCCCGCATTGCGGCTTCCTGACTTTCTTACACAAAGCAAACTTACACAACCGTATTTCTACATCTATCATTATTCTCAGAAGTCAAAGCTACTTAATGAGAAAGTGAAAAAACATGTTTCTCTTTTTTCACCTTTAGCGTATTTTCACATTTTGATTGTTGTGCCAGTGGTTGACACGTCTCTGCAAATGTGACACTGACTGTTGGTGACTCATCCACACATCACAGAACGGCGACGGTTTTAGTTCTTGTACAGACACCAATAATGCTTCAGCTTCCTCTCGTATCTTCCACCAGCATCGCCAGGGAGCTGCTGCCTGCGCTCAACCCGACTCTACAGCTCGCAAGCTTGAGAAACCTCAGTGACAGGAACTTAATATAAAACCTCACTATCTCTCCATCTAACCGTTCCCCCTTCCCCCCCAAAAAGCAGTGATACACCTACTGCTTTTTACTGCTGGATATGATATTTTTATGTAATAATCTAGTGGACTTGTATTTTTGAAAACCCGTTGAGATCAGCAGAAAACGCATATACCTCCTTTGTGATGCTTTTCCAGTTCTTCACTGCAGAGGTCTCCACTAGTCTTATTGTGGGAGTTTCTGCTTAGACAGTAATTTGGTTTATCGTGATTTTTATTATATTCTTTATTTCTCCAGTTTTACATCAAATTGATGTAAAACTGGTTAGTTGAAACTTTCACAATAACGTTCTATCGCCATGATTTTATCTGTTGTTTGAAGGACACCAATGACCAAACCAGCGTCTTACTCCACAGGTCTACGGTGTTTTCAGGCTTGGAAGCTTCAAAGTCAGTAAAATGCAATGTATTCAAAATAGGATGACTGTTATATTTCTACTGAGGACTCGTGCACTGGCATGTTCTAGAAAAAAACGCTTCGATATGAGCCTCAAATGGTGCAAAGAGAATATTTAGGAGGATATGAAGCAAGTTAAATTTAATTGTGAAATGCATTCAGACAATGAAAGGTTCTAATTGCATGGATGTGACCGATGTCTGTCATCTGGAATAAAACCAGAAACTGAAACTTTATCACTTTTTGGTGTCACTCTGATACAAAAAAAAACATGTTCATGAGGAAATATTTGGGGATCCTAATGATACGCCGCACGAACAGCAGAGACTGAAACCGTCACTTGCCAGAGGAAGCACTGTCGCTCCGATATCTGATCAAACTGGTGCTTCTCAGCAGAGCTCCTCACCACATCCATGGCTCTAATCACTGTGTGACCCTCTCTGCAACCGCATGTCTGTCTTCTGCAAATACACATGCAGGTAATGTAAACATTTCTATTCTTGTTGTCATATTGTGTCAGCAGAGTCTTTAGCCGGGCTTGTAAAAACGCACCTGAATTACGAAGATAAGTATTGAGTGAACAACAAAATCAAGAAGCAAAGTATAGAAATGCAGAAGAACATAACTGAACATTCATAAGGTTTAAGTATATTTATAAGAGCAACGTTTGACAGTTTGAGGGTAAGGATTTAGAAACAAACAAGTAGCATGATGTCAACGAGGGAAAACTGAAAAGTGGTGTCCATATTTCAGTAGACAAAAAGACTAGAGACAAACAGAAATGACTCAAAACAGGATTAGGCATCCAAGGAAAGTTCATTCAGAGGTTAGACTGTGAAATTGAGAACTTCTGTCTAAAACCTCAGAGCAGCATCCCAGACCAACAGCTGAGTACAGTTTTTGATACTCAGCTTACTTGTGGTGTCCTGAGTTATGTTAAAACTATCATCTACCTTTATCAGTTGAAATATTTAAAGGGGCAGTATTATGTATGTTCCATTGTTCCATGCACATTGTGCCATCTCATACCACAATTAAGTAACAATGTTAAAAACCAGTTCTAATAAAAATGCTGCCTGCATCAAACATAGCTTAAAAGAAATGTGACTTTGAAATTTGACCGCTTGGAATAAGCCTCTGTCTCTTTAAGAAGCTCCGACTCTTTCTGATGCCCCCCCCTTCAGAAAGTCATCAACAACAATCCTCTTCCAATATGATGTTCACTATTGTTCTTAGGAGCTTTGGACTGAGAAGTAATTCCTCTGATGAGTTCCAACAGGTGCTTGCTAATTCCTGCCACTAGTCTGGAGGAGCTGAGTGGCAGCTCCTCCTACTGGAGAAGCTGAGGGATGCTCTGTGAGGCAAAAATCCTGGCTGGAGACTGCAGCTTCAAGGAGGAGGTCTGGGTAAATAGACTGACCAATCTCAAACTAAAAATTCAACATGGCTGCCTTATATGATAAACGGAACTGATTCTATTTTGAACTTTTCCATCTCATTCAGTCTTCCTCATACGCAAAGTAATGTAGAATCTCTGTTCCTTTACATGCTTCTCCTGTGTCTGAAAGTGCAAAGCAGACAGAAAAAAAAGACAATTATTAGCTCGTATTGCTGATTGCAGTTTGAATGACCAATGAGGCAAAAGTCCTTAGCCAATCCAACTGGTTGAACTGGAACAATTGTACTCATAACGTGGCTCACAGGGGTACGCCTGGTTTTTGCAACAACACAAAGACATAGACATGTGAAGTTAATGGTTCTCTCGACATATTCCCCTTTTGACGTGTGCACATCTTTTGTACTGAGTTGCCTTTTTGGCAGCTGTTGGGAATGTGAAATTCTGCAAAACATTTTTTAAGTAGATGTGTTGGACTTCTATAGAGTTCACATCTGTGTGTGTGTGCGTGTGTGTGTGTGTGTGTGTGTGTGTGTGTGCCCCGCCTGCAGCACTGAGGCAACTAACTTCTGTGGATAACGTGACAAAGCTTGAAAGACTGGATGAAGAGAAGAGGTGGGATTTTAAAACCTCATATATGTGGCACAGTTATAAAGGCGCTTCAAGCCTCTCAGCTCACAGTTAAAGCTGAACACAAAGCCTCAGCAGCACTGACAGTAAAGTACCTCTACTGCTTTCCTGATCCTTGTGAGTATTGTGTGTTGATTTGATCTTAATTGGTGGATTGCACTTTTGTTTATTTGCTTCTGCCGATGAAAAGACGCGTCATTTACTATGTGATTCCCTCTTTCTTGCCCAGGTTGAAATGGCTGCTGAGAACTTTACCTCGGGTCCCGCTGACGCCTCTCCGAACGGCAGCAGCTGTGACGTGTTCGTCTACCAGAGGGCCGCAGTGGTCCTCTTCCCTATTTTCTACTCTGTCGTTTTTATCATCAGCGTGTGTGGGAACTGCCTGGTGCTGTGTGTCATCTGCCAGAGGAAGCAGAAGTTCAACTCCACGTCGATCTACTTGGTGAACCTCTCGCTGTCTGATGCTCTTTTCACGCTGGCGTTGCCGGGTAGAATCACCTACTATATCCGTCACTTTGACTGGCCCTTCGGTGACCTCCTCTGCAGACTCACCACACTTCTCTTCTTTGCAAATACATATGCAGGTAACATGAAGCTCCACACGTCCTTATAACACAAGAGATGACTTTATTTTTATGTTGAAGTGGCACGGTTATATGACCGAATTAAAGGGAGTAGATTGTGAAATTGCTTCTGCGAGTGATTGTTGTTTAATGCCAATGCCAATCCTCTCCATTTCCAACAGGCATTGGCTTCATGACCTGCATCAGCCTGGACAGATACCTAGCTATGGTGCATCCTCACCGCCTGCAGTGCTTACGCAGCACAAAAGTCGTCCGCAGGGTCTGCTGCCTGGTCTGGTTTCTCGTATCTCTGCAGGTCTCCCCGCTGTTATTCCGCAGCATGCTGCACGTGAGGGGCGACAAGCGGACCTGCATGGAGTACTTTAACTTCGAGGGCTCTCGCTGCACCCCTTACCTCCTAATCCTGGCGTGCTTCCTCTCGTTTTGCTGCCCGCTCACGGTCATAATGGCGTGCTACGCTAGGATCAATCTGAAACTGCGGGACGCGGCCAAGAAGAACTCCGTGACGGGCCGGACGAGCCGAAGCCACAGGGCCAACACGATCATCCTCCTCATCCTTCTCACGTTTGTCCTCTGCTTCAGCCCGTACCACCTCAACATAATGCAGTTCATGTTCAGAAAGATCAGCCATCAGCCGACTTGCGAGGAACTCACAGCCTTTAAGATGTCCTTGCAGGTAAGAGACGTCTCTGTTGACGTCGCACGTTGTTCTATTTTTGTTTTTTGTTTGTTTGTTTTTTTTTATTTTTCCTTCTTTGTTGTAATCTATTCTCGCAACCAAATCCGCAGATTACCGTCTCGTTAATGAACATGAACTGCTGCCTGGATCCTGTCATCTACTTCTTTGCCATAAAGACGTACAAGAAGAGAGTGATGAGCCTCTTTAAGGATTATCTGTATACTTCCGCCGCCTCCTCCAAAGTGACAGCCGAGAATAGCAGCAGCAACACCTGAGCCAAACCACAGAGAAAAACCAAGCTTGAGGGGTTATAAAAAGACCCGTTTTCTCTCACCTGATGAGGACGTTCCTGCAAAATGACTCTTGAGTCTTTGGTGGCGGACTTTATGTTCAGGTTCAGCATTAATGGTTTCATTTTGGCTGCATGTTATACTGCCTTTGAAATAATTCTATGGATTTTTCTATGAGTATATTGTCTAAACTCCAGTTGTACATATATGTGTGTGTATTTTTCTCCTATTGTATTTGTTTCCTTTATGCAAAAGTTTATTACCACAAATGATAAACCACTAGTAGTAGTAATAGTGGGAAGATGTGGTTCAACTTTGTGTTTTCTGTGATCAAAGTTCGACGAAGTGCAGAATGAATTAAGTGTCATTTCATGCAATGATTATTATAATAATATGTTTTTTTTTCCTAAATTATAGCAATATTTTGATTCCATGGTGTCTATAAAAGAAAGAACGCGGTTGAGTAAGCTCTACTGAAATCAAGGACAATGTGCACAGCAGCAGCTTTCGCACGATGGCAAAAATCTAACAATATGCATGAAATTTGCCAAAATGAGAACATGTTGCATTTCTCTTTGCCACCCACATTTGTCTTCTGCGTAGGAGTACGTAGATGAAAATCACCACTTCCTCACCCACCTTTCCTGCTCCCCCACTCAGGGGCCTCATTCCTGCTGCCTTCCACTTCTTGCGGTGAGGCTCTGGGGTGCGTGTGGGTCGCGCAAACATGCGCAGGTGTACTCTTTGTTTCGAGCAAGTCCCATGTTTAACCTTAACCTTTAGCGCTTCCTGAGCTTTTGGAAAAGAAGCCCGACAGGTTTGCACGAAACTGTGTGAAGAAATTGTGTAATACGCCGAGATTGAAGTAGTTATTGTGCAATTATGTCACAAGGGGAAGACATGTGGGTTAAGTCCATTTTTAGACATGTTTATAATTATTTACTAAACATTAAAAAAAAGACATGAATCAAAATGATGTGGTTTATTCAGATTTTTACTCATTATATTGTAGTTGTACTCAGAAATTCTTTAGAAAAAAAGCTGTCATATATCAGCTGCTAAAATGGAAAGGTTATCTGCACATTGTAGAAAGACGACAAAAGGGACAAAAAGAAACCCAGTTATGAATTCTTGTAGTCTATCCAACAAATCAGGAAGTGAAACGTTCTATAAACTAAACAGAAAATCCTCATCTTCTGCTTTAACAGGAACCAAGCAGCAACACCGTCCAGCCGTAATACAGTCATGACAAAAATAATTCAAACCGCAGACAGATTTATTTTAATATTCTAATTTGACAGGAAATAATAAAACGTTTTGGCGTGACCTACCCACGGTCGTAACTCAAATTTCACAGAGAATTATTATGTTTTTTTTTTTCTCTGAAGTGTCAGGTTAAATTAATAAAAAAATATGTGAAGGACCTTAAAAGAAGAAGGCATATTTCATTGCAGTAGCACAACCAGATGCTGAAAGACATAGAAATATCCAATATTCAGTTAGAGGACATTTATTCTGTGGATGAAAAAAATTCCCACATTGTAAAATTACAGTATTGAGCAAAATCACTACATCGATATTCAGGGCCTCTACATCCTGAATATCGCCTGTCTTTAAGTGTACAAAACCTCAAATTGTTATTATTTATTCAACAAAAACAAGCAAACGTGGAAGAGATGTGTGCTTAAAAACCCGAGTCCACTGTCGCAAGCTTCTTCCACAAGGTTTAACGGGTCAAGCAGTTTTCCAAGTCTGCAGTCGTCGGCTGCCAATGCGATCGCAGGGAAGGAGGGCTTCAGTATTGACTTCTGTTCTGGTTACCCATCAAACAGACTGGGGTTTGAGACACTCTGTGATGTGCCTCACGCTCATCTTCAGTGGCGGCTGAAACACAACAGATGAAAAAGAGAAATTTCAACATCTTGCAGTGGCCTAGTTAAAGATCTCATCTCAGCCTGATTCTAAAGCCGTCGTTCAACGAAAACCCGCAAACTTCAAAGAACAGAAGACAAGTTGAAAGGAAAAGTGGCCTACAATATATCCACATGACGCAAGTCAGAAGATGGTATGCAGACAGTGACTAATTTAAGGACTGCTATTGAAGGAGGTGGATATTCTATGGCTATTGAGTCACTGTGTGTAGTTAGATTTCCTTACATATTTTGGACATCTTTCTTTCTTCCCTTCTTTCCTTCTTGGAGGATGTTTTTTGTACATTCAAGGTGAAATTAAAACTATGGTAGCCCCCTGGTACAAATCAAACCATATGTTTAAAAAGGGACATTATTACAGTGACTGTTTAAACGTTTTAAAACAACATAACATCAAAAGTGCATTTGCATAGATGGTAGCGTAAGACAGGAATTACCCAATTCTGACCTGAATGTGATACGAGGTGACGCAGTTCAGAGACTATTGATCTTAGTCGGAGATCCAATGACACATTTACTGGTGACTAAGAAAGATGTCAATGCTAAATAGCATAGTTTCATGAAACATTTTTACTGGCTATTCTAAAATAAAAAAATAAAAAAATGGAGACCTGATCAAATAATCCTGCGTTTTTCATCTTAGATAATGAAAATACTCAGTTTCATTACATCTGTTTGCGAAAAGGTTAACAACTTCTGTTATCTGAAACAGACGCGTTGCCTCATTTTAGAGGTAGGTTTAGGTTAAATGTCACGTTAGCCTTTTGCCCCCACTCCATCCACTTACTCATATATTTAGTGCATTTGCACGAATGTTGGCGGTGGGGTTTCTGAAATGAGTTGTCTGATAATGTTCTGATAAATGCATAGATTTTAGATCTATGCATTTATCAGAACATGATTAGCTCTTGTGCATGGGTTATTCTGATAATAGTAGTTATCAGAATAACTACTGTTGCTGACATATTCCCTGTTCATTATATTTTAGTACAAGCCAATTTCATCATTTCTGGGTCATCCTTTCAAGAACAAGGGTTGGCATGTGGTCATGGACGTCTGGGTTACCGTAGTTCGGAGGAACAATTTTTCTACCTCACTCACAACATTAGTAATTCACTATCAGTATCTTCGTTTTTTCTGAAATGATCCTTCCATCATTTTGTTAACAAACATTATTTTCTTAATAGAAGAAAAAGTAAACGGAGTTATCTACAAAATAAATCAGGATATCAACAGTTTATAATGTCACAAAAAACCTTGACTGGATTAATGTTTTTTTTTTTTTTGTTTGTTTCACTCATGATTTTATTTATTCAACTTTAAAAATCTATCTGAATCAACCTGACCCTGTCTGAAAAAACCAAGCCTCCTCCCATCCTGATCATTGTTTTGGTGTTTTTTGGATCTCACACCTGCAGTCAAAATTTTGCAACAACAAAAAAAAAAAAGCAAAAAGTCTTTTACATCAATGTGGAGAACTCTTCCTCGCAGAATGGTTTTAATTCATCCATAATGAGGGGTTAAGTGATGATCGATGATTTATTATGGTATAAATATGGTATTATATATATTATATTATATAAATATGGTATTATCATCGATGATTTCTTCAAAGTATACAACAATATCTGGTTCCCACTTAAGTCCAGACTTTGATTATACCACTCAAGCCTCCTGCCCCCCTCGTGTTGAACCAGATCAATGTGTAAAATCAAATCGATCTTCAGTTTAAGCTGAAGCTGGTGGCAGGATCGGAGCCTTCAGTTCATTCTGTATTCTGCCAGGAAGTCGAATTTGTTCTTACATCGATTACTGCAAATCATCTAGGTCAAGAAGAAATACGTAAAGCCATCTCACTTCATGACACCGTACCACCACAGTGCTTGACTGTTGATGTGTTGATGTTACATGATGCACATAGTTCTCTACTTGTGTTTCACCAGTTTTACACAATGGCTTCTGAAACGTTTTTCAGCTTTACCAAGATGTGTGTTGGCAAACGTGAAGCAGTCCTTACTGCTCTCCTTGGTCAGCAGCTCTTATTATTGAACCATGAACACTGACGCTCATGGAGACAAGAGGTGTCTTCAATCATTTAAATGTTCTGGTCGCTTTTTTTCCGCGTGAAATCATTTCACCACTGTTTTGTGTTCTCTGCATTGCAGATGTTGTTCTCGCCGGGACTTACTGATCATGGGTTTGTTTTTGATCTGTCGTTTAATTTCCTTGGAGTGTTTCTTTTACCCACTTCCTGTTATCAGGCAGACTCCGTTTCAGTATTTTCCACAGGTCTCACAATAAAATATTCATAGTGAAACTGAACTAAAAAAAAAAAATGCCATCAGTCACTGCAAAGTCTTTTTTTTTTTTTTTACAGGTGGGGCTGTCAGACATTTACATTGGGGTGTCATTATGGGATGTATGTTGCAAAAAAACTTTTATTTTCACAGCACATTATGTTGGATGACAAACAGAACTATATGGTGAAATCAGTTTGAACTGAATCATGACTTTGACCAAAGGTAACAACAACTGTTAGTTATCGTTTTTGTGGAAGCTCTTCACGATAGTCAAACGTTTTTTCACGGCTACCACCTAAATAAATTAAATACATATTTTGTCATCTGAAAAGATGCACAATTATAGATTTGTTGTTGTTATATTCAAAGGTTTCTTTTTTCACCATAGTGACCATATTTTTGCATTATGTCACCCTTTTGCATAACTGTATTCCACAGCGTTATATACGCAGTATATACAGTACATGTACTGTGTTTACGTCAAGTTATTTGCCGTGATAAAGCTGATTCGGTTTCAAACAGGAAACAGCCTTTTGAGGTTTCCTAACATTTCTTCATGTTGCAAATCTGTTTTACCTTGTTCAGGGTTGTGTTAGGGACAGAGCTTGGTTCTAGTTCAGCTATGACTGTGCAGGAGGCCAGTACAGCCAGCGAAGGTTGACTGTCAATCATAGCGACGCACAAAACAAAACCAAACAAAATCGCGTACATAGATTTTCACATAAGCGTTCGCTGCATGCATGTGTGATCTGAGAGACTTCTGCAAAATGAACGACTTGATGCAGTCAGGCGTCTCCTCATGTTCCTTATGGGGAAGGATTTTTGCAAAGTCAGTCTGTAGTTTTCAATACAGTTGACCAAGTTTTCTTTGTTAGGCCTTTTAAGAACTGATGTAAAAAAAATAACCTGAACTTTACTGCATAGTTTGAATATGTAGTATGTTGCTGTAAATAAACTTGATCTGTTTGTTTTAAAGGACCTTTGTTGTGATTCACTGAACTCAGCATCGATTCAACTACAGTAACGTGCTTTTACGTTACGAGAAGAAGACCCAGACATAAATATGACAAGGACAGAGAGGACATGCGAACACCTCTAAACAATGAGGCGACAACATTATAAATAGAAGTTCTCCTACTTGCCTCTCAGTCAATTTATTTACTTTTTCCTTTTTGTCCCTTTTCTTAAATGATGCCATGTGGAGAACTAGTTGGTTGCAAGCATCTCACTTGTTGCACACAGTCGTCCAGATTTGTCAAAGCCAACCATGATGCTGATTTCCAACATGCGGCTGTCTTATGTCAGATAGCTCCTTTGCAGTGTTTTTGCTTTCTCAAATGAACAGTGCTACAGGTTGTGACGATTGCGCCGGAGTCTGCTTTTTGTGTCATGTCACAGACTCTCGGTTCCACAAGTTTAATTTCAAAGATAAAATTAGTGATTTTGAAAGTGAAAAACATTGCGTCTTTTTTTTTCTGTGGTGATCAGAGAACATCGGCACACGCCAGACAATACAGATGAAGAATTGGTGGTTAGAAGCAAGAACACCTTGGCCGACGCAGCGGGATACGTTTGTTGGCACGTTGCACACAGTTGGGTGGCAATATTGTGATTTTAGGTTCAGAAAACTGAGACAAATGAAAATAGAAACAATTCTGCTGTGAAGTTCTGAAAATGCTCACTCAAGGTGGCAATGAACTTTGTTAGATTTTAGTTAGATTTGCTTTAAATTGCAAAAATGCGCTTTCGAATGATATCATTATTTTATATTAATCCATTAGGAATAAAAATCTCGGAACTGACGGACTGGCGACCTGACCCGGGTGTGTGTTTATACCAAACGGTGTCTGGAGACACAACATAACCCTGCAAGGATAAGTAGGAAAGTTTAAAAAAAAAACGGCAGAAAGCATAACCATACTGCATGGAGGAGCATCTTTATGAAAACTGACCACTCTCTTTTGATGTCAAGATAAAACGAACCGTTTCTTTTTACAAAATAATAACTTTCTAAATGCAAATTGATTTAAAAGCACAAAAAGTACAAACTATCCCATTAAACTTTGCTACCAGTTAATTTCTTAAAAGTTAATTTGGAAGAATGCATTTTCATCACATCAGTCATAATGAAATATTTAAGAAGAAAGTCACGGTGACCCTATCAGCACAAGATTGCATTGTTTTCAAGAGGACCTCACTTGCTGCTTTGTGGGACATAACTTACAGAAATAAACAGACCTGTGCAACAGTTACATTTATTTAATGGTGCACTATTACAAAAGGAACTGCTCTAAATTTAAACTCTGATACCAAGCAGATGATAAGAGATCTGCAAGATGGCTCTGTATTTCCACTTTCTGTAGTATTCAGTCTATAATATAAGATCATTTCATTGAATAGGTATGAAATAGAAGAGATATCATTTTTGCACACAATCTAAACGATCTAAAATGAACAGATATCAACTCGGCGATCAGACCATAAAACTGCTGGGCCGGAAAAAAATGACTAAGTACTTTAAATTCACCGAATGTTCATATGTCGAGAGGTAGAGGACAGGAATAACACTGCTGCCATCCTGTGCCTTCCACATGTTACAACACAAGTGCTTACTGTACACACTGTACAGTGGATAACGAGCCGAACCCTCCGCAGACGCAGTACCTGTGACGACCCAGAGGAGAGCGCAGTATGGCTGCAACACATAACGATTTAAAATGATTACATTCTGTTAACAAAGAAGAAAACAGGATGTCTTCTGATAATTTCACAAATGATGTTGTGTCAACACATCCTGTGCCGTAAGTGAAATTGGGTCCCGCCAAGCCGTGGCGTAACTGGGACATGCCTACAACTACAAACGGCTTGCAGTCCAATGCAAAGTTTATATTGTATTTATTTATATTTTCAGTGTCCATTATACGACTACAGGGAAAACAGACGTTTCAAGGTGTTCATATCAGTTTCATCAAACAGTTTTGATCATTATCTCTTTCCGGTTGACATGGCAACTGGTAGGTGTGAATCTGCACAGTTACTAGTTTGTTTTTTGTACATATTTATATATATATATATATATATATATATATATATATGTTTTTTTTTTCTTCATAAAAGGAGAAGCAGTGAGCCTCAGGAAGCAGATTAAAGGTCTGTATTCACTTGCACGAGTCCGGCTCTTTTCTTATTTTAATTTGTCAAACCGTAAACCAGCGTTACACTGCTAAGTCATCCTCTATGCTTAATAAAATATTGAAAATATTGAAAAATGGCTCCTGTAAAATTTGTCAAACAGTTTTTTTTTCTCTTTTTTTTTAAAGAAGATCTTGTACCACAGATGTTTCCTGTTCTGTTGCAATCATAATCTGAAAGCCACATTGTAAAAAAAAAAAACCATCAGAAAAACCTTCCGTCAGATTATCGTGGCCTTTGTTTCCAAGTGGGCTTTTGAATATTTTCATTGTGGGTGACAGCACAACCCGTGAGAAAGCAGAGAGGTTACTTATAATCATGGAAGATTTCAGATTTTTTTTTTCTTTTTTTTTTTTCCTGATTTCTGTTTGTAATCATGTTCTAAATTGAAGGGCAGAAGTCTGCAAAAGTGTACTGCTGGCTGTGAAAGGCGTGGGGCCTCGAGTCAGTGCCCTAAGTCACGCTGTTGCGTATACGGGAGGGAGCTGAAACACCGTGACAACGCAATGCACAACTGTAGGCTTTTGCTCAGGAGGAAATCCTTTTTGAGGTGTTTTGCTCTCTCTCAAAAGTTTCCCTTACCAAATGCAGGATGCAGACTATCATCAAATGGGCCTGAGGATTGGTCGTCCTCTGAAGAAAGATTTTGTTTGTTTTTTTTTCCCCCTCCAACTATGGTTCGAGCTCCTTTAGTAAAAGGACTTAATATTAATTCATTTTACTGGAAAAAAAAAATGACATTTTACACACACAAAAAAAGCAACAAACAAATATGTGTGACTATTTTTTAGTGTAACATCACTGCGTTCACAATAAAATAACAGCGGTGGCTGCGTTTTTGTTTTTTTTGGGTTGTCAGTCAGCGATGGGTGTGATCCCGCCGCCTGAGCCTCTGTGACTCAGAACCACATGGCCTGGCCATGAGGAAGTCAAACTGCTTCCTCTCACTCACTCACCACCAGAGTTGTTATGAATAAAAGAAGTTTGTGGTCACAGCGTAGGTAAATGTTTATGTTGAAATACTCTACGCATGTTTCGAAAAATTCTCCTGTTTTTTGGGGTGTTTTCTCCTGGAGCAGAAGCATTTCTGTTTTTTTCCTCACACCTGCACAGGTTATGTGCAAGGTGTATCGATTAAACCTTTTTTGTATTTTTTTTTTAGAAAAAAGAAAAACCTTCGAGATATTCTCGTGCGACACATGCAATCAATCTGCACATTCTGTTTTCGAACACTTCTCCGCAGCACCCAAAAAAGGGCGGGAGAGATTTCAAGGTGTTAAAACCACGCAAAGACGCTTGTGCACAAGTTGTGCTGGGTGAAAATGGCAAGGTAATAGTGTTTCTTTTACTGCTGAGCAAACTATTGAGAATACGTTTGGTTATTGGTCTAGAATCATCAAAAGCATTCAATTAAAATGTTTATTTATTAACACAATGTATTCGCTGGCAAACAAAGTAATCTCTATCCGGAACTATTGAAGCAGAAGTTTTGGCCGAATGTTGAAGCCGAATTAATAAGAAATGAAAATTCAAATGAAATCCAACTTGTATCCCTTTTTCTGTCTAAATGTTTTGCCACAATTAGATTCGATGTTCTCAAGTTTTCTACTAAACGAGATCAATGCAAGTCAGAGTTGAACTAACTTCAGAGGTGTTATCAGAAAAACAGAAACGTTTTCTTTTTATTCTGTATCTATAAACTCATCAAAGATATTAAGTGAGACTATTCAGAAATAGGTGAACTTTTAGGACTAAAAAAGCACACAGGCAAGTGTGCTTGTTTGGTGCACACTTGCTCACTGGCTAATGACCATCCCCCACTGTGAAGAGAGACGTGTCAACTCGAACAACGTCTTTGCCAACAATAAAACGTCTGAAATATTTCTCTTGGTCTGGCTTCAACTAGAATGAATGGATCTGTTCACCTTCTCCGCTGCCATTGCCAAACTGCAACTATAGACAAACTACAGATTCTAAAACAGTGCAGGAAACCAACGTAATCGTTCACAACTTTCCCCTTCCCGAGAAACTGAGCTCCACTGGAGGGAAATGAGGATTGGAAGAACTTCCAAAGTGTTCCAAAAGAACCTCCTTCCTTCGCCAGGAAGCTCTTCAAGGCCAGGATAACCTTGAAGAGCTTCCTGGCTACTTTGCACATCCAGCCGGTCACGTTCTAGAGCCCTATCAACGCCCTTGGTATCCTCTGCTCCAATTTATTCACAGCGTCTTTGCCGTCCATTGTAAAATAATGTCGTTCAGGATTCTTGGGTCTGTAGCCACATGCCTGGTTTCCTCTCAGTCAGAGTCAGAGTTTCCTGTTATCATCCATGCCCTCCAATGGCGTCTCTTGTTGTTTCCAAGCAGTTCCAGCAGTTAATCTTTATAAGTTCTTCACACATGGTTTCTCTGGCTTCCTCCACAAGCAGAGATGGTTAACTTGTCCAGGTAAACCTCAGAGTTTGTGCAAATAATGCTGTTGAGGTTTGCTGCCCTTCTAAAGGTCTCGTGACCTGAAGGTAGCTCATTAGCTGCACATCTCACTTAACCTAACAGCTAACAGACGCTAGCGCTGCCACCGCTGTAATGATCCCCTATCATTTTGGACTTGGCTTCTGTTCCCTCCTTGAATCGATTCCTGATTATGATCCAAGCTCATTCCCTCTGCTAGTTCAGTTATTATTCATTTCAGTTTTGGATTTGTTGTTTGCATTTAGCCTCAGCTGCAGTCAGTAGTCAGTTCCTTGTAATTAGTTCATCTGTCATCTCCACTCGATGAACATTTATCATTTATCGGCAGCTGAATATCCGAACTGTATTCGCTTCGACAGGAACCTACTGTCAGAATAAGTTGCGGTACAAATCATGTGAATTTACAGTGAAATGCTCTCTGTGGCGGCCAGTACTCTACTATGAATTTACAGGATCATTTACTAGCGTGTACCAAAACAGAGGGTTAAGGGTGTCTCAAGTTTGTTTTACCAAGAACTTGTGTTCACTCGAAATTGACTAGGCCGTGACATACAGAGGGGAATTAATGATTTCATAGGCATTCAGACAAAAGCTGATTTGTCTCTGTTGATCCAGCTCAGCTCAAAAATATTAAAACAAAGACAGGCTGCCTCTGAAGGGGGACTTCCCTCTTTTCTCCTGTGTCTCATCTAGAGAAATTTCAAGTTAGTGTGTTATCACAGAGTGCTGTGTGTTAAAGTTGTAAAATAATGTTGCGAAATCAGAACGTCGACTTAAAAGAGCAGACTGTTCAAAAAGAACCCAGACATCAAAAAAAGAAAAAAAAAAAAAAAGAAAGAAAAACTAATTTGAACAGAGTCAGCAGCCTGACTGAAGCCACATCCTCCTCTTAGGGAACGCATGGCACACCGCACTGTCCGAACCGACACCCAGACTGTCTCTTCTCCAGACGTGGATCGAAGACTGGCAGCTTGTCGAAACCACGTAGAAGAAGAGATAAGGCATCATCGGGATTTTTTTTTTTTGTTCAGTCCCCTTCGGGTTTTTATCAGTAAGGGGAGGCGATCATCACTCAAAACCCTCGCAAAAGTGAAAGAGGTGGAGAGAGAGAGAAGCAGAGAGAGAGAGAAGCAGAGAGAAAGAGAAGCAGAGAGAGAGAGAACGAGATCTACTACAGGGTATTTTGTAACTATGGTTACTGGCAGCAGATATCTATCTTGATTTCTGAATGTCGCTCTGTTTCCACGCCAGCCAGTGAAGATCTGCTGCGCGTCGACTAATCGAAGCTGGTGAACTTCGGACAAAACGTCCAGCGGCTCCATGTGATTTCAGCGCTTCTGGACGGCAGGAGTTTCCATCTGTGAGGTGAGCCTCGCACTCCGCACTTTACGGCTCTCACGGTCATCGTGAGAGTGAACTTTCTATACTCATCAGATAAAAAGTTTCTTGCCTTTCATTACCAATTACCTGCTCATGAGACTCCTAAAGGAAACACAATTAATCTGCTTTTTTTAACCTCTCTCTTGGATGTATATTTCCTTATTATTATTATTATTATTATTATTATTATTATTATTATTATTATTATTATTAGCTTCTAATTTCATCCAGAGAGTATTTGCGACTGTTTTTGAACCGCACCTTTCAAAGCGCCTGAATCGGGCACGTTATTCCAGCGCCATGCGAAGAACAATGCCACCGCGTTTTGCTGCTATTTGTGGGACAGGAAGCGCGTCTCTGCGCCAACCTATAAAGCAAAAGCGAATATCCTGGAGCCGATTGTTTGCTCTGGCCGAAACAATGCAACTTTCCATCGTCCAGATTCTGTGCCACCACGCCGCGGGGGAAGTGAGCTTCCTCAGGCCCCAAGGCTGCTTCACTTAACACCTCGTTGTTTTGCCGGTGGGTGGGGAGGGACGGGGTGGGTAACAATGTGGCAGCTGTATGCGGAATTACTGTAACAGTATTTATTTATTTATTTTTTACTTCTTTTGAGTCACTGTTTGCTGTTTAAACAAAAAAAAAAATTATAAAAGAAAAAAAACACATCAGCAAACAGGTGTGTTAGTCAGTCATGTCAATAAATGCGTTGGATCAATGTGTGATCATGCATGTCCAGTCTGACACTCGCGGTTTAAGTCTCATTTATTGCTGCACTGTTGCAGATATATTAGATAATAATAATAACAGCACTAATGCCTGAAAACCTCTTCCTTCTTTCTCTGTACAATTCAGAGTGAACAGAGCTTTGCTTCCTCCCGTGAAATAAAATGAAATGCGCTTCTGAGCTTTAGACAATAATGACAAGATTTTTATCTCACTTCATTTTTTTTTTTTTCGTTTTTCTTTTTTTTTAATGTAGTTTTACCTTCAACTTGTAAATGTTTAATGACTTTTCTTGGTAAAACGGTTGAAATAATAATAATTAAGGGTTGCTTTGTTCAAAAGGAGCCACAAGATGGCGCAATTTTGTAATAAAAGAACTCCGAATTTCCACCAAACTGTGGAAATTCGGAGTTCCATCACACATTCACACATATGCGTGTGCATGCTATGTGTGCACACAAACTATGTGCGCACATAGTATGCCCTACAACTTCATGCCCTGCAACATGAAGTTGTAGGGCAACTTCATGTTGGGTTGCCCTACATGAAGTTTTTAGTGGCTTTAAACTATTGCTTTATCTGTTTCATTTAGTGTAACTCGTTGGGTACAATTTAAATCAAAACCCTAATTTATGTCTAATAGTTCATGGAACTCATTCTCTTGTTACCAAAATAAGTCTCGTTGTATTGCTTTTCGTTTTAGAGGAAAAAATTACCACACGACAACAGCAAGTGTCATGTGTGCGTTCGTAGAAAATGTCATTTTCCAGTTGTTTGTCAGAAAAGGAAAAGAAGAAAAAAAAAGTGGCTTCTTGACTTCCTTTCTGAGAACAAAGGTGTTAAATTTGTAAATTTGCATGTGTTCTACTGGAGATCTTACAGGGCAGGAGTTTCATCCGTTCATGCGTGCTTAGTAATGCTCTCTGATTTGGTTTCCTGTAGCATGCAGGTGATAAAAAATAAAAACAAAACTTCCTCCGACTTCTTAAAAACTTTACTTTGACAAATTCTTTGCTTCCTCTTTGCAGTAATCGGTTCCTGTGGCTTGCAGATGGGTTCTGCGTCTGCACCTGCAAGCATGGCCGTCATAATCAACAGCACATGTGACACCCTGTATGACCATAGGAAATACACCCGGGTCCTCATGCCTATTTTCTACTGTGTGGTTTTCACTGTTGGGTTGCTTGGCAACGCCCTCGCCCTCCATGTTATCCAAATAAACCTGAAGAAAATGAACTCCACCACAATGTACTCGCTCAACCTAGTCATCTCTGACATCCTCTTCACTCTCTCTTTGCCTCTGAGGATCGTATACTATGCCCAGGGTTTCCACTGGTCTCTCGGTGAGGCGCTCTGCAAGATATCAGGCTTTTTGTTCTACATCAACACCTACGCAGGGGTCAATTTCATGACTTGCCTCAGTGTGGACCGCTTCATCGCCGTGGTCTTGCCTCTTCGCTTTGCTAAATTCAGGAAAGTCAGTAACGTCCGCTACATCTGTATTGGCGTGTGGATGTTGGTTCTGGCGCAGACTCTCCCCCTACTAGGAATGGACATGACCAATAGGGAGCCTCAAAACTTCACCACCTGTATGGAATACCCCAACTTTGAAAAGGTGGATAATATTGCAACCATCCTGATCGGCGCAGTCTTTTTGGGCTTCATCATCCCCGTGGTCACCATACTGGTCTGCTACTCCTTCTTAAGCACAAAGTTGCATCACACAGCCAAGAAAAACCACCTGACAGAAAAATATGGCCGCAGTCGCAAGGCCATCGGCGTGATCTGCTGCGTGTCTGTGGTGTTCGTTATCTGCTACAGCCCCTACCACATTGACATCCTTCAGTACATGATCCGCAAGCTGATCTCCAACCCTGACTGTGCGGACCTCACGGCCTTTCAAGTGTCGCTGCACATCACCGTCTGTCTGATGAACTTAAACTCCTGCTTGGATCCGTTCATTTACTTCTTCGCCTGCAAGGGATACAAAAGAAAACTCCTGAAGCTGCTAAAGAGGCAGGTCAGCATTTCCTTTTCCAGTGCAGTCAGGACGTCGCCCGAAGGTTCCTCAAAGGACTTCATCGACGGGCACAAGATGCAACACAACAGCGAAAGGCTCATGGAAAGGAAATCGCACGGGCAAAGTGACAGCACATACAGAATGTCTTTACAAATGAACAGTACCTAAAATGCACCACTGATGGTCAACAGGAGGCATCCAAACCTATGTGAGGCATATTCTTTTGTACATTTTTCAAGGACAATTACTGTGTGTTAATTTAAAACAGAATGTAAGATATTACTCATTACTTAAACCAGCATAAATATGTTTGCATCTATGTAAAGAAAGGAGGTCAACACCCACCCCCCCACCTCCCTTCAATAAAATGTAATTAGGGTGGAGTGAGTATGAAATGTACTGCAACTATACTGTGTTTTACTATAAGATTAGGGATTAATTTGACAATACACAAAATCCTGACACTGACTATTTCTCATAGCAACCCAAAATCACAGTATACCTTAACCCCAACACTGATTATTTGAATAATAAAACGCAATGTTAATAATAAACCAAGCAGCAGGACAGGAAAAGAAAACTGAAAGTTACTTTGAATGTGGCATGGTTTTGGTGTGAGACCGGCTCATCTGGGCATTTTCTGAAACTACTGAACTAATGGGATTTTCTCTCACGGGGTTTTTTCCGTGGCTCACAGAAATGAATCTAAAAAAAGAGAGAAAACAACCAGAGAGAGGCTGTTCTGTGGGTGGAAGTGGGGTGTTGATGTCAGAGGAAAATGGCAGACTGGTTTAAAATATCAGGAAAGCAACAGCCTCTCAGATAACTGCTCACAAGTGGAAATTTGCTCTGAATGCCAACATGCTATGGAAAACCCCACCGGGTGCCACTACTCGCAGCAAAAAACAGGCAGGCGAAGCCACAATTTAAAAAACAGTGAGATTTTGGATCCTCAGAGGTAGATTTTTGTCAACAAAATCAAGATCAACAAATGTATTTGTATTATGATGTCACAAAGCTCTCGTCGTCTCAAAGTGTCTTGAACTTTGAGATGATTTTAAAATGTGTTCGTAAACAGGACAGGACAGGACACCGTTGGTGGGACATTTGCATAATGGATGTCATCATGCTAATATGCTAATACGGCCGAAAATATGTGAGACTTGTGCCACAAAGAAGAAAGGCAGTTTTGAAGGCAGAGGGTCCTAAAAATGGTGGCAAGTTTAGTTGAGTCTTTCACACAGAAAACCTTTTTAACTGGAGCTTCGGGTCAGTTTACACCGTAACCCAATAATTTAACATTTTGAAAACCAATTTAATGCGTACTGCCTTGCAAAACAGTAGACGTTGAAACATTTGTTTTCTCTCTTTGTAAAACTTGGAAACAGTCTAACTTGTAAATGTATCTCTCTTCTTTTTTTTTTTTTTTTTTGGAGATTTTCAGCAAAGACTCTGCTAGCGTTCCTCCATGTTCTATTCAAACCTGAAATACCACACAAGAAGAAATCGTTTAACTGGTTCAGGAAAGTGACATTTTATTTACTTACCAATAATTATCTGGATTTTTTTCTTGTGTGTGTTCCCCATTCTTCATAAAGCAGAAGACGAAACCCAAAGGAGAACAAGGTCTTATAAGTTTTGAATAATTATTTATTTATTACGCTGTTGTCTCTGCCTTGTATAGCTTACTCTCATAATGAAGAGTGTTTCATTATGAGAGTAATGAAACACTCTCATTACTCTCATTATGAGAGTAATGAGAGTGGCATAAAAATATGGAGTATTGGGGAACAAAAAAATGTAATTATGATTTTTGTGACAGATGCGCTAAAACAGTGTTTTTCTTTCTGTTCCTGCTGTCCGTTAAACAACAGGCGCACAGAGCTTAGTTCATCAGGCAACATTTGGACGGCTTTCACATTTTATTTGAACAAAATATTATTTTTTAAAATTCTTTATTATGCATAACCCTCACAGTCACCACCATATATGTTTACTTGTTCTTACTCGAATCATTCACCATCTCAGAATCTCACAGATTCAGAGATGGTTCCTCTGAGCAGCAACATGTTGTTCCTTCAAGCATTTTTGTTGTGTTTGTTTTGTTTTCTTCAGACTTTGTAGCATTTTGATGCACTGGATTAATAAAACAGAATAATTTCACGGAGGAACGTAACGTGTTCTTCAAGATGCTTGGAACGCCAGAAAAACCAAGAAAGAGATATTTGTTATTTAAGCTAAATGCTCTGTTTTATCCGTTTTATCTTTTTGTACAAAAATAAAATGTTGTGTGTAGTAATCTGTATAGATAATATTTCCTGAATATGTCGGTGTAATATTTGAGTATTACTGAAATAAAGGGAAGCTATCTTAAAGTGTCAATGCCTGTTTCCCCTTTTTATCAACGGTAACAGAAAAGTAAATTAAAGGATTAATACCTGCTTTTTTTGTGTGTCTAGCACTAAGCTGCACAAAAAAAAAGAAAAAGAAAAAAAAACAGGATGTTGAAATCTGCCTCTGTTTTTATCTTTGATCTACCTCATGGATCAGTTGTCAGAGCTCGGTGTTTGAGACATATCATAGCAAATAATTTGATTCAGTTACTTTTTTTTTCCAGTTATTTGCGTCTCTTGTTATTGAAGAACAGTCAGAGTGCATTGACCCTCTGTGGTGGTTTCAAAAAGACCAGATTTGAAAACTGTACCAACGTGAAAACCCCAGTATCATAACAACCCAATGTGTCATACCGCCATCCTCACCTGCACTCAAATATAAAAACACATCTATTTTTATCTCTTTTAACTGTGGGTGACATGTTTCTGATTCAAATTCTGATGTCTTTTTTGTTCTTTACATAGAAGTCAGTCATTATGCAACATGCCAGCTTTTGGCGGTTTTGCTGGAGGCTAAAAGCTAACTGGTACCACTGTAGAAGCAAATTAAGTGCAAGTGTCTTAGAAAACTGCGGAACAAATGACTTTTGTGAGGAGAGGGACCAGCTGTGGCTATGCAATTTTCTAAAATAATAATAACAATTAAGAAAATGAAATGCAAATCTCTAAACAACATTGGAGGCAAGAAGTGGAAAGCAAAGAACTGTACCTCACCAATTCACACCTCTATGGTTTCAACCAAAACTGAAGCAAGCACTGGACCAGAGAAACGGCGCAAAGAAAAAAGCAAAGTTAGAAATAATTACAAATCAATGTTAGCCAATAAAAATCTCCAAAAAAAAAACCCTGCAGACTAAAATGTCCTAGAGTAGAATGCCCGATGTCTATCTATTTCCTTTTTGGCCTGTTGCAATATGAGACATGTGAAAAAATGAACAAATTGTCACTTCCTCTTTTTTGGCAGGAACAAAGTTTTCTCTTGTATTGCATGTGACAAATCATCCCAAACTCAGATTCTGATATTACAAGGGGAACCATTTAACTTTATTTAATTACTTCAGGTATTTAAGGTTTTGTGAGTGTGTGTGCATGTGTGTGTGCGTTTAGGTGTGTGTGCATGTGTGTGTGTGCGTGTGCAAGAGTGTGTCAGGTTTCAAGTGTGAACGATGAACATACTTGGAAAATAAAGCCTGATTCTGATATGTTTTATTTCAAAATTATGTTAAACCATTTATCTAAAAAGTACGCAAAACATAATAAATGTCACACAATATTTGCACAGAAGCTTTTAGTGAAACTCTTTAGAACAAATGCAAAAAAACACTTGTGTTGTTGCCCTTTGAGCTTTTTCACATTTTGCTATAACCACAGACTTTCATGTCTTGGATCAGATTATGTTAGAACTGACATTTCCTGTGATAGAGCAGCACATGTGGACCATTCAGAACGTAAACAATGCATGCTTTCCAGAGTTTGTTTACATGACTAAAAGTCTGAAGTGCGTGTCAGTTCAAAATAAGTTTTAAATAGTTTCAAATATCTATTTTAAACTTATTTTAGTTTAAAATATCTGAATCGACACTTTTTGGTGGTTGTAGAAAGCAGCCTTTGCTGCAAGTCCAGCTGCGCATCATTTGCAGCAGAACACGTCTCACCCAGTTTCACTCATGATCATATTTTTGCCTAAGTTCCTTGCCGCTAATTCTCAGATGCATTCAGACTTGGACTGGGACGAGTGTTTTTCCTGCCCTCTATTCAGATCCATCTTTGTATTCGCTCTAACCAGCTTCACTCCTTCTGCTGAAGCCTCCTCACAGGTTGTTCTTGCCATCACCATGTTCAACCATCTGGATAGAGTGTTTAGGATAATGTGAAGCGTTTGTTTTTTGTTTTGTTTTTTTTTCTTACCACATATTTAGTTAGTCAGGCTAGTTCTCTGATTATTGTTCTTCTTTTGCAGCCTTTTAGTTTAAGTGGAAGTGTCCGTCTTGATAGCACCTCTCATTGTGACATATCCTTTTCATTTTTCAACAATACTCTCAACAGCGTTCAAAGAAATGTTCAAACCTTGGGATGTTGTTTTTAACTCATCTCCACTTTTACAGCTAACCTTGCCGTAACGTTTTACGGTACTTATGTTCTCTAATGTTAACATGTAGCCTGTGAGTGTTTTTGTTGCTTTTTGCTCGTGTTTGTTTTCTGATAATCATCATCGTCAGCGGTCTTGCTCAAGTACTTTCCCGTAGCTGTTCACCTTTTCCCTGATTAAACTCACTTGGTTTCAGTGTCACTCTTCGCCGCTCCTCTGTGTTTACGCTCTCTGGGTTTTTATTGCTCCTTGCCGGTTTCATCAGTTTTATCCTCTTGCCCTGCTCGTCTCATGCCTTCCCTGTAAAGCATGCGTCAGATTTTTTATTCAGTCCTTCATCACCTTGCCTGCAGTGGCTGCTTGAACTTCAAGTCACTTTATTGTTAAAAGAAACCCAGGTTCTTTTGCGTCACGTTAATTGGCTTGATTTTTAATTGCAGTGTTTCTGATCCGTAGCACGTTCTTGTGCGTCTGTCCTTGACGAATTGAAGGAATGCTTACCTCATAAAGTCTGGTGAACTCTGAACTGTGCTTTTCTCTCTGAGCAAAAATCAAACACCCCTACGTCTTTTAGTCAAAAAGAGAACGAAAACAAAGTGACTGCCTCACATCCACTTTCTTCTAAAATCCCAAACATTTTTTCAGATAATTTCCAAGTACGGCACTTTTACACAAAAACACACTTTAAACTTTATAGCACAGTAACTTACTGTTGATGAAATATTTACAACAACAAAAAGCAGTGTTACGAGACAGCGGTTTTGGTTCAGTGCTTGTCCGAAACTCCTGCTGTCTGGTTCTACACACTCATAAGTCATGACATATTAGCCTTCTGAGCCCTTCACAGAACAACAGGATTAATACTGAGACTAAATTGAACGCAGATGAACTCCGTTTACTAATTAGGTGCCTTCTAGAGTCAATTAGTTGTGCGTGATTTTTATTTAGGGGCATCAGAATACAGAGAGATGAATACACGGCACACTTTTCAGACATTGGTTCATAAAAAATGTAGAAATTTAGAAAATATTTATTCTGTACTTTGTGTCACACACGATGCCGACAAGATGCACCAAAGTTTGCCACAAAGTGTGCAAAAGTTCAAGGGGTGACAATATGCTTGCAAGGCATTGTTTTCGCAGCCCCCAATATCATAAACAAATCCCACGGGGTGAATACACAGCGCTGGAGATCACTGCCACGTCAGATGAGTAGTTCTCATATCAGCACTGACATCTGGCGAGTGACATTTACTACTGTGTTTTTGCAAGAGCTCACTTGTTTCACAGAAAAAAAAAAAAGGAAGAAAAAAAAAAAAAACAAACCTGAGATTGTATCAGAGTTTGTGGCTGAACTGCACCAAAGAGAGAAGTTAAAACGTCACCACAGGTGTCAAGGGGGGGAATTTTATTCTTTCCTCTTAACATAGATGCTCCAATCAAATGATCAGTTCCAAGAATTATTTTTATTCTTTGTTTTGTTCACTTTGTTTTCATGGAAACATGAGCGCAAAGATATTATCACAGAGGAAAGACTAGAAGGGGTAGATATTAATCTGGCGTAAGGTGACAATCTACTGTCTTAAAGGTCAAGAAGCATTTTCTGTTACAGAACGACTTCCTGCTTCTTGTTTTGTTGTTTATTAACAACAAAACAATTTCTTACTAAATTATTTTAGTAAGAAAAGATGGTGAGCATTAAGAGATATTTTTATCTGAATGTTAAGATTTTATCCAATGTAAACAATGAAGGCAGTTTGAGGGGGATAAAATGTTCCCGAGCCAATTTGAAAAGAATTTCTTTTCATAACAGATTAGATCAAACGTCGCCATCTCAAAGCCTTGATGTGAAACGTGGTGTACTTTCATTTTTAACACTACTGTATTTCCAAGAACATTTTTTGCAATGAACATGAGCCCAACAAAGTTGTTGGTGGTCTGGGTCTTACAGAAAACAAAAAAAAAAAACAAAAAAAAAAACATGGAAATAAAATGGGAAAAATAGTTAAAGCACATTTATATTTGATCAGAGCTATTGGTGCCGATTGTATTGGTCCTAGCAGCTGCTATTAAAACCATAATTAAGCTCTTAAGAGCATTGATTCAGATTTTTAAAGAATTACTTTTATATAATACAGAATCCAGGTGTCATTATGAGCACAAAAAAACCGTCTGACTCTCAACTTGTCTTTCAGTTTATCTAACTCCCAGTATTTTAACATGGTTACATAATCTATTTTTATGATACTGTTCCTTTACTGGGCCAACCGGACCAGTTATTATCTCCAAATGTGATTAATGGCAAACAAGCGTGGTCCACGACAGCGTTTAATGTCTTAACCTCTTTGTAAGCTTGCTTTTATACTTTCTTTTTTTTTTTTTTGTTTGCTTTCATTCAAACGTGTCCCTTGCTGATAGTCTAGCTGCTTTGTTTGCAGTAAACACTGCATTTCACACATATAATTGCCAATCTGCTTTATCGCCTTCTCTCTATCGCCTCGCCGTCTTTGGGGATTCGGTGAACCCGCTTGTTTTAAAGGAACAGCCTGAAACTATAAAGATGTATCAAAATATACCAGGATTTAAATGGTACGACAGCTGTTTTACGTTTTCCGAAGCTGAAATATTTGGGCTCTCGGCGGAGGTGGCTCAAGGTTAAACGGGGCCTCCAGAAATGTTTATTTTCGGCCCCCTTTGAAATGTTTTCATGCCCCATCATTTTTGAATTTGGTCCATCTTGATTATCAGCATCGAGTCGGCCAACAATTAATTAAAATGCGCCTTACAATGGCTCAGTTGGTTTGTATCTTCAATTACAAATACAACAATTAAGATGAAGCACATGTTCTTATTTTCTGTTTATGTTTCATTTTATTACTTTTGTAAAGCTGTCCCGACCTCAGAGGGAAAACATCTAACTTAATTCCCACCTCGTTCGGTAGCTCAATGATGAAAACAAAATTTGAGGTCTGGTAATGTTTTCTATCTGCTGTTGACACGGTTCCATCAGTACTGCATCCCTACTTCTGCAGACGAGTTAAAGAGAAAAAGTTCAGAGAAATTGAAAACTATGAAAATACATAGTTTCTTCAAACTTATATCAAAATGTGACTCCTACATTTAACTCAGAAACACTGAACTACACCAGTGAGTTCAGTACTTAAAGAGAAAACTTAGATTTACAATTGGAAAAAAAAAAAAAAGAAAGAAAAGAAAAGCATGCTCTGGTTTTTAATGAAAAGTTAATAAATGACTAAATTGAATAAATTGACCAAAAATTGATTAGTCCAAAAAAGTCCAAAAAGATAAAATCTGGAACAAACATAAAAAGTTATTTCTCACTAATCATTTTTTTACCAATAGTTACTGTGGGAATGAGAAGAAAAAATTTCCCCAGCCCACAGAAGATTCTTATTCTGATTATTAATCGAACGAACAATCCCCTTCATCAATGATATGTTGATTCAAATACCAGAGAAGCAATGTAAATGTATTTTTTCCCCCCCAGTGCTTTAAAAATAAAAACCAGGTTCTGTAAATGTTAAGTTCTGCTCCAAATAATCTCTGTGCACAGCTGGACAATGCAGATTGGGGTCTAATCAATTCAAAGTATTTTAGATTTGAGATATTCCTTAGAAATATTTGCCATCGACTTTTTACTACAGCATCGAATCAGAACCAGCTCCCTCCCCGCCCCCAGACTGTGGGCCCGGGCAATGAGCATGTTTTTTTTTTTTTTTTCTTTCTGTCTCAT
Organism: Poeciliopsis gracilis; assembly: GCA_911649635.1. Lineage (NCBI taxonomy): Eukaryota > Metazoa > Chordata > Actinopteri > Cyprinodontiformes > Poeciliidae > Poeciliopsis > Poeciliopsis gracilis. The sequence continues at coordinate 5,863,646 of CAJVRI010001532.1, forward strand.
GGTTCAAATTATGAATAAGAAAGGGCAAAAATGATTCAGTTTACAGAAGCAAATTTTCCATTCCATCAAAAGAGCTAAAACATGACATCAGAGGAAAGCAAATACATATGTGACAATGCGACAGAAGCTAATGACCCACTAAGACAGAGAATAAATTCATTTCAGTCATTTATTAACTCAGCAGTTGCTACCTGCAGGCACTTTACAAAACAAGTCAAATTCATTGCAAATTGTTTATTTATCTGATAACCATTAGGCTCCCTCAAGAAATTAGGAGTTCAGGGAAGAATAAAAGCAAAGAAAGTACTTCCTGTTCTTCAGGCAGAAATGGAAATATATCCCAAACCCTGCTGGAAGTTCATCATGAACTTTGATGTTTTTTAACCTTAGTGTCACCTGAACAAAGCACATTCCCTCCAAGTGAGTCTGGCGTAAAAAAAAAAAAAAAGCAATGTGAATATGTGAAAGACAACCTAATTGTCAGTGTAAGTACGGAGGCGGATCTGTGATGGTGTGGGTCTGTTTCTCCTTTAACAGTTGTGGTCTTATCCATGCCGATAAATAAATGAAAATAGGTCCATATTAAGCTTTTTACTGAAGGGCAAACTAAACATATGGCTAAATAAACAGAAATAATTCACCAAACAAAATCGACATTGATTATTTCTGTGATGACATGTGGTGGTGGAAGGGGGGCGGTAGACGCAGCGGATCCAGGTTGTTGAGTAAATGATGGTTTAATGATGAAAAAAAAAACACATCTCCAGGCAGCACAGGTGTCTAACAGCAGTAGCTCTCACACTGGTAGCAACTGCCACTGACAATAGACGATGACCCGAGAAGGACCAAGAGACATGGGTGGATTTAAATACATAGAGGGTACTCAGGGAACACGAGACATAGCTGGGAGCAATGTGTGCAAAATGTGTAATACTTCAAGTCAGCCTCTAGAGGACAGTGTACAACAGGTTTAAAAAAAAGCTGAGGATAAAACAAAAAAAAAACAAAACGAGCTTCCAGTAAACACCTGCATCTACCTTTACTGGCAGAATAACTACATCTGGGCGCGCGCGCGCACACACACACACACACGCGCGCGCGCGCAGTATAGCAAGGATTTACAGGAGCATTTTGTGAGGAGTGGGAGACTTAGTGAGGCAACATGACAAGTATCAAAGAGAGGAAAACATCACACAGACTGTTGTCATAACAACATATTGCAATGAACGCCAAGCACCATCTGCTCGGAGATGTTTTTTTTTTTCTTTTTTTGAGACGCATCAAGAGGACGAGTCGATGGATAATTATTTCCCAGGAATAAGAATTAGACCGAGCGGCGCGAGCGCTGCTCTCGAAACTCAGCAGCGACGAAAGTTTGTGCGCTCGCGAGAGGGAGGTTCCGGAGGGGAGGCCAGCGTCTGAGGTTCAGGCGCTACGGTGGCCGCGTGCGGAAAACAAACAAGAACAGGAAGTCGCTCTTAACTCTCACGGTTTATGTCACATGAACTAATAACGGGAATTGAAAGCAACTGTAAGAGACGCCGGTGGGTGGATGGGTGGGGGGATGGAGAAGTTATTTTATTGCTCAATGTTCTTTTGGACCAAACGTCCTAATTTATGGCTGGTAGCCGTCGAAACTCAAATTAATCACGCGCATTAATCTGCATTCAATCCCGGCGCGCGCTGACCTTGAGCGTTTCACCTGGAGTATGCGCTCTGCATCCATTAAGGCGACGCGATGTAAAACCATCTCACAGCATCAGCGTGAAGTGTCTATTACCACCGTCTTATTTCCTGTTTATATGGCAACTGCCTCAACATCCTGTTTTTAATTACTTCTCTCCGGCAGCAGATGCTTCTCGCAGCAACCTGCTGTGGATTACTCCCCTGAGAACTAATGTGCTGTGACAGACCCCACTTTTCCAATCAATAACTCGCCCTAAATCTGCCATCTCTCTGCCTGCCAAACACACTCCCACTTCTAATGGCACATCATTTTCTTTAAGGGGGTGTAATTGCGTGCTGTGGAAAAGCTGCAGCCTCTCTATCTGTGTGTGTGTGTGTGTGTGTGTGTGTTTCTTCTTCTTCTCTGTTCCGACCACGCTCGTACAGTAAAAGGGAATGTAAAAGTGCAGAGGCTGGAGCACACAGGAAGTGGAGGGGCTTTACACAGCATGCAGTCTCACAACCCCTGCCATCACATCTGACAAACTCACTCACTTCCCTGTTTTGACTGTAAGAGTTGAGACATTTGGACAAAAAGAAGTCACTTTCGCTTCACAAACCTGTTGATGTGAACTTGTCAGGATGTTTGTTTGATTCATGCGGTAAGTTCAGGCTTTTTGTTTGTTTTTTTTGTTTTTTTGTATTTTTTTTTGCCCAGGTGGGCTCAGTCTTGCTGATTTTGTCCACATTTAGGTTGATGATGGGGCAGATTGATGGCAGACGTACTTTATAGTACATCCTCGACGTGTCTCCTCTTGCAGATTTAAATTACACGTGGTTTTATGCGAACATCTATAATCCTCTCGCCTTTCCATCACTTGTTATTTAGTATCAGGCCATATAAAACTGTGTAGCTCAATTCGAAAAAGGACCAAAGAGCGTAGAGAGAGGGGACGAAAAAAGTAAAAGTTGTCTTGATCAACAAACTTTCCTGAGTCTTTGTTACTGAAAGCTAAAGCGAATCTGAGTTGTGTTTGTGTTTTTGGTTCATTTCTTTTCTAATTAAAATGTTGCTGCAGTTAGTTACAGTATATGAGAATAATTATGAGCACTGACGGTCATGTTCCGTAAATCTAAAAAAAAAAAAAAAAATCACCACAGAATTTCCATATTTAGGGGTGGCAACTTTCTATTTCAGTCACTGTGGGACGTTTCTGTACTTTGTTTGTTCCTCCACAAGAGAAACACTGACTAAACTCAGAGAGAAAATGTCTTAACTTTTTTCTTTCAAATTTGTTTCGTAGATTTGACCAATTTGATATCTTACGCCAACATACGTAAGTTGAAATCCCTTTTCTTCTTTTTTGTTTCAACTGGTGTTTTAGTTAATTGTCTTAGTTGATGAAGCTGACGTCTCTGACAGAGGAAGGCCCTCTTGACATCACCCTAACCTTTCGCTGAACAAGTTCTCTGCCAGATTTAATCAACAAAGATTATCATTAACAAACATATTTATGCGAATGTACATTGTAAATAATCTAAATACTGCCCCAGTCCAAAGCTCTAAAATCAGCATTTTCTCATTTGAACCTGAGAAGAGTTTAACTGCATGAGAAGTTCACTGCTCTCCTTTTTTTTTTTTTTGTTCATACAGTAAGCTCAGTGTTAATTATTTCCAAAGGTTTCGGTTCACATAAACACAAACCACAGGGAAAGTTCTGATCCACCTAAAATAAGATCTGGTTAATAAGAAATTGCAAGTGCTTTTTACACACGTATATTATGCCATACACCGTTTGTTTATTAAAAAATAAACTCGCCACACCTCTGAGTATTTTGTCTATATAGACACTTTCTTCCCCTTCACTTCACAAATTATAGTGCTACAAGGCCTTTAGGGTTGAAAACAAAACCGCTCTAATTTGTATACTTCACCTGTTCTTGGCGATACAAGTCAATATCAACAATGTTAGAATTAATAGGCTTTTGGGTGTGTGAGGAGGGAAAAAAAAACATGACAATTAATATCAACAGAATCATAAGAGAGAGAGAGAGAGACATGCAAAGTACAAAAACCTTAAAAATAGCTCCATCATTGTTCTGGTTTCTAGCACAGGCAGGTGCAGAGTCGACCTCTGTGTGTCTCATAACAAGACGTTCCTAACATGGCTGAAGTAGTGCCAAGCTATACATTCATCTGAAACATTTGTTGCCCATCTTACTCTTTTATCTCAGTCATACAGAAGTATTTCATTGGTTAGCAGAAACAGAATCAATTCAAAAGCCAGATAGATGCCTTCGTGCTTGAGAGAGACCATTCTTTAACATTTCTGCGTTTGCCCAAAAAAGCTGGGAGTGTACAGACTTGGTGTTTGCGCACCTGTGTTTTCTGTTGCTACAAAGCCCCGATCAGGAATTTCTACTGAAATAAATACAGTCTGCTCTTAAAGGAATGGTCCAGACTATTTTGAAGCAAAGTTCTGTGTGACAGTTCCTTACCAGTGCCAAAAAGAAATAATTTTTTGGACAGAATGTCAAACAGCCAACAGAGTCCTTAGCTTAGCTGATAATAGGTATTATAAAACAATTCAAGCATAGTAGCAATACATCTGTAGGATTTAACTCTATATTGGTCATTTTCTGTTCTCTCGGCAGAACAACGCCATTACAGTGCTTGCCGACTGTATTAATTTGCCCCAGCCAGCTGATAATGAGTCTACTGGGATAATTTTCAAACAGCTCTTGGTGGACTTGCGACAGACTGACCAGGCGGATTGATACAGTCGCCAGTGAAATAAAACTGATGCTGTTTGGCTCAGGAAACAGCAACATGCTTCTCTACAGCCTCTTGCAAGCATGAACCCTCAATATGCGCCAACTAGTGTTTTATTTCAGAGATACAAACTGTTTTAGATTTGATTTATTTTATATTGACAGACATTTTTTTTAAATTGCTATCCTCTCCTTGTCTAGGTGTCAGTTTATTAATATCACCTGAATCTTTACATTTAAAAGGCATGTTGATGAAAATGAACATCTATATCTTCCTTTATGCATCTATTTTTTCCAGCATGAATGTGGCTCTAAACTCCTCCAACATGTCTGTGGATCCTCTGGCAGTGAAGACGGAGCAGGGCCCAGTCGAGTATCGCATAGTCGGCCTGGTCTTCTACAGCTTCGTCTTCGTCATAGGAGTGATAGTGAACCTCACTGCCTTGTGGGTTTTTGCCTTGACCACCAAGAAGAGAAACTCGGTCACCACCCATATGATCAACGTGGCGCTCGTGGACCTCACCTACATTATCCTCCTCCCCTTCAGGATGGTTTACTTCCACCAGGACTACTGGCCCTTTGGAGACATTTTCTGCCGGATCACAGCAGCTCTAACCATCTTCTACCCCTGCATGGCCCTGTGGCTGTTCGCTCTGATCAGCACTGACCGCTACATGGCCATTGTTCAGCCGAAGCATGGCAAGGAGCTGAGAAACGTCCCAAAGGCTGTGGTGGGTTCCTTGGGGGTGTGGATTATGACTCTGGGCAGCAGCGTACCCCTCCTCTTCTCTCAGGATGACCCCGATCGCGTCTCCAATTACACTACCTGCATCAAGATGCAAGACATCATCTACATGCGCCGCGAGAATGCGGTCAACTTCGTTAGACTCATCTTCTTCTTCCTGGTCCCCATCTGCATAATGATTGGCTGCTATTTCGTCATTGTGGACAACCTAATCCACGGACGCACCTCCAAACTGAAGCCGAAGGTGAAGGAGAAGTCCATCCGGATCATCATCACGCTCATCGTGCAGGTGCTGGTGTGCTTCGTGCCGTTCCACATCTGCCTGGTGCTGCGCTTGTTGGGGAGCGGCGAAGACGGTGGCTTCAACACGTGGGCCGTCTTCACCACTTTCCTGATGAATCTGAGCACGGTCTTGGACATCATCTTGTACTACATCGTCTCCAAGCAGTTCCAGGACAGGGTGATCAGCGTGATCCTGTACAGGAACTACCTGCGTAGCGTCAGGCGAAAGAGCCGGCACACGCACACAGGAAGCGTCAAGTCGCTGAGCAACCTCACCAGCGCGATGATATGAAACTCCGTGGCACAGATACTGTACCAACAATATGCACACTAGATGCATCACTGTGTACTGTTTATGTATAATTACCTGAAGGATCAAGAAACTGCAATTAATTTTCCCGAGTGCAATTTACACTCACAGTATGGAAGTGCTGCTGTTGTGGCGAAAACATCTGTGTTCAGAACTGATTGACTCACCCATGAGACTTGAGCTGTTTCCATGCCTTGTGTTTTTTTTGTTTTTTTTTTTCTTGTTTTTTTTTCTCTCTCTCTGCTAAAGAAAGCATATGCGGCACAGGTGTGACGTGTTCAGGTGAAAATGTAGCTGTTCAAAACAAAGCATGCAGTAGTCGTGCACAAGCATCAGAAACCTCAAGAAAGCAGCATGAAGAGGGTCTGACATGCTCCACAGGAAGCAAGCGGTGGGGTTGTTGAAGGTTGACACTCCGGTTGATGCGCCGCATTTAACCGGTACTTCCTCTTCAGCCTCTCCTCAGCTCTGCGAAGGCGGAGTGAGCCAATCTGAGCCATGAGTGATGCGTGATGTCACCTGTCTGCTTTGCAAATACGCCGCACGTGTTTGACTTCTGCCATTTCATGTTTGTTGAGTTTTAAGATCGACCACTCGAGACAGGAGCCAATTTCAACTCACAGCACTGACAGTAAAGGTTGCTGCGAAGGTTGCTTTAAATGAACCGGCCAGGTGATGGCAGCATGGCACAGCTTAGACGCTGTTTACCTGCCAGAGCAACACACACACACACACGCACACACACACAGTGCTTGTAAAAACTTTTGCAGAGTTGACTTCAAAATAATTTTGTCTCCATTGCGTCGCCGCAAAATATTTACCTTTCATTCATCAAGATTCATTAAAAAACATTAGTACATCGGTTTTCCAGTTAACAACAGTCATAAGGGCTTCCTCCACCAGGAATCTGACTAAAGCGTGTTTATGGTGCAATGTGAAAAGTATTGATTAGGTGTTAAATGATTTAGTTGCTTGGAGTGCATTTACAGTAACATGCTCGAGAGATGTCAGAGAGGCTATTTACAAGATTTACTGCAACCTTAACCTTTAAACAGAAAACCTTTTTCAGCACATGGATGTTTCAGTTTCAGATTTCTGCGGCAGGTGAGAGAGGCATTTTCTTCAAAATGTCTCTCTCATGTAAAAATGCTGAAGTCGGAGCAGAATAGGGGCCAGAAGAGGCTTGTAGGCAACACCAAAAACATTTTAAGTGGTTGCACCAACTTCAAATATACAAGGAGCCCATTTCCTTGTATGTTTTGATCATGCAAAATATATGCTATATAAAAAAAAAAAACCTGAGAAATGAATAATTCTCAGTAGATACCGTCTGTAGTGAAACGTGGTGACGACAACAATACATTTCTGAAATCAGTCAGCCGACATTCAATTACCGCTCTTCTTATTGAGGTGCCTAACAAGGCTTCACCTGAACAAAAAGCATTATGAAAACCTTTTGGTCCAAATATTGTTTTCTGAAATCTTCTTGAGCCAAAACTCAAGTATTGTCTTGTTTTCAAAATAAAATAAAATTCTGACAACAGCATATTTCTTATTTGGATTATTTGTCATATTCTGCAAATAAATACTCAAACTGAAGTTTAATATATTTGGAATATTTATGGAAATGTCAGTAATTTGGAAACTAATAATTGAGTTTGAAAAGACAGAAGTGTGCATGGTGAAATTTCAGAAAGTACCCCTGAACTTCATAAGCTGTAAGAACAAAACAGAACATCTGAAAGCATAGCAAAACACGACTAACGTGAAGTTTTTGAAACAAAGCAATAGAAGTTTAGAAAACAGCAAAGCATAACTTTGAAAAAATTAAAAATTAAACACTGGAAATTTTTCTGGAAATAATAGCATTTCCCAAACGCTCTCAGTTAAAAAGTTAACAATAAACGGAACAACACAGGATAACTTCAAACACCTTAAACACTGGCTGCAGGTCATTTTGTTCCTGCGCCTCTTCAGAACCCCCAACCTTACACCCCATGTGTTACCGCTGACTGAACATGTGCTTTCCATTACACACTTGTGCATTTCTTCATTTTGCTTAAGGGACAGTTCGGGTCTTTTTTTTTTACTGAAAGTTTGTGAAAATATTCTTGTAAATCTTCCCTAACCCTACAGTAAACGTGCAACACGTGGCAGTGAGTTTGTGGAACAGAGCGATCAGCGGGAACGCTAACAGCCAGTCACAAAGACGGCGTTACAAAAGCGGTTATTGCATGTCTTTATGAGAGTAATAAGGTGTTGTGTCCCATGAATACAAACAAGTTTTTTGTTTTTAGCTTAGGATATCTTTAATAGGTAAATAAAACAAAATAACTCTGAGAATTGTTTTTGTTTTCAATAACGTTAAAGAATAGATGTTTAAAATGAGCCTTTAAGGTATTTGTTACAGAAATCTGGTTCCATTTCAAAATTGCAAACACGAGAACTGTGAAGGCACAACAGTGAAAGAAACAAACAAAACAACAAAAACTGAAACACAGGGAGTAATCAGAAGAGACTAATCAGTGTGAAATAGTAGACAAAAACCAAAATACTGCTCAATCTGGTAAAAGATTCTGATTTAATGTTTTTTTTTTGTTTTTCTGAGTGTTTACGCCATTGTCTTTAGAGAAGCTACACCCTGTCTGCGTTCTCTGGGAAATATTTGGCTGACTTTTACAGTAGTCACAGGTGAAGACAAGGCGGCTGTGTCCGATATAAGGGGCATAGATTTACATTGTGTTAAATAAGAGAAGGCAGACAGCGGGATTTCCATTTCGCATGCAATATTGGCACCTGCACTCCATCATATGGTGATAGTTTTATTGGCCAGTGGACGACTGGTGGATTTATAGCTCGGGAGTCAAAGGTCGAAGGAAACATCAGAGGGTCGTCTATCTGTCCCACCTGTTAGACATAAAGGGGAGGAAAAAAAAAAAAAAACAACATCCACGCTGCTCAAAGCAACTGGCATTTAAAACAATTAAGTTTCCTGTCAAGTCCCTGTGATGAATTATCCGGAAGCTTTACCCGCTGTAATTCTAAATCTTCCCAACAAGTGCCTTTGTTGTAGAGAAATTAATGAAAACAAGATTGTCTTTCATAGGAGCTGATCTCACAGCGCGACAGCCAGCTGCTCTTCTTTGGGAATAAAAACAGTCAGCATTAAACACAGCTCACACAAAATACTTTTTTTTTTTTTTTTTCCCTACCACTCGTGTGGAAAACAAATCAGGCGGCAGGCGCAGTGGCCATCTGTTTTGTTATTTGATATGTGTGAATACATGTTGTAATGACTTTGTTTGTGAATCGCTCTGCGCGGCGGAACACACGAGAGCTCTCGAAGTGCTGGAGTGTTCAAAGCTAATCATATAATTGGACACAATAGTCGATGACAAATGGAGACGCTCGGAGCCAGCCAGCTGGGGAAGTGAATATGTAATCATTGTAAAATCATATCATTTTTGCATATTTGAAGACAGCTTAATAGAGTTTGCGTGTCAGCGCACCATCAAATGATGATCAGAGGCAGTTCTGCCGCATTTGTTTCCCGAATCCGACTTTGTTAGGCTATTTATCTGGATCTTGATTAAAAGTGTTTTCACAAGCGTTTGCGTCTCCTGTGTTTATTTGTGCTCCGCTGTAGCCTGACTGTGGAAACAGACTCGGGACAAATGACCCCCTTTAGAGTTTCTGAAGACAGCCCCAAGAAGAGGTAAACAGCTCCCAGTGATTACTCCTCGCCCGCCCGCGGGATTTCTTTTCTCCTATTTACTCACACAGCGCCTTGTGAAAGTGTTCAAACTCGTCGAGCTTTTTCCCTGCTTTTTGACAGAACGCAGCATCAAAATTCGCCGCGTTTGAACAAGATTTTGTTCTATAGACCAACACAAGTCAGGGACGAAATGAGACCTGACATCTGTTATGTTCAATGAAGTTTTCGAGCATGCCTCTGTTTTCTAAACATCTGAATATATTTTATTCAGTGGCGTCAGAGTAAAAGGGGCTGAATACAAATGCACTTCGAACTTTTTATTTATAAAACATTTAGGAAAATTACACATCCTCTCCCTTCTACTTCAAGTTTCATAACGTCCTACTAAAATACTCTGACGTTTATATTTGAAGCGACGCAAAAACGTGTCAACGTTCATGAATGCTTTTTCTTTTTAACTGATTACTTGCACCAGCATCACCCTGATTATTATCAGTCAAACGGGACGCGAAACGTCTGCAAAGGCATCGTTAAACCCTTTACATCTTTTTTACACCCAAACCGAAGCTCTCTGCCGCCCCCGTTTGAAGCCTTGTCGTCCCCCCCACCGTGTTCCCATACCATCACACTTCATGCTGTTCCCATTAGGGACCACAAGGACATGAAAGGGAGCCTATAATGTTATATAGATACAGTACATGTCCAGCCTCGGCTGGGTCCTCTCATCTACTGTATCCGCGGCGTTGGCAGCCTGCAGCTGCCTGCATTTACATCATTTAGTGTTTCTCTCCAGGGCACTTTAATACGCCCAACCTCTCCCCTGGTAAACTTTACAATAGGATGTTGAAGGATACTCCTGGACTGCCATAGGAAATGAGAGGCACATGTGTGTGAATGTAGCGTTGCAGCAGTGTGACTCCCCCTCTAAACTCTCCCCAACACACACACACACACGCACACACACACACACACACACACACACACGCACGCCCGTCTCTTGTGATGCCGAGCTTAAGGGCTCTGCAATGAGACTAATGGATTCCTTTTGTGGACAAAACTAGGTTAAGCACATGAGCTATTGTTTTTATCTGTGTTATCTGTTCACGGCGGTATCTTACAGGGGTGTTAAGTGTTCCTCCACTGCGCATATTCTTCAGAGGCAGTCTCCTTCCACTCTGCGTGGTGTCTCCATTAAAAGGTGATAATCTACGTCAAGGGTTTTAAATGCAGCCAAACTGACTCTGGTTGACCCCGGCGTTCAGCGGAGGAGAGGAAAACAGAGGAAATGTATGGCCTCGATTACGACTGCGCCTCTTTTTCAGCGGATCCTTGTGCTGCTGATTCACACGCAGCCAGCCACCATTAGTACATATAAATAATGTAAGGCTCTCCTTTCTCTCTCTCTCTCTCTTTATCTGCGTGTGCGTGTGTGTGTGCGTGTGTCTGTGCGTGTGTGTGTGTGTGTGCGCCCCAGCCCTCCTCACTCAACTCTCTGCTCAACTAAGTGCCTGCATGCAAGCCTCGGCCTCCTCCTTGTCATGTTCTCCATAGATCAGATTTATTTTTAAGGCTTTACAGCGGCAGGTTCTCCGCAGCGTCGCGTTCGACACACGTGGGGATGTTTTTAATTGTATCATGTGAAGTGGAGTATAGGAGCTCCAGTTGCGTTAATATTTAATCCGCGCTCACTTTAGTTCCTCCATGATCCGCCGCACGGCGATGGGGAGCCGGATGAGGACGCGACGTCGGCAGGCACGGGCGAAGATGCGGTGAAAGCCAACGCGGCTAATAGAGGGGAGGGATGCAATGGCTGATGGAGACGGAGACGGACCGACGTGCGTCTGCTTGCGTTTTGGAGGGAGAGAGGAAGGGGAGGTCCGCTCGCGTCCTCTGTGTGCACGTCACGTCTGCTCTGCTGGAGCTCAATTACAGGACCGATACTCAGAGAGGAAACTTCATCATGTCGTACAGATGTCTTCACTAGAGGATAAAAAAAAACAAAAAAACAAAGGGGAGTGGGAGGAGGCGACGCATGTTGTCATTTAAAGTGACGCGGGTGGTGTTTGTTGGAAACAATCAAAATGAGAAACAGTCGGACTGTTGGATTCACGACAAAAAAAAAAACAAAAAAAAAACACGTGGACGTGGAGCGGAAACCCACTTAACCAAACACCTTAACCAACCAAAGCAGAAACGCTTTAAACAACGAAGACGAGGCAGAAAAACTGCAACAACTGGAATGCTGGAAACATCAACTCAAATCTCAGTAGCAATAGAATCTAATTTAAAATTGTGAATGTATAAAAAAAAATAAAAAAAAAAAAGCTGCTTGGTAAGAATGTGGAGAAAGTAAGATGAATCATTTTTAAAATGGCTTGCAAAGAGTATGAACAAACTGAACAGCGGATCGTAACAGAAACCGGTTTGCACCATTTCAAACATCACGTGCGCAAACATCTTCAAAAGCCGCTGAGCAATGAATGATCGGGTTTGCGGCTTGGGCACGTCGGGGGTCAGCGTGTCCCGCGAAGAAGAGCCATTAACCGATCTGCTGGCTGAATTAATCCCAAACAATAACTTGTAAACAATAATACTCTTTCAGTGAGCCATTCAGTTCCATCATAGTAAACATCTTTTATAACCCAGACAGCTCTATAAAGTGCTTTCGGCATCATTGGGCACACACCATCATTAGTCAGTCGCTGTGCCGCGGATCTGAATAAGCCAGGCGGACGGTGATCTTGCGCAGACACAGGCCCGCATCTATTTTACGCCGTATCGGTTCAATCGTGACACAGGCGGCGCGCACACTCCACCAACAATGGCCCCGTGTTTTGCTTTAATTTGATTAGGTTTTGTCTCAGCGAATGCCAAGTCCTGTTTTGCCTCAAGAACATATCTCTTAATCACGTTCCATCCAGGCTGTGTCTTTCATCTAAATCTCACAGCCGTGGCTCACACCCAACTTTATTTCGCTGAAAGGTAGAGGGAGAAAAAAAAAAAAAACCCCAACAAAAAACACGCGCGCACACACACACACACACTCGACAGCACATCCAACAAGAGGGAATACAATGACAAAAGCCTACCTCTCATCTCTGTCACATGAAATGATGTTTTGTGTTTAGCCGTGTGCACTATAAGATGTGTGCGCGTGTGTCGTGTGTGTGTGTGTGTGTGTGTGTGTGTGTGTGTGTGTGTGTGTGTGTGTGTGTGTGTGTGTGTGTGTCTGCAGGGCTCAGATCCATGTTGTTTGGTTTGCTTCTCCATTAAGAGAGCTGTAAAGGAGAGGGAACAGATGGCTGCTGGCCCGCTCTGTCCTGCATCCTCTCACAACTGCCACACTTCCTGTGCGTCCATTAATCTTCCCTCACCAGTCCTGCAGCACAACTTTATTAAAACAACTCTGGAGAGAGGGAACAACAAGCCCGCGCAGCTGTCAGGAGCCAAAGACAGAACCATTCGTCCACAGAAGAACGGCCTCGGATTCCTGAGATGCATGTGTAAAACAGCTCGAGTGGAATCCGCCCGGCTTTCGGAGCAGGCTGAGGAGGAGCAGGTTCAGGAAGAGCAGGCTCAGGAGGAACAGGTTCAGGAAGAGCAGGTTCAGGAAGAGCAGGCTCAGGAGGAACAGGTTCAGGAAGAGCAGGTTCAGGAAGAGCAGGCTCACCGTCGTGGAGGTGAATGTGCATTTGAAAGCTGGCGCGGCCTCAGACTTTGCACGTTTGTTTGCCCTGAGCTTAAACACAAGTAGAATCAATATCAATTGCTGGGAACTTAGTGTGAGCGGTCAACACAAATGAGTCCCTAATTTTGAATATAAAGGGGGGGAAAACAGGATAAATGGTTTTTAAGTATATGTTTCTCGTATGAAGTGAATCAGGACCGTTTATCCGGGACACATTAGAACTAAATTACATTTTCCAGGGATTCAAAATCGGACTCTTTTTGGAGTCTTCAAAGCGATAAATGATAGTGGGAGCATCATGCAAAAAAAGAAAAAGAGGAAATGTCTTCAACAGGGGTGTCTGGTGTGAGTTGATGGGCACTTGGACGGAGATCGAGGCAGGACAATGCTGGAAAGATTCTTATTCGAGGCTGAAAGAGACTTGAAACAGGGGTCAAAGGTCACATTCCAGCAGGAAAATGATCCTAAATATACACCTCCATGTACAGTAGATTGGGTTAGATTAACATTTTTTTGTATCAGTGCACAGAGCTGAATCCATTTAAGAATCAATGTAAGGAAGTGGCTGAATACTAAGGAATAACTAACTTATCAGGCTGTTATTTAAATAATAATAATAAATAAAAAAATAAAATGAAAACCCTGTAATAGTTTCCTTATGATGCAGCCCGACTTTGTGTCGATCTCTCCTTTTGAGTCATAGAAACTGACTGAACCCTAAAACACTAAAAAGCAACAATTACTTTTTTAGTTAACTTGCTTCAAGTCATATTTGAACAAACCTCACTTAAAAAAAAAAAAAAAGTGTGTCCGTTCCTGGATTCTGTAATCACACCAGGCCTTATTTTCCCTTCCTGCTGGGGTGTTCTCGCAGGAGGAAATAAACGAGACTGTTTACTCTTCCTGTTGAAATTTACATGCAGCGTTCTGTCATGAGAAATACTCTTGGAACAAAGCTCTATTTGGTCCTGCACTCTGTGCCCATAACAGTCAGTGGGCAAATTGAAAAATCAATTTCAATTTAAATTATTGGAATAAAGAAGTCTACAAGCCCGAGATGAAAAAAAAAAAAAAAAAAAAAAAAAAAAGAAAAACTCCTTCTTCTAGATCCCCTTTAATTGGAAAGTCATTTCTTCAGGGTATTCTAATGGTTCTAAGAGAAGATTGCAAAATAAAGTTGATGAGCTGGTGGGGGAGGGGGGAGGTTAATAGCATGTGGGTGTGTGTATGTGTGTGTTTGTGTGTGTTGCACTGACCCTGTGTGTTTTATTTGCTCTTCCACGCAGCTCTCCATCTCCTTTCTCCCCCCCTTCCCTCATGACAGAAGCACCAAATGAAGACTAATCCAACGGGCTCACACACACTCAGACATACACTCCCTCACGCCTGTGGTCACTCTTTTTTTTTTTTTTTTTTTCCATCCCGCTGCTATCTGAAGAGAGTGTCGGGGGCTCCTGGGTCAAACTAAATTAACCATCCAGCTCGCTCACAATTGTAAAAATGTAATTGACTTAATATATCCAGCCCTGGTGATTTGGATGCGTGCGCTGTGAGTGATTCTGCATAAAACCGCCCAGACGACACTTGAAATGTAAAAAGAAGTCCGAGGTTGTTTTGATAGAACGGGTCACGGAAATGTCTTGATTTGCTTCGAACTCCCAGTGGATTAAAAAGGAAAGACAACACGATGACTGCAAGGTGAGCGAAGGTGAAAACAGTTTGAAGTTTTTATCCATCAACAAAACTCACTAATGATTCAGTCTACGAAAGCTAAACGTTACTGTTAGTTTTTCAAGTCATTCGGTATGGTTCAACGCAGACGTTTTTGGGAACTGCAGCAGGAACAAAACCAACTTTCAAAACCAACTTTTCTCCAAATGTAGGTAAAAATATATTCACTTCTTCCAAACGGACTGAACTTGTGCGGCACTTTTCTGGTGCTGCTGGCAGCTCGAAGTGATTTTACGCTGTAAAACTCATTCGCCCCACTGAACTCACGACATCCACGCTCCGTCACCGACATGCAGATCGGAGGACGCCGTGGGACCGAGTGTCTTCTTGCTGTAGGAGACGTCGACATTTTGTGGGATCTCGGCTTTCCAACCGGAAAACGATAATCCTCCACCCTGAGCTGTCTCCGTCAGTTACGACTGCGACTTGGACTGCTTCAACAAAATAACAAATCTGACCAATTACCCTAAAATGAAAGATCTTGTTGGTTTAGTATCGTATGCATTGAGTGTGCTATCTATCACGTGAATGAGTTTGAAGAGAAGATTAGTCCTGATTTCTTCTTTCTTTTCCAGCCAGAATTGTTAACATCTCAGGTTTATCACACCTGTTTCTGCAGATCCATTTATCACCTGTATGACTCGAACAGTTAAATCATTATCACTGCTTTACCAGCACAGAAAAGCTATAAACAGCTTTCTCACCTTTTCTTTTTTCTTTTTTTACCTGAATAACAACAGTCAAAACAAATTGCATTTTAAAGCTAATTCTGCCTTTCATGAAAAGTGACAGTGGCACACCGCGGGATCTGGACTAAATCAAGGTTAGTTCCATTTTCCTCTAATGCCAAAACCGTCTCAGTCTGTTATTTTTTGTTTGTTTGTTTTTTTTCCCCCACATCAACTTGTTGACGTTAAAGAAAAACTGCACTGAAACGTTTCCATTAAATAAAACCTGTTGACGTGGTGATTAGACACGACAGAGGTCAATGTCATTTTGAAAAGGCCTTATGGGAGAAACGGAGACGTTAAAGGGCGTCGGCCCCAAATGACACTAAAGGACGAGAGGATATGAACATTTTTGTTTTTTTTTTTTGGACCAAAGGACTGAAAGGAGGGAAAATCACAATAAAAAAAAAAATTATATATATATATATATATATATATAAACAACTGAAATACATTCGCTCTCTGAAGAGAGAGACAGAGAGAAAGAGAGGTGGAGGGAGGGAGGGAGGGGAGACGAGCAAGCGCCCAGCTCCATTTCCGCCTAAGAAGCGCAGAGTTAAAAGGTGGCCCCTGTACAAATGAAACTCAATTTCACGCCACATTATCCCTCCCTGTTCTCTTTCCTGG
This sequence comes from Poeciliopsis gracilis, assembly GCA_911649635.1. Classification (NCBI taxonomy): domain Eukaryota; kingdom Metazoa; phylum Chordata; class Actinopteri; order Cyprinodontiformes; family Poeciliidae; genus Poeciliopsis; species Poeciliopsis gracilis. Next base: position 5,879,909 of record CAJVRI010001532.1, read on the forward strand.
CTTTCATTTTCATTAAGACCAGAGACAATCATAAATTAATAATTACTGCCGAATGTCTAAGCGCAGGGCACAGTCCTGGCACCTCCTCTCGCCTCTGTGGTCTTCCATGTTCATGCTTGCAAAATGTTAATTTAGGTAATGTGGCCCAGCCCTTGTCAGATAAAAGTGTTTTGTAGTATTGCTAATAGATAATGGTCTGTCTGATTAGGTGACATTAGTCCTATCTCTCAGACAATCACGCTCAACCGTCCTAATGTCTCTCCAAAGACTCGGGGAAAAAACCCGGCAATCAAGAGCCACCAAATGCTGCTTTCAGTAAAAAAAAAAGAAAAATAAAATATAAAAATACTCAGCTGCATATGAAGATGGGTAAGGAATTAGCTCAGGCAGGCTGTTGACATTATTCTGCTATATCCAGTTAAACCCGAGATTATTCATGCCTCTGGCAGATTTGGGTCTAAATTTGTTTTCATTCAGCCAAGAAGACAAGCATCTCTCAACGATAATAAGGCAATGTTAAAGGAGTGTGGATTTAAAATAATAATAATAATAAAAAAAGTTTTTGTTTACATTTTAGTTTAAAAATTACACCTCAATCCACTTCTCATCAATTATTAGAAAATACTGTTTAACATCACAGCAAACAAGCACTTCTTATAACTGGTGATGTATATATTAATATTCAGTCTTGGAGTCTTTACTGAAACCTAAAGCTTTTCTAAAGACATAAAGTATCAGAAACTTTATGCTCACAAACAGCTTTGGCCCCCTGGTGGCCTGGCTATTTACTCCCTGTGGTCCCTGCAGCATGAAGTGTGGTACAGCCTTTCCCTTCAGACCTGCTCCTTCACTTAAATCCCAGTTTCTATTTGTTTCATAATCCTCGGATACAAGGTGTTTTAAGAGAGAGTGTTTCTGATGAGTCAGAAGAACTGCCTCCTGCCTCCCGGAGTTTTTCCCTCTCCCCCAACAAATCTCCTCCATCTTTCCCACAGAGGCAGTGGAGGCTTATGCTGCTCGGGATGGCCTAAGGAACCAATAAAGGGAAGTGTGTGGCATGACCACCGGATATTACAAAATATATATTTTTAAAGTTTGGTAATTGTGGGGTGAACAAATTGCCAATTCCCTTTAAGGGCTCAGGAGTTGAGTGCCTCAGATACAATGACAAAGCTCACACTTGCATTTTTGTCTTGCACCAAATCAGCCGGAGTGGCTTGTTCAGGAAACGCCTCTGTGGCCACACGGCCACGTCACGTGTCCCAGTTTAAAAAGATGTTTTTGTTTTGTTTTGTTTTGGGGTTTTTTTTCCCCTTCGAGAAACCAATCAGTTTTCTGTCAACAGAGATGCCACAAACGTCCTCATCCACCGTGTCAGTGCCCTCATATATCCTTACAGCGTACATACATTACTAGTTTCAAACTTGAAAGATATTTTACGTTTCCTGGCTTTAAGATGCTCAGACTTAAAACAAACCCTCGATCTTGTCGAACAGAGTGGGAAGACAACACATTGTGCAGCGTGTGACATCAAGCAAAACACAAGAAGGCGGAATAATCACATCTGGACATGCAGTCTGTATGAGTGCGTCTCCACGCGAAGCCAAGTTTTTTAAAGTTCTGCATATGTAATCAGCAATGCGCCTTCCCACACAACGGAAAAAGTGCAAAGCAACACCACATCTATAATGCACATTTGGTATTTAAAGTCTCCGTGCCTCATGGTCATATTTGTACTGAATTGAATTTATTACAAAATGTGCAGTGATATGAAACATGTAGCTGCGGGGCCTCCTTTTTCACGTGCCAGTGCAGGAAAGGGAAGAGAGGAGGAGGGAGAAAAAAAAAAAGAAAAAAAAAAGGGCTTCAGATGGAGAAATAAACAGAATATGTGAGTAATAGCCCACTTCACACAGGCTCGTTGGAGGTGAGCGGACTAAATCTGTCGCTGCGCCGGAAAAGAAACGGGGCCATTAAACGAATGAGGTGGACGTCGCTCCTTGGTTTCTTTCACTCCAGAGTGAGCTAAAGTTTCGGGGGCCCGAGCTGCAAGCGCCATCGCGGGCCACGCTGCTCGACGACAAGCGGCGCTTCACCTCGTGATTGATCGCCTTCTGTGTGTCGTTTTGTTCTTTCAAGGTTGATTGAAACTTTAACCTCATTTTTAATGAACAAAAAAATAAAAAAATATATAGAAGAAAAAAAAGCTTGAAATATTTCAGGCCTTGAATTTTTACAATGCAGCACTGAATTATGCAGCAATCAGTCAATTATTCATCTCCGTGGCCGTGTTATGGCCATGCTTTAAAAAGCATGCAAAATGGGAATGGGCCAGACATGCTGTGTCAACACATTTCACTCAAAAGTGCTTACAGCAGAAAAATTCTCTCTCAATGTCGATTTCATATTTCTTTTTCTTCATGTGTTTCTGGAGCGCTACCTGTTCTGGAATTATCCCTGTGGAAAGCCTTTGTGTCCCCGGAGTAAAACCCAGGAACTTTGTGAATAACTAATCATTAAAAGAAAAAAATAAATCTGCTGGAGGCCCTGAAACACTACAGGAACTAAAACGGCTTAAGCGAATATCCTGGTGCGTGACCGTTGAGCGTGGTCAAAGAAGTTTATCACACGGCGGTAGATTGAAAAATGGGGCAAAGTACGTGATTTCTGAAAAATGTATATTTCATTTTATATTTATATAATTGTACCTGCAGTTGCATATTTAATTGACAGTGAGCCAAGTGAGTGATCAGTGAAATTGTTCCAGAAGTTGGGTTATACCCTTCACCATTTTGTACCGTTTTGGGGGTTTAGGAATGGAGCATTTGTCCGTGTTTGTGTTTTTTCTTTCTTTTTTTTTTTTTTGAATCAACTATGTGTCAGTCAGTTCCCTCCACAAACATGCTTCACTTTCACATTGAGAACATGCGGTTTAAAGTGCCATAGCCTGCTGTATGGAAATGTATAGTTGCACATTTGTTCTTGGAGTGAATGTCAGACCTGAGCGGAGCCACAACCGATGTCTTCGTTTTACTCGCCTAGAGAATCTCACACTGGCCGATGATTTCAATAAATAATAACAATAAAAAAGCGAGAGGGACTTTATGACTACATGACATTAAAGGACAAACCAGTTAGCTTGCAGGAACAACAAACTTGGCTGCAATATTGGAGTCACCAAGCGAAGAGAAGGTGTTAAGTGACAGAGTGAGCCGTATTTGTGGATTCGTATGCTTGCGGATTTCTTTACACAGCACATGTAAAACATTTGAAACAAAATGCAGCTTGGGAAACCAAAATAGGTTGGTGCAATGCTGCGTGACACACGATTAGCTGGCTTTTGAAATCAACCAGTGGAGGAGCACCTTCTTCTTCTTCTTTGCGCTGATTGTTTGAACCTTTAACAGCAGGGATAATGAAGACAGTGGAGTATTAGCATGTGTGTGGTATGTGTGTTATGTCTTCCACTGTACATATTAATGCATTTTACTGTATATTTGATGATGTTTGAACTATAGAAATGGTTGAGATCCGTAATCCCCCGTATCATGTAATTCCCCGCTATCTTCATCTTGATAATTTATCTGTTTGATCATCCTGTTTTGAGATTGTGAGCAGAAAATGATTTTTCATCTCTTCCCTAGAGTTGGAGCAACCAAGAAACTTATATATATATATATAGCAAAAATACATATTTGCTATATATTTCTTTTCCAGCAAAAACTGATAAAACATTTTTCAGCTGTAGTTTGTTTTTAATCTGCTTTGTTATTTTCTTCTCTAGCTAATTGTTAGCTTTAGCCTGAGAAACTCTACTGTGACTTTTTGCTAAATGCGCTCGCTAAGAGTTGCCTGTTGTGAGTGAGATATTAATAACAAGCTTTTTAAATCTAAATCGACTTAAAAAGAAAAGTGTGAAAAAGCAGTTATAAAAGAGAAGGCCGCATGTTGCTCAGACCTTAGACAAGACTGAGAACGGAGGCTAAAAAAAGAGAGAAAGTCATCTGTAAACATCTGAAAAACACAAAGATATTCACCTGATAACGTCGGGCCACCTGAGTCGCATTGATCCACCTGCTTCTCAGTGAGCATCAGCATCAGCATCATCATCATCATCACGACGCAGAACCTCGAAGGTCGCAGGCAACACCATTGAACTCACATGGTTTATCATCAACATGTTAACTTTATTTGAATTTGAAGTACAATGAAAGAGATGATTCGAGAAGCTATATAAGTTATCAGTGACAACAGACTTAGACACTCCATTAAGAACAAAAAGGAACAAACACATCGTGAATGGGATACGCTTCCTTTCTTCCTCCTCCTCCTCCTCCTCCTCCTCATCTTTTTGATTGTAACACATAAGGTCTAAATTGTTTAGCAGATAAAGGACTGACATCAGCTTATGACTAGAGAATATACACAGGTGTTGCAGCACCACAATTCAAAAGTCTTTAGGGAAAGGAAAGTATTCTTTTTTTTTTTTTGTTATGTTTTTTTTTTTTGTTTTTTTCTCATCAGGATATCCATGAAACACTAAAACGAAAATGTGTTAAACACCATGTAATAAAGTGGTATTCGCTTTTTAAAAAGTAGCGTCCTTAAACTGATTGTTTTCCAAGCTGGCACGTGATGATAATCAGACCAGGTACTTACAAAAAAAAGGAAAAATAGGAAAAAAAAACAAAAAAAAAACAAAGCGACAAGGGGTGCTGATTTCAACAGTGTCTCATGACGACAATGTACAGGAAATATGACCTCTGTTACGAAGATTACAGTACTATCAACAGCGAAAGTCTTCGTTTTTGAGACTGAAACGTCGTTAATCATGGTTTTTTAGAATTGTCCGGGCGTGGGCGAGTCGGCCCCGGGTTATTTGTTCAGCACAATATAGGATTTATTAAATATCATAATTCCAGGACAAACATTTACATGCCTGCATGCTTTCTCACCAGAAAATGGCAGCTATAGGAAAGGATGATGGCTCAGAGATAGAACGAAAACAAGAAAGGTTTATATAAATGGTGGTATTGTTTTGCCTAATAGCTCTACTGCATACACAATACCTCTTAACGTTATATACACATACCTTACGAGTCCACTCGGGGTTCAGCAGAATGCGAGTCTTCCTATCTTTAACATTTAGCTCTTGTATATACAACGATGGTAAAAACGGAACTTGATTGTATTTTCATCTAATTTAGAAAACATGAAAATCGAACGCAGGTCTCCTTTCTTTTCGATGACCGCGTGGACAGATTCACATTTTTTTTTAATCCCCCCTTTCCTCCACAATGTTCCTGTTTTTTTTTTCTGTTTGTTTTTTTTTTTAACTTTTTTTTCATCTTTTTAGCTCCTCGGGATTTATTTTGAAATACAAAAACAAAACTTCAGTCGAATTCTCATTTCAAAGCTTTCTCGCTGGCTGAGATACAGTATAAAAAAATCTTCAGTGCTGTGAACTTATTAGGAGTTATTACCAACAATGTACCTCGGGTACATTTTTGTTGTTTTTTTTATTTTTTTTTCTTTATTATTTTTATTTTTTTTAACTGTGCTCGGTTATATGTGTTTATCCTTCTTGTCGGCGAACCTGTCCGCGTCAAACTACGTCAGGTTTTCCTTCCGCGCAGGGAAAGACTTCTTCGTTGAGCATTCAGACTCCTCCAGCGTTTGGGGTGGGATCAGGTGGAGTGAGGGGGGAGTGGGGGGTTTGAACACAGCATTTCCACCTACGAGCAGCTTGAACTCTCTTCAACTAAATCGGCCTGCGTTAGAGGCTTCCCCGAAACCTTCATGGGTTTTTCTTTCAGTCCTTTTGTTTTGTTTTATTTCTTCTTTTTTTTTATAAAATCTTTCTGTCCTCCAGCTCTTCGTGGCCTTATCAGTACATCACTGCGGTTTTCAGGAACAGTCTTCCATCTGGAACAGAGAACACACACACACACACGCACACGCACACACACACACACACACACGCACAGAGAAGAACACACACACACACACGCACAGAGAAGAGGCAAAAAGATTAGCCAACAGCTAACAATCTGCTGACGCAAATGCACTGTTCAGGATGTGATTGTTGATGAAACGCAACTTTGAAATGTTGCCCTCTAGTCTTTGGATTCAAACGGCATTACTGTGAATTCATAAGCTGATTTAGGGAGAAGATAAAGTTAGCAGCCATGGCAAATGTGATTAAATATCATGTGGAGTAATTAACTTTATTGCTTTTAAATAGATAAGAAAAAAAAAAAAAGTGGAAATTAGAAATAGGTTGACTTCAGTCTGGATTAGGAACACAGTGACCATTCTATTCTTAGATAACGTTTCTCACTCTTCAAACTGCAAACGTCAATATCCTTCACTGTGATCATTTTGTGACAGGCCCGCACGAGGCAGTGGATACTTTGGAAGCGATAGGAAACGATGCATGGTTCTCAGAACATTTCAAACATAAATAGCTGAAAAGTGCGGCATGCATTTCTCTTCAGCCCTTTCTGACGTTTTGACTGTCGGCCAAAATGTTAAAATTCTGTTCTCATCTGGCCAGAAAGCCTTGTTCTACACATCTGCTGTGTCCTCTTTGGGATTTTTTATTTTCATAGCTTTCTTCAACATTGAATTGTTTTCTTGACATTCTGACAGATTTATGGAGTGCGCAACTTTTTTTTGTGTGCCTCCAGGTTTTCAGCATGAATCTTTGCAGCCTCTCCAAAGTTAACACGGGCCTCTTGGTTGCTCTGCTGATCAGCTGCAAATACTTTTAATGGTTTTGGGTAATGGATTTAACGTTGTTCTCTGAGACATCCAAAGCTTTGTTCAATGCTTTGAGTCTGATTCATATTTCTCGGGTGGTTACCGTGGATTTTATTTAGGGGTGCTAGTGTAAATAGGGAGTAAGTAGAACTATCTGTACACTTTTTAGATACTGATACGTGGAAACCATACAGTTTTTCCTTCCACTCCGTAATTATGCACCAGTTTATTTGTCATGTAAAAAAGCAACAACAATTGAGACAAAATGTGGAAAACTTCAAGAAGCGTGAATGTGGTGGAAACCTGCTGCTTTATCAAAACGACCTAATCCGTCTGAACACATTGTTGGCCTTCAGCTCGGCCGTGGCGCCTCTTTTAAGCATAAGCCAGCTCTTAAGTCGCAGCGCGATGTCTCCTGCGTGGATACTGTAAATGGCTCCGTCATGTGATCTCTGAGCTCTGGCCCCTGCCAAGGGGACCGACTCTCTTCTCGGCCGCGTGTTCGCCTGAGCGAGCAGCGCCGGGCTTTTTTCCGAGACAGTAAAAAGAGATCTGTTAGGCGCAGCTCCGAAGCCTGTCTGACGTTTATTACCTTCACATTCATCCCCCTCCCCTCTCCTCTCCTCCCACCCAGCCAACCCCTTTTTCTCTCTCTGCCGGAGAATGCTTACAGTTAATGCCTTTAAGAAGCGTCTCTGTGGCAAGCGGGCCTGAATTATTCAGCGTTAAAGAAAGAGGCACACAAAGACATTTAGCAGCCCTGCTTGTCGGACATGACACAAGCAGAGCAGGACAACGGGAGACGGCCTTTGACTAGTCGTTTGTAACGTCTTGATGCGCGGGAAATCCTGGCCCGGCGGCTTTGGCCCGCTTAACCTGTCATGATGGGTTTTTATGTGTTTCACACAGACAGGCGGGGTGGTGCTGGTGGTGGTGGGGCTACAAAAGATTGTCGTGTGTGTCTGACTGTGCACTCAACTCATAACGGGGGGTGTGTACCCACACCCACACACACGGGCTAATTACCCGGCACTGCCGTAGGTCTCCAAGGCATTGCTTCTGTTCGAGCAACAAACCACCGCCGACTTCTGCGCAAAAGTCATCACGGCGTGAATGCGGCGGCACGGAGGGCGAAGCGCAAAAACAGGTAGCGGGAGGGGAGGAGGCGAGCACGACGGGACGCTTAACCCCACGCAGAAAAGGATGAAACACCGCCTCGCTGGTTTGTCTCGCAAGCCTCCGCAGAGGCAATTCATAGGAGGGGTGTTGATGAAAACAAAGGCCATTTGATCGACTGATGGATGATGACATTCAATGCGTTGTCGAGAGGATGTCACACGTCGCCACGTTTTGGCTTCCAGGAGCTCAAACCTGCGAACTCAGTGGGCAGGTTTGGAACGCGAGCCGAGACGTCGTGACGTTCTCGCTCGCCTCGCAGGGCCCTCATTAAGGCGGCGGCGGCGGCGGCGAAACTTTCGTATTTTCACATTCGAATCGAGATGAAAAGTTCATTAAAGAGAATAAATATTTCATTAGGTGCTAAATAAAACAAGGGGAATTTTTTGGCTTCTCTCAGCACAAAATTCCTTTGAAAGATTAATTAATACATGTAAATTATGCAAATTATGCCCATGCAAATATTTTATGAAGACAATTAAGGGATCCATTAATTACAGTCTTTTTTGCTTCAGTGACATTCATTCATTTAATTTTAATTTCACTTTAACTGTTTTGATGTTTAATCTTGCAACAAAGAACTTTATCTGGCTGCGCGCAGGGTCGTGTAAACCCCGCCGAATGCGTCGAGTGGGGAAGGTGGCGGGGCGGGGCGGGGCGGCGGAGGCGAGATGTGGGGGGAAGATACTGGCACGGTGCGCCACCCGTTGCCAGGCGGCACCGGTGCGAGGCGCGGGCCCCCAGCAGCTCGCCTGCCTGCGAAAAGGGCCGCGCTCCCCTCCTTGGACCCGATTCAAAACACTGCAAAAAAAAAGCAATTAATAAACACAGACTGTGTTAATATCGCAGAATTAGAGAAGTGTGACAAAAGACAAATAGAAATAATTAGTTCTCTAAAATTATGCCCTCATTATTATTATTTTTTTTTTCTTTCTCTCCCTCCCCCTGTCTGCCTCCGTTCGCTTCCTCGAATTTGGAGTCGAGAACGCACCCACACATTTCTCTGTCTGCTTCGGCGCCGGTGATAGGCTTGTTTTTTTTTTTCTTCCTCCCCCCGCGTTTTCCCCCCTCCTCGAGTTTTCTTCCTCCTCCTCTTTCTGCTTGTGTAATTTATCAACATCATTTTTTGCCATTTGAGGTTAATTATACAGCGAGGCTTGCGGAGCAGAGTAGAGGAGACATGGGTGGCAGACAAATGCTTCTCTAATTGAACAAAACACAGAAAAAGTGTAGCCGCGTTATTCGGTTTCATTCCACTCTTTGAGGCAGTGATTGAGAGGCCCTGGAAAATTATAAGCTCTGTTGTCGCAGCCGCGACTGTTCTACAGGGTTTGAGTGTAAAAAATAAAGAAAACAAAAAAAAAGTAGATGAATAAATAACTCGCCACGACCTCGGCTTGAAAAGCGGCTGCTGTTGCGGAACAGAAGATATGAGGCTTTAACGCGGTTCATTTCAAATACTCTACAAAGTATATGGAGGAAGAAGAAACAAATCAAACTGCTTGCGAACCACCTGACTACGCTGATGTTTCCTGGAAGGAACCGGGATGCTGAGAGCGTGGAAAAGGCCCAGAGAGCCTTCGAGATCTGAAGACGATTTGTGTGGAAGAATGTCTCAAGAGAACCCCCGAGCGAGACATCAAGACTATTTTCTCCACACAAACGTTTTTGAAGTTGTCATGACCAAAACGGGGCTCTGCTGTTTAGTCTTTAATCAATTTCAGTGACTGTGTTCAATGCGTCTTTCCTGTTTTGTTCTACTTAGGCTTATTACATGTAACATTTGCATGGAGTAAATTTTAGTTGTTTTTTTATGCTGTGATTTCATTTCAACTGACTGAAAAGAAATAGATTTAGTGACAAAAACATTGATCTCTATTCTCCTCCTTGTATGTGTGAATATTTCTTTTGTCAGTCAAAAGTCTACATGAACTTATTACTTTTCCTCTGCTGCCATTTCTGCTGCGTAGCGGCATTATTTTCTCAACAGCAACCCCTTGTGTTCAAGAGAGTAACTCCAACGATTGTAAAGTTGCGGGAAATAATCTGGGAAAGACCCAACACATGAGTAAATTGTGTTCTAGTTGCATATTGAAAAACCAATATGCAACTATAACACCATGCTAATTGTGCAATTTGCTCGCACACATTCATCGACATTCTGGATTTAACTTGTTTTGGTGAGAGAAAAAAAAATACTTTAAGTGTCTTTATTGACTGAGCTTGTGTAAGGTACTTAAGTCAAATCAACACAAGAATATGTTGCTGTTTTTATCACTCTTGTCAAGTTATCCTCTGTGAGAAGGGAAAAGGGAAGCGACATTTTCTAAATGCTAAAAGGACGCAAATATAAGGAAGCATCTTACTAAAAACTCTAAAGCGACGAAGGCAAAAGGTCACACAAGAAGAAGAAGGAGCTAAAGGAACTGGATATTTGGAAAGTGAACTGTGACAGAAACTTCTTCCCCTTTAAGATTGGGGGAGATACCAATTAGACGGCCTAAAAAAATGCCCTAAATTACATGCAGTAATCATTCATCTCTAGTTTTTCATATCGGTTCAAGTAGACTAATCGCACATTAAAGACTTAACTAAAATATTCTCTGCATGCAAAGTCAGAAACTCCCCCAACCTTATTTTTCGAAGCAAATTGCATGCGGCAACTTTCCCAGGGTAAATTGGGACCTCTCTCCTCACTGATAAGGGCAGTTCTGAGCGGCGCATTAAAGCGAGACGTTTGAGCAATAATGAGGATATTCAACCTTTTCACCGAGGTGTCTCGGATCTGGGTAAACACAGATAGAAGGCGGTCCGACGGAGGTTATCGCTGCGGTGGCCTTCCCTTAAACACAAACTGCACCCCCAAGGCTAACAAACAAACAAATCATTAAAAATGTACAAGGCTTGTTCATAAAACGGATTGATTTGCTCCGATTATGAGTATCAAAGGAGGGGTTGCTCTGCTTTTTTTTTTCTTTTCTTTTTTTTTTTTGTAGCTTTATGACTCATTATAGCGTCTTCAGCAGTATATATGTAGCTTTTTCGAGAGCGGTGGTTTGGTTTTTACCTGCCGTAGCGCATTTAGACCTGCCGCCGCTAAAAGTCAAGTAAAAGAATAATATTATTCTTGGGGAAAACCGATGATCTTGACCTAGTGCTGTGGCCCAGATGGTGGTGTATGTCTGAACAGCAGGCGCAGAAACACTAATGTTCATAAACTGAAGACGTGTGTTTGCGCCCGTGCGTGTGCATGTGTTTGTGTGTGTGTGGCGGGAGAAGGAGGGGTGGAAAAAGCAGAGAGAGGTGGGAAAAAAAAAAGAGAGCAAAAGTGAGGGAGAGAGATTTATTGTCTCATCTGAGCCCCTGTACCTTGTATTGTCCTTTCAGCATCTGTTCTTCCACTGCTGCGGTCACTCTCCATCTCAGGGGTCAGAGAGTCTGCGAGAGGAGAGGGATCACCGCCGTTAAACATGCCTGACATCCACCTATCAGAGCCGTGCTTTCACAGCATCATTCATCGCAAACGAGAGAGCGAGCCTTGCAGCCATGTCTCTGCTCAGTGTAACTATGTGCTTCTCCGTGCGATTATCTCCAGCGATCAAAAACTATACCTAAATCTTTTTTTTTTTTTTTTTGGTTCCATTACCTCTGTACTGTACTGCGCTACAGGCGGACTGATAAATCAGTCACTGAACTTTGCTGCAGCAGCCGATAATTTCCAAGTGCTCCTGAGACACGGTGGAGGTTTTCTTTTTTGAGTGCACGCCTTGTTTTAAGCAGCCCTTTACATTTGCTGGCACCTTTTGTAACATGACATGTTATGAACACGCAGGAGTCCAGGTGAATATCTGCTCGTTTAAGTTAGATGACACTTTTGGTGCAAAGTTAACACTTTTAATGGACTTTTAATGCAGGTTTTAGTAGGACTTTGTGTTGTCATTATTGGCCAAATGACACTTTATGACAACAGTCGCAGACATTCGTAAAGACTCCCTTGTACTCATGACAGGTGTTATGTCGTGTTTATGATAGTGTCACCCCTTCAGATAAAGCGTTGCCCAGTTTTTTAATGTTGTCACCTGACTGTGCTGACAACTGGTTAGTCGAAAGTGCTCATTCAAAGATGAGATGATTACCGCTAAACGATCAAATCACGGTCAAAACAGTTGGTAGTTTGACAATAGCAGGAGGGACTCAGTAATTAATGAAGTAAATACGTTCACTGTTTGTGTACAGTGAACGTATTTAATTTAGTGACTTGTAAAATGTTACTGCCTATTGACATTTTTTCCCAGATGAAATCTGCACACTTTAATGTACATTATTGGGATTTGTGTGTCAGGTCAAAATAAAGCAGAGCGTTACTGCAAAGTGGAATAAATCAATTTCAGGCACGGAGAGGATTAACCAAATAATCGGTGAAGAAAGTCATGGCAGCTTTGGAGGAGTTGTAGGGATTCAACAGTTTAGCTGGGAGAATCGGACAGGAAAAACATCTTTAACTTGTCACTGTCACGATGCACATGGGCCTGAACGCGCCCTGCCTACTGCGACACACGGTGGTGGCGGCATCATCCTGCGGAGATGCTTCTCTTCGAAAGGGACGGGGAGGACGAATGGAGCTAAAAACAGAGCAATCCCGGAAGAAAGCCTGGACTGCCAAAGCCAAGACGTCTGTAGCAAAGTCTTACCATTATGTGCTGCTTTATGTCGTTTATCTGTCACATAAAATCCCAATAAAGACACACTGAAGTTTGTGGTTGTAACGTGAGAAAATGTGAATAAGCTGAAAGCGTGTGGATGTTCTCAGCAAAGCGCTGCACAAACAGCAATGCATTTGCGATACATAGAATGGGCTAAACGTGATGCGTGGTGCTTCCTGACCGTTGAGGGAGCGCATGCTGTCTGAGGGCGATGGCTGCTTCAGAGTCTGCTCCACCTGCTCCCTCCGTTTCGACTCGTACTCCAGGGCTTCTTGCAGTTTCCTCTTGGCCTTCTTCTCCTTCTTCAGACGCTTCTGGATGATTGCTAGCCAAAAAAGATCACCGTGACAATATATGAGCTCTGGAAGCAAATTAGGGAAAGCATTTTTTTTTCCTTTTTTTTTTTTTTAAATTTCATTATAAGCCCATCCTGGCTGACAAAGATAATAGCCTGTTTTTTGGGGTTTTTTTGGTCTTTTAAATTTAGCACTCAATTATACAAAAGCGAAAATCAATTAAACTTAAATATTTCATAATATATAAAGATTTAAATGGGAAAATCGGAGCAAATACTGACTTGCTAGAGGGAATTGAAGCTAATTGAAAAATTTATTGGGATATTTTTCATGAATTTCTCTCATTAAACATAAACGATCTGGTTAGCGTACGACTCTGATGCATTTTACATGAGGGTTAGTGCGAGTCTGGATGGGATGTGTATTTTCAATTATGTTAACAGACTACGAGCAGAAGGAAAGAAAGAAAGAAAAAAAAAAAACTATCAGTTTCACGTGTAACCAAAGAGGCTCGGAGAGGCTTATGAGTGTCTCCTGCAACATAGAATGTGGCGTAAGTACATTCAGAAGCTGCTGTACCTAAATGGTTACAAGAGCCTGAACGGGAACGGGTTACGCATGCCTGCCCCCCCCCCCCCTCTCCGTAAGAACAAACACGAGGCTAACAGGGGGCGGCGGTCGGATAGTACCTCTATTCTTCTGCTCCATGGCGAGCTGCTTCTCCAGAGTCTCCCTGAGCTCTCGCTCTCGAAACAGCTCCATCTTCAGCTCCGTCTTCTCCAGCTGCACCTGCTTCTCCTGAGCCCGAGCGTTGTCAATCGCCACTTTGAGCAGGCCCTGCACCAAATAAAAAGAAGCAAGAAAGAAATGTACATGTGTATATTATCAGGACAAAAAGACAAATGTCAAAGGGAGCGCCTGGGGATGTTTGTCTCCCTTTGGTCAAAGCCGAGAAATGCAAGAGTTGTTTGTTTTTTTGTTTTTTTTGTAAGTACAGCAAAAGGTTCTAACAACTATTAAACGATGAAACTGGACACAGACGGACACGACAAGATTTCAGGTTTGCGTTGATCCGTCACAAGACCAGCCTCATGAAACAGACTGAAGTTTGCGTTTTTGTCGGGACAAGACGCAAAAGGTCCAGGAATACCTCCGCAAGGCGCCATACCTGAACCAATCAACAGAAAGAAAAAACTGAATGGAAAGGGGAAAAAAAAAGTTTTTCTAACACTCAAACTATTTCTGTAACTTCCTGTACAGGATTGCCTTAAACAAACTGGATTAATAAATAGATTCATTCAGCTAAATAACATTCAAATCAGGCTCCTGACAGCCTTGTTTCAGGGATACTTCGGGTTTTCTGAAGTGAGGTTCTAATGAGTAGTTTGAAGTAGTCAGATGATGATTCTGACTGTAAAAAAAAAAGAGTAAGAACAATCTCAGTTTGGAAAATCCGGGGCTGATAGCTGGTCCCAGGCCTCTTGCAGCGAGTTCAATTTAAGACTTTTTAAAAATATTAGCTTCATAAATTAAGTTACCTACTAACATGTTAAACTTCCTTAAAAATACATGTTATCTTAACATAGCTAAGTGTTTTTTGACTTGGATACTAGCAAGCTTCATGGATACTAGCAAGCTTGATGAGCTACTTGGGCGAGCGAAGAAAACCCAAGTGTTTGGTTAACCTTAACTTGAGTTTAGATCTGAGAATGGAGTCAAATCGCAGGATGAACTGAAGGCCGCTCGGAGACATCAAGGGATTTTCCTGTTGTATTTCCAGCTAAGGAACCGCAAAATCTCATGCTGGAGTAAATATAGAATACACCATGACGAGATCTTGAGCAAAAACCACGACACATGTTTCAAATAAATGCCAACAATTTCTCAAAAAGAATTCTAGCAATCACTGTCAATGACTAGCCAGCATAAAGTAACTATGAAATAAATGTCTAGAGATGTTAAATGGTGCAGGTCAAGCCTAAAACTTTCATGCCCGCTTCAAGTAAATACCATTTTCTGAGTTCCTTCTATTTAATTCTTTTTTCCATAGAACTTGCGACAGGTCTTCTGTGCCAAAACCCCATGACACCTATGTAAACGATAAACTGTAAATTACTTAGAAAGAGATATTTGTTTAAAGCTTGACTCCTGAATCAAAGAAACCTTCCTCATCGTCCAGACTCAGGTTCCTCTGATCGCTCTCTGCTGCTGCCGAGCTTCACAATGAAACAACAGAAAGCCCAGTTGTTTCATACTCTTCCTTTAAGTAAAAACCCCACAGCAACATCACCAGTTTCATCACAATTATTCCCCATCCACATGCAATTACACCAAATGCACTGGACTATATCTTACTAATTGTTGATTCTTCTAACCCCAATTTATATCAAGTTGCTTTATCTTAATTTTCCGCTTGGTTTATTGTGTTGATTTGTATATAAATATTCACTCCGAGGATCATTATCAAAGATGACTAAGAGGAGTGTTGGGAGCTCACGACGGGCTCGGTTGTGGCTCTCTAATTACCGCGCCGAGCCAAAGGAGAAGCGGGACTCTGATGCCAACCGAACAAGTGCAACGAGAAGGGCAGCAGGGTACACACATCATTACACCCAGAGAGAAGGCAAATACATTCATCTTTCTGATTGAGGGGCTTTGAGCTAAAGCCTAAACAGCACTCGGAGGGTGAGTGGATCTTCGCTCCCCGTTTGCTGAATGAAACCGAGGGAAGATGCTAATGACTTTTCAAGTCGGATATTTGCCCTCACACAGTCTCGAGCATGACGCCAGCCGGTGGAAAGCCTTCAGATGTGGACAAGATCTGGTGACCTAGTTGAGTCAGCCAACCCCTAATTGCAATCATTTCTAGTTTTCAGTCTGTTTTTAAGGTATGAATATAAATACAAATCATGGTAGTAGTTTAAGCAGCGAACTCGTGGATGGACGGTTGGCTGGCTGAATCCAACTGTTGGATTATCGAATAAGGAATTGAACAATTTTCCAAGCTCTTTTTTTTCCCACCTGCAAGTACGTGATTATTCTCTCGGTAAGCCGCTGCCATAACATCGTCACTATATGTCCGCCAACTTTCCCATTGGATGTTTTTTACAGGCAACTTCCTGTTTGGGCTGCTTCCTTCTTAGCTACGTGATTATATAGATATAGGTAGATATCTACATATAGATATCCCTGCAACAATCTGCAGGGATATTGCAAAACTTCTCAGAGTCAGTAAAGTATATTTATATAAACATGTTGGCTCCTGAGGAAAACAGCTCAAGAGCAAAGTTCAGTAATCCAGTTTGAACATTTGTGATGCTCGATTCTGCCGTTTTGATTTTTTTTGCACATATTTATGCACTTTCTTGTGTTCAATATTAATTGCAGTTACTTTTTTTAAGTCTTTGATGTATTTTTGTTTACATTTTCCTCTAGATCACATTAAACTATTACCACAAAGCCTTTGGCGTAACAGTAACGTGAACCAATGAATGAAGGACGAAGACGCGAATCGCGACAAGATGATGTAAGGTCCCCCCTCAGGGCCCCGACTCAGACCGGAGACAGTACCTGTATGTTGGTGAGAAGAGTCTCTATCGATGACAGGCCGTCTGGGAAGAGAAATGGCGACGGAAAACCCGGAGGCAGAGTCTGTCCGGCCAGTGACAACCTCTCGTAGCTGTCTCTCGCTGTCGGAGTGCACATGGAGTTGTCCTCTGCAACGAAAAGCGAGATCAAACATTTGCTCAGCCTGGGAACCAAAAAAACCGTGCGGCACCTTTGGCCGTCGATAATGAGTGTCGTGGCTGAAAAGCAGAAAAGCATTACATATATATATATATATATATATATATATATATATATATATATATATATATATATATATATATATATATATATATATATAAAAGATGGAGATTCTTTTGTACTGTTTTTTTCTAAAGCCCCACCCTACCTGTTTTTGCATAAGGTATTAAACAATATCAAGCAAAAACGTAAATCCAGCAGCCAGACCTATTTAAGAGATGTCATGCGGATTCCAAAAATGGATGTTGGGGTGGGGGTGGGGAGGGGGCAGTGCCGGCAGTTTGACCCCAGAGACTCGGGCTTGCTTTGTGCGTGCACGCTCGGGTGCCTGTCACACCTAAGATGACATCATCCTCCATTCATCACTGGCAGAGGGGTAGGGCCCTGCCATCTGCTGTCCAGCCTCTCCACCGGGCCTCGGTGGAGAGGAAGAGGAGCAGAGGGAGGGAGGGCGAGCAGGAGGCAGAGCAGGCAAACACATGTACAGCTTGCTTAAACTAAAACAGTATGTCAGACACTGACACATTAGATCTGACACATGTTTTCATCCGGTGAGCTTTTACTATGCCAAGAGGATGGAAGTGCTACCATCCCGGTGAAAGACGGTTCTTATTGAACCCGCTGCATGTCTGTACTATTAATTCTTTTGAAAGCTAATTGAATGCAAAGTTGGTTGGGGTTGGGTTGGGTGGTGGAGGTTGGTGGGCGGAGGGGAGTTTTAGATATGGAGTGAAAACCTGGCGGTTCCTGCTCTCATCCAGTATTCATATCTGTTTATGTGGCAGCCTGAATCTTGTACAAACAGCGAGCGGAGCTGAACAGCCCCCGCCGCTTCCCTCTCTCTCCCTCCTCCCATCAATATTCACCAGCGCCAGCCAAGTGCTGGGAACAGCTGGTCTTACATTAATTAGTTTAAAGTATTTATTTCACCCATCCTCAGAGCAGATTGAGCAAAAACATTGGAGATTATTTCAAGCATCTGCAAATGCCCTGGAAACATCCCGGCGCCAAAAGTCGAGTGTTCAGATTCACAGTTTAGGTTTGTAATTTGGAGAACACTTTTTTCTCCTCTTTCTCGCTCTCTCTGTGTGTGTGTGTGTGTGTGTGCCTGTGTGTGTGAATGGGGAAGTTGGTAAAATACGCACCGCTGGTCCGTAGAGAGAGCAAACAACCTTTCTCCCTTTTTCAGATGGAGTTCACTACTGTTGATTAATTAGAATGGATGGTTGCCTAATGGATTAAAATTTGTTTATAATTTGACTTCATAAAAATAATGAATTGCCTACTTTTAAGAAGGCACTCCTGCAGTAATTTATTTCATCTGCTGCAGTCTTGTTTTTGTTTTTTCGTTTATTTTTTTTATTTATTTTTTTTGTTGCTTTTTTTTTTTTTCCTGTGGTGGGCGTTCAGATTCGTGAGATGTCAAATGCGCTCTCCACCTGCGCAGCGGAGCAACATGAAAGTCCCATTTTATCTCAATAAATGTAGCTAATCAAAGATCAGAAGCGTTGCGCCTGGCTCCGGATCAGGTTAATACAGACGTACCGCGTCTGCATTATATATATGCATGCATCACCCACCTCCAATAAAATCACCATAACAACTAGAGACGTTAGTAGACCTCAGGGAAAGGTCTGCTGTTCTGGCTTTGTAATTGATTTGTACTGTAGGCACTTTGTCCCTTATTTAGTGTTGGCATTAATCATAAATCATTGCTTTAACAAACTCCGGCTTCCCACTCAGCAGGCCTCGCCTCCCCAACACAAACGTTGGATCACAGGGAATATTTGATGGCTTTGTTGCAGGGGGGAAACAACCTGTCATGCTCTGGGAAAAGCAAACAGCACGTTGTGTTCGACAGACTCCCAGCCACCGTACAGCACCTCTTGTCAGATAACATTTCCACCAGGAGCGATGCATAAGTACCGGCGTTTGGGAGAGGAAAGAAATGCGGAGCTAATGGGTGGCTAATTGAATCAATGTAATCAAACAGTGCTTAATGAAACTAAATGTAAATTTTAACAGAACAAGATCCGGATCTGCAGTTTCCAGGCAAGTCGAACGGCGCCGCGCCTCAGCCAACTTCTTACCCAACAGGCTCTCATCCAACTCCAGGCTTTCATCATTCGCCTCCATAAAGGTGTACTGAGATGTTAACGTTACGGTTTCAAAAATGAACGTTTCACATCATTTCCCTACAGTTTAAGGTGGTTTTCGTGACTATAAAAGCTTGAGGCAGCTGAGTATGGAGCAGAGAGCAACGAGCCGCTGCTTCTATTCCACATGTTGCGTCGCAGGTCATCTGGCTGGCCCCGCGTTCACAGGAAAAACGAAGAAGCTCTTCAGAGATAATTTCATTTGATAAAAACACAGACAGTTATGTTTTGGAAACTTGAGGAGAACCACTCACAACCACTCTTATTGAGATAGTGGTGTTTGAAAACTATATTGGGTTAGCTACATGTGGAATATCTGTAAAGCGGCTGACTGCAGGCTACCGGAGCAGACAGCCTGACTGATTTACCAGCTGACATTGTTAATATCAGTTTGTTTAGCTCGCAGTTTTACATGGAAAAATATCAGAAACAAAACAAAAAGTATAATATTCTCACTTTAAAACTAATTCTGCTTTTTTACCCCCTTTTTAAATTTATGCTATAAGAGATAATGTTTATTGCAGTTATAATCAAGTGGATACGTTATTTTCTGTAGCAACGGGACTCATTATTGCTTTTCTCATTTAAACTCACGACATTGCGTAAAACTATAAGCTTTTGTCCAAAACTTTTGCTACATAACATGCATGAATATTATAAGGAGTATGAATTTGCACATTTATAATTCATAGAGCAAAAAAACATAATCAGTTGCTTTATTTAGATAAAAAAAATAGTCCGTTATTTGATTATCATCAGTTATTTAACACGGCTACGCTGTTGTGTTTTATTCTCGGTCATCATGCCGTGCTGGCCCAAGCCTATATGTCCCCCTTACTCTCCTCCCTCCGCCTGGCTCCAAACCTTGGCATCCGTTTGCATGTTTGCTTCTCAGCATCGCTCCGCAATCATTGACTTCAACTTAATTACAGCGACAGGCGTTGGGAGTGATGGGGGGGCCGGTGGAGTAGAGTGGAGTGCTCTGTTTCCAGGTGATATTTCTGCGCCGGCAAGGCTCCCAGCAGCTGCTGCGAAAGCCTCTGGTGCTTACCGTACGGCGGGGGTACAGACAGGGTCTCCCCATCCTCACTTCCCTCCCCCGCCCCACCCTACGCCTTCTCACTATGAAATACTGCATAGACAAAAAAAAAAAAAAAACACTTGCGGGTCACCCCTTGTCACAAATAACATTTCACGCACAACTGTTTCTGTGGATAATAGGAGCCACAAATAAAAATGGGACGCTGTAAATACAATGCATTCTGAATGAAATGCCATAATTTAAAACAACAGCACCCCCCGACTCCATCCTCCACCAACACTCTCTCCGTCCTCCGCCTCCACCCTGCTCTCAATAGCTGCAGAGGGAGTCCTTGACAGTGTGGTAGCAATGATGAATCACCTATCCAGTTAATTTTCTCACTCCTCATGTGTTGTGCTACTAAAACAGGGGCCCAAGAATTGACTTGACAAAGTATGAATGTGAAAAAAAAATAAATAAATAAATAAAAAAATCACTTGGAGGGATCTGGGCTTATCTCCAATTTACATGTTATTAGATTTGCGTTGCAAGAGGCTTTTGGACCTGGCATAGAAAAAAAAAAAAAAAAGATGGAACCATGATAACCAGAGATAAGACATTGAAGAAAAAAAAAAGTCCACACTCCAAAGCCTTTGAAATGTTTGACGGAAAAAAGTCGCAGGGAGTGGAGGGGAAGTGGCCTGATTCGAAAATGTGACAGACACACATTGCAATCTGTTGTAAATCTAGAAGAAACCTTGGGAAATTTAGCTGCAATCTCTGGATAAATAGCTGTAATTGACCTTGGGAGTTGAAAATGTGCCATATGTTTCTGGTTCCTGTGTTTGAAACCGGCTCCCCCAGGATTTTTTTTTTTTTTACGCCGAGTGCTCACACAAATTCAGAGAGAGGCGCAGAAAATAGGAAGACAGGCAGAGAGGGAAGAATGGAGGGAGTGAGAGGTAGATGGTCGAAGATGGATGGATGGCTGAGGCTTAGTCTGGGGATGGAGGAGGCTTTAACGGAATGAGTGAAAGAAGGAGAGCGCTCTGCCGGCCAGTCAGTGTGATATATTGACAGGTGAAGCCTTTGTCCTTGTTCCTCCCAGCAGGGGAACCGAATGCTAAACCTGGATGTTGTCAGCAGAGCCCAACACGCGAAGCGCAGGCGTTCCGCTTTCACTGTGCAATTACATTTGATTTGACCTGCCACGGTGCGGCGGAGAAACCGGCCTCCCCTTTTCAAGCGGAGTAGTTATGACCTCTCGGACGGCTATTAGCAGCTAACGCAGCATTATTCCACCTGCACTTAAAGCACTGGATTTGGAAAGAAATCTTGTCAAGGGAGATGTCTGTCTTTGGCTACCAATGCACAGATGCAGCAGGGTGGGCTGGGAGGGAGGGGGAAGTAGTTGCATGCAATTTGAGCACTTGAAAAAAACATGAGCCTGAGCTGATCTTGCAGATGATGTGTCTGCACTCTGAAGAGTCTTTTAAGAAAAATGAGGGGAAGAAAATGGTTTTAGAGAAGTTCTGATTTAACTGGCAATTTATTTTTTTGCTGTATATATTCAGAAAATGACAATTTACTAGAGATGGAACAAGAACTAAACTGTATTAAAATGCCACAGTATTTTTTTTTTCTTAAAAATGAAGTCTGTGGATACAGATGGGAATTTTAGAAATTGACAATCATGGAGTCGCCACATAACGTGGAACCCTGTCGAATCTGAGTAATTTATCTACTGACAAAGGGTTTCTTTTTCTGTTAGACTACCTGGAACCACCATAAAACCCCTCCACATTATCAATGAGTAATACCTTTCCTCCAGAATGCAAAGGTGGTCAGCATGAGTGAGATTTGTGCTTAGTGAAGACTTTTCGGAGCTGTATGCGCCGAGTAAGACTGTGCCGAACAACCCTCGCTGATGAAGGAGTTCAGATGAACAAAGTCACAGTTCTGCTGATGGAACAAATGAATATATATCTGAAAAGTATCACGTTTTGGAAAATATGCTTTTTCTTTTTCTCAAATTAAACCTATGATTTAGCTGTACAAAACTATTTATTTAAAAAAAAAGGTAGGTTTGGCTCAAAGAGCTTTATAAAGACATCAACTTTAACAAGTGTAATTATTAACCCGAGAATTTGGATCGTATTTCTATTAAACTGAAAGAACTTTAAATGAAAACCTTGTAAATAGATAAATCTTTATCTTTTAAATGTGCATTTAGGAAAAATGCAAATTGAAAAGATGGATTTTTTAAATTTTTTTTGGGGGGGGGATTAATGATCATTTGTAAAAAAAAAAAAATACACAGAGCTCTTCTTGTTGTGCAACTGGTTTACTTAGCGGTAAAGACAGGCAAAGGATCGTGACATGCTAATGGTTAGCAAGTCAGTCAAAAATTATTACACAGATCAAATCTGCACAGAATATTTCCAAACAGACTCGGTCACAAAATCAGAGGCAGAGTTATCCTCACTTTTAAAAGTGAGTTAGTTATGATGAGGTTTTAGCCAATTATTGAAAGCCCTGTTGACGCGCCAGGTGTTGTTTCACCATATGAACATAGTAATGGATAACGTCACTGGAGCATTTTTATTATCATTACATTCACCTTCAGTCTGCAAAAAAACAAACAAATACGCAATATTTACTGGAAGAATATTGCTAATTTGCGTGTTCATCTTGCTCTTGTGAACCTAGACTGTCTTGTGAGCTGAACACATCGCGACATCCCCGCTGTTCACTGTGGCACCGACTCTCGGAGCCGGCGTAGGTTGATTGGCGCAAGGCACATTTTTCTGCAGCGTGTGTGCGTGCGTGTGAAAGCGAAGAAGAGGAAGATGTAAGCAAACAAAGAGCCTCAATCATATACACATTCATTACACACATGCACTGCACACCACACTGATGTGCCCTCATCACATTTAAGCTAATTTCCTTTTCATCACGGAGAGAGGAAAATGAGTGTTTGCCCCATCCCTGCTGAGGGACAAAGTCAAGAGCCCCGGTCGGTTTGGGCTAGATTAACAGGTAACATTTGGCTCCCACTCTCTTATCACAGCATGAAAATCAAACCGCGTGTTTTTCCTCTATCGCTCCCTCCGTCTCCCCCTCCCTAATGTTCCCTTCACTTAGAGATGAAATCGCTCGCTGCACAAACCCATTTTGGAGAGAGGAGAGAAGGTGAGTGGGATAATCAGGCTGGCCACTGGGCCGTGTTTCCTAAACGCTCTCCAAAAAACATTACTGTGCACAGGCATAAAATTAGCACCGGGGACCTTAAAATGTTGACATTTAGCATGACTTTTTGGAGAGTGACACCCTCATATTTTCTTGTAGGATATCATTAAATTTCAACTGCCCTATGGCTGCGCGTTTCCATTAATAACCAATTCAGTGTGTCACCTCTCCCTTTTTCTCTCACTCTCTCGCTTGCCACCTTCTTCTCTTTTTTCCTTTTTTTTTTTTTCTTTCCCCCCCGAAGTAATGAGTCCATTGCTTTGCCTTAATAAATTGAATCGTATTCTCAAGGCCGTATGAAGATGGAGCCACAGATGGACAGGCTGCATGGAGGGAAATAACCATAAATCCTTTACTGTCAGAGAGGCGGTGTGAGGTGACAAAAGCAGACAATCACAAACAGTGATCACACCGAGGAAGGTGGGTCCTCTCTGCTACAGCTGTCTCCTGCCGGAACGGCTAAAATATGAAGCATTGCTTTAACTGATGAGCCCTGCTAATGATTACCTGTGAGAGCAATCAGAAGGTTGGCGGATAATTGTCAACAACTGTCTGCAAAGTTTATTAGCGCCTTCAAAGCAGGGTTAAGGAAACGCTTGTACGACGATTAGATCGCAGTTGTGTAACAAAACCGGCGTAATTTTACACGATGTTAAGGCTCACAGCAAAGAGACTGAATAAAATTTGGAGGAAAACAAATTATCTTGATGTTGGCTATAACAACAACAACAAAAAAAGAACATCAAATTCTTCTTTTGTATATGTGAAAAATAAATAAATCTACACTGTGTGCAAAATTGTTTGGTTTGATTATCAAGAGATGATCAAATGCCAGCCAAGAAATGTGAAATACTCCTTTACTTCAGGACTAAGAAATCAAAATGTCGCTATTTAAAAGTGTTGGTTGCCCCTTGACCCTTTGAAGTCTTCATCGATGATTTAAATGGACCTAAAACAGACAATGGAAACGCAGTAATTCGTGTTTGTTTCTTCTGCCTTAACAAGAGTAAATAAGTTAGTGAGAATGAGGCTTTCGGAGCCTGTGCTGCTCATTTGCTGTCCAGATAACGAAGGATTCTGACTGCAGCTCTGGGAGGACGGGGCCACCTGTGAGAGCGCCACAGTAAAACCTGCTGCTTGTTGGCGGGACAAGCCAGCAAGCAAATAAGAGCTCAAGTTAATGCAAAAAAAGTGATCAGAAAAAGTTGATAAAAAAAATCTTTAGTAGTGACGTATATGAAAAATAGTTTCTTGAAAACCTTGAATAGTCACTAATGTAACAAAACAGTCACTAGATTCATTGAATCCCTGAGATGAAAGGAAAAGGAAAAGAGCTTTAAGTTGGCAACACGATTCCTTTCTCTTTCGCGAGACAATACGAGTCTCAGAAATACATAATTGAGCAGACAGCTTCATGTCTGGATTTCATTTTATTGGCTTACACCTTCTTCTTCAGATGAAGTCACTCGCTGACCTCTGGTGAATAGCACTTTGCGAGACAGACTTCATCTTGACAACAAACACTGTGGCGCTTTAATACCGCAAGATCTCGTGCCACAAGCCTGAAATTGATGAAGAAACTTCTGGTATTGTATTTAATGTTAGCTTGGAATAGATTGGAAAAAAGAGAGAGAGAGAATAACGACCAGAAAATGAGGCAAGGGAGCAGAATCTGTGTTGACTCCTATTCAGGAGGAAGATATCTTGTCTTTTTATGCGGCCCATGTCATATTTATTGCATAAAGGTCAGAGTGTTCATTTGTTCAAAGTCAGCGTTTTGCCCGTCTCCTCTCCTCTCTTCTCGTGTAATAAATGCAGGGGGCTATGTCATTATCGGACCTCTGAGGATTACAGGCTTGGCTGACTGTGATGACTGCATAAAAGCATGCAGGACTTCTTCTTTTGTTTCTACCAGCGCACACCTTCAAATGAGCTCTTAATGGAGCAAGAGTGGAGACAGAATGGCGTTTTGCAGAGTGACGAGCGGAGTCGGAAGAAACGAGGCGGAGGGCAAGAGGAAAGGGAAGGAGGGACAGCAAGGAAGTTCAGGTGAGAAGCCACACGGGGAGGAATCCATAAGCTCAAGCTTTCGGTAGCCATCAGGAGGAATAAAATAAACTTTTGTCTAAGGGGAGAAAAAAAAGAAAGAAAAAAAAAAAGGCAAAGAGGCAGAATAGATTTCCCTAATTCACCTATCGACTAAGAGCCCAAACTGTCAAGAGGATAATACTTGGCGAAGGACATTATTGTGAGGCGCTTTGAAGGTGCTCAGATTGTCTCTGCATATTGACCCCCGTTGTCCAGCTCCGCTTATCGACAGCAGAATCGTTGAGATTAAACGGGCCTCGCCTATCGATTGGCTTTTTTGCCCGAGTCATTCCCATTTCAGACGGGGATCATCTGTACTGTATACCCCCCACCACCGAATCCACCCCCACGCCCTCCCCCCACACACGGTAATCTTTCCTGACCCGCTAATCATCAAACCATTTACGTCCTCTCTCTTTGTTTCAGCTCTCCTTTGTTTAGCATTTACCAATTCATTACAGCAACTTCTCCCGCAGCTTAACATAGACGGCGGCTGGGGAACCCTGCTTCCATCCGATAGCGGCGCGCTCTCCGGCGAGGATGTGCCACCGAAACGCGTGCCCGACATCGCAGCGCACATGCCAATTACATATTGATAATTAAGCATTCAAACAAACAAACAAAGAGGAAACTCCCCCCCACCCCCACCCCCCCGCCCAATAATCATCAGGTTTTAATAGAACAAGTATGAGCTTGGTGTGCTTGGCCAGATAGCCTGCTGCTTGATCAGAGCTCTGTTGCGTTTTATTTTCTACTGGGATGAGGGAAGTGAAGGAGGATGATGGGAGGCAGAGGGAGATGGGTGGGGAGAAGGTGGTGGTGGGGGGGGGGGGGGGGGGGGTACAGGCAGACACATTGGTGTCATTGCCTGGCATTGCAATCCTACAGGGAGAAGCTGCGCCGCGCTGTTGCTGCCGAACGAATGTCGACGAAGCCTGGCGCTAATCCAGCCTCGGATATGCTGAGCTGCTTTTTAAATGGAGATGAAAGGACAAAGGCGGAAATGGGGAAGTGTAAACTTTAAAAAGGCCCAGGCTTAAGGAGCCCCTCGCTCTGCAAACTGCCTGGCGTTAAAACCGGGCCCCCCCTCCCTCCATCCATACCCTTACCCCTCCACCATCAAAAAAAAAAAAAATGGAAAAAAAAAAAGGAGGGAAAGAAAAAACTGATGCAAATCCATTAGCAGAGTCCTGTTTTCACAGTCATAAAAATACTTAAGAGGTTTAAAACGGGTGGGGGCTGTAGGAGGGGGGGGGGCGACGTGTTAAACGTGTGGAAATCTGTTTTGATAACATTATTCGTGACAGTGGCTTTGCGCCGCGTGAATTAATAACACTTCATTTGCAGACGGAAAGGAAGCCGGCGTGGTATTTCCAGTTAAAGAGATTAATTTTTAAAGACCTAATTGACAGGCTGGGGTTAGGCAGGATAAGCAACAGACTATAAGGCTGCAGCTGCAAAGTCAAGGTGACTGCAATACTCAGAAAGAGGGGAAAAAAGAAAGGCTTTCAACAAGCAGAATAGAGAGCGGAGAGGGAGGGAGTGAAGAGAATTAGTCTTCAAGCACTTTTTTTTCCCCCTCCCTCCGCCCCCTATTCTTCCTCTCTTTATTAGGAATGATTTACTTTCTCTGTGAAAGGATATAAAAGCTCAAGTATAGCGCCGTAATTATCGCAGAGTGAAAATTTAAAGGTTTGACTCACAATGTCCTCAAGTTAGCCCGCAGACTTGCCGGGCGATAAGAGCGTCTGCGTTTGGCGCTCGGCATCCAATCGGTAGTGTTTTATGGGGCTTTGCCGAGGAAGAGCACACACACACGCGCAAAAAGCAAGTCTGTAAACATGATGGACTGTGGAGAACCGCTATACTAGGAGGCCCCTGTGTTTACCTTGGCAAGAGCCTGGCCCTGGCAATGTCGGGGCGGCGTCGCTTAATTACTGTTTACATGTAAATATTAAATTATACAAACAAGCCCGCCGAATGTCTCCGACAAAAAAAACTACAGAAATACAAATTCAGGGTCAACCTTATCTGTCTGCAACAGTTGCCGCGGCTGCGAGGAAGGGGATCGTTTTGAATCGCAAATTTGCTGCATTGTACATAATCTTCATAATTGCTAAATGCTGTTGTCCAAGGGCATTCAGGTAAATACGTTGCCATCATCTGCATAATAGCAGATGCTCAGATATGTAAAAAAAAAAAAATAAAATAAATAAATAAATCTCTTCTTGTGTTCTCAGGGAGGGATGGGGGAGAGAAGGAAACACAAAGAATGCAGGCAGGCGTTTTGTTGAAAAAAAAAAAATAAACAAGATTCGACCGATGATCTTGAATGTCTCCAGTCAAGACAAGAGAGTTGATCCCTTTTGATTGTGGACCTGTGTTTTCCCTGACAGTCCGGGCTGGCAGCAGAGCACCGGTGCCTGCGGTGCATCTCTGGTATGGCTGAGTAAAGCACTTGTTCATTTGCAGTGAAGGGTAACATGAAACAGGCCTCAGCCCCTCTGATGGACAAGGAGATTTCACCTTCGCCAGTGAATGATAATGCATTATTAAATTTGCCTCTCTGCTCACTAGATACACTTAGCTGACCACAGCATATTTATCTCCCCATCCGAGGCTCACGTCTTGGCAGGAGAAAGCATTCTGTCACTTTTGAGGCATTTCAAAGATTAAAAAGAACCTCTCTCTTTTCAACGTCCCTAAAAGCATCCCCCCTCATTTTTCTTCAGTGAAATGTGATTAGTGGGAGATGGTGTCACGCAATGGAACATTCATGAGGGGGAGAACAAATATCCAAATGAACTCCCCATGTCCTCGAGGAATAGCCCCTCTCTGCACCATCAGCAATCTCTCTCTCTCTCGTTCTCCCTCTCTCACGCACGGAGCCGGGGTGGGGAGGGAAATTTGATTGATCCTCTATTGAATTATTTTTTTGCACTCTTTCATTTCAACAGGACGCACTGACAAGTTGTTTGATCATAAAGCATTATTGTCTGCCAAGTCACATTTCAGGGTAGTGATGGCTAATGATCTTGCCTCCTGACTTGGGGGAAAGTCAGGTAGTCAGCATGTGTTTGAAGCTCGCAAACGCCAAGGACATCGGGGAGGACCGAGCGAAAACAAGGCTCCATTAAAGTCGGAAAAGATGAAGAGAAGGAGCTCCCCGCCGAAACTCGCGGAACTTTTAATGATACTGTACGCAGGTGCCCGTCAATGTCAGGGAAATATTTACGCTGCAACATTGATGCAGAAAGTTTTACCTGGACCCCAAAAGTCTGCCCCTCACCCCTCCCGACCCTGCCTGTGACTGCATATGCAAAGAAGGAACAGAACAAAGGCTACAAAGGCAGGAGATTGTCTTTCTTTTTTTTTAGTCTTTGTCATCTTTTCTTTCCCAACCATGTACCCCTTTCTCTGCTCGAGCCCCGTCAGCGTTCGCGAGTTCTTTAATCAGAGCTGCGCTCTGTCCAACAAACTGCATTCTGGGAACACGGCGGCATTAAACGCTCATCAGCTGGGCATGTATAGGCAGGGCCAAATCACCGCTGTCCACTGCGGTTGCGGCGGGGCATCATGCATCAGTGGCTAAGAGCAGGTAGGTATGAAAGCATGCGCCTCCAGGTGACATAACGCGCCGCAGCTCTCCATCCAGCAGGCTTTGAAGGATGCATCTCCTGTTGTGTCAACAAGTATATGTAACATTTACCAGGGAAGAGCCCATATCATATTACCAATGATTCATCCGCTTTTAAAATATGGTTTACAGAATCAGCTTACATAACGTTGTCCCGTCAGGCCTCTCAGCTCGGCGCTCCCACCTTGTGAAATGTTGCAGCAGCTGAGTGGTTGTATGAACAGCAATGGAGACTAAAAATGTGCCACAATTACTACTTAATGTCTGATTTGTTTTTGCTTTTTTCTTTTCTAACTGAATACATTTCAAAACGTTTTCAGGGTGAGATTACGCTACTGCAAAAAAACCAAAAAAACAATTACTTTATTTTAAGATTTGTTCACACGTATTTAGTAGGATTGCAAACAGGAACGCAACAACGTGGCTGAAACTTCTGCGCCCCAGCATACATACAGTGCATATGGCTTGTGTTCTGAAACACATTTTCCCAGAGGAAATCCAACAATATTGAGTGTTTGATGTCCAAAGCCTGAGTTTACAGCCAAAAAGGCTTCCGTACCTTTCAAATTTTCCCCTTGTTTGTCAGCTACCTGCTGTTTCACGAGACAGAGGCTTGTCGGAAGCTATCACCGCAGACTTGCTTTTTGAAGCAATTCAATTAGTCACATATGAGGCAACATTTAGCAGTCTGCTCGCCTTTTCTTTTTTCCTTTTTTTTTTTCTTCCTTCCTCGCACACATCATCTCAGCTCTCTAGATCTCAGTGTCTGGCAAATTTTGGGCAATAACTCGAACCCAAGTTCAAAGAAAAAAAAAAACAAAAAACGACACCATCTGGTTGCTCCACATTAGGTGACACAAGTTTAGAAACTGTGTGTGTGTGTGTGTTTTTTTAAAATATATTTATTTCATTCAAAAACAAACAGCCTTTGTCCTTCATCAGCACAGACGACATGAAACAGAAGAGACGCGCTCACAGGATATGAGCGATGAGACATTATAGCGGCTGTCTCGGAGGTGTCTGGCTATTTAAATAGTCTCCATATGAGCCGAGGCTCTGCATCCTTCCTCCGCACCCACCGAACTCTCTTCTGAGAGTGCATTGTGAGAGATTAATTTAATGCTCTGCCAGGATCATAAAGATCAAACAAGTGGAGAGATATCATTAAACCACTGGAATGTTATCTCATTTATCTAAACAAACCGATGCGATGAACAAGCCTAATTAAAAAAGCTCACCATAAACAAAGCTGCGGACGGCGAGGCCTCCCCCCCCGAAACCCTCTTTTAACAATGCGGCACATTTATTTTATTAATCTAATGCATCGTGTATCATATCATTACAGTTCAATATTTCTATCATTAATTTTATTCCCTTCACTTAAAGCTTTTATTGGAATTACTTTGGTTATTAGTTGGTTCTAATGTATTGGTTACCTCTGTATCTTGCAGCTACAATCTCTCTTATCTCGCTGCATA
Source organism: Poeciliopsis gracilis (assembly GCA_911649635.1). Taxonomy (NCBI): domain Eukaryota; kingdom Metazoa; phylum Chordata; class Actinopteri; order Cyprinodontiformes; family Poeciliidae; genus Poeciliopsis; species Poeciliopsis gracilis. The sequence goes on from CAJVRI010001532.1 coordinate 5,910,282, forward strand.
AACCTGTGCATGTTATTCAAATTGCCTCATTTATTATGATAGCTTCCTCATGTAAATTGTGCTGACTGCTCGCCCTTGCACAGTCCTCATTAGACTAATGAAAACCTTCAAACGAAAAAACTAAACAACCTGCCAAATAAAGGTCCGGGGTTATTATGAAAATTACAACTGTTGGAGCCGGGAGAAGCTCTCTTCATTAATTCATGCTCAGCAAATTGGTAACTAATTTAGTTGCACTCCTCTGCATTAATGGGTTATTTTATAAAAATGTTTTTCCACAGCCGGAGACCTCTGGTGCGCACTCCGGAGAGCTCAGAATCCTAATCAAGTCCGGCGACATATTAGGAATTGACAATCTCAAAGATAGCGCCGCGTGTGTTTGCGAGCGGACGCGCCCGGGTCAACTAGCTGGAGCTGCCGGGGATTGAAGGGGTGACTTGCAGCTTTTCATCTATTTATTTTTTATTTTTCCTAGGATTGCAAAGAAATTACATTCATTTCATTATCAAGATACACAGAACGCACATTGACTGAGATTTGAGAAAGCATTCAGAGGATTCCAGGTACTTGGTTGAGGACTCTTCCCCTGGCTTTGTTTGCGTTACTCTTTTGTTCTTCTGAAACCCCCCCCCACACACACACACACCATCTCCCTTTTCTTCACACTCATGCACACACAGTTAGGCGGTTTGTGACCTATAAATTCAGCTCATGATCCCGCTAATTATTACTATTCACTGCTTCACACCCTGCGTGTGAAGGTCTAACACGGATCTTCACGTCAGCCCAGCCATAGGGGAGCGTACAGTCCGATGATTTCCACAGTGGTTTTAATATCATTATCAGCTGCATCCCACCCTCCATCACGCAGAACAGCACAGCGAGACAACAGGGAATACGGAAATCTATTATTTGCTTCATTTTGTGTTTAATCTACAATGCTTAGAAATGTTTTCTATCTGGAGGTTCTAATTGCTTTTTGACAAAATAATATTAAAAAAACAATGACATTAAAAGAAAGTAACACTTTTTTTTCGCCTCCAAGCTCAGTTAAATGAGCAAGTCAAGTCAATGTTAGATACTAAGACTTTAACTAGGACTGATTAAGATTAAGATTGAGCATTTTAGCAACACACACACACGCCAGACGAATCTGCTTTGCAACAAACAAAGCCACTGTTAGGTACGGTGGATGATGTATTAGGCTGTGGGCCTTTCATATGCTATGGGAACCTTGTTAGAGAGGCTGGCGTTGTTAATTATTTTTCCATATTATCCATTATGGTCCTGTTTTTTAATCATTACAAATAAAAGAAAACAATAGTTTAATGCCAAAATAATTGTTGACAAAAAGAGAAATCATAAACAATTTTGCCCTCGACATTCAAGTGATAGACATTAGTTTAATTTTTTCTGTGTTTATAACACTGAGGTAAGTTGCTTAGCAAAAAAACAAAACAAAACAAAAACATATATAAATAGATAAAAACAAAACAATAATGATTTGGGTTTTATGTTTCTACTTTTGTGTTTGGGAAACACCAGAAGAAATTATTCTGACAATCCAAATCGGCAGAATACACTCAGCCATAGATCAAACAATTTCAATCAATATTCAGACCATTCAAGCTGATCTCTTTGTAAACACTAATGTTTTACTTGTTGGTTTTCTATGGAAAAATTTAATAACTACTACAATCTTTCCAACACCATATCGAACAGCCAAAGTTGACCAAATAGCCCTAATAAAACTTAAAGAGAGTCATAATAGAGACATTTTCATCACCATAGCACTTTCACAAAGTGATCTGTGTTAACTGTTGGGGATTGGTATCCATGTTTCTTTTCATGTTTGGACCGGGACAGGAAGAGAACCAACAGCATTTTCCTTTCAGGGAGGTCCAGGCTGGGATTTTGAAAGCAGAACCTTATGTCTTATATTGTGCACACATGGCGGAGCTGTCCTGTGTAAATTAAAAGCAATTATTTTTGTCAGTAAAAATTGAGCTTTTGGCAACAAATACCCTGAGGCTTTTGGCGTGAAACAAAGAATGGATATGCGGTAAAGCGCCTCGTGTGTGGAGGACCTGTGATGCTGTGGGCCTCTTTCTCCTCCCAACACCCTGCAAAACCTGTTAAGAGGACATGGCACCCTGATGTCTCTGAAATACCGGGAGACAGAGACCTCTGCCAAAAGAAAAAAAAAAAAAAAACTGGAAATGGACTGTCTGGGGAGCTTTCATCAACAATAATGGCACTGAACATTCTGCATGACTAAATCAAGTGGTTCACTGAACACAAAACCCACTTTGTCCATTTCAACTCCCACTTCTAATCCTTTGGAAAACCAACAGGGTGTGCTGAAAAGAAGGGAGAATTAAGAACTCTGGAATATCTAGGGATATTCTATATCTGCGATTTAGTCAGAAACAATCACTTCTTAATGTAGATCACAGGTGTCAAGCTGACACCCGGGTCGTTCTGCATGGAGTTTGCATGTTCTCCCTGTGCATGCGTGGGTTCTCTCCGGGCACTCCGGCTTCCTCCCTCAGTCCAAAAACATTAATTGGTCTTTCTAAATTCTCCCTAGGTGTGAGTGTGTGTGTGTGTGTGTGTGTGTGTGTGTGTGTGTGTGTGTGTGTGTGTGTGTGTGTGTGTGTGTGTGTGCATGGTTGTTTGTCCTATCCAGGGTGACCTCACTTCTTGCCCGAAACGTTTGCTAGAGTTAGGCACCAGCACCCCTGGTGACCCCACTGGGGACAAGGGTGAACAGAAAATGGATGGATGGATGGATGGATGGACGGATGGATGGAAGTACTTATTGAATGCTGTATTTATTGTAACAGTTTGTTTATGGTTTTTATCAACACTTTCTGGCTCAACCGGCCCATTGAGAACATTCATGATCTCGATACTGTGTGAAATGAAAATGAGTTTGACATCCCTTCTTCAGATCATACAATCTGACATTTGGGAACCACTGAAGTAGATGGCATTTCTCACAAAGTTCCACTCACCTTTGTCAGTGTGCATCCGTTTCACTTCATGGCTCATGTCGTGGGCCAGGTCTCCCTCTTTAGGCCCGGGGGCAATGTTGGGGGACAGGCCTAGAAGGGCTTGGTTCATCGAGAGCCCGTTGTGGTGCGCTGCTGCAGAAGAATCGCCAAGAAATTATCAGTAACATCCACAGACTTTCCTCTACTCTAGAGTCTAAACAAACAAAAAGAGAAAAAAAAAACAAAACAGTAATACATTTGGTTATGTTGTTTGTTACGCAAAAAGCAAACTTACGTATCCTGTCTGAGGAGCTTTCTGTGTGGGCTGGGGAGCTGGACACGCTGCTGCTGCGGTGGGATGAAGGGTGGCTGCCGGGCCTCCTGTTGTCTTCTAAGGAGGGAGCAGGGGAGGGACTGTCCGGCACGCGTTCCTGCAACCCCAGCAGCCACAAAACACACACCACCAAAATAAACACCTGATGCAGGTACAGAATTACACCACGAGAATAAAAGGTTCAAAGCTTCCGGAGTCACAAAAAACAAACTAAAAATAAATAAATAAAAAATAAATAAATAAAAAGGGTGCCATTATTTTAAAAAAGTACCTTTATAACAGAGGTGACCATTCTGGAAGGCAGACTCTGGCCCTGGGCAGCAGCAGCCATGTTTGCAATGGTGCTGAGGTGGTTCATCTGGCTCATTGCCATGGTGACAGAGGCTGGGGGCAGGCTGACCGGGATCAGGGGGTGTGGCATCATCATGAAGGGGAGTTCCAGGCCTGAGACACATGAAGAGGAGGCTGTTGGTTACTCAACGATGCATGTCATGAGTGAGACAGTCACAGGTGGGGAGGGGAGGAGGGATAGTGTGGTGCTCTGGCAGGAAAAACTCCACCCTTGTTGGTAGTAATTAAGCTGTCAGCCCTGAGACGCTCTTTATAAGAAGTGTCCAGTAACACTAAAGCTTAACATTACCATCTGTTAGGAAATACAAGGAAAAGAGACTGATGTCAACTGTTAAGCACGGTGAAGGATCCGTGATTCTGTGGGCCTGATTTACTTCCGAGGACCATGTTGGAGTGCATGTCATTATGGCCTATTTTAAATAGCAATTGGATATAAACTCAACAGCTTAACTCTACTGTTCATCAGGAAAAATGTGAACGGTAGAGGATCTGTGATGATGTGGGATTCCTTTTCTTCAAAAGGGCTTGAGAACCTTGTAAAACATGTCCAGTCTAAACATTGCCGTCTATTGTTTAGACTTGAAACGTCTTGAGAAGAAGATATGTCCACTGTTGAGTAAGGCGGAGGTTCTGTGATGGTGTGGGCCCGTTTGTTCCTCTAAAAGCCGTTCAAACCCTCAGCCAAAAACATCAAGGCTTAGCAAGGCCGACCAATAGAAAAAAAAAAGGGTGCAATAAGTTCAGTTAATTGCAGTACTTCTTGTAAATCATGTTAACATAAAATATATAAATATTTTACTATATTGTATTAATAGCTGCTGCTTCAATAATAATAAAGATAATGGGGGTGAGACTTCATAAACTGTTATTAGCAGTAAAGATATATTAGTTATTCTACAATGAATTAAAAAAAATGGGGGCACATTATGGAAATCGGCCCCATACTTACATGGGGGGGAAAAAAAATCCCCTTTAAAAACAAGGGCAATCTCTGAAGCCATTACCCAAATGACTAGTTAAATGTGCAAATGACAAACAAGTACTGTTAGACTGCAGTGTGGCAATGACTTTAGGCCAATTATCCCCCTTACCAGAGAATCAGAAATAGACCAAAAAAGGGTGTGAGACCGTACAATGAAAGGATTTCCATTTTCTTTCATATGTGCACAAATGAATGCATTAAAACGCGCAAGATATCTTACAAATGTTTTAAATTATTCATCTGCCGCCTGGCATTTGTCGCCCTAATTGGGGAAAAACCGAAGACATTAGCCGCGTGAGAATGTAAAAAAAATGTCTATTAAAGATACCATACGGGGGGTAAGGAGCTAGTCAAACAGTGGCCCTGTACTTGTGCTTGTGAGCGGCTTAATGAAAACAAGACGACTTTCAAAGGACGCGAGCGCAGACAGAAGGTCAAAGCCAGGTGTCTGTGCCTCCTCGCTCAACCAGCGCCCCCCTCTCTCTCTCTCTCTCTCTCTCTCTCTCTCTCTCTCTCTCTCCCTCTGCTTCCCCTCCTCGGCTCTCCTCTGGGACTTTGAACTGAGCGGGATCAAAAGTGACTGGAAAACATTTTGGTCTCGTTCCTTCGCCACTCAGATGCCTCTCCTCAAAACTGCTTGAAAGAAAAAAAAGAGAAGAAGAAAAAAAAAAACAACTTCATAGACACTATTGGATCTGATTGAGCCTCTCCGTTGATTTTTTTTTCCCCCACTCCTTTTTTCTCTCTTTCTTTGGCAGCTTGGTTCAAGGTAAAAAAAAAAAAAAAAAAGAAAGAAAAACCCACAAGAAAGACAGAAAGTAAAGCAAATCTGCATGAAAGAAAGAAAGAAAAAAAAAAAACACGATAGCGCCATCCACAAAACAACTCCGGTTCTTTTTTTTTTTGTACCAAACATCAGTAGCCAAAGGGCAAGGAGATCTGTATGGCGAAGCCTCTAAAGAGAAGGACACTGGTTTGAAAAATGAAAGGACCTGAGAAGTACTCCTCTCTGTCATTCCACCTCCTTCCAAAAGAAGCATTGATTTCCATAAGAAAGATAGCACGCAGTTTCTCAGTGGTGAGTATTCCCAGACAATATAAAGCAAAAGGGGGAGATTAAAGAAAGGCGGAAGCCAAGCTGCACCTTGTAGCGGCGCCTCCGCCGAAGCTCAGACTGAATCAATTACCACTCAGCAGGCTAAGCTCAATTAAAAAACACCACAGAGGGCCCTGATTGCGGGGGTACTTACTGCGGGACAACATGGTAAGGTCTCGGCTACGTATCAGGCTTTCAAGGCCACTCAAGGGCCGGAGTGAAGAGACCTATTCTGCCTTTCAGGTGGACGTATTACACCCATTCAATCAGGCACTGTGACGCGCATTAGGAAAGATTTTCGGCCATATTAAAAAAGGTAATGGAAAAGCCACCTACAAAAAAAAATCACACTAAGCCACTCTGTGTTTCTGCAATAACATTCGTGGACTTATCTCCGTGTTATTCCTTGTACGCGACGGCGTATGAAATCTCACGTCCCCACCTGAGTGACGGCCTTTCGGGAGAAAACACTGGACTTGTGTTCGCGCCAAAGGAGGGGTATTAGTCTCGCTTTCACCGTCGGCCCGGCCCCTTTCTTGTCACCTCGTCCCAAAGTGGTGTTTCTCCCATAAAGACCTATTCAGGCCGCAGTGAGGGAATGTGCCACAGACCTAACAAGGCTCCACCAAATCCCTTTGTTTGCGGCTGAAAGGAGCCAGGTGAGGAGGAGATTATTCAGGAAATGGGCCGGTTTTTGCCACGCAGCTAAGTGTCATTCACATGTAATTTCTTTCTAGTTTGTGATGTAAGCTCAGGGGCGCCGCCAGGAATCTTGGGCCCCATGACAAAGAAACCCAAACTGGGTTATAAATTGACACTTTTGTTTTTTGTTTCTCGCAATTTCTCTATTTTTTTTTTTTTTTGGAAAACCTACTTCATTATTTTTCTTGGCAGCATAGTAAAATATTAAACAGTAGCCAGATCAGTGCAAGTATGGATGTCTGCTTTTTGGTCTGGGAGGGGCAACATTAGATTTTACTGCTAAAAACTATTTTAGAAAACACAATATGATTAATTTTGTTATTGACAGGGATCTATTTTTTTTTTCCAATTAAAAAAAAAAAAACAAATAAATGAATAAATTGGGAAGGGCCCCTTGGAATTGTCTTACCAATAAAGTTTGAACCTTCGATGCCATGCAGTGGGTGTTACTGGTACTGGTGACAAAAGGGGCCTAAAAGTTCATTCATTTAGGGAGAAAAAGGTCCGATGTTAAGAAATAATTGTCCAATGGTGGAATTACTGGCACACCTACCAATACAATTTAAATAATTAAAAAAAAAACCAATAGTTTTTTAAATTATGTTTGCATAATTTATCCTCATCTAAGCTAATCAGAGTGATCTAGAAATGGAAAAAAAAAACAAACAAAACCACAATTGTTTTGTCAGGGACTAAAAATGCCATGAAAGCCATTTTTTCTTTAGCTTTCTGACTACTAATAAGTTGGACATAGACCCAAATTAATCACACAACCTCATATAGAGAAAAAGATGTAAAGGCAGCCAAAGCCCACTGTTAGAAAACTGTTGAGGTCACCGTGCCAACTATTATCAGGAAATATTCTTTTCTGTCTTACCATGAAAAATGTAAACAGATTTTGCCCAACTCTATGAGAAAATTGAAGCCATGTGCTTTGGTCAGACGACAAAGCACATCGGTAGAACTTTTCGGAAAACGCTCGAACTGGGTTTGGCGCAAAACAAACAGATGAATACATGAAAAAGCATCCTTTTAAGTTTGTTACTGGATCTGTGATGCTGTGGGTTTGTTTCTCTTCCGGCGGCTCCGGGAACCCGGTCACGTTGCATAGAACCCTGGAAAATTAAAATACCAGGATGCTTCCTAAAGACATTTGAAGTCCTCCAAACTGAAAATGGGTCGTTATCAGGTCTTACAGCAGGATGCTGATGGAAAAAAAACCCATCTGGACAGATCATTTCAGAAAAGATTCAACAGACACAAAATCAGCCTCAGTGACCATAACTAAGCCCTAATGAAAACCTGTTGGGTGAGCTGAAGAGAAAAGCATATGAGAGGACTCTAGACAATCTGCAGATATTGAAGTCTGTATTTCCCAAACTCTTTGGTGTGAGCTTATGCTACAGCAATAAAATACATGTTTATTTTAAAGCTTTTGAAGCATCTTCACCAGGGATTTCCAACAAGTGTACATTCGCTGTGCTAATTTCACACATATAGAAGTTTAGACCTGAAGAGGTGACTTCCTACAACAACCCCCTCACCCCCCTTTCGCACTCGGCCCACCGTCTCTCCTGGAGGGCGTAAACAATACATTTGGAGTAATTTACCCGAAGTAAGCCTGAGGGAGCTCGCAAAGGTGAACTCCTATTTACCATCATTAAAACTACAAATCGCTTAATACCAATATAAACAGCTCAGCTATTATGTTGTGGCGTGCTTTTGTGAGTTCACGCTCGGATGAGCAGAGATCCGAATCGCGGCGGATGAATTGGATGAATTAAAACAGCCCTCGGTAACGGCGTGATTAAAAAGCTGTTACATCAGGGCTTTTTCGGCAGTTCCAGTTGCTTAACGGAGTCGCACCAGAAAAAGGAAGAAAAAAAAAGATTTTTTTTTTTTTTTAATAGATTAAAGAAATAGTGGAATTTATTTTGAGGACAACACTTGAATTGACTTTTGCTGTAGTTAATCTCTTTATGAGAACACGACCTCAACCTTCCTGGCTATAAAAACCTACAGAGGGAAATAAGGGGAAGAAGAGCTAAGCCTTTGTCATTGAAAATGGTATGAGAAAGCAAGCACCCTCCCTCCACACCCCCACCTCGAACCTTAACTCTGCTGTGGACAGATTTCCCCTGACAAAAATTAAACTAGCTCCTACTTGGCACTTTATTATCTCTTCAACTGAATGATTTATTGTTTGTGGAGAGAAAGAAGCAAAGAGAGAGGAAGGGAAGATTACATTTCCACCTAAAGCTCAGGCCTGATCTTGTTTTGTTTTTTTTTTCCTATCTTTTCTTTTTTTTTCTGTCCAGGAAAAAAAAGAAAAAAGAAGCTCCCGACAAACAATAATGTCAGCTGTAATTGATCGGAGGTCGCTGGCTGGGCCTGCAGTAAAAGCGCACTATTTAAGCGACAATCGGCCCCGCGCTCTTCAGACGCTGGCTAATGAAGCTGTCTGTCTGGGCTATTTACCTTCTCTTAAATGGAAGGGGAGAGATGTACTGTAAGAGACAGGGCTGGAGAGGATCTGCCTCTCGCTCCTGTGAAATAGGACCTGCACATGCCTCAGGAATGTATAATTGGTTGCCGCAGCCAAAGCCGGGGATTCGGTGCTAATTAAATGACTTGTTTAAAGCCTATCTGTCTTTGTTTGGGAGGCTCTGAGCTTCAGAACAATGCATTGTAAATGCTGTTGTCAAACAAACATTCCCAGTTATCCTTTGATTGGAATTGAACAAGACAAAGGGCTGATTTACTCAATGCTAAGCCTCTGGTTTTTCATGCTGTTGAATATAGTTTTCTTTTTCTTTTTTTTTTTTTCCCTCCTTCTGATCTGTCAAAACCAACAGGAACAATCCAGTCAAGCAGCTAAGTAGACCGACTCCCTGCACAATCCAGCCTTCTGCAGCAAAACAATCTGAGTTTTTCGGCTAATTGCTCTTGTAAAATGCCCCCATGTTGCGCTTGAGTTTCTCCTACAAAGGTGAGGTGGGGTTACGGAGTCTTTGTTGTGGTGGTGTTGAAGATTCAAGTACTCAATCGCAGCCAAAACAGAAATGAATGGCTAATGATAAAGTTCCATAGAGCTCGGGGCGGTGTGGCTGCAGATCGGTTGCTGTAGTCCTGGATTTGATTCCTGACCTTGGAACCTATGGCGCATGTCTTCCCTTCTTCCGTCTCTTCTAATTTCCTGTCCGATTACTGTCAACACAGTAACCAGTGGCACAAAAATCTTTCAAATCCTTGACTGCAAGGGTTTGACAAGATGCGATATCGTAATGCCGAGATATTTCTCGCTAAAGTCACGATGTTCACTTGGTGTCTCGGCATACCTTCGTCTGCTGAAGTCCGTGTTTCTAGACTCATACTCTAACGTAAGAAAGGAAGTTGTTATTGAGGTGCTTTGCTTGTGTTATCAGACTGATTAGCAACGACTGCTCATTGGGGCAGTTGACAACTCTCGATTTCAACAATCAATCGATAATTGTCCACAAATGTTTGTGGATATCAACAGAAAAAAGGGTCGGGGTCAATACGCCCTGTCTTCTTACCCCCGTCTTGTTCCCACGTGTCGCCATTTCCTCTCTTCCTACTTCCATTTTGTACCCATGCAGTCCACTTTGTTTGGAATCCTATAGACAGTGTGGACAGATTTTAAAAAGTGAGAAAAAATATATATATATACTTGGATCCTGAAAGTGCAGATGGGTTAATGTGACTTGTGCTCTGGGTTCACCACAAGTCAGACTTTTCCAGAGTCAAATTTAGAACATTCCTAATACATAAACACCAAGGCATGATGGGTTTTCCCGCTCTATTCGTTATCAACTCATTAAATTCAGCAGTGTGTCGAATGGCCATTTTGTTGTACTTTTGGCAAAAACAGTCATTTAGATCACATTTCAAAATAAAATGTATACGAGCGCCTGTTCCTGGCTCAGTCGTGACAGATTAATCTATTTGTGGATTTTTCTGTGGAACATTGAGTCGATTGGCTGCTGCCCCTAAAAACTGAGATATGGAGGACCACTGTGCATGTTAGCTCATGTTAACATATATTTAGTGTTTGAATTATTAAACTAGGAAGCATTTCTGGGTACAAGTATTACATGATCTCAACTATTTATGAGTGGCTGTGCTCCCTAACCATCACAAATAAAAAGGTCCAACTGTATATTTTGCTTTAAAGGACTATCGTTTGTGATGTGTTATTATCTATTAAAAATAAATAAAAACTGGCCATTTAAATGCTTGGTTTGGTTCTTAAAGCAAACCCAGGAATGGTATAGACTCTTCTCCAAGGTTTGAATTTTTGAGTCAGTGTCAGTATTTCATTGAGGGTTTTCTGCCAGTAACTCAACAGCAAAATAATGCAATTTAATAAGAAATCAACTTAAAAAATTAACTTTTTTTTTTTATTGACAATTAAACAGAATCAAATTGAGAAACGAAAACATTTTTCCCATACCAAGACTCCTTTTATCCAGATAGATAAATTGTACCTATCAGGAAGAAAAAGTTATGCATAGGAAGCTGCGGTAGTATAAATACGCTTCAATGATCAATATGACTAAGAAAATGCTTTACAAATTCAGTGCATTATTTACCCGGACTCAACGTTTGGACTCTAATGTTCGTTAAGACTGTTTTTAGAGTTTTGAAATCTTCAGCCCGTTTGTGAAAACAAAAATAACTTCTTGCGATGTTCTCCTGGAATAAATATCGAGTATCGTCTCCACCTTAATTACCAATAAAACCCACGTCCTCAAAAAAAAAAAAAAAAATTTAAAGCGTGAGAGGTGGAGGTATCTCTGCACCCGATGAACCGATGAGTCACCGCCTCCATAAGCACGCCGAAGAGCGGAAGAGCGGCGTAAAGACAACACAGGTGCCCAGAAACATACCTTCTCCTACAATCATACGAGGAGTACACACACAAATGCAAACAAGGAAGAAAAAAGGAAAAAAAAAAAAAAACCCCAGACATACACAGATGGCAGTTTCAGTCAAGGCTGGTGAGTCCCTGTTTCTCATTAAAACACAGAGGGGGGAGAAAAAGGTATGGCGCTTTGATGTAGCCACCCACAGCCCTTCAGTGTCATTGAATGAAACTTTGAAGCTTTCCGTGTTTACACAGTTAATGTCGATAATAAAGCAAACATCTTGCCTTTGTTAAATACCTGCTCTCTCAGCTCGGCGCGGGCGTGCACGCTACGCGCGACTTGAAACGGACGACATAAAAAGAACACATCATCGGCGCAACAAAGAGCGGTAAACATGAGAACCCTCGAAAACAACGGCGGCGCATGGATGATTGCAGGCCAGACATGGCAACACATGCGAGCAATATGCTTTACATTCGGAGAGGAGCCGCGAGGATCTGAATGCACGTCGGCCTCGTCCGCGTCAACAAACCAAACAGCTTTTAATGTGAAAGGATAATAAAAACAAAACAAAATAAAATGGTGGGGGGAAAAAAAAAAAAAAAAAAACATGCACTGATTTCATTCAGGTGGGCGAAGATTTTCCTGCCAAGACACCTCGTGTAACGCGGCAGAAAGCATGATAAGAAAACATTTCTGATTTGATGAGGTAACATAATTGCTTCCCAATGCAAACCCACCAGAGTGTAACATGTGCTGGAAATTATCAAGGAGACAGACAGAGGTGTTTGTCCTTAAAGAGTATTAAACACACACACGTAAAAAAAAAAAAAAAAAGAAAGAAACCTAAACAAAACAAAAGGAAAAAAAAAAAATCCCACGGCAGGCAACTTTTATGGGATAATTTAAATCCTCTGCTCGGATGGCGCGCATTCCTTATGAAAATTGAAAGATCAATCATCTCTGTGACAGATTTGTTGTGAAAGAAGTTCTTCCTGTCTTTTGAAGAGAAAATGCTAAACATGTTTGCTCCACCAGTCGTCACCCCTTTCCCCCTGCCCACCCCCTCCGCCGCCTCTCCTCGCCCGCCCTCCTTGCAAACATCCCCGTTTCAGCTGTCTATTTGTCTCTTTGCTGAAAATGTTAACGAACAGAGCAATAATCAGGCCATATGCTTGCATGTGGCAAATCTCATTACAGTAAATGACCTTTACCAACCAATGCCAACATTCTTGTGCTTGATAACGCAGAGCAGGGGCGGGGTGGGGGGGAGAAGAATTGGGGTGTTGGGTGAAGGAGGGGTGGCACACAATGGTGGGTTTAGTTAAACACACTCATGAGCGGGTTCGGATGTGCCCGAGAGAGCCAGGGCCCTTCTGGACGCATTAGCCAAACAACGCTCGCCTTTCTCATTTGGGTTCGGAAACAGGCTCACTTCGCGATTGTCTCGCTCGGGCATCCGTGAGAGAGGCCCAACACCCGAGCACTAGCAATAAGCCTCCGAGCAGGGAAAAAGTGCTGCGAAGCAGAAGGAGAGCGGCGCTATTGCCAGCAGCTGTTACCACTGCGGGTGCAATATATTCAAGTCCAATCAATAAAGCTCCTGCAGACAGTGACACCCAAGCAGACAGAGGAATCATTTTCATCTGATACTTAGAAAAAGCTCCCCCCTTTTAAAAAGATTGCTTTCAGTCAATGACAACCAGTTGTCATTTGACTAAAGCCCCTGAAATGAAATATATTGACGAGTGCTATCAATCACGAGGCGCTCTGCCGTCACATCCTGTTAGCGGAGGGGGTCGGCTTGCACGTGGCCATCGGATGATCTGTTTTAATTAGGCGACCGGCATCGCCTCCTGCTACGTGGGTCAGAAAAAGAGAAAAGAGAAGAAAAAAATAAACGTAGTAATAATGTGGATATAGTCTGAAGTGAAAAGAGTCTGCAGACTCTCCAAGCGAGGCAATATTTGAACTAAGATGTTTGGCATTGAAGGACATTTCCACAAGAAACACTGAAAACGACTTACAGTACATCTGTGAGCAGCAGTGGCGGCTCTTGCACGAACAGTGCCCTGGGCACGGCCCTCTGTGTGCCACCCGCCACCCCCCACACTCTTCAGCTCCCGAGAGGATTAACAATTATTTTTTGACAAGAAAGAGTTCAAATTTCCACACTATTTCAAATTAAATTTGGACTCAATATTGTTTTGTTTGCACAAAGACAGTAGCCTTTTTTTTTTCTTTTTTTCCAGTAATCGGTAGAGAAAAAAGGCCACTTCAGCTTTGACCAAACTAAGTTTTAAATTTTGAACTTGAAATCGTTGTGGAGACGATGCACTTCTTAATCAAAAAGGTGAACTGCTTTGGGTTGTTGAGTCTGTAAACATGCATGCATAGTGAGCAGTGAGCATACCTCATGAACCTGCTCTCAGGCTGGTACACCAATGTTAAGAATAAAATATGTACTGCTCTATTAATTACTTTTTAAATCTTAATGAATTACAAAATACATTTTGAAAGTATGGAAAAGATTTTAAAAAGTTTTGTTTACAAAAAAAAAACGAGCTAAATATTTTATACCATACAATAGGGACACCAGAAAACGTACAAGGTGAAGCTGCTTTTCTCCATGTAGACATGGAGAAAAGCAGCAGTACCCCTCCCCACCTGTTGCTGTACACTGGCAGTCAGCTGGAAAAAAAGAAGACTCCTACATTAGACATATTTATTATCCGTGTTACTGATTTTGGATGATATATTGGGCAATGATCAAATTTACTTGAAAACTATTACTAAACTTATCAGCTGTTCAAATGCCAAAATTACATAGTGTGGCAAAGATAACATTATTCAAGTAATAATCAGTTTGTTGAGTGACTTTTAGCAGAGAAGAAAAAAGTTGTTGCTTTTCTATTTTAAGAAGAATAAAACATGATGTCAAACATTTTTGTTGAATTGTTTTCGTGGAAATAAAATATCGTGGAACAACTGCAGTTTTACCAAAGGTTGTCGCACAACGAGAACCTCATACCGACCCACGTCTGAAACAAATTGTATAAAGTTATATTTAGTTATCATCATCCAAAAACAACTCAGCTATTGAACAACTTTGATTGGTTGGACCCATTTCGGCCATTGGATATTTCTCTTCACAACCAGACATTTATGTTATCTGGTTCAATTGTGCACATGATTATTGATTAAACAACTTTCTTTTAAGTTGAAGCGGTGAATGTCCTTTAATTTTGAACTTGCTTACCCCCCTGCATCTGGATTTGATAGAATTGGACTTGGTAACTTTAAAGATGTCTGGATTCACGGCAGCTGAATGGTTTAAGTATCCTAACTCAGAAAGAACGAGAAAAGCAAAACAAGCCTTTCATTTCAGGCGGAACGGAACAGAGTATTTCCATCATACTAACGCTCTTTTGATTCTCCACCCTCATCGCTGCACGAGCGGACGTGTTTTCCGGTGTAATCACAGGAATGGAGAACGTCATTTTCTTGTTGTCATCACAGCGTCATCAGCGTTATAGTGTACGCCTGGATATCATTCCTCCACGCTAATGCGTCCCTCTTACGCATAATCAGAGTGGAATGGGAACACATGATATCCAGGCTGCGGTGCGGCCGAGGACACGCGTGGACAAAAAAAAAAAACGCTCCGGTTCCACGCAGACGCCGCCCCGTACACGCCACGTTCCCCTCCCGACCTGCGAAAGCCCATCATCGCTGAAAGGTTGAATGTCATTTATTACACGTATCACATTTACACCAAGTGACATTGTCTTTTCAAATTGCGTTGATCTCTTCACTTTCAAAGGTCAGCCCCTCGCCAGGCTAAATTCAACCTGACAGAGAATAGTGAGGAGGGGACAGCCGAACACATGCATCACTCCCGCATCAAAGCGCTCCAAATTAATCTTTCCAATTAACGGAGAACGAGTCCTAATGCTGATGAAGGCCGACAACTAGACTGGTCAGTTGTTTTTATTTTTTTATTTATTTTTATTTAATTTTTTTTACATAGCTCTGCTCCTGGTGTTTGGAGCTAAACACAAGCGACAACCAAACAAATATTTCTCTGCCTCTCTTGGTACATCTCATCCCTGCAACCCTGCCGCCACTCGAATATGACAAAACCTGATATGGATCATTACAGAAATAATGTTTAATCAATCCCCCGTCCTCCCCCTCCTCCTCCGCACCACAACTACCACCACCATCACCCGTTATTGTAATCTATTTTTGCAGTTGTGTGCGTTTGTGTGTTCTTGCAGTTACATCGGTGCGCCTCGCAATTTCCCAATCATGCATATTCAAGTGGAATACGCTGATGCTTAACAGCCGACGCAACAGGAATTAGAACGAGGACATTAGACTTCATTAAAGGGAGAAATGATTATCAGGTTTATCTTTTGAAATGTCTATTAAAACGTGTGCGCCGCTCCTTCACTTATCTGTCACCTGGCTCCCATGAGCCTGGCACACTAATAGAGAGATGGTGAGGGCCAAAGCCCAAGAGGAAGACAGAGAGCCATCAAGCTCTTCACTCAGACTGGAAGGTTTCCTGTCTGCTCTGCCACTCTATATCCAGCTCGGTGTGTCTGACTCGGTTACCCCCACTAGTCTCCATTTCCCCCAACAGCGGCAGCTTGAAAAGACCCGATTTCGTCCTGCAAAGCCGCCTCTGTTGAAAGAAGAGCTGAAAAAAGCGAGACTCTGTTCGCACGAATTAGGCAAGAGCACGTTCTGATGCGTTCAAAGACATCATTTCCAGGTTCCCCACACATTTTTCATGTCAAAATGACATACTTTTTAGACTTTAAATATGGATGTGTGGATAAATGGATGTACAACAATCGGGACTTAGACAATAGGAAATGTTGAAATAGTTTTTTTTTTTAGTTTTTTTTATTTACTCATAGCAAATTCCACACTTTTCCAGACTAAGTAGGAACTCTGGGATTCTCCTCAGCCTGTGGCAACAATCTCTTCTCTCCAAGAGCTTTGTCTGACAAAAGCTCCCATAAGAGCGCCAGAGAGGAAGATGGATGAAGTTGCCCCCAGACACTCATATCAGGTCAGTGTGTGTTTTATCCCCCAATGGTTAGGGTTAGGATTGATTAGGAGGGCGATACCAGATCTGAGCCCGAGGGCCGCGTGTTATGTCAGGAGGAACAGGAAGTGGCAGCCTTCCTTCCTCCCATCGTGGCCCACATTCGGCAAGAGCCCAGGCCACCAGCGCCAGTGTGAGCTAGCAGGTTTTCTTGGAGCGTGCCGCAGTTAGCTCGTCGGATATGTCCTTCCACCCTGAGAGCTTTATTATTAGAAAGGACATAAACAGACTAATTAAATCGCAGCAGTGGAGCCGGGGCTGACAGCTGGCGCTAAGACTGTGACCGAACAGATCCCTATCAAAGAGCAGGGAGTCTCTGTGTGCTCTGCCATTGTGTGCCTCTGTCTGTTCACAGGCTTTACTGACTGACATTGCTTTGGCAGCTCTATCGTCTGTTCTAAAGTATTCACACCCCTTAATCTTTTTTTTTTATTTTTTATATTGGCCTGTTACAACAAAGATCAGTGTGTCTTGGGGGGATTTTATGACACACAACCCCAAAAATTAACGTATAACTGTGAAGTAGAATGAAACGGGGGGTCTTGTT
Source organism: Poeciliopsis gracilis (assembly GCA_911649635.1). Classification (NCBI taxonomy): domain Eukaryota; kingdom Metazoa; phylum Chordata; class Actinopteri; order Cyprinodontiformes; family Poeciliidae; genus Poeciliopsis; species Poeciliopsis gracilis. The sequence continues at coordinate 5,927,298 of CAJVRI010001532.1, forward strand.
CAGTAGCATCCCCACAGCATCACTCTGCCACCACCAGAATGCAGTGCTGGGTTCATGTGCTCAGCGAGACATGCTTGTTTTCTAATGTTGACTGCATTAGACTGAAAAAGTTAAACTTTGTTGTTTTACCTCCGTCCCATGACGTATATGTTTTTATTCGTGTCTTAAATCTCCTCCATAAAAGCCAGATTTGTGAAGCGCACAACTAAAAGTCTTCCTGAAAACAGATTCTCCCACCTGAGCTCTGTCTCCCTGCAGCAACTCCAGAGTTAACGCGGGCTTCTCGAGTACTTCTATGATTAATAATCTCCTTACAGAGCCTGTGAGTTTAGGTGGGCGACCATGTCTTAGAAGTTTTCAAATTAGGATTGTTTTACAACCTAAACCTGTTTTAAACTTTTCCAAAAATTGACTCCTGACCGACTTGGTGAGAAATTAATTGAATTACACAAAGCTTACTTACTTACTCGAAGACTTCTGAGTAAGTACTGCAAATTTTGCTGCACCTTCCAATTCACAATTATGTGCCATTATACATTACATAAAGTTCTAATACAACACAATTATTTCCTATGGCTGCAACCTAAAAAAAAAATACAAATAATTTCCTGGGATGTGAATACTTTCGCAAGGCACTGTGATAAGTGATAACAATGATCTTTCCATCCGAATTTCCTTCCCACACATCCTAATGTCTTATAAAGCAGTCCAAAGCAAAGCATCCAGACTCACTTGTAAGGTTTCGAATGTTACAAATGCTTTCCAGCAGAGCGGTAAACACGCCAGTAATTAGCGCACGGTATCCGGGCTGACTTCCGCCAGCTCCACAACATGGTCAAGCGCAGACCCCATATAGAGAGGAGCCGAGTTATGCATTGATCTCAGAAAATTAAGGCTAACTAGCCCAGATTGCGGCATCTTGATGTACCTTCTGGATGAGCCGTGTGCTCTGCCCGTATTGTTAGCACGGTAAACAGGACGGTTTTGAATCAAATGAATACACGCTGAATAATTAATGCGCCTAAAGCCTTATCGCTACCCGTGTGCACAAAACGTAAAAGCACCGATGATGAGAAAATATGGTTTTAACGAGTCAATAATGGTGAGTGCAACAAGAACGGCCTAATCAATGAGGCTGCAGCGTTTGCAAACAAGGACTTGAATTATAACGCCAATAATTGATCTCTTCCATTTCCCCAATTCCCCCCCCCCCCACACTCTCTCTCTCATTCGTGTGATGTCATTGTTTATCGACTGCTTGGTGCCAATGAGGGATGATGGGAAGTTTCAGAGATTGTTTTTGCGCTGACTTTTGCTCCACCCTGTCTTCTCTTCCCCCTCATCCCCAGCTTTTCCCCACCCTAACACCCCCGCCCCGCATTCCCTCCTTCCCTTTCTCCATTTGTAAATTTGCAAGCTGTAGCACCAGCTTAACCAAAAAGGATTAAGTCCCATACCCAACTGAGAACACAGATAATGCTCAGTAATTGGTAAAAAATGAAGATGAATGGGACAGCTAGATAAGGACCAATTAGCTGCTGGGAGTGTACAGCTGTGGTCTCCTCACAGAGCACTCTCAGGGGCCAAGGCCCGCTCTTTTTGTAGCAATGCGTGCACACAGGCAAGCAAAAAGCAAAAACACCCACGCATTGGAAACACCTAAGCATAAGGGTAGGTCTTGCAGGAAATTTGCCTGATGGCCCACGGTAACAAAAACGATCATCTCACACCTTCCAGTCAGGCAACTCTCCAGGTACCCATCAGCACCCGTTCAGCTTCAGCCCACTTCCACATTTCAGAAACTAAAAGGGTCCTGAAAGTTTTGTTATAAAAAAAAAAAGTGTTTCCGGAACCGGACAGCAAAATCAGTGAAAGAAAATCAGCGACTGTTGTGCCTTCTCTTCCTGCGGTGTTGTCTTTCGGTGACTTGTTTGGTCGGCATGTTGTGGCATCATCTGGCTGATGACAGCGGAATTCCCATATCTAATTACAAACAGGATTTCAGTTCCATTAGTGCTGTGTGGCGGGGCGTCAGATGAGTGGCAGGGCAGCACCCAGTGGCCAAAGATGGACGCGGGGTGTTAGACAGAGACGTAAGTGAGACACGGCCGAGAAAGTGGCCTAAAAACGAGACGCGTCTTATCTTTCCCGTCTCCGCATCTCTCCAGGTCAAGGGAAAAGCACTTTATTTTCCTTGTGCACTCTGGAAAACAAAAGCAATTCCTTCCCTTGAAATTGGCAGGTGTTTGTTAGCAGGCAGCTGACAATATTTTTGCTGCCAGTAATGAAGGTTGTGGCCGGGGTCAATGCGTTGGGAGGGGACGGCGCGGGCGGTTTATCCCCCTCAAGGCTGAGCGCCACACGTGTTTTCACTCGGTCTGTGATCTGTAATTGTGGCATTTCCTGAGAGGCGCAGGAACAATCCACATTGTGCTTTGAGAGGGCTCCCTACTGCACAACTAAAGACTGCGAGGGGAAAAAAAAAAAAAAAAAAAAATCAAAGACGGACCCCCTCCACCCCTCTAATTCCATCTCCCTTCGTAATTATTTGTCGTTTCCACTTCTTTATCCATCATTTCTTTCCCATGCCCATTTTTTTTTCTGTCTCTGGTTTAATATTTTGGCAAAGGGTTGAAGTTTTTTTTTTTTTTTTCCCCCTCATAATTAATAACATTGATGCAAACAGGAATGTCTAATTGTAATGAATATTTAATGGGAGAGAGAAACATTAGCCTGTTCAATTTACATCAACACAAAGACGGCAGTGGGCAATCCAACTCCACAAACAGCACAGAGTGTCCTTCACTGGCTGGCTCTCTTTAAGCGCTTCACAATGAAAAAAAAAAAAAAATAATAATAATAATAAAAAAAAGGGACTCTGCTTCAGACACCAAGACAAAGCACCTGCATTTCTGCCTCTTTTTTTCCCCCCTCAGTCGGTTTATGTAGTGGTTGTTCCTGATTAAATGGATCCACGTCCTGAGTGGTATTATCAGAGCACATTAACATATCAATTCCTATCTTTGGTCGTCACATGATTTGTTTAAGCAAACATGTCCGTTCTGTGTGGCTTGGAGCTGGATGATTATAATATGTCAGTCGGTCTCCTAGGAGACGCTCGTGGTCGGAGTCGGACTTTAAAGCGGCGCACGGAAATTCCCAAGTCAGCAGCACTGTGAGCAACAGTTAGACTGCTCTTACAACGAAACTGCAGCCAAAAGCACTTTCCCTTCCTACCCACACCGTGTCACTAAAGGGATCCATATATTTGGGCTGCTTTTTAATAACGGTGGAGATGAACTAGATTTGTAGATTTTAAGCTTTGCTGGCTCTGACTGTTGACTAATTTATTTTTTTCCTAAGCAGGTCATGCTGACGGCAACTATCTTTAATGTGGAAGTTGACACAGAAGGAAGAGGTGTTAAAATTAAACTGTTTTCTGAAGAGCCTCAAAGCTTCTAGGAAGGAAACAATTTTCCAAAAATGCATTCAGGGGCGCCTACAAACATAAACATTCACTGATGTTCAAACTAAGGCTGCGTAAGACAAGAAGCAATATATTTACCATAGTTTGATTATAAAATAATGATCGTTTGACATGTCTGCAACTTTCCCTGAGCCTTAGCAGCCAGGTCAATGAGATCTACATGAGTAGAGGCCATGAAATGCAGCAAAAGTCCTTCAAACTAGTAAAATATATTATTCATAGGTAGAGTTTTAATCCGCAGGACCTAAAATGCTTTGGTCTAACAAATGCGGCACCCAAAAAGTCATGACTGCAATATTGCAGATGCTAAGATTGTGATGCCGATTAGCATTACGTTGTGTAGGTATTACAAGAGCTGACTTCACAAATTGAGCTAATCATGCTCAAATCTAATATAAAATGTCAAACAGTTAAAAATGTAACTAATGAAATCCTCCTTAACTCTCGAGCTGTGTAACACAGTTTGCCCTCTCTCTCCTTCACACACATGGTGTGACGTCGCCTCTGGTCCAACTATGAATAAAAATGACCGTTCACGAAGGCTGCACAAGTCTCCTTTAAAACTTTAAGTAATTATATTTATGATTTAACAATACAACACATGCCAGTGTAATTTATTGTGGATCCAAATAATTTTGAACCATATCTGGATGATAAAGAAAAAAAGAAAATGTATGCTATTTATTTTAAAAAGACAATCTGGATTTGGAGTAGGTCAAAGCTTCACTAAATCGGTTGTGCAGAGTCAGAAATAAGACTCTGATGATTGCTTTAGATAATTGAACATCGTAGACGTTCACATTTTCGCTCATAAATCAGTTTAAACTGAGCCTGTTTTGTTTTGTTTTGTTGTTGTTTTTTCTAAAGTAAAGTTACAAAATGCTTCCACCAAAGACATTAGAGTCAGAGGGGGTGTAAAGAAAAAAGGAGAAGAAAAAGAAGAAAAAAGAAAGACGGCGTGCTGCTTCCTTCGTTTCATGGCTCCACAGTGCAGAACCAGGGCCATATATCTCCAGCGTATTATCAGGATGACTCCTGCTGGCCACCCTGTCACAGGAGAGTGCTTGATATAAACAAGAGATTGCTGCGACACCCAGTAATCAATATTAGGATGGTTTCAGTACCAAACATCATTTGTCTCTCCGAACATTCCTTTGACCAAACGGAGCATTAATTCAAATCATAAATCTGAGCTGATTTAAATCCGAGGAGAGACGGGAGAGGAGGGGGGGTTTCGGGAGGGAAGAGGGGGAATAGAGGGAGTCTCTCCCCCTCTCCGGTCCCCCCTCCTCCTCATCCCTCCCCGATTTCTGACTGCCTGCCCCTAATGATTTATTTTCTACATTTCTGCGAGCGAGAGATTTGTCCATACTCACTGACAGGTCACCTTCAAACGCCAGTGGCAGACTGTTCATCACCATGCAGACGAGCATCTCATCGCTGCGAGTAAATATTAAAGGAAAAGAATCCAATTGATTGTGGATGGGCCTGAGAGGCGTCACTGCCATATATTTCACTCAGAGAGCTAATGCCGCGGCCCACACCTAGAAGCACTCCCTCCTTTTCTTTTCTGTTTTTTTCTTCCTTTTATTTTTTTTTTTTTACCCAGAATTATGATTCTTCCGGAGAGCCTTGTGTGGCTGGCTGCGCGACTCAAGGTTACAATTTAAATTGTAAAAAGATAAAACAGTTTCTTATTAGCTCCATTGCCACAGCCTTGCTGTTTGGTGCTCACATTTATCTTTATTTCCGTGACCTCGGAGGCTCATATTCCCCCAATTTTTCCTCATGCCTTTTACACACTCCATTCTCTTGGAGTGATGACCTCACGCTTTATGCATTTTGCATTGTTAAATCGGCTTTGAAACACATCCTGTTTTCATCTCCTGCGCCACAATCTCCACTGTGTCAAGTGTTACTTTAGAAACGGGGCTGTTTATTACAGTAAGAGAACGGAAACCTCGATTTAGCGTCCCATGCTGCAGGGATTTCATCTGGTTTATAGTTCTGAAAAGGCCTTGTGAATCTGCCCCAGCGTACATTATCAGTCTCTTTAATTCACTAAGTGGTTGCGTGTGATATTACAGAACTCCGTCTGCTTTTTAGGGCTAATAATTAATTGAAACGGCACATTGTGAAAAACCAGAGCTCTCGCAGCAATTCAATTAGATCGTGTTAAAAAGCTCATAGCTGGGGTAAACTGTGCTCACAGCTTCACTCTGCAATTAGGCCCTTTTTTTTTTTTTTTTTCCTTTCGACGTTACAGACTTCAAGAGAAAACAAGACTCCCCCTCGCACCGAACATAGAGGCTTCACTGTATGCAAACACATCAAACTCGGCAGCTTACCATGTCATAAACAACTGGAGAAAACAGCGGGGGGATCGGGATGAACCATGCAAATCTTTGGTTTTAAGTTGAGCTGCATGCGTAAGGCCACTTAGGCTTTGCAGGATTCTGACCGAAACTTGACCGCTGAAGGAAGTTAAAGGTTCAGGTCGGAGCACAAGCGCAGATTTTTCCTTTTTCACTCCTTGCTTCTCAGCACATTTAAAATAAAGATTTTCAAAAATATTCTCACTTTTGCATGCACACACGTCTAGGTTTTCAGTTGTTCAACACATTATCTCTTCAGTCTTGAGACGCACTTGCTGGTTTATTCAGATTTTTGCAATTAAGTCTGTTCTGCTCATTGTGTTGACCTGCTATATGTGTAAAATCACATGTGGAAATATGTTTTAATGTAAGAATCAAGTGTACCACATGTTGACCATTGAAATAAAGACATGTTGTCGGCCTCCTGATAGAAGAAGTAGTTTTGAATCTAACAGGCGTTGAAGATTTATTCACATCTCTTCCTATTCAAAGTCCCCAAAACTTTATCTGATTTTTGCAAACCTCAGAAAATCCAAGATGATGCAGTTTTACGATCCATTTATCGGCTGAAAATGACTCGAGTTTCTTAGTTTTGGATGCAAATAATGATGGGGAGGAGGGTTAAAATTCAAAAGCAAAACGATTGTCAGGATTTCACCTGCAAGACAATCAATGGGAAATTGGCCAATTTGGATCACCAGACTGATTGGCGCACATTATCCTGAAGCTGAGCCTCTTATTTTGGTCATGTTTTTATTTCGCTTCCTTTTGCATCTGAAAAACTGGACATAAAAATAAAAGTTTTCATGTGGTGCTTTACAATTTACCTTGTGCTTTTCAGCAATTAAGATTTTCATTTCATCTATTTAGTTTTGCTACAATCTGAGAAAAAGATCACAGAGTCTGAAACACTCAAAACGTTTCCTGCATAGCTTTTTACATGTGAATTTTAAAAAAATCGACTTAAAATTCTTTCAATATTTGAAACATATATACAGATATAAAGATATGCTTTACACATCTACATGTGTAAAATTTCACATAATTTTTGCAGTAAGCATTATGTTTGGACAGAAAAAGTAACAATAAATGGCAAGCTGATGAAACCCCTGAAATGTTATTTTTATACTAGAGTAAGTCTTAGATAAGCAACAAGTCGTAGTATGAAATCAGGTCATCTGCATTATTTTCTATTTTGATAACAAATATGTGGATTATTCTTTACTAAACGTCCCTTCGACAGCAGCAAATGGTCCAGAATGTGTTTGTGTCGGTACAGTTGTATTAAAATGCTCTGCAGCTCGCGTCTGTCGTCCATTAATGCGACTGCAGATTTGTCTGTGACAGTGCATGTGCGCGCTTAAAGGGCATCCTCACCGACGCCGGAGCTGAGGTCTCCATTCTCTCCGTCGGCCCCGTGGTGGTTGGCGTTGCCGTGGTAGCCGCTCATCGCCTCCAGCTTGATCTTCTTGACCTTCATGGCCTCCGCGATGGCTGCGTTGGCAGCTGCCGCCGCGGCCGCTGTCAGGCCTGGAGAGAGGAGGCAGACGAGACAGAGAGCTTTACAGACCTGCCGCACCGTCTGCGAGAGGCACCCGCGGGACCCGTCCACGGCGAATCCAAAACGACAGGCGCGCGAAACTGACTCAAACCGTAATGAGGAGGAACGCTAAATAATTTCATGTACGGCGCTGAACGAGCTCCTGCGAAATGCCCGCGTTGGTGTTTCATCTTCTGACAGGGGAGATCTTCCCAGCAGGTTATCATGCTGATGAGATGGATCCCTGTGTGTGTGTTTGGCGGCATATGATTTTTATGAATGTTTCCAGGACTCCAGCAGCCGCCGCCGCTGTACTGATGTATTTGTTCCCTGATAGGAACCGATGCAGTCGAGATAATGGCGCACGATGCAAGCGATCCGCGCGCACACGCGGCTTGTAATACGCGACGCGTTTGTGTATAAAATACTGTTTGACACAAGAGGGAAGAGAAAGCTAGAGAGGCTCAAGCAACACAGGCAATGATTCTTGTTGATGACAACTTAAGTCGCGTTCAAGTGATCTAATCAACATATTTATAGCTGATGTTTAAACAAACTCAAGCTAAGAACAGAGCAGCAGGCACTTGGGGTTTTTCTTCTTCTTTTTTTTTCATGATAGTTTAGTTTTAAGTGAGCAATTTTTCATAAAGCCTTTAAAAAGACATTTAGAATGGGAACTGGTGAAAAGAGAAACGATGCCTTGCAGAATTTAGTGTGAATGTAAAAATAAAACACAGACAACACAAGTAAAGTAAATGATGGCACCTTCTAAATGCACATTTAAAAGGTCAGACAAAGATGGCTTTTGGGAGAAAAAGATAAACCTTGGGATGAGGCAGTGGAGACGTTTCCAGTTCCTCATAGTCTCAAAAACCCCAAAAGTTTTTATTGGTGACAAAAAAGGCCAAATTTAGCTGTTTTAAAAATAGTTCTGGTCACAAAAAAAGCCCAAATAGCAATGATGTAAAAGTATATCATCCCCACTATCACCGTTTTTTTCAGGTTACACTTTGTTAAAGTACAATGATTAGCAGGATGTCTGTCAGGCAGCCAAATGCAGGCTAGCTAGCTAAGAGCAAAAAATATTTTACCAAAAATTATACCTCTTTGTGGCTAACGGTTAGATGCAAGAGAAATTATTATTTCCAACGTGTTTTCCTGTCTAAGCAGCAGTTTAAGCCAGTTTTTCTACTTGAACTAACAGTAATTAAGATCATTACATTTCTGTGTTTAGTATTTGTGGTAACTTGGCGATGTTTCATTTCTCTTCTCACCACTTCCCACCCGTCAACGTTTGCTGTGAAAATCAGCATTCTGGGTAAACAGTTTCTCAAGAGTTTTTCTTTCTTCGTGTGTGAAAACTCGACAAAAAATCATCCCGTTCCACCGCAGCTCGAAGAACCCCGTAAACCAATTACCTCACATCGGTTTGTATGCATATCACTTGAAAAATTTCTGACAAAATGCCAAATAGCTCAGAGAATTTTGCATGCATCTGCTCACGCCAAAGGCTGCTGTTCCTCCTGAGTAGACTAAATGAATATTGACATCACACTTTAAATAATCATTCACATTTCCACCGCGATCCCCCAAATACGCTGCAGAATAGCAAATTGTGACACGGTTGTCCAACATCAATCAAAATGAACCGGCTATGATTGATATAGTGAGAGTGGGATTATAGACGCACGTATGCCTGGCACACTGCAGAGATCATAAAGCACCGGTTTGTCATTGTGGTAGTTCCGGGGTTCTGGTGTATCGAACGTGACTCAAATCTTTATTCATGAGGCTGGTTCCAAACAGCAGGGACTGATATAGTGTTAAAGCTCCTCCAGGCCCGGTGAGTCTCAGGAGAGTCCTGCAACTCTTCTTGCCAACACCGGCGAGGAAATCAAAGATGCAGAGCAAAAAGAGAAAAAAAAAAAAAAAAAAAAGGAAAAAAAGAAAACAAGATATGTACCTATTACTGTTATAACTCAGACACACAATGCCGTATATCACCTGCCCTCCTTTTACACGGGCTGTTTGTAGTTGATATGCGGGTTCGCCTTACGTTTTTGACGCAGAACAAAGCCGCGTCGGCGTTTATCGTCGCAAAGCTGTCACGTCTCAGTGATGGGACTCGACGCAGCTATTAGCAATGCATTCGAGAGGAGACACGAGTACAGGGAGAGGTGGGAATCGTACACGTGGCTCTAATAGATGCAAACACACAGTGGAAAAAAAAAAAAAGAAAACGCGCGAGCCGGAGCCTGGACGGCCTCTTTTCTCATCCGCAGCCCAGATGGTGAGAGTCACTCTGAGCCGCTGACATGGAGGTGCATATAATTTAAAGCCTTGTTTGCATCTTAAAATACATCAGTACCATATTGACGTACAGTATACATCATGTCAGCCTGGGCCCTCTCGTTTGCAATGGACCCTGGCTCGCTGTTCCATATGCATAAGCAAAGCAAGACGAAGGGGCTGGTGGTGGGGGCGGAGGGGAGTTGGACGCCATCGCCTCATAAGAAGGTGATACTTCTTCACATAATGAATGTGGCCTCTGCCCAGCCTGAAGGTCAGCCTTCATTTGTGTATAATGGGCAAGAGTCAACTGTTTTCCAAATGAGACGTATGCAGAACAGACTGCCGAGTAAATATTGAAATCACCTCTGGGCTGTTTGTGTGATAAATTCCCCCCACAAATCAGGTGCCGCTCACGGGGAGTGCCGCAGTGGAGCTCACCACCGACGCTCTCTAACTTGTGAGGAGAAGAGCCACAGTTTACAGCGACACTGTCAGCCTGTCCTCTGAGGTGGGCCCAGATTAACTGCAGGAGCCACCATGAAGTGAAGAAAAGGGAAATAGGAGCATTTAGGAGAACCAAGGGTGTGGCGATACATCCAGTTCACAAAACAACAAGATACTAACAATATTGGGCTCACAAGAGCAAAATGAAATTCTGGCAATATCTTTGGGAACTAACAATTCCTCTTATGAAATTCAGCTATGCCAGAAAATTAGACATATATCCCTTACAGATTTAGTTGTGAAATCATTTAGCTCTTCCCTGTAGCCATTCTGACCACTCAAGATGAATGACGCTCCACTGCCACATTCCCCCAATGGTGCTCAGAAACACAAACATTCGATCATTCAAGGAATTGTTTGCTTGCATGACAGGAATTAAACTCTTTTGATGATTGCTGACCAGCTTTTTGAAGGTTTTCACTTGTGTTTTGAAGTTGTACTTTTGGTGATGACATGATGTGGTAATCAGATTAAAGTCAGGACTCTGGCTGGGGAACTCAAACATTGACAGTCAAATGAAAAGATTATATTGAACCTAAATTTTAAGGATCATTTTAAGCTTAACTATACATTGTAAAAGCAATAAACAACTACTGTAAACAATCTCAGATAACTGTAGAGTAGTCCAGTCCAGTTTTTCAGCTCGTCTTATGAAAAAAAAGTTCTGAAAAACTGTTTAAAAATACTCCCTTTTTCTGTTTTCACAAATACAATAAGGGTATTTGTTCTGCATTGAATAACATATTCAACAGACACATAAAAAGCATTTTGGACTTTGAACTAGAAGAAATCATAAAGAGTTTGGACTGATTTTAAAAGAAACTGTTAAATGCCCTGTTAGCTTATTGCTGATGGGTTAGCATAATGTTGTTAGCAGCTAGCCAGTCAAGTTTAGGTCAAGTTATTTTTGTACAACACATCATGTACAGCAACATAACGCAGCAACCAAATAACTGCATTCTCACGATGCTAACAATTCATTTGTATCTTTTCTATCTTTTATTTTTCTCTCAAGTCATTACTACTTTCTGCTTAAGGTAAGCGTGGCTCATGATCTTAGCTTAGACTTTTTCCACCAGAGAAAGTCAAATGTTGGCGACAACCAAATAGCGATTCATAACGCAGACTTCACTTTGATGGGAAATGTTGTACAGTGAGATCCTGTAGCACACCTAAAGGGAGGGTGTTGATCAAACGTGTAAATCAAAAGCCAATAAATTGATTCGTACTACTATGAAGTGAACTGGGTGATCGCTTTTATCATTCAGATACAACCCTCGCCCTGCCTTTGACTGAGCGACACAATCCGTGAATGGAAATCTTTGTTTTGAGGATAGTTTCATTTCATCAGTTCGACTGTCATATCCACATAATGTGGAGGTGGGGGACGCCGGTGCCCACCAACAGGTCTATTAGCCACCAGGAGCCTGAACGTCAACAGGACCAGTCCCGCCTGGTGCTAATCTGCATTCATTACTATGCAAACAAAACAATCCGGCATCATATATTCTTTCAAAGTCACCTTTAGATTCAGACACTTTTCTGATACCAGAGCACAGAGGAGGGAGAATCCTCCGGAGCGCAAAACAAACAGCACATCATGTAGAGAGAGCCACACCAAAAAGAAAAAAAAAAAAAAAGGTTTCAAACAAACAGAGAATAGCATGGCACTGTCACACGGGGAGCACAAAACAGCAAATAAGGGAGACAAGGTCTGATGGTAGCCCTTGGAGCAGCTGTCATATTAAATAATAATGAAGGATCTATTAATATGCAAAGGAAGCAGCAGCCGACTGGCTTAACGCTGTCATGCCTCTGCATATTGTCAGGATCTTCATCATTAATTAACATGCTAGCTGCCCCATACCTGCGCCAATGTCAGAACATTCTTACAACAAACACCCCAATGCCTGTGCCCTCCGCAACTAACTCGGATAATTAAATTAAAATCAGATTAACTTCATGTCGGTTCCCCCACAACAACAAAAAAATAAAATACAAGAAAGAAAAAACAACTTTCTCTAACACTTGATAAAATAATAACAACCAAAGCTTATCTGTTGCGTCTCCACTGTTAAAGCAAAAACAATGGAAACGGGATTTATTTATCGGGGCATAAAAAAGGAATTGAGACGCTCTGTGTCAACGAGCACGGCCGCCTAATTTTATGCATGGACTGGCGAAGGCGATGACAAACCGGGGACGGGAACGACGCCGCTCTTAGGTACACTAAACCACTTGAACTGTGCGATCCGCATCATGATGAATTTAGTATCAATTACAGGGTGGGCTAACCTTACGACAGGCGGCGGGACTGAAAGAGGAGGGGCAGAGACACAAAGAAGTGACAGTAAATTACCTGCTGCACGCTGGAAACTATTTTAAACCTGATCGGAGCGCCGGCGGATTACGATCCGCTCAGCAGCTCAAAGTGACATGTTAATTGTACACTGGGAACATATCAATATTGGAATATGGCTCATCTTACAACAGTAGCTCTCTGTAGTCGGTAAAAAGCGACAGGAAACATTTAATAGTATTGCTTTTAAATCAGTAAGGTACACATAGATATACATTGTTTCATATTTTCAAACACATTGCAGATAGAATAACTTGAATAAATACAAAAGATAGATAAATGCAGTTTTCCCATGATGCTTTCGCTAAAAGCAACAATTGCCATCAAGTGTTTGTGATGACTGGCAGTGAGTCTTACATATCAGAGACTCACTGACTTGTTTGAGTTGAGCCACTCTGGAAGGCAGGTTAGGTCTAATTGGGATTTACGTCTGGACTTCGACTAGGCCACTGCAGGCTTTCATTTTGCTTTTCTTTTTTTTAATTCTCTGTATAAGTCGCTGGAGTCCTCTAGCCTCAGAAATGGCTTCACAACCCATTTTCCAAACTGACGGATATCTTTTAGATGTTTTAGCCTACTTCATGTTGTGAGACAGGTTCTCTTAAGGTGTTTTTATTTTAATTATACTTGACAAAGTCAGGTCTGATTGGTTAAACCCCCAAAACACGATCAACAACAAAAATGTTGTTGGGTACAGTTAATTCATAGTTTAACAAGGATGGGAGTTTAGTCAGATTGATTCAGGTACATTTTTTTCTTAAACGAATCACTGTTTAAAAAACACATTTGTGTTAACGCTGATGTTTGTCTTGTGTCTAAATTACTTTCTTATAAGTGCATCAAAAAGGCAACAACAGGAGAAATCTGCAAGGGGGCAAATACTTTTTTTTTTTTTTTTTTTTTGCAGGACATTGTAGGTGACATTCATTTCTCTAATGGTAAATGCAGTGCTCTTGCCTTATTCAAAAGGCTGAAGCCATATCTGGGACATAAATGAATTACACTGAAGTTGCTGCTTAAGTAGAGGCCAGAGTGTGAGTGGAACCCCATCCACCCTCCCTCTTCACTCAAAAGGAGATGTCATCTCAGTGTGGTGTCAGTCCACAGCAAATAATCCGATTTGGGGGGCGTGCAGGGGGGCAATCTGCCTGTAATGCATCAGCAACTGGAAAGGCTCCCAGCACACCCGCCTCGCCGCCCCCAAGCCCTGCGGGCCACGAGCGCGAGCATTCGAGGGATCGCGGCGTGTGCGAGTCGTGTGGTTTTTGCAGACGTGAAAGTGCTTCCTTAAGTGGAAATTCAAAGAAAATGGAGTTGGTGTCAAGGACGGAGATACACATGTTAGCAATATGTTGCACATCGCCTCTCGTAGATCCTGCTGACTGCAGAGACGACATATTTGCGCGGCTCACATGTTGATGCTAATCCGGTGTGATTTGAATAAGTGTCCGACGCTTGGCCATGTTTCAAAGAAAGTTATCTTCAAACAGTTTGCATGGAGTAATTCAAGCAAATTAAGCACTATTACTTGAATGGCTTTTATGAATCGAGTCATAAAGTGAAACCTTTTGCTTTGTTTGAGCTGCGTTCAGGTGCATGTCGATGACGATCGGCTCGAAAAGCACACCGACTGTATGTATTGGTTTTTGATCTGGCATTTGTTCAGGGAATAAATCGCATTTATCTGTGAGCCAGACTGAATAATGTGCATTATCTTTCTGTTGTTATAGAAAGACACTGAGCATTGGTGATTTTGAACAATCACCAATGTTTCGACCTACATTTCATTTCTATGTGTGGACTCAAGCGCTGAAAAGATTAAAAAATAAATGTGACACAGGACTAGAATATAACTACACCAGCAGCCACATTTATTGGCCCTATTGCCCACAGTATTCCCTTTTTCAGCCAATGAGTGACGACCCGGGCTTCTGGATTGGCTGCTTTGCCAACGGCAGCTAATAGGGTATCAAGCTGCTTTGCGCCGAGGTATTAGTTATCCAAATGTTACTTTACACTGAAAGATCCATGAATAGATGAAATTGCAAATACTGAACCAACAATTGGGATTCCACTGTATTTTTTAGGAAAGGATTTTCCCCATGCTGGATAAATATACTCTTATTAAAGGTTGTTTTGTTCTCAAATCTATTCTAAAGCTGTTCAAATACCTTCGGGTTTCGGTAAGAATAAACAGAGCTGTGCTTACAATACTATCTCATTATCGTGAGTGAAAACATTTGGACGCAACACGTTAAACAACGATTACTTACAATATGCTACGTGCCCGTCACTTTCTGTGAAGCTTTTTGTCTAAATGTATAGCTTTTTTTTTTCAAAGACAAAATTTATCTTAAAAACCTGGAACTTCTTGGTAGCTTCATCTTTGATAGCATCATCAAAAACAATATATATGTGTTTTTTTTATTATTAAAAATGATTAAAAAGTGCTGGGAAAATTCTGTCACACCCCAGCAGGGAAGCTTAAGGGAAGTTATGAGAAGAACCTCAGTTACTTTATCTGTGCCCCCTGAATATCCCAACTAAATGTCAAGATCACAGAGTCCCTCTGGAGCTAAAGGGGAAGATATCAAAAGGCTCCTTTTGTTGCTTCATGTTCTACTAAATAACCCGTCTTTCTCATCACTGTCCGTCTGTCTGTCTCGTGTTTTTTTGCTTCGGCCTTTAAGTTCGCCTTTCATTGTGCGGCCACCTCACCCCGCTCTTTAAGTTCAAAGCTGCAGCCACGGCTGTGAGACTGTGCTGTATTTGAACACATCGATTAGCTGCAGCTTATTACTTGCCCTACAGATGCTTTCGCCACACTGTAGACCAGGGCTTCTCAATCCCAGTCCTCAGCCCCCCCCCCCTGCTCTGCATGTTCTAGACGTGCCTCTATTCCAGAACAGCCAATTCAAATGATTGCGTGACCATCAAGTACTGCAGAAGCCTGTTGATCACCCACAGGTTCATCCCAGGTGTGTGGCAGAAGGGAAACACCTAAAACATGCGGGGCAGGGGGGCCTGAGGACCGGAATTGAGAAACACTGCTGTAGACTAACAGAAAAGTATCTCCTGACAAAGCTGTTATTGTGAATTACAAATCTGTTCGTGAAAGGTTCTCTGAAATAAATAAAAACTCTGCTTCGGTGGTTTGATCTGCCAGTTTTCTCCTTGGCTAAACACGGCATGTGCCCCACACCAAGACGGCGCAGCAGCAAAAGTTGCCTTGGACAGCACAGTATCATTAAAGACATATCAGGAAGGACAGGAAAATATGCAAATCAGAGCACTTAGAGCCACCAACATCAAAGCGCCCACAAACGAAGCCAGCCACAAATAGAACAAAAGCATTAGTTGCAATAAGACTTGGCCTCGGGGCGAAGCGAGGGCACAAACGCTTGTTGTTGATTCTTGTGGCGATAAGGCTTGCTTTAGCATCACCACTGCCTATGTACATATACCAGTGGAGTGGATTTAATCGCACTAATTAGAATGCACTCAAGGCAAAATGCAACATCTACTGGAATAATCTGAGAGAAAAGATCTCCAGTCCAATTTATTCTCCTGCTCTTGGTTTCCGGAGGGGAGGGTTGAGCGGAGGATCTGTTTTTGGTAAAACGAGTGAGCGGCTGGTGTCTGGTGGTTGGGTGCATGTGTCACTTTGGACTGGTTGCCATTTCGAGGACAAGCTGCAGGGAGGCCACTCATAGGGAGTCAGTGTGTTTGTGTGTGTGTGTGTGTAATAAAAAAAGAAGGAGAAGTCGCACAGACAGAGTGAATAAGAGCCTTAGCAACAGCAACATATAGCTTGGATCTGGCGCTGGTTACCAGTGTGAGGATTTCATTAAGCTCTGGTTTCAAATCCACTAAAATTATCCATAATATTGTTACTACAATTTAAACTCATTTAAGCGAAATGAGCTTAGGTGTTCTTGCTTTAACAATGTAGCACAGAATAGCTGGAGCCTCCCCGCTGACACTGCTTGTCAGCTGGCTGAAAGGAGCTTCTGATGCTTTTTCCTCTAGTTTGAAAAAAGTTTAAATACGGAAGTGGCAAGCAGGAAACTACAGGACGATCACCGAAGCAGAAATCCTGACTGATTAAATTTCCTCATATAGGTCTGTGTTGATCTATGTGGAGCAGATTTATAATTTTTTTAAATTTTTTTATGTAGCAAGCACATTTGCTTGGAAACTGCTGCCACATTTAGCATGACTTTATACTGAGTGTATCAGCATCAAGACATTGCAAGGTTTTAAAAACTGCAGAGAAAGTGACCAGAGTCTCTTTTTTGCGGTGCTGCACAAATTGAGGCCCAAACGTTGCTGTGCACTGCCACTCAGCTGGCTGATAGAAGGCAACTACGCCTTTCATTTGATCATGAGAGACGTTAGAACTATTTCTGGTCACAGAAATCAATCATATCTTGTTATATTTTTTAGTATATATATGTATTTGTTTTTTTTTTTGTAAACAGGATGATACTGCGATACCGTGCTATTTTTAACCCAAGGTGCCACGAGAATATCATCATATTTTAACACAACCTGTCTACAAACTTGCAAACGAAGCAGATATCCTGACTAATTACCCAGCTAATATCAACTCAGTATATGCTGTTTGGTAGTGATAGCGCTTAAGGTGTCATTTTCTGCACAATAAGCACTTGATATCTACAAAATGTTGTGCTGTTTTTTCCACCCCCAACTTTTGCAAAAGACGCATGGATCGAAATAAAAATAGCAACAAATATGATGTTGAAAGGCTGCACGGTGGTCCAGTTGTTAGCACCATAGGGTTCTATGAACAGAACCCTACGATCAAAGAATCAGCTATCATTAACAGTTCCCTGGACTCGACTTTTCCTCTTGTTGCTCCTACTCTATGGAACAATTTACCTTTCCAGATTAGATCTGCCGACAGCCTGGATCATTTCAAAACGGTTCCCAAAACTCATTTTTAATCTTTGGCATTTATTTGAAGTAGTGTTTGATACTCTGTTTTTTTTATCAATTTGTGTTGTTGTCATTCTTGTACAGCACTTTGGTGCAGTTTTACACCTGCTTTTAAAGTGCTATATGAATAAACTTGACACCTCGCAGTAAGAAGATCCTTGCTTTGAATCCCAGCTGAAGGTCTTTCTGCATGGAGTTTGAATATAAGGTTCATAACGTTAGGTTACGATCACTAAAATAGCACTTAGGAGTGCATAAGTGTGTTGATTATGAAGTTAACACCACATAATTGATATTTTGGGTTATATTTTGCAGCAAAAACAGGAACGAGTGGAATAACTGTCATTTTTCGACTATAAATAAAAGCAATTACATGGTGTTTCGTGCTCAGTTTTTATTCAAGCTGCATAGGTTTTGATTTCGAAACAGCTGTGTTTTAACTCTGAGTCATGAGACCGGCCCACGCCCGCGTTTGGGAGCAGCGGAGATCCAAAGCGTACCTGTGGGAGGGATCATGCCAGGGGACATGAGTCCAGGCACCGAGTGGGGCATGATGTGGGGGTTCTCCGGCGACGTCACGCTCTGGGTCCTCTTCGGAGGCCGTCCGGGTCTGGAGCTGCAGACAGAGGAGAGAAAAGTTCAACTTGTGAGAGACGAAGAAGAGGAGGACAGGGGGTGGAGTGGTGGTGGTGGTGGTGGTGGTGGTGGTGGGCGGGGGGTAGTGTTAACATTTGCAGCTTACCGGAATGCAATTCCATTCCAAAGAGCTAACATGTACTGTAAATAAATTTATTTTCAAGGACAGTTGCTTTCTGCAGCTCAACATAATAGACTTCCATAACTAATTAGATTATACGCTGAATTCATTTCCTTTATTGAAGATCAACCACTTTTTGATGCATAATTCATAACCTTCACCTCGTTACCTGTTCCCCCATATTAATATCCCCACACTATTTGAATTGCCTCGTTTGCATATGCTAAAATCCAGCGCTCGGCCCTCGGCCTGGAAATTACATGTTAACTTGTTATAATTATTGCAGTCAGGCCACTATTGATTTATGAGACTTTTAAAAACCAAATATGTGTAGTTCTGGTAATGAATGATATTTTAAGGTTCTTCAGGAAATTAAAAGGCAATGGCTGCCTTAGGAAATGTTCTGCTTGCTTGATTTAATGCGTGCCTTAGCTGGAAGGTGGTGTGACAGAGTGATTCAGACCTGTTGGACGGTTCTGATGGGGGAGTTTTATTACACCAAACGAGGGGCACAGATCCAGCAGTGATAAATGACTGTGCCACCTCGCTGTGGAGAAGAAAAAGGCCTTCAAAGCAGATACACCCTTGACTTTCTTCACATCTTACTCATTCGCTTATTAATACAGCTTCGAGTTTCAATCAATACCTACTTTGCTGGCTTATAGTTGCAAAGAAAAGCCTACAGGGTAAAGGGAAAAAAAAATACACACACACACACACACACATACAGGGGCCATGTGAGGGACTGAGATCCTGTAGAGGCATATTCTTTATGAAGCACTGGCTGTGCGTCTCGGCTGAAGATGAATTATGGTGACGTGACACAGGTGACATATTGGCTTCATACATTATTTCACATAGTAGTCCATTTCAAGCTTTTGCGAGATACAAAGTTCCGTCTTAAATGACTTGAGTCTATCTTTAAAACACAATATGATCTCTGCAGCATGCTGTAAATAGCCAAAGTGGTTAAACAAGAAGAAGAGGGGTTGTTTTTTTAGTTCGTTTTTATTTAGCGAATTTCAACTTTTACATACCAGAACTATACATTTTGTCTTCTTCAGTTTTTTTTTTAAGTGAAATGACACATCAATCAGGGTCTTCAAAGTTGACCAAGGTGCCTTTTTTTAAATATATATATATTTTTTTTTGGCTTTCAACTGTAGTCCCAAAATGATAAAAATTGATCAGTGCAAAATTATTGCAAAAAATTTAAATCTTCCTTTAATGGAAAATGTGAGCCACGACACATGAACATCAGCCAAGCTTTTAGCTTTCACTTTCATTTCACAATTAGCAGAACCACGACAACGCAGTAACCTGGGTGAACCCATAATTCATCTTCAGCTAATGCAACTATTACAAATCTGCTTTTGCGTAATTTAATACACTTGCCTGAAAGTAACAACCACCATCAACGAAACAGTGACCAAAGTCCTGTCCTTACTGATGAAAATATTTCTTCTTCCGGTTTCTTTTCAATCTAAGCCCATAAGAATTGCAAATGGCTTATGTTTTAGTTGGGCCAACATGCAAAATTAATTATTTATTTTAATTTTTAATTGTAGAGTTTCTGTTGAGTCAATCTGCTGTGTCCTTTAGCCACCACAAGGGTGGGCCGAGTCCTCAGCAGCCCCTCGTCCCACGCTAATGCAATAATGCTAATGCAAGTATTTACATGTGTTGCTGCTTATCTGTCCAGTGACCATTGCTAGAAACTTTAACACATCTGCTCTGATAATAACAGACCCAGCAGACGTGTCCGTCTGTCAGAATTGCTCCTCCACCCTCCGCTCTTTTGATTTATAAAAAAAAAATAATAAAAAACAAGTTGGGTTTTCCAATCCAACAAAAATGAGCTCCTCTTATCTAACTGTAAACTGTTATTCCAGACTTTATCAGCCAGTACAATATATGAGGCTGTTTGTGTTACAGTACATTTCCCTACATTTCCCAAAGGCGGTATCTGAAGACAGACGCAGTGGCTTTAGTAGCAGCCTTAGTGGTTGAATTTATTCAGCCATGTCTTGTGAGGTTTATTTACCTCACCAGTGCTAATAGAGTGCACTCACGCTGTCTGTCTGAATATGCTGACTCTTTCATATACACACTGGCTCTGGAGGTTTTAGGGCTAAAAGCAGACTTTCACCCAACTGTGTCCCCTTTTGGAGGGGAAACATAAGAGACAGAAAGAAGTATCAAGAGAGGGAGCGAATGACAGTAAAGGGAGGAGGGCAGCTGGGGAGACAGAAGGGAGGAGAAGGGGAGAAAGAGAAATGAGCACTCGTTCACCCTACGAAGGTCTGGAATCGGTATTCCTATTCCTATAGAAGCACCTCTTTGATCTTATGAGAGGGCAAAATCGCAGACAGTTTTGCTGTCATCACTTTCACTTGTACTCTGGCTGAATTATTTATAAAAGAACTCAATAGAGGGTATAGGAGGGGCAAAACGCTTTTTCACTAACAATACTAAAGGCAAAGAAAAAAAAAAAAAACGCTCTCAAATGGACAAAAAGAGATGTCACATCAACCTTAGATCATGTCAAAGCTCCGTCACAAAGCCCCAGTTAAGTACACCTAATGTTTAGATAGTCTGCCAGAGAATATGTCCGTGTGCTTAAAGGGGGATAGCATTTCAACCACTCTCTCCAAACAAATAACACTGGCCGGCCATAAAAGCAATACAGAAACTGAAACGCTTTGAACTGAGGAACCTCCAAGCAACAGGAAGGGCTCTCAGGAATAATATCACTGTCTCCTTTCCTTACGGCTGAGTGGGCGTCTGTATTTGCAGAAATAGCAAACAATTTGTTGAAGAACGGAGACAGAATAATACCCACTGATTTGTTTAATATTTCAATCTTCCAGTCTCCCAGTTCTGTACAATGTTCCACAACAAAGGCAAGACATTTGAGTATATGTTTTTTATATATGTTTTCCTTTTTTAGCTGTGCCAAACTTTTCATGTGAGACTGGTGCTGGTTTGCTTCGCTTTAGATTTTAAATCTGATCCCAAAAAAATTCCATATGGGGTTCTTCAAGGCTCTATACTCAGGTCACTTTTATTCTATACATGCTCAATCAAGCCCAGGGTAATATCTGAGCTTGATATTAGTTCAGATAATATCAGTTTCAACTCATTGGCATGAGTTTAGTCTCATGCTGATGAAACTAAACTTTGTATCTATGTGTCAACATATGACCACAGTTCTTTCTAGCTGCAAAATCAGTGTTTCTGATATAAATTAATGGAAGAGGACACATTTTTTTGCCCAGATTACAGATTTTACCAAACATAATTTCTGTTCAATTCAACATTCGTTTAAAAGTAAGATAATTAAGACACTTCTAACTCCTTAAAACCGAGAAACTAGCATGTGCTCCTAAAATGCTGCTCCAAGATCAGGATCACACCAGTCCTTATAGTACTGGACTGGCTTCCTGTTGGTGAAAAGATAGATTTTTAAACCGTATTAGGAGTTTGTAACGTACTGAATTTTAATAGGCTTAAATACAAATCAGAGTCGCTTCATTCTGTCAAAGTTCTCAGAAGCAAAACAAAACGAGTTTGAGCATTTAGCATTTACGCTCCCCAGGACTGGAAGCAACTTAATAAAAAAAAACAACAAACAAACAAAAAAAAAAACACTTAGATGTGAAGAAACTATTGGCGCCATTAAACCAGGAGTAAAGTCCTTACAGTTTCATGAAGCCACGTAATTTTATCAGTTCATTTTTGTTTTATTTTTGCTATTTGTCCATAGCGAATGCCTAAATGCTACTGTTATTCTTTGAATGTCTTTAATCCTTTTTTTCTTTCTTTTTTCTGTAAGACACTATGTCAACTCATATGTGAATTGTGCTAAAATCATTACAGCAGCCTTGCTTTAGCCTGCCTTAAGTCACGCAATTCGCTGTACTGTCCAAAAACACCCCGACCAAAGCTACGCGAGCTAACGCCTGAAGAGATGGTGGACAGTGGGAGCCATCCAGGCTAATGTGCTGGGTCCAGAGAGGAACTCAACCTGGCCTAAAACAAAACAGCCAGGCTATTTATCAAGCAGCAGATGCTGATTCCTTAAATAGCCTGGCACAGAAACTGCTCCAAACTAGGCCATTATTGCAGAAAAAAAGATAGCACAACTGGATCTATCACTGGGATTTTGGTTCCTTTCCTATCAGCTGCTTTACTTTCTAATCTTTTTAGCCTGTTTTAAAATGTTTCACCAAAAAGAAAAATAACTGTCTACATTTCACTTTGGGCTTGTTCAGACAATAATATTTCTGTTCCGGGGGATCAGTCACGGAAGAATTTTATTTCATCTTTTATTTATATTTATACTAAAGACATTTGGGCCCCTCATATCTCTGGCTTCAATTAAGGAAACAAAATAGGCCCCCGCCAGCTTTGGGCCGGGGCCACAAATATGTTACACATCCATTCTCTGCCTTTCTTGTTTTGCTGCTATGGTGAAAAGAAAATAGCGGTGAACTTTCCCTGAACCAGACTTCCTTTAATGGCCCCGGCCGTGTGTTGACCCAGCAGAGTCGGCTGGAACCTGATACTATCCAGCTCACTACGCCCGCACGGGCAATCAGATTACACGGGGCCCAACAATACACTCCACACGAGTCCAATTTCAAGCGCTACAATGCAATGCAATAAAAGCGCGATAATTGAATTCACGTTCTCACCCCCCGTTTACAGGAAGCCGACACAATGCGATGGGCATAACAAGAGAGGACGATAACGCATTAGACATCGGGATAGTTCTGATCTCTTGGTGGGATTCTGATGACTCACTTTCGTCCATCCTTTTTTTTTTTTTGTTGTTTTTTTTTTTTCCTCGACAACGGAAGTACCGACTGAGCTCTTATTACCCAGAACGCCGTTAATGCAGTGATTATGATCTGTTATAAATCAATTGAAACCACAAAAGTAATGTTAAGCCCAAGTGAGCACACTCCCTTAGTGGATTTGGTTACACAGAAAGAAAGACGGGGGGAAAAAAAAAAAATCATCTGCTCTTCCCATCTTGGGATATCTTCAGGAATTCAGCCCGATAATGTCCTCTGTGGCTCCGGCTTGTGGAGAAAGAGCATAATATTATTTCCCGGTGGTTATGATTGAGCCATTAACCTTTTATCTCGGTCTTTTGTTTGACGTTTCTAAAAAGGTAAGGATGGAGATATTTATTCCATTTCCGCCCAGCTGGCCAAAACAAGCGGGTGAATCATTCGTCTGGGGCGTGGGTAAACAAAGGGCCTCCTTAGGTCTCTGCCAATCAGGCCTTATAAAATATTAACCCAATGTCGTTGCCCTTTTAAAAATCTCTCACCTAGAATTCCCTAATTGTTCCTTTTTCTTTATCTCTGCAGTGCAGAGAGTAAATAAATTAACAAAATAGCTTTTAACGCCCCGGGTAACCTTTTAACTGAAGGATTATCTGGGGTTTATTTTTCATTTCTCTCGCCACGATAGCCGAGCATGGCCCATTGATTGGTTTGCTGGGGTGGTGACCAGCCATGAAAACAAGGTCTTATTGATAAAACAAAGCAGCTTCTTACCTTTTAAGTGCCAGGTCAGGCAGAATTTCAGCAACACCCCCATCCTTATATCCCCATGTCTACCTCCCCTCTTTGCACCTTCCAAGACCATCAGGGGCCAGAATATGCTGAGCTGATGGTTTCTTCTTCTTCTTCTTCTTCTACTTTTTCTTTTTTTTTTTTTTTGCTCCAATCAAATAGTTTAAAAATATGCACACATCTCCCCCAAGAGGTTAACTATGTTTGTTGAAGGATGTGGATAACATGTCTGTGGTGTTTTCCTGCAAATTTTAAATCCCAACAGGTATGATAAGAGCTTTGATTGAAAGGAGGAGATGAAATGCCTTAATTCTAAGAGCAGAGAAAAAAAAAAAATAATTAAAAGACTTGGCAAGTAAAATTAATCATGTACAAGCTTTAATCCAAAAATAGATTTGAACTAGAATGGCAAGGAGGGGGGGAATGAATAAATACAAATTTCCCAATGTGAATTTATGATGATAACATATATGTCCAATTAATTACTATCTGATTAGCATGTGCTCTTTGCTCTCTGGTTCCCAACATCATCAGCCGCAGTAAGATCAGGTGTGGGAGATATATTAATGATGGCTATGCAAGCTGTGCAATTCCTATTATTTCTTTTGATTAATTCATTATGACTTTTTTTTTTCTTTTAGTTAATTATGTTTGCGATATTTTGAGAATAAAAATAGTCGGTGATGGACATACAAAAATGCCAAAATGTTTCTCACACCTGCAAATAGCTGTATCAACACAACGTTACCTGGTGAAAATGTTACTTATTATTATGGATCGGAGAGAGAAGAGCAATTGCTTTCTACACTGAATCAATGTTTGAGACCACCGTCTTCCTTATCGCTGCTACTGGGGTTTCAGCCAATCAGTGACCAGAAAAATGAATGGAGCACTACAATTGGCTGATTTGGAAACTCCAGCCAATACTATGTCAAGTGTATTTCAGCTTTGTATATATTTTGCCTTTGCTCTACGAAAATGGCTGCATGTCTGCAAATACAAAACCGCATTAACCATATTTGAGCATTTTTAGAATGATTTATGTCCGTATTTAAGAAAAATACTTTACCAACACATAAAATTGACTGTGAAGTCAAGTTTTTGGTATGTTGACTGAAACTATTATATGTTGCGTGCTTGAAGCAAAACTGACATATTGCTCAACCGTTACATATTCCTAAAAACTAAAAATGGAGTTTGTCTTGTGAAAGCTTGATCATATTTTGTGACGGGAAAAAAAAAAATGCTCCTAATTATGTTTCCATCGACACAGTTTCATGTTGCTCTATGAAATGAAGGTACCGATACGCTCGAGAGTGAGAGAAGCTATATGTCAAACATTATCTGCTGCTCAATGTCCTGTATGTGTGTTTTCATTTTGTTCTTATCCAGATTTGCTGTCAGTCAATAATTAAAATGACATTTATTTTTATCTTTTTCTAGCGATTTACAAACCAAGAAGTGCCTACTTTGTTATAAAAGTAATTATTGGCTGACTTAGCTGTGTGACAGTTTGCAATAGTTTGACAAAACAGCTTCGGGAAAGAGGAGCAGAGTATTCGTTGCCTTCACTCGAAAAGAGGGTGAAAAAAGATGATTTATATTTCCTGCTGACCTTGGCAGTCTATTCGTTGTGACGATCATAATCTCAGAGTCACAGTGTGATACATGAGAATGAATTCACTCATCCATCTTTTTCATGCATCCATCTATCCTTTCCCTGATCTTGTATCTGTATTTGCATTGAACCTATTCTTGGATTATCTCAATCAGTTTTCCCCCCTCGCACCTGTCAGACACTGCCTCTCGCACAGGTAGCCACAGTCCGCTTATCTGATCTAGATAGCTGGATTACAGCGAGTTGGTGAGTGCAGCGGGGAGGGGGAGGAAAGAAAAACACACTTTTATTTATTAGAGTTAGGCAACAGCTGCATCCGCCTACAAACTGGGAACCTTTGTTGCGGAACAATATATCACAGATCAAATGGTGTGAAATCAAAGGAGGGAGAGAGTTAGCATCAATCCGCCACTAAAACCCCCCTTTTAAACTGCTGTCTGTTCTCTGATCCCTGGGTGGACTAATGTGCAGGGCTGGGATCAGCAGCAGTCAGGAGAGAGTGGGTGCCTTCCTGGTGCCTTTGTCTGGCCTCGGCGGTCATTAGAGCCATGCTGGGTCACGCCATCGGCGTGCCTGACGGGGCGCAGGAGCCGCCCTGCACCGCTTGCCGGCGGTCAAGGTTCCTGCGCGCGATGAAAGTGTGGATTTTTCCCTCTTCATCCAGATGTGGATGAAGATGGAAAAAGAAAACTGAGCATAGAAAAAATTTTTTTTGAGACTTTGTACTTTATTATCCATAAATTCTATATCATATTTTATCTTTTTTCATCAATTTGTCACTCCATCAATCTAACTTTTTCCAATCTATTCCTGTCTAGAATTTAACCATTCACCCTTTCTATCATCCATCCTTCCAATGTTTGTCTGAGATCCGTCCGTCTATCCATCCATCCTCCATTTCCCCATCCATTATTTGTCTAACATCCATTCATCCAGCCAATCCTACAAAATGTGATTTTAGCAGGTTCAAAAATGAAAGTCTGACCAGTGTAAAAACACGTGCTGTGTATTTGTAGTAGGTGTAAATATACCTTGACAAAAGGGACTGGCGGAAGTGGGGCTTGATAAACGTGTATGAACCCTGGATGAAAAACCCTCCTGCCAGCAACTGTGTCCTGTAATCGCATTCTGTTAGATATTTGAAGCCTGTCAGGTGTGAAATAGAATATTGGAGCGATCTGAAGCACGATAAACTGCCGATTATTCCCGTGCATCATTAATGTTAAAAGCTGATTCCATAATTGTACGTCCCATAACTACAGAGTCTCAGATTGTTCAGTATCACATCAACAGACTCTGATAATGAGTAAGCAGCCTTCCTACATCGTGGCGCCTGATGAGGAAAGCCTAATTGGTTGACTTTTCCATGCCTAATGGATGATTCTCTTAATTAAAAAGATACTGTACCAAATGTTAGAAATCAGATAGCGCTTAAAGTAAATGCGCTTAATCAAATGTACGAGAATGAACAGTTCCAGGAAAGCCTAAACGAGATTGGTCGATATGATTTTCGTGCCAGTATTTATCAATTGCGAGAGCCTTTGGTTAGTAAAAAAAAAAAAAAACAGAGAGGGGTCTTATCTTCAAACTGCGAGGGGAAAATTTCATCTAAACGCTCGCGTTGATCTCTCTCTCTCTTTTTTTTTTTTTCATGAACTGCGATGCATATGAAACAAGTCTTCAAAACAAGGCTTTAAAAAACTTACCCAGTCAGGGTGCCTTTGAGGATATTTAATTAAAATCTAATCCTGCATTCATTAAGGCTCACATAAATTAAGCTGTCATTCATAAGATTTATGGATTCTCATTTGCATATTGCATACAATTCATCAATTACTCAAGTATGAAAGGAGCGCATTTCCCTTGGAGCTGCCTGCTAGCCTGCCAACATTTGAAATGAGAGAAAGAGCACAACTGTCAGGCATTCACTGCAAACTTTTCCCCACAATGTCTGTGCACTGATTAATCTCATTTCCTAGGCATCCCTTACAAGATTGTACACAGTCCAGCTGCACTTTTCAATTATTTCTCCTGTCCTCCCTACTAACTTTGAAAGCAGGACGGGCTAAACGTGCACTGGGGCTACTTTAGTCTTTATGTATATAACATGTCCTTTTTTCGCCGGGGTAATCATAAATTACAGATGGGGGGGGGGAGAAGAGGGAGGGTGTTTTAGAGATCCTAATGGAAGAGAACTGTAGTAATTCTATTGCAAATCCCATCAGGCAAATATTCCGCATCCTATAATAGCATATTTCCTGTCACATTTAGGAAGAATACCTCCAGCAGGCATTCTGACAGAGGGAGAAGGCAGAAGAAAAAAAAAAAAGACATGTGGGGCAGAGGGTGGCTGGGTGACAGTGGGCAGGAAGAAAACAAAAGAGAGGGGGAGAATCTTAGAGGTAAAAACACGCATAAAAAAAAGACTCCCTCTTTGGACACTAGGCTATGGGAAACCCAGTGTGGAGTAAGTGCTTAAACCAAGCGGTGCGTGAACGCATCTGAGATAAAAGGTCAGGCGAAAAAACAAACAGACCACTCGCGAGGACGAATGGAATTAATTGACTCATTAATATGCATGGCTAATAAAGCCCAAAATCCTAAAACAAAAATCATTGTCAACCATTCCCTTTTAATGGCTCTTATTTTCAGCTTGAGAAGAGCCGGTCTACAGGGTGTATCAATCTTAGGAGGGGTGGGGTTCCTCCAGCAAAACAGGCTTCGGGGGGCAACCTCCGTGTTGTGCGCTCATGTCCTCCCCAGCAGACAAAGGCAGAGTTGTTCTGGTGGAGGGATTAATTGAGAATTAATCCCGCTTTCTGGCAGTGGAACAGACCAGCAGTTAGGAGTGAAAGTCATCCTGAAGGGTAGTTAATTGGTTCCCCCCATCGCAAAAGCTTTGGAGAACAGAAATCAAGCTGCAGTTTTCATTAATCCTCCCTATTGTTTTGAGAAATTGTTGTAGAGAGTGACTTCAGATGGAGTCAACAGTTAAGGCTTTTAATTTGCTTTTAATTCTGCCAGCGGGGCGACAATTAACAAACCCCAAAGAACAATAGCTTGGAAAATTATGCGTTCGATTGACTCCAAATGACTCTGGAATCAAAAACCGATAAGCAATTATTATACTGTACTCCACAAACGGTAAGTACCTCAAACATGCTTGAACCACCAGTTGTCTCAATTCCTCTCCCTTCATTTCTCCACAGGTGCTTAAGAAACTATACCTCTTTCCTTATTTGCCACAGTCCAACTGAAAACTTCAGTGCATTTTAATGGGATTTATATGCTTGACCAGGACAAAGTAGAGAATGGTTTTCTTTCATTAACACATAAAAGCATAAGAAATTATTTGTTTTAAGCCCCGTTTACTCTGAAACCTTAAATATAGTATAAATTCAGTGCAACCACTTGTCCTCAGAATTCATTTCAGCAGTAAATTATGCTTTTTTTTATATATATATAAAAAATTTCCCTTTGGGATTACTAAAGTACTTTTGAATTTTGAGTGCATCTCTGTGAAATTTGGGTTTGTCTCTTGAAGGTTTGCTCATCTGTGGACTGAAACCTTTGCCCGTTCGTCTAAGCAAAATAGATGCACCTCAATTAGATTAGATCGAGTTCATCCGCGAACACCAACCTTCAATTCATTTCGATTCTGAATTGAATGGCTTTGAGTCGGACATTCAAACAAATGAATACGCTGTAATCTACATAGGCTTGCATGAAATGAGGAACGTGTAATGAGCCAAATTTTATTCCATTCCAAATCCGATTCGATAGAATGTCGATTGTGAACCTACGCCACAGTCTCAAATCCGCTGCAGCCTGTAGCAGCTTTTCTTCCACTATTGAATTTGCTTCACCCAATTTCCCATTAACTGTGAGCAGCTTCCCTGTACTTGCTGTAAAGAGTATTGCAAAGTCTTGCAATGGCGATAAAGTAGGTAAATAATAGAATACCAGTAGTGATATAAGCCTATTTTTCATTTTCTTCTTTTTCTCACCTGTCTTTCCAACATTCTGTGACCTTTAGCATTTGGTGTCATTTGTACTCGGTGTGATCATCTGCTGCTGTGTGACTCTGTCCAACTTTGTAAATATTACATTAGCACTTAAACTGCTAATTCATGAAACTGGGAATATACCAGTCTCCAATTATTGCACTCTATACAATCCTTTGATACTGCACACCCATTGACATCGCAATGATGAAACATTTGTTATATTGTGCAGCTGCAGCTGTAGTTCTCACAGGCCTTTTTTTTATGACTTTCTTCAGTCAGAGGCTTAATCAGATCCTCTGTAATCTCCAGTAACAGACATCGATGGCAGTTACTTTGAAAAAGTAACTCTAATCGGATTATTGATTACTCCTTGAAAAAGGAACTTACATTACTGATTACTTGATTTGGATAGTAACTAAGTTCCATAAAAAGTAACTTTTTTAGTTACTTTCCGCAGCTCCACTTATATGGTTGAAATGAAGGCGAGATTGTTTAATGGGTACAAAAGTACAAAAAAAAAACAACATTAGTAATATGTGCATGTTTTTGAGTGTTTCTATTGTCTGGAAAACTATAAATAGGAATCACAAAAGCAAATAGCAACGCAAAGTGATTTCAATAAGTAACTGTAGTCTGACTGCTGGATTTGAAATAGCAAGGTGTTACATTACTCGTTACTGAAAAACGTGGTTCCACGTCAGTAACATATGTTACTGACATCACTGGTTACAGACTGTTACTGGAGATCATCCATTAAACACTTTTTAATACCATATTTGTTTCTCTTCCCTGTTACTAAGCTTTAGAACTGCACCACCAGACCGCTGGATGTGATTAGTTTCAGGTCCAAATGGACACAAAAGCCAGAAAGAGAGGATGATATAATGATAAGACGAGGAGACACAGAGACCAACAGCAGACATGGAGGAGGAAGAACGTGCAGAGGAAAAGAGAGCGAAGATAGTGCAAGAAAAAGAGGGAGGAGAGACAGAGAAAAGAAAACAACACACACACACACACACACACACACACACACACACACACACACACACACACACACACACACACACACACAGTTCACAAACAGACTCCAAGTTCAAGCAAAACAGGAAGAGTGTGGTGATTAGCATTAATTGCACTGAGGATTGCAATCCTGTGTGTGAAACATTAAACAAAATTTATCTACTGTTTATTCATTTTCCGGGTTTTCCTTTTTCAATAATTAATTGAATGTAAATACTTTGAGAAGTCCAAAATTATCTAGAGAGGAAAAGAAATGTTTACACAATCAGGAAAAATGTTCCCGTCCTCCGTCTCTCTCTCTCTCTCTCTCTCTCTCTCTCTCTCGTCTGTGTACACGGAGAGGTTAGGGTCTCGGGCCTGTTCCTTGCCGATTCCCCACCAGAAGCAAGTGTCGGTTCCCCCGAGTGCCGACCGCTGGGACAATGTTTGCATATTTAGATACAAGCCACCCTGTTTATGCAGCCCCCCCAATCCCCCCTGTGCCCCGAGTTCTCTCTCCAAACCCCCCAACCCCTCGATCAATTTGGCCAGCTGTGCTTTCAAATGTCTTTTTATTTATTTTCCCCCCCCCCCCCCCAACAATATCGAGACAAACCGGGCAAAGTCTCTCTCTTCACAGAAAGAGAGAGAGAAATGAGTTCAGAGGGAGCCCCCAGCCTGCGCGGCGTTCCCAGACGGGCATTTGTACTGAGTTAAAGACAAATCAAAGCCCGACGCCTCAACGAGACGCGGAAGAATCGGATTCCGTCTGCGCGCGTCCCTGTGATCCTTCCGCTAGCATCTCCGAGAGAGGAAATAACAAGGACTCAAACACGAGTCCCCGCCCCTGAAGCGGGCGCCAGACTGAAGGTGGCAGCTACAAGCTTTAAGTGTCACGTCTGTGATTGGCACGGAGAGCAAACACGACAATCGCTCCCGACAAGCCGCGAGGCGTTTCGCAAATAACTCCGTTCGGACGGAGACGAGGCGCTCTCCGAGACTTTGCGTTTCTCTTAAAAGCTAAAACTCCATTTAAAGCCTGGCAGGCGAGCAAACAGGCCCACTCAGCAGATAGCGGGGAAGCTGCAGGGTGTGCTTGCAGCTTGATGGTATAATTCTTAATGTACGTCTTGACGAGACATAAATCTTGGCCAAGCATCAGCTCACCTGAATTCTTTTCTCTGCCTCTCTCTCCCTCCCTCTCTCTCGTGATGAATTGTTTGCTACATCTCGGAGACTAAAACCCTTCAACCTCTTCAAACCCGGGTTTCTAATAACGCGTAGGTGCTGGGGAGAGGTGACAGCATGATGAATATCACAACAGACAGCTCCAATATGGGACAATTTTACCAGATCGATATCTCACTGCAATATCAGAGAAAAGGAGCTGATATTAGTCTACACAGTGTATTACAGATGGGGTACATTTCTTCTCTGTGCACTCCCTGTGAACCTAGGCTATATTTCATCCGTGTCGCCGATGGTTTACACGCTCACAAATGCTGTGGAAAGTAATCACGCCGCGGCAGCCACGCCAGATGCATCTGCTTAGAATTATCCATATGTGTGATGCGCCTATAAGCCCCCTTGTTCAACACGCCGATGGACTTGCAAATAAACTGTGAATCACTTTAGAGGATGTTACAGGCCATTATTTCTGGCGAGACCAAATGTTTTGTCACGTTCTAATGGAGAGATCACAGGCGGGATGTGGGAGATGCGGCTCTTCAGAGGAAATCGGGGCCTAAGAGAAAGGGGGGGGGAAGGAAAGCCAGTTGCTCGTTGTCGAACTCTTTAATTTGAAGCTTCCGTTGCGTGAACACGGCAGATGTCGGTGCATTTGTCACTGAGCTGGTGACGGTTTTAAATCAGGTCTATACTTGATCCTCAGGTTGGTGAGAGCGGATCGCTAACTATTTGTGGGGCGAGCTTTAAAAACGAAGAGAATAAAGATTACAAACAGAATACTAAGTATTTTCTCTGTTAAATACAACTTGAAAAAGCGTTGTCAACTTTGAGGGAATCCAACGTTTGTTTTTTTTCTTCCATAGCAAGGACTGCTCTGCTGAATGTTTAATTTTGTTAAAAGGTAGTCCTTTTTCTACCCTGATGCCACATCCTTCTTCAGACATGTTTGGTGTAAGCGATATCTATTCATAGAAATACAGAAATATGTCAAAAAAATGTTGCATTTTACCAATAGAAAATATTTTGCTGCCACAACAAGCCCCTGAATTGTCTCGCTGTTTGGTTTTAATGTGGATTACCATCAACAAACATTTCACAAAAACTAGAAAAATATTATATTTAAATATACTTTATTGCTGTAGTTATTGTTGTGCTAGCCCATTTGTCGCAGGAAAAGGTTATTTTGCTTACAAGAGAGACATATTTGGAAATATCAACTAAAATAGTCAAGTCCATTTATCTATCCTCTTTCAGTACCGCTTATCCCTTGCAGGGTCACTGAGGGGCTGGTATCTCCAGTGGGCATTGGGTGAAAGGTGGGGAACACCCCAAACAGGTCAGGAGTTCACCATAGGGTCAGTTAAATCATGTTTTACATTCTGAAAAAATGTCTATGACCAAGCCCAAGTCTAAACATGATGTCGTTTCCCTCCAGATTGCTCCAGATTGCCATAGCAATGGTAATCTTCCTCTCCATCTATGCCTTCTACTGTCTTTACCAGGCTTTATGACTAATGTATCCCGGGACAACACCTGATATAAACATGTTTCAATAAATTAGCTCCAAACTCAAAAAAAAAAAAACATTTTCAAAATTTGCAAAATTGCTGAAAATTATTTTAAAGTGAAGGCAAGTTTTTTTTTTTTTTTTTTTTTATCAGCCCAGCCATACACACGTGATTATGTCCACACGTGTGATTAGAGGTGTGAGTTTAATTTGCGGTGAGACTAAATTATGGTTCAGGGGACTCATCACAGTCCAAACATTTGTTGAGGCCTAGATGAAGAAATCAATCACGAGTGGTCGCTGACAAATGAACCGACGCGGCTCTCTTTGTCGCGCTCTGCGCCGAACGCCGCGGTCAGGTAACGCGCGCATGAAGAAATGGAATGAGACATCTTCTACTTCCAAGGGAGATAGATGCGTACAGGAGGAGAGGGAGAGAAGGAAGGGGTGAACAGAAAGAGTGAAGGAGAGGAGTGCAGAAGCTGCTAACGCTTAATATCTTCCCTCTCCAGGGGGCCGGGGCAGAAGGCCCCACTGCTGTCAGCTGCAATAGGACCGGTCTTTTTGTGAGTGCCCAAGGTTCGTTAAGGGCTATTAATGGAACACAGCCTCCCTTGTGCGGGGAACTTGTCAGTGTTTCATTAGAGCCTGATAAACATATAATGCAAAAAGTGTCAAGCAGGGTGTGTAAGAGAAAAGGGATTTTGGGATTGAAGTGCCACAGTCATTCCGTCGCTTTTACACTGACAATAACTCAGAGTCGATAAAAGGAGGCGGCGTGCGATTGATGGGCAGCGGACACGTCTGGATCTGCTGAGTCTGTTTTCTTGCAAAAGAACATATTTAACTGGATTTTTTTTTTCTTTTTTTTTTTTTTTTTTATCAGTCCTCATCTTGCTGAGATAAGACAAGATGGCATATCTTTGTTGTTCACTTCCAGCAGCAAAGTCCCCAAAAAAAGTAAAAGGAAAAAGAAATGTATCATATTCAATTAAAGTTCTTTTTTTTGTTTTTTTCCCTTTCCCCACCACTGCTGAACAAATCTGCCCACAGCTGGGACTCTGGGTCTAGTTCACAAAGTCCTTTTGATCATGTTGCACCAGTAAGAGAGTTTGGAGGCCTATGGAGTACGGGACCAAGCTGATCTTATTATGATAATTGGGATACATCAACTTCAGATGGCACTAATGGAGTGAGATTCCACTGATCAAGAGCGCCTATTTGACTGTAGAAGTTCACTTTTTTTTTTTTTTTTTGAGAGGCAGACATTATGCAACGCTCGGGTTGCGTTCCCAGCAGGCAGCATGCTGAGATCGCCGGCACAACCAAGAGCGCGCTTTTAAGCTTTGGTGTTCGGGAGCGTTGTAACGCCGCGTGACATTCCACGGCGGCGAGAAGTGCGAGTCCGGTGGAGTTGAAATCTCTTTCCCAGAAGAGTGAATAATTGGTTACCCTGACCATTAATCAGTTGATTTTCTTTCCTTTCTTTCTTTCTTCTTTTTTTTAACCTCCACTCTTCAACTGAGAAATATCCCAAGGTTCAATAATTAAAAACGTGTCAGGTGAAAGTCCAGCGTGCTTCCTCACACTGTAAGTTCTCACATTCCCCGCTTTGTTCATCTTATTAACCTCCTCTCAGCTCACCGCGCCTTTAAATGAAATCTTTAGCCCCTTACATGTGAAATTAAAACTGCCCTCCCTTGAGCGCTTTTAATTATTCTTCTTCAGGAGAAAACTTCCACTTTTTGTCAAGGCGGCCTTCTTTCTCTTTTTTCCCCCCCTTTCTTTCTTTCTTTCTTTCTTTCTCCCTTCCCAGTCGCCCTCTCCTCACTCCCACTCACTGCCCAGGTCTGTCATGCTTCACTCCTCCCTCCAGCCCGTTGCTCTCTCCCCACCTTTTTTTTTTTTTTTCCCCTTCCCTTTTCTCTTCTTCTGCAGGTCTGTTTAATTCTCACCTTGCTCTGCCCTTGTCATCAAGTCATTGAAGCACAAAGCCAGCAGCAAGGGAGTGTTTACTCATTTCCCCACTACATTACCTCTCCTATTAATCACTGCATGGAAACTTCTGGACACTGAAGCTTCTCTGCAGCCGCTACCCCAGCTGCCCTCTCTACTAACAGGGCAGGCGTTCGCTGGTGCTGGTGGAAAACACGACTTGTTTCTTTAAGGAAGCCCCGTCAAGCTAAAGGGGTGACTTGAAAGACTTGAAACAGGTTAGGACTGGTGTAAGATTTTAAACATTCGATGACGTTGAGCAAAGCGACGGGGGCTTCACAATATTTACCCAACATTTTCAAACAAGAATGACCCAAATGAAACAATCACTGATGTTACGAGCAGAAATGCGCTGCCACCAACGCTAAACTGATTCCAGAAGTAGATTATCAAAGCTGGGCTAGATGTTCAGGTGACTGGCCTGCTTTTAGTTGCTTAACACAGAAGTAATTAGGTGATTTTCTGCTTCGTCTCCCCTGACCTGTACACCGTGGGTGCCAAACTCCAAAAGTCAGATTTTTCTCTCACCAGTAAATGCATCATAACTCAACACCTACATACACATCAAATAACCACTCTGCTCATTGTGGAAGCTTTAACAGAAGAAAATGTTTTCTGTTTCAGGAAGAGTGAGGCGCAAAACGAGGGTGAGAGAGCAAGGAATTCAGAAAATAACAGGAAGGCCGAATGTATTACCGCTAAATTTTACATTTCGTTCTTTTGATCTCTGAACCTCAGTTTGATGCGGACCATTTTGGAAATGTCAGATTTAGAGTCATTATCCATATGGCGAGTGCTTCATGTAGATTTTTGTAAAAAGGTAAATATAGTTAAAAATAATTATGACTTCATTATGTGTTACTCACTTTGATAAGTTTGGTGGGTGGCATGATTTTGGGGGGGGTTTTGTAAAAGATGATATTTTCATTGTTTGTTGGGAAGGGAAGCACTGTGTTCTTTATGCAGCATATAGTGAGAGAAAACGACTAGAAACACTGACAGGAAATGTTTTTGCATTTTTGAAACCTGTGTGCTTTAAATCCTTCATAACTGCTAACTGGCCTGTGCATAGTTCAAAATGTTAATGTGAATTTGTAGTGGGAAAAATTACATGTTTGTTGAAAATAAACAGAAATAGCACTCCGAGAAGATAAAAGTACAGGTAAACAGGACTTGTATGACATTAAAATGCAAAGTACATTATAGGCAGACAGGATGAGCAGAGGTTAGTGCCTCTAATTAATCTAATTTAATTGCATGTAAAATGTGTTTTAAATGCAGATGAGGAAAAAAGCTGCTTTTGAGGAGAAGAACACACCCTCTTGTTACTCTTCACTTGTTCTATTTGTGAAATGGGAAAAAAAGGGAAAAAATTAAGAAATGTCCATCACTCTCATCCAAGATCACTCTCATAGCTTGTTATAATATATATATATATATATATATATATATATATATATATATATATATATATATATATATATATATATATATATATATATATATATATAACAAGGCAAAGCTGCTCCAATGGATTCTTATGAAATTCAATTAACACACCAAATGCTTTTCCTTTTTCCTCTCCTGCCCTAATTCCCACATTCCCCGCTGCAATGGCTGCATTCCCGGCGATTATGCTCTCCGCTTGGAGTGCGCCATAAATTCACAGGTCTGAGAAAAAAAGGCTGTAACGAGAGCTCCTTAAATATGGGAAGGAGACGTTTGAGAAGATGGATCGCCGTAGGCTAGTGGTCGAGCAGCAGTGGGCAGGGGGAACATGTTTGTGAAACACATGCCCCTCGCTGCTATACTGCTCCTAATGAGGCTATGGACATAAGCAACATTATCATTAATGATTGAATACACCCCCCTTCCCCCTTTTTTTCCGGCTTTCTTTTCCTGTATTTTATTTTACCCCTGTCCTTTTGCAATTACAGCTTTACTGGATGGCCCAAGGCGAGCCGCATGCCGCATGTGTGCAGCCTACGTATAGCAAAGAAAAAGGGACCCAAAATATTTGAAATGCAAATAATTGAGTAATGTAAATAGTTTTGTGAGAGTTTACTCAGCGAACAATGGCCCCTTATGAGACTGAAGTAGAACAGAGTGAGAGGGAACAGGACTGCCGGTGTGGGGAACCGGAGCGGTGGGGGTTGGAGGGATGATCCAACACAATGTGGCCCTTCTCCTAAAGCAACTTGTTATCAGGCGCTGCGCAGAGGCCCCCCATTCAATCTGCATTTAAATACATTTCAGTCCACTCACTCATTTGCATTCATTTCTCCCATTATATCTGAAAATGGCCAAATGTCTCGGCAGCACAATGCGGCAGCCTATCACGAGCCAGGGGAAGCCCACACCTGATGCCAATTTAGCCGGCCTGGATCTATTCAGCGCCGTGTCCCGATCTGACAACTCCGGCTCATCCGCATCCAGGAGACTTTTCAATTGGATCTGCTTCTGGTGACAAAATTGTTTTGCTCATTGAAGTCCTCTCCCCCGCCTCCCCTCCTACCTCCACCCACTCTCGTCCCCTAAAATCTTTCCCTCTTTTCCATCTCATCGTAACTCCCTCTCTCTGTGCATTTCTGCCTGCTTGGGAGCCATGGGAAAAGGGGCGGCAAATGATTCTCAGTGGCTTCTGATTTCCACTATTTGTTCAGCATTAGGCCCACTTATCTCTGAAAGAAAAAGCAACATGTGGAGAGAAAGTGACAGGCAGAAACTCGGCCTCGCTAGCAGGCCCATTGTGCGCTGAAGATCCGCATTCAAACACGAGGGGCCCTCAAAAGTCTTTCTCCCTCCCAGTCTATCCAACTCCCCGTCTCGCTCGCTATAAAACGCACACATACTTGTGCACAGACCTCTGTCACAGTCAATTACTGCTGCTAATCTGTCCCGCAACGGAGAGTAAATATTTCATTACTTTTTCAAATAAACAGTTGGTCTGAGCTCATGAAGTGTCATCTATCCTGTGAAAGGAGCTGTGAAGCTCACATTCAATTATACCGTAAAACCGCCGAGCGTCTGAAGTTGACGCTTTTGTGCCCAGAGCACGCTAGTAAAAATCACTGGACTTGGTGGCAACATCTTGAGATGAAAAGCCGACTCGAGAGCTCAGCATTTGCACTACACCGCCTCTTCTTCTGCCCCAAACAAAACTCCAGGAGCGCAAACTTCTTCTCCACACAATGCACTGCAGAGCCGTTTTCTTAGCTGAGAGAGCGCCGGTAAGATCATTTCACTTAGCAGCAACATCTTGAGGAGAATGGCTGACTCAATAGCCCAGCATTTTTACACGATGCCACCTATTCTTTGCCCCCAAAGAGAACAGAAGGAGGGTGATCTTCTTCTCCCCATAACATGCACAAAAGGGCAAAGGCGGTAACAGCTCAATAATTTCCACACATCATGTGGCAAAAAGCTGTATACACGGTGCAACCGTTTCCAAATCTCCCAAACTAAATTCCAGGAAAGAGGTCTTCTTTTCCCCCAAATGCTCAAGTTTTAAAAGCTGAAAGTAGGGCTTTTTGTCTCTTCTGAGAAATGATGGCAATATTTTGAAATGAAGACCTGACTCAGGAACCTACAATCAACACTATACAACTTTGGTTTGGCCCCAAAGAAAACTCAGGGAGCACTGGCTTCAGTTTAAAAACTCAAAGCACACATTTGCTGGCCTAAAGAGAGACACTAGCAGCAACAGTTTGTCTTGAAAAACTGATTTGAAAACCCGGCATTGATGCTCCACTGCGTCCCCCAAGAGATTCTCGGAGCACGGTCATGTTCTCAACTCAATCCTCTCACTTTAAATGCACAACAAGAGAATTTTTTTTGTGCTGAGAGCTTTATCAGGAAAGTCAATAAACTCAGGGGTAACATCTTGGGAAGAAAATCTGACTCTTGAGAGTCTATAGCATTTGAGCTAAACTACCGATTCGTTGACCACCAAAAAAACAAACAAACAAACACACACAAAAAAAACACCCTTCGGGTTCTCTTGCCCCGACTACATTCCCACTGTCGTCCAGGCAGCTCAGTGCAGACACACAAAAGTGTTTTCTCGGTAACATGCTAACTAAGTGGTGTTGTGTGAGATTAGCAGATGAAATAATGCGAGTAGCAGGGAGGGTTGGGGCACTGGCGGGGGGCTGACAGAGAGATCCCAGAGTCTACTGCTCATTAATCACTGCAGCGTCTTTGACCTTTCATTTGCCAAGGGCGCAAGGAG
Organism: Poeciliopsis gracilis; assembly: GCA_911649635.1. NCBI lineage: Eukaryota > Metazoa > Chordata > Actinopteri > Cyprinodontiformes > Poeciliidae > Poeciliopsis > Poeciliopsis gracilis. The sequence continues at coordinate 5,966,707 of CAJVRI010001532.1, forward strand.
AGGAGGAGGAGGAGGAGGGGGAGGAGGAGGAGGAGGAAGAAGAGGGCTACCCAGGAAAAGAAGGGAGAAGAAAAGGCTAGAGAAGAAGCACAAATGTGACCAGCCAAGAAACGGAGATACGTCGGAGTCCGGAGAAGACGCCATGACACTTTCCTAATGAAGAGTGAAATTAATCAGCTTCACGGACTGTTGGATGAATCAGGCATTTCCTGGCCCTCAGGTGGTATCAGCTGCTCTGCTTTGCTTTGCCAAGCTTGATAGAGACCGATAGGCCCCACTCCCATTTACACATGTTATTAAAAGATTTACAAAGATGTCTGCCTTGCTCCCTCCCTCGTTTCACACTGGTCTGATCTTTGGGAACCAGGTGCTGGAAATGGCAGCAGGGTGCGACATTAGCATAAGGTACATTTTTAGAATCTCGATGTGTGACTCCTTTGTTACATTGCCTCACAAAAGTTTCCCTGTCGCAGGCACTTTTTCACAACTTATTAGGGTGAAAGCACAAATGCATTTTGTTCATAGTTATCAAACAATGCATTATGCCAAACCTACAAGCCTATGTCCACACAAATTAAACTGACAGGCCTAGCGAGGACAGGAGCATCCAAGAGGCTCGTGGTAACTCTGGGGGAGCTGCAGCTCAGGCGGGGACATGTTTTGACGGGACGACTGCTTGTACTTTCTACAAAACTGGCCTTTCCGCCATGAGACTGACCTTTCTTCAGCTGGGACACAGAAGATGCTCAGAGTTGTTAAGAAGACAAGTGGAAGTAAATACAGGGAAAATCTAGAAGAACACAACATGAGTATCCGAGGGTCTCTGCTCAAACGGGAGGGGGAAAAAAAAGTTTTCCGGCTTCAACAGATTGATGGCGGACCGGCTTTAAACTCTTGTGTTGATTGAGAAACTCGCTGCTTTAATGAGATAATGAAGTGTCAGCGTTTCGCAACGAGAGTGCTATGGAAACACTCCAGTCGATCTAATTAAGGTATAAATAAGCTTGAGAGAAAACAAATGATAACATGCGCTAATCAGATGAATATGTTGCCTCTTAAAAAAAAAAACAAAAACAAACAAATGACAGGAAAGAAGAATATAAACACGGCGAGCCGTTAGGATTCTATATATAAGTTTATTTTTAACTCAAAGTGATGTTCAAGGTTAATCTAATCAGACCAATTGCACCTCTGAAGAGCCTGCTCCAGTTTAATTGGCTATTTTTATTGCCTCGGCGAGATTTTAATTGAAACCAAAGGGGATCTAACAACAACTGTGACATGTTGATGTCTGGGGGATAGTTATAAATATGCGACAAAATATGTGCATTATTAATGTGATTTCTTAATGCATTATTGTAATGCGTCCCCCGGAAACACAGATATTTCACTTCAATGCAACTCAATTCATCCTGAATATGTCAGCAAAATAATAAGGAAGCAATTTTCTTCGACTTCAGGCTAATTTGGAGATTTCAATCAATACCAACCCTGGATAAATCCCACGTCTCAATGACGTTTTTTTCGAATTTATGCGGTTTGTGCATTCGCAACGTTGATTACGGCGTTAACTCGGGTGTCATCTTATTCTGAGCTTTGCTGCAGATTAGGCGAGTCAAGAATAGTGTTACTCCCTGCGCTGGAAAAGCGATGAGACCATAAAAAAAGGAGCCATTGATCCAAGTGAAGAGATTACATTGTGTCTGACACAGGCATGAACATTAGCATGAAACTGCTGGATCAAATTCTGCACGGCAGCAGAAGCCATTGATGATATCGATCAGAATCAAAGCTTACTACGATTATACATCAGCTGCTATTTAAAAGAAAAGAAAAAAAAAAAAAAAAGAAGCGCTTCCTTTCTTCATGGCCGCTTGCAGATATTTTCTCTATATCTTTTCTGAATGGGCTCTTCAGGTTTTTTTTGTTTTTTTTTCCCATTTGGCAGTGCTGTGATGTTAGAGATAGAAGGTTTATTAATTGCAGGCCTGCTTCCTGCTGACAGATCCAGAGAGAGTTTAGAGGCGCACAGGATTCAACTCTGCAGGAGTGTGTGTTTTTGTTTTCTCTCTCTCTCTCTTCTCTCTCTCTTTGTCCTCTGTGGAATGACATTTACTTTTAAAATGGTTCCTTTAAAAATCAGGCCTATTTATTTCCAGACCTAACATGACAAAGGTTAGGGTAAAAGAAAAAAAAAAAAAGAAAGAAAAAATAGAAAAGGCTTCGGTGAAATGAAGGAACCTGAGAGGGCCCGTCGTTCCTCAGCCAGAGTGGAAAACACCACCTACTCAAGCCTGACATCTGTATAAAAACAAAAATAATCTGCTGTCAGCAGAATGTTCAGTGACTCCTATCACCCGGGCGCTGATAAAGACTCCGGGCCGTGTAAGGACTGCGCTGTTATGCGAAGGGGCTCAGCGGATCGGAATGCATGCTAATTGCTGTCAGAAGTATGCGGCGAGCCTTCCGATTTCTGGCATTGCTCCACACCTTTGTGAAGGATATGATAGAAGGGCTCTGGCTAAACAAAGATTACTGAGCACTGCACACTGGCTGTGATGCCAGGCTGACGGTCACAAGCAATCAAAACCAGAGGTCAGAAGTGCGTCCGTGTCCTTCCAAATAAAGAAATCAGGCCGTGGATATTTTGCACCTTGCAGAAGTATTCTTGTCTGTTCCCCCATTCTGACTCTTTACACCATGAACCTGCTAAGTGTTTAAATTGGAGGCAGCTGGATTTCTTCAGTTCAGGCACTTAGGATAGTCATGGGTGACTGACAATCTACATCGTTGTCGTCCTCACAGTTGGATGTTCTGTTTGGGGATAAAACTATCTATGACTGAAGTAGGGTGTCATTGTCAAATAAAAGTGAAAATGCATCGCTTTCAAAATTCTTTTACAAACACAAATCTGAACGAGGCGACATGCCTTTTGTACTAATCGCCTCTGAGTTGAAACTTTGCAGAATCGCTTCTAGTCTTTTGGGCTACAACGCTGCTTTTTGTTTTGATTTTTTTTTTTTTTGCTCAATTCTCTTTGCAACATATCTCAAGCTCAGCCAGATTTCATGGTGAGTACCAGGGACATCTGGGATTCAAAAGAACTTCGTATGGCTCTAATTTGGAGTTACAATCACTGTAACTCCAAATTACATTCAACTGAAAAAGCCCTGAACACCTAAAAACGGGAGTAGCTGTAGGTCCTCCGAATGACACCACAGTCTGCCAAAGATTCTCAACTGGATTACAATTTTAACTTTCCCTTGGCCAAGTGGTTCTCAAAGTGTGGGATGCGCCCCCCCTTCAATGGTTTGTAGTGTGTTTTGCTGCAACCTGAAATGTAAAATAAACTTTAGTGGAGTTTGAAAACAAAATATGTGTATAGGTTTATGTCTGATTGAACGATGTGTGTGCCTATTGATTTTTTTAATTTTCTTTTTTGGGGGGTATTTTATTGTAAGCCATATGGGGGACCAGAAAATCTCTGGGAACCACTACCATAGGCAGTCATAAAAAAATTAACACCACCCCATTGTAGCTCTGGCTGCATGGTTGTTGTCCTTCTGGGAAGCTAAACCTCAGTCTGCAGGAGTCTTAAGACTTCCACAACCTCTAACCTTTTCTTTCAGGTCATTTAAAATTCCCTTGTATCCAATTCCATCCAACTTCCCATCACCTCTGACCAGCTTCCCTGTTCCCGCTGAACAAAAACATCCCCAGACGTGCTAGCTCATCTTTTTTTTAAAGTTGGATCACCTGTTGTTTTTCTTTTTTTTTCTCTTTTGGATTTTACTTTTAGTGAGTCAGAAGGAAAGAGGACTTAATACAAATGCAGATCGTGCTTTGTAACTCATTCCACTTCACAGTCAGGTGCTACTTTGCGTCGGCCAACCACATAAAATCCCAATCAGAACACAGACTTGTGGTTGTGAGGTTACAGAAGGTGAGACAAAGGCAATGTGTGATTATTCAGTTAGAAGTGCCTCCGTTTCCCTTGAAGAAAGCAAAATAAAAGTAGGAAATAAACACTTTCTATCTTTGATCAGATCATGCTGTCGATTTGATTAGAAGGGAAGCTTTAACATGTCCTTTTTAAGAAAAATACGTAGAAGGACAAATTGGAAATGGTAGCGTTTCATGCAACACGGGCTGCGAAAAGGAAAAAAGAAGATAAATAAATAAATAAAACAAAATGTATTCATCATGTCTGGTTTAATCCAGTGTGCCAGTAAAACCTGATGCTCTAAACAGGAGCAAACCTCCCCTTTTAAATAATTGATATTTTCTGATTAAATGTGGCAGTTTGGAGATAATGAATTCTTTATAGTGTGCCTTGAGCAACTCAACAGCTTTGCCCTGCATGACAGCTTTATGAGGCCGCCTTTTTTGCCCAAATTTTGAAAGTTTAACCTATGTAGATCAATGTGCTTCCTTAAAAGAGTTTAATAAATTAAAGTGCAGGGAGGGGGGGCTTTTTTTTTTCTTTTTTTTTTTTTTTTTTCCTCAGCGAGCAGAAAAAGCTGATGAGACAGGTTTAGTTTAATCTCAGGCAATAGAAGTCATTAACCATTCTCCCAGGAATTAAAATATAGCTTGCCCTTTTCTTCTCTCACTTATCATTAGCATCACTTTAATCTCCCCGCGTTTCACACTGCTATTTTAATCATTACTTACTGCCTTTTGACAACTGAGGAACATGGCTTCGCCCCGTTCAGGCAATATCCTGATTTTAGCTGACAAAATGTAGGACATCATTTAAAAATATCTAAATTTCCTCTTCCTTCTTTTTTGTTCTCCCACTCGTTACACCCCCAGAATGTCTGGCTATTTATATCAAAGACGGCATAAAAGACGGTGGGGGAGATTGACTGGACGACATTCAAAATGTCATTCGGGTTTGCTGCAGGGTTAACAAAATTCGAATCGCAGTTTATTTGTCCGAACCCTGTTGTTTTTTTGTTTTTGCTAATAGATAGTGTATTTCACATATGTGGGTCACGGTGAGTATTGGGGTGGGGGTTATTTGCCTGCCCTTGAATCAATGAGCATTTGCAACAGAAACTATGTATCTCCAGAGTAGAATATGAATAAAGTATTATGGCCAGTCTCCCAATGACAATGACAGATGTAGGGCAGACTTTCCTTCTGTCTCTTTTCTCTCTTTTTTTTGTTACTTTTGTTTCATTAATGTTACTTGTACCAGTAAAACTGAACAATAGGAGTGGATTTGGAGCATGATTAATCCGGTGACGAAGAAGAAAAAGGTCATTGGCCTTCAACTGACGGCTCCTTATGGATCTGAAGTTTGGCATTGTGTGAAACTTCCAGTTCTGCTCTTGCACCGTTCATACATCAACGAGGCCCCGGAGTGCCAAAGCATTCCCGCGATTCCGCTTCCAAGTTTATGCAAATGGACACATTTTTGCATCATTACATTTCATTTCACTGATTTAACAGTAATCCATCTAAAGCTAGTGTAGTTCTCGCCTAAAATACATGAAATTGAACTAATCTGCTTTTCCCTCAGTGACTCTCTTCCTTCGCTGCCTTTCTTTTTCTTAAACTGTGCCAAGATTAAAGGCATTACCAAAGAACAGAAACCTCAAGTCCTTTAGATTAGTGTTCAATTACTTAATCCTTTAATAGAATGTGAGTTTTGCCCAAAACAACAAAACCCCTCAAATACGCGTTATTACCGCTGTCAAAAGCAGCACGCTAATTAAGCCTAACAGTTACAAGAAGGTTAGTGTTCAGATTCTCGTCTTTTGCAAGGGAGGGAACGGAAGATCCTGCAAAGCAAGAAGTCAACTCATTACAGTTATTCAAATAAGAAAAAAAATAGACTTTTATTTTTGTTCATTTTATTGTGTATGGCTTTCAGCGAATGAAAGGACCAACATGCCACTTCTTTAGCTATTAGAATATTCTTCACACTATTAAGAGTGAGGCCATGTTGTGGCTTACGCAATAATGAGGAAGGCTATCGTATTCGCAGACACTCTAAGTGACTGTCTTCAAAAGGGTGGTAAGCCACAAAAGATCGTCGTTCCAGGAACTGGAACGACGAAGCGCAATAAAGGAAAGTTAAGTGGAAGGAAGAGCTGTGGTAGAAAATGGCGTACAAACACTCGGTTTAACAGCAGCTTTAAGAGTACAATGAAACGAGTTCCTAGCAGATTTCTTTGATACACAGTCTTGACTTCTTGCGTAAAGCAACTGCTAAACCAAAGGAAATGTTAGCCCGGCTACACGCTGCATGCGGCTCTGCTCTGCTGCGAATGATGTAGCAGCATTCCTGCATTTCTCAGGATGCTAGATTTCCCAGTAAAGTGCAAGATGATAAGGATGAGTGGTTTCAAAATGAGCTTTTCTTGGTCCAATGCTCTCTCTCTTATTGTCTGCCTCCACCGACGCTCCTACTACGACTTGACGTGGTTTCAAAATAAAAGTCATGTTTTGTCTTATGTGTGCATACATAGCCATTTTAACAGCTTACACATACAAATGACGTCATATGTTGTTTAACATAGCTATAATTTTGAGAAAATATAGTCTGCATTTGGTTAATTATTTTGAAAATATGGCTGCTGTGTGTATGTAATGTGAGTTTTACTCATTGCATGACATTGCTGAAAGATGTTAGCTTTTTGATGGCAGCGTCGCAGAACACCTGTATTTTTCTAATGAGACAGATGAGTAAAGAATTTTTTTTTTTTCCATTGAGGTAAATAGAGCTGTTGTTTTGTTTTGTTAGCCTCGTCTCTGAATGAATATGAACACGAAACCACCAACGTTCCCTCCATTCATCTTCTACTCAAACCCCCGAGCCTTTCTCCAACCGCAATTTTTGTTTTTTTCTTTTTTTCTTTTTTTTTGTAAAAGGAAAAAAATAAAAAATCAACGGCGAGCTTGCTCACTAAACGTTTGGAAGCAGTTTATGAACATTTCAACAATAAAATCCCCTCGCCTGACATCAAAAAGGCAGCTCGGTTCATTTCTGATCCCGATCCAAGTTCAAAGGCGAAGTTAAAGTGATACTTCAAAGAAGCGTGTAATCAAAGACACGCAGCTGTTAAAACAATCTTTTGTTAGCTCATTGTCTTCAGAACAGACTCTTCACAAAATCCCCAAATGAAGGGAAGCAGAATCAAATAAGATACATTCAGACGCTCTGAGTGGGAGGCCTCGGTGTCATGCTAGAACGACTGCAACACTAAAGATTTACTACTATTTACAGCAGCTGAAGCAGTACAATACGGCTTGGTATCCTGCCTGGGGAAAACTGAACAAAAACGGAACTACCGCGGCCCTTTTAAATATGCCAAGGGCTTCAGGCGCATTAGAATATGCCCCAGACAAAAGTGAGGCATTTTGACAAATTAAGTGCCTGGTTATGAAGGCTGCATTGTTATATTTGATGCCGTATCCTTGCTCGCGAACTGCAAGGCTCCGTCGCTGTCTGTAAGTAGTATAATGTCTCCTCGGTCGCTCCGCGCCGCGGCCTGCTGCACTGTGTCATTTGATTTCCTCCACAAGGGCAAGTTGCAGCTGTATTAACAAGTCCCTATCACTACTTGATGCGGTTGAATTTTAATGCAAAGACCATCCGAAAGGTGGGACAAAGAAAAGAGCGAGGGGAGGGAAAAAAAAAAAAGTGAGTGGGAGAGAAAGAGCTTTGCCAGTCCATTGGCTTGGCTTAATTTTTTAATATGCGTTAGCACCTAGCTTTAATCCGACTCTAATGTACACCGTCAGGGGTTACTGTTGAGATAGAGAAAGGGGCTGTCAATCAAGGCTTGGCCAAATTATACCCAGACTCCATTAGGTTTAAAATAGAGCAATGAGGTCTAGCGTGAGTCAATCAAATCATTTAAGGACGGCTGTTATGGTTATTACGTTCTACTTGTTATGGAACCCGCTCTTACCTTTATTACCATCAATGGCGAGTGAAAGCGAACGGTCCCTGAAATGCACATGTTCTGTTCGCGTTATGACGGCGGTGTTAATTTTCCTGCAACTCGGTGTCACGTTGAACATTGTGCAAAAAAAAAATAAAAAAATTTAAAAAGTGAAATAAAATGTAATAGATGAACTGATATTCAACAGCTAAAAATTAGAGGGCATAATGTATTCAGAACATGTTTTTTTTTTTTTTTTTTTTTACTCTTCAGATGAAAATATACAGACTAGGAATAAAGCTGTTAGTTTAAAAACAAACAAACAACAACAACAAAAAAAAGACAGGGATGCAACATATTGAAAACATATCAAATCAAACGGAAAAATTTCATGGACTCATGTCAATGTCAAAATCTGTCATATTAGATCAATTTCTTCTTGTTTTCACTTAAACAAGATTCACAAGACTTATTTGCTTAAAATAACCTTTAACCAAATAATATGCCCACATTTCTGCATTAAAACTGTAATCCTAAATGTTGTGTTTCCATTGGCTACAAGCAGAAAATCATCATAAATAACAGACATAAAAACTTTAAAACTTAAATGTATGTGTCAATGTATAAAACGAGTTTCATTGAATCGAATAAACTTTTCAGTTGCATTCCTTTTTTATTAGATATTGTTTGTTTGCATACATCGCTCCTCTATAACTCATTTAGGTCTTTTAAATAGTTGGGACTCCACCACACACTTTTTGTAGCAATGGACAAGTCTCTGCCATACATCAGGCTACAAACTTCTTTAAGGGTCGAGGTTGGTCCTCTGTTAAGGTCATTGCAGAGGCATCATTTTACTGTCTTTATCTATTCTGAAGCAAGTTTTGATGTCAGTTTGGGAACCATTTGAAGCACTTAACTGCCTCAAGGGTTTCTGAACCAGTGTCTCGACCACAGATGAAAGGAGATTGGGCAGAATGATTAGGGATATCTCAAGAACCACCCAGGCTCTTGAGAACTTACTGTGGAACTCCAAGCTGGTGGTACACCAGTGCAACCAGTCACAGTGAAGCAAGTTTCACATCACCGCATGTTGAGAGGGTGAAGACTAAGAAAGATGATCCTGATGCTAAACTTTAAAGTTAAAAGGCAAATGACTTCTCGAGATAAACATATGTAATCCATCGAGACAAATAGTCTGGCCTCTTGTCATTGTGGCTGAATAGCCACAATGATAATGTATGATGAAGTACTTTATATGTGACTGGCGAACACAGTAGTGGTGGCAGCATGCTGTGGATCGGTTTTGTTGCCAGTAGTACTTGATGGCAGAAAGTCAGACGCAATCGGTTGTACAAACAAACCAAAACACACGTCGAAAAGTGGCTAACAGGTTAGCTTCTGGAACAGCCAAAAAAATGTATTATTTAGAGAATAATGGAACGATTTCTAAAAGTTTGAGCAGGGAAACAAAACTCTGTAAATAAACTCTGCCTAAGTATTCAGAAAGAATTTCAGCAAAAGCTGAAAAGTGTGTGATTCAGAAGCAACTTTCTAGAAGACATTTGGGTTTGGGTGTATTTGAGTCGTTTATATGATTTTCATCCTGAGTGTAGAAGAAAAAATAAATTAGAATAGAATCGAATATTTGTTATCATCATATTATAAGGAGGCACTAGAAGATTAAAGGTGCTTGCACCAAGCCTTCATGCGCCACTAAAATAACACAAGAAGGTAACAAGGAGATAATTTGACATATATTTAAAAATAATCATTCTAGATATTTGGGAATCGTCAAAGGAAGCAAACTAATGCCTCATGATGACATTAGTTTAAATTTAGCAAGTGTGATGTGGTGTGCTACTAACCTGTAAGTCAGCAGATCCAAGTTTGATTGAAGACCACCGGCGCATGTAAAAAGAGAAACGAGAGGAAACACAAGAAACAAAGTCAGAAAATTGTGTCATTTAATACAACATTTCACGTTTACATATTTAATTCATAAAACAAAAATCTCACGTTTAATTCCCAGAAATAAAAAAAAAAAAAAGCTAAATTTCATTGTCTGGTGCTTTCTGGGCACACGCGAGTTGGACGAATGTCGCGGCATAAATAAAACAAGTTGCGGGTGCATCTGTTCCGCGAGATCTCCAAAAAGTTTTTGAGCCAAGTGACAATATGCGTAAAATGGGAACACTGTTGTGAAAGATTTCCATTTGGACTGTTTGTAAACATGGCATGTGCTGTGGAAGTGCCAGGTTGCTCTTAACAACCCCGCTTCCAACGAACAGAAAAGTAGGGAGGAAGACAAATTGCCAAAAATGACATTATCATCTCCGTATGTGTCGCAAGGAAAGTGGATCTGCATCAAGAAAACGGAGCGAGCCTGTGTGTGTCTGAATGTGAGGCAGTGTTTGAGCTTGTGTGTGTGTGTGTGTGTTAGCGGGTCTGTGCGTGTCTGACCCGCTCCATCTGGAGGATTCAAACACTTGGGGGCTGTCACACAATAGGGATACGAAAGCCCGCTGAAGGATAACAAATGACTTCATGGCAGAACAGCCATTGAAATTCTTTCAGTACGTGGCATTAAAAACAACTGAACAAATAGAGATAAGAAGGTTGGTAGGATTTGAAATGAGATTTTTTTTTTTCCTCCCCTCTCCCTTCCTCTCTCCCTCAGCTTAAAAGCTAAACAAAACAAATGGAGCTTATTACTGCAGATTACCTTACACTGGACAGATTCACCGCATGAGGCCCAGTGTAAACAATGTCTTTCTCTCCGTGTTCTAACTATGTGCCATTTATAACAGTGAGCAATCATATCCACAGTACACACACACACACACACACACACACACAGAGATAAAGCAAAACATATCCTGGCCTGCAGTTTCAAATATGTAATTGTTTAAGGGACTGTTTCCATGTGAGTTGCCATAGCAAACACTGATAAACCAATTACAGCCTGCTATATTGCTGCTTATTCTACCGCTGCATCAACAGCGGCTGCCACTGGAGACTGATTGTTTGTGTGAGTCAGGGGAAAAGCTGAGCCCTTCCATCCCTCTAAAACGCCGTCACTCACAAGGTGCCGGGACGTGAAGTCAACATCGACGACAACTAAACGCGTCTTTGGATTTTTGTTTATTAAGTTCACTTTTTTTTATGCTTTAAATCTATCATCTACCCAGCCCAGTCACATACGCCAATATCCAGTGACAAAACTGAGAGAAAGCGCCAGCTAATTCCAGCTTCCACTCCTCTCTCGAGTAAACATTATTAGGTTTGACGGATTGGTCGAGGAGGTGTTGAGTTTTAAACAACACAGCTGTACTTTAGCAGAGTTTTTTTTTTAAAGTTTCCATATGAGAAACTGACTTTGATTGTACTGGATAATAATTAAGATCAAACTGGGCCCCAAATTATCCCAGCAGATTTGGAGTTTATTTTTCAAACATGTTTTTTTCCAGACTAATAGTGATTGTAACGGCCCAAACAAAGTCTTGACTAGAGTCTTACAGAGAAGCTGTGAAGGGAAACACCTTGAAGGCAAGGAGGCTTTCTTATCTCAAGGACAAGAAAATCTAAAATGGATTAAAATAATTAAATGTAAACATGCAAAAAAAACTGGTCGGTTATAAATAGTGTGACTGATTTAATTTGAATTAAGTTTTCCCCATTAATTATTATGACGAGGCATTTTTGTTTGGTAAAATCTAAATAAACAAGGGTTTTATTTTAAATACAAACAAACTTTTTGGTTTAAGTAAGCTAATCCAATCTGCGCCAGGATAATTTCACGCTGAACAACAGATGCATCTGAAAAATTCTCGTGTTTGGATTACTCTGAAAGGAATGGGACTTTTTGGAGCTAAGTTTGGACAAAATTCAATGCTGTGTACTTGAGAATGAATTTGAGCTGGCACTGCGATCACGTTCAAACATTAAATGCGGAAACCTATTTTCTGCAACGTAGAAATTATTGCATGTGGTTCATTCTGTGTGCGAAAAGCGCATAAGAGAGCAAACGACAGGAATGCTTAAGTCTAAGGATCGACATTCTCTAGAATGAACACACAGTGTGACTAAAAACACTAAGTGTTTATTTAAGACATTTAAAAATAGCTTGAGATGCCAACACCATTGTATTCATTTAGGCTTTCTTAAATAATAATAAAACCCCATTTTACAAAATCAAGCTTCCTCTGTGTCCTAAGTCGTTCTTGTGTCCTCTAATAGTAATAAACATAAAAACCAAGCCCAACTTCACATGAGCAACCTCCTGCTGGTAGATATTTATTTTGGTCATATAACCTCCCTGCTATAAAATAGATTGTAAGCGTTTTGTGATTTATATTTCATTAAATCATTGGCTGGCATAACATGTAGGAGGTGTGCAAAAAAGAAATCCACATGGTGTGTAGAAGCAGACCCATGACAGATGGCTCCGTTTCCTTCTGACAAAGAGAAGAACGAGACCCAAACTAAAATTTTAGTTGGCGGAGGAGATGAGCAACTGGACTCCATCTTTTGTCATTTGCCGAGTCAGAAAGACAGTCAGCAACACATTTGTTGCTGTGTTTTTCTTGCTCTAATTACATAAATTCAAACAGTGGCTATACAATCTACATTTATACTTATAAAGATATAATTTGTCCACCACAATTGTCTGTGTAGTAGAGAGGAGGTCTGACTGGACACAGTTCATTTTCTTTTCACTTTTTGTTGAATTTTCAAAACTTCTACATCATGTCAGGGTTTCTGAACATTATCCATGTCCAAAGTATAAACTTTTAAACTGGAATTAGCATAGATTTCTGAGTAATTAGTGCAAATAATGAACAAAAAAAAAGTCCAGTCAAAACTGGGCATAGTTGTCCAACTCTTTGCAAACTTTTTTATATTTTTATTGTGTTAGTAAAAGTTTAGAAACTCAGAGTTTTAGTTTGATGTACGGACCAGGCCAAGTTTTCAAACCACACACAAATCCAGTTTAATGCTCAAGAAATTTAAATAAGTGTTCATCTGTTTAAAATTAATTTTATTATTTTTTTTTCTATCTGCTTTTGGTTCCTATGTCACTTGTTTTCTAAGTTTGTATTTTGTTTCTATTCTTTAGGATCAGTCATGTACTTTTTATGTAATATATTTTCAGGCTTATAGTTAATAAAAACAGAATTTACAAAAACAACATTTAAGTGAAAAGCCATAATTGAAAATGTAATTTGGTTTTATCTGCCCCTTTAAAAGCCAATCAATTTGACAAAAAAAAAAAAGTTTAACAAGGTTTCTGAAAAATTTGCAATTGAAATATAATAAATGTGAATCATTTACAAATTAGTTTGAAATGATTTATTGATTAAGGATACCGATTTGTTAAATCTTTTAAACAACAAAATGAAGACTGAAAGTTTGGAAGATTGACTGTAGCGACCAGAGATAACGATCAGGTCTGACCTTCTCTTCATCCAGGATTTATGCAACTCTGGGGTCAGAAAAAGGACAGCTAAAATCTCTGCAGACACCACACATCCTGGACACAGACGGTTGTGACTTTTACTTTCAGCTCAGTATTACAGAGTAAAAAAAACAACAAAAACCAGCCACAGTTTCTTCCCTTCGCACAGCTTCAGTAAAAAGTTATTTTTTGCCTCCATGGTCTCACACTTGTTGATTGATCCCATCCTCAAGATGGTTGTAAACGTGTCAACACCGATACAAAAATACCATCAGTGGATTATTTTCAGAATTTTTGTTTCTTTTTTCCTTTTTTTACAAATAGCAGATATCCAACATTAAAATGGTCAAGAAGAGTGTAGTATAAAAATACCTGTTCATTTTGGGTACAAGAGGAAGCAAACACTCAGCCAGTGTGCGGAAAACAAACCTGAGCCGAATTTATCAAGTGACCTAGTCGGCCTAACAATCAGGCGTTAAAGAGAACAAAAGCCCATTCCAAATAAATTCCCACTGTATTTGTGCTGGGATTTGATTTACTGGCCTGTGGGGAGGCACCATTTGGTAGCACAAGAAGAGGCGGAGAGAGGTAGGTGGTGTCTGACAGCCGAGTGTGTCTGAGTGTGTGTTTATGTGCGTGCGCGCAAAAGGGGGCTGTTCACCAGGGGACGCTGGTTGGGGGTGGAGTGGTGGCGGCGGCGGTGGTGGAGGGGGTGCTCATGTGCCAGAAGTGTTTATTGTGTCATGGTGATTTATTGAGTGAGCTTCATTTCACTGAATGTTCTCAGATATTTATTTCCCTAAAGGCCCCACAAAGATATGAACAGGCCTGCATCCACATATGTCATCATTGCCCATTTTACAGCGTCAGGAGATTTCTCTCAAAGTAAGAGAAGGTGGAGGAGCAGGGGGTGGGGGGGGGGTAGCGGTGTAGGAAAGAAGAGAAAGAGGTAGAGGGGGAAAACAGCTAGTGGCGATCAGGGCACCTCTCCATCAAAGCCCTGTAAACAATGGTACCTCAGCAACGCAGAGAAATGGCATTTCGGAATATGGCTGACGACTTCTCGCCGTTCATCCCGCCTCCTCTCTCTCGCTCAGCTCCGCGCTGCCAAACACATACTTACAGAACATGCATAATTTAAAACTAGACTTTGAAGGCTTACTCAGCAATGTAAAAGAACTACTTTGAGCTCCAAGTTGTTGCTGTAATGTGAATTCTTGCTCCTTAAGGAGAACTCAAGGCTCCATTAAAGGCAGTTTTAAAGTGACAGAAAACAAAACTATCGTCGGAAAGTTTATGATTGGTGAGCCGTAGGAAGGCGGCGATTCTCGCGGCGATAAAAGTGGAACTAGTGGGTAGCGTGCGTGGAGAGCAGGTGAGCCCATGCTCATTTTGAGCTTCTCATAAGATGGACAGATGGTTGAAAGCCATGTCTAAGAACAGCTATATTTCCTTATGGTTTAAAGCAAAAAAGGTTCCTGCTTCAACTTCTGTTTGGTTTTACCTGACTGTCCCCCTCCCACCGTTCCACCAGGAAGTGTTTCAGAAATGTACGATCTGGATGATTCTTATTCTGCGGGGGTAGCGAGTGGGTGAGGCGGCCAGATGGTAGGAGTCTTTGATTCTCCAGATGGCTGTTCTGTGTGGTGCTCAGTGACACTGGGCAGGCTCATTGACATGCTGCCGCCCTCCCCTCCGTCTCTTCGCCTCCTCTTCCTTCACCTCCCTCCTCCAGCAGAGACAGTGTTACGAAGATGGATACCAGCCCCCTGGCCTTTAGCTGCAGATCCTGAGAGGATGGGACAGGCCTTTCCATTTAGCCCAACAAAGAGAAACATCAGTGTTTGGGATCATATCGACGACCCCCATTTGCCACTGTCAAATCTAAGTGCATTCTCTATGAGAGTAAAAGTTGAGGGAGCACTGATGTGGAGCCAATTGTGGCTTTTCTATTTGGGGTCTACAAGTGCAAGGTAAAATCGACGAATGTTGAATTAAACCAAGTCTGTATGAAAATAACAGAATGAAACGATAGAGGGCCCTGTTGTTTGAAAGTAGATAATGGTTTAATGAAAATAGTAGTTATTATTGATAGTGCTTATTGGCTACAACATGGTGTGTAATCAAAGCAAAATTATTTCCCACCAAGGTGAAGTTTGTTCAGGCAAGCGATGTCCAAATATTAGCTTCTCTGGTGGGGAAAGTGATTCCAGAGCAAGTCTTATTTTGAAGGTGAAAAGGAAGTAGTTCTTAACTTGTCCTGTTATGTGGACATAATTAGCTCATAAAGATGGTTACAAAAGCAGTGAGGAAGCTTTTAACCCTATTTAAGTTTGTCGGACAACTTTTCTGGTCATCGGTAGAAAACAAATAGTGACTGAGCTTGTCGTGCAAGATCCTGTGATTTTAAAACTTCACAATGTTTCTCGGTGAGGTGGCTGCTTTCTCGCGAGCATTAGCCAGGTGCAGTCATCGTGCCTTCACCTGATGAAGTTGGAAGAGACGACACCTTTTTTAGGGAGCAATTTGAGATTCTAGTCAAAGCAACAAATGCCAACGAAGTGACAGACGAGACAAGTAACATAAAAAGCACTGCAAGCTGTTCAGACGCTGAAGAGGCCAGACATCATTATAACAACCAATGGCTGGACGTGAATCCAGTCAAAGTGTATCTAAATCTTATCTAAAGTTGGCATCTGACCATAGTCTACTACCCACTCTAAACAAGAGGAATATTTCACAGTTTCAGATAAATGATCTTTAGTCCAATATTTAAAGTAATAATGAAACCGCAGTTAAAGGCAGTTACTGCCATCAAATTATGCAAAGATTTTAAGAAGTGATTGTTTTCAATCCCCTAAACGTTTCCCTTGTTGTGTCTCTGCAATTTAGTGATGCAATAAGAGAATAACAGAACAGTGAGCAGAGCCTTAAGTTCACCTAAAGTTCAGAAGTCGTGAGCAAAGCAGTCCTGGGTTAAATCGCCATCCATTCATTGCACACCTTCCATTTTATTGTATGTTCCTGTCTACAAAAGCTGTCAAAATAAAGGCCACTATTGCCTCAAAGAACCTTTAATAAATAAGCAGGCGTACAATAATAGAAGCTCTGTAATTCTTACTTGTATGAAATACTCCAAAAGTCTCAGAAGGTTTTTTTTTTTAATTCAATGTTTTACAAAATCGTTAAAAAGAAAATACTCCTCAATTATTGCTTCTGTTTTTAATTATTACTTAATTATTTTTTATGAACTTTTGGTCCGGATTTTAGTAAATCCGGACCAGTTGCCCAAATCAAAACTGTTAAGACGAGGAGCGTTTATTTCCAGATGTATGGTCCATAGAGCAACACAGAGCCATCTTTTCTCCCACCTGCTGCCAGTCAGCCGGCTGACAGATCACTGATCCAGTTTCACTTTCTTCACCTGTTATATCTAGAGATGAAGTTCATGAGCTTTTTCATTTCGTGAATAACCATGTAACATTTCCATTTTGCTTGAAGTTCTGCATGCCAGTCCAACACAGACCACAGCATCATTATCAAGTCATTTTGTCAGTGTGTATGTTATTATATTAGGCTCTGACTGCTGACAGAGAGAAAATTGTCATCTTGACCCTCATCATTATTTTTATAGAGGGTGGTCGGGGGGGGGAGACACACCCAAGCCATACTCACAGGTGAAAATGAATCTACATTCATGCACATCTAAATTAGCCAGTTAAGCAAATCTTGGCCTAATTTGAATGGGACCAGCTAAGACGGTGTTTCTGCAAATCAGCCGAGCTCCGGCATTAAACACTCCCCACTTTTATTCCCTGACCCCTGGTGCACCTCTCCTTTCGGGGTCATATCATCATTACCATAGTGCAAGCTCAGAGACTGCGTTTCTGTGTGCCTTAATTAATGTGTGTTTATAAGGGGGTGGTGGGGAGGGGGAGCACAGGAGTGAGTGCACTTAATGAAACATTGCTACAGTAGCCTCCGGGGCCCAGAAGAGACAGCTTCTCTATTGTGCTGCTGATTCGAACGGGCTGTAAACACTTAATTGATCTGAGGAGCATATTTCGCTGCACATTCCAGGGAATTCTTGTTCGGATTGGGACTGTTCATGATTACTTTTTAACTTCTCTTTCAGGGAGTCGGAAGAAAAATAAGGCTGTCTGGAGTCTGTTTATTTCTGCAAAGAGACTCTTAATTAATGATAATCTGAAGTGAAAACAAAAAAGAAAAAGGGTTAAAACCATACATCTTTCAGGCAGTGTTTATGTGCTGGCACGTCTGTGGGTGTGCGTGTGTGTGAGGGTGATGCCACTGAAAACGATCTGTGGCTGTTGTGATGTCACGTCTGGGAGTCTTGGGTGGGTGGAGGAGAGGGGGGTACCGGTGCTATAAAAAGGACTGGAGGTCCCTCTCTTGTGGCGGATTGCTTTGCTCTCGCAAAGAGTGATCCAGTGTTGGTGTGTGAGCGATTGTGTGCGTGTGTGCATGTGTGTGTGTGTGTGTGTGTGCGCACTGGGGCCGATGACAGGGGCCATGGCCTCCACACCCGGGGGACCGCCAATGAGAAAGAAGCATTTCCTCTAACATTCCATGGGTCACAAAAACAATTTGCCCAGAGAAAAGTGGCTAAACAGCCACAATGCAGCTCCGTGGAACAGGGGAGGAAAAGGCTAAAATTAAATTCCACGTTTGCCTTTGCCGTTCAACTTTGATGGGAGAAACACACCAATAGCTGACAATTAAGTAGACGAGGCACATCCGCATTTAGGAAGAAAAAAAAACAAAAGACTCCCAGTATAATTACTGAGTTTGCTCTGTGTGTCCTCACGCTGTTGTGCAATGGAAGAAACAAATCCATTCTTCACGCTTGGATTGCTTTGTGATTACTGTTAATGGAGAACACCGAATGATTCCCTTCTTCATTACCCAGACACATGAAACATGTCTGCAGCAAAATATTAACAACGTGACTGACCGGTCGCCCCGTTGGAGCAGGAACTACTCATAATCTGTCCACTTCTGTTGGCTGTTTCCTCTAACCGCAAGAGCACACCATCAATAGCCACACGCACACACGCACACACACACACACACACACACACACACACACACACACACACACACACACACACACACACACACACACACACACACACACGCACAAGAGACGATCTGCTGTCAGACCATGACGATTGTACAAACTTTCTCTGAACCTGCAACTTCCTGATTCTGTTCATGTAGTTGCAATACTACTGCTGAATATTGCGATAACAATGCTGTCTGCCATTAATCCCAATCTTGGAATAACTTGAAATATAATCGCCGACTAAAGATTGCAAATAAATTGTGGCATCCCAGGAGGCAATTGCAATATTGCACATCGTCAGTCGCATAGCATATTTACGTACGTCATATATTGACGTTTTCAAAAAACACAAATGAAATACGGGGGAAGAAAATATGCATTTAGGACGGCAGCAAGTGTTCTGATAGGGTGAAAACATAGGCAATTAGGCAGGGTGCCATAGCGGTGTAAGGAGATCAATATTAGGCAGTTGTCTCAATATGACTCAATACAATTGTAATGGAAAACACTGTGCAGCTCTTCTGGTAAAAAAAAAAGACATCCTAGAATTAAATTAAAATTTAAAAAAAAATTAATAAAATAAATACATCAAATGATTAAATACTCATTCATTAATTATTTTTAAAACAATTCAAGGCAACACAAACTTTTAAGAAAAATAATCTTATGTTGATCATTGATGATAATCAATTTCTTGGTCAAATCATTTTATTCGTGCAGAATAGTAAACCTGAAGTTCTGCTACAGTGACGGGTGTTGCATCTTCGTCTTTCTCGGAAGGCTGGGAAAAGTGTCATATTCAGCCACCTGACTAGAACTGCTCTGACTCTGGGCCCTCCACTACTTTCTCCAGCACCGTGCCTGTCATCAAGTGCGACCCGGAGTTAGAGGTTCTACCATGTGGAAGGGATAGGTGATAGGGACACACAACCGGATTGCTGCTGAGGCACGCAGACCACGTTCTCATCTTTTCTCACAACCCACATGGGCCGACTTCTGGGACGAGCACAGAGAACAGAGCGGACATTCCTCAAAATACCCCCGATCTAGGACAACTGAAACAGAGACAATGACAAGTGGATGGTGCAGTTTTACTAGGACACTAATCTAAGGACAGGGAAAAAATAAATAAGAAGTCTTGTCATATGACCGTGAAAGACTGCTATGGGACGCACGTTCACAGAAAACAGCACTGCAATTTTTTTTTGTTGTTGTTTTTTTTTCCCCCTTTCAACTCACCGAGACAAAAGTTGGTTCGAGACGGTTGCCAGCCTGTCCTCTCGCTGGCGGAGTATTAAAAATGTGTTTAGCGGCAGTCTTAAGAGGAGTTGATTGAGGGTGGAGGATTCTCCCTGAACACAGTGCTTTCCCTGGGAGAGTGAGGCCAGGTGGTTAATAGGGGTCAGAGCCAGGGCTGAAGTGTAAATTGGCAGGGGTGCATCAATTAGAGGGTGGCAGAGGCTAGGATAAGGATAAGGAGAGAAGAGCTAGATGGAGCAGGAGACAAGCATATAATCTTTATCACCGCTGCAAAATGCAGCCGGAGGTCTGTGAGGCAGGGAAAAAAAAGGGAAAAGCTGCAAATCTGCACAATTTAATAAGGAAGGCTTTATGGTTGCATGTAGAATGAATTAGAATAATCGCTGTGTCAAAATAGGCACTTGGTCTAGCTTTCTATGTTGATTTGTATGTTCAAAGGCAAACAAATGGTGTATATTATTAGAAAAGAAGACATAGAATGTGATGCATTAGCAGTGTATTATCAGGGTTTACAAAGCTACCAATGCACCTAAGCATTTTGTAGGTGCATGCATCTGTTCCTGCATTACTTCCTTAGGAGGAATCCTGGTGGTATTATATTTTTAAACAGCGACATCTATTGTTTAGGAGTGTAACTGCAGTGGGAGGAGGACAAATTAAACAAGGATGTAAACGTAAGACTGTCGCTTTAAAAAAAAAGAAGAAGAAGAGTGAGTTTAAAATGTGTGAGAAAACAGTGCACCAGATTGGATATTGTCAAAATTTGAAAAAGTGATTGTGAAGCATATTTTTTTCTTATTTAGTTTGTTTTTGGTCTTTCAGTATTGTACAGATATGTTCGAGCTTTTTTTCTTTGAGAACATAATGCTTCCTTTTATTGTTAAATCACTTGCATTGCAATAGAAATAATGGTTTTCAAAGCTATGGTGAGAGTTTGAAAAGGTCTTGAGAAAAGATGGTGAACGTCGAACACGAGCTGCAGACAATAGCAAAGCAGGAAGAATATCTTTCGACTCAAAATGGAGATTTTCATGTTTCCAATTAGAACACAGGCAGGATTTGCTTAGTAATTAAGCTGAGTGAGGAGGATGCTAACAGCTATTAGCAATATAAGCTAACAACATTTTATTTGTCTGTGGGATCCATTACAGGCGGTTGCAAAGTACCGTATAGACATTTACATGGGATAAGAATCATAAAAAAGGCAAATAAACAGCTTGTTACATTAGCTGACTTTCATAAAGTGCCTATATTGTATATTTTTAGATGAGGGTTGTAGTAAAACTGACTTTTCTACAGAGACTTCAGAGAATCTTTCTGTAATTTCTATGCCCCACTTTGAAACTTGTAAATTCTGATTTCATAGTACAAACTGAATGTACATTTTCAAACCGTGTATTATGATTAACTGCAGGATAGAGCAGACCAGCAGAACAGCTGGCTATTTCAAGTCTTTAAAAAAAAAAAACTGACATTCTGTTGAATCTAGAGAATCACTTCCATCACTATTTAAAGGTAAAACAGCATTAAAACTGCAATTTGCAAGTAACATAGGTCATAAGGTCATATTTGTTTATCTGACTACAGGCAGAACAAATAGCCTGACTAAATCAGTTTGTTATACTTGTTTTACTCTATAAAGACCAGGTAGATAGCTACAATATTATGAACAATACAAACTAAAAATACATATATATATATATATATATATATATATATATATATATATATATATATATATATATATGTATAAATATTGTATGGTTTTGCTCATATTAAAATTCAAGTAATAAATGTTAAATCAACATTTACATCAATTTAGCAGCAGGAAAAATAATTCTGTTGTACTTTAAATAAAAGCAATAAAATCATTTTATACTATTTAGTCAAACACTTCCAGCAAAACACCTAAGAGCTGCAGTGTTATCACGAGAATCTGGAAAACAATAAAAATACAGTGATGTTGCTTTTTTTAAAAAAAAAAACAAAAAAAAACAACAAAAAGTATATTAAAGGAGAAGGAAACTAAACCCGCCAGGAGATAAATGTACGTCAGCATTTGTCAAAGTATACAAAAAGAAGATGTTAGCCTTTCATCCAACTTGGTTTTTATTTAGCACAAAAGCAACAACACGGATGCATGCAGATCCTTCTTTCCATATGCAGGAGTTATTCAGCAGAGATGTTTCATTATTCCGTGCTCACCTATCCAAGTGATCCAGATGATTTGAGCAGTGAGCATTGGAGCAGACGGCCACTACAGAGCTTACATTTGCAATCTTATACCGTTTAAGTGTATATTGGGAAAAAAGACAATCTCGCTTATTGAACACATTCACCCTGGAGGGCAAACTGCTACGGTAATGAACACCACACTCTCAGAGAATTACAGTGTCCTTTATCCTGCTGTAGTGGAGGATGAAAAAGGATCTGGCGGACACATACACTCAGGCACACAGAATTAGGTGGAGGGGCAGAGGGGAAGAAGGAGGAAAAGAAAAAGAGAGCAAACACGCATTTCGAGACCCCGTAAAACCTGTAAACAAAATCTGTGGAGCAGATAAATTATAAAAAAAAAAAAAAAAAACGCCACAATGCAATTAAAGCCAAATTCAATTTGAGCACACACTGTCCATCTGTCACGGTGAAACAAAAGCCGAGAACCTCCATTATTACCAAATCCCTGCTCCCGTTAATTTGCTTTGCCGGGAGATTTTTCGTTTGAGGAAGCGAGCCGTAGTTAAATGCCAGGGCTGCTCACTCAGGGCGACGTCCTCTGAAAACAGCCTCCAGATGCTCCCAATCAGCCTTCATCAAACTGCCACCTCTTTCTCCACAATAAGGATTGCTTTTTTTTTTTTTCCCCTCCCTCAATTTCTCCTTCTGATCTTAACAAGATTTATTTATTTTTTCTTTTTTAGTTTACGATGAACAAAAACAAGGATATCTCAGGAGGAAGGCACAAAAGTCTCCCAATGGAGCAATGAAAGTGAGATATTAAACAACAAAACATTTTTTATTGATGTGCGCTTTTTAAAAAAAAATGTAAAAAAGGGGGGGAGTTGCTATTTTTCAAATCAGAATGGCTCTTAAACAGGTGGGGGAATATCAGATGCACACGATGGAGCCCATCGTGTGCATCTGAGATCTTTAGTCAAGGTCCAGCGCTTTTGGTGAATTGTGTGCTCTTCCTTGGTCGTGGTGAAACAGAAGTGCTCCTCTTCTTAATCCTGTTTGGCCACTTTAAGGAGGACAGATAAGAGATTCGTACCCCCAGAATCTGAGAGCGGCGTTCAAGAGACTGAGCTCTCACTGCTTTATGCCAGAAAGAGGAAAACGAAAACCAAAAAAAACAACAAAATAAAATAACAAAAAACGTCATCTTCAAAGGTGGGAGAGTGTGTCAATTTAAAAGCAGAACAGTATCTGCCATCTTCATGCCTCTCAAGCTACAATGCATCTCCGCTGATTAAAGCACATCAAAGAAGGCTCTCGTTCATTCCTCAGAGCAATGAGGGGAGATTTTAATTGCAAAATGTTAAACCTCACAATTAAAAGGCTTTCTACTAAGAGCTAACCCAAACACGGCCATTAAGGACGCCATACAAATTAGCCTTAACGCGAAGGAGGCTAAGGGACAGGGGACGGTGCTGAGAGGGAGTGCTGCGTAAATGATAATCTTCCATCAGAATCATCTCAAGGCACCAACAATGCTATTAGAGAGCGAGGATACAGCTGGAGATGGGATTTTCGGGATCTCTGGACAAGCCTGCTAATGAAGGGATAAACCCCATCACCCCTCTTGGTCCCCCCCCCAAAAAAATAGGAGAGATTGCATTTTCTAACACCAACACATTTTGATACGGTTTGATATGCAGCTCCATCCACAATTACTGGAAACACTGGCACAAAAAAATAAAAACGCATGTGGTGGCAAGATAACTTTGTGTTGTAGTCCAGCCTGGTTTGTCAGAGTAATCAGTGCTCTGATTGTAGATATACGGTAAGCTTAGATGGGAAACCTACTAAAGCAGTACATAACCACAACAGTCCACCAGTGGCCAAAATCCACAAATATCCGCGACTTCCCTCTGAAAATGCTATTTTGATCATTCAAACACCAGATATACCTCAACATGCACCGGAGAGAACATCTTGGCACAACCGCAGACGCTAACATCCATCTTGATCGTACGCAAAATCAACGCCTAGGAAAAGGAAAGCCACTCCTGGACTGACTGTTTTGGAAAAGCCAACCGTCATTGCATCTACGGCGTGCAAACCACAACACTCAGCATTTGTGCTGTACAAATAAAATTTGATTGATTGATTCAACACTCATTGGCGATTGCTTTCAAGTTGCTACTATGCCTAATTACATGTATAAGTATAGCCATAACCTAGCGTATAGTGACAGCAACATAATGCAAACACAGTCATAAACATTATTGAAGAATTCACTTATTTAAGTAACTAAAATTGACAAAGTGAAGCATGTTTTATAGATCAATTACAGAGACTTATTTAAAGCCTTTATGATTGTGACGATTTCACATTTACAACTAATACAAATAAAACACTTAAGATTAGTAACTTCCATCAAAAATGACACATTTTTACTACAGAATGAATATAATGTTTAGTATAGATGAGCCTCGTCTGAACATATATTCTAATTTACTAAACACACAAAGACTCAAAGCGTACTACTATTAGTATTGAGGTGTTTACAAAATCAAGTCAGAGTAAAAACAGTAAATGTGAAAGGTTTTATTTACACACACACACGCCTCTGCAGTGCATTGAGTGTACGACAGAAAAGTGTTTTTTAACCTTCAGCGTTTAACATTTAACCGTGGTATCATGGAACGTGTTGGATTTGGAAATGTCGGCAGCCATTTGGAAATCTCAGAGTTAAGATAAAGATCTCCAGGTTCTGTGGTGGCGCAGGGGTTACGCACAACCCACATAAGGAGGCCTTAGTAGTCGCAAGTTCAATTCCCGGCCTGGTGACCTTTGCCGCATGTCTTTCCTTTCTCACTTTACTGTCTTTGCACTTTCAAACAAGGGCCAATAGAGCCAAGAAAAAGTTAAAGATCTATGTTCTCTAGCACAGCTACCAATGCTAACCAGGCTAATTGTGCTTTTTGCAATGCAAGGTACCTACGATACTTTAAAATGACAACTCTGAAGTCTTTTGGGGTATTTTTGTAATTAAACCTTGTTTAACAGAAACCTGTGTCAGACACAGTGTGACGTCACCTTCTAAAATGAATAACTGCAGCCTGTGGAGCAGAACTGAGATGCACAAGAAAGCTAAAAAGAAACATGTTAATTGTAGCTCTTGGCTGCAATCAGTCTGAGGAGGTCAAAGATTTACAAAAAACAAAATCGCCTTTAAATGTCTGATTTGAGCATCTTTAGTCATATCTGCACCCGGGGGAAACAGAAAGTCATTGATCACTAGTTAAATGTTCCTACAGAGATAAAATATAAATAAATAAATAAAATGCTTAATTTATCTTATAAAGATTATCTCTTATTTATAAGACTGTAAAACAATTACTCACATTCAAGGTTGTAAATTTCTCAGACTTTCCCACAATAACAGAGGAATTTATTTTCAAGGCTTTCCACATGCCTATTGCAGGTTTGCCAGTAATAGCGGAGGATGCCGTATTCATTAACAAACAAGCACATACGGTACGAAACAATTAAAATAATTACCAGACACGAATTTACAGATGCAGACAAGCGCAAAACCACACACATTTCCACACAGACACACACACAGACACACACACACACACGGGCGCATACCACTGAGGTGTCGGTGTGTCAGAGAGAGCTGTGGCTGCCATGATAAGAGGCTGACAATGATACTGTACAGCTATTAGGCTGGAAATAACCAGCCAACACAAACAGCTGTCAGGCGAGCCCATTGTCAAGCCGGTGGATTTACGGTGGAGCTTAAAGAATTTAGCAAAGTGCACCGACTTTGTAGATACTTTCCCGAGCCTTTTCAAAACTTGGGTCTCCTTCAAAATGCCGGAGTGTTAATAAAGCAAAATAAACAGCGTGGCAAGGTGTGACACTAAGTGAGTGCAGAAAGCATGCAGACACGCATGCCTTCTTGTAGCAAGCACAAATCCCACCTTTTCTTTTTCTTTTTTTTTTTTTTTTAACAACCCCTTAGAGGAACAACACTGTCTAATTAAAATTCACATTTCAACCACAAAAAGAGAAAACAAGCCATCTTTGAACAATCCCGTCTGTCCCGCGCCCTGGTCGTGAAATTCCAGATAAACACGGCGATACTCTGAGAGAGCTGCCACATTAATTAAAAGCCCTGATAGACGTGGCTTCCATCTAACAGACCTATCAGGAATTAAATTTGTATCAGCAGCAGAAAGAGCAGTAGAGGGGGTCCCTCAGGGGGATTAATGAAACAGACTTTCATAGCGGAGGCATCAGAGCCCTTGGGCCGAGGGGAGGGGGACGGGAAGAAAAGGGCCAGCCGCAGGATGTCATGTGTGGGACCGCCGCGTCGCTGACCTCTCATTTCATACTTTAATAAAGTCGCACCCAGGTGTCCTTGATGCCTTCCCGTTGCCCGGGGCTGTGGGGAAAGCCAAACAGGAGGCAGCCATAACATAATTCTGAAGGCCCGCTCCTGCCTCGTCCGCGCAATGTGGTGTTCTATACATCCACCAGCGCGCCGGCATGCGACGCAAACATCCGGCTTTTATCTCGATGGTACAGATTTGAGGCCTTTCTGTCGAGATGAAACAATGCTCCGGTTGGGAAACGTTCAGGCCGTTGCCTCACTGGCATATTTAGCTCGAGAAGTACACTTGTGCAATCCAAAAGTAGCAATGTTTCATCAGTCTTTTTGAACCAGACCTCAAAGCTGCTCCGTGGAGAGCAGCGTTTCTGTCGTGTCACTTTCGGCTTCAATGATTTACTATCGTGTGCAGTTGGTTACAGGAAATTGGAACAGTGCTGACTTGCTTTTGAATTGTGGTCGAGACAGTTTTCTGTTGAAAAACAGAAGCATATTATCTCGACGGGGGGAGGCAGCAGATTTAGAGATGTACAGTACGCAATATGTTATCGCGACGCTGTCGGCCCAGACAGCTGCTATCTGTCATAAACTCCGGCTATTGTTGGCCACACAACGCAGCAACATGTGACCTAATCTAGATGAGCAGCCGCTGAGCAAATACTGAGTGGAATCGTGTCATTTTTAATAAAGCTGTTTTATGGACTCCAGTCAACAGAAGCCAGAGGAACAGGGTGAAACTTCCTTGTGCAAATGATACGGCAGCAGGAGTTTCATAACTTCCTCTGCTCAGACAAGCCTGTGGCAAGTCTCCTAGCAGAGAAGAGCAGAGCAGTAAAAGACAATAACCCGGGCCTTATCGAGATTTCACAGAGGCATTTCTTTAATTAGTTGGAATATTTCTTGCTCAGATAATGTCGGCTGATTGATAACATGTTGCCACGTGGAATGGAGAGGGGGCAACCCTGTGCCTCCCTGATACGCAGGAAACGGCCGATCGAATAGATTTCACTTGTTTTGAATGCATATTTACAAAAGGTGTCAAATAACTGAGGGCAGAAACTTTCCCCCGCCGCTTTATCGCCAACGTCTAACCGTTATCTCGCCGCAGTGTTTGTTAAAATCAGCCGGGGAAAGAAGGGCTATCTCTGAGACATTAATTGTGCAAACAAGCTTTCTGCACTCGGACAGGCCCCCCCACCCCCCACCCCCACCCCTCTCTTAACCCAAACTGGTGAAGGAGCAGTGATGGAAAAATAATTAGCGTTGCCGAGGAAAAGTTTCCTCTCTTTGAGATGCTCGCTCCAAAGCGCGGGGGCCCCGGACCCAAAAAAACAATGTTGATCAAAGCACATAAACATCTGGCGCAGCGAGACTCCTGCCTCTGGGACAAATATATATCTATTTATATTTCTCAAAGATTAGCACTAAAGATAACCTTTCTCTCTGCGCATAACAGAGCGCTTAGAATGCGGTGACGCTCACTCGCAGTCTACCTGCGTACCCCGCGCCTCCCTCACCCACCTGTCTCTCCTCTAATCTTTGTTTTTTCCACAGACTCAGTCCCACATTTACACATTCTCAGGCTTTTGTACTCCTGTCGCCTCTCCCTAACCACCTATCTCAGCTCCCTCCCACCCCCCACCCCCTCCCTCCTGTGCACACCTTTTCTCTTCACGGGGCAGCAGGTGTTGAGTGCTTGTGTTTATTCCCCCCCCTCCCTCCTACCATTCCCACTCACTGGGCTGTGCTCTTTCCCTTCCCCTCTTCTTCTTTTTTTTTTTTCCCCTTTCCTTTCTGCAAGTGTCTCTCTGTCTCTTTCTCTCTCTGGCAGCTGCTAGGAGGAGGGAGGAGGCTATAACAGCTGCACATGAGGGTGGGTGGAAAAAAAAAAAACGCACACTAGGAAAACAGCTCCAATCCCCTCAGGGTTGTCAGCTCCAATCCAGCCCCCCCAAGAATCCCCCCCCCCCACCTCACCACCACAACCTTTTGCGCTTTTTAACCAGGCAAACTGAGGGAAAAACTGTTGCAGTCTCAAGGCCTTTTCTATCAGCTGTACCTGAGTGACGAGTCTTAGCTCAGACTCTGTTAGGTGAGTGCCGGCGTAAGATCCTCACAGCAGAATAATGACACAGTAGCTTCACGGTATTTAACACAACAATATGAAACAAAAATACATAGCATTATCTAACTAAAATTCAAACCACTGCTAAAATACCATCGATCAAGAAATGATTGCGATAAACAATAATATTGTTGTTTTGAGGCTATTTTTAAGCGATGTAGTGGCATAATGATGAAAGTTTGACCTTTCAAAGCTCAATAAACTTTAACACTTAGCGCTGAAATATACAACCCAAAACAATAAAAAAAAGAAGAAAGCCAACTCCACTGAAACAAAAGAAATACATTTATTATGAAGTCTCTGTCAACAAAATTGGCCTTTTGATAATATTAACCATCAGAATGGATATTCTCAAATTCATTTTAATTCATCATATGACTAATTAATTCATTGTTTACCACAAAAGGCAATACATAAACCCTCAAAATGTTTAACATTTTTTCTTAAGTGGACAGAAAGCAATAACTTGTCACAGTTTTGGCCTTTATAGAGTCTGGCAGCAGAGACACCAAGAGAAAAAGACAGGCTGACTCGAATCGTCCTGATCGAAACTTGGTTGATCAGAACCTCGCTGTGGTTTTCCGATTGGATCACACACTACAGCTCACACCGACAACAACTCTTTCACGTCGAAGTTATTATTGAAGGAGGAATATTATTTCTTATTTGATTTTGATACAAAAAAGAAAAAAAATCAAATTTTTCTATACTCTATTCTTTCTAGAGCAACACTAGCTACAAATAACCACTTTGCACTCAAGACATGTAAGCGTAGTCTTAAAACAGCATTACCTTAATAGGTTTTGCTAGTTTGAGCACTGTGCCTGTCTGTGTTTTCCATGGCAAAAATATTCACAAAGATATTTTTGTTAAAGTGCAGCGGCCTTCTTTCATCCAGCAGCGGGCAGCAACAGGTGGGGGAGGTGGATAGCTCCACTACCCTATACGGTCACACACATCACATTAAAAGGGATGTAAACTGCAGGGACTGTTTGATGACTGATTGTTAGTTGGTTTTGACACAGTAACTTTTTAAAACCTTGGCATTCACTGGACACCAGTGAACCGGTCCAGGGCTGGAGAAGAGCTAATGCTCTCAGTGGATCTCCATCTAGCAGTGTGGCTCTAGAAGTGTCCACTTAAATCCACTTCCTGCCACTGAATCATCCCCCCGTTTGTAAAACATGTCACTTGCAAATGGAAATTTAGCTCCAGGTGCTTACATCTGTTCGAGGAAAACACAAAGCGTCGGAAACCACCAGGTTGCCTTTTTTTCTTTTTCTTTCTTTTTTTTCATCCTCCTCAAAGTCTGGGCTGTCTGGGTGCGTTTGTGCGTGTGTGTGTGTCGTTTTCACAAACAGCATCAAAATACATGAGATCAGCTCTCAGGGCTTTGTTCGGCCCTGGCAAGGTTAGGCCAGCCTCATTCCAAATTTCCTGAGGGGGAACAGAGAGAAAAACGATTCCGCGCAGATAAATCACTCGCACAGATCAAAAGACAAATCAACGGCAAAGACGAGAAGATGCTGACTCGCAGAGAACAATGGAGACAGTGGAGACAGTCGTAAGATCAACCAGCGCCGTTCAATCAAAACCTCCGGAGCCGGGGGTCTGGGCAAACTCTGCCTGAGCGCTGGGGCTGGGAAGAGAGCAGATCTTGGTGGCACCGCTGAGGAGTTCTGAGATTTTTTTGTTTGTTTGTTTGTTTCAGAGGCGTACAAATAGGATTGAGTTTCTGTCTCTGCAAACTCATCTTCCCAGGCCTTGATTTAAGAGCAGTGCCCAGAGACTAGGAGATGCTCCTGTTTTGAAAAGAAAAATGGGAGGAGAAGGAATGAGACGGAGGAGGGGGGTAAACTATTTGATATAAAGCAGCAGGGTGGGTGCATGTGCGCACGTTAGTGCCGTGTGTGTGTGGCTGAAATATGTGTTCAGCCAAACTCTCCAGAAGAAGTCCTGTCCCATGCAGCCCTTCACGCACCACAGCCTGCGCTCTTCCATTAACTTCTTCAGTACAAGCAGTAAATAAACACAGAATCCACATCTCTTTACCATCCACTCATCACTGCTCAGAAAAGAGCCCTCTGGGAGGCAAGACAGGAAGCAGAAGCACCCTTGCTAATATCACCTTTTGATCAAACCCCTTCAGAGATATCAGAGGACGCACTTTCCACCAACTCTACAAAAAAAAACAAAAAAAAAGAAACACCATCCGGGGGTCATGCAAAAAAAGCGCCTTGTGACTTTGCTTTAAAGTGTATTCCATAATGGAGAGGACGAAATTATGTTCAAAAACACCAAGCAGCACTGACAGCCACCATTTGATCCTCCCCCCCCCTCCTCTGAGATTCCTGTACGATAACGCATCAATTTAGATTAAGGTGATATGAAAGAGAAATGTAAAGTAAGGCTTCAAGAGGGAGGAGCCGGTGCATTTGAGATGAATAAAAAGATATTAAAATTAACGCGTCCCGCTTCGGCATACTTACAACTGACCGAGGAACTGTTTTCAACAGGGGAATGTTTAAAAAAAAACTACGATTTGAGAGCAGATGATGTTAAAGATAACATAGCTGAAACCAGACTTTTACATACATTGACACATTTTTTTTTTTCTCACTGTCTGACTTGAAATCAGACGAAAGGTTTCTTGTTTTAGGTCAAGTTGTGATTGGGTCACATTTTTGACTTTCTTCAAATTAAGCCATGTGACCATGACTGGATGCAGTAATGGTTTCTTCTGCTGAGTGGTCTTGCTGTCCACATTTCCACAAGACTCATTCCACTGGTCTGCTGGTATTTTCCACACATTTCATGTTCATCTTTGGGACACTGAACTCTCTCCTTCCTTAACAGTATGAACAGATAAATGTGGCATCTTCAGGCATCTGGAAATTGTACCCAAAGATGAACCAAGCCAACAATTATCTTTCTGTATCATTTCTAAAGTTGTTTTTTTTTTTTCCATTTTCACACAGGAAAGCATTGTGTTATCTTAAGCTTTGTCTACAGGTGTGCCTCCAGTTGGCTAAAATATTGTGAACTCACCTATTAGAAGCTTACAAAGCGATGACATCATCATCTGAGCTTTTTCACTAATTGTTTAAAGGCATGATGATATTCTGAGTGTGAAGAACATTAATGATTCTCTCTGGGATTGTCCATTTAATTATTCTTCCATTTAATAAAAACACAAAAAGATGTGATAATCCTGGCTAACATGAAACAGCTTTGAAAGTTCACATGTCTTGAATGTGAGTGAGAAAAACAGCACATGTTACTACAGTCAATTAAGAGCTGCTGACAAAATATCCCCCCCAGCACCTTGACATGAGGCTTTATTCAAATATAGAGGGTGGTGGATAGAGAGCCTGATGAGGTCAGAGGTGTTTCCTGAATAGATTTGGGCAGAGAAGGTGAAAGCTGGACTCAGGTGTCCCAAAGAAGATTAGGGCAAAACCACGGAGGCCGTATCTCTCCAAACAAATACGGTTTGATAGCGCTGCTCTGGCCTGGAACGGAGGGAAAAAACAAGCCCCGCTGCCACAACAAAGACAGGAAATTCAGCATAGATTCCTACTTCTCTCTTTTCTCTTGCCTCTCTATACCTAACAATGCTGGTAATGGAGAGAGAACAGTGCCCGGAGCTGGCAGAGACACCTGCGACATATTTTCTCTCCCCCCCCTCTCTGATCACCACCACTCCTCCTCCTCTCCCCTGCTTCCACCCTCCCACTCTTCCCACCCCCTCGACATTAAAGTCCTTCACAGAAATCAGAATTTAATAAATCACCCCAGAGCCTGACAGAGTTTATCTCTGGGGGTCGCCTCCACTGTGCAGAGACCCACAGACAGACAAAGCGAGGCCCGATAAGATGTGAAATTAAATACAGTTAGCAGTTTGAGACAAAGGAGGGAGAGTGTCAAACCGAGCTTTGTACGCCGTAAACGGCTGCCTGTATAGTCAGTACAAACACGCACACACACACACACACACACACACACACACACACACACACACACACACACACACACGCATACATGCATTCCAAGCACTCACAAACGCCAAAGACAAGGCAGGGTGATTCATTTCAGGTTTCCTCTCACATTTAGCCTCATTTGCATCCTCCACTGTCAACATATCGCCTCTCCCAGATATGTTCAAGAGCTCTCATTAAACGTCCAGGGGATGACATCCTTTTTCTTTTCTTTCTTTCTTTCTTTTACCCGGATGCGCCATTATTAATCACCGGCTCCACTCCTATGCGGACTCATCTCCATCACGGATCAAACGCTATCTTCCCGTGTTTCCTTTCATTCAGCAGATATCCCTGACACCAGTCATCGCCGTAGCTAAGGGAGACTTATGGGAGCGCGTCAGGGCTCCGACGACTTTATGAATGCCGTACATAAGCGTTTAGCACAGAGAGGATATAAATGTGAGGATTTGCTCCGTCTGCTAACCTTCCCGCTTGCGCCGTGCGGGACGTGATACGGCCCTGTTCGCACTAACCCAGATATTTGGCAAAGCAGCAGCACTTTCTTGCTCCGTTTATGTCCACCGACCAGAGTTTTCTTTGACAAAAGTAGGTTTGCAAAAAAGCTTTTTGGAGTGGAGCGTTTCCTTTAACCTTGTAAAATAAGACAAGTGTAACAAAATGGATGCATTGAGACATTGACTAGCGCATGGACTCTAACAAATTCTACCTAACCGGATGATCAGAAACTGAAGAATCTGCCTTTCTTAAAGATAATGCCAACAACAACGTCATACACTATATTTGACGAGTTATATCTGCTGTCCGAGAGAAAGACTTTCAACAATAAGCAGGAAAGTTTACTACATTACAGCAAAGTATCTCAGTTTTGTGTTGAGTCACAGAAGGATAAAGGAGCCTGCGTTCAACAATTGGCACTGGAGAAAATATCTAAGAAATGCATTCATTTGCAACTCTAGCTATACAGTGTGACCATCATGCTACTTCAAGGCAATTTTCCAAGTGTGTGTAACATTTTGCAACAAATATTACTTCTGTTTTAATTGTAAACCTTACATATGTTTCTAAAAATGAAGATTCTTTCTGCACAGCTAAGAACCACTCAGGGTTATAACAATGAGGCCAAAAATAAGGGACCAAAACTTCATCTCTGCATGACTAACCCAAAAAGCAGTAGGAGAAAAAAGTAGGCATAACCCAGGTGTGACAGTCTTTGTTTTGTATTATAGAAGAAATATTTCCATGCTTAAAGTGAGTAGGCGTTCTTTCAGCTATCAGCAGTGCACAGCAATAAGTTGCACTTCTTCTCTCCGTCCCTCCGACATTTCTCCGTCTTCTTAATGCAGACGCTTTGAAATCATTGGAACAGTGCGACGGGACATCCAGAGCTCTTCAGAGTCTCATATGTGTTTGAAAATGATCCCTGTGGGCTCACAATCAGCCAACTGGGTGGATCTGCTGATCAAGCGGATCAATACAGCCTGCAGACTCAACCAATGTAACATCAGCATAGGAAAGGAAATGGAAAGGGTTGCCATTTAATATCTGCTAACAAATGGTTGCATTCAACTGACACAAACATTTTGCGTTTGAGTATTTCTGAAATGTCTCCATCGTGAAGTAGGAGCACAAATGCAAATTGCGCTATTAGATATTTCTTTGTGTATTTGTTTTTCCTTTGCTAATTTTCGACTTTACTAGTTTCTTACACATATTACTAGAAAGTTGGCGATTTCCTCTGGAGGCCATGTCTCCCAACTCTAGCAGAGAACATATTTAC
The DNA here is from genome assembly GCA_911649635.1 of Poeciliopsis gracilis. NCBI lineage: Eukaryota > Metazoa > Chordata > Actinopteri > Cyprinodontiformes > Poeciliidae > Poeciliopsis > Poeciliopsis gracilis. The sequence goes on from CAJVRI010001532.1 coordinate 6,000,877, forward strand.
AGTAGTTGCCATAGAACAATTAGTGGCACTTTGAAAAATGAAACATGCTCTGTGTTATGAAGGGGCATGATGGCAATGCCTCCATATGAGTGCACAGTAATATTCTTTTCAATTAACTGAGGTCTACAGTTCACATCAGGATATGGCCGACCTCAGCTTTTTAAAGCTGTTTTCCTTTTCTTTTTTTTTTTCCTTCCCTCCCCACTCTGTAGTTAAGAGAAAGCACAGTCAGGTTTCCAGGAAGACGTAGCGCTGGTCACTTAATGGGCTTAGCCTGGTCGGCGGACCTGACCTTTCGCTTTAACAATGCCGAGGCCAGCGAGGCTCGCGGCCTGCTCTGGGAACACGGTGACCCCCGGGTGAAGCCTAATCTAACTCCGACGTTGTTCTCCCTCTCTCTCCGCTGTCCAGACAGACAGCCTTCATCCACAGCCTCCCTCTGTTGCTCCGACTGATGCCTTCCTGCTGAGACAACAGTGCCAAGGAGCTGTCAACAGGCCGGTGCTCAGCGGGCCCCGACAGGGTCTCACACGCAGAGCCCCTCGGGGTCCGCGCAGGCACTGACACTCTTGCGCTCGGGCTTTGAGTGCCCCCCCAGAAGAATGTCGAGAATGACAGGAATGCCGGGTGCCATCGAGAATCACGATAACGTTCTACCATCTAAGAGCATGATTAGCGAGTTCTGTCGTCAGCCCGTCTACAGATGAGAAAAGGAAAAAAAAAAAAGAGGTTTGCTGGATACTTTGGGCTTGTCAGTGCTCTGCAGTAGCTTGTCATTTTAAATAACTTGATCCTGCACCTCCCACATCACACATATAACCATCAGCTACACTCGGTGCCACACTGACAGACATCGATTACTTATTATTAGTAGTATGTGCGTGTGCGCATTTGAGCTTCAAAACTTAAGCTGACAGTTTCAAACATTTCCCGGTTCTATTCAAAGAGCCTGCGCATTCATTTCATCTGCTGCTCTTTGCTTTGGCTTTTCTCATTGTGCATTCTGAAAGGCCATTTGGATAACAGCATCAGCTGGAAATAACACTCGTCCACATAGCGTGACAATAGAAGCAAGCGCTGTGTTAAAAAAGATTTCTATGGCTTGTCCGTAAGCGAGAACAAGGAAATCAAACAGAACCATAACCGAGTGTTTACACTGCAAGAGAAAATACAAATCGTGCATGAAAACCTCATGCTACCCTAGTTTTAGCTAGGCTAAACTGAAAGAGATTTCCAGGTTTTCTCTGCAGCTTGTTAGGGGGCGACATCGTGCTGGTTTGCATCCTACTCAGATGTGGAGAAGAAGAAAAAAAAACTGAATTGAAGGGAATGATTTCACTCTAGAATATCAAGAATAGTGTTTGTGTCTGTGACGTTTTTGACAGATAAATAATCTATACTGGTAAAACTGCAACATTTTTAGAATACGCCTCATTGTTTTTCCTATACTGTTGCATATTTGGTGCCACCGTCTGACTGGGACTCCTAATGTCCCTGCTGGGGCGTCCCGTAAAAGCGGTACCAAAAAAATAAAATAAAATAAATCACAGAGTTTAATGAGCGAGTACCAACGATGAAATTGACTGGGATGAATGACTTCGGCATTACCGTTTGCAAGACATGTAAGCGAAATCCAGTCACTCCAGTCTGATTTTCTGACATCTGAATAAAAACACTTGGTAGAACTGTGGTGAAAAAAATATGAACGAATTTCTGAGCGATTTCTACTTTTTAAAAAGCTTGTCACCTGAATCTGGTCGACCCCTGACACAGAGACGTCCAGATGGCTCGCCTCAACCTTGCATCAAACAAGACTTACTTTTCCATCAAAGAAGTTTATTCATCTCTGAACGTTTTCAAATTTATTTATTTCTTTATTTCTCCTGATCAAATGATGTCCTGTGAAAGGTTGCTCTTTCTTCTCCCTTGCAAGTAAACCATACAAAGCAGTGTTTGATCTCCGAAATCCGATCTGTATTTCTAGTATTGTCTCCAGTCCTTACTGTGGCATCTTAAAGGTCAGGAGTGAAAGGCCATTTGATAACTACAGAAAGACCTTTCGGCTTTATTACGCTGCCTTTCATCTCCTTTCCTGCCGAGGTTAAAACAAAGCGCGGTATCTTTTTTTTTTTTCAAAAAGAAGGGATAAAATGGATCACTTTGGAGCCTCGAGCGTTTTTTTGTCACTAGGGGAAGTCTGGCACCCAGTGCAGGAGGGAAAACTCTAGTGGGATGCATTTCTGGAAGAGATGATTCTTCCCAAGCAGAATTAGCATATGTCCTCTCAACCTTCCACCAAACCTCTCAAAGAGACCCTGAAATCCTATTGAGATATTATTACCACTCAAACAAGGCATTATTAGAGACATCTAAAGCAGGTGTGCGCACGCTAATACGGGCGCAGACGCGCGCGCTCGCTCGCTCGCACACACAATCACAGCTCAATGACACCCACTTCCCTCTGAATATTCCTTTCTTTTTAATGGTAACCTTGGGAGACGGGGCCGCACCGGCGAGACACTTAACAGCCACTAGTCTGAGAAAAATGTTTTTGATATGCTCGTGTCATTTAATCATCCGCCGTTCTGCCGAGGCTGGGCAGGACAATTTTGCAGGATATTAACTCCAAACTAAACCCCTGGCTTGTATCATTTGTGGGGCCAGTCAAGCAGGAGTCCCAGGAGGAGCGGAGACTTCCTCCTCACAGTCGTAGTAATCTAAGCTTGACTGGCTTGCGCACACACAACTAATCGTCAGGTAGACTGAACCGTAGAGGAATGAAGGAATCGGCAAACGCGTGGCACAAATGAAGACGGTAAATGGAGGATGAGTGGATTTGGGATGCTGGCGAAAAACAAGCCGAAAAATAAATAAAAATACACACATGAGACAAGCTGCAAGGCAATACTTCCACTCCAAAGTTGGAGATGTGAAGATCATTTGTACAGATGTCATCTTAGCATGATCCCTTTGGACAGCCCGCATTGCTTAATGGGGTGGGAAATTCATTTCTTTTTTTCTTTTTTTTTGCTGTACGAGATGCTCCATGATGTGATTCTGTGCAAAATATATAAAGCTATTACAAGAAAAGTGCTCCAGTCTGACAGTTGGAGATGGAGCAGAGGTGGACAGGAGAAGGATAAAAGTGTCTTGTGGCATGGATGCTCTCGCTATTCTTCAGCAGGCAGGAGCGTCACATGTGCACAGACAAAGCGAGAAGAAAGCTAAGGCAACTGATGAAAACCATTTTTTGTTCCTTCACAAAGAACTAGGTCACCCTCTCATAATTGTCAATCATGCAATAAATCTCTCTGTGGCACAAATGAATACAGCATTGGGAATGAGACAAAGCTTATTGGCATGCTATGTCAGCTTGACTCAATTCATCCTCCTTTTCACACAAGACCATTCATATGTGAAGTTGTGCGAAGGGGTCTCCCTCTCTCTCTCTGCCTCACACACTCACACACACACACACACACGCATACACACACACACACTCCCCCGCACGCACACAGCTTCTTTCTCCAAACCAAAGGCATATCCTTGCACCCAACATGTAAGTTGGATGGGGGTTAATGTCTGTTGACAAACCATGTTTTTTTTCCTTATAGAGGAGAATTTTATTTTATTTTCATTTATTTATTTGCACAATTTAGGAATAGTAAGAATTAAGCATAGGCTGTTTATTATATTGAGGAAAAACAAAGTTTCAAAAACCACAACACTTTTCCGTCATGCATTACTTTTGGTTTAGATTATTTGATCTCGTTGGCCATAAGCTCACAGAGTGACTACAGTCTTTGAGCCATACTGTCCGGCACAGCCGCGCTTCTCCAAACAGTCGCGACAGACTGCTGGTCAGTCGGCTACAGTTTCCATGGGATCACAAGAAACGCTGAGACAAAGATTTAAAATTATAACAAGTCTTTTATTAAGAAAAGACTGTTTTAAAGTTACAGCTGGTAAGACATCAACAACAAATCTGTTAAGCTGCAGACTGCAGATAGCCTGACTAATCGACCAGCTAATGAATTTCCTATACTTGTGTTTTCCTATCAAAACAAGAAAACATAATGCTCAATAAGCACACTACTGCTAAATTTAAATGTTTTGGTACTTATCAAAAATGTTTGGGCCAAAAATACACCAGTTCCAGTCAGAAGACAATGTCTTGGTGCTTTCCTATTGTTCCACTTGTGTTATTCACTCCCTTGTGTAACTAAGTTTATGTCTTCTTCCTGAAGTAGGCATTGTTGTTAGCACAACCTATGAGTTATGTTTCTTGCATGGTGCATTCAGTGTTTGCAAAAAGATGTGAGATTTGAGTTTCAGTAAAGCTGAAAATCAGCCAATTCCAGTCACCTGCCAAACTCTCTGTGCATCCCTCTTTGTTATGCCGGTTTTGTGTTTTAAATATGAGCAATCAGATTGTACAGTTATGAATTTTGATTTTCATACAACGAGAATCCCATAGTAGCCCTTGCCTGGTTGTCAAATGACTAACTGTTGAAGACATAAGAAATGCAGAGGCCAATTAAAGCATTTTACAAGTTGAAAATATGACTCCGAACTGCTCAGACCAGGCATACCTGGTGTACAGTACAGTGCTCTGCTTTTCCTGCAGCCTGATTGGCTGCGAGCGTCAGATTGACACAGCACTACACGGGGCTCTATCCGCGGAGGGTTTGTGTCACATCTCCGAGGACCCAACTGTCACTCTTTAAGAGGAGGGTAATAATAGCCGGGCGCCACAGCGAGTGGTGGCACAGGCGATTTTAGAGAAACATCAGGGAGACGATGACATTTGAGTCTACGAGGAGAGAAACCCAAGCGCTGCAACCAATAAAGACTCCCGCCGATATTCTCACTTGGCTCGCCCAGAGAGACGCACGCAGAGGCAGAGAATGGGGAAGAGAGCGGGTGAAAGGCACAGGGAGATGTCAGTGTTAGATGAAAATGTGTTGACCTGGTGATATTGATGCCCCGCGCTCATAACCTCTACAGGTGTGCGGAGCCGTCGAGAACCAGCTCCAGGTGTGACTTTCATTGGATAAAAAGCAAGAACCGTGGACCTTCAGATGAAGCGAGCGTCAACGCTTTACTTTAAACTGCAAGCAAATAAAAATCTGACAGCAAATATCAAACCAAATATGTCGGACTTTGTAATATGAACGGCACCGACGGAGGCTTTTCAAGGCCGACACAAAGTTCCAGCTTTCTGTCAAGTCTGACCTCGTTTTTTTTTTTTTTCAGTTTAGTTTAAGGACTTTAGCGTACAAAGAGAAGCAAAATGTTCTACAGGTTATTTGATAGTGGTGGTTGTTCAAAAAACACAATAAAAAAATGGAAGAATGACTCATCTTTGAGTTTTTTATTAGATAAAAAAAACAGGGCCAAAGTACAAGATGTTGGTTAATTGATTTCTAGACAAAGATTTGTGGGAGATTTTGCATTTGATTCAACTTGTGGATGAAATGCAAAAATCTATGTAGTTGACCCATTCGCTTATTAGAGCATTAAAGGAAAAATTGGACAATTCCAGCCTCCACTTGATTGATCGGTACCTCTCTACTCTTTGGCATGATTCCATCAGATTTTATTCTGGTCTTTTTTCATTTAAAAACCTCAGGATTAATGACTTCGTTTTGATTGATTTTTAACTTGCAAAATGATTTTCTTTTTTTTTTTTTTTTAACTTGTATGAAAGACAGATCTGGAGCAATCTGACAATCAGAGTCAGACTTCAAACAGTGCTGTAAGACATGTTGTCTAGATATGACCTATTTATGTATCTAATGAAGACTATCACTCACAGATATGCCATGTCTGGCAGCATTCAGAATTAGAACATGAGCACTTAACAAATATCTGTGACGACCATGATCACGCTTCGCTTCCTGATCAGAAGTTTTATTCTTTTTTTCCTCTGCGATGATCTGCATTTAAACCTTATGACCACCGGGCTGTTTTCAGTTCACTCATCTTATGAAACTGACTGAGCAAAAGTCTTTGAACCACCACAGAAAGTACTGTGAGTCTCAAGTGTCATTAGCTTCAGGGCTTTTTCTAGCAAGCACCAGGTAAAGATTAGATAACGATCAGCGCTTTAATAGATACCGTTGGAGCTGTTCGCGCTTTGTGGCCAACATCTGAAGTTAAGAGAAGAAGAAATAGTCGCTTTCCGTGCCCTGGTGTCACTCTGAACCCGGCTGAGTCTGTGCTGAGTCAGATCCAGTCACCGTTTAAGTCACGTCCAACAATAATGAAGATAACTCGACTTTGACAGAAAACGATCAGCCTTCGTAATTATTTGCAGCGTAAGACTACTTAAAAAAAAAAAAACATCTTTTCTCACTCTGAAAATCTTATTGAAGTGAAATTGATTTTGTTTTTCTACTTGCTGAAAACATTGTGAATCAATACTCTGACTGTAGATATGTGCGAGTTTAAGCCAGCACCTGTTTGCTTATGATTTCCTCCTGTAGGAACTTTGTTGCATGTTATTTAGTCTTTCCCATTTTGAAGAGTGCCAGAGAAATAGGCCTGCTTGTCATATATTGCAAAGTTAACAAAGTAAAACTTCCTAAACACTTAAATCAAATTAAAAACACTAAAGTAAACCAAAAGATCAATTTAAAAAATAATAAAATAAACAATCATTATTTTATTAAATGCAATTTAAGGAACCAGATAATTTAATCATCTGATATTTTGTACAAAGAAATAGATTTAACCATGTTTTTTTTTGTTGTTTTTTTATGAAGTTAAAGATTGAATTAGCATTGCATTACTGCTCCATTTATTTGAAGGTTTGCCAGCAATGCTAATAAATATCCATGCAATCCCTCATTTCTGTTCTATTATTAATATTTTATTGTTTCACTTTTGAAACAAATGAAAGAAAAACCTGGATGACAGGGTGGAACTTGGTGAGCTGAAAATCCAGGAGTGCAAAGGGGTTTTTGTTGGATGACATTCCTGTCTTGGCATGCTTTAATTATTAAGAGGGACTCCTTTTGTATTGAGCAAAGAGCTCCAAAAACATTGACACTGGAGGAAAAACATCTGCATGTTTACTCAGGAGAAGATTCATCCCTGATAGGCCCGGCGAAAACGACGAGGGGGAGAAAAAAACAAGGAGAGGAAATTTGTGGAATCCCATCTGAGATTGCTTCCCTGATGGATTCCTTTTCCTGTCAGCTCAGACGAGAAATGAAGCTGGGGAAAATTAACTCCTGATACAGCCACGCTGAATTAGACAGAGAAGGGAAGAGAGAAGAGAAGGAGGGGGGGGGGTAGAAGGGGGAAAAAAAAAAAAACTCAACGCACTTTTTAAGGATTCCAGCCTTGTCATTTTCAATTTTCTGCTCTTTGGACATGCTTGTATTCAGATTCCCCAACATCTATTCGCCATATCAATCCTAATTAGACAATCTGGGCCCACGAAGGATGGGAGCGGAGTTATTTGCATAATTTAATCATAAATACTCAGTGATACATATTTCCAAATGCATTTGTACAATTATCTTTTCATCCTTGGGGCAAAAAGTATTAATATGATTAGGCAATAATTCTTAAAAAAAAAAAAAAAAAAAAAAAGATGGGGGGGGAAAAAATAGAAAACCAGCAAGTATGCAGTCTTTTTTTTCTTCTTTTTTTTTAAACTCCAGCTCTGGGCTATATGAAAAATTAATTAATTTCTGAGGAAAATCAATTTCTCCATGTGACCATATTAGACAGAGCCCAGCAAGGGCCGGCATTCCTTCTCCAATCAGGAAATCTCATCTGCTCCCTCTAACTTCTGTCAGTAGCGTTTAACATCCTGGTACAAGCGGCGGCGACTTCCGCCAGTGCTCCCTAAATGTGCAGTAATGTGACGGGGACCTATAAGGAAAGACCCAAAGTAGATGAGAAAAATCACTCTTTAGCATCTAATAGTTGGATCAGTCATACTGGGCAGTCAGCCGGCATGCGAGAACTTAGCCAAAGTAAGTTTCAAAGTGCAGATGAGGACTTTAACTTCAAAACACACAAAAGTCATCTGATTCAAATCTCTGGTCTATTGGTTGTAACTCTATTTTCACAAAAGTACCAAAATATAAGCAGGTGGGTGAGGCGCCTTAGTTTTGGTGCTCGAGATTATTGTTTTTTTTTTTTTTTTTTCCCTTCATCCCTTGCTCTGCCGATCACCGATCAGAGCCGATAACCGGGAAATTGGCCAATCCCAACCTCTGATTGATCGGTGCATCTCTGTTTAAAACCATTTGATTTCGCGAGAGGAATTAATTGGCAATTCAATCACCGCTGCGGATCCAGTAAAGGCATGCAAATAAGACAGGAGCACGGACAGCTAATGCATCCACAAGGCAAATTAACAATATGGGGCCTCTTTGCCATGCAAATAGCCTCCAAATCCACAAACGACATTAGACAGTGTCAAACAAAGCCTCTCTAACAAGTGAAATCTGCGGTTTTTAAAAGAGTCTTGGCTCGGCTTCATTTAAAGCTACAGAAATATGATCCTCAAAGAAAGAAAAGCCGAAAAAGGGGAGAGAGTGTTTGGTTAAACAAGCTGCTTTATGGACGTTTTCCCAAAAAAAAAAAAAAAAAAAGAACAGTTTTAATTTGCTCTTTTTCCAGCTCAGTGAGTGTCAACTCAATAAAGCAATTCTGATTTTCAAGGAGGCTATTTGTTTGCACAAAAATAAATAAAAAAAAGAAACAAACACCTTGCCACCATCTGCCAACTGCACAGTTGACTTGAGCACATGTACTGTACCTAATCAAATTTAGCAGATCCCCACTGAAGGATTAAAATGTGAGAAAAGAAGAAAAAAAAAACTTAAAATGCTGGGGCTTTTTCCCTCTTTCTCTCTCTCTCTCTCTTTACTCCAATAAAGAAAAAGACGATATGAGAGCCAATTTGGCTTTTAGAGAAAGTACTTCAACAGATTTGGATTTTAAACAGCTTTGTATACCATTATCTCTCGCTCTGTCTCTCTCTCTTTTTTTTATTCTATCTTTATCTGTCTCTCTCACCCCCTACTCTACTCCTCCCTCCTTCTCCTTCTCTAATCAGGCATCTGTCACTCTCTTTTTGAAGTTATTATCGCCCGAGCCTCCCTCTTGGATGTGGTTGCCCGGTGACGGGGGGTATCTTAGCACCCACTCTGACTGGGAATGATTTGAATGGAATCCAGAAATCTCCCCTGAGTACCTGTAAACACATCCGCGCCTTGTAGAAAACAAATATATTATAAGAGAGCTCAGCAGAGAGAAGAAGAGAGGAGAGAAGAGAAGAGGAGAGAGGAAGAGGAGAGGAGAGAGGAAGAGGAGAGAGACAAGCTGGCACCCTCGGTGGCAGCTCACACTGAGCGCTAAACAAAACAATTACCGTCATTTGCAAATATGTGTGTTTAGGCATAAACACTGCTGAAGTAGGAACAAGAGAGGTGAGCGCTCTCGCTACACTTCCCAGTCACATCAGCATCAATTATATATTTATATAAGTGCGTTTAAAAAAAAAAAAAAAGAAAGAAAAAACGTGGCTTTCACTGCGACCTGACAGAAATATTTAAGTGAGGCGTGGAAGTGAAAAAAGCCGGGACCGTTTCCCCAGTGGCGGGACACCGTCTAGGGCGTGCGGTTAACCTTCAAGGGGTAGACAATGATTGTCAATTAAAACCGCTGCCCCGGCATTGGATAGCCACACACACACACACACACACACACACACACACACACACACACACACACACACACACACACACACACACACACACACACACACACACAGAAAAAAAAGGAGACCAATGAGAGATATGCGATATCTCCGTGCCGCCCCCATGTTATAATAACCTTTCTGAGAGTTCAAGTGTCACGCAGCAATAAGAACCTCTTTTTTTTTTTTTTTTTTTTTAACATCCCACCGCGGGGAAAATGAAAAGGGAAAACAAGTAGCTGGAACACGGGGGGCTCCTGCAGGGGCTCTTGGAGGGGCCACAGCCATATAATGTAAAGAGGGGAGATTACTGAACCTGGATCAGTGTGGAACACTGATAATCTGGCACAAGAGCCCTTCAGAAAATAAAGAGGTTAATAGTCACTATATTTCTGGTAGATTTTAAAGATTAGCTGTGATGACCTGTAACTGAGCTCAGACAGTTCAAACACACATTTTCTTTTTCAGGGTTTCAGCTGGGATGGGACGGTATGAGGCGAGCAGGAATACCACAATTTCACCACATTTGCACAATCAAGATCAGAACTTTCCAACAAGTCATAATCAGTTTTATTTCAAACAAAGACGCTGCACTCACTCCTGCTGCTGCTCAAATAAAATGACAATAATTACTCCTATTACAATAATGTTATTGATTGCATTTACTTATCACGAGCTTCATTTTGATACATATAATTAGGCAAAAAATGTAGGATGAACACCTGCCAGAAACTTTTTTTTCAGGTGCTTAATGTGGACATTATTACATGTTTTTGCTGTTCTGCTCTTAACAAGATAAAGCAAATAAAACAGCAGAGATTCACAATCAGTTCTCAGCTTGAGCAGGTCGGACTGCTGACTGAAAAGCCATCGAATCCCTGAACGCAGCTAAGCGCTAACAGGTCAAGGTCACATCAGCACTCTTCAGTGTAGGTGGTTTCGAAGAGGGAAGACTCAAGATTAACTTTGCCTAGAAAATTAGATGTTTTTGCTGCTCTCCACAGGGTAAAGCAAGTATAAGCAAACGATATCAGCTGATTTATTACTTGTGCTGTCTGCACAAGTAGCCATCCAGCAGTCAACTCACATTTTAATGCGATTACTAGCCATGTTTTCATGATCAGAAATGTTTCAAGAAGCCAGATTTGTTATTTTTGTTAAAAAAAAAAAAAGGTAAAATTTTGAGGATTTGTTTGAGGCAGCTGGCCAGCAGTGCACAGCAACAGGCGTGAGAGCAGAAAGAAGAACGATGTTAGGAAATATCTGCTCTCTCTCTCTGTCATCTCTCTGTGACAAAAATGTTTTGCTTTTTAAATGATAATTAGGTTTAAATTATTGACGCAGATGAACACACAGCAGAAAAAATTCTGCTATGACTACTACAATTGTTTTCCGTGGTCAGAAAGGCTTTAAAAGAGCCTAATTTTCTTGTGAGAGGAGAAATTTTATTTCAGCCGACTGACCAGCAGTGTGCAGCAGCAGCAGCAGGACGCTTCAGAGCAAGCTCCAATGGAACCAGCAAGTTCTCTGGCATCTTATTAAACTGATTTTTTTTTTTATTTATTTATTTATTTATTTATTTATTTTATTTTTAACTTGGTGCACTTAGTTAACTTTTTTAAAGTTTTGAAATCAGGTAAAACTTAAACTGCTTAAACAACCCAAAATACACACGCATGCACACACACACACACACACACACACACAGACACAAAGAATTCCAGCGAACAATACACTCTTTAAATGTGTTTAAACAGCGAGCATAGGGAACAACTTGGCTTGTTTGTGTCCACATCAAAACTGAAACAGCGGGCTGCAGTGGAGCTCTGTGATGCTATTCACATTCACACAGTGTGCACCAAAAAAAAAGAGAGAGAGAGACCGGTGTTGTTTTAGCACAATAGGCCGCCAGAAGGAGGGGGATAAACTGCATGTGAAATAGTAAGAGCCATTGTATAGGAGTATTATTCACTTCATTGTTATCACTGTGCCACTGTATAAAAAAAAGAGCAGTGACACTGTGTGTAATAGAGGGAGTAGGGGGGAGGGGGGGGAGTGAAAAGCTAAACTATCCCAGGCAGCAGGCTGTTGTTGTTGTAACCCGAGTGGGGTAAACCCGTGAACTCGGATACTTTTCCTTTCTTTTTTTATCTGACTGTAAGTTGGTGGAAATAGAGGGAACTTGTTTTCACCTCCGGGGTCAGTGGGGTGTGGGTGTTTTTTTGTTTTTTTTTATTTTGATGGGGAGAGAGAGAGGAGGGTTTGCAACCTGCGTGCTGTTTACTCAAAGTGATCATTTTGTCAGCAGCTGTATCAGCGGGGCGAGACGGAGCGAGAGGCGGCACATCCCCGCAAATAAAATCAACTCTTTCCCAAGCAACAGAAGAAGCCTTTTATCCCCGCGGATGCCTCGGTCCGTTCCATGATGTAATTCTCCAAATGGGGCAGGCAGGCAGGCGGGCGGGCAGGCAGGCAGGCAGACCCGGGTCTGAGTGATTGATTTCAGCCCAGCGCCGGGAGAACCTGGCTGCTTTCAGAGACAATTACAGTCCTGTCCATGTGCCCGTAATAGCCCAGCACTTTAGCGTCATTAAAGCGACGCGAGGCACTGCATTATCCTTTAACCCCATCGCTGGTCGTCCCTCTTCCTCTCCCGCACGGCCCCACCATTGACAATCCGGAGAGTTCAGCCGCATACTTTGTCACCTGAAGCTCCACGCCGAGCTTCAGAGGAGGATCTGTACAGTAGATAAAGTGAGGGGGGAGGAGGATGATGGGGTGTTCGGGGTCCCTTGATGCTTCATGTAAATGATGCTTAAGCGCCAGAGTGCACAGGTGAGCTGTTGAGACAATTGCTGCTAAAACGGGAACGTGAAGCTTGCAGCAGAGAGCTGCACGGAGGTGTGTGAGGCCCACAGGTGCAAAAACACAGGGTGCAGGTTATCCTCAATGTTTAAATGCAGCAGCAACACAACCGTTAGCGTGTGACGTGGAAAAATGGCTAATTTGACAAGAGCACGTTGAAAATTTCTAAAACAAAAAGTACCGTCCGAGCCGTCGGGATATATGCATGTAAATTCTGCACAGCTCAACTTACTTCATCTTTTTTTTTTTTTTTTCACCTCACTTTAACTCGCCCGGTTAATTCTGCTGCAGAAACAAAATCTGCACATTTCTAAACTGGACGTGCACTAATCATGCTTTCCTTGGCCGATTCCAGACAAGATTTTTTTTTTTTCTTATTCTTTTCTACTGTTATAAAATAAAAGAAGAAGGGAAATGTCCTTCAGGTTCTTTGAGGAATGTGACGGTTTTCAATTTAGTAGAAAATGAAGGAATAACAAGATCACCCCTGCTCATGCATGGAAACATCTATCTGTGACATTTATCTGAAACTGGAAATTGTGCACCGCCTCGCCTGCAGCTGATTGATGCATTTACAGACGGAGAATAGGAGGAGTTATCAGTTTTAATGCATAAAGTCAACAAGCGAAATATTTCACAGCCTTTGAGCTGCTCGATTGGTGCTTCTCTGTTCCAAACCGAGACTCAAAATGACTTTAACTGCTTTTATTTTGCCGTTCCCGCCTCACTTGTGGGGAGGCTTTCCATCATATTTGCATTTCCAGCTCATCTCTGAATGCAAGAGGGAGCGATCAATACAGAATCAATCACAGTGACAGGTGAGAGGGTAAATTTGACCAGGCTCCACCGTCCTGGGAGACTTGAGCGATGCATCACAGACGAGGAGCAACAGGACAATAAAAAATGGCTTTTAATCCAGTATTGATCTGTGCTTAAATCAGTCAGTTTTCAAAAACAGATCAAGGTTATTTTGCTTGATTTGTTGTAGTGCATTCATTTGTCCAAACTATTTTTGTTATTATTATTATGATTATTCTACCACACTCAATGGTGTTTAATTGAAGTAGAATTATTTGCATCAATAAACAACAGCTTTTTGATAAACACTTGCTTTAATGGGAGTGTAAAGTATTATTTTGTTGCTACCAAAAAGTAATATGACAGAATTGTTTTTTTTTTTTTTCCTCTATTTGTTTACATTCGGTAAATTTTAATTATCCTAACTGAAACCTTAATCCCACAAATGTAATGACTTTACAGGACACCTATCCTAGTTATATTTCGGTCATTAAGACATATAAAAAAATTTTTTAAAAAATAATAGGAGTTGCGCAAATCTAAAGGGAGAACTTGACATTTCAAAAGATTGCTGAATGTTTTAACATTTTCGACAAAAGTGGTAGAGTTGGATCTGCAGTTTATGCAACGCACCACTGTTATCGATTTAGTGGCTCAGCAGCAGACAGGCTGTATCCATCATGTCACAGCTTTCGCGTCGCACGTGTTAAAAACTTTCACTTAACTTTTTAACTGCCGAGGCGCACAGCGGATCCTGCGATCGCACTTTTTTTTCCCTCACCCCCCTCCACACCTCCCCCACTAACCACCACCCGACGTTTCAATTTTGACATGCATCCACGATCATACTCGAACCTTTCACACGAAAACACAGGAAACATCTAATAGCAACATGGAAAACACCGAATCCAATTTTCTTTTCTTTTTTTTTTTTTGCATTGAGGTGGGGAAAAAAAAGACCGTCTCCCCCCCCCCCCCCTCTCGCATGCATGCATGCGGGCATGCCGCTGCGCCTTTACGCACGGCTCGCTTGCTGGCGAGGAGGATCACGCGCACATCGGAGCCCCCCGCAACTCACCTCGCGTTGGTGCAGTCGTTGTAGAGCGTCTCGAAGTCCTTCCTGGAGATGAGCTTGCAGCGGTTCACCCCGGGCTGGATGGCGCCGAGCCCCCGGAGGATGCGGACCTGCTCCACGTTGCACACGACCGGCGTGATCTCCAGCCGCTTCAGCTTGGTGTAGACCGTGTGCAGCCCGCCGACCAGGTGCTTCAGGAACAGGTCGAACGCCTGCGGGAGGCAGATGAGCTCGCAGCCGTCCACGGTGAACGATGCCACCTTGGCGCCGCGCAGCTCGACCATCTTGCACTCGTTGTTCTGCGGGATGTTCTCGACGGGCGACGGGGTCGAGTAGACGGGCTTGCTCGGGGGCAGCGCCGCGGTCAGGGGTCGGGATGCCCGGGCTGCTGGTGGCGAGCAGCTCCGATCTGAACAGGTTTCTGGCCGGGGTCCCGTCGGCGGCACCAGGGACGGGGACGGGGGACGAGATTGATCGACGGCGGGGGGACGTGGTGGCGGAGGAAGTGGAGATCGGAGGCGGCGGGACGAGCGGAGTTGGTGGGATCAGAGCAGCCGGTACGGCCATGGTCAACCTAACGAGAGGAAAAACAGGAGGGCGAAAAAGGAAAGCAGCCCGAAGTTCAAAGTAGAAAAGCCAGCCTGCCGAGAGAAAACCCTTAAATGAAAGAATCCTTCAGAGTTTTAGCTCCTCAGTTAAGTTGGGAAGTAGGAGAAAAAGAAAAAAAAGAGCAAGAGCGAATAAAAAGGCGTGCTGAGTTAATTTTTTTTTCCTGAGAGGGGACAATGATCAAAGATAGGAGGAGGAATGACAGGAGGAAAATGAGCTGAAAAGTGCAGCACCGCTCTGTGGATGAGTTGTTGTTGTCACACGGTACAGAGAGGGAGGAGCTAGGGGACAGTGGGAGCCTTTGAAGAACATAAAACTAACTGTTCTCTCTGCCTTGCTGAAATGTTTCAGCTCCGCTTTAATAACTCATTAACAGAGTTTTTTTGGGGTTTTTTTAATAGATCAGATGGAGATGTGTTGGTTTTTTTCCCCCAGCTCAGCTCATTTCTTTGCGGCTGCAACAAAATAGTGGCTCCTGACTAAAAATGCTGCAAAGGTTTCTCAAATTTAATATAAAGATTGAGAATGATATGACCTTTTAATTTTGTTCTTCGTATTTATTTATTTATTTTTAATGTTTTTAACAATTCATGATGTCATAGTTATCCTGTTTTCTGTCTGTCCTGAAGGAGTCACTGATAAGTTCCTCATTTAATTAGCCTGGGCTTTTATTGTTCTGACAGCCATTGTGCTTTTTTTCAGCAGCAAAACAAAGTAAAGAATCAACATAAAGCTGTTTTTTTGTTTCTTTGTTTGTTTGTTTGCACTAAATGTCAAAACTGTCCACACCCCCCTTAAAATGCTTTTTTTCCCCCCACTTTTTTTCCACCTTTGCATACTATATGCAATTCAGCTGAAGAAAAGAAAGACATATCTGATCAGGAGAAGATGAGAAACGATAAAAACTGCAGTGATGGGACCTCGTTGCATGCCTCACACTCTTGAACTATATAAAAACTTTTTTTCTTTTAATTTAAGCAATCTGTCTTCTTAAGTTTACACATGTCATCAATTTTTGTGAATCTGTCTAATCCGAAATAAAGTTCAGCTGCCCAACACTCGGACATTTGATCATTTGCAGACTGTAATTAAAGCTTTAGTTATTATATTGTACTAAGGTATCAATAGCAGTAAGAATATAAAATAAATGCTGCGTTTTATCTGAATGTGTGACTCTGCATAGAGATTTATCTGTCTTTGGAGAATCTATTGGACAAAAGTGGCACTGCAATCAAAGTGTTTTCTATAAATTCATGGAAAAATGGAAACTTTAAGAGACTGCAGGAATGTCAAAACTCAATGCTAATGCTAAAAAAAATAAATAAATAAAAAATACATCACCAAAAGAACACCATACATGAAACATGGTGGTGGCAGAATCATGACATGGGGATATTTTTTTCCTCCAGTGGAAGTAGGGATTTAAGGTTAATTATGAACAGATTTAAATTCTGAGCCTAAATCTTGAGGTGTAACCTAGAAAGCTTAGGATTAAGAAGGATTTATGTTTTTTAGCCCCATACTGAGGCAAACCGTAAATCAAAATGACAAAAATAATGACTAAATGAGCAGAAAATGTAACTTTTGAAATGGCCTAGTCAAAATCCAGAGGAAAATCTGTCTGATCAACATGGTAGCGTGAACGTATACTAAAGATGTAAAATTAGACTCAAAGATCCCTTAACAAAGTGCTTGTTAGTGTAACCTGATCGTTGCACTCTTTCCCCAAAAGATCTTCTAAGTTTTTTTCTGTTGCTTTGTGCAGAATAAATGTCCCCCATTCAACAGTGCGGTGTGTGTGAGTGTGTGTGTGCGTGCACTTCAGAGATCTGCTTTGTATAAAATACAAGTAAGTTTTGTGCATGATAGAAACATATCCTCAAGTGACTAATTGTGAGCTGATGCAAACATGAGATCACTAATTAAACATGGACTTCAAGGCTTCGTTTCCAGAAGATTGTTTCATTAAAGCGCCGCACTGAGCATGGAGCGGCAGCGTTCCCCGTCACCTTCTGGAAGATTTAAACTCACATAATAAGAGTCGTAATATAGTGGAGGAATTAAAGCTGAACAGATGGATTTATAAGGGGAGGAGACTTAACATTTTAAGAGACAGGAAACGCCAGTTCGGTGTTTCAGGGGGAATTTGAATCTCCTATAAAAAAACAAACAAAAAAAAAAACATTTCTGTTCTTAATCAACCCGATGAAGCTGAGTTTTGAACCAGACTTTGAAATCATAGAAGAGTATATAAAGATTCAGACAGGAAAACCGAGTGCCCCATAATGGACCAGGTTCAGATCTCTGTATAGTTAAAAGGTCTTATAGCAGCTCTCAGGGTCACTTTGACAAACATTTATCCCATTTTCCAGAGATCCGTGTTTATAACGTCTCTCAGTAAGACGCATCAGATGGGTACATACCCCCTCAACCCCCGACTCTAATTACTCTCATTTTTTCACTTACATTTAGTGACTACATCTGTTTTCAAATACTTCAACTAACAGGTGTTTCATATCAGACGGAGTGACTTTGGTCCAGATAACGTTCTTGTTCTCTCTTTTCCCTGTGTCCAGAGAAACCTTAAGCTAAGCAGGGTGTAATTTAAAAACAAAATAAAAATTATCATTCAGAGAAGAGGGGAGCTTGTAGTGTAAAATCAATAGCTGCTTAAAATTCATTGCCAGGCAATCCGGTTGCCCTTTATGTTGCTAACCTTTCACTTAAATATGCACCATATTAAGATTTCATTATATACAATGAATGTCACAACGGTTTGCCCGCTATTTCTCGTGTTTGCGTGGGTCAGCTGCAAATCTTTGCTCTTGTAAAGTCTGAGAAATGACAACTGCGGGCAATCATGCGGCGCTTTAGCAACGTAATAGGGATGAGAAGGCAACACAGGACGTACAGGTGATGTTTCAGATGCAAAGGGCTTCGAGAATACTGAGTGGGCCAGAGACCACACATCGACTGCGACGCACAATCCCCGTGGTAAAACACGGTGGCGGCAGCATCATGCTGTGTAGATCGATCAGAGTCGACGGGAAAAGTAGGAGGAAAAACATTAAGGCAGGACATTATCTGCTACTTTGTGTCGGTTTATTGAAAACCTCAACGAAACATTGTGTGGTTTTAATGTGAGAGAATGTGGAAAAATTTAATGACAGCAACTAGGCCTGGCACAATAAACAATAAATCAATAAATCGCATAATAAATTAAAAATATAGCCTTCAAAGTCATGCAAATTCTCATTTGCATGACTTATAGTTTTTCTCTTTCAACCACAAACTGGACGATAAAAGTATTCAAGCTCATGTTTTGGTCTTAACTAGCACATTTTTTTAGGACAATTATATTTTTAGGACTTCATAATTTATTTTCTTTGTTTTGGGTTTGTTTTTGGATCTTTAGAATATCTTCCAGTTGTAATGTTAAATGTTCATTCAAATTTAAAGTTTACTATTCATCTTTGAGAATGCGTTCTTGCATTGTCATGCCGCCACCATTATATTGCTTGAAAATTGTTTGAAAGCAACAATATTATCGTATTGCCGCAGCGACTTCTGGAACAATTTGTCGTTCAGTAAAATCTGCTATGGTGACAGGCCTAAAAACAACTAAATGCCTGAATCCAGGTGGGTAAACACACCGTAACAAAACACAGTTTATACACTGCTAGCACATTTTTCACCATCATCCTGTGCTGGTATAATTAAACCAAGCTACTGCTGCATGACAAAAAAAAAAAAAAAAAAAATCTTACACAGGAACCCATATTGCAAACAGAACCAGCCTAGTGAGACAACTTTAACTATAAAGTTTAAAAAAAGCAGTTCACACAGTTTTTTTTTTTTTTTTTTGCTCCAGAAGTACAGTACATGTGGATGAGATTGCAGTAAACAAATGACCATGTCAGACTGTAATCACCCTGCGTGATGAATGAGCACCAGAAAAGTGTTTGAAAATGTATGGATATGGGACAGGACTTGTGTATGATCAATGACACAGTATATTGTTTGATGTAATAATTTATTCACCCCATAAAGCTTTGATAAAACAATGTTGAAAAGCAATTTAAATTGAATTCATTTAAATGTCAATTCTCATGGTTAGGATTTTTCTATAATTGGCTATTTAATTAAAATAATTTTCATAGTCATTAATACAGCCGGCAACTTGTAGCGCCCTGACGTGTTTTAATTACATGGTATTAACAAAATTGATATGCTTTAGAAAGCATGGTGAATAAGAAATAATTAGACCAATCATACATCATCCTCTTATGGACATTAAGTGTATCACAATATAATTGATGAACTTAAAAAACGAGGGAGATAAATAACTTTAATTGTGCCGAGTTGGTGTACAGAGCTTGGAACAAAGAATCCTACTCACGATGTATTATATTTCAGAGGCAATTCATTATCTGTACCATCACTTAGCTCTCGATGCCCAGCACTCTCCCCTAACCTATGATTACATGACATTTGAAAGCAGTGATACTAAGTAGTCTTTTAAATTGTCCTTTTACCTCGCCTGCATAAATCTTTCAAAAAAAAAAATAAAAAAAAAGGCCTTGCTCTGGATGGACAAAGAGAGAGCGGCGGAGATAAGAATCATTTAAATGCTCAGAATAAAGCCCTTATTGATCATGAATATTTGTTTGTCCAAGGTTATACCGCCGTGACCCTGTCTCTCCTCAGACAACGGCCAACACAAACATGCCACCTGGGTTGAAAGGGGAGATGACAGAAAGCACTCCGAAGGCGGAGGGAGGCAGTGGGGAGGTGGGGGCTGGGGGGAGATTTTGTCCCACACAACAGGTTTCTATTTGCAATCTTAAGTTACGGAGCATTTAGTAACTGAATCTGTCACCTTTTGTTGCCAGCAAAACAGGACAGGTTGAATCCGCAATTATTTTTTGTTCATTTTCAACAAAAAGTCCAACTTTGGTGTTTATTTTGCTCTTGTTTTGGCCAGACCCCCCTTTTTTTTCTTCTTCTTCTTTTTTATTAACAACAACAAAGAATGTGTGACTTCACCGCAAAAGTAAGATCATATTTCAGCCATGAATATCTGGTCATTTTTACAATTATGTATTGCAGGTAATGAAATTCATTTTCTGAGAAAATTTTTAATTGTGCGGCTATAAAAACAGGATGTCTAATACGGAGATGTTTATGGACATTTATGGACAAGATTGCTGACTTGACAGTTGTCTGGCAGACCGTCATTGACACCCTCCGCGGGCAGGAAAGGCCACAAAAGGTCATAGCTAAAGAAGCCGTTCGAAAAGTGCCGGATCCAAACATAATAATTAGATCTGCCTGATATTAGATTGCATGAAAATGACGGTGAATGTTGTAATGGTGTGAGACTTGCGATGGATAAAACAGTTCACTAATGCTGTCATCATTTTGATTCGAGTTCGTTGCAACCACAGGCCACATTGTGGATATCCAGCTGATAGAAACATAAAGTGAAATTCATTGTTTCAGTCTCAAAATGGTCAAAAAGATGGAGAAAGTTACGTCTGCCCTCTGTCGACAAAGAAACAACTCCGTTTTAGTTTCCTTAATGACATCACCAGACCATCTTGACGCTCTCCAAAAAACATTTTCTGCAGCATTAAAACAAAAAGCATTGTCGAATGAATTATTAGCGCTGGAAGCTTGAAGCCATTGTACTTATATAATTAGCTCATATTTATTGCCTTCCAGTATTGTGTGCAGTGATAGTGCGACAACAATAAATTTCCGTCACATTGTGCGGCCCTAATATTAATGGAGAGTTTAGTGGGAGAGAAAAAAATAAAGTTTGATAGAAGGATTGCTAATGTAGAAATGTCAGCACATGGAAATAAATTTCCATGTACCGGACACTGTATGCACTCAGTAACTGATCGGAGATACTTTTGCATCAATGAGGCATGGAATGGAGGCAATCTGCCTCTGGCTCTCCTGAGGAAACTCATGTTGCTGTAAATGCTTGAGCTAGACCCTCTCATCTTCATGTTGACAACACTCCACAGAGTTAAGCAGGCAGCTCATATCCTAGATATGTCTGTGTGTGATAACTCCTGAAGGTATGTATCCAATACAGACCTTGCAAGTTTTCCCCCCAAACTGTCTCACAGATTTGGTCCTCGTTGTTGCCTGAGCGTCTTGCTCAACCACACTTTTTCCCTCCATTCAACTTTCCGTTAACATGCCTTGAGAGACTATTCTTCAAGCTGCCGGCTTATTTAGCAGTGACCTTTTGTGGCTTGCCCTTCTTGTGGAGGATCTCGCTGCTGGAAAACGGTCGAGTCAGCAGTCTTCCCAGTGATCGTTTTGGCCACAAAATGGCCCCATACATAAACAGATCACTCTGTGTGTAATGAATGCATTCATAAGTTTTCATTTTGTATCCCAATTGTTCTGTTCCCGTTGGTTTTGGACAGATCTTGAGCTTCATGACAAAAACGACACGTGTCTGGCGCCACCAGATGTCGGTCAGCTTGAACCGAATTCATTTCCCGAAGAGTTTAGTCGTTCAGTCGGACGACCCACTTCCTCCAGCGTTTCGCTTGACGACGCCTTGCCTCCAATATACTGCGAGGGGCTGCGAGGAGAAAACTGAGAGATTTGTGGATATCTAAATTGCTAAAGCAGAAACCTGTATAAACAGCGGTAATTACCGGCCCATTGACAGTCTCTCAGTGTTGTGCTCATTCTGCCACAGCCGCAGTGATTAAAATGAATCCTCATCGACTTCTCCATTAAAGCGCTGGCAGGAGCGATCCCGTGACCTTTCCCCATTGATTGAACATAACAATCACAATTCAATTGTAATGCAAAGAGAACATTTGTTATAATGTACATGAGATGCATGAGCCATTTCCTGGGAGCGGAGAAGGGTAATCAATGGAGTGACTCTTGGCGTGATGCAAGGAGAATGAGGCTGTTTGCAGGCCCTAATTCATACAGCCTGCAGTGTATGATGGAAAGCAATGATATGCATGTAAACACCCTGATTTCTCTCTGCTTGTCGTTCAATAGGATAACAAAAGGCTTGACTTATGTATCTGTAAAGTCCAGCAGCCCCGAGCTGCCATGGCTGGTTATAATATACATTTCTGGTTTTAAAAAAAACAACAACAACAAAAAAACTAATAAAATAATTGCAGTACCATTATCTCGTGCTGAAAAATGGAGGGGAATCTGAATGTTAAGAGTGCAGGGACAAAATTCAAGGTTCCCCCAGTGCATCATCAGCCTGGTGGGCCACCAGGCTGAGCATTGCTCATTTTTAAAATGTTTGCATTTTTTAGGACTTTATAGTTGGTGTTCAGGTATTAATCTTTCAAGCTTTCAATAAAGCATAATTATCAAGTGACATGTTCAAATTTCATGTCAACTTTAAACATTTTTTCCACTCAAAAACACAACGGGCCGGTGGATGAATGAATGCCGTAGCGCCCAACCATCCAGGCTTAGCAGGTTTTCTGGGGGAAACCTTGAAATCAAATGTTTCAAGCAAGATTATACTCCACTAACAATCACCATCCATGCAACACATTTTTTTTTTTTTGATATTCTAGTTGACCAAGGATTCCAGAAACTTCCAATTCGTGATTTTCTATTTTCCTTTTCGACAAGGACCAAAACAATCTCCAAAAGTTCTCTGTTCACTGCGACACACTTTTGTTGACGTTCTACTGGTTTATGTAGCTGCCGGGAGGAAGGATCTGCGATGGCGATGCTTTGTTCAAGTAGGATGCAACAGTCCGTCACTAATGGAGCCTGCTAGCTAAGATAGCAACACCTATACATTGGTTATATAAAATATGGCTGGCGCTTTACACGTACACGCACAGCCTGACTCACCTATGATTCAAAGTGAGACCAAAGTTTGGATCATATATTATGTCACATAGAGATATTGCCGGTAAGGTAAAATCAGGAACCTCTTTAGCCCTATCTGACACGATTCTAATAACAGCTGTAACAATAATTAAAGAAGAACTATGTACCGGCACATAAAACCATTAGCTGATCCAAGCAAACAGTCACATACCTACAAATGTGGCATATGTGACGTTATGTGGTACGGTAGAGGAAAGCAAGGACAAGCTTGTAAAAACATAATAACTAATGATTAGCCAAATACAAGCAAAGGAAGTGACAACTTGCACAATCCGTGTTGCACAGAGGAGGGGGAAGAAAGAAGGAAGAAAAGAAGAAGAAAAAAAAGCCAGGCAGACGCAGCAGCTCCACTCCTTTCAATATGGAGCTTAAAAGCTGCACTCCATCACGTCTTTCAAAAACTGTCTTATGAAGGGTGCATGCGAGTGATGTCCTTAAGGGATTTCTTTTTTAGAAATGGGAGATTATAGTTTACACGGACATTAAACAGATTAAACCAGCCGGCTCTCTAAAGGCAGTTTATCTAATGGAGAAAATGTGGTATGCTAATTGAGAAATTCTGATGGTAAAATTATATTTAAACCCCTCTCTCTCTCTCTCTCTCTCTTTCTCTCTCTCTATCTCTCTCTTCCTCTCTCCTCTCCTTCTCTGCTGCCCCTTTCCTACTAGAAGATTCAGACTTTGGCTTGATGAAATCAAAAGACTAATCACGGCCATAAGCTGCGAGACATTAGCCGAGTGAAAACGGTGTTTGCCATGCTAAAAGGTAATTGTCTCGGAAAACTCCATCGATGACAGATTCAATTCCATTCGGTAAATGTTTAATAAATGCTGCGCAAACAGGCGAGCCTATCTGGCAGTGCTTAGAAAACAAAGGGAAACTTTAATTGCTTTAATCATCCCGAGCTTTGACGTTGTTATTGGCCTTAAAAATAGCAGTTAACAGAAACTGTCCCGCGCAGGAAATTGAACCACATTTGGAGAAAGATCCACAATTAAGATAGAGGGCATCCCGAGCAGCCGGAGCCCTGGCGAACTGCGGAGCCCGGGAAAAAAACATTCCCAGTCGTACAAAGCTATTCAATTAACAGAGGGACCCAAGGAAAACAGCCCTCCCCTGTTATGTATCACTTACTTTAATCAGATTGGAAGCAATTGTGCTCATTTTGGAAAAAAAATAAATAAATAAAAAAAGTTTAACAAAAAAAAAAAAAAAAAAAAAAAAATCCCGTTATACAAACACGTTAATTAAGAGATAGGAAAGTGGAAAGATCTATTTTTCATTAGTGGGGTGAAATAATGTTCGCCTTTAACATCAAGGAAAATCAACTGCCTGCTGCCGTTAAACCAGTCAGCGGTGTAAATTCCCTGCCAGCATTTTTATTTAAAACCTCATTAATGTGTTTCAAGCCCAGCATTGCTGCAACTTTAATCTGCACTAAAAGGAAATAATGCGTTTCCTGCTTTATTTACCAGCCTTACTTAACAAGTGTTCCTGTACAATTAGAATTGTTAATAGATCTGGAAACAAAAGGACTTTGAAGGTGGGAAAGTGCTGACATTATTTCACAAGGGTGGGGGGAAAAACACACACTCCAGAGAGGAGAAAAAAGAAAAAAAAAAAAAAAAAAAAAAGGATCTGCTGTAAATGTAGTTTCCTGGAACACAGGGGTACTGCAATGTTGGTCCCACTCATTAGAAAAGCCACGCAGAGGACATAAATCAAGCCCCCCGTAAAACATTTCATTGCCACACAACACTAAATTACACACTTGCCGGTTTGCCACACTGATTGTGTTTAAACATTGTAATTTTACTGTATTCCCATTAAATCCATGCCGAGCTTTACAATCCATAAACCGAGTATCTGTAATAAACGTTTATAAATGTCAGAATTTGCATTTGGAGAAGAGGGGGGGAAAAAATAAATAAACCACCCGGCTACATTTTTTTTTTTTTTCTGCAAATATCAATCTATGAACCTTTCAACATTTCATCAAACAAAATGCTAATTGTACCTTTAGGAATTTAGGAGACAAGTGACAAGAAATGAGATGCAATGTCCTTTGGAATTAGGATATCAGCTAAACTGGAATAAATTAAAGGTGAGGGCGAAGCAAAGTGGAGGAGGACTGTTTGGGCTGAGAACAAAAGACAATGACAGGATATACACACACACAAAAAAAAACTTAATACAAAGCTAATATGAAGCTTGAATGTTGAACAATAAAACAATGAGTTTACCATTTTACTATACTATTTTTTATTCAAAATATAGAACTGATAGAATAGGATTCATCAAGTCAAAATGGATTTCTGTCAACTAAAACTTATGAGGACTGGGAGCTATACCTGCTAATTTACTCATTAAAAGATTACAAGTTTAGTAAGGAAAATAATGCCAAAGCTAACTGAGGTTATCAACAGAACCAATGGTAATTCAGATGAAAGTGGGAAAGCTGCCATTTGAAATGCAATATTTCTAATAACGCTACTATTAAACATCAGCTCCTGTTTTCCCCAATTCAGATATTTAGTTTGTTGCATCTGAAGCTAAAGCACATCTGTAGCACAGGAGGTACAACTAAATAAAGAGAAGCACTTAATTTTTCACGCATCCATATGAACTCTGACATCAGTGTTATGAGGGTCATGATTCGACAATGAGGAAAAGTCTGAGTAACAATTGCACCCTGGGCGTGTTTCAACGTTAGAAACGCCAAAAAGATCCCGCATTTACCAAAAAGTAGACTTGTGGAAATCCTGTGGATTGGCGAGAAATTGTTTTACTTTTTAAAAGGGGATCATCCTGGTATATCTGGCATAAAAACTAAACTATTTGAGAAAAGCGACATCCTTCAGTCAAATATGGCGGCGTCAGCGTGAGGGTCTGGGGCATCCTTGCTCTGACTGATGA
The DNA here is from genome assembly GCA_911649635.1 of Poeciliopsis gracilis. Taxonomy (NCBI): domain Eukaryota; kingdom Metazoa; phylum Chordata; class Actinopteri; order Cyprinodontiformes; family Poeciliidae; genus Poeciliopsis; species Poeciliopsis gracilis. The sequence continues at coordinate 6,026,776 of CAJVRI010001532.1, forward strand.
CACCATTCATTCGAATCTCTAACACAACATCCTAACGGAGCATCATCACCTCAAGCATGACTTGGTTAAGCTGCAGGAAAATGATCCAAAGCAGTAAAAAAAAAAATCTCCAGTTGAGATGCTGTGGCCTGACCTTACACAGTCGGTTCACGCTCTAAAACCTTTTAATGTGGCCGATTTAAAATAATTCCCCAGAGAAGAGCGGGCCAGAAGTTCTCCACAGAGTTGTAAAAGACTCAATGCAAACACTGAAGGCAGTTTCTCCCTCCATGGGTGGCACCGTCCGCTATTAGGTTTAGATGATGATTACCTTTTTCCCCCAGCCCCCCGACACATGAAATCGTCTTTTAAAAACAGCTTTTTGCATTTACTCTGGTTACCACTGACATATATTGAAATTAGTTAATGATCTTAAACAGCTATGGCAGAAAAAAAAAAAAAAAAAGATTATACATTGGATCCAATTGAATTCTATTAAAACCCACAGTTTTACTGCAACACTTTATGTTTAAAGTAAAGCAAAATACATGATTTATGTCTAAATGTGATCTTGTAGTCATTGCCAAAAACTACAATTGCATTGCACAAAAAAAAAAAAAAAACGAACGCATCTTTCTAACACCCTTAGCAGTTATTTAATACATCAGAAAGTCTTGACAGGGCAGCACACTGTGTTATAATATCTCTCAGTTAGCAGCAGGTCACGACGCTCGGCTGACTTTATAAACTATGAATCAAACAACAATGATTATTCATGTCATTCCTCAAAGGTCCTTGAGAGGATCTTGATGCAGCAGTGATTCAACCTTTCGTATTAATTCAAGCTTGGCTGAGATCGGACCATCTGGGCCCTTGTATTCCATGATTAATGCCAAAGTGTTGATTCATATTTGCAACTGGGGCTTTAATAAACAAGGATTTCGGAGCTAAATGGCACATACAAATGCTGGGGATGAACTCATTCGCAGCATCTCATTTGTGTTCTTAGTAATAAAGCCAACGCATAATTGCTCCCCTACAATCATCTTCCAGATTCACAAATATTGGGATTTTGTGATTAACATAATGCGTTTCTTCCACAGAGGAAATAATCCAACAACTGTAAGAAGCCTTCAGACATATGTACATAAGATTCTTTATTTGGTCCAAATTAACTTACCACTGCTACACCATGATTAGGGCTGGCAGAGGAAAAAAAAAAACAAACTTACTGTTCATCATTGTCCAGATTAGGCGTCAACAAACTTTTCCCTTTTAAAGTAATGTTGTTTGCTAAACACTACGGCTTAGCAAACAAAATTAACTTTGTAATCCTTCTCCCACTGACATTCTTTTAGACTGTTTCAATGTCACAGCTCTTGGTGCAAACTTCACAGAGGAAGGTATTAGTGCGGCTGAGTGTGCTACAATGTGACACCGAGGCAGCACGCAACAGTGACCTCTACAGGAGCAAAGTCAGACATCAGCCGAGGTCCTGATGGTCACCGAGGAGAAGTTAAAACCTTCCTACAAGGTTTGTTTATGTGAAGACTACGACAAAATGAACGTGTGAAAATTCACATTTAAATGAGTTCATTTTTGATGGCTAATTCGAAAGTGGGAGGATAAACTCTAGGCATTTATGGACTTGTACTGTCTTGTAAAGGCAGCCATGTCCCATATATTTCGAGGTGGGAATTGTACGTGATAAACATGAAACATGGTTTTCAATTTGTTCCATTTGTTCTACAAGTAAAAGTCTGGCTCCACATGAAAAGTCTGTGGATCCACCGTTTGCTGCAATTATAGCTCCGACTCTTCAGGGAGAAACGATTTGCACATCAAAACACACAAAAATATGCTGCTGATTATTTTTCATATTTTTCTTTCTTTCTTTTTTTTTTTTTTAGAAAATATTCCAGACTCTGTCTGACTGAGTAAAGAAAGTCTAAAGGCATCAGTTTTCAAGTTTGGGCAAAGATTCTCATCTGTGTCCAGGTCTGGATTTTGACTAAGTTTTTCTAACACATGAATAAGCTTGATTATTATATTATTATATCTCTGGGCTTGTTGTTCTGCTGGAAGGTGAACCTCTCTACCACATTTCCAAGTTTTTTCTTTCTTTTTTCCTTCTTTTAACACATTTTCCAGTTATCCATCTTCCCAATCAACTCTGATCATCTTCCCTGTCCCTGCTCCAGATAATCACCCTCACAGCATAATACAGCCACAACCATGTTTCACAGTGGAGATGGTGTGTTCACCATCTCTCTCTGCTTCTACAAGTAAATTCAAGTAAAAATTCTTAAATTTTTGTACCTTTTCTTTTTATTTAATCAATGGGTTTCTTCTTACCGGTCATCTGACAAGTCTGATGCCGGCTCCTCCCCCATGCAGAAGTAGAGCAAAACTCAATGCCTTATCCAAACTCGAAGGCGGCGGTAATGCTACTATACGTTTTTTGCCAACCGTTAAGAAGAAGAAGACCTCGATGCCTTGTGTATCTTATGAGGGTGAGCGAACGACTTAAATAAAAATCTAGCTTCAAGAAAATGCTTAAAAATAAACATTAGCATAAAAAGGAGCTTAAATGTAAATGCCACATTTACCACTGTAATTTACACACATAAAAATTAAGCATAACTACCTTCACTTATTTATCTGTGATTTGTCAATCATGCAGTGTCATCATGACCAAAAAAAAAAATGGCATGTTTACTACCAGTTTACTACCAGTTACCTTTTGTCGCCATTTCATTCAACTGGACTTGAGGTCGGCTGCAGGCCTTGATCCGTCTCTGGCATCATTCCTCTCTCCCTTTGGGATTTGGAAATGACATAAATTGTATTTCTACCTTTATGTGCTCAGATAAAGTCTGTCGAGATTTTCCAAGAACTCTCTATGACCGAAGCGCGTTAGCAATGACGAACCCAACTAATGTTCACGTTCAGTTCCTCCAGGTAAGACGGATGTACTTCGGAACAAATAGCGATTGCCGATTGGTCAGTTGCTGATAAACCCGCCAGAATAATTGAAAGGTGTCGTCACATCAATTGCCAAGGTGCAAACTTAAAATAAAAAAATGCATTTACTTCTCTTTGTGTCAAAATCTAGAAAAGTTGAAGGACTATGGAAGCTTCCATTGGACACAGTAGACATTTACCTGTGTGCAAAAATATCTTATTGGTGTAATTTCAAAACTTGTGTAGCACACATAGGTACCTTAAAGAAGATGAAAATAGGTGACGTAAAATGTAAAAGAACTCTGCTTTCCATCCCATTCCAAGAACAGAGCGAACCAGTGTCTTTGGTAGCATGGAGGAGAAAATGGGCTGGTGCCAAGCCGCAGAGACTACAGCCAAATGCAGGATCAGAGCAAAGGAATGAATGATGCTCAGATAAGGGACAAAGTAAAAAGAGGGCAGACCAAACAGGAAAACTAAGACGGGAGAATGTGCGGGGCGTTGCCTGTCCAAGCATGAGAACGTGGAGATATGAACTTGTCGCACGCATTCCTCTTGGGTTTTGGTGTGTTTCTGCTGCAAAAGTACCACAGAAAAGCCATTGATGTATTTTACTTCACTTTTATTTAACCAGGTTACTCCCGTTGAGATAAGAGATGTCTTTCACAAGATATTAAACACATAACATATTTCAGAAATAAAATATTTAAGCTCTACACAATCCTTAACTTACTTACTTGATGTCTGTTTCAACATTTTAGGAAAATCTGTTGAGCTTGTGAGTCATTTAGCTGAGATAATAATAATAATATTAAAAAAAAAAAAAAAAAAACTCCATTTCATCCTGGGAAAATGCTGCGTCCTGGGAGGCAGCATTATGCTGTGGAAAGGTTTTTCTTTAGAACCAATGTGTCCTATAAATTACAAAGTAAAAGTGAAAGGAAACCTGTCAGAGGTAATAAATAAATAAATAAATAAATAAATAAATAAATAAATAAATAAATAAATAAATAAATAAACAAAAAATCTTGAAACTGGTTTGGAGATTCTTCGAGCAGAACAATCCTAAATATACATCCAGATCTCCAATCAAATGTTTCGGGTTGAAGCGTGTTCATGTGTTAGAGTGGACCAGTCAAATCTAAATCTAAAACTAGACTTTGTGCAGATCTTAAAATTTGCTGTTCGGGGAACGGGCCCCCCATCCAGTCAGCCTCAGCTTGAGCCGCTTTGTAAGAAAAACATGAGTTTGGACTCTCGCTGTGTGGATTTGTAGCTGTAATTGTGCTACATTGTGTTTGTATCACATAAATCTCCATAAAATATCCTGTCTTTTTCAAGTAATGAAATGTGAAAAAGTTCAAAGAGCAGGAATATTTTTATTCTTTTCTTTTTTCTTTTTTTTTTTTCTTTTTTTTTCCTCTTTATTTTTTTGCAAGACACTGTAGCACCAATGGCACAATTGTAAAGCTTAAAATGCAAAATTAGTGGCAGTGAACAATGAGAATGGGGGGGGGGGGCAAAAAGGGAACTTGTGGGCCAATCTGCCTCCTTTCCCACACAAGAAACCAGGACGACACAGGCAGTGTTGAATCCCCCCCTTTTTCCTCCTTACCCAAGTTCTCCTTTATATATTCAAATTCACTTCAGCAGCATAAAATTCTCCCAAGAGACAGCATTGTCCTCCTGCTTGTCCCTTGGGCTTCCCTTCTCTCAGTAACATCTCTTCACTCCACACAATTTAGCCCTATACCTAGAAGACAGGCTCTTTTTCCTCCTCCAACCCGCACACAACACCCTCTTTATAAATAGTTCAGTGCAATTTAATGAAATTAATCAAAACGTCTTTAAAGGCAAGCGCTGAATACATGGTGGTGGGTTTCAAACACAGCGCACATTATTCAAGTTTTCAGTGTGAAACAACTGCAGTGAATAGCTCTGAAAAACCCAGAGCAACAATCTCGGTCGTGTGATTATGTGCGAAAACAAAGGTGCACCCACGTTTTCCTCCCCCGCCCTCCGTATCTTATTGCCTTCGGGAAAACTTGGGAATGGCAAATTTGACACCGCTGGCTGAGTTGCAATTGCAGTTACGAATGTATGAACACTATAGTTTTATAAGCGCGCGGTCCAAATGTTTCAAAAAGCACATAGAGGTCTGCTCTGATGAACTTGAATGTGTGATTCTTGGTGCAGAAAGTAAGCATAATGCCAACTCTATAGCGAGGAGGCTTTACTGGGTGAAATGAAAAGCCTAAGGCATTAATACAATAACACAAGAGAGGAAGGGAAAGATAAAAAAAAAAAAAAACAGAGCTAAATGAGTTGTTCAGTGGTGGAATAAAGAGCGTTCTTTATGTTTTTGAGAAGTATTTCGTACAGGGCCTTGTGAAAGTTCTTCAACTTTTTCAAATTGACACATGTATATTTTTTATATACACAAATAGATAAAATGAGGTAAACAAATAATTATTACCGTGTATTTAGCAACTCCATCGATGCTCCCATCTGCTCTGACCACCTTCAATATCCGACTTATGAAGAGCACCCCACAGCATGATGCTGCCACCACCATCAGCCATATCATTGCACGTTCTATTTATACAAATAGAATGCTTCTAATTGAAAATACTATAATAATAATAAAATGTCCTTCATAAGCTCGTGTTTTCCCGGAGCCCCCTGAACATGACTGCATCGCTAATGTAGGTCAGTTGCAATATAAAGTATTTATTAGCACATCTGAGAGTTCATTTTTCATTAACCCAGTGTCACACAGCATGACAAGAACTGTTAATATGTTCCTTTGCTGTTTGAACACTTAAAAGAATGTGAAATTTTTATTACCAACTTGCACCGCTAATCGCAGTTTGCACCAAAACAAATGTGAAAATGAAAGAGGCGGAATACAAAAGAGATGTTTTTTTATTTGGGGAAAAAAATGCTAAAAGTTTTTTTTTTTTCCTCATTGTTATGTGTTATTTTGTGTTAGTTTATCATATATAAAAATTGCAATAAAATAAATTGAAGTTTATTCCTGCTGTATTGTGACAAAAGTGTAGAAAAGACCAAGGGATGTGAGCACTTCTGCAGTGCGCTGTAGTCTCCAATTGTCGGGGAAAAAGCAGATGAATGGAAAACTGCAGAGAGGACTGATATTGTGATTTCTGCCAAAGGGTTTTAACCAAAGAGATGGGGAGAGGGGGGGAGAAAAAGAAATCATTATCACATGAAACCACTTTTGTGTGACTGAATTTATCACACTCTAAATATCCCAATATTATCATATCTATTCACTGCTGGCATGATGCAAATAGGCTCAATGACATGCTTGCCGCTACAAAACTCTCCCACAGGGTTCTAATAAAACAGAACAATTTCCCCACTCTCCATTCTCCCTCGGAAACGGAGCAGTCTGCGAGGCCCTGTGATCTGCCGCAGACAAAATGAGACGCAGCAGCTACAACAGAACTGAGACGCGGGCAGAGTATTCCCCCGCGCTCCCTGAATAGATAATGCTTCCCTTCACATTCCTTTTATTCTTTCAAAAAGCAACGCATCAGAGGCCAAATATTAATTCTTCTCGTCATATGGAGGAGCTACACAAGTGGCATACTAGGATGGGGCCTTTTTGAATGATTAAGGGAACACATAAAGGGTTTCTTGTGGCGCTTTGAACTTTCCGCGGAGTTCTGAGCACCCTCGACCTATTCCCTCGCTCTGCAGGAGACTTGATGTTAAAAGACAACATTAATGAAAGCTCTGTAACAGGTAGAGACAGAGGGATTAATGCAGTCTAAACACAGGAAGCCTCTCACAACTAGCTCCGGCCAGCAGGTAAATAGAGAAACACTTTTCCTCACTCTCCCTCCTTCCTCCCTCCATGAATCTTCTTTAAAGAAATGCCAATAGATCTGATTGCCTAATTCTCTATTCCCTCCTTCCCCAGGCCCATAAAGATGCACGTGTAGATGGAGTGGGGGGGGCGTGGAGGGGGGAAAGAGAAACACTTCAAGGAATGACATTGACTGGGGAAGTGCTGACTTGCACCGCTGTTTGTCTTTTGATGTGAGAGATCAAATCAATGTACACGCCATTCTCGGAGCAAAGCGCAGGCAGATTAGCATTAGCCTGAAGGTGCCTGCTCGGCCTCAATCATTAGCATTTACATGTGACTCTCCAAATAAGCAGCATTTACTTGATAGGTGCAAAAAAAAAAAAAAAAAAAAGCAAGCATACCATTTGGGCTGGAGGGAAGTGTAACGGCTGTCAAAATGAGACCTTAGCCAGACCCAGGCATTTTTTAAAACAGTTTGAGCTGCGTTATTTGTCACTGGTGTTGTGTGCAACGGTGCCTTCACATGGAAAATACAATGATGAGATCTCCTGAGTGCTTAAGTCAGATGGATTGAACGCTCTTGGGGCGCTGATAAAGGTTGATTTCGGGTTGGACCAACATTATTGTGGCAAAACTAATGCAGAATAATTATCATATTCTGCCTTGTCAAAAGCCAGAACGATGACACATTTAATGCTCGGTGTGCAAGAACCACAAACAACAAGCCTTGGTGCTTGGTACCTTTGTGGATGTAGCTGATTTAACTTGAACTTTTTCCCTGTACAACATGTTAGCAGTCCTCTATGTCCTGACCACATGTAAGGATGTGCCACCATATATCTATGTGCCTCTGCAACTGATTATTAAAAGTAAATGTCTTCAATCTGCTACACTAAGAAACAAAATTATTCACTTATGGTACCTTTAGAGTAGTTAATGCAAGGTCAACATTCACACTTTGACAAAATAGAATAAGTACACAATGAAAAGCTACTTATTGGCTCATTTCTTAAAGTTGGGGTAAGAAATGACGATTGTTGAAAGGACGAACTGAACCTGAGTCTAGCAAGTGAAACCTTACATGGCTACAGCTCCAGCTTCGTTTGGAGCTGTAGCTCGTCTGGATTTGGAGGCTCCCATTTCATGAATGGATGGTTTACCGACACATTATTTTGCAGATTTACACAACACCTCACTGTGATGATAACATATATTAATTTATTATTATTTTCAAGTAGATAACCGGCATATTTTAAATGATTCACAGCCCCACCTCCAACCTAATCCTGTTATATAAAGAGATGCTGTATTTATTTGGATCCGCGTTTGCGAAACCAAACACGAAGGTCACAATTGAAAACATTTTTTCACGTGAACCTCATATCACTTTGTAGCACATTTCATAAAAAAAAAATAAAATAAAAAAAAATTGTATGGATAGGCCACCAAAATGGGCTCAAGCCCTGGGGCCCACGTTCTTCTAAATACGGCCCTGTTCGTTTTGTGCTTTGAGACCATCTTGTGTTTTCTCGCTAAATAAAAAAAACAAAAAGAAAATCTATTAAGAGGTGAAAGTTATTAGATTAAAGGGCAAAAAGAGCTTGACCGGGCATTTCTGGTACATTTTAATTCATACTGTTTGCCTGTAACTTCATGCTAATGATCAAAGTTGCAGGGGAGGTGAGGGGGAGGGGGGGGGGGAAGGGGGAGGGGGGGATTCTCCTGAGTGCAAGTTATGAAGATGAGATGAGGAGAGAGAGGGAACGGGTTAGAGAGAGAAACGGCTTTGCTGCCCTGCTTTGAACACTTTTACACTTTCCAACAAGCTTTGTTTTTTAATTGGCTGAAATTAATCTTAGGGATGTAGATGCCTGATTTGCATTCATTAAAACCCAACCAAAAGAAAGTCATGCTTAATTCCAATCAAATTTGCTTAATTATGCATGGCGAGATATTCCCAAATGAGCTGTGGATTTTTGTTCGAGTCCTTCTTTTTTTTTTTTCTTTCTTTTTTTTTGTTTCCTATAGCAAATAAAATGTAATGAAGCTGTCTTTTTGTGTTTCGCTGAATGTTGAAGAGCACATGAGGAGCACCTTGAGCCCGGGCTGAGACAATATTACTGCTAAAGTAATTATAAAGAATCTGCATTTTTCATTGTTAATTGTGGATGTCAGCGTCATTAATTTTAATTTACGGCAGGCAATAAAATTAAGAATAGTTTGTGCTGATGTTTTAAATCATGCCTGTGAAGGGGACACATAATGCAACTTAAATCTCGAGCAGATATTGATTGGGGCCGATGGTCTTTTCTATGAATCTTAAGCAGGCAGTCGCTGGGAATCTGCTTGAGACTTCACTTTTACGAGTTAACTCCGGCAGCAGATAGCGCGGGCGCAATACAATTAAAGAACTGTCAGTTTATGCACACACGCGTCCGTGCGCGTCCGCACGCGTCCGTGCGCACGCGCACTTAATCACTTAACTGCCTCACAACAGAAAGATGTTGAACAAGATAACAGCCATCAGAAAGGAGCAAAATGCAATAACAACACCATCTAACCAGGCCTAAGTTCTCCATGAGGAATTTTGAATTGGTCGACTTTTCCCTTTCTCTCAGTAAAAAGTCGTTTTGACAGTCGTATTAATTAGATTGTCGGACATTGTCAGGGTGTTTGCACAGGCACACTCAAAGCAGAATGGAGGATTTGGAGGTATGCGGTCTGCAGGGGGATGACATTATGTGTTTCTGCTCCGACACTTGATTTATAGCTTCGTTTGGACCGTGCCCGTACAAAACACATCCTGCTGCTTGCGGGAGCTTTAGTGCATTGTAGTTTGAAAACAAAGGAAGAATAAAATTGATCTTTCTGGACACACACAAAATCAATGGATGGCTATTTCCTGTTCCACGGTGTGTTAGTCTGACTGACTTGCTCAAGCCTTGAACTTTCTGTGTGTCCTCGTCGCTGGAGAGGAAAGGTCCTCGGATTTCAGAGAGAAACTCCCGATGATGTCATTTCGGATGAGTTGGACTCCTCCGACTCTCCTGGCCTTGACCTCGAAAAGACAATATTGGAAGCCCCTCAGGTTTGGTCGAAATGCACACAGTCCTTGACTGCCTGAATTCCTCCCGCTCACCTTTTATTCCAAAGGATGTGTTTGTACCTGTTGTACAATGTGTTCTCCTGCAAGGTGATTATGTTTCCAGTGCAGAATGGCTCTACAGCGATGTTCAATTGTTCTCCTTCAAGCTGGCTGTTAGCCAACGACTCCTTCATGACACATGGAGCTGGTACTATCAGCCCCCACCTCTTCTTCCTGCCCGCTTTCCTGTTGGTGACTGAAGCAAGTCACTCTAATGCAACAATGATGGTGATTTCACTCTGCTTATCGAAGCGAGTAAGTACTTAAGCAGCTGCTTGTACTTTGATCCAATTTACTTCCCGAATGTGTGCTTCCTCAGGCGCGGTAAACAGGCCTGCCTAAGTTGTCGTTAGTTCGAAGCCAAGGCAAATAGTTCACATGATTATTGTTTGTGCTGTTTTCATGGAGCTCTGTTAACAGAGGTGAGTTAATGCAGACGACAGGCCGTCTAAATTTAAAGCATATTGCACAGATCAGCTTGCACACTGCGGCGGCGGCGGCGGCAGCAGCGGTTCTAATTCAATATTGTCATCGGAGCTCCGGAGGTTGAACACAAAACGCCGCACGCCGAATCCCCCAACCTTTAACATCGCCGTGCGCTCGACTCATCCCCAAGGACAGGACAGATAAAAGATGATCAGTAAGAAAATTGATAGCACTGATTTAATAAACATCCTCGAAATGATCTCGGTGACCTGCAGGTAGCGCTGCAAGTCTCTCGTACTTTGCCTGCGTTAAAGAATCAAGTAAGATGATTCATTTGAGTGACTGAGGTAGTTGAGTTTGATGGATCATTCCTAAAAGCATCATTGCTAATCTTCAGCTCCTCTTTTTTAGGTTATTCACAGATCAGTGAGTTTTCCGGCTAATCCTGCACCTGACGCCGCTCTTGTCTGTGTACATGGTATTCATCATGCGCTGACAGGGAGAGTCCTTCAGACGACAAATAACCTTCAGAGGGAAGAGGCAGGCGAAGCAGTAGGTGTGCAGTTATTTTGGATACATTTCACAGCGGAGTGGGAAAAGCTGCACAGGGAGATGTATGGTGTCCTTGCTGGATGCGCAGAGATGGACCCCTCCGCGTTTCCTAGCATAATCATTCTGAGCCTCAGCCATGCCTTCGACAACTCAATCAGACAACCCTCTACCTGTAAAGTGGCTGGGTTGATTTGATTGCCATTTTTATTGGATCCCGGTCACATAAATCAAACCAATGGGGACGGCTGTACAGACGTGACCACTCGTCATTCGCCAGTAGCCTTGGAAACATTGTTTCGGGGAGACCGCGCGGCTGTCACCGGAGGTAAATCAGGGGATCTGAAGTTTCTTTCCTCCAACACAAGAGCACGGAGTTAAATCATCTTGAAAATTGATGTCACTGCGCGCAAGTGTTTTCACCCATCCCTTAGATAGAGTCCCATCAACTGGTGACAATGTCAGCACTTTCACCCTTCCCTCAAAGAAAGGATGTTTCTTGTCTTCGGGCCTAAAGGCCTGTGGTGCCAGATAAGAACTGTCCCGAGTTTTTTTTTTTTTCTTTTTATACTTTCTGGAAGCGGACCGTCTTAATTCTTAAAGACATAAATGCTTTGCTGCTTCTCCAATCAGCTTGAATATCAATCATTTTCCATCCCGGTTAAGTCCTGCTCAGGGTCACTTGTGCCAGCTGTTTAAAGGAGAAGAGGCAGAATACACCCAGGACAGGTTTCATCTGTCCATGCCCGTCGTTTATTATTATTTGCAGAGTTCACGTTTCAAGATCGATGACTGCTATAAGTTCAAAGTGGATGCCATAATTTAAACATAAAGAAATTGAAGTATGCTATTTTTGCTTTTCATAGATGTGCATTAACAGTGGCTGAAGTCAAATCAGACAGAGCATTTCTAATATACAACAGTTAAACAAGATACTTGAGCCTCTTTGACCTGTCGGATCTTGTACAAAAAAAAAAAAAAGCACACTATTGTGTGCGGCAAACTCTGCGAACGTGTCTTTCAGAGTGAATACATTGTTCACTGCCAAGCACTGGTGAGCATTTTGATTCAGTGCGAAGTGATTAAGTATATCATGTCTACCAGCGCTTACAGTGGGACTATATTAGATTAAATACAGGTAGCTAATTTCCTCCTCTGCATGGGTGAGTGGGAGTATGAATGAAAGTGATGTAAAATTAATTTAGACCTCTAAAATTTTGATCGCGGTGAGGCTATTTTGGCTCTCATCATGACAAGTAATAGCGGGCTGTTGCTTTGCAAACCCGCTATATTAACCGTGTTTGCCTATAGGGCTTTCAGGATCAATTTCATTCAGCATAAATATCGCTTGATCTGTGAAACAAATTAGAAATAATAAAAGCCATAAATGGGCCCAAGCTCTATTGAGATGTCCCTTCCAGCCATGTGTCAGGACTGAAGACATTAATGATACACGGAGGAGAGAAAATTACCATCTAGGATACGTCCGAACCAGTAAACTGGTAAACAAGCTGGCCGTTAGGAGTAGGGATGATTTGAATCAACAAGGGTGAACAGATATGGATACTCGACGCATTAGTGTTAATAGGAATAGATTATGGAGGGATTTCGTGGAGTGACCTTCAGTGCACTAATTGAAATAGTATTCCGAGTCAGCAGTGGAGTAATCAACTTAAACACAGAATCATAAATCATCATGAATAGCGCTGTCACAACCAAGCCATTAGCCTCGTGTTTTTTCCCCCAGCAACCTCATGAAAATATCTGCCACAACGATCTGTAGGTTAATAGGAACAGAAATGGCATTTAGAGTCTATTTGGATCAAATGTACTGCGAGCTTGAAAGTAGAACTTTGCTAATTTGCAGGTAATGTGAATTGATGGAGTAAGGCTTGGAGATAGTTCAGGCAATGAGTCAACACAATATGTAACTCTGTTGGAAAAACGCGAGGGCTTGATAAAGCCTCGATCACAATACGGCTTTGTGACAAGTCCTCAGCTCTTTCTGTGACCAGGGGACCCAGCAGCAGCCAGATATGTTATCAGGCAGGGGTTAGGTAATCATGTCGGCTTACTGTGACCTTTGCCTTTTGTTATTAATTACAGCTGACAAAAAATGCAATAAATTCCGGGACCAAAGAGCTGCACTTTTTTCCTCCGAGGATGTGTAAGGGAACGTCTATTGTGATCACTGCACACTTCCTGAAATTAACATGCTGGGGTGTGTGATAATGTTCATCTGTCAGTAGCAAAGCAGTTGGAATTGCCCCGATACTGAAAACGATAATAAATCGCCCCGCCCAAATAGAGTGGATCTCAGACGTGTATCTGCCCTGGAAAGTTTACATGATGTAACAAAAGCCCAGGAGTATAATTGTGCACAACGTTTCATTACAAAAAAAACAACAAAAAAACCCCACTTTGTTTCAGCTTCAGAAAATAGTTTTGTTTTTGCCAGGAGTCTATGAGCATCCCGCACATCGACCAAATCTAATCATGATTTCAATCCAAACTACTTTGACAAAAGTTTTCCAAATTTATCATAATGTAAAGACATCTCATGCCTACAACCTTCTTCAAGTGGCCTTACAGATTTAGTAAAACCAAAAAAAGCAAAAAAATCTACTGATCCTGACACCAGATCCATCTGAAGAAACGTTACTCCACAGCTCTGCCACCATCTTTCACTGTTGGTATCGTGTTTTATCTCTGTGATGCTCAGTGGTGTTTTTTGTTCTGAAATACCTTTTGATAACTTTGATTTCATCAGACCGTAACACGGGCTTCCACAAGGGTTGTGGAGATTTTGTTCAGGTCAGGAAGAGTCTGGTTTGTCCTTCCCAGGACAGTGCGAACTTCAGATTGAAAGTTTGTGGCTGACTAATGTTGGAGAAGCAGCCTAACGCTACAGGAAAACCGTTTTTCCAGCGCCAACGGTGCCCACGCTGACTCGCCTGCACATCCACGACGAGCTTTGCTGTGGGTTAGGAACCATAGTGCAGCAGAGTCAAAGGGGGAGGGTGTGAGAAGCATAAACACAAGCGTGATTTTTATTTATTTTTTATTTTTTCACAGATTATGAGTCTCATGTTAACCTGTCAGGGTAGTGACAGTTGTTTTAAGGTTTTATCAGCTGTAGTTGTTTGAGAGAGGTCAGGCAGGAAAAAGGAAAACTGGTTGTGAGAGAGAGGGCAGACATGCGGCAAAGGTCATCAGGCCGGGACTCGAGCCCATGACCGCTGTGCAGAGGCCCCTAGGCCTTCGTTTAAAGTTTATCTCTTTGCCGCTGCATTGCCTCAGAGCGACAGCTTCAATAAAAGTGTCAAAAAACTTTTTGGTTTGTTTCATAAAAGTTACCTTCTCTTCTCTTTTTTTTTTTTCTGACTAAGCTTAATGAAAATATATTAATGACATTTTAGAAGTGTTTAGTAACCATTATTTTGATCATTTCTAAAAATTATTTTTATCCGGGGGGGTTGAACACTTTCAGGACACCACTTACAATCTTTAGCAGACATGATCGTCATAATGAACGTTTTTGTTCCTATTATCACTTAATGCCACGTCCATTTCGAACATCGACACAAAGTGCTTTGTCAAACTTAACAACATCTATATTAATATCAACAAGTGTTCTCACGGTAAATAGCTTTTTAATTGCATCTAAAGTGAGCGAATTAGATACTAAACAGTCGCTTAGCGTCAGTAAAACGTCTTTCACACAACAATACACAGCAAACTTGTCAGAAATGCTGATAAGAGGGCCGATCCTGAGCGCTTACACTGCATTAATCAAATAGAAGGTCTAATTAAAAGCGCTTTAAACAAAGATTTTTTTCTAAATGTTGCTCAGGTATGGCAATAATTTTTGATCAGCCAAGCCTGGAAGACAAATAATTAGAACTGCCACGGCGGCCTGATGAGTGATGTCAGCATCTCCGAGTGACCTTCCCCTACTAATTAATTTTCATTCCAGGGGAAAAAAGGCCCTGTTGTTGCACATTATTAATTGAGTTCATGAAAAGATGCACCTGATTAATTTTTGTTGATAATACTTGTCATTCTGGCCGCCGTTTGCAATCATTTTATGGGTTTTCATCTTAGTGTTTTTCAAAGTTAATCTAAGTCATCTTTGCTGGAGATTAATTTATCCAAAGTAGAGCTGCCCTGTCCCCAGAAGACAGCAGCGTTTCACTACATCTCACTTAGATACCTGCTAAACACATATTTCCTCTTTCACTCACTATTTGTCCTGTGCTTTTTGTAAACACATTTATTGTGCAGACACTGTCAATCTGCTGAAGAATATTTAACTCGAACAATTAATGAATAACTTTTCTCACTACGCCACTTGTGACTGTGTGGGTATTCCATATCAACACTTATAAGCACTGAAGTTACTTCAATCTTTAGCAGACGTGATCCTCATAATGAAATAAGTAAATAAATGATATTCAGTTCAGGTTGCCATTAGCTAAAAAATGTGAGTAAACCGTCCTTTGCCAAACATAAACTGACAGTTTTCTTGTCTTGCAGTAAAAAGGTGGTTCTGCAATGTATCGAAACACGAATGCACTCCAAACTTTTTGCATTTGTTTTTGTGACAACTTACTGAAAGAGAAGAGTGCATCGTTTCCCTTTAGCTACGTAATTATGCGCAACTTTATGTTGAGCTTTAAAATGTGCTGAAATGTGTGGTTTTAATCTGGCGGAACAGGAAATATTCTGTAAATGAATATTCCCGTCACAGGACTTGATGAACTTCATCCAAACTTTCAGAAAGTTTCGGAGTTAACACTGTGCTTTTTAATGGGTCACTACGCCTCTCATATCCTGAGTGTTGTGCTGATGATGTTGTTTTCTGGTTGAAAACCAAGACATCGTTTCATCAAGTAACAAGCACCGTCCCACCTCTCAGCGGCCTCGTCGTGTTATTTTTGGATATTCAAATATATGCGCAGCTTTGTGAGTAGAGAGTTTGTGCTGGGAAAGCTCTGTACACAGCGCACCATGTTGACTGCACTGTAAATTTATTGCATCGACTCCCATTAAGCCGGTATAATAAACCACATGCCAGATTTAAGCATGAACGCATACGGTATCAGTAATCTAATTTGATTTTCTTTTTCCTCAGTTTTAGTTCCAACACGTTGTAAGGAAAAGAGCAGGGAAGGAAAATGCTTTACAAACTTGTCCATCGTTATAGAAATGACTTGGCAGAAAGGTAAAATAGAAAAAAAGAGCGCAATCCATGAACAACTGAATAAATAAGATGCAGTTGTCAGCGGCAACGTGAGTGAGAAATGAACAAATTCATACACGCCAGCAGTATTAGATAGCATGCTGTAAATATAAAGCCGTAGCTCATTGCCCTTCACTATAAATCTGTGGGTGTTACATCGTCTTCGTTTTGTGGTCACTGTGACACATTATGTGATAAAATCCAGTTTTATAATCACTACTTCCAGCCGGCGTTGGCTTTCCGCGCCTCAACAAAAACC
The DNA here is from genome assembly GCA_911649635.1 of Poeciliopsis gracilis. Taxonomy (NCBI): domain Eukaryota; kingdom Metazoa; phylum Chordata; class Actinopteri; order Cyprinodontiformes; family Poeciliidae; genus Poeciliopsis; species Poeciliopsis gracilis. The sequence goes on from CAJVRI010001532.1 coordinate 6,043,178, forward strand.
TACATCTGTTAAAGTGCTCGTATAAAATAAATGACACTTTCAGGGTATTTACCGGCCACTTTGTTAGGTACATCTGTTCGGTTGCTTGAATCAGTCAGTCACTCAGCAGTAACTCTGTGCATGCGGGCATGTGGGCGAGGTGAAAGCGACCTGCCGAAGCTCAGAGCAAAGAAGGACGGGATCTGAAGTGAGTCTGAGGCGTCGTTCACACCGGATATGCCTGTTTGAGTATTTCCGGAACTGCTGATCTGTGGGTATTATCATTCACAATCAGTGGTATGATAACAAAAAAATATTGCCAGTACAAAGAGTCTTAGTTTCAGGTGCGACATTCAGATGGTGTAGTGATAAAGTGGTGTAAACCCTGACATAGCATGACTGCATTCTGCCTTGAAACATTGAGTTGATGTTAGAATATTTCTTTGACATCCTTCTGGCCACTCAGTACAAATTCAGCGACATTCAAACTCTGCAGCGCCGACGAGTATCATTGCTGCCGACATCCGTCCCTTTCATTTGAGACGCAGTTAGTTGTGTCTACTAACTTTTACTCTTTCAGCAAAATAACTGTTGCAAGTTTTAGATTTTGAGCCCAAATGTGTGAGTTTGTGAAAAATAAACTTACGACAGTAAGTCGTGTTAACTTTTTATTTTGTCAGACCTCCAAGAGTGGAATAAACTAGAGTTTTTAGGTTGGCACTTAAAAAAAAAAAAAAACTGGAGTGGGAACTATTTCCCAGAATGCTTAGCGCCGTGTTGCTGTATCCTGAGATGGAAGTGCGTTGCATTGATCGGACTCTTGAAATTGTTCAATTTAATGCGAACAACCATTTGCAGAGCTTGAGGATAATGTTCTGCTCACACTCAATGTTGTTGAGCTGAATTCATTGTGATGTTCAGTAAAAATTTTGTTCATGCCGTTTGGCACGAACAAGAATTTAAATTGCTCTGAAGTAAAATAAGTAGTTACTTTAATCTGATATTCTGATTGAAAATAATAGAGAAATGTGAAAAAATCAGAGAAAACTTCCCTCTTTAACTAGATCAGGGAAGTTGTAATTTTTTTTATGTGCATATTGTGAAACAATTATTTGGTTTAAATTGCAGCATTAAGTTAAAACTCACAATTCAAGATTAATTAACTTAAAAAAACAAACAATGTTCAGACAACTTGTCTTTTGTTATTAAATGAACAACAAAAGACAAATTAAGTTAAACCACCTTCAATCGTTTCACAGGTCATGCATGAATAAACGTCTTATTTGAGTCACTAGTGACATCGATGGTCAGAGCTGATTTTCCAATCACATTCATTTTGCTGAAATTGGATCCAAAGTAGTTCATCCAATAGACCAATAATCCCAACCAACTAAGGTTGAAAAGAATGGTGATATGGCAAGAATTCAGCATTGTAGTGGTCCAGTTGTAGACTGAACATCACACTGTAATTTTGCAAGACAAATCTATTAAACATAGTCTAGAGCATGTCTCAAATAAAATAAGACCTGGAAAAGTCTCTTTAGTTCTTTATGTAAGCCTGATGTGTAGTCTCTCATAATGTCATCCACATTCCTGAACCGTCGCCAGGTCAGTCACAATGGGTTTAAATGCAACAAGAGAAAAAAAATGTCAGAATGGAGCTGAAAGCAAAATAAAATGTTTCTCACCTAACAGATTTATTCAAATATTGACTGAGACGGAAAGATCTCAGAGATGAAAGGAACGCGTCATGGGTTTGCTCGTTTGGTTGTTTCCAAAAGTCCAGTGCAATAGATTTTCCACCGTGGTTTCACATGTCTTTTCGAATGCACAAACATGTTGGCGCAAATGAAACTCTGAAGGGCTGGCGAATTCCACCAACGCATAAAATGTAATTTGGAAGAACTGAGTTCAGGCCCAACAGGAAATTTGACTTCTGCTGCTCTAACTGAGATAGCATTGTTTCGCTCCGTGATTAGTCTGGTCCCTGGCACGTTTTAACTCTTTTTTCTTTTTTTCTTTTTTTTTTATCGTGTTGATGTTGTTGATTTAACATGAGGTGTGCACATAATTGTTTTGAGTGGATGAATATGTATTGTTGTAATTATTGCTGGTCTGAGCTGTTGGCCAGGAAACTCTTACAAAACAAAACACTTTTGATATGCCATTTAGGTGCCATTCCATAAAATACGAAGCCTGCTTATGATAAAAAAAAAAAGTAAATTCTAAATTAATACAATAAAATAAATAACGATTAAAAAAAGACTTAATTAAAATTATCATTCACTGTGCTTTGCAAGTGTTAAACTAATTTGAACTAATTTGCCATTTGTTGTGAATTGGTGCTATATAAATAAGGGGAATTGAACTAAATTCTTATCAATTTGTGACTGTGAGATTAAATTAAACTGAGTTTTGTTGTTACATGACATAAAATCTCAATTAATTAAATCACTGTAAGATTCTTCAAGCTTTATGTAAATTTAGACAATGTTAATTATGATACTACTAATAATCTTCTCACTTTTTCCCTTTCGTTTGTTCTCCAGTGTGTTTCAATAAGTACTTTTTAAGGAACCTGTGACTTGAGGAAGTCTCTGAAAACAACCGTTTTTCACAAATTACAGCTGTTTACGAGCAGCTTTGCAAGGCGTTACCCTCACATAATTTATCGCGCTTATGTTTTATGTCGCCGTCTCACATTTCCACGTATTGAAAACACAGAATCCTTTTTCCCTGACAGTGCAGGCTTATTTTATTCATCTTTCACTAAATGGGAAAAAAAAAAAAAAAAACCCAACAACAACAACACCTTTACAGCCCCACAGTGGCCTGCTTTCCTGTGATAAGCTGCAAACAGAGAGGAGTCAGAAAAACCATTTAGAATTAATAATACCAAAAGCGGCCTTGTTAATGAAAATTTGTAATTGATCTGAAGAGGCACGCAGTCATCTCTGAAACGCGGGATGTCACCGAGCCGGTATAAATGCAGCCTTTAATGGACACGGTGACAGCGCCGCAGCATTGTTCCTGACAGTAGAGTTTCATGTGAATGGCGTCGCCTGTCATTGTTGTGAAACTATTAATAGATCTGTAATTATGGTGGAGGGAAATGTTGATCTCCTGTTTTTTTTTTGTTCCTCCATGGTATTTGATATGCTCAGCACAACGAGGAGAAGAATTAGTACTAATAAACAGGTCTCATGATTCCGTGTTTAATTGGAGGATCATTATGTCTCTTCCAGAGAGATGCCCACAGCTAAAGCCTTTAACAGCACTATTTCACACAAGACACAAAAGGCCTTAATGAATACTCCTGTGACTTCACAGTATCTCTCACAAAGGAAATCACATATACTGTTTTTTTTTTTTGTGTGTGTGTGTGTGTGTCTTACATATGCTGTAATTGTTGGACTGAGGTGCTGGATCGTCCCCGCTTCTTTTGGAAATCATGCTAATTATGCTGGGGTTGGATGTTAAGCAACAAAGCTGAGAGCGTTTATTTAATGGCGTGTTAGAAACTTAAAATGGATGTGATATCATACAGACAGACTTTTCAGTTTTCTGGAGTTCTGACCTTCTGATTATCCGTAAAACGTAAAAAAATAATAATAATAGAAAAAAGAAAAACAGCACTGCAAGTTTCTTGATAAAGGTTTTAGTAAGGAATTATGAGATTCTCCTAATAACCTCGTTCTGAATTTGATTAAACTCAAGAAACATGCATCAAAGGATGAGCTGCTGTGGTAACCTGAACACTGGAGGGTTTCTCTGTTTTGATTCATTCAACAGAATGCAAATAATGTTTTGCACTTAAACCTGCTGATAATAAATCAGAGCCAATCAGGGGAAAAGAAATGTTACGGTTGCCTTTTCCTGACTTATGAAATTATACATATTTGCCTCACTTAAACACAATGTTCTCTCGTCTATTCAATTTTGCAGAGTGGCTAAGAGAATTGGACTTTGTTACTGAATAACAGGAAATTGCTGATTAACAGTGAAACGATATTTGCCACCCCTTATACAACTAGTGGGCTGTCTGGTCGTGCACTAGAACTGCATCGGTCAGATTAGATGTACAGAAATGATGGAAAAAGATTTACTAATAGTTGTAACTCTGAACAAGTCACACACACACACAAAAAAGGATGAAAATCACTTATTTTTGGATGATGGTGATAGAATATTCTTCATTTTATTCATAAGCTTGGTTTGAACCATGTATGAAATAAAGCATAGTAAAAATATAATAGCAATTCAGAGTTTTTGGGAGCCCTGGAGATATGGTGGGGAAAAAAACTTGATTAACGCCAAAAAAATCATTCATTTTAAATGAGTAGCTAGTTTGCTATTTCCTGATGTATGAAGATTAATAAGCCTTACTTTGTTTGAAAAGACTTGTTCTCTTTTTTTCCCCCCTCATTTTGTGCGGAAGCTAAGAGAAGCTGATCTCTGTGTCATATCATACTTATGCCTCCAGGGATATGACATGACATATGGACTGCTCATTTAAATGTCCAAGAAACTTGGTCAAACTTGAGGAAAAATATACGTAAGTTTCGTAATAAGGTATTTATACCACAGGGAATGCTTTGAGTCACAATTACCTCTAAACCACTAATTATGGAATAAGATTAGTAGTGGTTGAATTTTTCAAATTTTTTTTTTTAATTTTAAGAGTTTTCTTTACTAAAAATGTAATTTTCAACTGCTGAAGAGTTATCTTTTTCCACACACATTTTCACCAAGAAATGCTGAAATCCTGTACGACATTCTGTGCTCAAACGGGGCGACTAAACAAGAACAAAGGATCTGTTGCAAAACGCAAGGATGCGCGTGTCGAGCAAATATAATGCAAGTGTCGGGAATGTGCTTGAATCTCTCGGCGCCATTTGTCCCCATCAGTGTCGCTGATGGAGTCATTAGAGGGCTCCGGCGGCGCGGCTCGGGAGTCTCTCTCTTGCAAAATAGCTCTGCTGGATCGGCGGAGAACAACCTCCGTGCGGTTCTGCGGCCGCACGGCACTTCAGCTGAGCTAATAGGTCACGGCTGCACAGACAGAGGAATGAGGGTTAACAGTGGTTAATGCTGTAAAAGGATTGGACTTATCCAGAGTTCCCAGAGAGGTGGGGGGGTGGGAATAAAACTTTTTCATTTGAGCCACATTGCTTGTCATTTTTATTTATTCATTTCTGCTAAGTTTTAAACAATTACATACTTCTTCCACACTCCCTCTGGTTTCTAGTCTCATGCAGAAATAAAAGAAAGAAAGCCTCCTTTGTAGCGCTTTCTGAGCAACGTGATCGCTCCTCAACAGCCGGGATGCCAAAAAGTGCTGAAATCGTGTAAATGACGAGCCGAGGGAATCGGCGGGGGTCTTTGCGCGTCGCCCTCCGTGGCTTTAAGTGAAAAGGTGAAAGAGGTCAGCTCAATCTGCATATAATTTGGGGTCACATTTGAAGTCTGGGTTTTAAGCCTCTTTAATGAAAGGCACCTATGAATAAATGTAATCTTTGCTCTCGCGTTTGGTTTGAGCTTAGAGCGAAGAAAAAGTCTCCACGTATGCACTTTGCTTATCAATCTGCTTTGCGGATGACCGTCGGCTGCCACGGTTTGATGAGACATTAACTAAATAAAAAATTTAAAAAAAGTCATTTATTTAAGATCAATTAAGAAGGTTTCCTAGCTTTTATTGGGGGTTTTTTTGGGCGGGGGCGAGAGGATAAATAAAAGAATGTAAAAAGTTTAGCTACAATTGGGGAAACTTATTTGTTGAGCAAGAAGAAAGGAAAAGGAAGCAAGAAGACGAGGGCAGACTGTCAAAGGATTGAACGGCATTCATCTGCTAACCTGTTCAAGGTGTGCCTGGTTGATGTCCTCCTCTGTGGTGGGGAACATATGTCCACAGCAGCTGTGCCACCATGAATAGGCTGTGATTGTGTGCTAGCTAACTGCATTCCTGGGAGCCAGGCCAAGTCTGAGTGGAGTGAGCTGTCCCATTTTTGATACCAGCGTTCCACCTGATTTTCATGTCTGTCTTTTTCTCTCTCTTTTTGTTTTTTTTTTGTCCACAGAATTAGCGGACATTCGCTCTGGCCAAAATACGCTGCACCTGACTCGGAAGATCTCAGAACAAGGATGCTAAAAAGATGATTGCGTGACATATCAGACGAAGAGAGCCGATTTGTCCAGCTGTGTTTTTGTGTCTTCTCTCTGTGACGCGCTTTTTACCAAAAAGCTTAAGTGCAGCTTTTTGGATTTTTTATTTTTTTTTCCTCCCTCCTCCAAACACTTGAAAATTAATGGACTGTTTGTCTTTTTTAAGGTCATTTTCAGCTGAGCAGTAGCTGTTTCTATTCAGACATGAAAATGTCTTTACGAATCGACTGTTTTAGCTCACAAGTTCTATGCTGATTTTGCTTAAACAGAGATAAAGTAAAGTGATATAGTATTATCAGTTAAGATACAACTTCTCTTTTATACCATTGTAACACAATGTGTGACAGTAGCCTGTAATGTGATACAATATAATGAGATAAACTGCACTACAATATGGTAAAATTTTTTTTACAAAAACACAATGAGATGCAGCATGGTGTCATGTGATACCCTGTGATTTAATAATGTAAACTGTGATGTGCTGTGATGTGTAATAACATCATTTATTACGGTGCAGAGCGATGTGGTGGTGCAATATGATGCGATACCACATGTCACAGGCACAGTGTCTGCTTATGCTTCAGGCCGGCTGCGGATGAATGGATGGATAAAAGAATGGAGAGAAATGAACTTTTAATTTCTATCACTCTTTAGTCTGTATTTGCTTCATTAATAAATGATTTAATTGCATTTAAAGTTCATCATAATAGGAAAAATCCTTTTTATTTTACTTTTTTTCTCAAAATCAAATTATATATTGTATTTCTGAGTTTAGGTTAGGGAAAAGTTTCTAATGATGGTTGTAATAAAATGGATCCTTTTCCCCTGAAGACACATTTTTATTACGTTTCATTCAACAACAGCTGGTGAGAACTTTTACTGCATCAGGCAGTTTATCAAGGAACCGGTGCCATTTTTGAAAATAATAACAAAGCCATTATACATACCACTTTAGCTGACTGAATCCAATAACTGGAAAGCAAGCCACGGGAAAACAAAATGCTGCACCGTCCGGCAGCCATTGACAACACTAGTAAAGATTTGTGAACTCTTCACTGCAGGTGAGCTTTAGGTTTGTGGTGGGGTCATCAGTTTGGATTGAAAACGTTTAACCACTGATACAAACAGAGATTTAGGCCACCTTAAACAAGTTATGCACCTTGATTTTCCGCAGGATTGTAGAGATGTTGTCACAACTGCAGAAAACATTAAACTTCTTGAAAGCATTTTCATTTAGGAAGCTGAGAACTAATCTGTGAAATGTCCCGGCGCTGAAACAAAATGAGTCAGAACTCTGTGTTTTGAACTCACTCGAGATTAATCACATGAAATGATTGCAAAACCTAAAAGGAGAAAAGAGATCCCTCCGATTGTTTTCGGGTCGGACGTTTGTCTCCGGGAGAACAAACCGAGGCACCTGTAATTGCTATCAGACAGTTGCACAGGAAAACGGGAGCGCTGCGAAGGCGCTGTAAGAGCAAACATTAAACGACGCTTGCGAAATGGAAAAAGCGTCCTCTCTGGGCTTTTGTGGGCTGATGTCTGATCACAAACAAACAATAGACATCTGCAATATTTCTCCGTCCTATCACCAGCCTCCATCCCACGAGGAACAAGGTCAACAGAGGAGCTCCAAATGGGATGGTGATCCCAAAAATAACAACCCCCTCCCACCCCCCCAACACCACCACCCGCCCCCCACCTCTCTTAAAACACAATCACACAATCAAAGCCTTACTGCCTTTCCCTCATTGTTTAATTTCTGCCGGTTATCTTTGATATCTCTGTGGCTGTTCTTATCTTTGACCTTCAGCTTGTTGCTTTGTCCCCCCCACACCCCCCCTCCCTACACACACACACCCCACACCACACACACACACACCCACGCACACGCTCACCACCCCTCACCCGTCAACCCACCTGCCTGCTCCCACCTCCCCAGCCTGGCGCTCTGCGACCTTCAGAGGGGTGTCATTACTCCCCTGACCCATTTGACGATCCCCTCATGTGGAATGTGCATATGCCGAATCGGCGTGGATCGGCGCAGTATGGGGTGAGGTGAAGTACTTACAGAAATATGACTTGACACGCTTTATCAAATGGGGAAAGATGAAGACGAAACAGCTGCTGGTGCTGTCGTAAGCAATCTGGCCGTGATTGAATAAAAGTGTCAGGAAAAGGGCCGCTTGATGGTCTTTTGTTCTCCCCCATCCAGCTTGATGTTAGTTTGAGCTGTCAGGAGGGAATCACAGCTGGGTGATTTATCAATACTTGGAGTGACCTTGTAGCCGCACCGCTGTGTGTGTGTGCGCGTGTGTGGAAGTAAGTAAGCAAGCAAGTGTGCGTTTTATTTTTTTGTTGTTTTTTTTTTTTTTTTTTTTTGAACATGCTTGAATCCATGTGTAGCTTTCATGTATTAAAAAGACACAAAGTGGAATATTTTGAAAATAGTTGGCACACGCAGACAAAGACTTGGCTCGACTTAGAACAGAACTCTCTCTTCTCTTAAACGCAGTACAGTAAGTGGATTGTTCTGCCAACACGATAAGGGTATTTTTCTCAACTTCAGAGCGAATGTTTGGTAGAAGTACATCTCTTTTAACTAACTCTTCTTTTGAAAATGTTCTTTTACTCTCTTTATTGCTTCACCTCCCCCCCATCCCTCCAGCCCCCTCTTCCCCAACCTGTTCACACTAGCTCTTTCACCTCACTACTTTGTTTGAGATGTACTTTTCATTGATATGGACAGCCTGTTTTCACAGCAGCCATTGGCTGTCTCTGTTGTGATTAAGCAGATGTTTTATTGCGGACTGGAACAGTCATTACTGCCATAAACCCATCTGTGGGATTGCTTTTTATGCAAATTCACAAAGCATGTGCATAAATAAAGTTCTAATTAATACCTTTCTGGAAAACCTCGGCGCTCTTTGATTCCTAAGCGTTCTTAATTGTGCACAGGAAGGTAGAAGGTACAAACCCATGACTGCAGCGTGGAAAAAGGTTTTGCTCTATTTCTCCTGTCTAAAAATAACAAAATACGTGCTTATATTTAAAATGCACGTTGCATTTATGCATCATAACAGGTGCATCTGTACACTTTAACAACATTGTGAAAACGTTCTCTATGCTTAGTGATACATGTACCACAGAGTGATATCATTCAAGTGTATGGCTTACAGAAAATTTAAACATGAATGAAAAAAAAAATATATATATATATATATATATATATATATATATATATATATATATATATATATATATATATATATATATATATATATATATATATATATATATTGCTCTCTGCATGTTATGGCCAATAATAATAATTACATTGATTGTGATTTCACAGTTGTCCTACAAAAGATCTTTGTTAAAGTAGATACCTGTTCAGAGGTGTCTAAATATATTGTTGATAGAAAGTTGTTTGGAAGGAAAAGCTGACCTAGAGAAATGTTCGCAAGCAACAGGATTGCAAAGGAAAAGCCCGCTGAAGAGTTTGGGGTCGGCTCACCAGGCGTGGCTGCAGCTCCGTTCAGTCTGTAGCTAAGCAAAGTTGCAGACTGATCGCCTCCATGCCACGCTGCACTGATGCAGTGGTCAATGCAAAAGTTGCACTTACGTCTCAATAGGTCCACATTACTGTACAAATACATGTCATGATTCCCTCCCAACATATACATTTTAAATGAACCAAAAGTAAACAATCGGGATATATCAATGGGTGTATTCTCACTACTAGAACTGAATCACTGAAATTAATTAACTTACAATATTCTAATATGTTTAGATGCACCTGTACATATTAATTATTAACAAACCCTCTGTAAAGAAGGAGCAGCCAAGGATTACAATCATGCGAAGTTGCAGCGAGCAGCACTTTGCGGCTCCCGCTGCAGGTTACTGGGGAAATAAAACAAAATCTGCTGCTACCGGTTGATTGGGAACTACTGAAGAGTAAAGTTTCCCCGAGAACATTAAGGCTGCTTTATAGATCCCTTTGTTGTGAGGGTGCCAATGGAAGCTCATTAATTTCCCCAGGTTTTTAATGGGGAGTGTTGAACATGTGGCAAAGCTTGTCTTGGTGAGTTGCTCTCCTGCTGCTGAGAGGATGCTAGACTTGTTAATTGTAAAGGCGTCCCTTTGCTAAGCAATCAGCCACATTTTATTGTTTGGAAACTGGACAAAACAATTTATTTTAAGCCTGATTAACTGTATTCCTGATGTCAGTTTGGAAATTATTGACATTTTTTCGTTTTATTTTGTTGGGGTTTTTTTTTGCTGGGTGATTTTCATAATGACATTTGCATTTCTCTGTTCCGTCGTTTTCACCAGGTGTCACAATAACAAATAAAAGCATGCGTGCGATGCTGGAAAATATAAAAGAAAGCTCAATGGCATTCAGAATGGATTAATGTCGTGCTCTGAGTCAAAGAAAAAAAAAGAAGAAGAAAGGAAATTCCTGAAGTGCTTTGTTTTATGATTAAAGGAAGGTTGTGAGCTGTGAGGAAAATGGAGAAGGTGCTGTGTCTGAAAATGGCTTCGGAAAGCCGCTTTAAATCCTGATATGACATTCGTTTCGTTGAAGTCGGGGGGGGGAGAGCTGGCTCTCAAGACGAGTTTTCAAAAAACGCTGCTCACTGGAAAACAACAAATCCTTTCAAGTTGACTCACTAGATGGCAGCATCACTTTTTACACACATTAACACCAGGTTTCACAAGCACTTTCCTTTTAATCATCAGGTAACACCAGTGAGATATATCAACGCTTTTATTTGAGTGAGTTGCAGAGAATAATTGTACACTCTGGTGGAATATATATATATATGTGTGTGTGTAAAATCTGTCAGGATTCTGCACAAAGTTATTACCCACAAGCAAGAGAAAGAAAGAAAGAAAGAAAGAAAGAAAGAAAGAAAGAAAGAAAGAAAGAAAGAAAGAAAGAAAGAAAGAAAGAAATAAAGAAAGAAAGAAAGAAAGAAAGAAAGAAAGAAAGAAAGAAAGAAAGAAAGAAAGAAAGAACCAAACAAACAAACAAAGAAAGCTGTAACTTTCCATTTAAACTCAGTTATTGATTTGTCTGTCGGAAGGTGAAGTAAAGAAAGCTGAATAAGAAAAGGAAGGTTTAGCAACTCGATGCGCTATAAATCAAGACCCTGGAAATGAATGGTAAAATCTATTAGCATGGCTCAGAATTTCAAGTGGAATCTCAATTCCACCTGAAGAATTAGCTCTGCGACTGGGTTCGGTGGGTCTTCTGATCAAGGTAAAAGATTTGTATTAACTTTCGAACCATTTTCTTACAATGTGGAAAAATATCCTTGATGATCAGAACCACCGTGTCAATTCTGTGCAACGTTCAATGCTTTGAGTCGAGTTCACCGTGAAGGCTGTTTCATTCACACCGAGTGCTTCAGGGACACTTGTAGAAGACGAAACACCAATTCACACTGTCAAACATATATATATATATATATATATATATATATATATATATATATATATATATATATATATATATATATATATATATATATATATATATATATATATATATATATATATATATATATACAAACAAATCGGCTTAAGACTCCGCAATGCCCTGCAAAAACTATACAGTTATACCATAATTAAAATAAACAGAGATTAGATCCAGGTTATTAAATTATACTGAGAAATCACAATATCAAACCTGAAAGTATAAATTTGGGTTTGTTTTTTAAGGCACAGCCAAGCAGAACTTGATTCAGAGTAAAGACCACAAACACCGGCCACCGGTGTTAACCCTGACATCTCAGTGTGACTAGGAAACAAAAGGTTGTCGGTTCAATTCCAGCTCCTATCATATGTCAGTGTGACCCTGGGCAAGACCCTTAACCACAAGTTGATCAGTATGTTGCTGTATAGGTGTGTGTGTGTGTGTGTGTGTGTGTGTGTGTGTGTGTGTGTGTGTGTGTGTGTGTGTGTGTGTGTGTGTGTGTGTGTGTGTGTGTGTGTGTGTGTGGGTGTGTGTGTGTGTGTGTGTGTGAGTGTGAATGGATGAATGTGGCTAAAGTCGTCATCAAGCTCTATTCAAGCTCAGTCCATTTAGCACTTTAAATTGTCCAGGCTTCATTGTTCGTGTGTTATAGATTTAACGCATCCATTTTCATGATTTACTTGTCATTCAAAAATGTAATTAGTATGACCATATGCATTTTTCTTTCACCCAGTAATTAGTTGCTTCACATTATTTACAAAGTAAATATTAATAAATGGATTCTTGTTTATTTCTTTGACTGCCTCATGGCGGTCATGTCTAATTTGCAATTTTTTATATATATTATAGACTCTGAAGAGTAGTGAGGTAAGTGACAAGATTTAATTAGCTGTGCTCACAAAATAAAAAATTAAATAAGATATACTTAGAATGTATTTACTAAAATGTGTTTGCAGTGATTCCAGCAGAAGAGATTAAACTTAGGCAATTAAAAAAAATAGGCAGAACTGGCTATGAAGTGTTTCTCAAATGCGATTGGATACATGATGTTTAGTCAATTTTTGAAAATTGTTGCAAATTGATTTAGAGCAGCTTCCAAAGCATGCTTTTTGTTAATCACTGTAAGCACAAAGTTAAAGCAACAAAAAATGAATCCAAAACATTCACCCGGATCTGCTAAACCCCTCAGTGATCACGTCGTGGCTCAGAAACACACAGGTGCCAGTGGCAAAAAACATACATTTTTGAATCTTAAATGCAGGCAGGAGAGGTCATTTACGTGCACAGATCCATGAGGAATCTCTCAAATGGACGAAGCTCAACAACTTCAAGTGTGACAACACATCCACAATTTGTAAATAAAAAAAAAACAAAAAACTGGGACTTGAAATAAAAACCTAAAGAGAGAAGAGCTGCCTTCATGTGCACCGTGCGCGAACGCAAATCGTATTAACGGGGCACCAGATCAAAACATACCGTAGGTTCTGCTGCGCTTTCTTTCAGCTGGTGAGATCTAGCAACTTCTAGCATAATGAATTTAGCAGGGATCCCTTTACCACACAGTCCATCAGGCCCGCCATCCAGGAGATTAAATTATGTCTGTAAGCATTAAAGCTTTGATGCTGTATTTGGGCAGCACACGTGCATCCATTTGCAAAATTTCTTATAACAAAATTAAAAACATGGACACCTTATAGAAAATGCATTGGCACTACCAGCACTTAAAGCCAGCCTCTCCAAACAGGCTGCTGACTAATGCATTTCTAATCATTTCTCTGATCAATGTTAGCCACTGTGCAATAAGATTAATCAGCCATATGCAAAGCTGGGATCACCTTGAACGGGGCAAGATAAAAGTTGGAAAAAAAAAAAAAAGAAAAGAAAAAGAAAGGAAAACAGGAGATAAAAGGAACGAAAGAAGGCGCCTTCGCTCTTATGCATGATAAGCGCACCATGCAGAAGAGAGACACACCTGCATTATTCAGCTTTTCCACGGTTTTATATGGTGTTTCTGCGGTATTACGCCGTTGTGCTTCCCTCAGCTGTGCTTTGGCATCTGTGCACGGCCATCTCGCCGCTGAATAGCCGCCTGATTATTCCAAATCGGAGGGAATATTCAGACAAGGCTGATAATGCGTTCTTCCATATGATTCTCCGGAGCTGGGACAGCTGCTCGCCGGCTTTCGGTGCCACGCTCAGAAAGGGACAGATTTCTCCGCTCTATTAACGGGACCCCGTTAGAAAAATCGGGGGGGGGGGGGAGCAGTGCTGGCACCAAGGCGCCACTGTAAGATTGCCACCCCGTGAACAGACCGTCTTGTGTGTCTAATGTTTTTAGCGCTTTCACTTAAGAGAGGGCAAAAAAAAAAAAGAAATGACAAGCTTTCATGAGTTGCTATAGTCGCTCATATATTTGAGATCTGGTTCAAATGTCTTCTGGGCCCACATCAGGTCAACAAATTTAGGTAAAAAACAAAATTAAAGTGTTAACATATTTTGAAGTCAACATAAAATAGTGCATAGCTTGTGAGTGGAATCAGTGTGGCACAACTCAAGCTCGAACCACCCAAGCCCTCTACCTAAACCGACAGGCTGTGAAAGGAGAGGACCAAACTGAGAAGCAGCTAAGAGACCCAATGTGACTCTGGAGGAGCTGCAGAGATCCACAGCTCAGGTGGGAGGGCCTGTCAACGCCCCAACCCTGAAACACTGACAAACAGAAAGCCATTGTTTGTGAGATATTCGTGAGATAGTGACTTAAAGTTCTAGCGAACATGTGGAAGAAGGTGAGCTGGGCAGAGGAAATCAAAATATGACACCTGTAGTGCATAGAAAAGGCCATGTGTGGTAGGAAGACGTTCCGGCCAATGGAGAGGTTTGGTCAAAGCACAGCTTTAACTTCAGCTGGCATAGATCAGAGTTTGCATGTCAAAAGCTGGTAGAGAGATACATCTAGCAGCTGAAATGCTGATGACACACTTTGAAAAAAAAAACATAAAAATTGTAAAACACTGCAGTGTATTCTCCTGCAAGACCCTGTAGCCGATAAATAGCTACACTTTAACCCAAAAATTTGTAGGAGAGATCAATGTTTAACCCAATGATCAATGGCCGCACAGGATCTTGGCAGTAACGCGAGCAAACTGAGGCACACAAAGCACGCTCTATCCGAGCGTTTACATTTCCGGACAATAACTGTCAGTACATTTGTCACTTTATGGCCATCGGAATTAAACAGATTACAAGCAGACCAATTCCACAAACCAGGGCGACAACATGATAAAAGTTTAACGACAAGAATTTGTCAGCCGCAGCCGACAGGAGGAATTACTGGAGATCAGCGTCTCTTTTGTTCGTTTGGCTCTCGCCCCTCGACCATCTGAGAGCGCCGAGCGGCGCTGCTGTGTGGGGAGCCTTGTAAAGTTTCAACTGGGCAGATGAATTCTTCCAGACCACCTCTTCCCCCAATCCTCCCACCCCCCCTGACCTCCCCTCCGGCCTCCCCTTCTCTCCCGAGAACAACAGGGAGCTTGTTCTGACCAAGGACGCACCTGTAAGGTGCGGGCCCTCGCCGGGGCTTACCTCAGTGGCCCCTGCTTCTGTACTCAAAAGCCAATTATTCCCTCCAGAGAAGATATTGCACTGTCAACTTCAAACAGAGGACATTCTTTAGGCAGATTAGACCCAAAATTATGTTTTATTATTTCGGGCCCCGACGAATGAATTGGACTATTTGGGGTCGTCTTTGTGGTGAAATCCAAGACAGTTTTAAACAGCGGAGGTATGTTTGGAGTCAGGGGGTAATACTCTGCTGTCGTTATGAAAGGGCAGCGGAGAGGATCAGATTAGAGGCCGAACAGCGAGAGTCTTTCAAAGCGGCTCCGTATCATCTCCCGTCTTCTTGTCCCTGCCTGTAGAGAGGTTAAATTAAATGGCTGTAATAAATGTTTTGGTGCCGCTGACGCGGTATGGCCGGCTACCAAAGGAAAAGAAGAAGAAGAAGAAGAAGAAAAAAAAAAACACTGAGCGGAGAGAGAGACGGCACGGTGGAAAGATCAGAGAGAGGAACAAATGGCGGGTGGGGAGAACTATGTCAGCACATTACCAGCATTAGAAACGGACTTGTTTTCACTTAAACCTCAATTATGATGCCGGCTCCAAAAACAATTATATTGATGAATGCTTTCTAAGTTACTGTAATTAAATTATTCCATTTAATTAACAGATTATATTGAATTTCTCCCCAGAGGACGGCATTAGCCTCATCTGCTGCTTTACAAACAGGAGTGCTCTAATGTTGTGTGCAATTGAAATGATTACTAATGCCTAATGAAACGGTGTCGGATCAGATAAATACCGAGAGCCAAGCTTGTAACTCAGCAAGAAAAACAAACAAACAAACAAACAAACAAAAATCTTGAGACAAAAAAAAAACTATAAAGTCACAGAAGAAATCACTGAATGGGATTTTTTTTTTTTCTTTTTCCCTTCCCAAGGGCAGGCTTTGTAAAACTGACATCAAATGAATTATAATGTTGAGTGCCTACTTGATGTTTTACAGAGAACACAGAAAGCCAGATGAAATATGCATTAAGCAGGTTTCAAAACATAATTGTCCTTGGATCAACCTGTAAGTGCTGATGTGAATGTATATTGAAAATGAGCGCTTTAAAATGAATTTGTTTGACTCGCGGAGGCACATTAGTTTTGAAGGGAGCTTATATAAAACGGCATCATGTGCACACTTAGTAGTTATAGAAGGTAATTATACTCAATATAAAACAGTGAAGCACATGTAACAGTTCTGGTTCACCGTCTCTCTGTGCAGGAGGAAGAGTTGAAACTGCAGAAAGGGAGTCACCAGTAGCTGACTATTGCCCTCTGCTGGAGGAGAGAGGAAGCTGCAGGAAGAGTGATAATACTGAAAGATATAGTTCTTTATTTTTTTTTTACCTAACCCTAACCCTTAACCCCAAACAAACCCTAACCCCAACCCACGACTTAAGAAAATGATAAAAGCTGAAGATAAAAACAGACAAAGTGAAAAACGAGGATCAGAGTCATTGCAGCATAAACAAACAAGACAAAAAGATTTTTGAGCTTTCTTCCTACAATTAAGCTCAAATTAGTAGATTTAGAAATTATTTTTCCTCAAACCAGGATCTTTGTTCCCGACAGTAAATGAGAATGATATTTATCAGGAGAGAAAAATGTAAAAGTAGTGATAATTTAAAAAACAAAAATTAAATGATAATAAAAAAAGTCTTTAATCATAAAATAAATGTTAAACCACTTCTCAATAATCAATAAAAAAAATGTAATCTTTATAGGCAACATCAAACAGTTGCTGGTCAGGTTTCTTCATGTTCCTACTTGTACGTTGGTAACTTATCCTTCGTGAAGAGCTCAACGTCTTTGAGTTTGGAAAGGATTTTCCTCCCTTCAGCTTAATCTTTATCTACCTCCGTCATGTTCAAGTTGAGCCGCTCCAAAACTACAACATGTTATTTACAGTCAGAGGAAACAAGTCAGACGATTACTTTACAGCAAAATCTGCTGGGAAGTGATGACATTTGTTCAGCGTTCATTTCTGTGCAACTTTGCATATTTCATGCAAGTTTTATGTCCAGTTTGCGATTTTTAATGACATTTTTCATTTCATAAAAATAGTGATGTATATTTTATCATCTATTTTCTTTATTCATACTATTCATTTCTTTGTACTTTGTTTTTTGTTAATGTTTTGCATCTGTAGTTGGTAAGTTAGTCAGTCAGTCTTCCTTGGTTCTCTTTCTTTTTTCTTTCTTTGTTTCCTTTCTTTCTTTCTTTCTTTCTTTCTTTCTTTCTTTCCTTCTCTGTTTTTTTTCTCTTTCTTTCTCTCTTTCCTTGTTTGTTTCTTTCTTCCTTTCTTTCTTCCTTTCTTTCTTTCTCTCCTCAAGTCCCTCATTCACTCAATAAGCCACTTAAAGAATCAAGATTTCAGTCCTCTCAATAAATTTTGTTTTATTTTTTTTCCATCAATATAGGTGAAAACACACGATCTGTTGTTGTTGCTGCTTTTGTTTTTCTTACTGTCCCCTCTTAGAAGAAGAAGCAGCAGAAGTCGAGGCTTCCTGTCCCGCTCGGCCGTGTTTATTGTCCAATCCCCTTCTGGCCCGGCCATATTAGTCCATGTGAGAGGAGAGACGAGTTGTGATGCTGTAAGCACATACCGAGCATTCTCCCTCCTCTGCTGTGCAGTTGTTGGGCATATTGTGAGATTTTAATACGCGGGGCAGATATGGAGAAGGGCTCGAGTCACATTCGCCGTACAGGAAAGAGCGGTGGCCAAGAATGACAGTTGCTTCTCCTGGAGTTGAGACGATCGTGGATTTAAGTTGCACTCTGAAAGGTCAACACATGACGGGGCGATCAGTCAGCTTCCAACATGGACATCTGAACTCGAGCGGATGGGGTTTATTTTTTCTTGCAAATTGCTTATTATGAGAAAATATGAACATACAGTATAAACAGTTTGTTTAAGGAGACTCAGCTTCGCAATGTAGAGCAATGACACATCTGAATTTTTACGCAAACGTCACCGGAACATTCAAGTTCGATGACGAATGTTGGCACCAAACAGCAAAAATCCATCAGCATAGAAAGTAGGAAAGCTAATAAATTGAATTAGAGTGAGCCATTGAAGGGATTATTGGCACTCTGCAGTTCGACTAAGGCAACCTGAACAGTGCGTTCATTTTACGTCACCAAGGAACAAACAAAAAGATAAGAAACTGCTAATATTCAAAGGCCGTACACATTGTGAAAGCAGCAGAGA
Source organism: Poeciliopsis gracilis (assembly GCA_911649635.1). Classification (NCBI taxonomy): domain Eukaryota; kingdom Metazoa; phylum Chordata; class Actinopteri; order Cyprinodontiformes; family Poeciliidae; genus Poeciliopsis; species Poeciliopsis gracilis. The sequence goes on from CAJVRI010001532.1 coordinate 6,061,621, forward strand.
TGAGGAAACGCCTCCGTTAGCAGCCTGTGAGCTTCAGAGTCACAATAAAACTGTCCGATGCGTTGCCAAGTGGAAACCGGAGGAGAGAAACTTGTGAATGTTGCCAATTGTGAGGGAAAAAGGAAGATAAAAGGAGATAGCAGCAGATAAGACATGTGAGAAGCTTCAGCCTGAACAGAGTGCTGCTTTTTACTGCGATCTAACACTTCAGATTGAACCGAGCAGGAGTCTGTGGGCGAAGGCCAAACCCTCGGTAGAAATATTTATGTTGTTTTACGAAGCAGTCTTTTGGTGAGGAATTTCAGTGGATGCAATAAGCTGGCATGCAGATGCAACGGCCCATTTGAGAATAAAATCTCTTTACGTATGCATGTGAAAGAAATGATAAAAAACAAAGAGATTTTAAAGAGGGAAACAACACAAAGCAGATAATTACCTGAAAACGCAGTAAAATGATGCTTTTCAAGAGTGAGTTGAAAAGAATAACCCATAAGATAAATTTCAGCTAAAAACTATTCTTTTCATATTTATTTTTTACTTTAAATTAAAGTAAGTTATTTATTTTAAAAAGGACAATTTAAAAAATATATATATCTAATAGGGAATTAATGGACGAAGAATTAATTTTGAGAAAATCTTTTGACGTTCAACATATAGATGCACCAATCAGAGATTTCTGATGACCAGTTTTTGTAAAACTTTGACATGATGATCCCAATTTCAAGAACAGGGAAATATATTCTTTTTGCCTGAGGCTGACAGAAGAAGAAGAACAACTTCAGGCCAGGAGATTCTGCACTGAGCAAGAACTCCATTACATAACTTTTTTTAAAACAGCTCCCCACTTTAGTCTGACCAGAGAAACTCCTTCTAGCTCATAAATTATGGACTACATATACTTATAGCAGGAGCATCTAGTTTACATTTTCAGGAAGTTGAACAAACTTAGAATCCAGAGAAACTCTTATTGGCTTATCTAGAAAACTACTCCTTACCTACAATGTTATCAGAACAAGAATCCAGAGAAACCCCTACTAATGTCTATATCACAGACTACTTATTCTCAAACATGGGGTTACACTTTTTTGTTTTCATTTTTCTTCTTTTGCTCTTTACTTTGGTTTGTTGTTTTGTTGTATGTCCTTCTAATTCATGCCAAGAACTTTTAATTACCTTGTTGTTGAAAATGTGCGATATAAATTAAGTCGCCTCACCTTAGCCACGTCTGTGACCCTGCACAAGAAAAGAGTTTTTCCTGGAATATGCATCCAGAACAAGCTGCAAATTCCCAGTAGCCAAACAGTCGTAGAGCAGGTTCCTCTTCCACCTTTCTAGCTTCATCAAATCTAGCTAGCTAGCTTTGAGTCTGAACAAACATAACTTCCACACCAAAGAGTGTTTTAGATAGCAGCTTGGTATCTCATGGTGCATTTACTGACTGGGACAAGATCGAGATTTTGACTTCTCTGCCTGCTGATCTCTAATCATCTCCATGTGACATCATACAAAATAATGCCTATTGACCAATCATTTGGGTGAAGTATGACGATATGTTGAGTATGAGCGTAATAGCCTGTGCTAATCATGCAGCATACAAAAGGCTAGACTGTCTGAGGTGAACCAGTGTGAACTAAAGACACTAACACCATCCACTGACAATAACATAAATACCCACAAATAATTTTACCATCTTATCGTTTTGTCCTGTGGAAGATGAATGTCAGATACTTTTATCTAAAATATCTAGTAAAATTATATTCTGTGATGTTTCTTAGCATAAACACAGCATCTGGGTTAAAGTGGAAGTGAAAACTGTAACAGACTGTAAGGCTGCCAGGTGCAAAGAACCTTTTAAATGACTACCAAAAAAAAAATGTCACTTGTGTTGTTGGTGATGTCAAAAGGTCCGGAACCATAATTACAACATACGAACAGGTGCACTTAGTTACGATATTATTTTGTCCTCGTTCGTTTCAGTGTTTCATAAATGTTGTTTTACTACAACCTTTGGCATTTTAACATTTTCTGCCTGTTTGTCAGTGCTTAAAAATAAGTGTTGTTATTATTTGAGCAACACTTTAGATGCTTCATAAATGCTTGTTTATAGCAGGGAGGAGTGAAAATAGGTAAAAACAGAAATTTGTTTGAACCGTTGCTTCAAACTTGAAAATGAACACGATTTTAAAGTCATAAAAATACCAGATCTGATCAGTTGGGAAAAAGAAAAGGAAAAAAAAAGAAACTTGTTGATTTGAAAAGCAACATCATTTGAAAAGAGATCGTGAATCGACTCATCCCCAAGCAGTTCACGGATAAAGCTGAGCACTTAGTTTAGTTCTGATTTTTATTTTCCCACTGCCTGTTTGTACAATTGACCTCAAATAACTGCAGCGATGCTGACATCTGAAACATGTTCATTCAAGCCTGCAGTGGGTGCAGTTGCAGTGATTTAATAAGAGGACAAGAACTGCCCGGAGGCGCATGTGGTTAAGAGCAGCAGTATAAATGTCTCATGAAAAAGATCTTACACACACACCGGGTTTTCATGTGTACCCAATCAATGAAATCTGGCTCAGTCTCATTCTTTCGTCACTGGGACACACCGTTCCAGATTGTTACACTAACATCTGCTGACACACTGTGCACTTTTTTGGGGGGGGAAAAAAACATTAAGAACCGCAAGTCAATTCTGTTTTTGTTATGATGTTTCAAAGTTTCAAAACCCGTGTCAGTGGGATCCAAGTAGGAACAGAGGCTCTTTATTGAGAAACAGAAAACTCCATGAGGAGAATTTCTTCAAACCAGTCAGTAAAAGCTGAGTGCATCATGTGCTGTTCAGCGGGACTTATTTAAAGACAAACTTCCAACAACTGCAGACGCGTATCAGATCAGATCATAAGTCCCGAATGTGAGAATGAAACTCCGTGTATTTCCATGAGAGCTTCGCTGCAGGCTCAGGAATGCTGGCATCAAGTATGCAGCCATGACAGACAGCTGCGCCGCTGTGGCGTTTTTAGCATGCCAGACCAGGGAGCCGAGGCTTGCAGGATCATCAAAAAAAAAAACAACAACCTGAAGATGAGCCAAAAAGAAAAGAAAAGTGTAGATAAGCACGCTTTAACCTCTATAAGAGTGTTGTTCTGCTGTTCTAATTGTAGGTAATGTGGACAAGATGAAACCAATAGGCAGTACACGGCGAAGCAAAGAGTGAAACTCCTGGCTCCTACTGAGAAAGATGCACAAAAAGTGTGAATCTAAACAAAGTGTTAGTGAGTGGTGTGGAAGAGAGGAATCACATTTTATTTCTGATGTGGGTGAAACAGCTCTGTGAGAGAGAGAGAAAAGAAAAGAGAAACTTCCTTTCTTATAACTTGCTTATTAATATTTATGAATTATGCATATGTCTGAATGTATGTATAAAAAGCTGCAAATATCACTGTAAACTAATATCTCTAGTGCTTTATGTTCCTTGAGCAATTTAACATTTTGATGTGTTAATGATTTTTAAAAAAGTTATTCAGTGCCATAAAAATTGTGAGGCAGTCGTTAAGTCTCGGCTCCGATTCTCCAGTGTATTTAGATCTGCACTTTGACTAGGCCGTGAATATGCTGTGACCTAAATGCCCACATTGTACCTATGGCTGCATGGATATCTGTTGTCCTTCTGGATGGAGGACCTCTGCCTCACTCTCAAGGTTTTTTTTTGCACCCCAAAACCAGTTTCTCGTTTCCAGGATTGCTCCGCATTTAACTCCATCCGTCTTCCTGTCAACTTTGATCATCTTCTCATTTATACAGCAGAAAAGCCTTCCCACAGCATGATGCTGCCACTGTCATGCTTCATGTTGCGGAAGATGTTCATGTGAAGTGTCACTTCTCCACCACAATATGTGTTTTTATTTATTTTTCTTTTGCAAAGAGACCAAAAAATTTGATTTGGAATCTTTTGATCTTTGATGTGCTTTTTTAAAAATGTCATTCAAAAGGAGCTAAATAAATGTGTACACCCAAACTTTTCTAAATGTTCATATCTATCTATCTATCTATCTATCTATCTATCTATCTATCTATCTATCTATCTATCTATCTATCTATCTATCTATCTATCTATCTATCTATCTATCTATCTATCTATCTATCTATCTATCTATCTATCTATCTATCTATCTATCTATCTATCTATCTATCTATCTATCTATCTATCTATCTATCTATCTACTTCTCCATGATCCTCACCTCTACATAAACATATATATGTTTTAAGAACAAAATAACTTTTTGTTCGCCTTATTTCTTGGTATTGATCACAAACAAACCACCCTGAGTCGGATAGACTCATCATAAACTAAAAAAAAATTAAAATAAAATCCCAACCTCAAGTTTATTTCTCCTCTTAATCACCAAACCGCAGCATTCATAGCTCTCGGTGTGTTAAGTACCGCCTAGTTGTCCTGTTTATTTTGCACGCCGCTCGGCGCCGCCCTGCAGACGCGCTGATATTACGCCGCTGCGTAATTTGACAAGCCAGAGCAGAAACCAGAGGAGGATGAGCGTTTGACAGCTGGGTCGCCGGGGATTGTTTTCGAAAAGCAACGACAATTCAGATTAATTCGGCCATTTTTATTTTTTATTTTATTATTAATTTTTATTTATTTATTTTTTTTATTGTTATTTTTCACTATATCGAGCGAGCATAAGGCTATCTACGCTTTTAATGGCCGCAGCTGTGACGAATTCGCGTTGGGTTGCTCCGGGGCAGGACGCGCAGTTTCTCCACAAAAACCAGCCAGCGGCGCCGCTGACATCATCCGACGGTCTGAGAGGTGAGGATCATGGAGAAGTGCTGTGCAACGCCATCCTGGGAATTTCATCTTTCCCAGATTATAATCTGGTAGGGCTGGTTTTATATATATATATATATATATATTTATGTATATTGGTTGTTTTGCACTTGCATTGCCTCTCAGCATCACTGTCTCGCTGTAATAATTATTATTATCATTTTTATTACCATTTAATTTTCTGTTGCCTGCAGATTTGGTATGAGGAACAGATTTGTTTTCATTTCAATCAAGGGTCTGATCCCAACATTGACGGCTGCTGTGAGAAGAATGGTGAATAAAGACAGATTTCTGATCGCTGATGCTGACATTCACTGTGGCGCGTTGGGGATGAATGGGATGTGCAGCCGTCCCTGAAACTTGTGCTGCACACTCCTGTGGAGCAGCTGGATGTTCTAATTTCAGCTGTGCATTTGGAAAGAGCTCACATGCAGCCTGAAGCCCGAAGCACAGGGCTGCTTGTAAATCGGGGCTGTAGGTTCGGCTGATTTTCTGTTGTGTTGGTGCACATGCATCCCCAAAGTGGAACTGCAGTCCAGAATGACATGTGGTGCAAACCAGTGATGCAAAGTCCAAGACAGGAAAAACAAAACAAAACAAAACACTGGCCTCAGCAATGCAGAAGCAATTAAAACAACAACAACAAAAACTCTTTAAAACCAATTTTGAGACTTAAGTCACATTAGGAGCTTGATTCAATTTCTTCACTCTTGAAACTGAAAGTGCCAATCCAAACATGAACCAAGCCATAAACTACGTTAAATTACGTTAGCTTGATTCCACGTATTGGGTTAGGTTTTAGTCCAAAGAATGGGTTGAAGTGACCAATTTTTCTCACTTATTGGATAGTTGAGAGTTTGTTGAAACGGGGTTCTGTGAAGAGGTTAACGACAGTTGCTATCTTACCTGAGGCACAGAGCTCTCTTGCCATCTCAATTTAGCATAAATACTGTTCAGTTGGTCCATAAGGACGAAGGTAAGAGGCGCAAAGACCAAACTTGACTTCTACCATCTCAAAAACCGAATTCAATTCAACCAACCTTTAAGCTGCAGTTGCATTTGCATTCAATTGAGATTTACATGAGAAATGAAGGTAGGAAGCAATATGCCACTTACTTCTTCCTGTGTGAAAAGTGTGGGTTGCCTTTTCAATCAGAGAACCGACCAAAGTTACAAATGACCTGGATGGCTAAATAAGTGACATAAATGGAGCTAGCGTAAAAAAGATTTGTAATTTTAGTTTAAATTTGCCTAAAGCATTATGAAGATACAAAGAAATAAAGTCATGAGTTTCATTTTATCTAATGCATTTGCTATTTGATACCAAAACAAACAAGAAAAAGAATTTGAACAGCAAATTTTATACTTGATACATATAACACTACATATGATCAGACTCAGCCTATTACCAGGTTTGACCTGCCAGGGTATTTTTTTCACCCTGATTCCAGTTTGTGTTAATGAACTATCCTGAGCAGCATTCAAAACATTTTTTTTATTTTAATCTGTCATTATTTTTTTAGATTTTCGTTGAACTTAAAAAGACAAAACAGTTCAACTTTGTTTATCCGTTCTGGTATCTGCTGACTCGGGCTTTGGCTCAATGTTTCTGTTCGCCAGTTCGGCAAAATGTCCCCAAGACATTTCGAGTTGAAGTCATGTGGCAGACGATTCCTTTTCATACCCGAAAAAGTCTGGCAGGAAGCAACCAACACTGCAAACATATAAAATGGGAAAGGAGTGAAATGACCAGCACCTGCCACTGTCTAGCTTCCTGTAATGAAAAGCTGGACGCTGTGTCCCCTCTGGACGCTGAGTCCCCTCTGAACGCTGTGTCCCTTCTGGCTTCAGTATAACACATCCCAGACAAAATGACTAACTGAATCTTCTTCCCACAATAAAAACTTCTCCACCGAAGAGTGTTGTGGTTAGCGTGAGCTAGTTGTGGTTACGTTGCAATATTGGGAAATGGTCAGAGCAGGTCAAGACAGGATCGGCATAATATTACCTATCAATATTGATTTAATGACCAGTTCTTTGGTGAAAATGTGAATATCAACCATGACCAGCAGGAGCCAGCGCTAACGACTCAATAGATCAAATCTGATGTGAATCAAAGTCTTTAACACTTTGTAAACATTGTCACACAACGTCATTTCACAAGCTTAACATTTTCTATTTGATCCTGTGGAAAGTCAAGTGACGTGAGAATAAGTCATATATTTCTAAATGGCTGCTTGATCCAGTCTTTCTTTGAAAAAACTGGATCACAATGTTTGGTTCAGTGTTTGCTTAAAACTTTCACCTAAACAGCGTAAGCCGATCATTTGAGCTGTGAAGGTAACTGTGCAGTTTTTTGTGTTATTTACCAAGTCATTTCCCTTTTGTTCTTTCTACCAGTGTAAAAGTGAGATGGACACCTACCTACTTCATGATGGAGTGAATTCAAAAATGTTTGACAAGGACAGTGCTCCCATGCTGGAGTCACTTTTCCCCGACGACTTCGGCTCTTCTTACAGCGTCAACATGAGCCTGCTCCTTCCCGATGCCGCCTACTTGCAACCCAGCCCCTGCCGGACTGTGAGGCAAATCAAAGCGGAGCCGCCGCAGTCCCTGATGCACTCCACCTGCCAGGGCAACGGAGCACCAGCGACCCTCCCAGAGTACTCAGGGATGTTTAAAGCGGCTGACACTCCTGCTGGTAGCTTTTTCATCAAGCAGGAAGTGCCAGAATTCCAAGAAATTCCCCAGTTTCAGATGCTGAACACCGATTTAGAGCAGAACTCTTTCCCTGTCACCCCACTAAGTCTTCCAGTCGGGAATCCCCACATGGGACAACTACCAAACTCTTCACAGACTGAATGTTTTCCATTCAACCAGCACTCTGCCCACCAGTTTAGATCAACCTATCTGCCGCCGTCTCCGCCAAATTCTCAGCCTCCGAGTCCAGACACGGGCAAGGAGATCCTTCCTAATATCTCCCCTCCTCCCTCCTACGAAGCCAGCGTTGCCTGTAAGCCAACACTCCAGACCCACACTGACCGCAGACAGACTTCCAGCGATCCTTCGATTCAAAGCCACGACCAAACTTACGTTCCTGCGTTCACTCAATGTCCACTTGGCGGACCGGTCCAGGACTCCAGCCTGCCTGCACCGGCTCAGACGACACCAAGCGTCGGACCTCTGTCTCCGGAGTTGGCGCAGTCGGCTCCAGCCAAATACAACCGGAGGAACAACCCTGATCTGGAAAGACGGAGGATTCACTACTGCGATGTTCCAGGTGCGACTACAAGTCCCTACGACTGGCAGTCCAGATAAAATCCGGCAAATCGTATGCCTAAAAGATGTTTTGTTTCTTTTTTCTTAAGGTTGCAAGAAAGTATATACAAAGTCGTCTCATCTAAAGGCTCATCTACGAACCCACACAGGTAAACCTCTTGAAGTTGCACATCTTATTTTGGGGGTGAACATGAAGATGTTGCCAGGCAGAGAAGTTTTCTTGGCTTGCATATTCGTTCAGTCTGGCCCACATCGAGCTGCTGTCAAATCACATAAACTCTTCAGCTCTCCTAAAGCGGGAGAAACGGGGGGGGGTTGGGTAGAAACATGCAGTGATTTATGGCCTGCAGATGAGGCATGCTATCCATTTTTTTTCCCTCCTTTTCCAAACTCTTTCATTAGATGTGAGCTCTCAACAAGACTCTTAGATGATGTCCTTGAGGGAGAACGGGTGGGGTGTAGATCCACGGGAAAAAAATAAAATAAAATAAAATTGTGGGTGTCCGCTTTAGGTTTACCTTGTGATTTCTGCCCGGCGCAGGTGAGAAGCCGTACCAGTGCTCCTGGGAGGGATGCGAGTGGCGCTTCGCTCGCTCCGATGAGCTGACGCGGCACTTCAGGAAGCACACCGGGGTGAAGCCCTTCCAGTGCGGCGTGTGCAGCCGCTGCTTCTCCCGCTCTGACCACCTGGCCCTGCACACCAAGAGACACCAGAGCTAAGGGACCTCTCCGCTGTATCTGTCCGGTCTTTTTTTTTTAGCTTTTCCTTCAAACTGACAAAATACTGGGAGGGGGAGAAAGACTGCAATTTATTCCATTTGCTCTCAAAGGAGGATTGACGTTCTGACCTGCCGCTAAATGTTTTTATTGTTGTTATTATTGTTGTGAGAACATTAAATCTGATTGTTGCCTTACTTTCTCATCAACTTGAGATATTTGCAGATGTATCAGCTCAATCTATTTTACCAAATTTGTCCTTTTTCGAGCCTTCTTTTGATAACACGCCACATATAAACGTTTTGACAATTTTTATATCTGAACTGTCGACCGTGTAGATCCTGTCAGCATAGAGCAAGTTTATTTATGAAATGCAAAACCTGAAGGGAAAAGGATGTTGTTTGACCCTGCAGGTCAAAGAGTTGATTGTGTGTACAAACTGCAGAAGAGCATCGGGAAAAGCTGCACTTTTAAGATGAAAATAGGAGACAGTTTGTGTCATGCGGTCGAGACGTTGCTTATAGCGTGACTTTGAAACTGTCAGGTTTATGATACTTGTAATTAAAAGAGCATTGTTCATGTTTTGTTTTGTTTTTTTCTCCTTTTTCTGCAATAAAAAGATTGTTTGATTTTTAGGTGGCAATTGATTCATTTAGAAAGCACAATAATTACAAAGGGGGGAAAAACATTTGTTTTGCTTTTTGGTCACATTTTAACATTAGACAAAGACAAACAAAGGGTTATTTTTCAAATGATGTGCTGGTTTTCATCCATCTATCCATTGTTTATAGCTGTTTATTCAAGCAGGGTCATGGGGGGGCTGCTACCAATCTCTATGGGTCATTGGGCAAGAGTCATAGTACCTCCTATTCCAGTTTATCACAGCGCAGCACATAAACACACATACACACAAGACAACCAACCCACTCGTGCCCACACGCACTTCTAAGGATAATTTAGAGTATGTAATTAACCCAACATTCATATTTTTTGGCTGAGTGAAAGCTGGAATACCCAGAGACAATCTATGTATGGTAGAGCAGAAAATGCAAACTCCATGCAGAAAGAACTGAACGGTTAAGTGTTTTGTTGCTGCATTGTCGTGGATTAATTTGACTAGCCTCACCCGGTCCTGTCTGCTCCCTAACCTGTGGAATCGAGAAATCAAGTCTGACAGCAAGAAGTTGGCAAAAAAAGAAAATAAATGAATAAATCTCAAAAGGCGTGACAGCGTTCTGCAAAGACATCTAAAGAACAGATGAGAAACGAGGTCATTAGCATAATAACAATCTGGAACAAGGTTGCGAAGTCTTTTCTAAGATGTTCTGAGTTCAGTTAATCTCAGTCAGAGCCATTATGTGCAAATGAGGGAAACGTGGAACAGTGGTGGATCTGGTTCAGGACTGAAATACCCCCAAGTCCTCATCAGCTATTCATCCAGATGAGCAGAGAACCCGGAGCAACATCTGTAGCTCTGCACATGTCACTCACCTTAAAGTCAGTTCAACATTAAACAATAAGAAAAAATGTATAAGCCAAAAAAAATAATAAAAATGCTATCAATGAGTCCTTTGTGTTTGTCTCTTTTTATTCACATTGATTATTTTTTTATTGTAGATCATTGTGTAATGCAATAAAAGAAGCAATTCTTAATGTTTGTTTTTACTTCATGTCAAAAACACAGTTTTTATAAGCTCTTGACTCAGCAGCATAGAAGCTTTACATTGAGCCAGAAGAACAAAGTAAACATTTTGGAGTTTTTTTTTTAGTTTTGTTTTTTCTCAGAAACTAAATTAAGCAGTCGAGCATTATTAATATTTAAGATAACTGCAGATGCGTAATAATTATTTTGCTCCTCAGCACATTTTAGCATTAGGAAAATCCAACCTTAGCTGACATGTTGTCACATTTGCAAACAAAAATAAGCCAAAATGCAGATGCAGAGCGTGAAAACTACACTGACACACCTTGAGTCAATAGTTTATGGAGCTTTTTTTAGCTGCAGCCAATTGAAGTATTTTCTTTGACCTCATTTCGGTTTCACATGGTGGCAGAGGACTTTATGTTGATGGTTAATTAGTGCATTTTCTTTTAGATTTAGCAATAGTCTTTTACTAAAATGTAACTTTGTCACAGTCATAATTTGGAAATCCATCCTCATTTTAGCTTTAGTCGGCCAAGTCTAAACACAATTTATCGTTTTCACTAAAAGATGAAGTCAGACAGGAATTAAATCTTGAATCTTCGGGGAATCTGAGCCTTGATTGCATCGTCATGTCAGACAAGGTGGAATTTTTCTTTTCTTTTCAGCTGTTTCCATTTCAGTCATGAATTGTCTGGTATTACTGTCCTGTTACGGCATTCGCCTTTTGGGGGAGACTCTAGCTGTCATACTGATAGCACCACCGATCTATTAAACACTTGCTACATCGAGGAATTAATATCAGGGTCAACGGCTGTAATGTTGCCTTCGGCTGCAAAACAAGTCAAATCTTGATACGCTGTGATTGTTCATCAGCCGTTTTGCTTACCTGATCTGATAAGCGTGCAGCGGTTATGTTTATGGTGTTCATGTGAACAGAGTGACACCTTGCTGGGTTTTTACCTAGAATTCCATTGAGTAAAAATGAAAGCACACACCATCCTCTTGTCTGATCAAGTCTTTTTAGTTTGACCTGGAATTCCGTAATTAGTCCTGCAGGTACACCATCATTAGAACCAGTTTTAGTGTAATTGTGACAAACAAAACAAGATGTTCTTGTCTTTATTTACAGTTCACAGAGTGTACGTTTGTGACATGAGTCACAGAGAAGGTGCCGACAAAGGGTGCCAAGAGAGTCCGCTGAAACCGCAGAAGGTGCCTGAGCTTGTTCCCGAGAGCAAAGGAGGTTACCTGCATGCAAGAACTACCTAATGTACTTTTTTTTTGTTTGTTTTGTTTTGTTTTGTTTTGTTTTTGCCCTTTACATTCGAAGTGATAAATCTCAAAGGATACAAAAGATGACATTATACAAAGAAAGAAAAAAAAATTGTAGTGGAGAGGGCATAGCTTGTAATCACATGAATTCTTTAGCAGCCGACAAAAACATTCATCCAGACCCAGTTATGATGGAACACTGTACATGATGTTCAGCGTGTTTCCTCTAAACTGTAACCCGTTCTTAGAAACTGCATTGGCTCCATGCTGTGCCGGAGCATGCCAGAGCTTAAAATATCGCTCTCTTTCGGTTGCCGGATTATAGAAACAAAGCGATGTGTTTTTATTTTTGAGAGACGTGATGTTTTACGAAGACGTTTGAATGAAATCAGTCAGAATGTGACTTTGCGACGTGTTTTGGGCAAATGCTAAAAACATTAAAGAGTACACCGGACCTCCGCCGTGGTTTTAAGTGGTTCTGTTCAGGCCTGCGGCGGCACAGCCAAGCGGGGTCATGGGTAACGGTGACGAGGAGTGGACCGATTTTCTCCTGTCAATTTCAATGCTGAAATTTAAAATGCAGTATTTTGCATGGTGACTGATATATTTAATTTAGCTGTTTCGTTGTTGTGTGTGTGTGTGATTTTTTTAAAGCATTTTTAATTTTTTTTTCCAGCTGTGATTGGAACTTCTTTCAGATGACACTTGAAGTGGTGAGCTGAGTGGAGCTGACCAGGAGCTTTACACGCCCACTTGCAGACTCCGAATTAAGATGCTTCTTTGTCAGTAGGAGTAATATTTACACGTCAATTTGACATTTTCATCTCTGGGTTATTTTTTTCCTGCTGCTACAGAACCATTGATAGGAGATGAGTTGGACTGGGCCCACATAGATCTGTCTAACAGATCTAACTATACATTTAACAAGTACCGTGCAAAGCTAAGTGCAAAAACATTCTGTGAACAGACGAGACAAACACACTGTACAGTGCAGAGCGTTTTCTTATATTTGACGTAAAGCGAACAAAGCAATTCAGGGGAAGAACATCATGCAGACATTCAAACATGATGTTCCAGCTCTGGTTTCCTGTCTCAGGACAATGTACAGTAAGTTGATGGAACATGTAAACAAACAAGCTCTTAAAAAAAAAAAAAAAAAAAAAGTAGGTCCTGGCATGGCCTAGTCCAAGTCTGGAATTAAAATTCAACTCAGATTATGCTGAATGTTGTGAACTGTGGGGAGGGCAGCTATGTTTTCGCATACGGTCAGATTTTTTCTTTTAATACTTTTCTTCTCCTAAATATCAAAATGATCATTTCAAAAGAGTTTTTATTTCATTGTATTTCTGGTATAAGAAAAAAAAAAAAGCTCTGAAGATGTGAAACATCTAAGGGAACTAAATGAAATGGGGAAAAAAAAAATCATCTGTACGGGGGAAAATGCTTTTTCACAACTCTGTTAATGTAAACTTTGCTGCTGTCTGTGTGGATTTTCTGTGGATTTAAGCTGCTTGTCTCCGTCAGCTGGCTCAGCAGGGGGGTGGCCCTGCAGCCCCAGCGTCCCGCAAGCTGCGCTCCGCACCAATGGTTTCCCCCAAATCCAGATTAGGTTTCCGAATGCCGGCGTGAGCACGGTTCTCGGATGTCACTCGAATGTGTCACCGAAACCACATTCCGTCCATCCCAATCATAGATAGCAAAGGGGCTCCATCCCAGTAGTGTTACATACAAAATGCAACTTTATTAACCTTCATGCCTCCATTCATTTCAATATACATGTATATGTTTGAACTTATCTTAATTTCACAGCTCCATCCATTTGAAAAAAAAAAAAAAAAGTACAAGAAAAAAAAAACAAAAGGCAAAAAACACTGACTTGTTACTCAAACAACTTTTGGAGAAAATAAAACTGTAACAGGAAAAAAAGAGAAAACAGAAGGACACCTGTTTTTAAAATTACTCTTTTTAAAAATACCAGGGTTAAAAATGTCTTTTTTTTTTCCCCATTAGCAGAATCTCCCTTTTGAAGCATAATCACATTTTTTTTTTTTTTTTTTTGTCCTCACGGTAAGAATGAAAAGATCTGAATATATTTACACAACACTCACTTTACATAAATACAGGAACAACAATTACTGTACGTAATATTAGCAAACTTGAAACATAGGCATTGGCTTCACTACTTAAGTTTTCAAAACCAGAAGAGAGAGAGAGAGAGAGAGAGAGAGAAAAAAAATCCGAAATCAGATGTTAAACAGAAATTAAAATACATACTTTTATTTTTTATTTTTTTTTAACTGATCGAACGTCTCAAATCATTAACAAAACTGCCAAACTGTGGATTTGATTCCTCGTGGCCTAATTTGAAATCACTGCTGAAGCTGAAACATCCAGAGGCCTTCGTAACTCAGGTATACCCCCCTGACAGAGGAGGACTTATTGCAGCCAAAGTAATGACGTGTGCTTCAAACCGGTGAGCGCGTTGCGGTGGGACGCTGACTTTGACACCGTGACATAAGGCTCAGTGCGAAGAGATGGTTCAATGTTAGAGGTCCTACTTGCATATTGTTGTCTGTGCTTTATTATTATTATTATCATTATTATTATTCCCAAATAACATCCATAATAAAAAGAAATCATTATTTCCCCTTTTGAAAAGTAGCAATTGAAGAACACATGTTGGAATCGAAACATTGCACAGGGCAGGTGATATTACAAGTTTGTGATATGAGGCACTATTTATCATTATTGCATAACTTTGACCCTGGTTACCGTAACAAAATTATGCTTCAAAATGAGGAAAGAGATGCGGTGTGCAGAGAGGGGGAGCGGGGGAATACGATAACACCCTGTCTCCATGGAGACGTCACCTTCAAGTCTGATTGAATTGTTTAAACACTGGTGTATTAAGGCATCCGACGTCATTCGTAGATATACTGAAAAAAAAGAGCACATGTTTTGTTGATATGTGATTGATTTGTCTGTTTGTTTTTTTTCCTTCATTGTTGTCGTTCAGGTACAGCTGAAACCAGATGTTTACATACACTGTATCAAAAAGAGACACAAGCCTTTTCTCTCCTCACCCTCTGTGATTTGGACAGGCAAAACTTGACTTGTTTTAGGAAAGTCAGAATTACCAGAGTTATTTCCATTTCCTAAATTTCAGAATAATGTTTTCTTATATTATTATTATTATTTTCTTTAAATTCTGAGATTTTACATGCACTAAAACTGTGCTGCTTCCATGTGTGCCATCTTGGACAAATCAAATGAAATCAGCCAAATCTTGTGAAAACTAGTCTTGTATCAAACTAGGCTGAAAGGCGGTTCGGATTGCAGCCAAATAAAGGCCACGCGTGCCAAAAATACTTCTTAAAAAAAACAACAACTATGGAAATGACTGAAGTGTTTGACCACGATGACTACTGTCATGTTTTCTGGAAAAGTTTATGGGGCTGACAGCATCACGTCGCGGGTTCGTTTAGCTGCAGGAAGGATCGGTGCACTTCACAAAGCAGATGTGCGAGGAATAACTGCAGCGACGTCTCAAGACATCAGCCTCAAAGGTTAAAGCTCGGGTACAAACGTGTCCTCCAGATGGATGATCATCCTAAGCGTCCCGCCAGATTAGCTACGATGCGACTCAAAATCAGCAAAGTCAATGTTCTGGAGTGTTACAGTGACATAATCCTGACCACAGTCCCATGGGACGTTGGAGGAAGAGCTGAAAAGTTGTGTGTGTGTGTGCGTGCGTGCGTGCGTGCGTGCGTGCGTGCGTGCGTGCGTGCGTGCGTGCGTGCGTGCGTGCGTGCGTGCGTGCGTGCGTGTGTGTGTGTGTGTGTGTACTCAATCAGAACAGTTCTGTCAGGAATGGGACCAAATTCCAGCAGAATACCATAAGAAGCTTCTAGAGAGGTATCAAAAATTGAGTGAGTTTCTGATTTATTGTCATTATAAAAAATATATAATAATGATCTCATTATTCTGGCATTTAGTGAATAAAAATAAAAATAATAATAATAATAATAATAATGTTAACCCTAACTGACCTAAAACAGGAAACATTTGATCATATTTAATATCAGAAAGTGAGTAAAAATATGCGTATGTATGCGTAAATACCTGGTTTCTACTGTAAAATAGCAAAATACCAACACAGGCATTCAAGTACCTTAATACGGTCAGTGTATATAAATAATTTGTTGTTTCTAGCAAACACTGGTGCAGCCTTACAAAATAAAACAATAATCATTTGATCGTGAACTTGTGGAACCCCGAACCAGAACGGTAATAATAATAATAATAATAATAGTAAAGAAAAAGCTGTTATATAACATCACATAATGGCCATTTACATGATGAACACCTTTAGCCCATTTTCGCTGTATATCAAATTAGATAAATTACGGTCTCAGAAAAAAGACTTTACGCGTATAAATGTATCTCCTGCGTCTACGAATCAAAAGCCCTATTTCTCCGTTGTATGTACAGGTTGTAGAACTTTGTAATAGCTTTGTATCTTCACTATCACATATATTACAACATTTCAAAAGATCCAAGAAACAGTATTTTTTTTTTTTCCTTTTTACATAAGAGAAAGAGTTACAAGCCGTCACATGAAGTGCCCCTCAATCACACACACACACACAAAAAATGTCCTAATACATTATACGGATGATAAAATATGACGAATATTTGTTTATAAATTGACATCTGAAATAAAATTATCTGAAAATCATCTCAATAAACAAAGAAGGTGCTAACATGTTTTTTTTTGTTTTGTTTTGTTTTCTTTTGCCAAAACGATAATACAACTGGGCGTAATGACATGTGCACAAACAATATACATAAATAATGGTAACATACGAGAGGGCCGCACAAACTCTGCACGTGTGAAAAACTGTTCCCTGGATTTGGCTTCTTTACTAAAAGTGAGAGCTTCTGACGTGTGCGTGCGGGTGTGTGTGTGTGTGTGTGTGTGTGTGTGTGTGTGTGTGTGTGTTAGTGTAAAAGCGTATGAGTTTCACGATACCTTAATCAGAAAAAAAAGTTTTTTTTACTGGCTTCTGCCCAATAACTGCATTTGGCAGCACTAGATCGCATAATATCTCGGTTGGCTCGGTACCTAAAGCCTGAAGCTTTTAAACGGCATCAAGAGTGCTGGAAAGAGTTGCAACAAAAAAAAAAAAGACATTTGCCTTCAGGACTATAAAAATATACTTTTAATTGAATTCCCTGATTGAGGTCAAGTGTGATGTTTTCTGAGACATTTCTGCCAGTAACTGCATCTAAAGTCTTAATCTTCTGTGATATAATGCAACAATTTCATAATAATGTGTAGTATGTGCAGTGCTTTGCAAAAGTTTTCAGACTCCTTGAACTTGTTCACATTTCACCATGACGCAACCATAAACTCTGATGTGGTTTTATGGGGATTTTCATGGTAGTGCCTGGTTGTGGAGGGGGAACAAGAAAAGATGTGCTTATTTTTTCAGTCCCCCTCGACTGTGATACCTCTAAATGAAGAGAAGTGAATTTATACGTTTTGAAAAGAAGTTCATCTGGATTTCAGGATGCATGCTGCTGTTCTGCAAAGGGGTCAGACGTTTAAAGTGCTGACTCAGGGGCGCTGAAGACGTACGCGCTCCGCACTTTTCGGATTTTCACTCATGTGCATTGGAAATAGGAATGCACCAGTGTCCTCCCACGTGACAGCTACACACTACTGCTATAGGTCTACCACATAAAATCCCTGGATCATACATCTATGCTTGTCATGGTAGCACGACGAATGTCAAATAGTTCAAGGATGAACAGTTTTGCAAAGCGGTGTATGTATGTGACTAGGTGTGCAACGCCTGCATTTTAATCACCAAACTTCTGGTGATAACCCCCAAAACCGCCCAAAGTGAGGTGAGAACATTTCAAGTGATGTTTATGAAAATTAAAAAAACAAAACGAAAACAAACAGACAATTTAAAAAAAAAAAAAAAAAACAACAACAAAAAAAACAAACAGAAGACGCTGCGGAGTGAATGACCAGCTGAGAGACCTCACATCGCGACTTGAAGCTGCTTCAGAAACAGAGCGAGGCTGACCTTGACCCTTTGACTCTTGATTTTGGACATCAACAAACACTTTGATCAGAATGTATTGCTCTTCTGTGTGTGCAGGTTTGTCTCCGTAAAGTCAGCCTGTGGTCGAGGGCCGCCGTGCCGTACAAAGACCACAACACAAAACTCCTTGTTTTGGCTCAATTTCAGAGGAGAAAAAAAATGAGCTGACGGATGAGTACAGGTAGATGTTGACAGAATGAAAGTCTCTAAGGTGCCTCTGTTGGGTTTTTATTTATTTTTTTATTTTTTTTATTTTTCCCACATACTCTCCTCTGATTGTTTCAAGATTCACTGTACATGAGGGGGGGAGGGTGTCGTATTTGTCAGAATCAAACATAAGCGATAAGCTGGTACTTTAAAAAGGAAGCAAGATTCAATAAAGAAAACATTTTCATACTGAAAGTTTGTATATATTTATATAATTATATATATATTCTTTAAGATTGCACTTTACTGATTGCTAATCACAGCTCAAAATCCACATAAGATTTGTTTAAGAAAATGCTTTAAAGAGGCTCAAATAAAGAAAAGCACTGATGAAGAATGGGGTTTGTCTGAAGTCTGTGTGATAATGTGGGGCTTCTTTGCTGGTGTGATGATGATTTTGTGTGTCCAGTTCCTGCAGCCAATGGCTGAGTAAGCGGGTAAAAACGAATCCATCCTTGTGAAGTTGTTTGCACTTGCTGGCTTCGGGAAAAAAGGTGAAAGTCCAACCCTCATTCAACTTCTTGAAGAAAACGCCTTAGATGTGACGGTCCAAGTCCAAGTAAACCTTCCGTGATCAAACACTGCCCTCTGCTGGTCAACTCACGGGAAGGCAATACAAAAAAAAACAAAAAACAAAAAAAACAATACTGTCTGTAAATCCAAACTCCGGCCAAGTCTCTTCCTGTTAAAATCCACACCAGGTCGAACTTCCCGCTCTGATTTCAAAGGGGTCTTTCACATTATGAACGCTGGAAAAGCAGCTGTAATGTAAAGTGAGTAAAATCCAAATTTATAGAGTGCCACTTCATCCTAAAAAAAAGAAAAAAATCAAAGCTAAACATCAACAAACAGTGCTGTTAAAAGCAGTTCCCCATCATTATCCGATGACGGAGAAAGATCCCGCCATCGCTTCCTTCCCATCCAGAGAGGATCCGGAAGTCACCCTGTTTTCTGCTCCGACCGTCCATCCAGCTTCTCCATCTCCAATTTGTGTGTGTGTGTGCGTGTGTGTATGCGTGAATAAGTTTGGGCATCCAGGCCAGCTGAAAAACATTCAGAGGGAGATCCCGCTCCCGAGGCTGCCTGCGTGCGTCTGCGTGCGTGTGTGCGTGTGTGTGGCTGCGTCTGCCCTGCTGACATCTTCTCTTAGTCGCTCCCGTTGTGCTTCACACCAGCATGTGTCTCCGTCGGTGCAGGGCTAAGTGGTCGGATCTGGAGAAGCTGCGGTCACAGTCTGCGCATTTGAAGGGCTTCACGCCCGTGTGTTTCCTGTAATGCCTCGTCAGCTCGTCGGAGCGGGCGAACTTCCAGGTGCAGCCGTCCCAGGTGCATTTGTATGGCTTTTCCCCTGCAGAAGGACAACAGCAGACGCATGGGTCACATCTTCCAGACCATCAGAGATAACACAACTGATCCACTGATCTGCTAAATAGTTTATCAGTTTCCATCTTTTCCTGCGCAGACTTTCACGGGAAGGATACCGTGAGGTCATTTTCAAAGAAAATGTTTCGGTGGGAGTTTGCATCTAGCAAAGATGTCAGAAAAATGTGTCAAACTATTCTTGATCACGTAAAAACAAATGAAAAATACACTCTTGTTACCAAAGAGAAAAAGAACTGGTGTGTAAGATTTCTGAAAATGCTTTTTCTTTTTTCTTTTTAAAGCCTCGAGCTACTTGAATAATTTACGAGGATAGCTTCCTCTGACCCACTTTCTGTAGAAGTTGTTACAACTGGATAATAAATAACTTCCCCACAGTTTAAATAAAAACTGTTTAATGAAAAACAATGAAAAAAAATTGTTGAATTGGTTGAATATACCTGGAGTGTCTCATTCCACCATAAGCTGGAGCCTCATAGTTAATTTGTGTACAAATACTTAAAATAAATACATTATTTATTGCTTTACCATCATCTTCCACTGAAACGTTTCTAATTTGAGAATTTATTCCGTAAAGATAAGTCCAACAAAAACAAATATAACTGAAGTGTTTTTATTTTAATTTTTTCTTTACTTTTTGAGTGTGAGGACGTTTCACTTAGTGATCAGTTATCTCCTCTTAATTTGGGGGCACATTAATCTTGGCAACAAATTTCTGACATAGTTATTATTTCTATTTTCATTAAATGCCGTTCCTGATAACGGGCCGTTAGAGTCACAAGGAGAAAAAGGATAGAGAAGAAAGTGGACGAGTTTTGTAAAAACAAGGAAGGATGAGGAGAAAGACCAAATATAAAGTCCAAATGCTGAAGACAAATTCCAGATACTTGGAAAAAAAACCCTTAAAATCACTAAGTTCTATTATAAACAAGCCAATTCAACTCTGCCTTTAAGATGTTTAGTTTTTTATTTGATATTTTAACTTTAAACATTGTAAACCTTTTGCTTTTTTTTAATCAAAATGCTGACGTTTTTCTCAACCTTTTGATTTCATTCTCAATATTTATCAATACATTTCTAAATGGAATGGAAAAAATAAGAACTTCTCATTCTTCTCATCTGTTTTAATGTCCACAAGCGTCATTAAACCTGAATAAATCTCAGCTTCACTTGCATCTAATAGGGTTTCAGGCTCTTTTTGCTCCGATCAACAAATACACCATAAAACACCCTTTAGAAAACATTCATCTCAACCATATTTAGACCTGAAGAAAAACAACAGTGTTACGTAAAACGACATCTTCAGACACAGTGAACTGACCTGTGTGTGTCCTCCGGTGTGCTTTTAAATGCGAGCTTTTGGTGTACACTTTATTGCAACCCTCAAAGTCACATCTGTGGATTCTTCGCTTCTTCGAGTCAGGTGACTCTGACCTCCGGGGGCGCCGGATGCTGTCAATACTGAACGGCGACATGGAGCTGCAAGACACAAGGCCCAAAAGACGTCAGTATAAAAGAAATATGAAGTTGTGACAATAACACCAAAATAACAGCAAAATACAATACCTGTCCTGATAACAGTGGCATTGATTTCACTGGCTGTCCTGTGTTGGGTGCTGAGGATTGGAAACTTGGTTGCTCAAACGATGACCGAAGCGACAGAATGTGGGTACAATGTCGCTATTGTTGACAGAAAACTGAGCTTGACACATTCTGTTTGAAATATTTTGCATAACTTATAGCGATGAAGCTTGTAAGAATGTATACAAATACTGTGTACGATTATTCAAATGCGACCTTTCCGTCTTCTTTGAGAAGCTGGTCAAGATTTTTTTGATCTGACTAAAGTGTTTTTTTTTCTCTTTCCTTTGTTCGTCTTTCCACAGCACAGATTGATGAATGTTTCCAGCTGCTTCTTGCATGTTTCTCAGGTAATCTTTTCACGCTTCAGTAGACATGTGTCGGTTTTAACCCATTCCAGTTTTGCTCATGCCAGACTCACGTTTTTACCATTGCACAGAATGAATATTCATACAGTGAGTCCTAAATGTATCCATACAGCTGGAAGATTTTTGGCTCAAAGTTGATTTTCCATTTTCTCAACCCGTTTCCTCAACTGGAAGTAACATCAACATTTTTGGAGGAGCCAAGCCAGAGTCCTGAGAAACTTTGAACAAGAAAAGCTTGTTCAAAGTGACGCTCTGATCTTTTACGTATCATTCAAAATATAAGTAACAGAGCAGTAATGAATCTGTGTGTAAAAGAAGTTATGAGTTCAGGTAGCTTTGTGGTTTTTGCTGATGCTTTTTAAGTGTATTTAAATTATTTATTTACATAGAAAAAACAGCATTCAGCAAGCAAACTTGTGTTTATAAAATTTTTATTTTCTCATCTTAGTTTGAATATGCATGCTAAGATTGACTTTTTTCTAAAAAAAGAAAAAAAGTACCAATAAGAGTAATAAGTTGATAAAACAATATATGCGATTTATGTTAATTATTTTCATGCTGCTTGTGCAATCTTGTCTACCATAAAATTATTTTATGATAGACAAAATAATCAATGATAACTGACAGGAAATCTGTACATTTTATGGCACAAAGCAGCAGAAACGTAACTTTGCCAGCAGGTGGCAGTGCAGCTCTACAGAAGAGTATCTGTGCAGCGGCAGCTGAGCAGAGAGGCATTTTGGATCATCCGAACTTGGGAAATAAAGCATTTCTTTTTCTTAGTCTTATCCAGTTATTACAATAATTCCCCAGTTAGCTTAGGACACTAAATTAAGTGCTGATTTTATGATTCCTCAAGGCCAAAAATGGGAAACCCCAGGGAGTCAGTAAATGGAGTTGGAGCAGTTTTAAACTGTCTAACTGTCCTCTTTTATTATTTGCAGGCTTCATCAGAACTTGCCTGAAACAATAAAGTTAGAGGAAGAAGAACCCAGGGGTTGTAATAGTGCGGACTTCATGCCTCACCCCGGACTGTTGACGGTAGAACAGGGAGCACCTTTCATGAAACGATAAACACATGACTGCATCACACACCCAGCCCAGTGCCCAGAGGCAGGAGATACGCTACGCAGAAACAACAAGAGGATCTCTGTTTACTTAAGAGGAGGAGTAATATCTGTGAAATATATTTAATGGGGCTCTCAGAGCAGCGGTGGAGTTTGCTGCGCTGCATTTACGGAGGAAAAGGTGAGGGGGTCAGAGATTGGGGTCGGGGGGGAGCTGTGGGTGTTTCAGAAGAAGAACAGCTCTGATCATGTTAAAGGGATTTGAAAGAGGAAAAGAAGCTGCCAGACAGGCCCTCCTGTGAACTGTCTCCGCCACACACAACCCACTTCCTGTCTCGCTGTCTTTCACCAAAAGCATGAGCTGTCAAACACAGGCTCGGGGGTACTGAACAACCTTACAGAGAGAGAAAACACACACAGAGAGACAGAATCACAGAGATGTACCGCGCGCGCACACACACACACACACACACGCATATGATTACAAATCACCTGTTACTGTTGGCTTCCTACCAACCAGAAGCTGTACAGGAAATGAGCACACGGGTCAGATATGAAGCGAACTCATACTTCCCTCTCCCCTTCTTGCTCTGTTGCTCTCTCCTAGCTCGCAAACAGCACAACAACCGGATGTTAAAATTTTACATCTAGACAAACCACATGAATTTATTATGTTTTTCATAAGCCATCTAGTTAAATAACTAGTAAACTTACGTCGGCTTGCAGAAGTAATCATACACTTTGAGAGACTTACACATTCTTTCACTTTACCATCACAAACTTTAGAGTTTTCTTTGGGACTTTATGTGATAGAAAAACGTAAAGCAGTGGTTAACTGTGAAGCAAAAGAAAACTTATAAATTATATGTTATATGTTGTCTTCAGTCCCTTTAATCTGATGTCTTTAAATGAGACCCAGTGCATAAAATTGCCTCCAGAAGTCACCTAAATAGGTCGTATTCACATGGGCACAGAAGCACAACTAAACAGGCACTTCAAAAGTTTGAAAAAAGTTTAAAGTTTGCCATAAGCATGAAGGGAGTGCAGCTAACATGGATGAAGGAGCTCTGATCAGATGCAAAATGTTCTGTGTTGCAGAACTCATAAAACCGCTCGCCCTGAATGCACCATCCCAGGTGTGGGGAAATGGTGGCAGCATCATGCTGTGGGGTTGCTTTGTTTCAGCGGGGAGAGGGAAGCCGATCGGACATGAAAACATGTTAAGTTAAATGCAAAACATTCCTGGGAGAAAACTCGTTAGAGCCCCAAATGACTTTAAACATACAGTCCGAGCTACAACCGGATGACTTAAATCAAGCAATATTTACGTGTCAAAAAAGACCCGAGTCTATGACAAGACTTGAAAATTAAGATTCTCAAGCAATTTTAATAGAAAGGTAATGTGAAAATCTGTTAGAGACATACCAACAGACTTGCAGCTGCAGCTGAAGGTACTGACACAAGGAAGCTTAATGCATACAGAATATCTTTGCACAAAATGTTAAAAAAATATGCTCGTCGTTTCCCCTTCCTCTTCTCAATGTGCTCTGAGATCAAATTCAAACGAGTTCAAAAGGTATGAGTAGTTTTTGCAAGGCACTGCAGGCCACAATCTAAAGTGTTTGGGACTGTATGAGAAAATGTGTCTGCCAGGGAAAAGTGAAGCAGAGCGCCAGGATTTACAATGGAAACACTCTGGGCTCAGACACCGAACAGATGAGGCAGATGTTTACATTCTGACTTCATCCTGACTGTAACTTCGTGATTATAATATCATCCCGAAAAGTCTAAATCTTTCTATTCTGGTTGCTCTGTCTTACAACAAGCAGATACATCAATTAATGAGCAATTTTTTTTCTGCAGCTGATTCTGTCATTCCTGAAGATGAAGCTCATGTTTGCTCATTTTGGGTATTTATGCCAATTTATAAAATACTTTAGTCCTTGTAGACACAACAGCACTTAATGTCACTGCATAAACAGTGATAGTGAAAGAAAGTGGCTTTTTTTTTTTTTTTTACAAACTCGACAACTTCCCAATTTCTGTTTCACATTATGAAAAGTAAAACATTTTAATAGCTTAGCGTTATTGTTGGCCAGACAAGAACGTACTCTGCTTGATGGAAAAACAAAGACATTAGACGTTGTGCAATACAACAGAGAAAAAAAAAAAAAAAAAGATGAGGATGGTTTGTTTTGCTCTTTTATGACCTCATTTAAGAATTTTCAAAGCAAAATTTCACAATCTCAGATCACTTTGTTACCCATTTTGGGAATTTTAATGTCTGAATAACCATTAAGTAATAAAACAATAGTGATTTAGTAAAAGCTGAGGTTACAAAGCCAAACTGAGCAGCAGGGATGTACAGTACCTCAAGTCTGTGGTCACTGCATGAGTTTAGAAGCACGTCTGACAAACCATTGACTCGTGATTGCAGCGTCAACCTGCAATCACAAAAAGCTGCGCTGCTTAAACAAAAGGAATCAACTGATGACTTTACATCTGGGGTGTACAAATTCCTGCCTTAAGGGCCAGTGTCCTTCGACTTTTAGATCCAACACACCTGACAGTTCAAAAAACAGAAGGTCATGACAAAACTGAAGCATTACACATAGACTGAGTAGGAAGAGCATTAACCTTTCCAACCAAACAGAGAGCCGGCGATCCAGCCAAATTTGCCGTACCGTAATTCTGCCACACTCTGAAAAATTCAAAAGGATTCCAACCAATATTTGGGTTGTTACGGTTATGTCAGCTCTGCTGCAGCAGGGAGAGAAATCAATCTGAGGTGCACTCTTTTAATAGACAGTAAATTGATAAAATAACTTGGTAGACATTGAAAGTCCCAGTTGTTATGGATAAATGGGTAAATATATTTACTCACAGGACATTTAAAGAACTGTGTGCAATTAAAATAAGCAGAAATATCTGGGCGCAGAGTTGGAATTTAGGTCATAAAGGGTTAATCAGAGAATTGGCGAAGGGGAACTCTGGATGAGCAAGAGAAATCTACTGCTCATGTAGATTCATCTCTGTAAAACTATTACTGCTACTATATTTCAATCTGCAAATATGGCCTAAAAGAAAACAAGTCCAGTTTACAGTTTGTCAAAAGCCATGTAGGAGAATGTGGATCAGATGAGCCTGATTTGTAACTTCCTAGCCTACATTCAAAACACTGTGGTTGAGGCAAAATCTAAAACCAGTCCCTGAACGCACCATCTTCATGGTAGTGGAAGCGTCATGCTGCGTGGACGATTTCCTACATCGGCAACTGGTCAGAGTTGATGGAAAGATGCATGGAGGTAAACAAACGTCAATCATGGAGGAAAAGCTTAACAGCTATCCACTTTGTTTTGCTTCAAATAATAAGATTTCAGCAAAACACAGGGAGGTTTGTGCCTGGAACATGAAAAAAATATGACAAAGTTCAAGGGGTGTTAATACTTTGGCAAAGCAGCAAGAATAAGTTGCATATAATTGTCTTTCTATTTCCGTCTCAAATTCTAGTTAAATTGCAGCTCTTTTGGAACATGAATTTGATTTATTTTCTTATGAGATTCCAGAGGCAAACTCTCGCTGCTTCCAAACTTGTGTCAGAGTAACATTTTTGGTTGAATGAATGTGTCTGTTTGCATCGCTCAAAGCAGAAGAGGGAAAAATAGGAAGTGCAGATGAAACTGATTTCAAACAGAACTGACCTCTGCTTTAGTTCATCTGCTTCTCCAACTTTCCCCTTCCCCTCCACCCCCTCATCTTCCTCACCTGTCACCTGAATACTCACAAGCCAAACACGGCGCCTACTTTTCAGGATTTTTACGGGCAGCTGAGGTCAAAACAGCTCTGACACACAAACTGCTTTTCAAACACAGTTGTGGATTTATCAGGAAAACAGGAAAAAGGAGCGTCTGACTCAATGTGTGCCGTGGGAGACGGCCCATCGGGCATTCCCGTACCTGTTGGAGGACACTACCCCACGTCTCAACAGTCCACCTGCTCTGTTGCGTGGCCACTGGGTCCTTGGGGACCGGCCAGGCTTCAGCAGAGGCTACTCCTCCCAAACGCACACGCACGCAGTCGCACACTTTTCTCTCTCCTTCTTCCTCTTTCACCCTCGCTCTTCCACAATAGCCCATCCAGCCGTCCCCAAGGAAACGCATGAATATGGAGGAGGCTGCCCTAGAAGAGCATGATCCACTCACACGCACCGTAACTCTCTCCTTTCACTCAGTTATTTATTTATGGATACCTGGATTGGAAGCTGCAGGCACTCCCATCCTCCACCCTCACACCTCTCCTCCCTGACGCACTCTGAGCGGGCCGCTTGTGTAAACGCAGGGGCCAAATTAAAGCATAAAAAAAAGAGAAAAGCTATACAAGTGTGGAAAACAGGAAACATAGCGGCACGGCGGCGTAATATTCCGTCTTCGGTTGCTGTGAAGATGTCCAGGGAGCTCGTGTGGTGTGTCACAACGCAGCGCACACTCTCTCCTTTCCTGTCACCAGGCCGGCGTGTAACTCAAGAACGCCACAGACTGCTTTGTTTTTCACAGACAAACACGCGAGTCTGTGTTCCTGTTGACAATGGCCGACCACCCTCTGGAACCAGCTGTTCCGTCCACCGTGCAGAGACACATGCACGCAAACGGCACAGAACACACATATGCCAGGGATTAATACTTACAAGTGTGCGCACATACTTTTTAGCCCCCCCCCCGTACCTCTACACACACACATACACACAGCATGCACACAGTTTCCACACAGCTTGCACTTTGCACATAGAGAAGTGAGTGTGTGGGCAGGCCCTGGCAGGGTATTGCTTTTCCAGGGTGGTGATTTATCTCCATAGTGAAAGCTTGGGCAGTGCAAGGTTGGGTTCTGCCAACCTCTGTTGTCCTCTGACCAAACCAGTGCCCACGTGTGGCACTCTGGGGCACGCCTGTCCCTTTCAATAACCTGCACTGAAACCCGAATCCTAGAGTGAGTCCCTGCGTGCATCGGAGAAATGGCAACCTGTACTTCTGAGCAAAGTGACCCTGCTATTTTTTTTTTTTAAATCCTAATGTGTCGCACAAAAGCTCATTTGGTTTAATTAGTGTACGTTTTAATAGAGCTTAGTGTACAAACAAATGTCGACCCTGAAAGCTGGAGCATTACCACGAAAAAACAAGCCAAGCTGGGCTTCAGCCTTGCTAATGATGTTGCATCATTAGTCAAATTTTCACTCCCTCCTCCAATAATTTCCTTATGGTTAATCTACGAAAATGCTCCTGGAGTTGACTAGGTTGGAAGTTTTGACTGTTCAGGCTTTCTGGGCAGCAGCGGCGGCGGCGGATGGCAGGACTGAGCCAAGTGCGTCTCTGAATGCTTCTGATTTCCTGCTTTGGATCAGAATATTATAAGCTGTCATCCACTGGAGAGGAAGTCTTTTCATTTCGACGCAGATGGACTGGCACTGCAGGAGCTGATGTCTGCAGGCCGAACAGGGCACAAAGTATGTCTGAGCCATATGTATTCAGTTTTCTAGATTCACACCCACACAGATGCGTCGGAAAGTAGAGGAGCACTTGAGCAGCAGGTCGTGAAGTTAAAGCTCTGACTGCAGGTTATCAAGGAAAACATTTAAGCTACTGAGGAACCTCTTTATGTACATATTGTTGTTGCTTTTAAGTGTGCCATACATGTTTTGACATGTGTTAGTGTATAATATTTTAGTCTTCTTGAAAATATTTATTTTTTGTGCAAGTCAAATGTTCAACAACTCTATGGAAATTCAAGTTTTTGTGTCCTGCGAAGATAAAATTATTTTGGAAAAAAATAAATAAATAAAAAATCCTGTTGAAAAAAACTGTCTCTGTATTCTAGAGCTGCAGCCATAAATTGCCTGGTGATCAAAATGAGCTTCTGGATGCTCAAAAACTCAGTTTATTCTGATCAGTGAATGCAACAAACTCAGTGCCACGAGGTAGCACAACACTTTTGAGTGTGGTTGCTGGTACTAAATGAAGAAAACTCAAAGACAGCTCTTTTTGGTTTCCATTTGAGGAGTTGAAAAATTATGTTAGACCTGTAATATAACAGAAAGTTGTACATTATTGAAAGATATGTTAGCTGTTCATTCAGGCTGAACAGCACAGACATAGATTTTGACTGGTGACCTGTGTCATTACATACACAGGACTTCTTTAGCGACAACAGGAAGCCAAGTGAGTCAGCTATTTGGTAGGATTTTGACTAAAAATAGAAACTTGACTCAACATACAAGGGTAACCGTGTTAAAGTAGGAGTATTTCTATCATTAACGATCTTTTTTGGAAATCATAAAGCTAGGCTAACGGTCTGCATTGAATATGAATACTCAAACAGAGAATTGTGTTTGTATTCAGTGAAGCTAACCATGCTGTTTGTGGTTCCAGCTAACACAGCGTGCTGATAAACTATTTAAAAGGTGTACTTTCCAAACTTTTGATGTTTTTTTAGATATAGTGAAATTTTGACTTGATTTTCTAACAAATATCAAATAACATAATAAACTATCGTCAATGGTTTGAAGACCCGAAAAACACAAAAGGTGTTTTTTGTTGCAGCTTGTTGCACATTAATCTGTGTTGTACATGGTTATATATTTCTAATTTCAGTTAACTTTTACCAGATTAAACAAGAAGACGTGCACGTCTTAAAGAGAAATGACAACCATTTAAAATCTGCCGCAAGTTGTTTATTAGTGCGATCTCTACTTGGTTGTAATGCTGTAAATAGAGACTAATTACTGAAGACTTTGTTTGAGTCTATCACCATTTACAAAACACACACCCCAGTGGAAGAGATCTGAGGAGTCAAACCTCTGACTACCCTCTGTAATAGAAATGTAGCTCTCGACACAAAATGATAAAAGCAACTTTAGGACTTTATTGTACCACTTTCTGTAATTATCTAGTTCAATTGTACAAAATCAGTCACCACTCGTTGCACGTCAAGTCAAAATTTCTGAAGCAAAAGTTGGGCCATTGTGAAAAGGTTTGCAAAAAACTAAGTACACCCTAAAACTTGAGATAAAGAAAACGCATGAAACCCTAGAATTTACATAGGGTGTACTCTCTTTTGAATCACATAGGGTGAAATGAATCTCTTATTTCTCTGATCTACTTCTCTCACACTTGATGCCACACATTCTAGGAATGTGATGTGAAGAAACTCCAGCTTCAAAAGAAAGAAACCATGACGCAACAATCCTGTGCAACAATGTTGTTGTTGTTATTGAAGTTGTGAAAAACTATTGTTGTTAGAATGGACAACCAGCTAGGGAAAGTCAAAGTTCACCTTAAAGGCTGGAGTTAAAAATGTAATTTGGAAGAAATGTGGAGTAGAAGTCACAAAGGAAAATGAAACTGTTCATTGCTCATGTTCATTTTATGTCAAACACCAGAAGGCACGACTTATTTGATTAAAAAAAGGTAAAAAGAAAATTACATTTGACACCAATACATTTTTCGGATACTTGATGAAAGCCTCGAACAAATCTGTAAGCCTCTATATGATGTTAAAATGGTGTCATTAGAAACATTCTTAATAACTTTTGGTTGCTAAGAAACTGGGAGGGATGTGATGCACCTCTTTCACAAAGACAGTTGAAGAAAGGGTCATAACAACAGGCAAGCCCGAGCAGGTTCGCTCTGAGGTCACCACTATCTTGGCTCAACTTCCTTTGTGGCTGTTTGCTCTTTTGCCCGCTCTCTTCCTTCCCAAAGAAAAAAAACAAACAAAAAAAAAAACCCAGCTAAACTGACTTCACCTTTGGATTTTGCGGAGCTCTGCATGGCACACATCAAACAAGGTAGCGATACTCACTCTTGCACAGCCCGGGCTATAGACAGCGCCGTGGAGCCGGTCTCGTTAACACTGTCCAGGGTCACGTTCGGCAGGTCATCGTCATCGCTGTCACTTTTGATCTGCCTCGGTGACAGGCCATTGGGGTCTGTGTGTACTGCAGGGACACGGACACACACACAGGAGTCAGACATGACACTGGAGCTGTAAACTTAGAAGCCGGATCACATCGTCTGTGCTGAAAAGCATTACTAAGTGTAATGAAATAATTCAATTTCTTTCAGTTTAAACACACCGAGACATTTTTATCATTGTCAAAATGTGTACTGATATAGAACATGTATTCCTTTTGCAGAGCCACTGTGACCTCAGCCCTGGTATATTTCCAGTGCCCAACTTGTGGACAGAGCAGCCAACCATGACACTAAACCCAGCGGCTGCACACTCACAGAATAAAGGGAGCGCATGAAAAAATACACACACACACACACACAATCTATACTAGCCTAAACCCAGGGAGATAGAAAAAGGGAAGCACTATTTGGCTGTTAGTGCAGTTGTGGAAACATTTAACGAATCTGTCATCGTGCCAGTGCAAAAATGTAATAAATCTAACAAGAAAATGCAGGCATGGCCAGCATTCTACTGAGTGCCTGTAGAATGAAGTTATTGCAAAAATGTTCATACCCATTGAAAATTATGAGGTTGTCACATTACATCCTAAAATTTCAATGCAACCATGTATTCAAGTTTATTAGAGAACAGTAGAAAACCAACCAGCATCATGAAGACCAAGAAAAGCAGCAAACAGGTGTGCTTGCTGTCCACCCACTTCTATGGGTGGAAGAAGTCCAATTTGCAACCTTGTAGGGTGCAAAAATAAGACGTGGATGGTGCTTTGATCACATCTGACTAGAAAAAATTTACTTTTTACCTAAGACAACAGGCATAGGTAAAAACATCATTATGCTTCCAGCAGTGAGACATAATGATGGTATGCTGTGAGCAATCTATTTATGCAGTGACAGGAAAACTGCCCAGAGATGATGGAGATAAACCAGTCAGAATCACTAATGACCTAAAACATACAGCTGGAAGTAAATTTCGACAATTTATAATAAAGTATGGTCGTATGTTAAAACAAACCCATAACAGAGATGCATTAGAAAGACTTGGAAAAACTATGCTCACAAACACACTCTGTCAAATTACACACAGTTTGAGAAAATGGCAAAAGTATTAGTTTGTATGGCTTTGTATACTAAATTCGTGTTTGTTGTCTTTGCCACAAACACAAATTTGTCTGTCTGTTGCACAAACAAATTAAGAAAAACTTGCATCTGTAATTTCAACAAATGGTGGCATTCAGAATTTCAGAATTGTGCGGTAATGTTGGTTTGTCACACAAAAGCAAAATAAAATGTGACAAAATGTGAAAACATTCATGCAGTATTAATGCTTCCTCAAGTAACTGTACTAGTGAAAGAAGTACACATCTATCTAATTTACTAGACTCTAAGTAGTAAGTCACTGAAGTATGACTTTTTGAATCGGTAAGATCTCAAACTTAAAATAATTAAACGTCTGCAAAACCTGAAATTAAACTTGTGGAGCGATATGAAAAAGTTACATCCTTGTGCCAAGTTGTCCTTGACGAGAAATTCAGATTCTTTTCCAAAGCTCGCAGAGATACTGTCCCTTCTGTCTCCATGGACACAAGCAGAGAACATCCTGGAGTACTCCAGAAATCATTGTCAGAAAAAAAAAAAAAAAACATAAATACAGACGTGCTGGGGAGTACTTGTCAAAGGAAAGGTGCTAAAATCTGCAGGATTGGAGCAATTTCACAATTAAGCTGGAAAAAAATCAATCCTGAAATAACATGGCATAAGATTTTATGTCTGGAGATAAAACACCCAGCAGACAGAGCATATATGGTGATACATGTACAGTGCTGTTCACTAATGTCTAGCTGCTGTGAAGCTTTGGGCTTTTATAAGCTATCAGGACTTCACCTCCTCTGCCCTCTCAGCTGAGACTGTGGCCATAATGGTTCATAATAATGGTCTTGAGTTAGGAGCAGACATGGTGTTATTATTGAGGGGGCTGGCGGGGAGTGGGTGGTGATAAGGGCTGGGGGGCGCACAAAAAAATAATGCTCAACTCTGCTGGACTTTTGCTTTTAAAGGTTTTGTGCTCTTGTCACGGATGAAGACATGCAGAGTGGTCAGCGGCCCCGTCAAAAACCTGTAATTAGTTCGAAATGCATCACTTGGAAGGGGGGAGAGCGAAGGGTGTGGGTGGGGGGGGGGGGGCATTCTGAACGACGGACACAAAGGAGGAGTGGTGGAGAGGTGGGCAGAGCACCGGATTTCTTTCTTTCGCTCCTGTTGTTTCCAGTCAAGCCCTGTTTCCATGGAAACCTCCTGCCGGAGACAGGGAGACAGCAGTGAAAGAAAAGGGTACCCACCCTCACTGAAAGAGGGTGGCCAACCTGAGCTGTGTGCGTCTGCACAGGAGAGTGCGTGTGCACGCGCATGTGTATGTGTGCGTCCATACGTCTGTCTTGAGAACTTAAAGAGAACAATGTTGACTTTAAAGTTCTCCTAAGCGGAATTTGTTTATTCATACAATGTTTAGATTGTGGAAAAAAAACGTACAATCTAAAATATTATTTAGGAGTGACGAGGCCAAGTTGACAGCAAATCAAAGAAGCACTAAAACTGAGTCAGTATAGAAAGCACACAAGAAGAACTTTAAATAATTAAATGCAATCAATAAAACCAAAGAGAAAAACACTTGTGAGTCAAGATCAATTATTGGGAAACTCATCAGTTAAAACGTTTATATTCCAAGCGATATTGATGCATACAGTTCTTCGAACGCTCTCACAGACACAAGTTGATTCATCTGCTGCTGATTTTGGAGTATATTTCAAAAGTGTGAGCCAGAAAGTTACAATTCTTTTTTCCACAAATCAATATAAGAATATTAGTATGAATAACAACTGTTTATATCAATGAATTTGATGAATTCCTGCAGTTTTAGTACATCGTAAGATATTGTTTATGATGGGTCAGATGCATGGAATGGATTTATGAACCAGTGTGCCAATACAAAGGAGGCTTATCAACACTCACACACACACACACACACACACACACATATATATATATATATATATATATATATATATATATATATATATATATATATATATATATATATATATATATATAGAGACACATAATAAACTATATGGAAAGCATTGCAATATGACGAAGCATTTATGTTCATTAAAGCTGCATAGTCAAAGAAAGATGAGGAAGTTGCTGATATTCTTGGTCTGAAAAAAGACCAGATTCAGTCAGTTAGATAACAGGAGCTTGCACCAACTGTTTGATTTCTAATTCATTCTGCAAAGGACACCAACAGAAGAAATCTTCAGAGACCTCAGTTATAAAACTATCTATTTAGATTGTTCTTTTATCTTCAAAATTAATTTGGAGTTTCACAAAATTTTACTGATTACAGTAATGTTTAAGGTAGGACATGATGCTTGGTAAAGAGGTGATTTGACAGAATGCATCAGGGGTAGTTTTGCATGAAAAGGAAAATTAGCAGTCAGTAACACGGAATTCAAATCCTTTATATACAAGTGGCCCCAAGACCCATCCTTGAGGAACACCCCAACTTTATTCAGAGATGTACCTGGTTTACACAGACATATTTTTGACAGAAAGATACCAAGATTGGTTGTGTTTGCAATTTTTTTTCCAGCAAACTAGCATTATGCTTAAGATGCAGAAAAGCATCTCTAATGCATTAAAAATTATTATCCATCCAAACATCGTCCATTCCCAGCCGCTTGTCCTTGCAGGTTTGCCTGGGAGCTGGAGCCTGTTTGCAGCAGTCATTGGGCCAGAGGCAGGGTACACCCAACATAGGTCAGCAGTTCATCACAGTATTATCCACTGTGCTGTTGGACATTTCACTTTTTCAACATTAAGTCTTATTATGTAAAAATAGCTAAATGGTTTAATTGTCTTGCTGGCTTACTACATCAACCACACCCGAGACGCAGCACTGATTCCCCCCTATTTCCCTGTTTGGACCTATTAGAAGCAGCGCTGAGCTGTGCATGCGTGTGTGCGTGGGTGTGCATGCATGTGTTTGTTTCAGTGCCACACATCTTCAATATCCATCAACATCCACACCCTTTTGTCCAAGTTTTGTTTTTTCTATCCTTTCCTCCGTCTTTTTTTTTTCCTCTGCTCTCCAAGGGAGCACATAGACGGCATTTAAAACGCCCATCTCTGAGGACCACCCCACCCAAGCAGCCAAGTGTCTGTCTGAGCACATGCTCTAATTACACATCTTTGTTGTTTTGCCTGTATGTACAGAACATACTGTACATGGGCGTGAGTGCAAGTCTAAATGCGTCTATCCATTTTCTGCTGGGAGTGACTAGGAGTGACCTCTTTTGCAACCAGAAGCTGCCCTGTGTACGGCGCGGACTTGGACAGAAACACCTCCTGTAGGCTTTCTTCCAGCGGCTGGCAGTAAAACCACACCCAAAGAGAAAAACCAACAACACAGTCGAGGCTGTGCCACAGAAGTCTAATACTCGCACTATCTGAGATATCTGCTTTTCAGAGGAGAAGAAGAAACCGGCGTAGCAGACTATTTAAGATAGAAAAAAAAAAAGTTAAATCCATAAACCTTATCTTTGTTCGGAAGGTGCAAAATGTTTCCATCCGAGGGCATTTCTGAAGCTGTAGCAGTGTTCACAGCACTGAATCTGCAAATAAATTGACTGCAGAAAATCAGAGAAGAAGTGAAACCTCTGCGCACCTCAGATTAGGATAGTCAGATTAGCAATCCACTATTTGCTGTGACCTTTTCTTGATAGCTTTCTGACCCACAATCAATATGACTAATGTATGTGCAATATGTATTGTCTGTCAGAATAATGGTTCACGACACAGGTGCACCCCACTATCTCATGGAAAATATTTTTTTCACAAATTTAACTCAAAAACCACAACTACCTTTGGTTCACATTTAACTCATCTTTTCTCCATCTTTATCTGCAATCCTTTCTCCTTCCACAAACATGGATATGTTTAATATGTTTGGCTGTGACGCTCTGTCTTCAGTGGAGTCAATGTCTTGTCAAAAAAAACGCCCTTTTCTATTATAGCAAACGAAAACATGTGGAGTTTGCTAAACTCTGCTGGAACTTTCATTGGAGCAGTATGTCTTGGTAAGATGGGACGAAATATGAACATTTTCTTCAACATTAAACGCTCCAGGAAAGTCTGCTAATAAAACGAAGGATGAACATGTGAAAAAAAAAAAAAAACTCTCTGGTCTCTTTCAAGTAGTATGATCTGTGATCCTGTGGGCCTGTTTGTATCAAAGTGCAATTTATTGATCTGAAATGAAAATATGGTGGATTTAAAAGGACTGAAAAAAAAAAATACAGTGTGGGTTTGTGCTACTGCAAGAACGCATTAATTTATTTTAAAGCTCTTCACACATTTTGCCACAAGCACTTTCATATACGGTTGACACTCTCTTCTGGAAATTTTGCAAATTGTGTAGTCACTTTGAAAGCTGCTAGTTGAAGCTTTTGCGAAAAAAAGCCAGGACATTTTTATGCAAAAGTCTTAAGTGAGTCACCATTTCTTCTTTTATTTGCGTCCATGATGTGAGACTTTATTGCAACAAATCAAAATTCTCTGTAATAACATTGCTTTAAATTTTGCGATTGAGGGGAAAAAGCAGCCAAGGTTGAACCACGTACTTTGAAACCCCTTAAAAAAGCCTGAAGAAACTGGTCGAGACTCAACCTATATTGACTCAGTTCTAAAAGTTTACAAGGATGTTTGCTTCTTGGAACCAAAGTGGAAAGAAATTAGTGATGCTTTAAAATTTCTAGACTGCATTAATGTTTTGCCAATTCAATAAATATTTAATAATCAGGTAGCAGAACAAAAGCTAAAACTCTATTTTTTTTTTTTTTTTTTTCCTGGGATCTCTGATTACATAACTGCAAGAAAACTACAGTGTTTTTTTTTTCTTTTTTTCTTATTCTCTAAAAAGAACAAAGTCTTCCTCATGAATATGTAATAAATCCTAAGAGCATGATCTCACCTTTGCCCTGGCTTTTGGCCTCTTCCAGTAGAGGTAGCATGATAGCGTTGTTGAGGCTGGAGGGCGATCGCACTGCAGTGGTGTACATGAGGGGCAGTGACTGCACCACAACTGGGATGCGGTGAACATGGCCAGCCAGCTTCCCGGCTCCCTGCAGGCTCAGGGGGCTGGACGGAGGCGGCGGCACGGACTGCAGGATGTGCAAATACGGCTGACCTCTCACCCCGCTTCCGGGAGCTACCAGGGGGCCCGGCGTGAGCACTGAGGAAGCCGAGGTGATAACCGATGGAGAAGACGAGGAGGATGAGGAGGACGACAACGAAGACGGGGAGAAGGCGGATCTGTGGGGGGGCGACGACGAGGAGGTTATGCTCGCGGTGGTGGTAGACAAGGAGGAGGGGCGGGGCTTGTTGATTGACAGGTCCACAGGTTCTGTCTGCGTGTGGAAGTGGAGGTCATGGGCGAGCAGATCCTCGGGGGGTTCCGACTTTACTCTGCTGAGGAAGAAGGGGATGCCATCCATCGCAGAGTAAGGGCGAACTTTAGGTGACTGTGGGAGTAAAAACAAAAAGGACGTTAAGAGTTTTGTTATTTCAGAGCCGTAAAAATGCATTAACCTGTGACACACAGGAGGGAAAAAACAAACAAGCGAAACTGTCGGCATAA
This sequence comes from Poeciliopsis gracilis, assembly GCA_911649635.1. Taxonomy (NCBI): domain Eukaryota; kingdom Metazoa; phylum Chordata; class Actinopteri; order Cyprinodontiformes; family Poeciliidae; genus Poeciliopsis; species Poeciliopsis gracilis. The sequence continues at coordinate 6,098,749 of CAJVRI010001532.1, forward strand.
AAAGCCAGCTGAAATCTAATCTCTCACCCATCGGTGAGGCCAAAAAAGGTGCACATTAACGAATTAGGGTCAAAGATAATTGTTTCTGTCGATATTCCCTCTCCAGAAATAATTACTTAGCATGTTAGCGATGTCAGAAGAGGGATATGCGGTGACATTTATATAGAAAGGGGCAGCATTAACTCAAGCAAGATAAAATGCAAGAGCAAAGATAGTGTCGCTCACGCTCGCCTCCTCTAGTCTTTCTTTTCTCTTGGCGTGGGCCGGGCTCTCTCCCTCTTCCTCCTGTTTTCCATGACTCCCACTCAAATGCAGCTCTCTTGGCTACCCACGTATCTCTCCTAAATCTCCCCTTTTCGACTGTGGAAAAACATCATATGGGCTCAATTTCCTGACCGTCTCTCTGTGTCTCTCAGGCGAAGGGCCTCCAAAGGCCGAGGCTGGTGCCTCGAAGGAGCCATCAGCACATCTTTGATTTAACACCGAGCAGATTGGGACACGGCCGCTTCAGGGAACGGTTTTAATCCAAGTGCAATGCCCACTGTGTTTTTATTTGTTCCTATAAAATTCCAGACGTTTTAGCCCCTCCTTTTGCATCACAGTTTTGGTGAGGAAACGCATGAATTTCCTCTAAGTCTGATGTGACTAATACTCTTGAGTCACATTGTTCGATATAGAAGCTATGTGACACCTTAAACTAAAAAACTTTCAAAAATGATCAAGGCAGCGTAATCTTCCCCTTGAGTATTGTGAGCCCGTTCTTTCTTTTTTAGACTCACGCTTCTTTCTTTGTAGATAATGTTATGACTTATTCTTGTGGTGAATTACACATCCCTTTGATAGCGTCGCTGGATGTGTCTGCATTTTTTATGCATTACTCTATTAGACAACGATTGACATTTTTCATAATTTTACCATCATAAAATCACGAACTTCAATGTATTTTATAGGGATTCTATATGATAGTAGAAGAAAAAAAGACATCTTTGAGGATTATTTTTTTCTTTTTACAAATTAACATCTAATAAGAGTGGTTTATAGCAGAAGTGTTTTGGGGAAAGTCTACACTGCTATTGTACATCAGGATATTAAAACCTTTGCCAATTGTTGTTAGCTCAACAAAATCAAGCTCAGTGGTCTGCAGCAGTTTTTGAGTCAAAGTCAACAAAGTAGTTCAAAGTGCTTCATATCATAAAACATTATACAGTCGCCAACTATGAAACAAGCAATACACATTACATTTTGTAAAATGCCATCACCAGTGGCATTTGATGTTCTTAAAATGAGTTGGGTCCTTGATTGAATGCGCTATGATTTTTAAACACTTCAGTTCTGGGGGTATATTTAAGGACATTTCCCTGATGGAACGTCTCTCATCAATGCTATCTGTCTTGGTTCAGCCTTTCATTTTAAGTGGGCAGCTGTATTTGGGTAGATTTGCAGCCTGCCACACTTTACGTTTCAGTTTTTTTTATTATTATTAAAGAGTGCATTGTGACACCCAGTTGTAAACAAATGATGACAATTGTGTATCCTTTGCTTCCTTTTCTATGGAAAACACCACTTGCTATTCATTATGTAGCAGTTTTGTTAACCTGACATACAATCCCAATGAAATACATTGAAGTGTGTGATTTTAATGTAACAAAATGTGAAAAGGTTTAAGAGGTGTGGATACTTTTGCAAGGATCTGCACTAGTTGTGCAGATTTTTATATTTCAGTCACTTTTCAGCATGACGGAATTGCTGGAGCTTCTTGCTGCATAACTTGTCCCAAGTTGTAAAACAAATGGTGCCCTGTGAAATCTGCCCTCCGATAGCCTCAGGACCTTTATGGGGTTCAGCTCAGGGCCACTGCTGTCAGGTCAAGATTCAGAGTACATGACGGTCTGGTTCATATTTACCACCCACAGTGCACTTCTAAATGGAACCATATTTACTTGACTTTATGTTGGGCTATTCTGCAAGAAGCACAACATAAACAATGTAAAACTTAAAATCAGACAGTATTGCTCTTCTTCTCCTATGCAGAACTTTTCTCTTAGCGGTGCAGTTCAGTCAGAGGCTCCTCCAAAGGAGCTGACCATTTATAGCCAATAGTTATTAAGTTATAATGGGTGGAGCAGATTCTTCCTTTGAGAGGTCGCTCTCAGAAAAACAAAACATCAATGAAGGTTTGAGTGAGAAAACAAACCCCCTTTTAATAAGGCACTCCTAATAATTAGGTCAACTTCAGATACAAGCCTAAATTTCAATAGGACGAATTTGCAAGTGCTCAGGATGGAAAAATTACAGCAACAGCACAGCTGCTATAATTACACTTTGGAAATCATCTAAAACTCCAGGCAGTTCTTACACAAGCAATTTGTGTAACTGAGGCCACTAAAATAAATAAAAACAAAAGGAAACAGGGCTTTGAGTTATTGGTTCAGTCACACAGGAATATAATGAGAGACAGTTGGCAGCCTTACAGATCCAGGCGTATTACGACCCAACTTGCTGTAGGTCACGCTACATATGAACTTTCTTCATGCTTACTTTAGAAAAACTATAATGAATACACTCTCTGCGAGTGAATACTGTGCATGTGTCACATGACTATCGGGCTGTTTTGAAATATTTACTAATTTATAGGAAGTTATTGCAACATTATATCAACATTTTCACTGTAGTGCGGAAAAATTACAGTCCTCACTAGAATTCCACAGAATCATTAATCTCACATGCAAAAACTTTGAAAAATACAGCCTGTAATTTGAGGGCAGTTATTTAACTGGGAGAAAAATTCAACTTTAAGAAATAACTATTTACGCAAAACACTGGCACCTAAAACAATATTCAAATAAGATAAATAGACTAAAGGATTTTATTCAGTTTGTGCCATTTTCAATTTCCTTTCAGTCATCACTGATTCCCTGATTCCCCAACTTCCAAGTATGACATGAAACAGGGCTCCATATCTTTCAACCACTTGTCAAAATGGAGATGTTCAGAGAACATGCTCTTCACATAAAGCAGATGATCTTCATAAGTCGGGATATGACTATAAGCAAATCAGTAAACCGGTTTGTGTCTACTGTCAGAGCAATAACAACATAATTTAAAACAACTAAAACTGTGGCAAACAGATCTGGATGAGGACCCAGGTTGGTCTGGCCATCCACATACAATGATGATGATGGTAAGGTGGCAAAAAAAATCTGCAAAGGGCATTTCTATAGAAATGCTGCAATGGCGCCATCTTGGTAGCACCAAGTTTGTGCAAAGACAATTTATTGCAATGCTTTCGTTTCAAATTGGTAAACGACTTGAATCAGACAGTTAATCACCTTGGCTGGCTTTAACTGTTGAACAGCTGGTCAGCCAAAATTCTAAACAGGATTATCTTTTCCCAGTCAATTAACACATTATTTGGCCGCTAACAGGGAGCCCTGACAGCAAGACTCCTCATTACGGACACCACTACTGTCTAAAAAGGACTCAAAGTTGGCTATTTCCAGCAGTGTGGAGGTTTCTTTAAATTAAGTCAGAGAGGTAACAATACTTCAATAAGGCTGTAAGAGAGACCAAGACATTTAGCAGTTAACAGGAAGGCTGAATGTAATACAACAAAGTTGCTTAGCTTTATCCTGTCTACCAGTCAGGAAACACATTAGATTTGGAAATGGTGACTACTTTTTGAATTAGGGTATAGGTCTGCATAACCTTGGGAACATAAATAAAGGTTGTTGTTTTAGTAATGCTAACTATACTAACAGTCCTTATAAAAGTCTAATAAAGCCTATTATAAAGGCTTGTCTCTCACACACATTGTCTCTGCTTGTAAAATAATAAACAACAGGAAAATTAGATAAATAACCCCTTGAATGTTACTCCCACAAGTTCTTAGATCATAGCTCTTAAAAAAGCTAGAGCCAGATAAAACCACAAATCACAAATTAGTCACAGATCTGTGATCAGTGCATCCCCACTTTTGTTCACTTCCTTCCTACCAGAAACTACAACTGATTTCAGTTTGCCATTAATAACATTATGGTATTAATGTTGTGTTTTTGGGATTACGTTGTTTGTTTTACAATACAAATACAAATTGACAGGACCGACTCCAACAAATTTCCAAGGTAAACTTCCCAGGCGATGAATCTTAAACAGCTGCTTCATCCAGATAAAATAGTGAAAGACAGTAGGCCGTATTTGTTAATCATGAACTAAAATGAGAACGAAAAAAAAACATTCCTGGTTTAGGACCATAAATGGACATATTGGGCAAGGCTGAGTTTGCCTTATATAAAGTGAAGCAGTGAAAGAAAAAAAAGGGAAAAAAATCAATGGAACCGTAACTCTGTGTAAGTGAAATCAAGCAAATAACATGCAAGTTAAAATTCAACTGAGTTCTCTGAAAAAGTGTCCAACCTGCTTCCCAATGGGGCTTTACCGTGACTAACAAAGTCTGGCTGTTTATTTCTTTCGTTTACTACTTATTCTCGATGTTTAGAGTAACTTCTGCTGTTATGAAAGATTGAACAACAGTGAGTACTGAGAGCATTTTCCATGTCACTTATATAGGGTATGTAAACAATAGCAATGCTGTGTTACACAAACCAGAAACTGGTGCTTATTGGGGCTGGTTCACAAACAACTCTTAACCGACAGAAATGGAAAAACTGAAGCCACCTCCAGTCTCGATTTGACAGATGCAAAACACACAAGTGCAAAGCTCGGCCCTGCACACACGCTGACACACACGTAAAGATATGCCCGAGCTGCAAGTCTGCCTCTGTCCTCACGCATTGTCTTTATTAGGGGATACCGGTTAGCCAGGCAGATTTTCCAGCCCCTTGCAGGCGAATCATCTAACGAGGCAGACCATTTCCAGCAAAGGCTTGGCCCCATGCCACTCAAATGAAGACCACATTTTTGCAGCAGTCTGAACTGTCTGTGTCTGCCATCTAAAGGGGAAGCTCAGTCTGTTAGGGCGAGATTGGATCTCGGAGCACTTCAAAGCTGTGTGGGCTGCGGCGCTCACATCCTGTCTGTGACTGACATCACTACAAGGAGAATGACTTCAAACCCCAGGTATTAGGTACCAATGCAGGAGCGCAGCTCTCAAAGCCTTGAGCCACAGCTGAGAGCAGGACACCCAGGAAAGCAACCACCTGCTGCACCCTTTTCTCAACTTCTCAGATGTGGGGAGGCAGATGAATTTCTTATCAACAATAGGGACCCCTGTAGCCAAACAATTTTCCTCCAAATCCGCGATAGCCCGAGGGTTTATCAGAAGACGGCATTCGTCTATCGCTACAATGTTCTTCCATAGAAATCTGTTGGTTATAAATCAAGAGTAAAAATATCATTTATATACCCTGTGATGGACTGGCAACCTGTTCAGAGTGTACCTCGCCTGTCACCCAAAGACTCCTGGAGACAGGCAGCAGCCTCTATCTCTAGATTGATATTTTATGAAGGTAAATCGATCAAGTCTGAACACTAATTTATCACGATTACAAATATTAAGTGGTCTGCACCCACTGAACACAGCTGTGGCAGCAACACAGAGCCACACAGGCCTGGTTACTAAGCAACAGCTTCACAATAACAAGACCACTTCATTTCTAGGTATGTCAGAGCAGAGAGCATGGAAACTGTACAGTATGCGAGCCATAAAAGCAAAGCTAAAGGCAGTACATGCTGAGAAATGACACAATATGTACATTGGCAGCTGAAAACCCGTGATAGAATTTCTGCATAATATACCCATCAGCAAATTTTCTTTGTTCTCCATCCCAGTGGTTCCCTAAATTAGGGTTGCCTCCTCCCCATATGGATCCTCAGACACTTTAATATTGTTGCTAAGAGCATATTTTGTCATAATTATTACAAGAGATAAAAAGAGAAACCCTAAGTGGCTAAAACTAGATAGATGGTTGTGGTTATGGAGTCTGTTAGTCTTGTCATTGTTTCCTCACTTAATTAGCTTAGTATCATGTTTCTATCCTTGAACCAGTGATATTTGGGGTCACAAGTCTGTCATTGCTACTTTATGAGAAAAAAGCGGAAAAAATGTTGGCAAAGTAAGTATTTGGAATGATTTAGATGGCCATTTCAATATGAACTTTCTATTAGTAAGATACCAAATTGGTTTTGTTGAGAGAGTGGGGGAATCTATGAATGTCTTGGCATCGATAGCAGCTAACATTAAATGTTAGTACCAACATGGAGAGAACACTTAGAGTGGAAGCTCAGAATATTTTTTGGTAGAAACATTTTAAGGAGTTACCATTTTACCAGTAGATAACTTACTAGATGTCTTAAACCAGTGAAAATCTAGAGTTTTAAGAAGGTTACTTGCACAGGAACTAAAGATAGGAGGTGGTGTGACACCAGTCAGAAATACATACTGAAAAGTGCTTTAAAATTACTTAAAGTACTATATCGTTTACATCTATATTCCTAAATCAGACATCTGCTTTCACTGGATATGCTTGCATTTTCTTTCCCCATTGAATGTTCATTGGAAGATTACTAGTGGTGTCATTCCTCCTACCTTAATTTCCTGTTTAAATAATCGTAATGTTGTTTTTATTAATAACCACCCAATGTAAACTTGATGGCAGAAAAAAGGTTCAGGGAATCTGTTCTGGTGTCAGACAACCTATTTGAGTCAACTTCCAAATCCAACCAGATCTAAAAAAAAAAAAAAAATGCCAAGAGAGCCGTCTACAGTGGGTAGGTTGTAGATTACATAACATAATGGCATTTTTAAAAAAAAACTTAATTATCTTTTTCATATGTATTCATGGCAGGGCAGAAGGAAACAAAGTTTTCTAGAAAACATCATTGTTGTCCATTTGTAGTTTTTGGAAAATCAGACAAGAACTCCCAGGCAATGCTGGAAGAATTTTCTGGACAAATGAGTACCTAATAAAACTTTTATTGTTTAAGACACGTTAATTTTGCAAAAGTACATGGTTGTTATTGTGGTTGGCATTTGATTTGCTGCATATTCTCCAGAAGGTTTTGGTAGAGCAAAACTGCAGCACTATCTGAATCTAGTTAAGAAGTTTGTAATGCAGCAAGACAGCATCTGTGTTTCCATTACGAATGTACGCAAGACTTGGTTGATATTCCACTAATGTCCATTAAATAAGAAACACCATTAAAATCACATGTGAATTAGCTTGTTCACACAATGTGTCAGTAAAAAGCATGCCGCTCTATCATTCTCCTCATTCAACTTCCTGTTGTCTTCTTTAGTTTTTCCGCCAGTAGTAATTTCTGGTTGTTAATCACATGACTCGTGATGCAAAAAAGTGTTGAAATTGTAGTTTTGTGAGATACACTAATTTCAATACAGCTGAAAAACTATCTCATCCTAATGGAAAAACTTTGGGTATTTTTAAAAATCACCTTGCTTCTATTAATCGTTTATTTTAGTAATTCCAACTTGCACAATTTTACGGTCAAAGGAAACACAGCCATTGACCCAAACAGAAACACCATTAATGTTTTGAAATTACCAGTCAGGATACCCAAACTTAGTCCCACAGAAATGCTGGGGAGTAAGTTGATGTGAGCAACTCCGTGTTATGTCTGGAAGGGGGTCTGCATGGATGAATGAGCACAAATTCTTTCAAGCTGATACCCAGGACTGATCAACAGTTACAGGAAACATTTAGGCGGAGTAAATTGTCCATAAGGGAGATGGAAATGGAAAAAGCCTTCTTCAGGTCGACGGTTTTGCGTTACTGACGTATTTTACTATCTATGCATAGATCTTGCTTAAAATTGTGAAGTTTGACATTTAAGGATTATAGAGAAGGTGTCAAACATTCACAAGCTTCATCACCGTCATCACTTGGAAGGCTTGCAGTGAAAGGAACCATCTCTCACAAATTTGTATTGGGTGATAATAACGCCGACAGAGAGATAGATTTCTTTAAGTAATATATGTCCAACTCCAACAGCAAATAAATATCTAAACATTCCTTTAAAAAGAAAGAAGTAGAGCATTTAAGGTTTGTGTGCAATTCCATGTAAGAAACAAATATTATTCATGTGTTTGTAAGAGAACCTGGCAATAGAGGAATGAAGGGAAACTGAACAACGTAAAGCTACAGGAACAAACAAAGCCAGATAAGATTTGGAGTTTCCCATGCTAACCCTCCTCCCCAGAGTAGTGACTACATCTGTGCACTGATCCCCCACCCTAAGCCCCCCCACCCCTGCTTGCATGGACTCTGTTGGCCCCAGTCACCTCCCAAAAAGACCCCACTGCATTCCTGCTCCAGCTGTGGCTCTCCTCCTCTCCCCATGGTTCGTCTCTCTTCCCTCTGCCTACCACCATGCTCCCCAACCACTCCTCGTAGCCCCCAAACTCACTAGCTCAGGCCTGGGAGTGATTATCAGCCCACTGCCAAGAGGAGGAAGAGAAGAAAAGGAAAGCAGAAAAGAAGAAGAAGAACAAGAAGAAGAAAAAAAAAAGAAAAAGAGGAATTGTCTGGAAAATAACTGCTCTCTTACCCCTTGTTCCGATTCCAGGGGCTCGGCTTTGACTCGGACTGCGGGCATTCCGTCAAGCATTAACATCCTGTTTCTTAGGCTGCCTGTGAAGGAACACAGAGGAGGTGTAAGACGGGTGTTTTGGCGTGACTAAGCAGGTCCCACACTCAGTTATTCACACACGGACATCTACAATGTAGTGTCTGGACCCAATGGGAAATGGGCACGTTTTTAAATAGGAATGAATCCGGGTTGAAAGTCATTACACCAAAGATGAGTACGGTACAAACTGTGGAAAGCCGGTACGTACGCAGCGTACAGCAGCGTACATCTTAATGTCCTTGTTTGTGTGAGGCTTATGCAATAACACTGATTACAGACCTCTCAAGACATTTTTGGAATACAAACTGATGCACTGACATCATCTAAAAAACAACAGAATCAGAGTCCACTAAGATAAAGAAAATAATGGCTACATACAATGAAAACTTTCCTTTGTAAAACTCATAAGCATAATACACACAATCACAATATTTGCACATCGCTTCATCCCTTCTGCCTAGTCACGTTATTTAAAGCAGGCAGCCCAACCCGCCTCCTCAGTTCCACGCTGCGGCTTTAAGAGGGATACTCAGATGGAGCCAATGACAACAATGCATGCGCCGTATCCCCTCAGCTGGAGCCGACCTGAGGTAACCCTCCCTCTTATTATTTTAGCAGCGCTACACGGAGGAATGCAAGAAAGACAAATAGACTCTAAACATCTCTATCACTCTCTGCTGCTGGCACCACCAGACAGAGTTTGCGTCTCGGCCTTTGGAGCAAGCAGCAAACGAGATCACTGCGATCGCGAATGTAAAACTAGTGACAGACAGTTTAAGCTGTTTGTATGCGGCACGCTGCGATGGAGATTTTTGAACTTCTGCCGTTTTCTTGAGATTTGAAGTAGAAGTCCAACACAAATGACTGCAGAATGGTGAAGTGGAAGGAAAGTGATAAATGCTTTCAAGCATTCTCAGACTCTAACTCTCCGCTCGACGGTGTCTCAGACTGAACACTGATTAATTGTGTCTGAGGGGTTTGGAACTTAGCTCCGTCTAAGCCTGTCACGATATCAATTTTTTGATAAATTTTCGCATAAGTCATTGCGATAAACAATAACGGTGCTTGGAGGCCCGTTATCAAGTAATATAATGGTAATGGCATGAAACTACAAAAGTACATCCTGTTAAAAACTAAGTCAAAACAAATTTTTAACCAACAATTTAACACTAAAACAGGAGGACATTTCAAACACCCAAAATAAATAAACAAAACGCCAGAAATAATTTAAAAAAAGTAAACAAAATTGCCTTTCAAAAAAGGGGCGAGTAGAGATCAATGCACCAGACTGACGCCCTTTGTCATCCAGTCTACGACAGAAAGAGACACAAGAACAACAAACAATCCCGCAAATGGAAATTATTGAATTTACTTTAATTTATCATGCAGTGAACTGACGCATTACTTATTGCGACAGACTTAGCCCCATCTATCTTCCTCTGCCCATCTTCCCACTCCCTGAAGAATTAAAGCATCTTCTTCATCTGCCGGACAGCACCTCTTATAACCTAACATCTCACATTTTTGAAATTTCTGGTATTCTTTTACATTTTTAAAGTCATTTCTTGCCATCAAAGACATCCCAAAGAACTGTTGCAGCAAAAAACAAAAAAAAAAGGAAAAAAAAATCAAGAGCCACAGATTGTTGCTTTTCTTCTCAGATTTTCAAGCTGGAGGCTAATCCTGACCGTTTGTGCGTGAGGGGAGGTAGAGAAAGAGGGCGGATTTACTCCCTCAATCTGCAGCACCTTCCTCCCCCCGCCCCTTCAAACCCCCACCAGAGCTGGCCTCTCACATCTAACTCCCTCAGGTACCCTGGCTGTGCCGCTATTGTGTTGTTGTCCAGGATGTCCTTCGGCTTCAGGTCTTGGTAGGCCCAGATAGCGTTGCCATAGTAACAGTTGGCGGGTGGAGCAGCAGCCTGAGTCCAGCCTTAAGCCATGTGTTGAGGAGAAAATAAAAAGGGGGAGTGTGTTCAGGCAGGCGGAAAGTGCGATTTGTTTTTCTTCGATTAAAAGTGTTTCTCACTTTTAAAAGAACATGCATTGTTTTGTTTTGGGGGGTTTTTCTGTAAGGGAAACTTCACAAAACTTATTTTCAAGAGCAGAAAAAAGTTTTTGCTTCTATGTTAGCGCTGTATGTTCAACCTATTTTGTCAAAATCACCAGTGCTCATTTCCTGAAAGCAACATGTTTTCCATTAGCGCCTGAAAGTCCAGTTAATCCAGTGGCGTTGAAGCACCTTCCTAATGAACTGGCCTGCAGAGGGCCATTCATAGGAAATCAATTGCAGTTGCATAGCTCTGCTTGTGACTGCAAAGAGCTAACAGCGGTAAAGAGAAACCCAACACTGCGTAACGAGGTAACAGAGGAGGCCCGAATATCTTGAAATCAACAACTTTTGCTCTTGTAAAAGAATCTTTTCTGCCTTCAGAGAATCCCAAATCACATCGACTGAAATGGGAAAAAGACTGAAGTGGATACAGTTTCTGCAGGATGACAAACCAGTGCATGTCCAGTGTTATATATCACATTTTTCTGTGTGTGCCAGTGGCAGGCTCAGGCAACTATCAGTGAGTTGTCCATCAGCGACGTGAAGCGCTGTGGGTGGGAGATAGAGAGTTGGGGGTGGGAGGGAAGGCAGCAGGAAACAGGGTAGATTAAGATCACCTTTCCATTTGCTCCACTCCAAAATGAAATGGCCATCGCAGGTGTGTGTGGGGGGGGAGTCGGTGGAGAGAGAAGGGCAGTGAAGTGTTGAGGCATCTCATTTCTCCCTCCAGCAAACCTTGCTCTCCCCTCAAATATAGTTTAGAGGGAAAAAAATGAAGTTAAAGGTAGCAGGTGAGGCTCAGTGGCGATGTCAGCTGCAAAATTGCTCCACGCAAGGAGGTTTTTTAAGTCTTTCAGCTAAGGTTAGAGACATTGCGGGCTGATGCCTCAAATCAGGCTGGGACGATCAAGGCATTTTTAGGTCAGTAGTGTTGGAAATCACAGTAGAAATAATGATTGTATCATTTTTATGTGCGCAACTTTGAAGGCTGTGAGCAGTATTTAAATCTTAACAAACTCTGGTGGTTTTTATTTCACAATCCAGGTAAATTTTGCCCTTTACACACAAACTCTGGTGGTTTTTATTTCACAACCCAGGTAAATTTTGCCCTTTACACTGGTGTCGATAGTACAACAGGGGCTGTGATGGATGCTGATGCTGCTCTCTGACTATCTGGGTCATGTGACCTCCTCTACCTGCTATGCTACCCACAGAAATGTCTGTCGAGGAGACAGACGGCAGCTGAAACACCACTAAATAATTTTAAGCAAAGCGCTTTGTATAAGGCAGGATTATACGTTTTCTGTTAGTTTGGTCTACCCAGAATTAACAGGAACCACATTAAAATAAATCAACGGTGATTTGCCAAGAGCCAAATCACCAGCAGCATAAGAGAACATCAACAATGAGACATGTTTTAAGGAAGCCACTGGAAAATGTCTGGTCAAAGATCCCCAGCCTTTTCAAGAGCACCACTTCTTTCCACGATATGCATGTCCTGTACGCCTCAAGGTCAGCAAAGAGGTTCTGACATACAATTGGGAATTGTTGTCTGCCCACCTGTAATATGCTCCTCATCTTCCTCACGTCCCTTAACCATAATGACCTGTAAGGTTCAGTGTGCTAAAAAGTGCATTAGGACAATCTGTAGTGATCAGATGATCCACCAGGGTCCGTCTGATGTAAGTACATCAATCAGCAAAATGTAATTCAGACAGTAACAGTCATAGTATAGGAGGAGGGAAAAGATGTTTGCTTCTATTCAGCCAGATTTTGGGGAAACCCTCATGCTTATCCTGTGCATGCAGTTCTGGTGAATTCTGTGGGTTTATTCACAACCCTTTGATTCTGCTATCCCAGCTGCATAATCTGAAAGTGCACCCATCCCATGGTCTCTAGAGATCTATGCGGATAACGTGACTGGATCCATAATACAAGGTTGTATGTGTAGTGCACACCTGTGATCCAACACGAGCTACTGAAGTGTTTAGTATTCTTCTGTTGATTTAAACAGCCAGTGGATGAGCTGGTGTGTTATCATCACCTGATATGCAGGACTGCATATCGCTGACTCTTACAATATAGCTGACAATAGAATAGGATGAATACAAGTGTGCACACCTATTGGCTTCATTATCATAAAGTATGAGTTTTGGCTGATTAGTGATTTGTTCACTTCCCTTGTCAGAACAAGAAAGTTAGTTTACACCAGAATTACACAGGAAAGAGTTTATTTAAGCAACTAACCAGATGAAAAGAGCTTGTGCAACGGGTGGTGAACATCACTGTTTGTTCATGCAAGTGTGATCCTGCTTTAGGATGTCCCCATGTAAGAGAAATGAAACACACTTTTGCCAAAATAAAAGTACTGCTTAAACAACCTCTTGAAACCAGACTTTAGTAACTGGCTGCACTCTACCGTCTCTGCTTCCCCTCTTATCTCTAGCTCTCATGTGAATGTACTTATGCACAGAAACGGCACAAACCCGGCGCAACAGAAGGGCCCCCGCCAATGCTTTGTTCCCATGTTGAGTGCCCACAGCAACCGCTTGCATCTGTGTCACAGAGGCCGGACCTGCTGCCACAAGCTGGGGCGGAAGAGGGGATGGGAGAGGGTGGGCCGCAGCGAGTTCAGGGCGATACATGAGTACGGATTAGGGAAGGTGATAGGAAAAGGAGCAAGTGAGGGTGGGGGCCGTGTTGAAGAGTTGCTGGCAAGAGTGGTGTATGGGGGGGGGAGCAATCAAGGAGAGTTGAAAGGGCTTGAAGGGGGCTGGTTCAGCAGGAGGAGGGGGTAGGAGTCAAAGAAGTGAGAGTGGGTAGAGAGGGGATATGGAGCTGAGCCAAGGCCTGGTCGAGCACAAAGCATACAGTGCAAGAATGTCAACAGACGCCCCCACCCCTCAACCCCTTTCTGGTCCCCTAACAAAAAGAAAGAGAAAAAGCTGCAAATAAAAACTACTTCATCTGAAAAAAATGAGAAGAAACCATATACAGAGCTATTAATGCTATTGCATAAAAACCAGATAGTTGTTGGATGATATGAGATGAGCATTTCCTGTGTTGTGCTTGAACTGTCTGTTGCTGGCCTCTTTGCAGCAGCTCACTTCCCTCTTCTGAGCCCCTGGACACCCCGGTGTGACACATTGGCCTGATAACTGGCCTAGCTCACCCGCACACTACTCTACTTCTTCTCTTTTCAGTTGCTGAGCGCATTAACTTTTAGAAAAACTGAGTACATTCACAATTACGCTCCCATCACAAAAGAAAGTGAAGACCATAGTGACTGGCATTTTTGTAGATACCGTAAAATACGGTTTTAATAAATGCAATCAACCTGATTTTTGTCTCGAAAGCAACAGGACGACAAAAACATCTGCTTTTTAATCTGATCATGGTTCATGTTTACCTGCTGCCCCACGTATCTCACCCTGCTAGTCAAATACTGGAGTTCCAGTAAGCTAAAGCTTAAAGAATAACTTCACTGAGGCAAAAACTGGTATCTGGTTTGGTCAAAGGTTCAGCATACTTGAGTCTTGAACCTGCTCTTCCCCGTATTGCAAAGCCAAAGGCTTTATTACATCACATTAATAAAACATTTGTTCTGATACAAACTGTCAAGGTCTGAAAGGTTCTAGTTTGTTTCTCTTGTCTTGTTTTCTGACTTCAGACTGTCATCTGTATGTTTTGGTCTCCTCATGTTTGTAGCTCCTGTTTTTCTTTTTGTCTTGCATAAGCTTTATGTTGCCCAATGCCATGTTTGGATGTTTGCTGATGTTCAGGTTTTGCTTTAGTTGGTCTCTTGTTGAGCTGTAGCTTTTATAAATCATAGTTTCGTCACCAAAAGGAGTAAAAATTGTTGTACATTTTAACAATCGGTTTAATTTCTGTACAAAAATAAATTTGGTATAAAACGTGTAAGACGAATAGTCTGAGGCAAAAATATTCATGGGACTTTAACTTTTCCTAATTTTATTACACAGCAACCATAAAAATCCCTGGATGAAGGTTTTTTGTAATAAGCAAACTCAAAGTAGTGCCTAATTGTTAGATGGAAAGAAAATGATCAATTATTTCTTAAAAAATAAAATTTGAAATACTGTGGTGCGTAATTGCATTCACCCACCCTAAATAAAAAGCAGTGAAGCTATATGTCTTTAGAAGTGACCAAACCTCAAAAAAAAAAAAAAAAAGAGATTATGTCTCTGTGTAATTTAATCTCCAGCTGTTTTCTGAAGGCTTCAGAAGTTTTGTCAGAGAACATCAGTGAACCTTCCTGATGACAAAGGCACACAGCAGTTATGAAGGCAAAGTCATCAATTAATTTAAACACCTTACGGTGGGTCTTTTGATCAATCAATAACATTTGCATTTTGGAAGTGTGGCCGAAAAAGAACGTACAGATTGCCGAGTGTTGGGTGCCTCAGCTGCTTCCATTCAGCTGAGACAGGGAGCCAAGTGGATGGATAATTAATACAGGATCATTATGGCAGAAACACAGTTAGAGGCAAAAACTTGAGATTAGGGTGGAGGTTCTCTTTTCAGCAGGAGGAGAGATGTAAACATATAGCTAGAGCTGCAACAGAATGCTACCAATTAAAGAATACACCCTGAGTTAGAATATCCTAGTCAAAGTCCAAGCCTAAATCCATGTGAGTATTTTGTGTGCAATGGTGGTAGAGACATATGTCAAAGGAATTGCAGCAGTTTTTGCAGCAGGAGGTGGTTGCACAATAAACTAAATAAAAGGGGCTGAAGACAAAAGCACAATGCATTTACAGATTTTTATTTGGAGGACATTTCTAAAAATCGTGTAAGCTTTTGGTTAGATTGACATTTGTGGTTGTAATATGACATACTGAAACAGGTGAAGGTGTACTGTTACTTTTTAAAGGCACTACAAGGGGTATTATGTCAAGTTTAAAATATGTCTGAGTTTAATGTTCTTTCTCTGAAACCCTTCAGAAGCAGCAAGAACCTTTTGCATTAAACCCCAATTATGTAAGGAGAAGATATTTCCTGTGACACAACTAATAGGTTTCTTTGCACTTCCACATTGTGGCAGATCAGTGTTTTATATTTCACATTCACATCAAAGCAATTTGACAGTGACTTATATGAAATTTGTCTCCAGCAGTCAGGGACCATCACGAGGGATCATAATGTGACATGTAAACTTTTCTCCAGGGGTACAGAAAGTGTTCTTGGCATTTGTTTTCACACGCTGAGTACAGTAGTACTCCCCATAATGAGATACGTGACCTTTATGTGAAACTGGCGGAGTTCCCCTTTTATGGCTTTCCAGCCAAAGACAGACAATACCAGGTAAACACCGCTGTTACGCTCACCTCTGTGACAATAAGTGTTTTCCCATCGAGATGTACTGACATTGGCATAATCTCTTCTTTTTTTTTTTTTTTTTATTTGTATAATTCCTGGCACTCTGTGAATGGTCTCATAATTTCCATTTCATAAGTTGTATTTTCCTTGGCAAGAGCAACAAGATAGTCTTTCAGATGCTTTTGGGAGACTTCTGAACAGGACTCGAGAGAGCAGAATCCCTCTACTTATAAAAGCGAGGACTTCTCTATCAGATGACAAGCCCAATGGCATCAAATTGCAGCTTATGTGCACTGCACTGTTAAAAAAAACAGGAGGGAGAGAACACTTCCCTTTAGGGATAAAACCCCCTTAAATATGCACTCAGCTGATGCTTTTTACCTCAAAACACTCTAGACATTTCCTCAGAGAATCGCTGCAGTCCAGAAAGGACAAACTTTCTGCTTGAACACAGCTATTAATAGAGAGAACACACTCATCATGTGTTGGGTAATTTAATCCTGCAAAACCTAATCTGTGGATAATTTGGGTGAAAAATAAAAAAAAGTTTAGGGAAGTTGTAAAAACAGTAGTTAGGTAAGCAGACGAAGCTTTTCTTGATGACTGCCTCAACCTGCTATTTAAACAGACTGAAAATTTTCCATAATCTCTGGAATAATTTTCAGTAAGGTGTAAAAAACTATGGGTTACTACATCTGGTCTCATTCTTTTGCTATGCCTTGATGGCACTGATTTCTAGGTTTCTCTGAGGTCTAACTTTCCATGTTTCAGCGCCTGTTGCTGCTTACTCAACCTAACTGTTTGAAAATACTTCTGGTCAAGAAAAACATCAGCAGTGGTGGCCTGGAAAAGGTGCACCACACATTACTCCTTCTGAAATAATAATGTTTTAAAGATACAAACTACATGTTTGTTAAGGAGATGACCCCAGGCTAGCTACCAATTACATAAAACTTATTAAACTTAATGGTATCCTTCAATAGAGCAGGAAAAAGTATGTCACTTTACAGGACAAACATCCAGTTTATATACAAAAATATATTCCACATTGCAGTATTGCATGGTCAGGAATATAAAAAAAATGCAACAAAACACATTCTTTCAGCAGGTCATGCCCTCTATGACCAATCCAGGACGTTGTTGTGTCAAGCGTTGCATCGACTAAATGCACGTTAGAAAATCCCAAGTGTATGAAAAGACTAAGCATTTGTTAAAGCAGAGACACCGCACAAAATAGACCGAGACAGATCCAAAGATGAGCTCAGGGTGTGGATGGCTGAAGGCAGAATGGTGAAAAAAATGAGCATTGATTTTATCGATCCCACTGTCAGAGTACGCATCAACTTCCATTTCGATGAAGTTCATCCTTGAGAAAACCTCTGACTATGTTACAGACGTGGTCAAACTGTAGCTTGTTCTGCAAAGTTCCACTGAGTAAGTTATAATCATGACAAAATCCATCTTTTCAAATAAACTAATCATCATTTTATGCCAGCAGAAAAGTGGTGATACTACAGCAAGTACGGCAAAAGCCAAAAGCAGCAGGGCTTTTAAATGGTTGCAATCATTTTTATCAGAGCTACAGTTTTCTTTATCAAAAGACAGGCCACCAACTAAATAGGTCTTATCTTAACTCACTTTGACTTGGCTTACTCCAAACACTGTTGCAGTTTTATTGACACTGAGACAAACTAATTTCTTTAAACTTGATTTTCTAGAAAATACTTGGATTTCTAAAAACATTTTCTAAAGACAGACGACCAGATGTGTAACCAAACATGTGGTGCTTCACATGTCTTCAACATAGAACCGTAAAGCTCTTGCTTCAGTCCAACACAGAACTGGTGTAATATGAGGAATAAGACGGAGTGTCGTCGTTTACTTCTCTCTTCAGAATGACACAATGGGAGTAACTTTCAAAAAAAAAAGAAAAAGCTATTACAAAACATCTTATAACAAAGTGATGAATTGTGTTTGACCCACCAAGCTCTGAGAATCTGAGAACAAAGCAGTTCCATTTATAGAGCTGATACTCATGTAAATTCACAGATAACACACAAAACACACACACACTTATACAACAGTAAGGCCCACGGAAGTTCCCATATTCTGGTGGATTGCCCTTGGGCCTGTGCTATTTCTGCCGGGGGCAGGGGGATCCTGTGTCAGTAATCCTGTCAGGATGAGGGGGATGAGGTCGCCGGATGCAGCTCAAGTCCACTGCCTTCATCCTCGTAACACATATGCACAGTCAAACACACGCAGACGGAACAATATTAAGGAACCTGTCGCCGAGTAGCGTGTACAGCACATTACCTGACACAATTTTTCAGACAACAAAAAAAAAAGAAAAGAAAAAAAAAACTTGTGGTGTGGTTTTATTTTTTTTTCTTTCCACTTGAAAAATAAGTTCTTCTTTTCTCCGTCTTTTTGACATTGTGAAAGGTCCCCACCTCCACCATTACAATTTTCTGCCTCTTGTGAAACTGTGGGAAATGAAGAAGCTGTTTATTCTGAGAGGAAACACTCAAAGTGAAAAGAAGAGTCGGTCACTGTCTGGTTTGTCTGTCTCCGTCTGTGTGTCAAACGCACTTCTTACAAAGCTGACTTCCTGAGCTGCTGCTGCATTCAACAATCTGGCACAAACATGCACACACACATAATCACACACACACACACACACACACATCCAGACACATGCACGCACTCACTTGCAAACCTTGTGACCTCTTCCTGCACCCACGATAAACCATATTTATCTAAGATTCGGAGACAGACTCACGCATTCACACCAACATCCCCCCTCTGTATTGCAGTTCTGTCCATGAAAGAATATGGATGCCCATTCAACACAAACAGCCACCCACACACACCTACCGCGCACTCACACGGACTGCGCGCAAACACACATGCATGTACACTCCTCCACAGTGCTCCAGAGAGAGGTAAACAGAAGAGTCTGACATCCTCTTGCATCATGTGCCTCAAATGCAGCAGAGAAGCAGCTAAACAAGCTGTGACTGTGACAGCTCTAAAGTGAGGTGGCTTTACTCGAGCGAGCCTCGGCTTCCGAGTCAAAGCAATTTGCGACACCGTTCCAGATGGTCTGTGGTCAATTGGCTACAATTTTGATGTAAGCGCGAGAAAGAATGAGTTAAGTGTTTAGCATGGTTACAATTGGAAAAAAGGACAATTGGATGCAGCTAAATACTTCATAGAGAGACAATTTAGTGAAAGGTCCACTTTCATAGTCTGATGACCTCTAAGAAACACAACACACACACTCACACACTGACCTCATCTCTGTAAATGCTGTAGAGTTAGAGGCTGTGTGTCTAAAAAAGCCTCTGACACAAAAACCTCACTCCTAAAAAAGGAAAAGGACGCAGGGACATATACACCAAGTCCTAAAATCTAGATCTTCTGCCACCTGATCTTACAATAATTAAATGTAAATGAATGTCTCTTTCAGATTTGATCAGCTTGCTCTCAGCATACAACGTTGTCTCTTGAGATGTTTGTAAGTTTTTGTGATAAACTCCAGGTGTTCCTTAAGCTTGACTTCTTGTTTCTATATCTGAGACTCTTATTTCGAAGAAGCCCGGTCATGCATTCAGCTAATAAATACTTCCTGCCTCAAACCACTTGGTTACAAACGAAGAAAGGAAAGATTTACAAGTACAGTTGTATCATTTCTAAACTTTCAATCTCAGTCTTTGTGAGGTACTCATATTTTTATTTAGTCTTTCTCTCTCTTTGACTCCAATTGAGCTTGAATGATAAGTAAACATGAGTCAACATCTGGAAAATACTGTCTCTTTCAAATAGCTCCTTACAACTTTGTGTTTACGCTGAATTAAACTTAGAGGCCTTAGTGAAACTTCGATTAGCTCACTTTAAGTCTCGTTACCATGACGTGACTGGGCCACGGTATGGTGTTTTCACTAATCAGAGAAAGTTCACAAGGTGGTGACATGTTGTAAAGCTAAAAACATCTCCATTTCACCTGCTGTCCTACTGACTTGCTAATTGCTAGCTACGAACAATGCTGAAGACATCTGCCTCAAAGCTTCCTGTCAGTGCTCGACTGAAGGATTTAGCCGCCGCTTAGTCAGATCAAACCTGAAGAAGATTACTTTTAGCTACTCAGTTTTTAACATACAGCTTCATCCTATGTGCTTTACTTTTTTCCTTAAAAAAGTAATGCCGAAATATTGTCCGGTCTTATAAAATGGATGCATGGACAAACTCCTATTAAAGCCATGTAAAAGTAATGATATATGTAGAGTATCTGGTTGCCGCATTTTTCAGAAAGATACTCTATTCCGCTTTCATCTTTATAATGATGTATTCAGACTATTGAGGTAAGCTGTGCACAAGAGACAAGAAGAAAAAGGTTAGTTGCAGTGGATCAATAAGAAATGCACTCAGTGACTCAGTACGAGTCTTTTATTTACCCTCGGTTCACAGGTCCCCAACCGAGGTGACTGCAGTGCAGTATTTAACAGCCTCCAACTTATACAGCAGCATCGAAGGGTAGAATCCTATATAATGTATTAATACTGATAAAAAAATTAAAAAATAAACATTAACCCAAGTTGGAATAACACCAAAACCAAAGCAGTATTAAATATTGACAGAGCATTTTATGATGCAAACATAGCTGCGTCTTTAGTACCCTCACTGCAGAGCACCCCTCGTACCCCACCTCTCTCGTAGGGTATATCTGTTGCCCTACTAGAGGATTCTTAGAGCAGGTTTTAGTCTTTTATTCCCCTCAGGCTCTGATCCTGTATGTGTGCTTTCTTGCGCTCAACCGTCTTTGGCTGTCTGCGATCTCCCATCCCCCCCCGCCACCCCAACATACGTTCCGCGGTTATATAGAACTCACAATACTTGATCGTCTACATGCATCACAGCACATGTGCATCCAAAAGCACTCTCAAAGATTGACCTAGATGTTCTACATTAACTGTACAATGCAGGCGTGAGCAGACACCAATACCCTGACTCATCTACAGCGTCTCTTGTGAACAACTCACAGAGAAAAAAAAAAAAAAATCAACTCTTTTATTTCCCTTTTTCCTTTATCTTTTTTTTTTCTCTCTCTCTCTCTCACTTTTTATCTCTGGTGATATAAACAGTGGTGAACGTGAAGGCGCACAGCAAGCTCAGGGGCGTTTTAGAGTTCAACAGCCTCGCAGACTCCTCTCGATGCGACATCACATCCTATCTAACCTTACTTTGTGCTGACACAACCAAATCCATTCCAACATGCTGCACATGGAAATGGACAATAACGAACCAACCAAAACATTCCAACACACTGACACTTATTGCACCGAGTGTATGCAGTTATTTTCGCTCAGCAAGTTTTTCCCTTCAGTTTGACCCGTGCCAGAGCTCCAAAGCCACTTCACGAAAGCCAGCAGCTACGTTTACCTCCATTACTCATCCGCTCACGCCTTCACTTCGATTATTTTTCTCTCTCTCTCTCTCTCTCTCTCTCTCTCTCTTTTCAAGCCAGCACTGTAGCACGTTGATACCAGGTTGAAAAAAGGTGCGAGATGGACGATGTTGCTCATAGTCTGCACCTACGTTTGCCTCCGCTGATACAAGTCAAAGACCTAGTGGAAATCTCTAGTGCATCGTTTCATCTGACCTGCAGTAACCTAAAACTAAAGGAAAACTGTGCTGCCTCCTTACGCAGGTCTGCAAAAGCCATCTGCACTGAGGCTAAAGAGAGGAAGCTCCCCAAAGGTTCTAGGGGAAGCTGTTTTAGTAAAACGATCCACAACACTCTGGAAATACTGAGGTTCACTGGTCTTCCACAACCTTCTTCTTCTTTGGCTTGATGTCTTTTCTCCTTCCGTTTGTCATCCAACCATATTTGGTCACAGTAAAACTCCACACCGTGTACAGGGAGGAAATGTCACTGCAGATAGAAGGCCCTTCAGCTGGCATACCTTTCCATCTGAGCCATGAAAACATGTCAAGCAACTTTAAATCAAGAGACTAGGGGCAAGATCTCTGCAAAGTGAGTCACTTCCTAAAAGATCTGACAGTGCAGCCCTGGAGAAGATGTCGTAATGAAAACAAAAAGAATAAATGTATCAATGTTTTGGGATTTTAGATAGATAGATAGATAGATAGATAGATAGATAGATAGATAGATAGATAGATAGATAGATAGATAGATAGATAGATAGATAGATAGATAGATAGATAGATAGATAGATAGATAGATAGATAGATAGATAGATAGATAGATAGATAGATAGATAGATAGTTTTACACATTTTCACTACTATTTGACATCACTTGATGTTGCACAACGCCTTCTGCACTTTGTCTCTGTATCTCGCAGTCCCTAAAAACACACGCTCCAGAACATTGTGGACAGCCTTAACTCAATTTGGTAAACAAACGTGGACTGGAGACCCGGGTCAAAGGTTGTATCCACAAGAGAAAACACCGAGGGCGGGAACACTTTGTCTTTTCCTGACATGATGAAATAACAGCTCAGGGACTTCCAATTTGCAAGGCACAAATAATATTAAATCTTACTGTACCCGGTGGAAATTTTAAATAAGCACAGGTAAATTGATTATCATTTCATATGCGACTGAATAAAGCGGAGACATCCTCTCCATCTTTGTTAGATTTTTATTCAGAAAATGAATGTTCAGGCCAGGGTCAACCGATGCTGGGAGAATGATTGAATATTTTACGATTTTATCAACACTTTGTATGAACTGTAATTACATTTTTTTGATATGTGTGCTAAATCTGTCATCTGTCATATCTGAATGATTTCTGTGTGGTGTGTGTTGTTAATACTTATTCTAAATGGGTCCCTAAACTGTAAACGATTAAACCCTTGCTCCTTTTATTTCACTCCACTTTCTTCTTTCTTCTTGTCTTATAGTTAGACATGAATCCAGCCATGTCCTGTAATACACTGCACTCTATCTGCAGTCAATGCAGATACGCTCCATCACACCCCCTTGGATCAATGAGCAGTCACTCAATATGTCAGTAGTTAACCCAGCTGATTAGAGGGTAATTCGGGGAATTCAATCCCCATGAATATGAAATGGCCCCTATATGTTGTTGGCACGAACAAACCACAGCATCTTCCTTGACAGATTCAGTCAGCAGGAGCTCAACTTGCATTTTGTGAACTGCGACAAACAGAGGACGCCCTGAGTGAAGGAATCTCACCCAGTAATTAAACATCCGAGGCAGAACAGAGTTGATGGACTGATAAAGTCTATCTGTTAGACTGGCTTTTACAACTGGCACACGCGCACACACCTGTACAGACTTTTATCATGTTGTCCTTGAACAGCTAGCTAGTTGCGACTGTGGGAAAAAACTATAAACATGAGCGAGCCATCATGCTGTTGACTGAAATCAGCGTATTTATTCACATATATCCATCAGGTGAAAACTATTGCAATGTGGGTTTAGGGAGTAATACAAAGTCTGGAAATGTTGTTATGTGCATTAAAGATGAAACACTTGTGAACTGTTGGCAGGGTTTGTAAAAGACGCTATAAATATCTTGACACATTAGCACACAATAAAATTGTTCGTGGTATTATATTCAAAGTATATTTCCTTGATACAAAATGCGTATATGACTCTTGGGAACACCTGCACAATTCATGAAGTAGCACCTCTTTCAAGCACCATTATATACAGCAAGTTCTCAAGTTAACTGAGTGTGTTAATGTTACTGCTGATTTGGGACCAGTTGCTATGTAGACACAGAAGAAAGGATGCTCACACACCTACTGTCAAAGAAGTCAAACTGAAAGTAATTCCGCTCATAAAAACAACCTGATATTTTACATCTTCACGTCAATTTGGCGGTAATAAAGACAAATCCCCGTTCCTGAGGAGAGCCGATTTGAATCTGGTTTAACCTTAAATTAACACTTTAGTTTTTAATTAATTTTTTGCTGATCAAGGATTCTACTATTAGTGAACAGTTCATATCTATGCAAACCCCTGTCGATCCAAAAAAATTTATGACCATGGCAGGACGCAGATGATTTCTGCAAACAGCTACAGTAGCATTGTGATCTTGTAAAGCTACAAATCCTACACCAACACATAGATTTTTTATTGTAGTTTGGCGAACATGTTTAATTGAATCTACTGGTATGAAAATGACAGCAACAAGTAACAGTGTGGTCAACCTTTTGATTTAGGAAAAGATGCCCTGAGCAAATACTGAATCTGATATGCTTAAAAAAAATAACATAATGAAAGTAACAGATGAGAGTTTCACAGTGAAGCTTTTTCAAGGTATTTTCTGTTCAGTGAATTGCAGTTCCTAACATTATTTTCTTTTCAAACAAACTCATTATTGAACACATACAACTTATCTGAAACAGTTCTGGGCTGTTTTTGTTGTTTGCAGCTGTCACCCTAGAATCAGACGAAACTTATGCCTGTGCAAATACTGCTAATTGATAGCCGAGTTAATGGCTCAGCCTTCTGAGAAACAATTATTATAAGCTAAACAGTTTTCGTCTTTACCGCAGCAGATGTGCCAGTGATGTTCTCAGCCTTGAAAGCTGTCCAGCTTTGTCGCCTCAGAATGAAAGAATCCTTTGAATAAACAGAAGATCTCTATTGGAAGCTTGATTTTTCTGAAACACCGTTTAATCTGCCAATTTTTACTTGAATAAATCAACTGGTGGTTGATTTATTGTTGTTTCTTTTTTTTTGTTTTCTTTCAATACTTCCAACATTAGCAGCTAAAACAATGTGATCCTAATACCAAAACACAGTTCCATTCCTTTTCATGTTTTTGAAAACAGATAAAAAGGTTTCATGAATCTCAAACTGTAACCAAAGAATTTTAGATTTTTTTTCTAGAGGTGATCAGATGATGCATAGATTATTGCCTATTGGAAGCGCCGGGACCGACATTAACTTTTGCTGCATTTGTTAATCTGTTGCTGAATTATTACACTGGTCAAGCATAGAGATGCAGAGACTGATTTTCAGCTTGAGCTGCCCTGATCAGTGACCCACTGTTCAGAATTTGTTTATGACCAGTGAATGCACCAGAGAAGCACTACCAGGTCACAGCAACAGCAACGCTAATTGGTGCAAAAGTGTTTTCTGCAAAAACAAAAGACTCAACTGTCGCTATTTTTATCATTTGAGCTAACTTATCACTTGTATCTTGACTGCTGTAAATGCTCATTTTTTTTAAGAACAGGTACTTAAAACATGGCCACAGACAATTTAAAAGTGGTGGAATCTTGTCAGATGCTTGTGCTGGCAAGACTGATGAAACATCAGCTAAAGCTGTTATCATAACTCATGCAAGCGATCTCCTTTCTTATTTCAAAATAAGAGTCTAAAACTTAGATGCAGGGTGTCAAGCTTAACACCCTGGCCTGCATACATTGGGCTCGTAATACTAGCTTGCACATGTTCCACCTGAGGAAGTCACACGATGACAGCAACTGGACAGGGCCTTACGGGACGGACTTCGCTTTGATGAGAAATATTGTGCGCCCGCCATGAGATCTTGGTAGAAACCCCCAGTTACAACTGGAAACCAGCACATATTTGGTCTTTAAACCCATCATTAAACACTAAATTCCCCTGGTTCCCTTCTGAGTTTAATGAGGGACGTATTCTTTGTCGCAACTACTTCATGTTAAGTCGGATTCAACACTAAAACATCCCTAAAGGACTCTGCAGGCCATTTATTAAATTTTACGAGTTTTTTTTAATTGCTCAAATAAAACCAGGTTTACGTCGAGGAGACTTGCTAAGATTGGATGTGTGTGTGTTATTAAAGTTGATAAAAAGAACATCGAAATTGGCATGTCAAACCACAAAACTAGAGGTCCTTGTTGACTAGGCATGAGTTGGTTTCTGGTATCAAATTGTTAGTTTTATATCCACCAACATTTCCTACTGCTTGAAGTCCTTTTTATGTAGATTATCAGGGAAAGTACAGAGAAATATGGGAGCTTACAAGAGAGATGTGGAGTTACACAACATCCATCCACCACGTGTCATTGTGCACTGCTGGTCAGCTGGCTGACAGATTTTCTCGAGAAAGACCAATTTCTTGAGGTTAGTTCCAACATACTGTTAAACCAATACAGCAACGTTATCATACCATGAGAATCTTGCGGCTTAGCATTTCCTAACGGAAGCCTGTTTAGGACAATTCTTTGCTATGAAAATCCTTGGACAATAAAAAAATGGTCAGTGTCGCACCAACCAATAAATGATGTTGACAGCTGACAATTTAATATTTCCCCTATATATCTTTATTACAACAGCATTAACAAGCAAACAAAAGCAAACTCTTGCTGATGTGACAATCAGCAGTTCAAAATATTGGAGCAAGGCATCAATTCTCTAACTTCTCAGTGATGATATCAGCATGTTTATTCATGCGCACGAAGACGGCCCCTTTGTGAATGGGTTCAAGTGAGACTTTAAATGGGCGTTAATCTGCCTCCCAGAACATCCAAGCGCTACGGGGGGTCTGATCCACTTCTGCACACACACACGCTCCCCTGCTGTGGACATAGAAGAATAGATATATATCTCTTACTAAGCGTACAGACTCTTGAATCGACCAGGATCGTTTATGGGTACTCGACACCGGCAGATGGAAGATTTTAGCCTCCACTGAAAACACTCACACAGTTATGCACAGTGCATTGACAAATTGACTTTCTACGAATGCGAGAACAGTGGAGCACAAACACCCGACAGCTGACGCGCAGATAAAGACAAGTCAGGGCCTCTCTGCATCGCGTGGGTAAAGTCACAGAGGTCAGAGCTTAGTTTCCACATCAAACCCAGGAGAAGAGGCCAGAGTCTCGGCCCCCTCCAACCTTCCTCTCTCCTACCCACCCACTCTCCTCTACCCACCCACCCCCTTCACACAAACACACACAACCCACACTCTCCTCCACCTCCTCTTCTGCCTCCTCCCTCTCTGGATGTACAAATGCCTTTGCTGTCAGCTCTGCCCTGGACCCCTGTAATTGAAAATAACAGCTAAGGGCCAGCCCACGGCCACTCTCCCCTGCCCGGTGGCTCTCTGCCGTGGTGACAGCCACCCATCAATACCAATGACTATTGCCCTGGAACTGAGAGCGCCGCCGATGACATCCAAGACACCACCCCTGCAACACTCCCCCACACACACTAATACACATACACACACGCGCGCCCGCGCGCAAACACACCAGCGTCCTTCCTCTGCTACCCGAGCCTTCTAATGTTTAACCCGTTGCTAACATTTGGGTTGGTTGCAGTTCAGGCAAACAAGCCGGGTCTCTCAGACACCCAGAGAAACCGCACACTCAGGCACTAACAACTTTAAGAGATGCAAACAACAGCAGTAAACTTTTTTTGCGCTCCCATCAAGACACTGAGCCAGTGTTTACTGTACTACAGTGGAGCACCGCTGAGCCGATCCGGACTCAAAGAGAGGCAGGAGATCTGAACCACGACCAGCGCCGGCACAGCTGAAGTCCGGATGCTGCTCTTGTTCACTCTCGAATGTAATCACTTTTCTGTTTCCTCTACTTATGACAGCCCACGAAAACACACTGACAATGCAGGTTTCATGCCCAGTGACCA
The DNA here is from genome assembly GCA_911649635.1 of Poeciliopsis gracilis. Classification (NCBI taxonomy): domain Eukaryota; kingdom Metazoa; phylum Chordata; class Actinopteri; order Cyprinodontiformes; family Poeciliidae; genus Poeciliopsis; species Poeciliopsis gracilis. The sequence goes on from CAJVRI010001532.1 coordinate 6,126,385, forward strand.
TCACTCAGGGGAGCGGGGGAGTCTCTCGTTTCCCCCGACCCCTACACTGACGGACACCAAACACAATGCCATAGGTGATCTGAGATGTCATCCGTTTTGACAGAGCAATGACAGCTGAGCGAGGTGCGCTGAGCTCACAACCACAAAAGCACAACAACGTGACGAATGAAACACGACACACACTGTGAGCGGAGGACGAGAAAAACGCACATACCTTGTCAAAAGCTGCAGAGCCGTGGAGACTAGGAGACTGTTTTCCTTTCCACAGTCCTCTCTGTCTCGTCTCCTCCTCTCCCTTTCCTCTTCTCTCCTCTCACTCTGCGTGAATGTGCGGAGTGTTAGTGTGTGTGCGTGTAGATGCGTGTGTGCGTGTGTGTGTGTATGTGTGTGTGTGTGTGAGCAGCTCCCTCCCCTTCCCTTCTGCCTCTCAGCTGCTCGGCTCGGGCAGTTCTCAGGAAATGAATGGGAGCGCACAGAGAACTGTTGTACTTGCAAATGACTTACCCCGAGTCACATGATCCGCTAAATGTAGGGTGGGCCGGTGGGTGGAGGCTTCATAAGCGAAAAGGGAAGACAATATACTCTAAGCTTTAACAGCGTGCATCGAATTACATGGGGCCCCTCCGGGGAGGTTTCCGACGCGTCCGTTCTCAGCCAGCCCGGACTCCCTCAGTGCGCCCTGGGCTGCGCCGCTGCACCTCCCCGTTTAAAGGGGACGGAGAGGAAGGGGAAGCAAACACACTCAAGTTATTACCGTAACTGTTTGGCTGCTCTTCTTAAACTTCATTAGGATGATTTGTCATGGCTGTGCTTTAGTAACAATGAATTAACAGTAACTTTGATATATGAATTTTTTTTTTTTCAAATACAATAACCTGATGTCATAATTTGTTTGTCACCTCAAAAGATCCATTATGTTGCCTTAAAATTCATTTAAAATTCCCTCTTCCTACCACTCCGCCCAACTAACAACCATATTAAGACTATTTGAAACAATACATGACCTTTAAGGGGAAAAAACAAAAGCTGCTTGTCATATTCTTATCTGTATTTGTTTACATTTTTAGCTAGAATTGATTTCAAGTAAGTTTGCTTTATGGACTGGTGGATCAAAAGGTTTGAACAAGTTGAAAAGAAACTCCCACTGCAAACCGGACAGATATAGGAGTATTTTCAATGTAAACAAATATTTCCTTAATTATTTTTTTTTATCTGCATAATAAATGCAACTGAATATGTAGAAAACTCTTTTCCACCAAAGTTCAGAGAAAGGAACAAGTCATTTGAACAGAGAAATTAAAGCTCTCAAGTTACAAAATCTATCTATCTATCTATCTATCTATCTATCTATCTATCTATCTATCTATCTATCTATCTATCTATCTATCTATCTATCAAGATAGCTAGAACTTTAATATTACAGTTTTTCGTACTCGCTTTGGTGCATTTTTCATGTAACATGTACAAAAGCTAGTCACTAGCGGAACAAGTCAGAGTCTGGCCGGGGGGCGGGGCTAATGACTGCGTCAGTTTGCTCACACAAAGATGCTCTTCCAGGCTCCAATGTCAACCTTAACTATAACCGCCATACTGCTGTGTTAACTCAAAAACGCGCTCAACCCGAACTGTTAAAGCGACAGTTCGGTTTATGCGCAGTCAAGTTTTAGTCCACTTGAGGCTGGGTGAAGTTGACTAAAACTCAGCCTTCAATCCCTGACGTCACTGCTGGTACCGCCGACAGAGAAAAGGGGATGTTAGCTAGGCGGCCAGGCTGATACGGTTTACTGTCAGTCTACAGTTAACTCACTTTGTGAATAATGTCACAGTTGCTACCTGTAACTAGTCCGGCTCTTTCGCCGGGCTGCCAGTTTTTGGCGGGTCTGAATCGCTGCCAAGAAAAAGTTCAGTTCATCTCCAAGACGAGGAACAAAATATGCCTCCAGTTTTTGTCTTTTCCTTGCTCTATTTTTTTCCATCCTTTTCACTTTGCCGCTCCATGGAGCTCCACTCATGTTAACTTAGTAGAAATGCTCTCGCTAATTCGCCATCTGTTGCTAAGTGACCGATGATGACGTTGGTGTATTTACCCAGAATACACTTGGAGGCAATATGGACGATCCACTTGTAATTTTGTGTGTCATAAAGTTAAGTGTAAGAGTGAAACTAAAGCCAATCGTATAGCACATTTTATTTTTTATTTTACACCCATCATGATACTAAAATCACTAAAGTCTTGTAAAGGTTTTAGCAACCATGAGTCAACAATAACTATAGCGGGCTACTTTACAATCTACCACTTTTTTCAGCTCTTTCCACGTGTGGTTTCTGAAAGTCATATTCTGTACCTCCTAGGCCTGGGCCACAGCCCAACCTCTGTGCACGACTGTGAATAAAATCATTAGTAAAAGCTGAGATTTACTTAGTTTATCTTGATTGCTTTGATGCAGTTATGACCTCATCAGACTCCACATTTTCAGTTAGCAGAGGCCTAAAATGTGGTCAAAGTGGCATGTTTTTTTTTTTTTTTTCTTTTAGCTAGTATCTTTTTGTTAAGCATACTAACAAGTGCTAAAAAACAAAAACAAAAGCAAATATTGCCCTGAAACAGCACACCTGGCAACCTGTATGGTATGAACTCTTCCAATCAATAATTACATCATGGACAACAAAACGTAGCTCTTGCTTATCAGTCATTGTGGCCCAGAAGTGTGGGAGCGCTTACTCACCATCAGTTTAGTCTCCGACTTGAGGCTGGGTGAAGTTGACTAAATATTCGCTGTTACTTTTTCCGGTTTATTTTTTTAACTCAATGCCCTGCAGAGCTGCAGCAACCCCCATCGGGGCAAACACTTCCCACACTTTGAAAAGCCCTGGTGTTGTCCATTACATCACTTTCATGCTAGTAGCATTTGTTATCTTTCTGCACAGGCTGTGTCAAATCATTTTTCTTGAATAGAATTTGATCCAAAATCAGAAATGTTTTTGTTGCAAATATTATTGATTTGTATGACTTTTTTTTTTTTTTTTTCAAAATTGTGAAGGAAAACTGAAATACTGTAAATAGTACAGAAAATACCGTAAATGCAAACCAAAAATAAAAAGGCATTGCAGTAAGAGGAATTCCCTTTATTGAGTCTTGTTTGCTTTGGATCCATTCTGGTAAAGAGCAACATATACGTACAACGCAACTTAACTAGTGGATCCCAGTTAAGCAGGTCAAAGCAATCAAGAAAAACTGCATGTGGAATGATTATGATAATTCAGCACGGGCTGTATCTCATTTTGATTGACGTAACATAAGTAATTTACAATGTTAGGAAACTGCAGGGAATTTTATGAAAGCAAGCGATGCGTGTCAAAAAGATTAATTTGCTGGAAGGAAAGAGAAACTGCTACTATAATGAGCACAAAAGCACTAAATGTTGAGGGGGTTGAACGCACAGTAATAAGAATTTTAATTCCTCAACAAAGCGGTAGGAAAAAGTTGTAATTTGACTCAGGTATGTTGGAGAAGGGATGCATATGAACACTGCTCTTGAGGGCTGAACTTTAGACACCACTGATGTAAAATAATAAATGAAGTGCAGAGCACAACTACATAAACCAAACCACAAAACATAAAAACCAGCAAAACCAAAATAATTCAAACGCAAAACACAGAAGCCCAAAGACCTCTACAGCTTTTCAACAAAAATACACTTCATTTCAAGAAAATTTTCACAAGTAACCCTCTGAATTCCTGACAACGTTTTTATTCTCATTCTAATCAGCTGAGTCTTTCCTTCATTTACTTCCCTTAAAAACTTCGTACATCCATTCAAAAGAGATGTTCATCCATCAATGATAATTTTACAATGTTCCCAATTCATGTCTTTTTCTGTTTTCATTTTATTTATTTATATTTTTGGTATAACTGCCATTCTAAAACAACACTTCCTTGTCGGATCGCAGCTGTGACCGATCGACTGTTCAGTCAGCAAAACTAGAAAACAAAAAGGGGACGTTTTAGCTACACTTGCCAACTAAGTCCTTTTGCTGAAAATTGTGCCGACACAAGCTTTTAATTTGTGGCTTTTGCCATTAGTCCAGCAGGATATTTAGCCTGCTAGACTAAATACCGTTTAGTCTAGCAGACCTCAACGTGGTAAACTTTTTTATTCCAGCTATGATCTCAATCCGGTCAAAACTCGCTCCAATGAGTAGCAAAACCAAGGGAGCACGGTGCGACACCTATCCATATGCAATACAGGGGCTGCTTTCAGCTGGAACATAATTAAGCTGGAACATGAGACTTCATGTCCAAAACCTCTGATTTCCAAGGTAAATGAAACTTAAAATGAAAAAAATAATAATAATTAATATTTCAAAGAAAATAATTGCTATTTCTACGGTTTAATAAGTATTATTATTTTGTGAGAAACATCTTTACGAGTACTTTTATTTGACAGAATAGAAAAAAAAAATCTTCACACTTATGTATAAGTAAAAAAAAAACAAAAAAACAACGTTAGACATTGGTGTAACCTGTTAATTTTTTATCCTTTTGATTAAGAAACTGCCCCAGATAAGCTTTCAATAAGTGATAGATTACTTGTCCTGTCAAAGTTCGAGGTCCTTGTAACAAACTCAAGAAGAAGAAATAGAAAAAAGAAAAAAAAAAGTCTTACCACATACTGTTTATGTATGCGATGCAAGACCATTTCTGAACCAGATTCCCTAATTTTACTTGTCTCACTGGAGTTGCAGTTTCTGCTCCTGCAATCAAATGGCACATTTCTGCCTGCTGTGTGTAACTGCCTGCATGATCAAAAACACCCAGGAATATTTCCCCCCATAATGACAGTTTCGAAATTTTCTTCTGTGAAATCCCTGAGCTGCAGTTCCGTTGTCAGTTTTCCTCCTGGTGTTGCCGGCCTTAATGAAAGGCTTCTCCGCGGTATGTGGGACCGAAGCTTCCGATGCTCAGACCCACTCCCCAGGGAGCTCTAATTAAGGTAAAGGAAGCGGGACTTATCTGCATGGCTGATGGCACTCGTACCACTTTAAATTGGTGCTAGCCTCAGAATTTAAGGAGTCAGTTATGATGGCGAGAGCAACAAAGGACACAAGAAAAAAAAAAACTGTCCAAATAGTGCAGTAGTGTGAGCCTTTTCCTACTGGCATCCTCTGCTTCCCCTGAAATACTGCAAGTTTTTTATTTGTCATCAGTACAGGATGAAATCACAGGACGGATGTGAGAGGATGAAAAAGGTTTTATAATGAAGTTGGGATTTTTACAGGTACAACAATTTTTATTGTTTTCACAATCTAACGATGAGTTGCTTTCAGTGTACTGCCTCCAGCCAGCAGATTTAAAAAGAAAAAAAAATTAAACCAATATATTTTATAATGCCATGACGCCTTGCAACCTGACAATGTCCGTGGGCCTTTGGAAAAGAGGAAGGCCCACAGTCACACAGCTCCCCCACTATGCTACACCTCATGTCCATATGTAAAAGTGGGCATGATGGGCTTTTTCATACTCCATCTCATCAACCCAATTCACATAGTCCCACGTAAATGTCCTTGTAGGATTTAATAGACTTCACACAGTTTGTCATAGAGGTCATTTAATTTACTTTTGAGAGTAATAAGAATTTTTGGTGTGAACTCAGTTAAATGGAGTCAGCCATATTGTAAAGTATCACACTGTCTCTGCATGCTTGCCTTCCTCTCATATTGCAAAAGCATACATATTATTTAAAAACTTTAAAATAGAAATAAAATGGTTATGCTTTAAAATAAATAGTAAGACACACATTTTTATTTTTTTATTTTTTATTTTTACCCTTTTTACCAGTAAGTGTGGCAAGAGAAATTCATAAACCCCAGACAGTGGTTTTATGGGTGAAATTTATGTAGCAGCTTATTTGTATCAACATATGCAACTCGGGGATCTACAGGATAAAAGCAAATGAAACAATGGCAGCTCCAGGTCATCCCAGCATCAACACATACCCAGCCTGAAATGAAACACAAATACAGTGCAGATGTAGATATTTCTGCACCTCTTTGCTGATCCATAACCTGAATGTCAAACAAACAAACAAGGCACAGAGACATATCTCACACTCCAGCAGGGACAGACACACACGTAAATCCAAACAGGTGTAGCGAAAATAAAAATAGCAACAAATATTGAATGAAAAAAACCCCACCATCAATCAGAGTCAAAAATATATATAAATATGAATACATAAAAAAAAATCAACAGATAGACTAACCAGGAGCATACAAAAAATCATTACAAAAATAAGTAAGTAAATGAAATTATATTGTTCTTCCAAATCTGCCAAATAATCTATTTGATGCATAGTCAGAATTGTGCTAAAAGCTTGTGGGGGGCTCCAACAAGTATGTTGATTTGCAACAAATACATTATGTTTATTACACAAACTTTGTGTGTCCTGGTTTATTTGCTCCAAACCAGTAGATAGAAACACCAAATTTACTTTTTTGCAGCCTTTTACAAATTTTCTCAAAATGTACAAGATATTTGGACTAACGGACACATTAACTCAGTAAGGAAAAATGTTATCTGGTGACATACAAGTATTTTAAACTTATGGTAAAAAATATTGTAACCCTTATCCAAACTGGGGAGAAGCATAAAGATATTGAATAAAAGATGTACAAAAAATGAGCATTGAGGAACCCCACATTTAGTCCTTCTTTGTTTAGATTAACACAAAATTGTTTTTCCACAATAGAAGGCAATCCTAACCTCTGTGTCAGACTTGCAATTATTACTGTTATGATGAGCATTAAGTTTTATTATTGTGACCTTACACATAAATATCAGAGGAATATTTAAACTAGGGTGACGAGAGGGCTGGCTATAAAGGTTGAGTGTGTGACGGAACGCTAATGTAACATCACTTTCATGGATGATCTCTGTAATGACAATTTGAGGAGCTCTTTTAAATAAAATCCGGGGGCATATTGAAGGGAGGGAGGCAAAGTTGAGTAAAAACGGATGCCTCAAGGTGGAAGAAGGAAGATTGTTAACCGGAGAACGAGATGAGGGTGGGCCTGACGGTGACGGAAAGCGGGAGAGGATGACAGGAAATGGTCTCACGGCTAAAGGGGAAGGGTCACAGTGAAGATGGAGAAAGCAAGTCACAAAGGAAGGTATATGTGAAGGGGTCAGGTGTGGAAAACTGCACTTCAGCCTGTCGCCGGGATTATTCAACACCTGACAACCGAACACATCTCCCAGGCGGGTTGCAAATGTGCCACCCTTTGGGTGGGAGTAGTTCAAAGAAGGCGTGGGTGCCTGGGAGATGGTTTGTTGGAGCAGCATAATAGGCTGTAAGACATCAGGAAGAGCTTTATGATTACACCCCTCTCCCTTGCATCATCTGACCCAATCTCATCAAATTATTGTAACACCATTCATCATTTAGTCACACGCTGCGAAATCTATGCTGAGGAGGCGAGCATCTCGCTGCTGCAAAGGAAGCTGGGAATTAATGTGAGTGTGTGTTGCCCAATGCTGAAAACACTTCTTTTTTTTTTCCCTCCCTCTGGGGATTCTGCTTCAAATAACACATTTCATGTCCTTTTTTTTTTACTCTTTTCCATTTAAGTGGTAGGTCAACTAAATCAAGATTCACTTCGAAATGTTTTATTTCAGTGCAACTGACAGAACATGAATGAAACGCACAAGGAGTGGCCATGAAAGAGCTCAAAGTTGAAAAGTTAACTCGAAGCCTTGAAATTTCTACGAACAAGAACGTATTATTACATGTTTGAATTTTCTGACGAAAATGGGAATTTGTGGGCAATCGAGTGCTCAACCCTGGAGCTTTTCTTTATGGCCAACAACAACCTTGCTATTATCAGATTGTGAATTGCAACACAAGATGAAAAACTTGTGATCTCAACATTAAAAGTCAAGGTTTTTCTATTTACTGTCGGTTAATGTTGGTTATATAGAATTGACTTCCAGCTGCTAGAGGTGAAACACAATCAATTCCTCCAACTAAAAGCATTGCACAGTTAATTGCATTAAGTTATTAACTGTCCACTAATCCCTCATGCTTAACATGCATATGATGACAGTGAGAAGGAAAATCCCATTTAACAACAAGAAATCTCCTCCAGAATCTTAGTGTAAGTGACCACCTACTAACACCAACTGGGCATTTTAGACAGTAGCTCATTGAGTTGCATTAATAGCTCCTCCAAGTGCTTTTACTAGAATGGAGACAGGGTTAAACACCGAAAAATCAGACCAAGTCATATAGAAAGAAGTTGTGGCTTTAAAGGAAAGAACAGCTCAGACGATAGTCCCCTCCAGGAAGTTTTTACACCTAAACAAAACATCAAGCCAGGAGTAAACTCCATAAAAAGAAAACAACACAGAACACAAAGTTAATGTTAGCAATAACTACAGACATTGCATAATTGGAGAATATAAGCAAGTAGGAGAGAGAGAAAAGTTGATCAGTATGCTCTCCAGGAGTTTAAACCTATTGCAACGTTACTGTAGAAATAGTAAATAGAAATCCAGCTAGATTCAGGGATGTTGCTATGGTGTCGTCCAAATCAAAAACATCCTTGGAGTGAGATTGAAAATCAGGACATGTACATGCATCAGCAACAATTCTTGTGGATTATGAGTATCCATGTATAGATATGGCAGTATCTGAGTTATCGGCAAAACATTTCCCGATACATCATGGTACCTTATACTTTTGGTAAAATGCAGCCTAGTGACATATACCATATTTTTTTGACTGTACCTTGGTCTAGACTCTAGAGCACTGGTGGGATTCATCAAAAAATGAAACATAAACAGATGGGAAAAAAAGCATTTCTAATATGTACTGAGGATAAATCGCATGTTTTTAAAATTGTTACATTTGAAAGCGGACTTTGTCCATGTTAATGATGTGATCTGGTTACATTATGGTTCAGTTGCTTTTCAAGAAATTCATGGACTTACTGACTTTGGATTGGAAGTCTGGAGCATACAGGAAAAATAGGAGAGTATTTCTTTCGGAGTTAACATTATTTTCATCTAAAAAAGTCATGTTTATACATTAATCTGTAATTTCAACTCTTCCATGAGAGTACATTTTACTCTCTTTAGACTGGGACCAAATGTCTTTTTTTAGAGTAAATTTATTTTTTCAAATTGAGCAACTATTACTCTGGAAACTTTACTGTGCATCTGATGCACCGTACTGAAACTGAAGGATGGTCAGGAATGTCTCCACTCCACAAGCGAAGTGTGCAGCGGAGCGGAGACACACGTGATAAATCCGGGGTGACAGAGAGGCAGTTGCGTTGCATGAATTCCTGTCTGCAAAGTAATTTTTTTCCATTCATCTTCTTCGCAACAACCATGGCATGGAGACATGACTGCATCATTCAGAAACCTCCAAAGGTGTTCCAGCCTTTCCGAAAGGTATTACTAACAGATAGATATAGCTATCGACACAGACTGGGATAGGAAAATCTGACGAGGTCATACAGATCTTTAAGTAAGCTGTGGCCATCTTGCTTTCAACCCACGATTAGCTGCAGACAGTAATGTTTAATCCTTGATTCATGTCTGTCAGTATAAATAATTTTTTAACGCATCAGTATTTTTAAAACTGTATTTCTCTGACATTAATTTTGAACTGAAAGTAAGCATGTATCAGGAGACCAACGTGAGTTCTACAGGATTTTTCCAGCAAGGTTAGCTCAAAAACCCCTTTCTTAAGAACAGACAACATGAGAACTGTTCACTGGTTCGACTTTTTTTTTTTTTCTTTCTTGGACTACATTTGGTAACATCTGACAGCTGACGACTTGGAACATCACTGAAGAGCCGCAGCTGTGAAGATGTATTGACCCAGGCATCAACGCATGATACACTGTCCATGTCCTTCACACATTGATTAATGCACATATTTCCATGTGATTTCTATCAAGGGATCAACAACTGTAATTGTGCTTTAACGTATTTTTCTTTTATGTCGTTCCCATTTGATCTGGAGTTTCTAATGAGGGCCCGCCTTGTCTTGCATCATGTAACACCTGTGTTCTTGAGATAATTTCTTGTAATTTTGAGAATATGTTTCAGCAGATGGTTGAGTTTCCATCGTGAATCACAACAACTGAGAGACTAAGCATAAAAATAAAGCCAATGCTTTTAAATAAAACTATACACACAACAGCGTACCATCCAAGTGTGATGTAGTTGGCTCAAGCTCAAGCTTTCACATTGGGTTCATCAATCCACATACAAGCGTTGTCTTTATAATAATAATGTATGAATATTATAAGATAACAAAAAAAAGCAATAAGATGTTTGAATTGCATGTTTCACTCTCTTTGTTTGGGCATAACGCTCTTAGAATGTATTTGTTTACAAGAGGCATCGTTGCAAAACCTATGATAATGTAATTGTTGACAATATTTATTCAAACAGATATCTCAAGTATGCAGCATCCTCTACTACCACTTTGTTAAAATATGTACCGAAGTCCTGAATGAGTTATGGTTACAGCCATTTGGTCACCGTGATTTTATTCAGGTTAAATCTATGTGTATTTTTTTTTTCTCTAAATGTACTAATATAAAAGTACACTTACAGATCTCTCACCAGTGGGTACTGGAGACCACCAGCATGCCACTCCTCTAGGGATAATAATGTAATATACTTGTTACATCTGTTTTATAGTGATAATAATTATCATAATAGTGATATTTTGACTATGTTATTATTATTATTATTATTATCATTATTATTATTGTTATTTTGTAAATAGAAACATAAATGGGAAACAAAAATGAAACCAGTTCAATGAAGTGAGAAGTCTAACTTGAACATCTCTGTAGGATGAAATATAACATTGTTACTTGAGGAAAAACTTTCAGTAATGGTAAAACTTCATATTTTTTCATTTTTTGTTTTTATATCTAATATAATGCACATAATGATGTTTTATGCAGCTATATTTTGACTTTTTAGTCACAATTTGACATTTGACAGGAATCAGTGTCTTGTCTCAAATAAATAATTTTATTTGTTGTTCAAACTTTGCTTTCATGTAAAATGTTGTTGTTTTTTTTTCATAAATGTTGTGAATCCCAAGGTTTGTTTTATTTATTTATTTTTTTATTGTTTGATCTTTCACATTTTCCACCTAAGCACTTTAGCTAAATGAAGGACAGAGAGAAAAGCATATAAATTCTCAGCAAATAAATTAGCTGAGAAAAAAAACATTAGAAAAATGAAAATGTTGAAAAATCCAGTACAATACAGAGATGTGGAGCATTCGGACATCTGCTCGCTCTGGGGCCTTCCCTGGTCTGCTGGTTATGCATGCATGCAAGCGTGTGTGTTTGCGCGTGTACGCGTGTATGTGTGTCTGCTGTTTGTGTGCATGTGTTTGTCCAGGCGTTTGCACACCTGCACAGACTGAGTGGGTTGGCTCAGTGGGCTGGCGTGGAGCTCCGTGGATCCCCCTCCAGGCCAGTTCTCTGTCAGCCCCTGCCAAGGTCAGCTGTCTGCCAGTAGGTGGGTGGGGGGTGGGCGGTGGTTGCCAGTGGGGTGTGGAGCATGGGGCGGTGCTTCAGCAGCATGGCCTCCGGGGTCTCAGCACACGGTGTCCAACAGCGACCGCAAACCTCCAGAATCCACTCCAGCGCGGAGAAAATGTGGAAAACCAGCAATCGTTTATAGACTCAATTTAAAGATGCAAAGAGATTACTTGACAAAGTAACTTCCAGAGGTTAGGGGTATGAAAGGGAAAGCCAGGAAGGTAACATGGAGACCTGTGTCTTCACTCTGTATTATGTCCATTCCACAGCTATCTGTTACCTGGATCACCTTACTGGGTAGCTGAACCCACGGCGGGACCTGAGCGCATGAAGCCATACCTGACACACATACTTACTTTCTCACATGTTACCACAGCCACAAGCTTTAATGTATTCTATTTTGATTTTTGTCGCGATCACAAACAGAGTGGAGTAAAGGAAAGTGATTCAAACTTTTTTTTTAAAAAAAAACATTTGTTGTAAAACAGAAACTGAAAGAAGGAAGTCTTGTTTGCTGTCATGTAGGGAACACAAGTAACATGTCAAGTCAATATGCTGGTCAAACGTTACTGAGGAAAAAAACATGGTTGGTCTGCTTTAAAAATGATACACCGCTCTGTAAAAAAAATTAAGAGACCCCCTGGTTATTCCACCAAATATTGACTTCTGAACTCTTCCTGAGTTAAAACATCAATATTGTTCTTTCTGAATGAATATTGTATTGTTTTCTTTATGTTATTTGAGGTCTGAAAGCACTTCCTTTTTTTTCGCTATTTTGACCATTTCTCATTTTCTGCATATAAATAGAAACTTTTTGGTTGGAATTTTTGGAGACATGTTGTCAGTAGTTCATAGAATAAAACAACAATGTTCATTTTACTCAAACATATATCTATAAAAAATAAAATCAGAAAAACTGATCATTTTAAGGTCTCTTAAATTTTTTGCCAGAGCTGTATGTGGAGGAAAACAAACAGCACATCTCTCGCAATGCCGAAAATTGTGGTGTCATTAAGCTGTGGTGACATTTTTTCTTCAGTAGCATCAGAGAAGCTGGGATAAGAGCTGATCTTCATCATCATCGTCATCATCATAGTACTGAACAAAAAAAAAAAATGTTAGAGGCTGCAAAAGACTTGAGACCAGAGAAGAGGTTCAGCTTCCTTCTTCAAACATAATGGTGGCAGAATTGTAATGCAATGGTTTAGATCAAAATATATAATAAATTTGTGCTATTATGACCAGGAGAGAGTTCAGGTCACGATTCAACAAAAAATCAGTTGCAAGAATTGCAAAACTGTTGTTCACAGATGCTCTCGATCCAAGCAGACAGAGCTTGAGCAATTTAGCAAAAACGAATGGGGAAAACTTTGTAGTCTCCAGACTAGCAAAGCTGTATGAACATTCAAATATGACTTTTCTGGCATGGTCGTTCTAAACAAAGTTTTAATGTCTTCATTGTCGTCGGTGAATAGCCTGCTCATACAGAAATGGAAACCACCTGAATTGCATGGCAGCACAAAAGCAATTACCCACCGCCACTCCTCCGCAAACCCCCCCCACCGCTGTCAAACCTGTCATTAACCCCAGTGTGCGTGGATGTGAGAGTGTGTAACTAGCCACCAGAGTCCTTGCTGTTACTGGTTGGTTGCTGTTTTCTCAGCCTCCAGCTTTTTGGTTTTGTTGCAGAGGGACCTTGTGTTGTCCCCCTTGGCGGCTGGACCCCTCCCACTTCACCTCCTATACACTCCCCCCCCCCCACACCCAATCACCTCACCTCCACCCCCTCCCCTTCCAGGCGTTGGGGAGAGAGAGAACAGCCAGTGCTCTCCAAACGCAAGGACAGAAGCTGCCAGCAGGTAGCCATGGCAACAGTTTCTCTCTCGCCCGCCACTTCCCCGCTCGGTAAAAGCGAGTGTGGAGAATCGCAGGGCCCCTCTCCTCTTTTTTTTTTTTTTCCTGCGCTCCCTCACAGCCCAAATTAGACGGGTCACAGTGTTTTTCTGGCACCCGTTTAAGTAATCATAGAGATGGATGTGCATAAAGAGAGATGGAAGAAGAAAGAGGTGAGGCGGGGGCAAGCCAAGGAAACAGAATGGGGGTGTTAATCAAAAAGAGGCAGATTGCTGCACAACAAATGATTTTCTTTGCAGGCATAAGGCTCTGGTGGGTTGTAGACAAGGATGCTTGAGATATGTGCCAGCCATGGTGTGGAACTTATCAATCTACTGCGAGAGCAAGGAAGAAGTATGAGTAATTTCAACAGCTGAGTCTTGATGAGAGGATGGAAATGTCTAGCAAACACATCAGTTCTTTGTTCCAAGCTAAATGGGATTTTAAAGGTTCATTTCTAGATTTATCTTTGCAGAGGAATACCAGCACTTTGCGGCTGCTGAGGGCCCCCACCTGGCTTACAAGTCCCAAGAGAACAACAATGTACCGGCTTCACAAACACACCAGTTGCGCACACACAGGAAAGACTTTAAAAGTTATATAGTTGTATTAACAGAGTCCTCATTTAAAGCTGATTGGATCATTTCTGTTGCTAATGAAGAAAATTTCTGATTCCTCGATTGTTGACCAGGAGTGAAACCAGACGCCAGACAAAACATTTGTGATGCCGTGGCAATAAATGGACTCTGAAACAGACAAACCTTTATAGTATAATTTGATATGTATCTGAAAGGCCAATAGAATCGTTGTTTTGTTTGTGCCTGGCTTAGGTTCATCGTTATGGAACCTCAAATCATCATAATGTGTCCCGTTATTCTTTTTTTTTCATTTTGAAGAAAAAAAAAACAACTTTATTTTGAAGGGATAACTTTGAAGGGCTCTCACTGACTTTAGCTAAATGACGAACACAGAACCTGCATTTTTGATAGGCCAAGTTATGCCATATCAATATTTAGTGTTGGAAAAACATCTGGGAGTTTTATTTTGTTTGTAATGCCTGACTTATGCGCATAACTGACGTGGAAACTACTTTGCAATAATTTAACAAATTAAATATTGAAGCTTTAATGTCAAAGAGTGTCTGCAAACTTTATTTAAAATTATAATTTCTAACGTTGAATTATTTAGTAACAATCATATAACAATGAGTAAGGAATTATATGATTTTGGTGTGTAGCAAATGGTGACAAATTTGTTAGGTAACTGGTTAACTGGAAAGCAAGTTGTGTTAAATGGAAAACACAAACATGATCAATACATGAAAATGATCTAATTTAACCTTCTAGTTTGATGTTTAGCAGCTAAAACAATAGCACAAAGTACAAGAGAAAAATCTCTCTATTACTCTTTAATTCTTATTTTCTGATCCATTGCCCCTGATATTCAGCTAATGGTTTTGGATTCTTATCTCTATTTTTTTGGGGGGGGGGACGACACACTGACTTGTGCAGCAGCCTCACGTAGGTCTTGTGAACCTCTTTGTGTGATCAGGAAGAAGTGCTAATATCAAAAGCAAGAACTGGTATGGCGGGAAACCCTGAAATGTTTTCCTTTCATCAGCTGCTGCCACGGGCTCGCTCAAGTTTATTAGTATTCTGGCCTTTTGAAAATAATTCAACCCTGCTTATTTTCTACTTGATTTACTTTGCGCGAGCCTCCCCTCATCAGCGCTGGAGTCCTGAAATTAGTCCAAAATAAATTGGTTCCCTTTCTCTGCCATATGTTGGTCTCGGAGAAAAACTTTAAGAACACAGTCACGGGATTACATCACCGCTTCACCATTTCTATTTTTACTCAGGCTGAAAGTTTTTCTTACTTCCAGGAATTTCCTAAACAGGATAAAGCTGAAGGATCAAGCGCAGCGCTGCAAACAAAATATTGAATTAAAGTGTAGTCATACACGCCGGGTCAAAGCAGGAATAAAATATTCTACTGAGATGTTTGGAGAGCACATTCGAAAGGATTAGAAGTCCTTGTAAGGAAGACTTGTTCCAGGTCTCAGACTGATGCATGTTGTTGTGGAGCTCTCCTATACTCACATACTGCACATCTATAGATGTGTTGAAACATTGGTGTGTTGAGCCTTTTATGTTTCTACTTCTTCAAACTCATCATTGAGGGTTTCTGTTGTTTCTTTTTCCACTTTAAACCTTACACACAGTATCTCTTCACTCTTATCAGTGTACGTTGTAAAGATGAGGGGGAAGAGTTACTGCTTAGGGCCTTGGAATACACACTGGAGTCCATGTGACCATTTTGACATTTTTTCTTTTCTTTTTTATGGAATCTGTTGGTGAAGTAGCACCAGTCTCTACTGCAGCCACACACCTCCACAACATGATGCTGCCAACGCTGCTGCTTCACAGCTGGCATCGGGTTCTCAGACTTTCCAGCTTTACCCTTTTTTCTCTGGAAGGTCACGTTGGCCAAATGCAACAATTTAAAGATGGGGTGTTATGTATTTTCCAGGCATATGGTGCCATTTTGGAGCACAATCATGTTATAAAAATTCTGTATATACAGTATGAAGCCTAAAAGACATTTGGCATTGCAATTTGACACCTTGAAATTGGCCTCTATCTCTTTAAGAAGGTCCTACTCATTCAGGCACCAAAAATAATACTTTAAATCTCTATTACTATTAACTTAATATTAACTTCTGTTAATAATACCGTTAACACTTGTTTATGTTTGATTGGACAAATGAATGTAGTACCTTAAGGCATTTGGGAAATATACCTTAGGATAAAACAGACCTGTGGAGGTCACAATTAACTTCCTGATATCTTGATTGATTTCCTTTTATTCTTTTATGATGTCACATAAGTGAGCAGAGTGCTCAAGGTACAATCTGGACACGTCAAGCTGAGCACCTATGAAGTAAAAATAAATTTGTTTCTTTTTTTTTTTTCCATAAGATGTATGTAAATGTATTTTTTTCAAATACATTTAAATAAATTATATCCTTACCACAAAAACAAACTAAAAAAAGGAGACTTGTTGACTTGAGCACCTCACAGTTTACTTCTGGTAATGGTGCACAAGAGGTCACTAACATGGTGATGATCAGGTTCTACTATGAATCTCTTTCATAAAAACCACTGTATGTGCTCTCCGTGTGGGTGTGTGTGTGTGTGTGTGTGTGTGTGTGTGTGTGTGTGGTGTGTGTGTGTGTGTGTGTGGTGTGTGTGTGTGTGTGTGTGTGTGTGTGTGTGTGTGTGTGTGTGTGTGTGTGTGGCTGTGAATATGGATGTGTGCACATTCACAAGCTTGCTTGACTTCCCCACATTGATACCAGATGGCCCTTCCCATCATGGCCAATAGAGGAATTCAGTTGGCAGGACCCCTTCTATTTCATGGTCAGTGTGTGTGTGTGTGTGTGTGTGTGTGTGTGGGGGGTGTGTGTGTGTGTGTGTGTGTGTGTGTGTGTGTGTGTGTGTGTGTGTGTGTGTGTGTCTCCCTGTAGCCTTTCCACCACACACTGACCTATTTGTATTCTGGGCAGAGCAGATGAGGCTCCAGGCCCACTGCTCTGCTCCCCTCTAGCCGGTCCCCTCGGGAGGGCATCTGTGGATCTGCGCTGGGCAGATAGGGCCTGACCCATCGTGGCAGCACTTTAAAGACCACCTCGCTGGTCCGAGGAGAGTCGGCGTGTTTGGAACTGGGTGTGGAGGGCCTCTGAGCTTCTGAGATGTCTCTCTTTGTATTTCTTTGAGCCGAGCAGTGTTGCTTCTGTTTGTGATGACAAAAGAAATCCCCTGAGTCCTGTATGAAACAGGAAACGTCCTATCAAGGCTTGATAACAGCTTCCGGTTGGCAAGGATGGGTTCCTTAATAGGCTTTAAAAATATAAACTAATAGCTGAAGGGCCGACAGACGTGTCGTGTCTCTCCATATAGCTCTGACTGGTTCCTCAGAAGGGACTGATATGTGGTCAGCCGTACGTGTTGTGTGCGTGTGTCCGTCTGTGTGTCTCAATTCAAATTGAAATGGGCTCATTTGAAACCACCCAAGCGTCTCTGATAGTCCCCCCTTATTTTTAACCCACATCCATTCACCCTGCAAACATTATTTGTTCATTTGCGGCCACACACATATGTCGTGAGTCGTGAAATCCAAACACAAAGATGCGTATGAGTGCGTGTGTGTGTGTGTGTGTGTGCAGACGTGCTATGAGGAAGAGGCTGCCGAGCCATAAAGGAATGCAGGGCGGTATAATCACAGCATCATCAGCTCTGTCCTCTGAGAGAGAGGGCCAATAATGCCCCTCTAATTGAATAACTTATCCACAGCTATTTCCCAGGGGGGTCGAGCTGCAAGGCACTGTCGCGGAGAGGGAGAAAGGTGGGGGAAGATGGTGTTGAGCAGAGCAAGCAGCATCTTCTAAGTGTTACACTCAAAGGTGGAGGTGAGCAAAAGCACATAATCACTCGGTACACGGCAAACGCTCTTAAGCCAGGAACTTTTTTTTAGCTCTTTTTATGAACGCAGGAACCTAACAAAAGGCTGTAAGAGATCAGAAACTCATCAGTCTAATAAAGGCCATCGTTCTCTCTTTGTTGCAAGGATTTTGTCTTATGTAATCCAAAAAAGGCGTCCAGTATTCCCCAGGCTGAATGTGAAGATAAATCCCCTTTAAGACCCCCCCAAAATCTGGCTCCTACTTAATCCCTATTGAAGCACTGCAGGGGGTAACTATACATTCTGTTTCTTATTTTTCCCATCATTCATCTCCTTCAAAGAGAACACACATATGCTTAACACAATGCAAGTACATTCTATAAAACATGGACAAATCTGGGTTAATTTATTAAACCAGCATTGGGTGAAGTAAAGACCGATTCATTCCTAGTTGAATTGACATGATGGGGCTGGGTTAAGGGTTTCACACAGCTTAGTGGAACAGGTTTTCAAAATGAAAAATGGGTTGAAGTGATCAATGTCTAACAGGGTTAAGAAAATAACTCATGACTTTAATTAGTGATTTAAGTTAAATTTTCCTGCTCATACCCCATTTATTACCTGCTTACTGGCCTAAAGAAACCACTTTAAGAATATGTATTTCAGATTTTATCTTTCAGATTATCTTCTCTTTTGCATGCACAATTCAAGTACATTATCAACTACAGTAAACATTGTCATGAAAAAGGTTTGAGGTTTTAATCCACATGTATAATTATGCTTCCTTGAACAAGTCAGGGCATGCCTATGGGCCTGTCCGGTCCATTGTTGTGCAAACTCATTCTTAGATAACGAGATTTCAGTCTGCGCAGTTCTGCCTACTTTGAGCTGCTTTCAGAATTAGCTGTTTTGGGACTTCTTGATCACTTTAAATCCAAATTAGCTGCTGCCGGCCACTCCACATTTACAATCACATGTGTAAATGGTGGCAAACAGATGCACAGTTATACAACTGTACGTGTTTTGACAGCATAAGAACCTCATGCACAACCAATAAGATTGCACCAAGTGGTTGACGAGGTTGACAACAAAACATTTGTATTTTCCAGTAGCCATTCCACAGTGCATACAACGGTAAAACCAACTGACCAAACATCCTGTGGCTCAGCTTTGGTTGCTAGGTAACGGGTTAGGCTTTGCTGGGGTTGCTAGGTGAGGGTCAGCGCCTGCTGATTTGTGACGCTACATTCCAGAGGTTTTTGAAACAGGTCATTTTCACCAACAAAGATGAATTTGTTGCCAAAAGTCAATCCTGCTTGCTTTTGGCACAGATGTTGTTTTTACAGGTAGTAGAGGCCCAAATGGAAACGAAAAAAATAACCCTAACCCCCATGTTAATTTTGTAAAATTGGTCCCTTTTAAGTTTGTAGTATTTTAAAATCCAACAGAACACAGGTGTCAAATTAATGATCATTTCAGCCCACATCTACATCATGACGGACCTCAAAGGGTCAGTTGTGGCAGAATGCATTAACAAAATTACTAATTAAGAAATGCAGATTTAAAAAATGATTTAGACTTTTAATAAAATTAATTACCTCAGTTTATAGTCAATCCTAAACATGTGCTAAACATGTTTGCTATGGCAGTCAAAATATGTTGCCATAGCAAGTTTTGGTGAATTGGTAAAAAATACTCATCTGTTGGAAAGTTAAGCACATTTGTTGCAACATTTCACATCATTCCCAAGGCAGTCCAGGTAGCAAACAATAATGGAGACTCACGGATAGAAACATCCCCACCACCAATAATGAACATTGCAAAGGAGCAAAACAATAAATAAATTAATAAATTTTAAAAAATCAGAAAACAATATTGTCCACTTAAATTTAAATAACAAAATTTTTACTTTTGCATACATTTTCATAAAATACTTCCTGTCTATACTGAATTTATGTCCAGTTCTTTGATCAAAGTGTGAATGTAGACCATAACTACCACTAGCTTGGGCTAACGTTATCCTAAATGCACAAATGTATTCTCTCCTGTAAAATTAGGTAATTTAAAGAGCTCACTGACATTAACATGACTGTGCAGCACATCATTACCATCCTAACATTTCCTATTTGAGCGCCATGGAAGAAGTTCAAAAAAGCCGCCTGTAAGGAATGAGACACATTTCTCACCCAGTGTTTAAACAGCATCAACCCAACATATGTGTTAAAGTAATAAACCAGGGTGTGTGATATTGTTGAATCTTGATTATTGCATTTCTATGATGCTCCAGCCACAGTGAGATGTTCAGGTCAATTCAAAGGCTTTTGACAGTCATATCATGAACAATGATTCCATGTCATCAGCACAAGGTGCCAGATACTTCTACCTTATGTCCTGATGACACGGAGTCTTTCCTCATCTAACTGACCAATCTCCTCTCTGCTGAGCTGTGCCTCATCAGCAGGCATGATCTCTACTCTAGTCAATACCTTTATGCCCACAAGCTCACCAAAAGTCAATAGAATTTTTATTAGGAAACAATAATGGGGGTGTTGGGGTGCGTATGAGGTGTAAAAAGAGAGAAGGTGAGGTGTGTGGAGAGGTAGTACATTGATTTACCCTTCATAGTTCGGTGCACTACATTTACCCAGCAGAGTGCTCAAATTAGTGCCCTCCAGCTCTCTCCCAATTAGTTTCCACAGAGACGAGGTGTAAAGCCAGTCACTGGCCTCATTACCTCTCCTCTCTCCTCCTCATACTGTCCCCCCTCCCAAACACACCCCTCGCTTTCTCACTGACTAACCCTGCCTTCTACTCTCTATTTCACTGTGGGTTTCTTTTTTTGTTTTGTTTTGTTTTTTTTTATTTTCCCCTCTCCACTTCAGCCTCTCTCATCTTTTTTCCTCCCCTGTTTCAGTGCTCAGTCCCAAGCCTTTATTTGTGCTCTCTCACTCTGGTCTCTCCATTTCAGCATCTGTGTATTTTCCTCCTGTTTAAAGTGCCAAACAGTCTGAGGAGAGTGCATTCATCTCCGGGAGCATGGTGTGGGTTTGGCTGAAAGACTCAGCACACCTGATGAAGAATAGATGATGTTGTTCTTTTGTCCCCGCAGCTCTCTAAAGCTCCATGGCTCAGGGAAGTCAATGATACTGCAAGAGCCCTTCAGCTAATGCAAAAATCCTTTCAGTATGTGTTCCCTTTAGACCTCTGGGCACAAGATTGACCTGAACATACCTTTATAACTTTAATTTAGGCATATAGGTTCTCCTGAAGCCCATCCTTAAAATTATGTGGATCCGTTTTACCTAAGTTCTCATTGCGTGTATTTACTGCACATAAGCAAGCACACCTGGTTCTTGTACAAAATGCCAAAAGGATTAACACTGTACTGAAAAAAACTCTAACAAGACTATTAGGATCAGTATCAGAATGACTGTTTTTTTGGCCAATAATGTGTACACAAATGAGGAATTTGACTTCAGCTCACAAGTGCTCACAGAGTGCAGACGTTAAGTGTGAATGCATTAACTGCTGGGGAAATAAAATAAGGACAGAGGAACAATATGTGCATATATTTGCAGTCATATTTCTTTATAGATATAGAAAACTGAAAAATGCTTCACTAAAACAGTTATTTTTTTCTCCGTCTCTATAGCCATCATCCCCCAAGGCACAATTGTAATGCCTTGTCATATAAAGGCACTTTCACACATTTAGAGGGATGTGTGAAGGGTGTGTGTGTGTGTGTGTGTGTATATCCTGATCCTCTGATTGCAGGGTTTGACCGGCAGGTGTGTCCTTGCAGCTGGAGCTCGTCAAGCCCAATCAGGAGGAGCTTAAAGACGAGGGACTTACCTGAGGCAGATGCCAGGTTGTTTTGCTCCATGAGCGGTAATCAGACCTATAACTTCTCAGCTCCTACACACTGTGATGTCCCATGCTCATCTCTTGTTGTCTCTGCACCCTGAAAGCACAGGTTCCCAGTTCAAGCTCTGTTCGTGGGTCGCGTTGTTCGGCCTCTCTGCTGTCAGAGTTTGTTAAAGAGCCCAGCTTAAGACATGCTATGTGAATCTACACACCTCTGCTCCCGGATCATGCTGTCAGACCCCCATACAGCCACCTAACGTTATTCGCCTCCTTGTCAACCCTCTGACACTCCACCGCCTCTCACCTCTCCACCTGGAAGAAAGGGCAAAGAAATCATTACGAACAAGCACCACTCACTACTCCCTGCTGAACTCAAGTCTCTATACTCACCTTCCTTCCTTGGAACTCCGTCTCTCCAGCAGTAAGCTAACTGTCTCACCCAGATATCATTTCCATCATATCTGAACCATATCCCACGTTTTTTTTTTATGTTAACTTGTCTTTCCTCCTCAGCGCCACCTCAAATTTATCTTATGAATCTGGAAGAGCCATGTATTCACTCATTTGTGTCAAACTGTCCAAACTTCTCTTTGACGCTCATAATTGTTGCCTACAAGAAGGTCTCAAACAAAATGCGTATTCACACCAAATCCATGCAAACTAATTGGTGGTGTCAGTTCTCTATTTGGAACTGTATTAGGTAGCAACACCTTAAAAGCATTGCCAGGTGAATACTAACAATGTCATGGCATCTGTTTTAGTTTTTCTATATGGAGCTTTTAATGTGCAGTAATATATTTAATAGATAAAAATAAAAAACTGGCAAGCATTAGGATGCAGTGTGATAGGATGACGGGTCTAGGGGAGTGTGTGTGAGTCTATGATTCACAACTGTTCAGGAAAACCTGGTGCTGTATAAAATGGATGGTTGTGAGATAGTTTAGGTGGTCAACTTGAGCTGCACATCAGCTCCACAAATAGTCTACCTCACCCACATCAGACATGCTGAAAGAGTGCTGGCATCAAAGCCAAACAAAAGATGTACATAAGCCCAATATTGACGAGTTGTATGACTGAACTAATGTGCACATCTCCTTTTTTAACAGGCTGTTTATCGCTGCATGGAGAGAAATATTCTGGAATGGTTCACTGTTATTAAAAAAGTACTTGGATAACAAACACTCAAATATGCCAAAAATTATTTTCGCTTTAAGATTATTAGTGGGCATTTAAGTGCCCCAATTAAAAATGCCTTCTAGATTTCCCCTTTAAATTCAGTTTGATATTTTAAGCTACGGCTTCTCTTCCCAATACTGGCAAACAGAAATGCTACACGAAAATAAAGGAAGACGTCTCCGTTTAAAATAGACAGAGCGCTCACAGTAACACAACCTTGGCCACAGAACAGAGAAATTTTGCCTACAGGAAAGCAAACACCTTTTCCTCTCGCATCACACCTCCAGCATTTTCTTCCCTGTTCCCTCCCCTTTCGCCACCCCTCCTCTTGCACGATGACCCTGAGAGAATCTAGGTGAGGTGTCAGCTCGATGAGCCGCCTGCAAACAAAAGCCACGCTGTCCACCCCAGACCCAGATGTTCCTAGCTGACCCCCCGCCCCACAGACCTCCTGTGGATTTGGTAGAATGTAACCGAGCCACAAACTCCCCTTACACTCTCCGAACATGCTGTCTGTTTGCGTTGTTCTCTACTAATCTGTACAGTTCTGCATGATTGCCCAAATCAAAGCCTGGTGCACAGCAACAATCAACAGTTTAGTGCTTGCAGCACATAGTCTTGCATTCGTTCCCTTCCGTCTGCTGTCACTTCCACTTCAGACCCCCGGTTGGTTGTTTCTGGTGAATAATGTAGCGCGTCTCGGTGTCTGATGTTGCAATGGGTTGCCGTGGCACCACAAAGAGGCTGTCTACCTTTCCGGTAGAGACGCGGTGACCGGTTGCCAAGGAGTTGATTTCAGGAAGGAGGCGTGGAAGAGGGCGGGAGGGTAATTTAAAGGTCTGGCAGAGATAAAGTAAAGGGACAAAGACACACAGAGAGAGAGCGAGAGACTGGAAAATAAAATGTAATTCACCAAAGGAAGCAGGTCCATCTTTCAGGCGTTTGCCATAATGTTCGTACTTCATTCATGATGGTAAAATTAAGGTAGTGATAACCTGGACAATTACAAAAAGCAGTTTTCAAAAGGTGGTTCCTTTTGTTTATGGGCAGGAGGACGATCCAAAGCCACAGTTATTATAGTAGTAGAATAAAGAAATAACCTAAATTGAACCTGTATGACAATATGAAGTTGACTAAAAGCAACGCAAGATGTATAAATGTAAAAGAGATTATGACCAGATGAGAGGCAGAGTCACTTATGTGTATCTGTGGGAAAAAAGATTACACATGCTCTGGGACTCAAACCACAGAGAGAGCCATTCTCCACCAATGGAGAAAACAAGAAAAAAGAAACACAGTGAACATGGAAAACATAAATTACTACATAAATTACTCCAAGAACATCTAAAGCCCTCTCTAGGCTCAGATGATTAAACAATATGAAATAGACTCAGCAAAAACTCGGTGCACGGCAGAGTGCCACAGTAATAAGCCCTGAGGAAAAATAAAACACAAAGGTCCATCTCTCATTAAAAAAAAAGAAAAACATATTGAAGGCCAGAAGAACTTTGGGAAAATATTCTGAGGTTTAAAGAGACAAGAGGAATGTTAAAGCGTATGTAGTGTTATGTCTGGCATTAATAAAACAACACTGGTACAACAGATATAACAATAAAGCCAGCAGAAAAAAGGGATCATGATGACAATCAAACATAGTAGTGGTAGTGTCATGCTCTGGGCCTGTGTTTCTGCTTCAGAACCTAGATAGCTTAGCATATTTGGTAGAACCATCGAGTTTCAATGGTCTTCATTTCAAACTCCCTTATGTTACGAGGGCAAGTTCGTTTTCACACCAGGCCATATTAGTTTGCATAGATTTTTTTTTTTGTCCCTAAATCAAAATCATATTTTTAAAACTGCATTCTTGGTCTGGTTGTCTTTGCCTTATATTAAAATATGTTTCATAAGCTGAAGGATTTCTGTTTGACTACTACAAAAAAAAGCAAGAATAAGAACTCTTTTTCACAACACTGCATGGCGTAAAATTGGATTGAGCTAAATACATAGGACGAGAGATGAGATATCTTTTAACTTTTGTGTGCATATTTGTTGTCTTATGAGAAGCGAAAGCCATTAAATCGTTGAGGTGTAACTCGCAGATTGTGTTGTGGGTGGAAAATGCCATTCACAGGCTCCACGGCGCATATTTATGTCATTACAGGAGCAGGCAAGGACTCTGAGGGAATTGATGGGTTTTTGCTGTTCGCCAGTGTTCGGGTTAAAGGTATTTCCCTGCGAACCAAAAGGTTTATGGTGATGCAAACACATAAATTTCCATATAGAGAATATCGCAAGCGCTTAAAAAAAAACAAACACATATAAAAAAGCTGACTCTCTGCCTTCAAGCCTTCGCACAATGTTTTTGCGGTAGTTAATCTGATTCCATTGCAGGCAGGGTTGTGTCAGAGATGTCTCTTTTTTACCAGAGAGCTGCTCCTACATCAATGAGATTGTCTTTATCTGCCTGCTTGCAGCTTGGGCTCAGATTCTGCCCTCTATATACGGGTGCCGGGTTTGTGGGAGGCATGTGGGCGAAGGTGCGTGGCATCCGGCCTAATGCACAGCCTGGAGAGAAATACTAACACTTCATATTCACTGTGACTTCAACACCGCCACAGTTGAGGCTCTCACATTTGGATGGAGATTTTCACTGAATGAGTCACAGGTTTTTGAAAGATATTCCACGGGACATGGTCTGCTAATTTTGTTGCGGTGTGAAATGAAAAGAGTCGACTGAATGCCGGTGGCAGGCGTCCGTGGAAGCGCCGTCGGCTCCACGGCTGCAGGACGTGCTCCGCGTCGCCTTGCTTGATGACACAGAGCGGTGTGCAGAGAGTCGCTCGCCTGCAGAAGCGCTCCTCCTCAGAACCCAGAACCCAGGAACGCCTTTTGTGTTTGACCCAGGATATTCCCCGCTGCACTGCATTCCACTGTTGCTCCGTTATTCTGGACCGGGTCCCTGGGTCTTCCTGCCAAAGCCCTCTCATAAACACACATCCAACCCAGGAGTCCTCGCTCTGCAGGGGGCATTCCAGAGGTGTTCATTTTTCCGAGCTTTTCCTCCATGTTCAAAACACGTCCAGGCACAAAACGGTGCCAAGCAGTCGGGATTTGAATCCTGGACCTGAGGATAGAAAATGAAAACTTAGCTCTCCCTCAAAAAGCTCAACAGGTCTTCATTTTGTCCACGTCTTCTGCTCTGTTGCAGACTCAATTTTGAGGCGGAGGGGATCTGTTATAAAACTGGCAACATTTTTCTTACACAAATCAGAAAAAAAAAAAAAAAAAAGTGTAGCGATAAGCACTTCTTGTTTACAAGGCAGGCCAAACATTCCAAAGACGTGTTTGTCTCTTTATGGGAACTCTCTCTGTTTTGCATGCTCTTGTTGCAATTACCTCACTGAAGAATGCAGGCATCCCCATCCTGGAAAGAAGCTATCATTTTTCTTTTGTCCCTTGCGGGGTTGTTTACATGCCCCAGTGCAATTATAGGAACTAACAAAGAACATTTACTGAAGTGCTTCAGTTTAAGAGTTTGTTCAAAACCGAAAAAAAAACAAAGAAAGAAAGAAAAAAAGGTCCAAAAATGTTGTTCCGTGTCAGACTTCTGTATTTGTTTGTTCACTTCTCCCATCAGTTGTTTGGAATCTGATGAAGCCGAAATAAAGGGCGTATTTACTTGGTGGATTTTGCTGATCGTTCTCATTTGCATCCTTAATCCGAGGCCTCAGTTTGTGGAGAGGCTACAGACGATTAAAAGAACGAACTGTACTAACGGTTCCACAGCAATATCTGCATACCAAGGTACAATAAATATAGTCATCCGTCACTGGGTGGAATGACATTACCACAACACGATGATAACCAGAAAATTTGAAAAGCTTTTACGAGGCTGAAGGGGATTGAGGTTTTCTATGTGACGACAACAGTCTTCTGTATTCTCCATCTGTCTGGCTGCGAAGTACGGACAGATGACTGACGACTTTTCCATCGGCGGAAACATTCAGGCCTGGCGTGAAACTTTATGGGACAATAAGTTATGATTATGCATTCATAGCATAAAAAACAACTTTGCGCATCACTGAAAGAACATAGTGTCCACGGTGAAACATGGTGGTGGCACCATGTTTCATTGATTTGTTTGTTCTTCAGTTGTCAGTAAAAAAAAAAAAAATAATTATTACAGTCAATTTTTTATTTTTTTAGATAGCCACTGGATCTGCTGTAAAAGAACACACCGTCATCGCTAAGCATTACATTTCTGCAAAGATTCACCAAATATATCTGACTAAATTCAAGCCTTTGCATTTTCTTTGTCTCCCTAAAGTTGTTGCATTTTGTTTTATGTTGCAGATCGTGACCTGGACTGCCACTGGTGATGCAACAACAATATTTCAATATCTCGTTAACTGAAGCAAAACATCTATTTCCTTTTGTTGTTGTTGTTTTTTTTTTTCATTATTATTATTCTGATAAATACTGTGAGCACACAAAACACCATCAGAAAACTGTAGCTTTCATTGAAATTATATTCCCTGGGCATTTCTCAGGTCTGACATTGGTATGACTGAAAATCTGAAAAATCACTTTTATTTTTCCTTTTTTTTTTTCAGTAAAAACTAAAAACTAAAATAGATTACAGATAAACTGAGAGCTTGCCACCTCTCTAACTTCTTAGAGCTTCTTAAAAAGAGAGTGCTGTATATGCTGTAGATGCTTCTATATGCAGGAAATTATCATCTTTCAGCATCTCATATGGTTTCGTTTTATTAAACTGTCTGAAAACTTCAGAGATTGCTGGAAAGGAGACGACCAAAAGATCAAATAAATACGCTCTCTTTTTCTTGAATATCACAAACTTCTAACTCTGGCTTCAGAGTTAACTATACCTCGGGATCTAAACAATCTGAACGACTTGGACAAAGAAAATTATTTTTGATGGAAGCCTTACAGCCGTGGAACAAAGAAACAGCTAAGTGTTTAGATTCAAGATCTTGAAACGTGGCTGAGCAAGATGGAAATGTTTTGACAAAGGAGACATTCTGAATCCATAAACTGAAACTCCTGACAATTTTAACTCCATATATGGCCCCCGTGATGGATTGAAAACATTTCTCAGACTGTACCCCTCCTGTTACCCACTGACTGCTGGGATAGGCTCCAGTTCTCCTCCAACATCGACAGCTACAACGTGAATAGGTGAGACCTTATTGTAGACTGTAATATCATTTAATTCCAGGGCTTTTAAATGTTGAGCAGTCCTCATGCAACATGGAACGGCATTGAATTTAAATTTGAAACGCAATTGGACGCAGACTTGGAATCTATTGTGGATTTTCTCCAGTCCGTGCGCAGGTTATGTCTGACGGTACTTAGTGGACTGATCAAAGCCCGGAACAATGGGAAGGTCTCAGTGATGAGCTCAGAAGGAAAATTCTGGGATTACACAATTTTGGGAAGCCTCGGAGTCATTTGTAAACAATCGCAGATTCCAGAATAATCAGTTTAAACAACGGGTACATTCGGCTGAAACCAGATTTTCACATAAATTGCCTTTTCATTTGCTAAGTGGCAGAATGACAAGGGATTTGTTTTTATTACTGCCTTCCTATTCAAAAGTCCACATCAATACAATTACTATGGCTTTAGAGTTCAAAGCATTAAAACGTACTTATTTCCTAACATTTGAGTGGAATCAAAACCCAACTATTTATGCGTTTCGAGACAACACCTCCTCAGTCACACCGCCTTTTTTTTCTGCGACATGATGAGAAAGTCAAATCAAATCTGGCAAGATCTGGTTCATCACTGGGTACCAGATGCCTGAAGAGTCAACATTCATTCAAACAAATACGCAAGCATAAACAAGCTGGGAATGTCCCAGAGATGGAGATGTTTTTATGCTAAAATGAACCCATTTTCCACAGCAGAACCAGTCGTCTACCAACATGGGGTGAAAGGTCAGGAAGAAGCCTCGACTCCACTCAAAAATAGTTTGAACTGAATTGGAGACTTTTAAAATAAAGAAGTCCTTAGGAACTGTATAAATGGAGGTCATAGCATTGTGCTTTCGCTGCCAGTAAAGCTACCACATAGCAAAAAAAAAAAGGAAAAAACGAAAAAAGGTGAAACAGCAGAGAATCAGGACTCTACTAATTCTACATCTTCACCTACAGCTGGGTTTTATTTGGTCTGTGGAATAATCTCAAACACACATCAAATCTGGTTTTGGACACAAAAAGAGAGAGAGAGAGAGATTAACAATAGGCTGCTAAAAAGGCCTCACCCTCAAAAATGTATAGAAACTTGCAAGGTTGTTGCCAACAAGCCAAAACGTTTAATTGAGCTCTGCTAAAAATAGAAGACAAGTTGTCAGATTTCAAGCCAGAGTTAAAGTCAGAAATTAGTTCATGGCTAACAGTGTGTGGTTGATGTGTAACCTGCTTAGCCAACTTGTACCAAATATATATACGAATATTTGAGCCTGTAGATAACATTTGAACTCTGTGTGAATTTTAAAAATCTTGCAATATTTCAAACTTGCAAAATTGTTGTGAGAATTTTAAAATGAGTCTTCAAAGCCCCAAAATGTCGTGACACGAACGCCCCATTATGAGGATATGGAAAAATTCTGACTAGAAACTTAGTCGCTGCATTCCCTGAAGCTGATCTGTGGGGAGTGAAGCTGAGAGAAGGTTTTACAAAAAATTAACATTCTTTCGACTCCCAGATCTAAGAGGCAGAGACAGAAAATGTCCTGTAATATTGTTTCACTGCGAGCTCTCCGCTAAATTTATAAGCTGTGTTCCTTTCCTTGATAGAGTTCAGCCAGACATCATGTGACTTTGATTGGGAACATTTGTGGAAGCAGTTTTCTTTTTTTTTCTTTTATTGTTTCCCTCCCAGCCCCCAAACTTGTGAGATGTTGTGCTGTAGCAGTTCTTCATGCTGCTGCCTCCTGTTTCGTGTTAGTTTTACACTGTCATCTCCCATTACTCATGAGGTCTGCCAGCACTTGTTGCTTCTCCCTATCACTTATAGACATTTGAGATATCTGGTCTCCGCTAGCAGTCCAGACAGTGAGAACCACTTAAATCCTCCTCATTTTGATTCATTTACTGGCCCTCACCCAACTGGTTTTGTGTAAAAAGTCGTTGACAAAAATGTCATCATAGTTTGCAAATGAATTTTATTTATTTATTTTTCCTTTTTTAGCAAAGTTCATATTCTTTACGCTGTGCTTGCGCTTTCTCCTCCACATCTGTGCCTGTATCTTCCGACAAACTCTTCAGGTCTTCCCACGTGAACCCCGCCCGTGAATTATTCATCGCGATCACCTCGCCTCCTCGCAGTCGCCGTCTCGCCGTTTCTTGCTGCTGCAAGATACGGGGACGCGCTCGGTCGCGGAGGCAGTCGGGGAGGTAAAGGCGGGGAGGATCAGCCCCTGTGTACAGCCTGACTGGAGCCAGAAGAAGCCCAGGAACAGCAGTGTTCATTAAAGTTGGCCCAAACGCACAGGCATAGGAGAGGATAACAAGACCCTGGGGTGGCTGGTTTGGGCCCTCTGCCCTCAAAGGGCATAAATGTATTCCAATTCATCCAGACAAATCAAAAAGTCCACTGTGTCAGCAGAAAGACACACACCCTTTTCAGGTGCAATCCTCTCATTCTGTTATAGTTCTGCAATCATAAATATAAAACAATTAAAGAGAAATTCCAACTTCTTTAGATTTTTAACTTTCAGGTTCATATGATAGTAAGCACACATGATTAATTAATTATAGTGTACACTCGAAAAAAGAGTCACCATCTTAACATTGTTGTTTTTCCCCTCTACATTTGTTTTTGAAATGAAGATACTACACAGACCTCCGAAGGTAACAA
This sequence comes from Poeciliopsis gracilis, assembly GCA_911649635.1. Taxonomy (NCBI): domain Eukaryota; kingdom Metazoa; phylum Chordata; class Actinopteri; order Cyprinodontiformes; family Poeciliidae; genus Poeciliopsis; species Poeciliopsis gracilis. The sequence continues at coordinate 6,157,243 of CAJVRI010001532.1, forward strand.
CTGATCTACTGTACCATGTAATACACCCCGAGATCATCTGCATGCCATGTTGCTTTTCATATTCAGAAAAACAGAAAGAAGTAGAAGAAGAAAAAGAAGAAGAAAAAACCCGTCAACTCAATATTTGACATGTTGGAGGTTCCGGGCAAAGAAATCCAAACTTTTCTTTGCACAAAACTAGTTTCTAAGCAACCAGCAGAGAGTGCAGAAACTCACCAGACCTGTGAAAGAAAGAAAGATGCTGATAGGCAAATTTGCCACTTTTTGAGAGAGCAATTGCTTTCCTTTCCCCCTCCACACATTTAAAGTGCAAGGCTGGGAGAAAAGACTGCTGGCTTTAGTCACTTACTCAGAAACAAGAAAAAGTTTTGTTTTGTTTTGTTTTGTTTTGGCAGTTTTAGTGGTCTCTTATGAAAACATCTAGTAGAAAGACCTTAACTCTGGTTTGGACTCGTCTTCAACGCTCCCGCTTTGTGCTCATGTATCCATTCTCCATGCCGTCGCTGAAGCCGGCTGAGATGTGCTGAAAACGACTCTGTATCGAGTTGTAGGTTTCAGGCGTGGAACAAGACAAAAGTGAACATGGGATTAATCCGTGGAGGGGTGGAAGCGATCCTCCTCTTCTCGTTGCTGTCCCTTCATTCTTCACTGGTTTTCATGCTCCTTCCTCTTTGTGGTGAACTCTGCTGTGGTTGCGTGATCTCCGTTTCTTTGGAATTTGCAGCTGCTCAGCTTTTCATTTCAATGTAAAGCGGCTTTGTCAAAAGCAGATGTACTTTTGTGTGTTTTTTTCTGAATAACCACGTATTGCAGTCTGATAATGACTTATTTTTTGATGGTCTTTCCTAGACATCACGGTTTGTTCCAGGTGATTTGGTTAAATTCGCATTATGTCATTATATCCTTCTGGTAAAAATGCATTTGTTTATATGGGGAAACAAAAAACATGCTTGTTTTTTTGCCAGAAGGCTATCGATGAAGAGAGCAGCATCGCTTGATGTCGAAGCTGTAGGGGGCCTTGCCTGGGACTTGGTTTTGACTCCTTGGTCAGCAATGTCTGTCCAGTATCCATGGTAACCAACTATCCCCTCCATCACTTCTACTACACGTTCAAGAAGAATATACAGCTTGAATATTCACCAGCCTTCAACTGGTGGCAACAATGACATCAATGATAGCTTTACATCCCTGTGAAGGAAATTTAACTCACTCTTTTATGCAACTTTGAATTGATTTAGTTCAACCCCAACGTGCAGATGGATATCCCAGGTATCCCCAGATATCCCAAGAACAACTTCTATCTTGTCAGTTCACAGAATGTTTTCTCGTGGAATCACAGAGATCAGAAACTCAGACCGCCTGACTGAGTTGCTGGGCGACTCATTGAGGCACTCAGAGTAATTTTGGCAGGCCGTCCACGCCCAAAAAATGCTTACACAATTTGTTGACAAAGGTTTACTTGAGTCCCAAAGCCTGATGAATGTTTTTTTTTTTTTTTTAACTTTTCCTGGCAGATTAATACTAATAATTGTTTGTCTTGTTGAATTTCTTAAGGTCATGACACAATTTATGTCTTTAAAGAAACTTCTGACAGGAAAGCTACATTTTATAGCACTTTGGATGTATTGCAATATGATAACCATACTGCATTTTTTAGTTCAATAAATAACAGCACATTCTATGAATACACCCTCACTGGTTCTTCATGTCATTTTAGGTCAGTGACCTACAAATCTCTCTGCATTTTCATTGTAAACACTAAAACACATCACAAAGACATTTATTTTCCTCACAGCAGTTCATTTGAAGGGATTTAAATCCGGCGTATGGACGTTGGCTGTCGAGTCACTCTAACGTCTGCAAGACAGAGTTGGGGACAGGCAATTAAAAGGAGCATAACTAACCGAACGACTCCCAGAGGAGGCTCCCCTGACCGAGTTTATGGATCTTTTGAGTTGTCTCTGCTCGAACTGCAAAGAGCTGCTGTTCTCCCTTGTTTGCCTGCCTGGCCTGTTGGACCCCCATACCACAGCTTTCCAGAAAGACCCCCAAGCGATCTTGCATTCAGCCAGGCTGAGCAGCAAGCTGAAATTAAAGCTGTTTCCCTGTGGTTAGTTAAATAGTTGGACAGTGAGAGCATGGGGTGGCCCTGAGTCAAGGCTGAGGCTGTCTGGGCTTGGGAGTGGAAATATCAAAAAAGGCAATGAATCGGGTAAGGGGGTGGGGGGAGATGGGAAACATGCAAAGTGAAGTCAATATAGTTGCCTGGTCAAAGGTTTTTGTTTTGAGAAATGACATAAAGTCGCTGGGTGGATGTTATATATGCATCATTTCTTCAGCGCATAATAATAACGTAGCACAATGCGAAGGAATGCATAACATGAGATGACAATACATCCACTCGACAACGCAGTCAAATATTACAAGCAGTTTTGCAAATGTTTTTTTATGCTGCGCCTCCAGAAGCCTTCAAAATAAAATCCACGAGCCAAAATGTGTGATAGCTGGTTATCTTTTTCACAAGACTCTAAATTTAGCCAGTAGTAACAGAAGTGAAGCTGCTGATAACTTTGTTGTTTCTCCGTAAGGTAGCCTGAGGCTGGGATTCAACAGAGTTTAAAGTGTTTATTGTATTATGTAACCGTTCAGCACAAATCTGGCCTGAGGAGCAAGAGGTGGGTCTACAACATCCCTCTGCCCCCGTTTCCCCCCTCCGTGACTTTCTGGATTCGACCACAAGTCCAGCCAACATTCTTCATGCTTCTGCTCGGTTTGTTTTGAGGAGATCTGTGTACCTTTTCACGAAACATTAAGATACGAATCAAACCATGTGGACCTTGTCAGCGGCAGCTTTCCTGACATACGATCATGCCCTCCAGGAAACACGCTGAGACCATCATGCCTGATTGTTATCACAATATTCCTCGTGCTTTTATTCTCTATTTTTATGCTTTCTGGACGACGTACAAAAGACTTTTTTCTTTTTTTTTTCCTCCCCCTGGTGTTTCCAGGCTGAAGCAAACTGGCTGTATATAATGACTGGAAGAGAGAGGAGAAAAATTCCTGGGCCAAGTTTAAATCCGTGGGGGTTCAAGCAGCGAACGGATCGCTCCTGCAGCAACAGTAGCCAAGACATCTGTGTGACAAGAAGGGGAGAGATGCAACCAGAGCACCAGGATCTGGGAAAACCAGGATTAACTGGTCACATCGCAATGTGCAGACCATGTCTCCTCCTGTTATCCCGACAGTCAAATTTGAAATGCATGTGCACAGTTAAACATATAAATGTAGAGGTGGACAGGAGTGTGCAAGTGTAATCTAGAACAGTGCAGCAAGAGGTGCACTCAGTGGCAGAATATCCTCCCCACTAGTGAACTAATGTACTCAGTATGGAGGCTCTCATTATCCACTATCCACTGGTTTTCCATTCATTGGGGTCTCTGTGCTAACTCGAGAGTCCTTCTTGCCTGAGGGCAAAAAGATGATGATGGGGATGACATGAGCACAGGGCTTTGAGTGTTTCACTGTATTATAGTTTACACCTCTGCAACACTGCTGCAAAACAGAAAGATAATTTCATCACTGCAACATTACGATGTCCACCAGGAAGCTGCTTTCCGGAGTACGTAAACAACGACTTGAGATGGAGCGTGTACGGCTACGAAAATATTAATTTGCAGCAGCAAATCAACTGGTGGCCCCCCGTTGGCCAAATCTGAGTCATGAGTTTGCTTTAACAGACAGCCAATCTGAAACTGAAATCCGTTGTAAATAAAAATAAAGATGTCCGTTGTAGCTTACCCAATCAGTGCTCAGTCATATCACCTGATCTGGCATGACTCAGAAACTAAAACATACTAGAGATAAGAAGTGACACAGGAAGTTTGTTCGGGCATCGTCCACTACGAGCTAAGAGACGCAGCATCCTGACTGAACAGTACAGTCACACAAAAAACAAGCAATGACCATTATGTCTCATGGTGAGACGCAAAAATGTTTTTGCTACAAGACATTGGAATAGCAGGATTTTTAAAAATTCCCATCAGCCCTTTTGTGAAAAGTCTTAGGATCGTTTAGTGAAGGTTTACCGTTTTCTGCTAACTGCGATAGCAAGAAACCTAATGTACTAGTGAAAATCTGAAAACCCGTGTTTACAGATCCAAACCGGATTTCTAGATCTGGTCACAAGTCCAGGACAACTGGAGACAAGCAAATTGATCAATTTTCTGGGATTGAGTTGTGAGTTAAACAGTTCCAGTACAGAAACCCAGAATATCTCTAAGCAGTGACACAACCCAACTCATTTTACGAGTCCCAAGAAAATCCCAGGAGTGTCAGGTCGAGGAAAACCTCCAAAGGGAGGTACTGCCGAGAAGGTACCGCAATTAAATGCCTGAACCTCCATCTCTGGATGACAGAACTCTGAATCCAGCAAATACACAAAGAAAACTTTCCTCGTTCACTTGCATCTGGGATCTTGTTCTTTTGGTCATGATCCATATTTGGTGACGAAATTTAAGGGTTGGGACGCAGAAAGAACAATAAGTACAGAGCTCTTTCTTCACCACAGCAGACTGAAGCACTGCCCTCATTACTGAAGATGAGGAGCCAATCCATCTATTCCTTTCTCACTGCATCTTGCCATCAATCATGAACAAGAAACCACTAAAAGTGATCTCTTCTACTTGTGGCAGTGACATGAAATGAAATTCATTGAACTGAAATGAAACCCCTTATTTCCATTTGTGTCTGGACTTTGACTTGGCCAGTGTAATCTAAACCATTTTATTGAAACTCTGGCTAACCGTGGTGCCAAAAGGTAGGTTTAAGTCCTTTACAGTTTGGTAGGTTTTCCATGTCTTTACCCCAATTCATCTTCTCATCAATAGTTACCCCCATTCACTGCTGCTGCCGATTTACAGACAAAGTCACAATAAAACAATTTCTCTTAAAAAAAAGAAAAAAAAACATTAGATATTATTATGTTTTACCAAAATGAAAGATCGGCAGAAACTGAACACCTGAATCATCACCAGAAGTTTGCAAATTCTGTTGAATTTACAACAAGACTCTCATCTGTACTTCTGCTGTTAGATTTATAGTACATGCATGCGCTCATGGCGACCACAGTGTTGAACGAGGGACAAGGAATAGAAGCTTGTGTTCTCAAACATGTGACCTCCAGTGTCCTGAACGTCGCCTCCACCCAGCCACACCCCCCACCCCGGGTACACACACACACACACACACACACACACCCACACACACACACACACACACACACACACACGCATGCACGTCTTCCAACCTAGACAGGCCAGGTTGCCAGAGCTACACAAACTCCCACCCATTAGCGGCAGGATTCCAGGATAACCATGGAAACCGGTCTCTCACCCCCGGGGAGACGAGCAGCAGAACTGAAAGGCTCCATTCAATTTCCACATCCCAGTACAGCACACACAAAAGAACACACATGCACTCTTTTTTTTTTTTTCACACAGTAACACACACCCACAGACGAGCAAACACACACACACACGCACACAAACAGTCGTGGACACGTCCTACCCACTTGCTCTAACAGCCTCGCAGTCACTCCAGCCTTCTCTGCCTGCCTCCACTGGGGTGAGTGGGAGCTTGTTAGAGAGACCGCGCACTGCATCCTCTCACCCACGGTCCTCGGCTGCACACACGCAACGCAGCCCACCAGTGAAACATTAATTACACCTCACTCATTGTGATTAGACACACTTTTTAGTGGGAGACGACAGACTTTATTGTGTGCTCGGGGATCATCCTCCGGAAGGCAGGAAGCATCTTATCAAGAAGCCACAGAGAGTCGCATCGAATGACTTGCGTCCCGCGCGCACACCTCTTGTCTGCCACTCACTTCACATGGCAGATATGAAGAGGTGAGGCGGCCGTCGTTTTTAGAAATGTTCGCCGACACCTTGAAATTAAACTAAGAGAGGAGCCGCGTCACATTCAGGAGCTTCTCCCAGCGCGATGTAAAGAGAGGAGATGCGGATCTGTGATAAGCAGGTGGAAGGATCCACCGTGCCGCCGAGAGTGCACCACGCTTCCCCCAAGTCTGCCCAGGACTTGAAAAGCAGAATGTGCTCAGTGGGTTTAACTAAGAAGAGTGAAAAGGTTAATGAAGCACAGTGGGAAATCAGCCTTAAGGTGTCACAGAGAGAAGATCAGAGTAAGATGGACAGAGAGATACAGAGATAGAGGAGCAGAGGAGGAAGTGGGCTTTGAGAGAGGAGAAAAATGAACCCCACAGATCCCTACATGTAAAACTTGTTTTATTTTTGGTTAACTTTGGCTTTGTGTATGACTCACATCCATAATGCATTTTGTAATTTTTTTTTTTTAAATTGCAGCTTGATTTCTGTTTCACAGTGTCCTCTAGATCAAGTTATTTTTTTCCACATAATGAAACCATTTTGCACGTGCTATCAAAAACACATTCGTAACAACTATTAAACAATTTTTTATTAGAAAACATAAAAATATCCAAATTTAGAAAATAGATTTAAATATTTTGTAGGTATGTGAGGACTGAAATGAACAATGGCATTCATACAAGAGAAAAAAGAATGGGAGAAGTATGATGTCACACAATATTTCTATGACAGTCTTCAGAAAGATTTTTTTAAAGGCTGCTACTAGGTGTAGCATCTTATTAACCAAAAAGAAAAAATATATCAGAACTGAGGTTGTTGCTTGTATTTTGTTTTGGTGGTGGATTCAGAAGCAAAGACTGATCACTAAAACTGCAATTTAACATTTGAAATTTTTTGGAAATTCATGAATATGTATGATATTTGTAGCTAATTGAGGCATTCTTTAAATAACAAATGTAAAAAAAAAAAAAAAATTGTTTTTATACAGCTCATTTCACTTGCGTGTTTGCTTTGCTTAAGAGACCTGGATGGTGAAATTAGTCAACAATTTTAGCTGCCATTTTCTGGCTTTGATTACTTGCAACCTGTCCAGTCCTGAAACAGAAAAGCAAAAAATTATTTTAATAATCCAATTTTAAGACATGAACAGAAAAAAATGACTTTTTGTTTTTGTTTTTTTAAAGAATAGACGTAAATTGCTTTACTGGCATTTAAGGGGTTATTAAAAAAAAAAAAAAAACAGTAGACGCCTGAAGGTGTCTTTTGAAAGGAGAGGACTAATGTAAGAGATGGTATTTCTAAAACAAAGATCATAAAACCTTTAAAAGATTTTTTTTTTTTTTTTTCTAAAACAAAGTACAAGGTGAAGCTTTGCATGAAGGATTAAGGAAATAATTTCAGAAGGAGAACTGTCAAAAAAAAACAAAAAAACACAAAAATGACTAACAATCTGCTCTGAAACACACTCTTCAGATTATCTCCTTGATCCCATCAGTAGCCCACACAGACCATTAAGATGTGGACCCTGTTTAATTCAATTTGGGAAAAAAAAGAAACATCTATTCAAGAAAACTGATTGGCAGGAATGCGTCATTCCACCTTCCCTGCCGACGCAGTGCAGGTTGTTTTCTGGTATCCTAGTGGCAAGAAGAGCGGAGGTGAGGATTTGAGTCTGAACATGGATGGATGGACAGGTGGGAGAGCTGACAGAGAAGTGAGTTGAAAAGATGAATAAATAAATAAAATAAAAAAAGAAAGGGTGTGGTGTTGTTTTGAGAAGCAATGTAGGCGGGAGGGAGAGAAGCAGGGCAATCTGGAGCGAGGCATGGACGGAGGAAGAGGCGAGGGAGGCTGGCATTAATGATGGGTGCGCCCGAGGCCACACAAGTACAGCTGTCTCCTCTCCCAACTTCAGCAATGTCAGATTGGTATAATAAAGCTCGGTGCGCTGGTCTGTGCTCGCAGCTGGGTGGCTTGGGATGGAGGAAAAAAAAACATAAACAAACCAAATCATTTTCACATCCATCTTAGATTCGTGAACGAATCCACAATAGAGTGACCGCAAACATCTGTGTGTCTTATTTTTATTATATTTTGCTAAGTAGTGCACATTTGTAAAGTGGAAGAAAAAAACGATGCATGGTCTCCATCATCTTCAATGAATGAAAATCTGAAAAGTGTGGCGCGCTTTTAAATTCAGCCTCCCTGAATCGAGATTGTTTAGAGCCACCGTTTGCTGCAGGGAAACGTGTAGCTAAATGCATACCCCATTGTCACCACATTGGACACCGCTTGGAGAAAATTCCCTCAGCATGATGCTGCCTGCACCATGTTTAGCTGTAGCAATGCTACTTGGAGTGGTGTGCTGTGTTAGTTATGTGTGAAATATAGTTTTGCACGCCGGCCAGAAATTCAATTTTGGACTCATTTGAACAGTTTGAACAGAAAGAAGTTCAAATACTTTTGAGTTTCTGTCAACAAAGAATTTATCATTGGCAATCTTCTATTCAAATTAGTGGAGGACTTCCGAGAGGCCTTTGTGTCCTCTCAACAGAGAAGCCAGTGTGCCGTGTATTTTTACCATTTGTACCCACTCGCCACGGTCCACTAGAACTGTCAGCAAAGGACAGAATGCAGCCCAGAGTTTTGTGACAGTGCGTGCCGACATCGACCGTACAAATAATAAAGGATGGCACCATTAAGTTTAGCAAATGCGGGATTAGATCATGAGCAGAAACAACAGAGAGCCTGATTTTAATAAACACAGAGTGGGACGATCCAATGGCGTTACTAATTGGATTAGTTTTCTCTCCAAGACCACAATGAAACAAAAACTATGTCACAAGTCATCTTGTTCTTTCTTTTCACTTCTTTTCTTTTGCGTGTAAAGTGTACAAATCAGTGCGACTGTGCGATAATAGTTGTTGAGCGGGCAAATTCCCTCACCATCTCAGCATTGGATCTTTACAACTCCTCCAAAGTTACCATGGGAGTCGAGGCTTTTTCTCTGATTAATGCTCTCCTTCCCAACATTTCAGCTTGGTCAGATGGAGACTTTTTTTTTTTTTTTTTTGGATAGGTTTACAGTTGTGACACACATTTTCAGTCATCAGGTCCTGTGTAACTTAATCTTTCTGCAAACATTTCCACTTTATTCCTGGCCTGTCTCCTTTTTATTGGTCTTCACGGTTACATTTGTCACTAGCAAAACTCTGAGGCCTCCACAGATCTGACATGGATGTTGTATTGTGTAATGTAATGTGTAATACATATTGTGACAACGAGGTTCGGTTTGTGGTTACCACTTGTCCTTTATTCTTACTTCTGATTTATTTAATCTTCCAATAGTTGGTCACAATGCTTTAAATAAACGTTGCTGTTGCAACTTTGCTTTGCTCGCGATCCTGGGTTTGTTTGTGGTCGTATTACACAGTTTACATTTGTGTATACGTTTTAGTTAATGCAAACACCTCTGTACTATTGAATGAATATGAATGTTTCTTTTGTTTCTAGGCACAATTTTTTTGTTTTTCTGTTTTACTCGACATTATTTGCCCCTGTAGATGCTACAGGCTGAGCAGCTATATGGGAGGGGCCGGTCCAGCGTTTCCTGTTTAAATGGCTCCATGATGTCACTGATCAGATCACTGGGTTCTACCAAATAATGGGTTTTCCTTTTTTCTATTGTTCATTTGCCGTTTTTTTCCTCTTTAAAGCAACCTTTTGAGTTGCATTCCATGTTTTATTTTGCAGAGCATTAAGTTATGTAGATTTGCTTGTGCGTGAGATTAATAATCTTTTTCCTGTTTCTCTGTTTATACTTGGTTTTTGGTTTGACCTGTTCTATTATTGAATGGTCTAATGAAGAGTAAGTGTGTTGCTGATTTGGTATGAGACCAGTAAGATTTCAGATGCTCCAGAGCCTTAAAAAAATGCAAAATAATGAAATTCACCGTAAGAGCCTGGAACAGGTGGCTGATGCTGTTTTTTGGACATTTGACTACACTTCCTCACACGCATAAAATATGTTAAGGTTCGCACCTTGAACAAGATACTGTCTGCTCTCACAGATAACTGCAGATCAGACTGACTGATGCTCTAAATTGCTGCCCCCTCTGTCAGAACAGAACCACTTGCTTTCGTGGAGTTTCCCCTGGCTGACGTCAGAGTGCGTCCAGAGTGCACTGAGTCAGACACAGACGAGCTCTGCCCACCACCTTGTCTTTGTGTCGTTGTCCTTTATGGCCTTCTGAAAAGGTACAAACATGATGTCAGACGTTCCAAACTCAAGTCACACCCGGTCCCTTATCATTACGCCATACACCCAAATCCTGCAGGGCCTGACCATGGACACACAAGCGGATAGAGTCAATCGAAGGACTGCCTCTGCTGCCTGTACTTGATCTTCGCATGCACTTTTATTTGATGGACCGATGTGGGAGGATATCTGCTTGTCTGACTCACTCCATGTCTGCCTGACCACCCCCTCCCTCCTGGCCAGTACTTCAGTGTTGTGTCTTTCTCCTCCTTTTCTGTGTGTGTTTTTTTTTTTTTTTTTTTTTTTTCCTGATCACTGCTGTGGTGATGTGGTCCAGGCATGTGGCCACCGGATAATCTGATTAGAGCAGACTCAGGCATAAAGTCTCCACTCTGATCACTTCGGTCACCTGGGACTTTGGTCGCATTTGTTTTGGGGAGGGGATCCCCGTGTGCGGGAAACAGATACGCTTGTGAGATCTTCTGACATGTTAGTTCTGGTTTGTGAAGTTCACCTTCTTTTAACTCTGTTTTAAAGTACGCTGTGCATTCGCTTTGACTTTAAAAAAAAACAAAAACATCACAAATGTCTCCATTTTCAATTGGGATTTTTTTGTGACAGATCATCACAAAATAATTCATAACTGTGAACTGAAAGAAAACATTGAGCTCTGAACATCTCTTAGAGCATTGTCAAACCTAGAAATGCAGAGGTATGCTCTCTTCCTCCTACAAAACAGAAACATTACTTTAGATGTAACTGGTCTCTCCAAATGGCTCGAGGGTGTTTGTGAATGGTCATTCTTCTTTGTGTGTCTCCTGTGATGAACTGGCGACTCTCGCCCCGTCACTGATGGCGATGGGACAGTGGAATCTGCTGGCTAAAATTTGTTGCGCACTTCTTAAATCTAGCCCTCATGGCCATGTGAAAAGTGGTTTGCAGTTTGTCACAAGCCACACAGAGGAAGGAGGTGCAGAGACTAAAATGCTACTTTCTTACTTAACATGGAAAACACAATTCATGGTGGAAGACCAGCATTGAACATCGCCCAGAAACCTTGGTCCTTACAGTAAATCATCCTGTGCATTTAAACAGCCTTAAACGTTCAGCCAGAGCCACTTTGGATCAAAGTGTAATCATTTGGTAGAATGGCCTTGTCTCTGAACACACTTAAATCCAATTGAGAATCTTTTCAAGAGTGTAAAATTGATATTTGGGCATACCCCAAAAGACTTGCAGCAAAAGTCGTAGCAGCATCGGGTTCTACAAACGATTGGCTCAACGGGGCTCCACAATCACTCACTACAGCGTGCTAGTCTGTCACATAAAACTTTAACGTAACACATTATAGTTAGTTGCTGTAGTGTGTCCCAACATGGAAACTTTCTAAGAGAAAAAAACCCAAACTTTTGCAAGGCACCGTATGGGGAAAGAGGGAGCAGAGGGGGGTCAGCTTTCTTGTTAGAGATTAAGTTGCATCCTTATGGACTGTACAAACATGTAAATCTGTGATTCCCTTGTGTCGGGGGATACAAAGTGTGTTCTTCAGGCCTCCAGAGGCTCCACAGATGTACAAAGCTTTTCATTAGGTAAGCCAGGCGTTATTCCCCAGCATGTTCTGCAAATGTCCCCGGGGGTTTTGTTGAGAGTGTGTGTTGTCAGACCGCTGAGGGGAAAAAGGTGGAGAGGGGAAGAGTGGCTCTTGTCAGGAAAGAGACGAGGAAGGCTTAGACATGACAGACGTCTCATTAATCACAAGACTCTCCAGGCAGTATTTACGGCCCCACACCTCGTCTCTGTGGAGGAAACCAAAGGACTGGACTGGATTGGCAATCGGAAGAGCGCGCGTGTTGGTTTAGTGCCCCGTTTCTTCGGTGGCTTCATTATTGCCCTTTTTCCCTCTGTCGTTCCCGGCTGTGGTCGGGCACCATCATCCCCTCTGGCAGCTCCATCCATGACAGGTACAGACAGAGAGAAACGCTCTGTAGGAAGCAAATCTGTCACCGCGCTAACTAAAACATGTCAGAGGGAAAGTGCTGCGTGTCTAAGAGCTGCGGTACCCTCGCTGCATGGATGGCTGATTGGAATTCGGGCTGTTACAGCCAAGTGTTTATTTCACAGCTTCAGAAGAGGAGTAGACAATGAACGAGCTCTGGAAGAGAAGGAGCAGCCGGCTGCATTGGAGAACGAAAGATTTGGGGGGAAGAAATCAAGGCACAGCTGAACTTTACGGCACAGTCTGCCTGTCTGCGTGTGTGTGTCTCTGTGTGTGTGTGTGTGTGTTCCTGTCCTCAGGGAAGCCTGCTTCTCTCTCTAGGCTAGACAGAGCTCACCTGAGGCTCTCCTCCACCCTGGCAGCTGTTTCACTCACTAACTACCTTCAAATCTCACCCCCAAGTCTCCATCAGCCACACCAACTCCTGATCGCCCGTGTCTACAAGCCTGGCACCTCACAGCCAGGCCCTCTGTCGTGTAGTGGTGTAGTGTTTGAGCTTCTTCCACATTATTGTCTTGAATCACGGAAAACTGTGTTGGAACGCCGCAGCCAAACAGCTGCTGGGATAATCCACGACCTGTAGCACTCTGCGCCGATGTCTGCGGCCATGTGTTTTCAACTGAATTCACTCCAGCTTGTAGACTGCTCCACGAGCGCGGTGGTATAAATTCCCATATAAGGCAGGAGGACCCTTCCTAACCTCCTCCTCCTCTCTCTCCTCTCCCTCCTCCGACCCATAACTCCTTTGCTGAAACCAGCTCATATGGTAACCTCCCTCAGACACACACATAAACACAGTCACATCATACAAAGAGCTGAAAACAGTTTAATGTCGAGCGACGGCGCTCGCTTCAATGCGCGCCGTTATAAACCAGATACGGCTTGACCTCCAATAGATCAGACTCTCGTTCTTAAATGGGTTCAAAAGGTCAGAGTTTGACACACTTTTAGCTTTATGTTTGTTGGAGATGTTTGCAGTTTCCAGTTAGTTTGGAATCGGCTAATCTGTTTCCACTATTAAGACGCCTGCTGTATTTATACTCTCATCGGTTTTGAGGTTTGGTTTGTAAATTGCAACACTTCTGAATAGAGGGTCAACTTGGTGCAAATTAGGAAACTACTGGGATTTGGGAATTGTCGTGAGTGGGTGACTGGGTATTGCATGTTCACATTAAATGTTCTGCTTTGGCAGAAAACCACAAAAATGAGAAGAAACTGTAAACATATGGTGGACCCCTGCCTGTTTGTGGACGGGTTCAGCTATTCGTTGATTTTTCTGAGGCGAAGCACTTCAAATCACTCACAGAAACTCCGCCTGTTTGCAGAATTTTTTACAGCGCACACCAGAAATATTTGAAGGAAAGTGCAGCTTGGGAAACTGACATCACCAGGCGCAACGCCACTTGACGCTACTTGACGCATTCAAAGTCACTTAAATCCTGTTTTGACACATTCTGATGCTTGGCCTGAAGATCAGCAAGTCTAAACGCGCTGAGGCAGGGATTTGTTATTTGTGTTAACAAGTAGCTGGAACTGGTGTGTCTAATAAAGTGGCCAGAGTGTTTTTAGCTGTGGTTCACGTTCGTACTTTAGACATCACTCAACACCGAAAAAACGGCTTGACCTCAAAATGACCTGAGCAGATATTTTCACATCCTTTTTAATGAAGACCAATACATTTCATGCGGGTAGCTCCCATCCAACTCTGACTATAAGGCCACTTTGCAGTTGTCGTATCAGCAATAATATTAGCCACCGCATATAGATGTTATTTAATCTGTGCTGCTGCTACAGAGCATGACTGACTGATTTTGTTAATTAGATAAATTATGAAAATGCACAAGTTATTCGTGCAGCGAAAGCTGAGAAATGTCTTCGTTATGACAACTCGACATTAACCAATTAACATTAATCTGACATAAATTTGTTATAAAACTATCACTGATTAAACTTTTAAAAATTACGTTGCTTTATGTTATTAAACTAAAGTTTAATCAGTAATACTTTCATGACAAATTTATGTCCGATCACAATTTCTTGGTTAATGTCAAGTTGTGATAACAGACATTTTGAATAATGTCAACTTTGTATTAAGTGTCATGATTTACCCAATGACACTTTATGACGACAGTCATAAATATTCATGAAGACTTGCTCATGTTCATGACATGTTATTACATGTTTATGACGGTGTCATGACAGTCTAATTCACAACCCGGCAAATAAAGTGTTACCGAAAAAAATAAAAATTGAAAGCCTACTTTTTCAAATAATCATCACGTGTGACAAACATACAACTGACTGTCTTTCTTGCTCTCTTGCCAACCAGCGGGAGACCAAGGGTGAAGCACATGTTCATGACGTTGCCCAGCAATGGTTTCCCAAACAATACAAGTTGGTAATAACATATTTCTCCCTAATTTACGTACTGAAACACTGAAGGTATATACACACAAACAGAAGCTATACAGTACTATATTCAACTGGGGATACAAAACAATAAACACACTGGGATTCAATGAAGTACCAGACTTTTGTGCACAAAAAAAAACTTGAGCATGAGCCATTTAGTGTGGAGGCAGCATCATGGTCAGAGCTTCCTCAACGTCTCGTTTAACTAAGAACATTTTTCTTCAAAACTAGAATAAACCTTGCTCTGTATTCTCCACAATATCTTCAAATCATTACATAAGAGCTGACTTTGTCTTGGCTTTTTTACAGAAAGACCTTCACACATGCTAATTGTGTTAACGGGCTAAAACAAGCAAACGAATTTGTGTCCTGTACGTGACTATGAAACCAAGTCCAAATCAGAAGCTCAGTTGTGGACGTGTGTTCGCCATCAAAAGCGTCAAAGCGTCTTCCTCTTAAAGCTGCATCGGAAAGTGATCAATACCGACACCGGTGGGATGGGCGGAGGAGAGTGGGAGCGCAGTGGGAGGCAGGGATGGATTGAAGAACGAAGATAATGGGAAAAAAAAAAAAAAACAACAAAAAAAAAAACAGAAGCAGAGCTGATAAGCTTTCAGCAGAGGAAGTGTTGTTCTGGGCCAATTCCCCCATGGAGACCCTGCATCCCACTGCTGCCCTGCTCCAGGATGTGTCCTCGTGTGGGAATACACAAGGAATGCGGCCCCTTTTGTTTAGCGTGCGATAGGCTTCTGGTTGGCGGTCATTTGTGTGTCTTATGTGTGACGAGCTCCAGGCTTGGCAGAGGCTGATCAGAGCGACACTCCAACAGTCCTTTCTGGGTAAGGCCCTCTTGGGAAAACGATGACTGAGCTCATAGCTGCTATCTTTCAAAGCCCCTCCTTGGCCGGTTAGACACATGGTGGGCTTCCTCTGTTTTTATTTTTATTATTATTATTTATAAACCACACTTTAAAACAAATGAATAAGGGGGGGGATCTAAAGCTTACCAGCTTTTTTTTTTTTGTTGTTTTTTTTAAGTTGGAATCCCCCCAAAGAGCCAGAAGAACTCAAAACCTTTCCCCGACACCTCCCACCATGTTCCACCAGTATGAAGGTTTTTAGAACTTGACGCTTCTCCATCCGTCTGCAGCTAGTCTGTCTCTTCAGGTTCGCCAAGGACACGCTGCACATTGTGCTGAAAAATGCAAGTTTCTGAATAAATAGACGTTACTCAGTTGCTGCTAAAACGCTGTTTGATTGTTTTTTTATGGATACAGCGAACCTGAAAGTTTGCACAACATGCTGCTAATAACAAAGTAGTCCAAGATTTTTAAAAATGCCCTCCTGGCAAAGGTTGGATGTACTCCTGAAGCTATTTTACGCTTAAATTGTATGTTTAATAGCCGGCGGAATAAAAATAGAACGTCCATCTTAACACAGCAGGGTATGAGGAATATGCTGACTATAAAAAGCAACCAATCTATAAACAAGGTCTTGACTTTCAGCAGTTGTATAAAACTATCGCTCGCTTTTTCTCAAAAGACAAGAAGCATGAAAATCGTTGGCGAGAAAACACATAGAAGTGATGCGTGGCAAAAAAAAAAAAAAAAAAAGTAGAGATTCTTTCAAGATGGAATAAGGCCTGTCCTGGATAAGGTGATAAATGTTTGCGGGCGTGAGAAGCACATAACTGAGATAAGTTGCACACAGTGTTTCCCAATAAATTAGGACGTCTTTGGAAAGTTTAAGTGTTCCGAAGAGTGAAAGTTATATACAGGCACTGATCTTGCAAAATTATTTTCTGTTCATTTTAAGGAAAAGCCTGAATTTGAATCGACTGAAAATACTGCCCAGGAGGCCTAGATGAAAAAAAAAGAAGAAGAAGAAGAAAAAAATATGTATTTATTTTGTCTAATTAAATGTTTTTATGGAGAAAAAAAAAAAAGCAAACATAGTTTTGTCTTTTACTGGTTTGGTTTTACTTACCAAGAGAAAAGAACATTTCAAGGATAGATGCAGCGTTGGAAAATGTTATACGAAACAAGCTCAACTAACCACATCCTGCCTAAAAGGAAGGAGGCACCAAACAATAAAGCAATACAAATCCACATTAAATAGCTATTCCCTTTGAGAAATTGCGATATATTCACAGTTTTCTATCCAAACTGGTGAAATCTGCCTCACAATTTCACCTGATTCTGAGCTTGGAGAGGAACAAGCCGGTGAAGTGAAAACTCCAGCAACACTTGCAATAATCATTAATCAACTTTGCTGTTACAAGGCATTCAAAGTGTTTAGCGGCGTCTTAACCTCACAGGACTTTAAGCTCTCACTTCAAGCTCCAAACGTGGCTGAATTAAAGCGATTCTGCAAAGAAGAGTGGCCCAAAAGACGGCGATGACGAAGACTCGCCGTCAGTTTCCACAAATAATGGAAGCAGACAGCAGGTTTGTGATTACTTTCATCAGGTCCTGTTGGCTCACATGGCGTTATTCCCCTTAGCAATCAAAGCGTCGTTTGAAAACAACAATCTGTATTCAGTCAGGTTATCTTTTTTTTTTTTTTTTTTTCACCAACAGTGAAATTAGGTTTGCCTGACATATTCAAGCGAGGGAAAATACTTTTTTCACAGCGCTCTGTGACAGGGCTTTCTCACAAACTAACACTTAAAACACGTGAAACTCATTGCTTCGTACAGAGCAGTGAGTCACACATGGCCGGGAAGGGAAGTCAGCTATTTGATTCAATCTTAAAAGTGCACAAGGCTAAATCTTTGACTTCGACTGAGATTTCTTTTTTCATACTTTCAGAAATACAGTTTTATTTGCCCAAGTTGCTGAGAAAAGAACAACTCCTGATAAAAAAAATTTAAAAAGCCTTTATATATGCTCTTCGTGGATGTCAGCTTTTTATGTTTAACAGACCAGCATAAGCTGGCATAAGAACAGAATTTCTTTATTTGAGCTCCTGATGGGGAGGAAATACAATGGGACACACAGAGACAGGAAACAAGGCAATGTGAGGTTTATTGATGTATTCAGGACAGTTTCTCTGCTTCAGTGTAGCCCTCATGTTGACAGTTTAAGCACAGTGATACAAGCACTAGTTAGCAGTGGAGATGCTGACCCAAACAGTGAGATTCCCAGGCTGGCACTTCACCTCCATCGATCACACACACAGGGCTCCAATGCAGTCTGAAAACGTATGAAATGTATTTTCATAAAGCCCATCCATCCACTATGCACTTTTCCATTTGTTATCCTTCCAGTCAATCTTCCATAATTTTGACCTCTCGCTTTTCCGATTGTTCATCCATCCATCCTGTTTTTTCTCTATTTCCATATTGAAACCTGGGATTCGAACATGAAATGCGCAAGAACCCTCCATATGGGGCACTGTGTAGGTAAATAAAATAATTTTAAAAAATGTGTAATGATGATAAAAAGACCTGACAGTGATTTTTTTTATCGCTTTCTCAAGTTTTTGTGACCAATATTTAGTATTTCTTCAGGTTAAAACAACATTTAGGGGGAAAAAAAAAAAGAAAAAAAAGAAGTGAGACAGATTTGTGGAAAGTACCTGTAAAATATATAAAACACTGTGCCTTTTGAATGTATTCGTTCATGTATTTCCAGGAAATAAAGCACATCTTTGGTTCAATGGTCATACATCTAAAATGCACAAGTATTGCAGTAGTGCAAACTACAGACAAAGGCTTAGTTTCCTCTCTACTGCATGCGCCCATTAAAAGTTTTTGGTGTTTTTTTTCTTATTTTTTAAAAAAAAGAGCCATTTGATATGTTTTGCGGGGTAAATCCATGCAACTCATTTTTCAACAACAACTCGTTCAACAAACGAGACGTTTGTTTTAGCCGGGAAATTTACGGCCTTATTTACACGACAGCTAAAAACGCTTCCTGCGAATGAGCCGATACCACTCGCATGTAAAGACGTGCGTATGATTGACAAGCAAACATATTGCACTGGCTGCCATTACCATGCACCGTCTGGGACTGAAGCAGCAGAATGAAAACTTTACACTCAAACCAACACAAATGTGCCACTTGTCTCCAAGGTCAGGACGACTGATGAACACCCTCTTGTTTCACGATAGAAGTCGCCCTAATTTAATTGTAAAGCGCCCCCCCCCCCCCCACCCACACACACACACACACACACACACGCACACACACCCCCACACACACACACACACACACACACCTTTAAAGGACGAGGACCGAGTTTTCACTTGAATAAAAAGTGATGACGGTGATTCAGACTGGAGGTGGCAGAAAAACAAAATCAAAGAGGGAGCCAGGGACAGAGCTTTAAAAGCATATAAACCATCTGTCCATACAGTCAACCACTTCACTGCAGCGTGTGTGCGCGTGTGTGTAGATGCAGTATATAAAATCCAAGACTCATTACCGTTGAGAGGGCAAGTCGAGTGGCCTCAGGCTCATTTTAGCTCCTTGTTATTTCTCTGCTAAACTAAACTCCAGTTTTGGACATTGTGCACGGACAACAACGTATCTAATTGAAATCTTGAGCACAATAAAGTGCCTTTCAAAAGTATTCATGCCCAGCAAACGTTTCTGTACTCTTGTCACGTTGCAACTACAATTTATTCAATTTATGGTACAGATTTTGGATAACAGACCAACACAAGGCAGAGGGTCATTTGGAAGATTGTTAAAATTGCTGATTTATAAAAATTTGGAAGATTAGTTACATACTTGATAAACTACAGATAGTTAATTCTGTGATTCTGAAGGGAATTGGCTGTACCGCAGTTTATTTAGGGGCATCAGAGCAAACAAAGTCTACACTGTAAAAACACAAAATCTCACATAGTACTTGTGGTTTAATTTCTAGTGCAAGTATCTCAGTACCCTTAAAATGTGATAAAACTATCTTACCACTATTTTTAGGCAATAATTCCTCAAAATTTGTTTATTTCACTTACAACATTGGAAAAATGTCTTATTATTAGTGAAATAATCTGCTTGTGTAATGAATACGTTTTTGTCAAGATCGAGGAATCATTGCGTTCAAACAAGCTCCTATGCCTCGTCTTATATCAAGCGTACTAAGACATACTAGACTAGACTACGATACTCTGTAAGAGTTTATGTTTTTGCAGACACGCACACTTTTTATCTGTCAAATGGCACCTTTTACTTTCTGCAAGATGTTTTCCAGTTTGGACGGGTTTTGTTCTCTTTGTGCATAGGTGGATTTTATTCAGGTACTCCAGCTTCTTCTCAGTCCAAAAACATGACTCTGAGGTCAAATGTCAGTCGTCTGTCCTGTGTGTCACCAACACCAAACTCCCAACACTGCAGCCTCCAGCCCTGCCAGGACGAGGGAGGAGAGTTGGACGCTTCAATTTCCTTCTAATTCACAATTGTATGCAAATTGCATTGATATGTCAAATTAAAGCATGGAAAAAAATACATTGTAGTTGTCACTGAGACGATGCGAAACAGTTCGACAGCTGTGAATACTTCTGAGAGGCGCTGCAGAAACTAAAGCGGCGGCGCCTCGCAGAGCTTTTTCTTTTGTTCCGTAAGTGCAGCAGCGTGTACATTCAGATCCCGTCTCCAACTCGGCCTGTTTAGTCTGCGCCTCCCGGGGAGCGCGAGCTCTGCCTCGGAGTCTGAAGGCGGTGCTAAAAGAGAGACGGCTGGCGCGGCCGGCGTCTTACAGGAAGCAGAGGAGGCAGGCGACCTCACATCCTGCCTGAGATCTGGAAGAGACGCTTCCTGAGAAAACAGCACTCTGAACGATCTCTAGCGATGCTGCACTCCAGCTCTGCCGAGGAGCAACGCCGACCTTCGCAAGTGAGAGAGTGAACGGGATCAGAACGACCCACGAGGAGACGGTTACATTCATAAAAAACTTCCGCGTGATTAAAATGTAATAAAGCCAAGCTTTCATTGGAGACAAAAAGTGTAAAAGAACAAGATGAGATAGTGGTAATGGCTGTCAATAGACCTCACAAAGTCTGAAAAAAAAAAAAAAGATGTCTCAACAGGCAGCTTCTGTGCTGTCAGGCAGTAAATACATCCAGGCAGTGCGATCGAGGAAATTCCCCCATGAACAGAGCCAAACGTCCGACCATCGCAGGACGGCGTGGCCGTTGACTCTGCCTCCTAACCGGTTGTGAATCAGACGAGAGGAAGATTGGCTTTGCTGCGCTATGGAAACCCTGAAACCATCCTCCCACCACTCTTTTTATCTGCTCATCAAACACAACCAAGATGTTTCCTCATGCAGTCTGTCTGTCTCAAGACTTCAAACATTTACAAAACGCAGCCACACTTCATCACAGAAGTAAAGTGGAACTTGTCAGCTTTCCACCGCTGAGCAGTTTTCTCTTCACAGTTTGTGGATCTGAGTCGCTGCATCTGCCCAAACGCGGCCAATCCGCCTCCAACCTTCCCCCCCTCCTCCGCCGCCGCCTCTCTCCATCCCCACCTACTCCCTCCTGTTGCCATCAGGGCTTCTTGGCTGCGGATTTGGCTTTCCCGTTGGGTCCTGTTTTGATCTGGGTCATCTCCACATCTGTCAGGGTGTCGGGGGGAAGGCTGGAGCGCATGCGTTCAATGGTCCTCTGGTAGGCTGCCCTCTCTTGCTCCAGGGAGCGAATCATGTGCTTCATTTTGCTCTCCCGAGAGAGGAAGCTCTCCATGCTCGTCTCCAGAGTCTGAATCTTCTGTCTTGCAGCCTGCAGGACAGAGAGAATGCACCTCAGTCGACACTGTTGCAAAAAGGACACTTAAATCTGAGAATCTTGATGACTGCAACACAAGACGTCCAATTTCGCACCGCAGCCTGGGAGGGTTATGTCAGCAATCACCATAATGCATCTAAATGTACATTTCATCCACAGTCTTGAAAGAACTTGTTGAGTTTTATAGGAGTCGCGTTTCAGCTTCCAAAACATTGACCCCCTCTAGTGATTTTCTCTCGTTAAATCAGACATGAGAGCGCCTGAAGAACTTTTAAACCTCTGTTAATGCAAAGCTCATCAGGTGCGACTTTATCAGTCCTCCTCCACAGATCCACACTTCACTGAAATGACCGAAGTACGTGGAGAACATAACAGCTCTCAGGCCTTTTGTGTCTTCAACAGTCTCTCGTTACTGCTGTGTTTGCCACTGATGTATTAGTGCCATCTGCAGGCGATCCGAGGCAATGGCATTTTGCAATTACACACGGCTTCTTCTAGATTGTACAAATCGGCATCCTCTCGACAGTTTACAATTCAAACATGTGACACTGCACTTCATCTTCCTTACTTGAAGTTTTTCCAGCAGATCCATGTTCTGTTTCTTCAGCTGCACGTTCGTCTTCTCTAATTTGTCGAGGCGCTCCGAGTCGTCCGGTGGCGGCCCGGCGTCCAACATCTCGTCCTGCAGGACGTGGTACTCAACTTCATATGCATGCAGCTGCTTGGAGATGTCCATCTCCATAACCTAGTGATCCAGAATAAGCTCCAGTGAGTCAAACTACTGATGGGCGTCACGCTAAAGATAAAGTATGCAGTTTGCATGGAAAACCAAAATAAAAACGTCTACAATTGTTCAGCTATGTTGGACTTTTGTTCTTTATGCAGTCAAGACTTTTCAAGATTCTCCAGGAAAGCAATGACTGAAGATTTTAAACGATCCATTTGGAGACACAGCAGACGAAACCTAAACTCAGCTGGACCCAAAGTAAAGTGTGGTGGTGGCCGAATCATGCTGTGGGAATGATTTCAGCTAGTAAGAAAAAAAATGGTCCCTGTCTTGATCCACCAAAATAAAAACACTAATAAAATTACACTGAAGCTTGTGCAAGGGGCGTGAAAACTTTTACAAGGTTCTGCATAAAATACATGTAATTGCATGCATACTTTATATATATATATATATATATATATATATATATATATATATATATATATATATATATATATATATATATATATATATATATATATATATATATATTTGTGTTCTGTGTTCGTCTTCACAAGTCAGCAAAACCAAAATAGACGCACAATAACGAGTATTACTTTGCATCAACGCATTGCATTAAATTCCTTCCGGTACCTTGGTAATGGTCTGCTCCATCTGGGTTTGTGTGAGCGTGGGGAGTGTAGTTTTCAGGTAGTCCACGATGCTCTCAAAGCTGTCACATTCCACTATCTCCCTCTCATGGCTGCTCAGCAGACAGAGGGCCACTTTAAAGATCACCTCAGTGCCCTGCACAAATACTAAGTCTAACCACAAAAACACAAAGAAGAAGCATCAGAAAAGCGTCAATGTAACGTCCAACGCTGGAGGTGAAGCAGATGTAATTCTGCCGAGGCATTTGGCTGCAATCGGAGAGCCCGGTGTTCTGGCTTTACCAAAGATACGGGACACGAAGCCAAGGGGGAACTGTGAGGCGTAGAGGGTGAGGAACCAAGGCGCGGCGTAGAGGCTCGGCCCGATCTCGTACTCCTCCAGGTGGTTGTAAAGGTCCCGGTGGTAGTCGTGCAGCAGCCTGGACAGCTGGTACATCTGAATCTGGAGTACAACCGAGACAAACAGGCAACCTCAGGTCAGAGCAAACTGGTAGAACTGGATCTGGAAGAGACAAGGTTTCCAAGAGAAATCTAAGAATCAATGAAGGTGTGTTTTTTTTTTCTCCCTCATTCAACCACAGCACTGGTAAAGTGAAAGCACTGTTGCTTTAAGGACTTGCTCAGACATGGCTGTGCGCCTGATGAGCTGCAATAACTCTTTTTACACTATGAGACAGCAAACAGCAAACACAGGAGAAGCAGAAGTTAGCTCGGGCTAAAATTAGACTCTCTGCTTTTACAATTTCCTCAAAGTAACAAAGAAGACGAGCGATACCTGAACCTCCTCCCGAAGCGCAAAGAAAGCAGCACAAATATGTCAGGGAACGTCTTTAAAGGCCAAAACCGCTGCAGGGAGGGGGAAATAGCTTCTGCTCGGCTGAACGGTTACCTGGAGGAGATTAAACATTACCCTCCCTGTCGATGCTTCAACTATGGTGAGGTCAGCTGATGTTTAACCGGAGCCAACAGAGCAGGTGTGGTTCCGACGGAGGGGTGGAGACACGCCGCTGCCAGTAAGTCACACCAATAAAAAGGTGGCAGGCAGATGACCGTTATAAAATGAACGGAGGAGCACACTGTGCAAGGTTTTAAACAGGAAGTAAATGTGTTTTTGTTTGCGTCCCACTCCCGTCAAAAGCGATTTTTAAAAAGCCAATAAAGACAAAAAAAAGCGTAAATCTGTAAAAAAAAAAAAAAAGTATTTCAAAATGATACTAATGCCAGAAAGTCGACAAATGTTCGGTAAAACTAAAATAACATCAACTCGGAAAGAATTCCTGCAGATCCTCCAACTCGTGATGGCATTACGTAATGGTCTGTGTCGTCATCTTGCCTTCTCCACTTTTGGTGATAGAAATGATCAGGCGCTGTAGTTCTTACAGCAAAATGTTTCAGGGTTTTATTCATGGCCTAAAATATTTAAACTATGTAGCAGGTCTGGATTTCTGGTGTGCAAAACTCGGGTCCTGGGCTGCTGTTACGTTGCTCTAACTGCGCGTTATTCTTCGCAAATAAATTGAAGCCACGTGCATTTACTGGATAACAGTACTGATTATAATGCAAACCACATTGTGCCTTTCCTTTTCCGCTTAAAGAATGCAGGGGCAAGCGAAGAGGTAGTTAAATGTTTATTTGTTTACACAAGGAGTAATTTTCCCTCAGTCTCATAAAGACTGAAATGGTTCTGTCCCATTATTTTCTAAGCGTTTAATTTATTTGTTTGCGAACAATGTTACGGAGAACTCAGCAGAGATTTTATTAATGGACAATTTTAAATGCCGTACCGAACGCTGATGCGAGTGTCCATAGCGCAGATTTCTAAAAAAGTTTTTTTTTTTTTCCAAAGTTCCCTGAATGCTGAGAGAATATAACAGTGCTTTGCCCGAACCTGATGGTTAAACAACACAAATAACAGATTAAAAGCACCAAATATCTTTGATGTTCAGCTCCTACGTCTATTTATTCAATAATGTAGCCGCAAAATGGGTCTTTGAATTAAAGATGTTCCTTAATTTGTCAATATGTGATCTTCAATTTAAATTGTGATCAATTAATCACAAACCTTGAAATGAAAAATCACCACTAATTTCGTTAGAGTACAAACACAAACTTTGATCAATTGTATTTATTATGTGAAAGACTAAAGCAAAGTAGTGCATTCAATAGTTGATGGTTTTCAAGATGTTTTGCCTTATTAACAGTAAAAGTGCTACAAGTGCTACTTAAGTGCAAAAGTCTTCACCGGTTAGAAATATTTCAGTGCGCTCATAAGTTGGCTTTTGTTCGAGAGGCAGGTCAAAGCAGCCGATCGGCGTGCGCGCTGACCTGCAGTGACACCATGTCGGGTCGGTACTGCCGCCTGATGCCCAGGTCGTACATCAGGAACTTCAACATGTCGAAAGCTTGCTCTTCCCTCATGTGGAGCAGCAGCACTCCGGCCACAAAGCTGATGCCCTGGCAGTAGCCAACCTGTGGAGGATAAATAGGAAAAGGACGATTTATAATGACGTTGAGGAGATTCTTTACTTTGAATGTTTTTGGGTTTTTTTGTGAGGAGAGCAGAAAGGACTGCAGGATTACCTCTGTGTCCATCAGAGAGTACGCCTTCAGCAAATTGTAGAGGGAAAGTTGGCCTGCTCCAAGCTGGGCTGAGAAGTACTGGTGGGTGGGGAAGGTCCGGCCTGAGAAGGGAGTTGGATTTACGACTACAAACTTTTGTTGTAAAAACAATGCTTCGTGTGAGAGCTTCATAAACTATTTGCTGTGTGTAATTCTACGCACCGCTGAGCAGTGGGACCACAGTTTCAGTTTTCCAATTGATTTTACCGTGCACAGTTTGCAGGCCTAACGTAGGAAGTGACTGTTGGATTTTTAATCTAACAAATCGAGGTAATCACTAACAATATAAGTAGCTTTTACCCTTTTGTTGTTATAGATAATGCGAGGGACTGTATTGGCTGCGGCACCTTCCTCCAGGCAGCTGTTGGTTTAGTGGCGACTGGCACAGAAAGCAGCTGAAACACGAGCTTTTAAATCTCACGGTGGTGAAATTCAAGTACAAATCTGCTGCATTGTCAACAAATCAAAACGGAAAGTAGACATGCAAATTTTAGACAAGCACTTCAGAAAATTTGAGACAAAGAATTGGAAAGAGTTTAATTTCTAATTTAAACCATGTCGGAGTTTTGTATGGACTTTGAGAAAATGTCTGCTACTGTAACTTTAAGTATTCAGCTTAAGAAATGTAAGGGGCATTCAAATTCACTTCAAACTCAAATGATAAAATTATTTATTAATCCCAAAGGGAAACTAAATAACTGCTAAATTGTTATTTAAAATAATTATTTATATACATTTAACTACGATGTATTTAATTTAATGATTTAATTACGTTTAATAATTTAATTAAATACTCGAGAATTTAGCTCAGCAGCAGATTTGTACTGGCGTTTTAAATCCAACATATTAACTAAATCTCCACTCCATGTGTGGAAAAAAATATGCCTTTCTTCCTGTAATTGTAGCAAAAAGAGAAGCGTCAACTTCCACGTGCCTCGTTTGTTTTTAGGTGCTTTTGAAAGCTACACTCAACTGTCATCCGACTTCCTCACATCTCTTTCCTTTCGTCCTAACGCAAAGAAATGTTTGCACAACTCGCCGCAAGGAAAGATCGGTCACAATAACTTTGTAAACAATGCACGCAGAAAGCTCTATTTCTGTCTCTTATAAGTTTCTGATGAAGATGACCTAAGTCTTCTGGTCGCTTCTGCCTGCAGTGGGGCATTGAGGAGAGCATTTCCCCTTTTGCCTTGTTCAACCCTAGCGGGGGCCGTGTGGTTGATCAGAGGTCACATGGCGGTGAGCAAGTTCACCTAAGTCCACCAGAATGGCGTGCTGCTGTGCGGTGAGCTGCTTCAGCAGGTCGTAGTAGGGGGTGTCTGGAGCTTGCTGGCGCTGGGGCAGCCTGTGCTGCAGCCGATGCTGATGGGAAAGGAGTAGCCAGATCTCCCCGCGTCTGCTTTTTGGAACTCCTGCAGAAAAAAAACACATTAAATAAATCAAGTAGGTAACATTTAATAACGTTAGCCTTTTAAAGAGCATTTCAGTCCACGCTCACACACCCATGCACTTCCCTCTCACCCTGGCAGATGGCTCTGTATATGTCCTCCTTGTCCTGCGGGTTTGTGGTTCTGCCTGGAGCTGTTAGCTTTCTCTCCCAGAGCGCCTGAGCTTCCTTGGAGCAGCAGCACACTTCTTGGTAGTTGAGCTTCGTTTTGCGGATGTGCAGCTCGTCTCGACTCGCTTCAGTCGAATCGGGGGGAAGAAAAACAGATAAGGGAACAGACTGAACATCGCTCCGCTAAAGAGGGCATGAAAGGGACAGGCGAAAACCGCCAGGAGAGGATGCAGACCATCGACCCTTTTAGCTAAGATGGAAACACAAGACACAAAACACCAAACGGAAACCAGATTATTCTAAAGACTTGATCGGAGTGATGAAGGGAACGGAAGGATAAAAACAAAAACAAAAAGCTGATCACCCCCACCGCCAAAACCGTAACATGCAGGGGGGAAAAAAGGACAGATGAATTGAATGACTCTTGCAGCTAGCCACTAGCATCATGCAAAACCTCTTCCCTGATCCAAAAAGGCTTCTGTTATAATGCTTACCTTCTATAGAAAACAGTTTTGCACTGTAAGGTTGGTCCTCAGACCAGCATTGACGTCAAAATATCAGACAAACAAGAAGAGATGTGTTGGTGTTGGATTAAAGTGCATTAAAGTGATGTACTCTTTTCTTCGTTTGTGTATTTTGAGATGCATCAAAATATTATGTTCAGACACTCAGTGCTGTTGAGGAGCGCAGACCTAATTCTGCATACGTCTATCGAGAAGTGCAGTCTAAGATGAGATTTATTTTTTATGAATGGCATCTTAGAGAGCTGAATTGTATCCTAAAAACATAAATTCAATTATTTTCTTATTGATCCGTCGAATAATGTAGATTAACCGTCTTGTTTTTGGTGCTACCTCGGCAGCAACTGTTTCCTTGAATTCAGGGATATTTTTCCACTGTGTTTCAGTTCAACTTTCGGCCGATTCCGATCACTGCCATTAGGTTAATATTCACCGTAAGACTTCTGTAATTCAGTGACACAAATTTGAGAAGAAACACGATGATTCGTATTAAGGGTCAGAACCAGAGCAAAAAAAATTACACAAACTAACCTGAATTTCTACTTTCACTGCGATGGCTGACTGAGATTGCCACAGAGCGTTTTGAAATAACTGCATACATCTGTTAGATTTCTACACTATTTCACCATTCTACACTATTTTTTAGACGTTTTACCTCAAGAGTGACATTTTCATTACCTATACGCTGAAAATCATCACAATCATCAGAAATAAAGGTTTTGAGTTTGAATAAATTACCTTTTCAACAATATCTACATTTATTGAATACTGTACATCTATTGTAAATATTTTGTTTATGATCTCATGTTCAAGCTGGAGAGTTTGTTGACACGTTTCCTCTTAGGATGTTGTTGTGCTGAGCCCTGATATCCAGGTTTGGATCTCAAACACAACGTCATCGCTACTTGGTAACATCGGCTAATTTCTCAGCCGAGCTCTTTTCTTTTTTCCAAGCTTTTTTCATACTTTAGTCAAGAAAATTAACATAAGTATAAATATATATTGCCTAAGTCCTGGTACTTAAGCAATTATGTTATTAGGCTAACAATAAGATAAAACCTAAACATAGTAGAAAGGTTGTTAAAAATGAGTTTATGGCCTTTAAGCAGTGCTGGTGCAGTGAAACTTTTTATATAGCATGTTACATTTTTTACAAGCTGAACAACAGGGAGAGAGCTACTAGTGAGGGGAGAAAAAAAAAAAAAAAACGCACAAAAGTGTAATTCCAGTTTCAGCAAGTATGAGGACATCATAAGCACCATGTGTCCTTCATGTGACCAGCAAAGAATGCACTCCGGGCTTAAAATGCCACTTTTAGGTGCGGTGGAGAAGAGATTTACGCTCACCTTCCAGCCTCTGATTCTCCTTTTCCATGCGCAGCAGGAGGATCTGCTGGTGGATGGCGGTTTTCCAGAGAGCTCTGTAATCGGCTCCCGTCTTCTTGGGCTTCTTGTCGGCCGGCTGATCAGACGCCGGGCATAAAAGACGCCTCAGAGGGTCCAGACCCGGGTCCGAGGCACGAGGAGACAGAGGCAGCAGCTCCGTGGCATCAGAGCCGTCTGCAAAAAGTTAGTTAACAGAAGAACACGCGATTAAAATTCACTTTGCTTTGCCATGTAACGGTAAGTATGATTTACGAGCAGTGTTGAGTCCACAGAGGGTTTTAGAGGATAGTGAGTGCAGCTCCACATCGCTGCGTTTAATTTAGGATTAGTTGTCTGGAGCGGTTCTCCGCTATTAAAACAACCTGCTTTCACACACACAAAAGAAAACGGACAAAAGAATTTAACTTGTTCCAGAAAAAAATGAAGCATAGACAAGATACCAAATCAAAATCAGAAAGAGATTTATTTAATTTTTGCCTAGTATGACTGATAAACATTAATGGATATGACTCTCATTGTGGTTCATTAGTCCGATAGATGACTTTGTCTCTTATCAGTGTTTCCATTTCTTTAGGAAAGGTATGTTTCTTTTTGGGACATTATTGTCTTCTTTGTGTTGCCAAACAGAGTCTATTTGGTTGCCAGGTCTGCAAGTGGCCAGAGAAACTGAAGGGGGGGAGAAGTTAACTCCTCGTAAATATTTACTGCATTAATGTATAATCTTTTGCAAAGACGTCTGCTGTGGTTCGTTTATTTAACTGGAATTGCTATTGCAGTCTTTAAAAACGCGTGCAGATTTATCAAATTTAGAAGCTGTCGCATTTATTTATCTTTCATTTCATATTGATTTACAAAAGGAAATCTCACCAAGACGCGAAACAAAATATTCTTCAAAATCAGAACTTGCAGAAAACATTTTCTGTGCACTACTCAGAGAGCTGCTGTGAAACTGCGTGAAATGACAACAAACACTTCAATAACTCCAGCGACAGCATTTGCACACAATATTCATGAGGCAACAGTTTCCTGTCGGCACATTGGTCAGATTCATTAGAGCAAATGACACCGATTACATGTTGCACATAATGATTCCTTGTAGAACAGCTTAAAGGATTATGTTACCACACCTGCGTCCTGCATAGATGCAGATGGCTTGTTCATGGGTGAGGCGACCCGCAGGAAGATCTTCTGTCTCCAGGAGACCCTGCGTGGGGTCAGATGGAGACCTCCGCTCAGAGAGTCATTGCTGCAGCTTGACAGTGTCCTTTTCCTGCCTTCTCCATTGCTACAAGAAAGGACAGATGTGTCAGAGACACCCGATAAAGGGGTCAGGTGTCACGTTACGCCAACTCTCTTCAACCCCTCCAGTAATGGCAGACACAAACCAAACACACGCACAACAGGAAAACTCATCCAGCTTTCTGGACAGTTCAGTTCATAAGTGGCGAAGCTGAACCCTGCGAAAAAGCAGCAGCCACACTCCGATTCCCCCAGTGTCCGTGTTAATAAAGCAGCAGTGAACAGAAGAGACTTCGGCCACGGCTGAGGCGCATGCATTTCTGTTCTTTCTGAAAAAGAAGGTGATTGTCAGCGAAGGAGAAGAGACCAGCGATGAGAGTTTCTTAAAAGCTTTACATTCACAACCTGTTTGCAGACATCGCAGCTGTGGAGATACAATCTAATACAATCTTCTGACAGAAGTGGGCAAACGCAAACTTTCACAATCCTGGTTATTAGAATATATAAAAACTTTTATGAATCCATTCCTGTAAGACCATGGGAGGGGAAGGGAGAGGTCTGTGGCATAGCAAAGAGCATAGGGGAAGGTCCTGCAAAGTGTGCGCCTGGTCAAATGTTCGGACTGAGCGCACAGTTTTCCCAGAATGCATTAATGCAACTTTTATTGACGTGGAGGAATTTATTTGCACGATAATTACTCTGCGCAATTACATTTAAAAATGTTAAACGTCAAATTCCTTGTTTCTTTATTTAATCTTATACATTGTAAATCATTTTCCTTGACACTATGAGGTTTTTGAAGAATGAATTCAAAGAGTGACAACATTAAAAATAACTAA
This sequence comes from Poeciliopsis gracilis, assembly GCA_911649635.1. Lineage (NCBI taxonomy): Eukaryota > Metazoa > Chordata > Actinopteri > Cyprinodontiformes > Poeciliidae > Poeciliopsis > Poeciliopsis gracilis. The sequence continues at coordinate 6,188,095 of CAJVRI010001532.1, forward strand.
AGCCCTTAATGGGAAAGGTTAGATCTTAAACAGCTTCCAAAACTTAAAAAGAAAATTAACAAAGAGAAATAATTACTTCCACCTCTTGCTGATAGTCACAAAACGCTTGAACAATCAGTAAGCATTCGCAGAATACAAAAACCTGCCTGAACATGTGAGCAATGGGAAACAGGAAGTGACCTTGGTACAAGACTAATGTCACTGACACAAACAATCTGGCTGCTCCGCCATGCATGCCCCAGTCACTCCTTAAAATTCCTCCCTTGACACATTTTCTCTAACGTTTCTCTGTCGTTAACTCAAGCAGGGCGTCGTCAGAAAAGGCTTTGGGTGCCAAAAGGGTCTCAAAACACAATCAGAAAGAAAACCTCAGAGCGGACAAGTCGTATTCAGCACATTCAAAAACCCAGGCTGAAATATCGGAGCCATAATCTGGGAGCGACGCAGGACAAGAATAAAAACTTGTCTTGGTTCTTTGGATGCCTCCGTGGAGACCGGCTGCTCGGAGAGCAAACAACACCTCCAGGGAAGTAACGCAGCACAGCGGCCCGCTGCGCTGCGTCTCATTTATAATGGAAATGTTGACCTTTACTTTCTGCCACCCGGACATCTGAGGAGACAGAAGCCGCTTCTCAGACACACCGAGGTCTATCCTGCTTTCATTGACAAACCAAACACACTCGTTGGTTAGACGAAGGTTACCGACTACAACCTTCCAAAATGAGAAAGAAAAAAAAAAAAAAGAAGAAAATTGCGAAGCTTGTTAGATTGTGAAGCATCTTGCAAAAAAAAAAACAAGAAAAACGTTGCATCCTGTTTTGTTAAAACCAAAAACTTCAATGTGTTTCATGGTACGGATGAACAACAAAGTGCTACACTGTTGTGAAGTGGAAGGACAGTGGCATATGGTGTGAAATTTATTCTACAAATCCAAATGAGAAACATGTGATTTACTCTGATGCCTCTAAATAAAATCTAGCGTACCCTTTAAGAATTCACCTCATTAATAAATGGAATTCACCTGTACGTGATTTAAAGTTAGCATAAATATGACAGGTCGTAGAGAATATTAAGGAATCAGCTGAAAAGCTGCAAAATTGGGTTTTAAAACAATATCCCAAGCTTTGAACGTATCAGAGAGCAACCTTTTAAAGAGCACAGCACAACTGCAAACCTAAAACGGACATGGACGAAGACCGTCTGGTGATGTTAGATTAGTATCAGTCATGTAATCCTCTGATCTGAGTTTTCTGGAAGAAAAAAAGTCATTGTTGAATGAAGCCGATGTTTCAACCCTGTTTACTCGCGGAAAAAGAGTTGAAAACAATTTATTGATTTCCTTCCATTACTACAAAAATGTGACGCTTTGTGCTGGTCTATCAGAAAAACAAACAAACAAACAAACAAAAATCACAATAAAATACATTTTGTTTTAGCCTGGGGAAAAAAAGCCTTAGCGCTGTTTTTGCAAAGTACCGTCATGTCAGTAGAATGAAATGTAGTTAATGACGTTTGTTCATCTCAGTGAAACACGCAGGAGTTTGTCGTGCAAAAAGCTTTAGATGCACATGCAAATGAAACAGAAGGAGGATGTATCAACATCCCGCTCTAAACGGGAAGAAGGCCAGTCCATCTGCAGAGCCGAGAGGTGGGTTAAAAAAAAAAGAAAAAAAGAGAGAAAAGTCTTGAAATCCAGGAAACGAGAACAATAAGTTCTACTATCCAGTTGAAAAGAGACTGGATGGTAGAGCTGCGAGTTACAGAGATTCAGCCAACACGGATTATGGCTACTGCCATCCCAGCAACAGGTCAGCTGTTCCCATCCCACAGAAGTCATATTCTTCATCATCAGCTGTCTGTCTATGCAAGGGAGGGGGGCGGTTGGTCCGAACACCGCTCCTCCCCGCTCACCTCTTGAAGCTCCCACTGTCCGTCAGGGAGCCCAGCGAACCCTGGTAAAAGCTTTTCAGGAAAGTGGGAGCGGAGAAGGTGGAGGGGAGGCTGAAGGAGGACTCCCCCTCTGAAATGCTGCGTGTTCGGGACACGGCCACGTGACTGGGCGGGCCCCGGCGTGAAACGCCCACAAATAAAATGAAAACAAAACAAAAAAAAAAAATTAAATAAAGAACAAACATTACATAAAGGAAAAGAAAACAGTGAGAAATGCATGTGGGTCCAAAACATTGACAGGAAACCTGTGATTCTATTGTTTCAGAGGACAGCAGGGGGACAAAGGGAGCAGATTTTAGACTGATGAAAGTGCTGCAAATAGATTACATTGTGTGTGCAGGAATCAAAAGGTCAGTGGAATATTTTGTTAGTTTTAAAGTGATTAGGGAGATTTACTGTCAAAAAAAAAAAAAATCAACTAAATCTCAAAGCTAATCACAACAGCTCATGTCAAAAAAAAAAAAAAAAACTGCAAAATGTTCAAAAGATCAATTCCTAAACCTGTAAATAATGCATCTTCCTTTTTTAATAATGCACAAAATGACCAATCGTTTCAGGTGTTTTACCTGGTCTGCAGCAGCTCTGGGTTGACGGAGTGCTGCCTGCGGAGCGGAGCCTGTTTGGTCTGGTTGGTCGGCTGGCTCTCGAAGGAGATGCGCTTCCTCACCGGCGGGTGGCTGAAGGTGTGAGCACGCCGACGGAACTGCGGCCCGGATTCCAGCTCGTCGTCTGGGAATGCGGGAGGAGAACCTGGCGGGGAGTGACCAGGAGACTCCTCATCCTGCTGGTCAGGACAAAACGCAAGAGGTTGGTGCGTGTTTGCCGCACTGAAGTTGCAGATGTGCCAAAAATACTCTGCATAGTGACACAAACCCACCAAAACAAATAAAAATAAAAAGTTGGAAATGAAATCTGCACTCACCTATTTCCTCACGGTTAAACTGACTCCACGCTTAACTTCTCTACTCGCCACTATTGAACTCTGTGCCTCATGCCTGCTGGTACAACTCCCACATCTATTGTATTCTAATGGATGATGTCCTATGACTCGGAGCATCGCACACGATTGGTGGGGAGGACCTCACTGGCAGCAAGTCAGCACGAAAACCCTCCAATCTGCTCCTGTCCTGCCGGCAGAGACCTCCCTCTTGACTCCTGTCACCACGCTGGACACGCAGTGACATTTGTGCTGTCAGTTCCTATCTTTGAACACAAACCACTTCCATTTCAGTGCAGAGCAAGAGCCGCACAATAAACCGCCCTTTAATGAGGCAGAAAACGGAAACTGACTCCCGTGTCTCTTTGTGTCGTGATGAGGCTGAGCAGACAATGCGACAGACGGATCTCGGCTGAAGTTCAAATGGACATCCTGAGCGTTGTTTCCTGCTCGCTTGTACATCCCATCCTCGCGAGGCTCTCCGCAAAGCAGCTCATAAATCTATTTACGATGCAAACAGGTTTATCTGACCTGCACAACATTACTTGGGAAAGCATCTCTTTTGTCTTCCACTGGGTAACGTGGAATTTTTCTGAGGAAAAGTAAATCTGTCTGAGGTATGCAAGGCAAAAAATTAAATAAATCTGTAGAGGCTCACAGATTCTGAGAAGGTAGAAGACATGCGGCAACGATAAAAGAGTGAATGGAGTCTGAATTTCCTCAACCCGGCAGCTCCAGTTTTACTAAATATGATATGAAGAGTTTGAAGCAGAAGGCAAACTGGGTCATATCGACAGATCTGAAGTTGGAGGCTCTGCTGCGGTTCTGGAAATACTGCCGAGAATTATTCTGCAGATTTCTGAGAACCGTTCTCCCGCTGGTGAACAAACTCCACCAGGAGGAAACCTAAACTCAGCGACGCCGTTGCTCAGCACTGCAACAACTATTTTGATTCTAATCAACCCGTTCTCGAATGGGTCCCCTAAAAATCGCTCGGAAGGCCACAAATCATGATGAGGACCCTTCAGGTATTTCCATAAATGAAGGAACCGTTTAAAAATGATCTGGAGCAGTGTGACCAAAGACCTGCATGCACAAATAAAGTCATATTTATTAGAACAACCTGCAGGCTGTGAACTACTTGCACATACTTTAACATTATGTGCATCTAAAACGCATTTAAAATTTATGTCATGAATTCAAGAAAAAAATACTGCGACTCACTCACTTATATCTTCTCCTTATACGTATCTGATCATTTAAATAACTTTAAGTGCTTATTTTGAGATTAAATTAATTAGGTCAGTAGTAATGATCCTGTAACTGTGGTTTGATCGAGTCATGCTGAATGCTTTTTACAACCTCGAGGCGAGTCCTGAAAGCTGCAGCGGGCGTGTGCTAAACGGACGAAATCCTCTTAACGTCACACTGACGGGCAAACGAGACTTCGTTTCATACTCGCTTCACATTCTGCACAACGGCAACAAAATTCAACCGCTTGTTACAACCTCCGTAAACAGATTCCCGGTCAGCCGTGCAGCTCGGCCTCTCGGCCAGCGGCCTTTAATCTCAAAGGCATCTGGAAACAATGAGGAGCAAAATCGCGTCTTCAAGTTCGAAGAGCCCCGGAGAGAAAGCAAATCCAGCACTCTGTTCTGATGCTCATGGCAAAGCTGCACTATAATAGGATTTAATAAGCTGGCGGGTTGAAAAAAAAAGAAAAAAAAAAAAAAGAAGTGGGAATTCCCAGAATCCCCTGATAGACGCTCTGGGAATTCTCAAGTTTCTCTCTCAAGGACACTTACTCTTTCGAAACTGCTAACGCTTCCCATGCTTCCCAAGCGGCCTCGCATTCTGCTGGCACCCTGGTGACAGATATCAAGGGACAACGTGAAACACGGTGCGAGAAGATACAAGTTCTTGATAAAATAAACAATTAGGGTTGATATGACATAACTGTTTTCTTTTTAATTCTTAAGGATAAAGCTGCCAAACATCGAAGAAATGCACAGTCGTAAGAAAAATCTGAAATGGGAAGATACAACAAGGGCAGATGTTTTCAGAGCTGATAGCATTCAGTGCAGTTGTTGACCTAAGGTCTAAGAGATAATAACAGATGGCAGCAGAGGCTCTCTGAATGCCTGGATCCCTTCACTAAGGAATTATTGTGTTGTCTCACTGGCAGATATGGGTCAATCCAAATCCCTTTGGATGAGCGCGACACAGAAAGAAGCAAAGACTGAGCCGGGTGGGGGCCGAAACAAAAAAAACAAAAAAAAAGTTGGCTATATCCAATCAGGTGCAGAGCAATTGAAGAAACAGAAGACTTGGAGAGAAAATATTTAACAAGGGGAAGGACTGAACTAAAAATAACAAATAAAAAAATCTCTACTTATTCCTACCCTTGCAAAGATGTTTTCCAGAGAGCTGGTGAGGGATGTGCGGGCTTTATTCTTGAGAACATCAAGTTTGAATCGACTGCCGGTGGCTGAGCCGTCTCCTGCGGCTGTGTTGTTTGTTGCATTCTGCAGAACATCGGGAAAATCACCATTACATGACCATTTTAGGTTAGAAAAGCATCAGACGTGTAAAAGTAAGAAGCAAATGTTAGTTGCCAAAATTAACATCCACGCCGTTTATTTCTAGTTTTTTTACGCCCAGCATTTCGAAGGTTTCAGAACTTTACAGACTGAATTCAATTGAATTTTAGATTTAGAAACAGTTTTAACAGAAACTTTCCCCAAACATTAGGGAATGTCTGCAAGTTTCAAAGCTTAGTGCTGTTTTTATTTTAGCCACTCATCCGATGATGAGCACTTAATGATAGTGGAAGGTTAGGATGCTTGTCAACAGTAACATTAAAAGGTGTGTGATTCTAATAATACCTGACAGACAGAGCAAGACGTTCTCTAAGCTTGTGGTTTAAAAATAAATATTTTCTCCTCCCTCTGTTGCCGGAAGCTGCCAGTCAGCTGTGTAAAATAGCTGTGAGTGGATTTACCCTGAACTTTTCCACTTTGTTAAAAAAAAATAAAAATAAAAAAAGCTAAACATCAGCTGTGGAAAACACAGATAGTCATGAGTTAGATTTCCTGAAAATCTGCCCATCTTGCTCTTTTTGAGTTTCCACTGCAGGGCCCTTTTTCTAGGAACCAGAAGTAGTTTTGTGAACCCCATAATATTCCTATCTGTTTCCACTGCATTTACCAGATAAAACTAAAATAATACCAGGAAATACACTTAGAAAAAGATGCCATGTCAGGAGTCAGTGTTTTGTTTTTCATCAGGAAGATTTGGTTAGATGAAAGACACTGCTACACATTTAAAATTGATAGATTATTTGCAGCGTTCTCATTTAGTCTTAACTCGTCAAAAGCTCATATTTTCTGTTAGCTTTAAAAGTGAAGTTAAAATTATCTGTATTTTTATTTTCAGGAATCAGTTTTAGGAAAAGGGAACAACTTCTTTATTTTAAAAGTGGTAAAAAGAAAATCAATCCCAGTCCCAATGAATCATTGATGGATTTTTGACAAGCAATGCGTCGCCGTTATGTGTGAGGTTAATGATTCTTTTGGACACATTTCTCAGGTTTACTTGTTGAGCATCTGTGAATACTAAAAGCTTCTCCTGAGTCTGAAATGCTTTTAATACACGTCTAAAGTGTGAGCCCTGTCAAATCACTCTGCCTCTCCTTTTGTCTCCTGTTGGTGCAAAACTGATGGCCTGACTCTAAAAACAAAAAAACATTAAAAATAGATCACAGTTACATCTTTCAGTGGATTTTATAGTGATTCCCTAAAAGAATTATGATGTGTGGTTGCTGCATTAGAATAATCAGTGAGAGATTTCTTTACAAATCTATATTTTTAAGTCCTTGATCTAAGAGATGAGCAGTCTTTATAAGAGTTTTTGCGTATCAGTAATTACACATCTGTGGATTTTATATTTTTGTACCCAAGAAAAAGTAAAGCACAAAAATGATGCGTCTGCCATGGGACCTTTTAGACTCCCTTTCACGAATTTAATTGTGATTCTTTGATTAAATTCTTTTGATTAAATATATGGAATTTCTTTTCTGTGCTTTCATTTAGAAAAAAAATAGAAAAATACGTATGACATAAATGCTAAATAATACGCTTCTTTTCAAATGTCACAGCTTACTGGACTCGCTGAAAACCATTCAGTCCACCTAATGAAGACTGGCCCTACTTCGACTCATCAGTAACCTTGAACACAAAATGTTAGAAATTGCCAACAAGCATAAATGAGGGTAAAGTTCACTGGTTTAAATAACACTCCCATAAAAGTTTTCAGATCCTCTTCAGCATGAAGCGTGTACCTGAGGGGTTTCTCCGATATGAAGATGAGATTTCTGTTTGCTTTCACAGAGCTGCCTTAGATACATGATCGCCAACTCATTCTCCTCTTGGTCAGACGCAGGCTTCAGTCTCTGGAGAAACACACACACACACACACCCACACACACCTTAAAAAGAAGACAACAAGAAGACGGTGTGCTTTGAAGCCAGTAAGAGGAAGCTGTGAAAACCTGAGCAGCTCTCACCCAAAACCGTTAATGTGTCACTTATGGCAACAGGAGAGAGTGCGCTTACTTGAACTCGCTCGAAAATCTCTGCCTGCTCATTATCGGTCAGCAGGGAGAGATATTTTTGGATTGCTAGCTTTGCTCGGGGTGGATAAAGACCTGCGGAGAGAAAAATGCGCTCTAAGAAACAGACTCATTAACGTGCGGATCATCAGTAGGAGTCGGGGGCGCGGAGGGATGACGGGGTGTGCTGCTCGGATCACGGGGACTTACCCTCAATCCTCTCGCAGAGCTTGTGCAGGTCGTGCATGGGGCACGCTTCGCAGAGCTGCACCGGGGTCTTGTTGCTCTGTAGGGCTGCGGCGGTGGAGAAGGCCTGCTTCAGGGTCAGCATCACCTCGTCAACCTGATACATAAGCAGAAACACGAGCTCTTCACCTCTTGCGCTTCGGTGTAATTCTCACTGACATCACCCACGTGCAACTCACCAGCGACTCACTGGCGCACTGGAAGACGTAGCACACGTACTGACTGGGACCGGACTCCGTCTGGTCCCGGCAGATGAATCCAAAATGATCGGTCTGCTTGACGCCCTGTTGAAGAAAAATCACTTTAGAAAAAGAACTACTTTGAAATGTATGTTCTCAACATGCTAATGATCACTCAACTGCAGTAGAGTGAAGCATAATGGTTCAGCCATGTCCCATTTTATCAGTAAATTACCAAAACCGCAAGGCTGTCCATTAGCATTATCATAATAGCAGCCTCATTCGATGCATTCAAAATGCAATACTTATGAAAAAAAGGGGCCACATTTCCACAGTATTTCACAGATAAAGAGTTAATTCATTGTCAGTTTAAATGACAAACAAAAGTCCATGTTGATCTGTGGCTTGGCTCATCGTACTGCATTGAGTTACTCTTTTCAAAACCTAAAACTGCAGCAAAAATAAATAAATAAATTTAAAAAAAAAACATAAAAATGAGGCATTCCTGTGTAAATAATGAGAGACAAAAAAAATGAGCCAACCTGACAGCAGGATGAGATATCTTTGAAGTTCTTTTCTAGCACCACTGTTTTACTGTCTGGACTAATGAGGTTCACTTCAAAACGTCCAACCTGTGCAAAACATATAAATACAGATTCATGTAAAGAACTTAAAGGTAGTCACGCCCCAGAACAGAACACTCTGATTCAAGTCCTAGCTTCAGTGTGTTTTATTGTGGTTTTGATTGCCCAACAAAAAAGTGTGGCGTGGAAGTTAACTGGACGGAAAACATTGCCTTATGGCCCAGTGAGCTCATACTTTTTCTCCAAGTCTCTCGGGTTATGCTGCCAGCTTTGCACATCTAGAATCATCGGTCTTTGTAAAAACAGCTCAAGTTCAACCAGGTTGCATGAAAAGCTTCCCTATTAATCCCATCACATGAATATACTTTGATGTGAATCATTCCATCGCAGGCCTGGCTGCATGTTTACTAGAAGGTGAAGCTCTCCCCCTCTCTATTGCTTCCTCCAACAGGTTCTCTTCTGGGGTTGTTCTGTTTTTAGCAACCTGCTGAAGAATCCACACATCATAACGCTGTCATCCCCATATTTCAAGAAGGGGGTGGCACCTTCAGAGTGACCTGCAATGTTATTTTGCCACCACACACGCCGTTCTGCATGCAATCAGAAGAACAATTTTGCTTCATTCCGCCAATAGCCAGTCCCCCCAGAATGTGGCGATGTTTTTTGTGATTGCTGCAAACTAACTTTACTGACTTTTACAAAACGTTCCAGTCAAAGTTGCCAATTTTTTAAAGCTTTTCTCATTACACTGTTTCACACAGAAAAAAAGTTTACATTTCTGCTCACGGCGTTCCAAAATGGAAATGACTTTAACGTGGCTCAAGAGCAAATAATATTTTCAAGTACACTTTCAGAAATAGCACCGTTATTACAGATAAAGCAACGTCCTGGAAGTTGTGAAAAGGCAAAAGAAGAACTCCACATTGGCCATTAAAGTCAACATAAACTCTTTACACACTGTAAAGCAAAACCTACAAAACATCTCAAGATGCTTTTTGAAGAAAAAAAGAAAAAAAGAATTAAATGTTATTGTTTAACATCTGTTGACTGATTATGGTTTTAAGAACATGTAAAAAGATCAAATCAAAATATCACATGATATTACATGGCTGGTTGATGGGCAGAAAAACAACCGCGCCGACTCCGAATCAAGGCCAACGATACAGCCGGCCACTGGTTTTTCCAATAATTGACCGCTGTGTGGAGTATCATATTGAGCGTTGTGCTCCAGTTTTTAAAATTAGCCTCATGAGGAAATGGGCACGGAGTTTGAGGAATGGCAGCTGGCTTGCGCTGCAGCCCCACATGTTTTAAATAAAGAGGCTTTGAGTTTACACAGGAGCAGAGATTTCAGACGGGAGTTTCAGCCTCCAACTGGCAGAAATGTTGCTGAGAACAGAGCAAGTCTGTACATTACACCTGCCTGGCGCGCGAGCACGGAAAGGATTTGGCAGTGGAGTGAGACTGAGAAGCCTGAATGCAGAGAGATTCGATGACGAGACGAATGCCCTGATGCAAAAACGCATCTTTTTTTTTTTTTTTTTTGCAAAGATGCATTTGACCTTTTTTACAGATCATCCAAATCAAAGCAACTTCTCTTTGATTTTTGTATCCTTTACCTGGAACAGCATAGTGCGGTTCTTGTCAGAATCGGACGGCTGGACGTTGTTCGGCGCACTGGCGTGTCTGCGGCGCGTGGGACCCATGATGATTCCCTCCCCCGGCTTCCTTTGCAGGCTTCCAGCCAGGCTGCTGCAGCGCATGCGAAACTCCTGTGGTTCCTCAAACCCAGAGTCCTCCAGGATGCACTCGGGGAAGGATCCTCGCAGGCTGCTCTGACTGGCACTGCTGGGCAGACATTTACCTGGATCAGAAAAAGAGAAACTTCACTTGACTTATTGCTTAGGTAAAGATGAGGTTTTCCTTTAGCCTTTAGATGTTACTCTTGGGTATTTTTTGTTGCAAAGAGTCGTTTGATTTGCAGCCAATCAGACAGGTTTCACTGTGTTTAAACATGCTGCTTTTCTGTTCGAATGTTTGTTTTAGCGTGGAAACGCCTGGCCTTGATTTAACAATAAGTGCTCAGCAATTTTCTTTTTTATGCAAATGCAACTCAGACTGTGTAAGTACTGAATTTTCAGCTCGAGTATTTTATTAAATCCTCTTCATCAGCCACATCTTCTGCTGCTTTAAAAGTGAAAATGAGTCGAGTGTTTTTGAACCAGCTCCTGTATATAGAATCGTGTAACTATCTGGTTAATTCACCAATTACCTCCACAGCGCAAAATGAGAGTAAGATCATCTAAACATACTACCAACAAACACTGTGGATCCTGAAAACAATAAATTACTCCACATGTTTTACATGTTCAGAATAAAACAAACTGACTAAACTAATGGTCTTAAAATCTCTCCCTGTGTTTATTTCTGTCCCAATTCACTGCAGTTCTCCTCCCAAACAATAAAGGCCACAACTGAAAAAGTTAATGCCACTCCACATCAAAAAAAGTCCCCACGGGAGTTCATTCTCAAACGTGAACTTCGCCTGCACAGATTGAATTTTACTGACGCAAACATTTATTGGTTTGCATAACTAGATTTCAGCTCAAAACTCAAAGCACCAGCATCACATCGGCCTACGGCTGTTAATTATGATGACTCACATGACCAGATATCAGTAATAAACTACATGGAAAATGTTCAGTAGAATTAATCAGAGAAATTGTTTGAGATAAATGTATTTCCTAGCAGAAATATAAAGTAAATGTGTTGGTAAGTTACTGCCATCTCACAACTACCCTATAGAATCGCACTTCAAAACGATTTGATTTCTCTCTTAAACGTGATTTACAGACCAGGCGCTCTTAGTTGTTTTTTTCCCCTTCACCTGTGATGAGCTCTTCTAATTCTGGAGCTTCCGGTTCCTCTGTGGTTCTGCTAAGGGAAGTGAAAAGCGGGTCCCCGTCTCCAGCAATGAGCAAATCCACGGGGATGGTTTCCGTAGACCCTCGCTGACCGTTGAGAAGGCGCAGGCGCTTACGTTCAGTCTCATGTTGGCGAAATTTTTCCACGCAGTCATCAATGAGGGTCGACGAAGCTTTCTTGTGGCCCACAGTAACCTGTTTTTTTTTTTTTTGTTTTTTTTTTAATCGGAAAGATAAGACAACTTTCACCTGAAGTTCATGAAACATGAAAATGTACGTCTGTTGTTTCAGGGAAGTACCTTGCCACAGTAAAGCACTTCAAACTTCTGAGAGTTGTAGAACGCCTCGTCGGCTTCCTGTTTGGGTTTGGCATCTTCCTTCAGAGCCGATTTGGACACTTGACGAATGCTGCTGATTACCTCTGGGACCTATGAGTAAATACAGCGGAATGAGACCGGCTAATGACTGAGGAGACCTTAAAAAATAAAATTAAAATTCATAAAATCACAAGAAAATATGAATAAAAATTATGGCTGAAACACAAAAAATTACAATGCAAAAAGATCTGAAAATGAAGTTAAACAAAGCCTAAAAAATTGATTTCGTTGGATGAAAAATAGGGAAATTATATTCATACATTTTCTCTACTGAGTAAAACACAAACCAAAGTCAACGTGAATCACTAAAACTATGTTTAGATGACATTTCCTGACTTCATACATTATTTTTGCACAACAAACGACGCAATTTCATTTTACACAATAAATAACTTGGCGCAAAAAGAAGAAAGAAAGAAAAACACCAAGGCCTCGGTGGAAAACAAGACTCAAACAAACAGGCTGAACTCCAAAAGAAATAGGCAAGGAGTCATGGAAAAATCAATACGTTACTGGACTGAAGACAAAACAGAGGGCTGGAAGAAACCAGAGATCTGAAGGTGAGCCTGTTTGTGCAACGGTGTGTTAGAGGAAGAGGCTGTGCTAACAATACACTCAGTGCAGCCTGGTAACATTCATACAGGAGGAAAAACAAAAAATATAAACACAGAAAACATATATTTTGTAAGAGAAATTCATAAGAGATCTCTGCAAATGTGAGAGACATTTGCTTCATATCTATACAAGATTTTTAAAAAATGACTAAAATCTAAATCAATACACAATACTGACAGCCAACACAGATTTGTGTGCTCTATAAATGTATAACAACACATTAGAGGTGAGACTAGAACAAGAAGACGCCTCAAATTGAAATGGAAGGAAAACAGGAAGAGGATGGTCGGGATTGAAACAAAAACATCCTGCAAAACTCTTGACCGATTTCCTATTAGGGCATCAAGAAATCCTGACGAGATTTCTTGTCATTTTCCTGCAAGGAAGAGAAAGGGAGTTTGTGCCTTACATCCGGCTGCAAGGGTTTAACAAAAATGTCAAAAGCTGATCTGTGCCAAGCCGGTGACAAGATGGAGAAACTAGGGAAGAAAATTAGGGGTGGTCGGACATGCTTGCTAAGCGATCTTCTCAAAAGAAGTCTGTAATTATCTTTCTGCCGCATTTCAAAGCTGCTTTGTAATGATTCTTTGACATCTTGCGAGGCTGAAGAAGCCAATTTCCTGACACTGGTCATCAACGGTGGGAAAAAAAAAAAAAAAAAGCAGACATGAAATGAAGATGGCAACTTTTGGTCTGACAGAGTGGACAGCAGACACCTCTGGATCCAATCAATTCAAAGACCTCGCTCAATCAACGCAGCACCGTCTCCGCAAACCCCAAGGGGAACATGAATGGACCATTTTAAGATTTTGAGAAACTGCTTTACTATGCCTGGGTAAGATGACGCCATTGCACCATTTGGGCTTATCAATTATTTATATCCTACCCAAAATAGAGCCTGTAAAGCAGCTTGTTCCAGGTAAAAGGAGACTGACTGGGACAGAATTGGCTTTTTCCATTTAAAATCGGTTAAAATATAACCCCCATAATAACTCATTGTCAAGCTGATTTAACTTTCACCCATTTCTGCCCGGATCTGTGGAACCATAACAGTGATGTTGGGTGTGAGCATGGACTGTCAACATAAACGGCAGCAGTGAAGTCCGGCTTTTACAGTCCAGAAGAAAAGCAAACATTACATGAGTGGATGGATTGCGAGGTGAAATACTATCACCTCCCCACAGTCAGTTGTGATAATATGAGATCATTTACGCTGATCCATGGTTTCTGCAGGCAAGCCAAGATGGATTTCTTATAGAAATATAGGTTACCACTGAGTTGATACACAATAAGCATGAAAAAACAAAAGACAATGTCTATGTCCTAAACATTTCAAACAAGAAGTCCTGGATAAAACTGGGAATAAAAGAAGCAAAAAAAAAAAGATGTCTATTTTCAACTGTATTTAAGATCCAGGATAATTAAGAAACTTGTATTTTTTAAGGTTTTGTGTATATTATGAAGGAGCCAAGGCTGCAACCTTCATGTCACAAAAAAGACTAAACTGTTTCCTACTCTGCAGATGTGCTTCTCCTTCACAAGAACAGACGTTCAACGAACAGTTCAAAACAAGCAATAAAAACTAAAAAAAAGAAAAGAAGGAAACATAGTTCTTTGCATATTTTACAAATACAAACATAAAACTACATCGTGCCATGCTTATCCAATAAACACCAAGTCTAATTGCAGAACCAATGCATTCAATAGCATAAAGAGATCCTTTATTAGCCATGAGCTGAAATAATCCAATTTTTCAAGACTTTGTTTGTTCTCCATATTTCTCACTGTTGTTTAAGCTGGTGAAGGAGTACAAACATTTTCCCCAAAGGAAATTCTTATTTATCTTTTTAAAGTATTTTGTCAGACAGCGCTCGTCTTTACCACTGGAAATATGTTACGTTTTGAGTCCACGGACCGTGTCCAAATGTTATATTTACCAAGTTAAAAGTCAAGGTTGGATAACTCATTTCATGAACCCCAGCAAGCTTTCAACACCACAGTTAGAATCCATGGACATCTTTATGCAAAGGCCAATTCACCACTCACTTTCAGCCACAGTTTCACATTTTTTCAAGCAGAAGGGAACATGGAGCTCTCCATGTCTGTTCAATGAAAAACTGCTGAATGGGGTTGAATATGTTTTCTGCTGTGGACTTGCTGCCGTGCTTCAGGGCATTGTTCTGTTTGAGTGAAACTTCAGCTGTTGCCTCACATCTGACTCCCAAATAATTCAATCTACAGAGGAGTTCCTGGTTGACTCGATCTGGTACAAAGCTGCAAAACAAACACAAATCCTCAGGTCCTCAGGTCCTTGTTTGACAGCTGGTATAAGGTGTCTTGTTTTCAATAAGTAGTGCTGATGACCAAATGTCTTCAAGGTAAATTCTTCCAGAAATGCTATGATTTATCCAGAAGAGCAGCAATGTCTACATTTTTAAGATGACTTGCACTTTCCAAATTGCCTGGTGACAGCATCTAACTACATCTAAATAGTACTCTAAAACAGTCCCAGTGTGAGTTTGGTATTTTTAATTAATAATCCAACTCGGTAATGTTTAGGGTCATTGTTTATGTTGGATAAGACCTGGTCAGATTATTTTATAACTCCTCATGCAGACTGCAGAGTCTGCAGGACAAACGGGGCAGCCGAATTTAACAACATTCATGTCCCAACATAAAACAGAAAGGCCCTTATGTCACCTTAACACGAGGTGGAAGATTACAACATAATCCACAAAGATGGCTGTGAAACAAAACAGGGTTTTTTTTTCTTTTTTGTCATCAACTAATGCAGCAGCATAAATATTGGGAGTTAAATATTGCGACAGAAGGCTATTGCCTCCATTTTCTATCGTCTATACTAAATTTCTTCAATGTATGAGGCATCATCTCAAAATTACTCTGGAAAATGAAAATATTTATGGGAACAAAAAGCACAACTAAATGCAGGTAAGAAAATTAGATAAAGACACTACTTGTTCTGATTGATAGTGATTTAAAAATGAATAAAAGACTACTGTATTGGACTAATTTAAGTGACTAATAGCCAGTTGGCCATTAGTCATCACTTATTGTCTCAATAAAAAAAGAGCAGTAATTGAAAGTTGGACCATTTTACCTATTTTGATCTATTAATAAAAGTTTAACTGTTGTGAAAATCTGGTCTAGTTTTCTCACTCCACGATGTTTCTTATGTGCACAGGCATGTGGTACGGTTCAGATCCACCTCCGTTTTGTCTGAATATCAATACAGATTCCAGTGGTCCAAATCCACTTCAGATCACAACTTAAAAAGCAGAGGAGCTTGTGGTTTATGTGATGGGCAGGCTCAAGTTCTCTATTGTTGGCTTTATAATGGAGCCATGCTATTACAAGGTCAAAGTTTGATTTGTAGCTGTGGCTTCGAGCTCCACACTAAATCTCAAGAGATTCTGCGGAGGTGAAACGTCAAACTCAGTGGAATGTCTATCTCTGACTACGATGTTAATCTGATAGAACTCCTGAAGAAACACACCTCAGATATATGATTGGATATAAACTCTTTATACATGAGAGCTAAAGTTGAAATTCAAGTCAAACCTGATTTGACACGTGACCAACCAAGTATAGAGACAGAACCTCCTTTCACGGCATTTCCGAATGTTCAGCTTTTTCTTTATGCATGCAAAATCTGATTTGCTGTTTGCCACAAGCTGTGCAGGAAGCCTCTCCCTATTTTATTTAACCTTTCCCTTGAATTTAATGCATGCAAGGACTCCTCACTCTGGCTTTACACAATGAGTTCCCATCATGTCCTCAGCTAAGAATAGATTTGGAAGCAGCTACCACTCTGTCAGCTAAAAGTTTGCAGCAATATTTCATTGTTTCTTTGAACTTTTCCCGAGAAAAACAGAAGCTTTCCGAAAGCACAAGAAGCTGGTTCTGAATAAACAGAGGACACACGTGGCAGATAATCGAATCAGTAACAATAGTCACAGCAGGGCGCTGTGCACGACGATGGCATATGGGTAGAAAAACCCGACCATCACACTTAGTCCACCTTTCAAATATTGCCTGCGGCCAGACCAGTTTTTGTTGCGTAACAATAGTGACTGAGGCATGTTCATGATGTCTCTCCAACTGTAGACTTCAGCTGAGCGGCTGCAAACAACTTCCACTCTTATTTTAGAGCGCAAAAGAGACTCTGTGCTCAAGCCCTCCAAATACCACTGGAAACATGATACAACACAGGCGCACTTGACATAAGCGCAAAACCCGAGCATATCAGTTTGTGAAGATTATTTGTGAATGTCTCCTTGGTCACTGGGGAACAAGAAAAACACGAGCAAATGTGAAGCTTCAGGTTGCTTTGCAGGCTGGAAAAGGAATTGTATGTGAACATCCTGATGAATAGATGTGCATAAACAAACTCGCAAATTGCTCATTAAGCTTGTGTTTTTTCTTCTTAATTCTTCTTTTTATAGGTAATTTACAGCCAGACAAAAAATCCTAACATGTACCGGAGCTGCTGGGGTGAACTCCTAAGCTCGGGGACCGAACCACCCGGTACGGCCTTTCAGCACCGATAAGAAAGCAAGACAGCACATCAGTTTTCAAACACCAACTCCCACGTTCCTGGTTTTTGTAACGTCTTCAACATTTCAGTTTATTACTCAAGACTGGCATGCTGATCAGCATGTAAATGTGCTGACTCAATATTGTGCCTGTTCAGATTTCAGGAGAAATGTCTCGTCTGCATCGATTGTGACAGCTCCAATTTGGAAAATACAAACTAACAACAAAGAGTTACTGTAAGAGAAGTAACAGGATGCTGACATCTGCAACAAATAACACGCGCGGAGAGCCTCTGTGTGTTTCATTGGGGCATGAAACACACAGAGTGTCACATAACTGTGAGTCTTAAGGAAAATCCTAAATAATGTCAACATTTGCATTTGTACAATTTGCATTGCAAAGATGTACTTCTATTTAGTCCACTAAAAAGCTCTGTTCAGAGCATTTAGCAACTGGGTGTAATTTATCTTCAGCATAACTGCAAATAAATGCAAATGTTTGTTAGAGAAATGGGTAAGAGACTCAAGGTGACTCTGGAGGAGTTACAGAGATGTACAGCTCAGGTGGGAGAATCTGTTGCCAGGACAAGCACTAGCTCTCCATCCCACAAACATGACACTTAAGAACGAGTGTCAAGAGAAAAGCTATTCCTTAATCAAAGAAAAACATAAAAATCCAGCTTGCAGGCAAACATTGCCGCAAGACGTGTAGAAGGCAAGCAAACGTGTGGAAGAAGCCACTCTCTTCAGATGACACCTACATGAAACTTTTTGGCTGTAAGCCACTGAAATAAACATCACACACCTCCCTGTTTACTTGAAGAAAACAAATCAGAGGTTGCAGAGATTTCTTGAGAGAAGTTCACCTAAATATTTTTTTCAAAAATCCTAGATAGGCAGCAAACGCTACACTGGAATGGTTCGAGAGCGAAGCTTATTTATGTGTCAGGTTGACACAAAAGTGTAAACACAGTCAAAGTGCAGATCTAAATCTAGTCAAAACATTTAAAATGTCCAGTCATTGTATTTGCAAACTGCTTTGAAAACTGACATTTTTCTTCCACCTTCTTATTATGCACTACTTTTAGTTGGTCTGCCACGCAACAATCCATTAAAACACAAACTGTGGCAAAAATCAAGGGGTATGAATTCTAAAGCTAGTGCTTATCCTTAGTGCTTGTTGTGGCACTTCACACCCAAAATACAGTTAAGCTAAAAAAAAACAACAAAAAAACAGCTGACCTACAAGTGAGTTTTGCATCACATGAAGTCATCCCAAAATGAGAAGTGAGAGTTGTAATGTCTGAAATGCGTGCCTCTAGCAAAACAGTGTTATATGCGTCACCATGCCCACACTTTTCTCGGACGTATGTAGTTGGAAAACTATGCATCTCAGGTCTATAAAAGGTTACAGAGAGGATTTGTCAGCAAAAACAGTAGGAAGTTCATTAGGTTGGAATCTGATTTGTGGCAAAAAAAAAAAAAAGAAATATCTATTGCTATGTAAAAGCACCAATGAAATGTGTAGGGAATGACAAAATACCGCAAAAACTGTTTGTGTAAAAAGGCAATCCAGGCAAATTCTTTAAAGAATTCTTTAAAGAATTTGCCTGGATTTTGTGTATGCACATATGTTACTTTATTTGGACTTTAGGGAGATTTCTAAACAGAAAAAAGACAGTGAATGGATTAACTGCCAAATATTATTCCCTCCAATCAGTGGCCTAAATACTTAACAGTAAGATAAACATGTTTGGACTGAAGGCTAAAATAATACTGTGTTTGTGTGAGATTAAAAGGCAAAGTCTGTCGCCCCATGATAATCCCCACTTCCTTGTCTGATGTTTGGAAAATTATGAATTATGATAGATCTGTTTTCAGATCATAGCAATTGACATATTTCTTTTGGAAGCACAAACCACACTTTATCTTTATTTAATGCACATCTATTCATCATTCATCAGTCTACAGCCTGTGCAACACTTTGGACCATCATGTGCTGCTTCCATCCACCACTAAAGTGCAACATTTGATATTAATTGCAGTTATTTATCAGTATTTACCTGTAAATACTGAGACTTTTTTCCAAACATTGATATGATTAGGATTTTCATTTGTACTTCTCACAATTTCTGGACATTTTTTTTTTGTTGTTGTTTGATTAAGATTATGTTTCTGAAGGAGACACAGGGGAAAACTTGAACTACAGGCAGACTTGGCCCAAGGCATAAGCAAACTAAGCCACTACTAGCCTCTTCCTCCACAAACCATTGGGAAGCCTTCAGTAAGAAACCACATTTTAACACAAATCTAAAATGTCTTTGAGAATTAGGATTGCATTGAATTTGATTTGGCATTTTAGCATAGATACAATAAAATATTGTAATTAGTTAGAAATGTACATGTTTGTGGTACTGACGCAATTACAATCTGATGCTGTGACAAACTTTTATTTGATCACAAATAAATCTCATCAAATAATAACCAATTGTCTGTGGTTGTTTTTAAGCTCAGTCAGTTAAACATCTGCAACATCACCTCCCAGATTTCCCCAGTTGTCTTGGTAATTCAACCATAACAAGAATGAACTCACTGGCACACATAGAGTAAATATTTATGCATTACTGGAACACAACATTGACTCGCGTCTAAATTAGTTCTACATATTGACTTTCAAATCGGGTGCATTTAACCACCAAAGGATGAAAATGGGGGCTGCATATGGAGTGGCTCGCCCAGGGCGTCACTCGGGGCCAGGATCGCCACTGGCGTGTGTGCCTGAACTTCAGCACGCCTTACCTGGTTCGGGTCGCAGGCCTTGAAGACGTGACAGGACATCTCGGACTCCGGGTTGTCTGGCTGGCCGCGCAGCAGATAGGAAAAACAAGTGAGGTCATTGCTGTTGTGGATGAAGCGCGAGATCAGCTGCGCTTTGTGCTCGAAGATGAAGACCGACGAGTTGCTGCTGTTGGAGGGGACGCAGCGCACGAAGGGGGGGTTGAGCAGCAGCTGAACTTCTCTGGGCTGCATGACGGGGCCGCAGTCGCCCCTCTCGCTCCTCCTGCGGATCTCGGCCACCAGCCACGGCAGCATGGGCAGAGTGGTCCGCCTGTCCAGCGAGCACCAGCCGACGTAGGTCAGGGCGAAGCGCTTGTCCGCCCTGCTCTCCTTCTCCTCCTGGCTCTCCATGTCGACCCAGCAGACTCTTCCGTCCACAAAACTGGCGAGGCGGCGACGGGGGGGGAAACTAAAAACACTTTCCAAAATATCCCCGATGGACCATTCCCTGCAAGCCCAGTCCGAACGACGTCGGCTTTACTTTGCAGCGATTTCCATGTCCATGTCCACGCTTCTCTGTGCTCTTGCAACAACAACAACGGGGCTCTGCTACATGCACGACATGTGCTCGATCAGCTGCAATTCTCCATGTTATCCAAATGTCAAAAAGTGTGTCCGATGCACTGTTTTTCTTTTCTTTCTTTCTTTTTTTTATTCCTCAAGGGATTTAAAGTAATCGCATACGCGCAGTCTGATTTGACTGCTCCACTCCTCTGTCGGGATAAACAGCTGAAAGTTTTCTGCACTGCGCGCTGCACTTCGTTCAAAGACTGCCTGCTAAAACGTGGCTTTGGATGGCTCCTGTGTAAACACAAGGCGTTTGGTAGGACTTGGTTTTTCTGACGCGCTGAACGTCCCTCCAGAGCGCACGGATGGCGGCGCCTTTACCCCATCCGGATCCCGAAGCCCTGCAAGCGCGCGGACTTGTGGGGTCCCATCAATCCCGTTGCACAGCGATCGATATATTGATGCTGGTCAATCGTCTTCAAGAACAGTCCCTTGATTGTGATCCTTTCTTCCCAAAACGCCTCGGAGGCGGAGCGGCTGTGAAGCGCCTCCCAGCCATCCCATGTGCTGGGGAAGCGGGTGGGTGTATGGCAGGCCGTTGTAACATTTATTCAAAAGAACACCAAACTAACTTCTTTTTTTTTTTTTTAAAGGTCAAATTAGGGCCACATTGAGAAAATGTAAAAAATTATAAAGTCATAATATTACAAGGATAACGTAAGAGAATACTCTTAACTGCTTTATTTTTTCATAAAGTAAACTTTTTTTTTTCTCAAAATATGACTTTTTTTCTCTTTTTTTTATTATGACTTCTTGCATTATTCAATTTTCAGTCTCGCAATATTCTCATGACAGTGATATTGCATTCACAAAATTGAACTTTATTCTCATACCATTTCAACTTCATTCTTATACAACTTAATTTTTGTAACATAGAGTTTGGTCTCGTAATTTTATTTTTTATTGGTAAGGCCCTATCACCCCGTCGTACAATGCCCTCCATATTTGCCAGTACCTCTTCAATTTGTAATTCCTGATGTGTAGAAGGTTGTTCTATTTGCGGTTTTGTTTGGTCCTCCAGATTCCACTTTGGAAATGAACAGTCAGCTCTTTGGATGCTCTTGGAGTTCATTCATTTTTGTCTGTGCACCACACAGGTTTTATTTGCCAGTTCCAGGTCCCAACCAGAACCGCCCAGTGTGAATTACCTTGAGTAGTAATGAGATTTGCTTATATGTAAAAACAGGCTTTAGTGCCAAAAAATGATCAAATGTTACAAGCCATGTACGCCGTACAAATGGAACAGATACACAGCGCCAGGTGTCACTTAGCTCACCTTAGGGATGCAACCAAGTGAGGTAAAGATTGTAGTGCGAGTTTAGCCTTTATTATTCTCTGCAATCTGTACTCTCCCTAAAGGCTAGTCTAATCAGCTTCGGTCTGTTTGCATATGACTTGCGGCAGTCACACATAAACATGATTATGCGTGTGCGTGTAAGAGACACAAAAAAACCCCCCAAAAAACCATAACAATGCCCAGATGTTTGTAAGCTGGTTGAATGTCACTCTTGATTTGCCAGCCCTTCCCTTGACATCTGCGTCTGTTCCACCTTGATGGTGCATGATGCTGTCCGGCTAAATGAAAGACTGCGCCTCCTCCATAGGATTGTCATTAGAATTGATCCGAAGCATTTCGGTCTTCTCCTTGTGGCTGATGAGTCCAACCTATTCTGATGTGGGAGCCAATACATTTGTATTTTCTTTTTAAAACTCTGCAATAAACTGCTTCAGAATACATGAAAATACTCTGAAAATGTTGCTGAAAATGTTGTTTAGCTGCTTACTAAACTTCAATATTTAAATGAAGTTTTAGACTTCAAAAATAAAATCACACAGTACCAATGATTGTCATAATTCAACGGTCTTGTAGCTGAAAGCAACAAAACACATAAACGAGAAAATTTCCGTTATCTGTCTTGCTTTTTTTTTTTTAACATTTTAGAACGTTGACGTTTTTTGGTGTTAAATCATAAAAACCTTGCCATAGAACCAAATGACAGGACTGAGCTCCACCTTTTCTCCAACTGAAGCTGTTAAATGGAAAGTGTTTCCCATGGCAATATGAGGAATGTTTGCAGCCTCTGTGGCACAGCTCCTCTGCGCTCCCGTCGGTTGTAATTCCTGAGGACAGTTTTTAATGAAAGCCGTGTTTAAGGCCTATGAGTATTGGGAATGAGCTCGTAAACTGCAAATAGGTTTACTGTTTACAAGCTACCCCTGCTGAATCATAGTATTACATAGCTGCTTTACGTAGCAGGAAGTTCCCATCTGCCAGACTTCATAATTCCTAGAACTCCACCTGTCCCAAAATAGTACCTTTGCCATATATAACCTCATCAGTCAGCTAGTGTGGCCCTGCAGACTAGACACCCCCCACACAGAGCTCTCCTGTGTATCTTGGCTATCACTTATCAAGCACTCAAACAACAAAAAAATCTTGGCTTGCAGTTTATTGACGTCTTAAAGAAATAATAAGGTTCCCTTTTTAGAATTTTAATAAAAATTAAAATAACATTGCTAGATAAGAGTATAGCTTAAAAATGCTAATTTATTAAAACAGAAGAGGCATTCCGCTCAAGTCTACACATTTCTGAGCTGGCAATAATATCCAGCACACATGTTCACGTAAGAAAATGTAACTTTTATCTGTAAAATTGAAAAAAATAAAAAATAAATACTACTGACCGTCTCGCTTTGAACAGTCAAAGCTAAACTAGAGCAAAGTTCAGAGAGAAACTGCTGCTTTATGTCACTCGGTTAAAAATGATCGAGCTCTGTTGTAGCTGCGTAGATTATGGGCCCGCACTCAAAACGCTGTCACTACTGAGCTTTGAATGTTCAAGTGTTTGGGAGATTAAATACGGCTCCGAAACCTAGATATGATTTAAATATAAAACCTAACACTGAGCAGTAGGTAGAATGAACAATTTCTTTTTCAATTTCAGCTAAGACAACAAAAAGTTTAACTTCTCAAAGCAATGAATACGACATCAAATACAAATAAGGTTTATATTTACAGAAGCAGTGATCAATTAAGATGATCCACTGATAGAGGAATAGGCCTGCAACAGTTAAAAAAAAGAAAACAAAATTTTTTTAAAAAATACAGTTTATTCGCATACATGAAAAAATGGGAAAATTCATTTTTAATACAGTACCCAAGTTCCAATCCTACATTGATGAAGCCAAAGAAAGAAGAATAGTTCCAAGTGAACAGACATAATCTTTTATATCACTAAATTGTTCAGGCCTCAGTGGAATTTAATATAAAATACAAATTACTTGTGTCTGCACACAATCCTGGCCAATACAGCTAACTCTGATTCCTAAGTGAGGAGCAAATTGTCCAAGTTTGGTAAATATAGATGATCCAGTTGATCAAAACAGCGACTATGTTTGCTTTCAAGCAGAATGAGGCATTTACTGTAAGCAACCCTGAAAAGAAAAACAGATGGAACTGTGCTCTGTTCATTAACAACAAAGTGCAGGATAAAACAGGCACAAGTTTTTCCAAACATGAGCCTCAATCAGGAATAGACCCAAATAAACCTGGAATGGTGAGAAAGAGGGGAAAGCAGAAAATAAGGGAGAAAAATTATGATGTTGTTATTCCTTGATGTGAAGAGCAGCATAAGCAGGAGATCTGTTTCCACAACAACCAGCTGCTTAAGATATCCCATCGCCATTGGCTGTGACCTGAGCACAGTGCAAGCTCCAAAGACTGAATGGTAAATGACGCATAATTGCAATGGACTTTATCTAATCCAGAAGACCACAAAACGCCTTACACAACATCCAGTCACTCACCGATGGTGGTGAGCTACGTTTTAGCTACAGAAAACGGCCGTGACAAATGGAGCAGGGATTTGAACCTGCATCCCATCGGTTGCAACCAAACGCCTACCTTCTGATTCATTGTTGCCTCAGTACAAAGGAAAGAAACAAAAAACAAAAAAAAACTGTGACATAAATCAATATTTGTGGTTCCAGCTTGAGTCAAATGTGAAAAAATCCAAGGTGTATAAATATGTTCACATCTATACCTGTTAAGTTAAACTAGTGTTTTTACCCCCCTTTCCTGGGTATAGGGGTTTTCCCCCTGGGCAAACCACGTATTATTATGTATAATAATAAGTGCTCCCGTATTATTATTTTTCTGTAAATAATAATACGCTCTTACGTTAGTCTCCTTAATTAGCCTCGGACGGCGACATTTCCCGTTTTCTCAAGCCCAAAACCTGACAGGTATGTTCACATCACTGAGCTGCAGGATCATTGAGATGCGGCATACCAAAGGCAGAAAGTATCCTTTGCCAAGTTCCAGCTCGGAAAATCTTCTAAGTGGAGGAGTTACTGGAATTAATCTAATTACATGGTATCACAGAGTCACATATATTGCAGAGACCACAAGTGACTCTCATAATTTTATCAAGCGTTGACATCCTTACTGCTTGATCCGTGAGTAAAAACTTGATAGGAAAGGTGCTCTGTAAAATTGGGTATTTCTGCTTTAGGTTGCCCAGAGCTCGGTCCATATTTATTCTAACTGATAAAAGTTTTTTACCTTCTGTGATTTCCCCGTGCGGCAGCTGTTTGACACCTTTTGTGATCACAGGAACTATCATCTTCGCGCCACGTAGTGCAACAATGTCTTCAATGTTGAACCCTTTGTTTGCAAGAACAGAATCTCCTGGAGCAAGATTGTTCAGGTACCCACAGCTCTCCGTTACCAGCCGATCGGACGTACGGCCAGCCCATCCTTTGGATATAAAATTAATGAAACCTTGCGGGGTTACTGAAATTAAATACTTCATTGTATTGTGACTTTTATAATGTGAACTGTTTATGGTTTTGGTTTCCATGTATGAAGGTCCTTCAGTTAATACCTCAAAACAGTCCAGTATTGAAACACAGTCAGGATACGTAGCTTTAAAAAGTTGGGGCATTGTACTTCTTACCCGATCTCTTTCTGGCCAAAATACAGTAGAAGGAACTAATTTGATATTTAAAAAGGTGATCACGTCAGAAAATGTTTTTGCAACTGTGCTGTAGTGAACTCTGAAAACATATGATAGATATAGCATACTGACATTAAGTCGTAGCTTCATTAATGTCAATAAGCATTTGTGAAATGGCGATAAGGCCGAGTTTGGTTTCCGTAAACAAGGCATGATCAAATCCATGACGGTCATTAATGAGACGAATGTCGGTAAACCTGTGTAAACCTTCGTTTTTTCATCGTTATCTTTAAACGATTCCTCAGAGAGGTCCATGATCTTTAGCTGATCGGTCAGCAGTTGTTTTTCTGAAGTCAACTTTTGAACTGCGGATGACAAGGTGTCGATATCTGCACCGCTCAGGTCAGTCTGAGCGTCCACGCCAGTTTCTTCTTCTTGACAAACCTCTTCTTCGTACAGGTCAACGTCTTCCCCCTGATCATTGCCATCCGCTGTCTCACTGTTTGGTCCAGTCCCAGAGAGATCCAGCAGTGCAGTTGCAGCACTTATTATTTCAGTCTGAAATGCAACGCCAGCATTTAGAGATTTTTCTAACTCATGGCAACAATTTTAAATCAAACTTTAATATCTGATGCATTTCCCGTACCTGATTAGATTTGGTGCGACTCTTTTTCGTAGGTTCCTCGCTGTCTCCTGCTTCTCTTTTCTTGGCTCTCCTTTCCACGCTTGGGGTATGTGCAAAAAGAGAGGGTACATAATCCGGAGACAGAGGGTTGTTGCTTTTTTGTCCTGCAAGTGATGGCAGGAATTAAGCATTTGTGGTCACAATCAGAAGTGTGGTCCAGTCTACTCATTCGGTTAAAATACCACCAAACAGGATTGTCAGGGTTTGAGGTTTGCATGCCACAAACCTTAAGAATCTACTAGATCCCAATTTTTCATTTGTTGTGTCGAACCGGGTTTCCCTGCAAAGACAGACTAGTTTACCCACTAGTTGTGGTTCTACACTTTTACAACGATGTATTAAGTCCGGGTTGCATTCAAGCAAATCTATACACTGAATTATCCATACGGAACAAACTCCAAAATGCTTATGCTTTTTTTTTTTTTTTTATTTCCATAAAATAAGATTCTTGGCCATTTCTTGGAGGCATTGGTTGTAATAAATTATCAAAAATAAAAAAACCCACAGTTTTAAGTGAGTCGCTACGTTAAATGATGTAAATAGTAAAAAATGAAACCATGGCTTAAAAAATTAACAAGGTCTTTATCTAACCCCGATTGGAAGCAAAATCAACAGTTTGGGGAAGTCACGTTGCAAAGTTTGTTAGTGTATTACTTTAGAACTTACAATTGTTTTTCTCTTGGTATTTTTTTCTCTACAATTCTCGGTTTTTCTCCTTTTGCGTCTCTTTGAGGTGTCAGATGAAACAGAGTTATATCCTGTCATATTATTCCCATATGTGAAAACCAAATGCATCGTAATCCCATTATTTTATTGAACGCGTTTTATTGTCTGCTGTAAGCAGACATATTTAGCGTCATCGGAGTTAGTCCTAAACAAAGTCGATTCATATAACAGCGATGAATAAATATTACCTAGTCTCGTGCTACATTATGCTGTCTGACAGCTGAGTCCCTCAACTTGGGTTGGTGAATGCTTCAAACTGAAAGTTTAACCTACTTTTTGATTTGGCTGAGAAATGACTTGTCTCTTTGGTGCATATATAGACTATTTTGATATAAAGACAAAATCAACTTTATATCTTGGCCATTTCTTGGAGGCCAGATATGGCCTCCATATCTAAAATATCAAAATATATAATATCAAATATAAAACTGATATAAAATAGTCTGATCCCATACCTCTGATGCCAACACAAATGGACTAATGTCAATGAAGGTACATCAGAAGACAAATAGGACTTTATTTACAAACTAATACATCATTAATAATTAACCTGAATACATAAGGATGCTGCTGCAGAGGTGTGTCAGAATTAAAACTAAAAATGAAAAAAACCTTTAGTAACTTTAGTATAATATTTTAAACATAACATTTTAAAATGTGTAACGGAAGATATTATTAAGTGTGAGTTTTTAACGTAAAACTGATCAATAATTCAAGAAGTACTGAGCAACATTGCGTTGACATTTGATGGCAAGAACATTTGCTACAATAATTCCTATAGGTACCACATAGTGTACACAGTGTACAATGGGAGGTTACCGCCCCCGAGCATAAAACGCGGTGCACGAGGCGCCATGCAGGGAGAGCAGCGCAGAGCTGGAGAGGAGGAAACTAGACGGTGGAACCAGACTCGACACAACACCTGTAACCCGGGGCGGGGGGTTAGTGAGACCTAACCGCCCGGGTTTTCCATTAATTTTTATAATAGAAAAAAATTCAGCAAGTTAACTAAATCAATCTAGCAGTATAATAATAATGATATTAATAATAAATAATAATAATAAAAATAATATACACACAGGCTGGTGTATTTACCCGAGATGAAATGTTTACTGCATATTCTGGAGTAGTCGGTGGGATTCCAGTTTCGGCGGCACACCGCTTGCACCCACAAAGTCCTCCTCTCTGGGTCTTTAGGAAAGCGGTAAAATGACAAGTCTTTTCTGTCTGATCGGTTAGAGCAACCGACAGCGACACAACAAGCCATTTCGTCTTCCTAAGACTTGTCCTTTATCTTTCCGCGCGTTGTTAGACAACAGAAAAGGTATCCAATGGATATCCAAAATGGCGACTTACCTCACGTGACTTGTGGGGTCATGACGTCGACACTGTATATACTTGGGACTTCTACAAGACCTTTAAAAGTCTTATATAAATCAGAGAAATAGAAAATCTGAAATCCCAATACGAAAGGTTTTAAGTTATTTCCCCCTAATTTAGCTCTTTTATTTTGCTTTGTTATTGGGCTATTTAAAAAAAAAAAAAAGAAATTCGTCTAAAATTGACAAACCTGCTCGTTTCTGATTAAAATTTAATATGCCGAGTTCTTATTTTCCGTCTGCTTTGTTAAAATGTTATTTTTATTTTTTGAAATTTCTTACTCATTTTTATGGATCACAATATTTCACAAGTCCAAACATTAAATTGTTACACTGACAATTGTTTGAAATAAACGTGGAAAAAAATAACTTCTTGTCTGAGTTGGTTACTCTTTAGTTTTTTTGTGTTTTTTTTCCTCACAACATGGAATATGGAGTAAAAATATATTCTTCGCTACCAACTTCCCCAATGCAGGGACTCAGGGCAACTTCTCTGATCTGAATGTAATTATTTTTAAACAAAACTACAAATATTAGTTTTTAAAATACTATGTGGTATCTACATTTAACAAGGACCACTAAATTTGATTTTTTTAAAACGTAAAGAAAATGTCCAGGTTCGTGTTTCTCCACAAACTTGAATTCCCACATTATTGGACCATAATGGGTATTTCAATTCTATTATAAAATGAGGGCAGTTAAAACTATTTCCAAACAGGGAAATGTATTTTTATTTAAAGAAAAAATATCTGCCGATATTTGGAAGAATAAAAAAAAAGTAGAATAAAAAAAAAACATGTAAAAACTAAATGAAACAACCACTTTATTATTTGTAAAGTGCAATGGGTTAGAATTTTAATGAAGGCATCAAAACTGACAGAAAAGGCATACATAAGATGACGTAATAGTCATTTAACCTTAATCGAAATACAAAAATTGATATTTATGACCTGGAGTGCACAAATAAAAATCTATTAGTCATAAACCAGTCACATTATGGACACATAACAGATGTTGCAAAACTAAGCAAACCACTCAGTGTTTTGTAGAAGAAGCCATAGGATAAATTACATAATCCTAAAGGCTGCCTTTTTCAGCTGCTCTTATCGTAAAGGGCTTCGAATGCATCACGCAAGAGCTTATACAACCTGCAGAAAGAGACAAGCTGAGAGCTGGCATTTACAGTAAGTCACGTCGACATTTAAGACACTTGGCAAGAAAAAAAAAAAAAAATAGACAAGGACGTCAAGCTGTTCCTTCTTTCATTTTTCTATAAACTGGTACTAATTGCACACTTTTGACATTCTCGCCATCACACCGTCTCCATAATTGCTGCCATCTCCTTGAACTGCTTGTGAAAATTCTTAAGAGGCAAAAGCAAAAAGAAGAAGAAAATATCATCAGTGTCTGAATAATTCATTTAGAATTAATATAGATCAAAGTCAATGTCAACCAACCTGGAACTGTGGAATGGTCATCTCAAAAGCCCTCTGGCAGATCTGTCCAGAGGGCTCGACGATCTTCAGCAGCAGAGACACGTACGGGGAGTTTAGAGACCGGCATGTGTCTGAACTCACCGCCATCCCCAGCTTCCACTGCATATCCACAAGCTGCAGCGTACACACAAATTAAATCTACACTGATTATCAGGACACACTTGGATAAGCATTCAGACCCTTTTAAAGAGGTGCGTGATTCTGAAAATGGAAAAAGAGATGCATGGTTGTCCAACTTCACTGACAGGCTAGGCAAGGTACAAAATAATCAGAGAAGGAGCCAAGAGACCCTTGACATAAAAGAGGGTCTGCAAACTCACTCATAAATGTTGTGTTTATGAAAGAGTAGAGAGAAGAAATGTATTTATTTTTTGACAAACGTGAGAAGAACCAAAGATAGTTTTATAAAATATTACTTCAAACATCCCTCTCTGTGTAATCGATCTATATAATATGTTTGATTTATGATAAACTTCCTGAAATAAATGGGCTGTTCAATAACATTCCAATTTACTGAATGGATTTGTGATTTGAAATGCACAATTTATACATATTTAGCATATAGAATCACAATAAGAAAGACTGGAGTTTGTTTTTGGACTGTGACCAAATGTAAGCAGTTCTTTAGATGGAAATGCTGTTAAGTTTGTGCGTACCTGACCGATGCTGAGCATGGACTGTACCTCCTGCTGTGCACGGACCGAGGCACCATGTTCACTCCACAACGTGTGCAAGACCTGAAGAGAAGCTTTGGACCATTTGCTGCTGCCTTCCTCCAGTTTGGACACAAGTTCGTCTGCAGAGAAGTTGTTCTTTCCAGCTGACCTGGAGATATAAACACCTGATGTTTCATCTGATAGCAGACTGAGGTGCTCCTCTGTGTATGATTTGACATTTTGATTTGCTAAATAAAGACAAAATTAGCACTCTGCATCCAGTGAGGGGGAAAAAAAAAAACATGAATAATCCTACCTGAATGTCAACAGAAGAAATCTGGTAATACCCTGGACAGCTTCATGATCAATTGTTACCCCTGCCCTCTGAAGTCTCTGTGCAGATGAAAAACATTTCAAGAAAACCAAGAAACAACAACTGGGGAATACGGTTTAGAGGCTGTTTGAAAAAGAAATCTTGACTCACCAGATCAATTTCAGCTGAATCTACTCCATTGGTTTGGCCTTGAAGATATGTCAGAATGTGCTGAGACTGTGAAGATTAAAAGATTTGCAGTTTAACTGTTCCAAAACCACATCCTGAGTGGTTGGTGCAGAGGGCGGCTGACATAAAAAAAAAAATCAATATTACTCAACTCTGTGTGCATCCTGCCGTTATCAAGGCAGACACATTATGCAGCAAATCGTACCAGACACGTTAAGAATCTCCTCGCTTTTACTCGCCGCATTTCAGAAGTTGCATGTGTGCCAGTAGATGTCAATGATATGATGAAGAAATTACAACAAGTATGTCGTTTCCCTTCACTCCCAGAAGTTATTAATGTAATGACATGTTTCATATTACTTACTGTTTCAGTTAACACATATGGAGGCAAGCTGCAGATTTTGTCTACAGCTCTGTTGATGCCTGAAATTACAAAAGAAGAGCTCCACATAAGGACAACTGCATTAATTATGACATAATTTATCATCTTTTCCTATTGCTTCAAGTGTCAGAAACTCTTGCAGTCTTTTGAATTGATCACTCTTTACATTTGGCTGCTTTTGTGTGTGTGTGTGTGTTTTGTTCTTGTGCTTAACCATGACTGCATGTTGTACAAGTTCTGCTTCAAAATCCCAGAGGATAGGAACAAAAGTCCACAAAAAGAACAAATTACAGCTAATGTATCGAGAAGCACTCAAACATACTGCCACCATGAGCAGCGTGATTCTAGAGAACTTGCATTGCATTTCAAAGTGCAATGAAAGTTTTTCACAAATGGTTCTTATCATATTGGAACAAACTGTGTTTTAGAAACAACCTGCTGCAATAAAAAAAAGTGCGTAAAGATCCAGTTTATAGCAGGACTTGATGCAATCTGGTGGCTTCCTCAGAAGTAACACTTACCAATTTATCATAAACCAGACTGCATTTGACTGCACTGCAACTGAATCTGTCTATATGACTGGCTTATAATAGATTGATTTGTTTATACTTTTCTATATAATTGGGTACGTTTTTTTTTTGTTGTTTTTTTTTACTTTTTCTTCTTGTAGAATACTTTGACAAGACATTTGTTGTTGACAGGCGCCATATTAACATAATGCAAAAGAATGAAATAAGGAAAAGCTTAACAGTAAATGACATAAATAAACTGTCATTTTTTTCTGTTTTCTGCCTTGTAAATAAATGGAAGTGTTCTAGTGTATCTACATCCCCCTTGTTTTGTATCGATGCATGGCTGAAATCAATGTTGAGATCCGAGTGAGTGTTTCTATTCAGTGGGGAAAAAATAGCTCCTGTCATTTTATTCACATTACATTACGACCGAGATCCTACAAGTCTGACAGTGTTTCTATTATCTCAGTAGAAATGTTCCCACCCTTTTAGATCTCACCGTGTGATTCCTCTGCCGCCGGCATTGTTGTTTCACAGTAAACTGTTTAAAGTAAGAAGCTTTTTAAAGTCTTAAGCTTTTCTGTTTTTGTTTTCAATAAGGTACTGACAACATAGCAAAATGCACAGTGCTGCTTCCCGAATGGTCCTTCTTGTATGTTTAACTACGTTACAAACTGCACAGCGCCATCTGCTGCACGGGAGTACTTACAGTTACGACACAGGAAAAGCCGCAACACTTCACTGAAAATGATTTTGCTGTTTCTCGTCGAAAACAAATATAAAGTTGGCATGTCTGGGTAGTTGGTTTCACTTCAACCATGGGGCAGCTCAGTAAATTACAGTATTATTGAAAAGCTATTTAACTCTACTAAATTCAAAAATTGAAACCCAGACAGTATTCTGTTAATTCTTTTTATTATTATTTACAGCAATTGAAAATAAAATATTCAGTTTCTCGGAGAATTACATAAGACTTTAAAAAAATAAGTTTAGAAAAAATGTCATAGACCCAGAGATATGGAATGGGGACCTGGTACAGCTGCTCAACAAGCAGTCATTGAAAAACAAGGCTTGGTGCTAAAGATTGGTCTTTAAAGCTTTGAAGCTGCCACTTTCAATATGGCGGCAGCGTTGACGTACGATGCTGCCTCTACTACGCAAAGCTTCTACACGACACTTCCGCGAATCCTTTGCGCCCCTGTCTGGCAGGGAATGGGTGTGAGCCACACACGAAAAGACATCTAATAAACTATATATATATGTTTTTGTTTTTTTCAGGTAAAATGTTATAAACAATCGTGACTAATTAACCTGAATAATTTATGAAAAATGAGGAATAAAACCGAGGCTTCTCTACACTCGCGTAACGCCCAAATTCTGGAATGATCCATCGTAAGGTTAAGAAAGGGGGTGTTAAATGGAAACGTCTTTAATTTGACCGGAATAGTACCCACTACATATCAATAGAAATCCAAGCATATTAATATAAAGACCATAAGATGTGAAAGTAGCTTGTGGAAAATGCAGAATCTTCTTAAATAACGTGTTTGTTGTGAGCTAAAACAACCGAACCACCCCCGTGCCTCGCCTCCAGGTCAATGTGCACCGAATCAGACACGGAAGCGAATCGCAGCTGTCAAACAGATCTTTCTAAATCAGACTCAGCTCGCAGTTAGCAGCAACATATCATCAGACTACACTTAAAATGGACTCTCCACGCTGGCTGCCTCTGGAGTCCAATCCAGAAGTACGTACCCCATCGCCTATTTTCACAGTTACAAGGTTTTATTCAAGCCATTCATTCTAAAGCATGTGAGCACTAGCTACTGTGGCTAGCTATAAGAACAAAAGCTGAGCCCGGTGCAGGAGCTTTGCTAATAAATCATATTTATTTACCAATTTCTCTTTCTCTTTTTTCAGGTCATGACCAAGGTAAGCGCTTTTTGGTTTTATTTAACGATAGTGCTTAAAATAGAGAGTTGCAAATGGTGTTCAAATGTGCAAGGCCCACGCCACAATGATGATACATTTACAGTAGTGTTGTCATAAAACAATAAAAAAAAAAGTAAAATAAAATCGCTGTTAATGCGGTTAAAAAATACTGCAGTGGATAAATGATGTCCAAACTTAGGAAAACATGTTTTAATAAATTATCTGTAAAAAGCATTTCTGGTTCCACAACCTAAATGTATGTCTACAAGCCCAGATATATGATATATATATATATATATATATATATATATATATATATATTTAAGGGAGGGGGAGGATGGGTTTAGTATTTTCAACCAGATTATGTCAGTGTATCTTATTGTGCATGCTAATGTTTGCGTCTAGTTTGTCAGCTGTTTGGGCATGAAGCCATCTTGGCAGTTTGGGGATGTTTACGGTTTGGATCCAGAGCTTCTGAGCTTGGTACCAAGACCAGTGTGTGCCGTGCTGCTCCTCTTCCCTGTAACAGAGAAGGTATGACGTATTTATCCAGTTAGTAAACACATAGACGCTCCTGATTTTTAGGCGTCTATAATTTATGTGCTATTAATGAATGTTGACCAGTAATATTGATGAACGTTTATACATTGCTCATCTTTCTGCTGCTTTTTTTTCTTGTGTCCAGTATGAGGCGTTTAAGCAAGAAGAGGAGGAGAGACTGAAAGGCCAGGGGCACGGAGTCTCCCCTGACGTATACTTTATTAAACAAACTATTGGGAACGCCTGTGGAACGATCGGATTAATTCACGCAGTGGCTAACAACCAGGCACACCTGCAGTTTGGTGAGTTTTAACTACATGTTAAAAGTCACATTGGAGTGAAAAGTAAAACTGACCAAAAAGCCAGCAATTCACCCGGACCTACACTCAATTTGTTGCACTACGACGGCAAACCTTGGTGTATTTAACTGAGAGTTTAGATGAACATGAAGTGCTGCATAGCTGTAAGGTGAAAGAAACCTTTGTGCTTTAAAAATAAGATTTGCACAATATTAAACATTTTGTAAAAATATGTAATGGTAATAGTAAGCATTTCAATATTTAACACCATTTGTGTGAATATAAAAGTGTTACTTTGAAAAAGAAAAAAAAGCAGAATATTTCCATTTCATCAGAAGTCCAAACAGTTAAACTGAGAGCTGATTCAATACAAAAGACTGAACATTACAGTTTCGCATAATCCTCATGTTACGCTGATAGAATCAAACAATAAGAGACGGTTATAAAAGAAATGTCATTATCTGCTTTATTTCATCCTTCACTCCATGTGTCCTTTCTTTCTTCAATGTGTACTTATGTGCTTCCATTCTTCATACAAGAATTTTGTCCTCCCTTCTTTGTGCCCACTATATGTTCAATTCCTGTCCTTCCCTCCTTCTTCTCTTTTCCATCCTTTCTTCCATCACTCCTTTCCTCCCCTTCTTTCTTACTGTTTCTATTTTTTTATTTTTTTGGTCATTATCTTTAGTATTTTCTCTCTCTTGCTTTTATTAATTTAACTTAAAAGATTGAGAACTTCAAAAAGTTGCATCTGTAAAAATCTGAAATTTTTCCATAAATGTTTAGGAACCCTGACGATGGTAATAAGCAGTACAGTTTAAATCTGATTTTGTATTTAAATGTGAGTAATCCTGTTCCGTTTATATTTGGCTCCTTCTTCCCAGAGGCCAACTCTCCCCTTAAGAAGTTCCTTGAACAAACGGCAACAATGACCCCAGAGGAAAGGGCCACGTTTTTGGAAAAAGATGAGGTAGGACGAAGCTGAAGAGAGCATGGATGGACATTAATTTCGGAAGCCAACCTGAAGGGACCGTACAGGGGAAAAGTGAAATGACCGAAGTAGTTTTTTGTTCAATTGTTTCTTCCAGAGCATACGTGTCACACATGAATCTAGTGCACAGGAGGGACAAACTGAGGTTTGGAATAACTTTAAGTTCATTTGTAAGAGTAATTTGCACTGAATTTGACATGCATATGCACAAATTAACTTCAACGAATTCATTTCTTGTCTGACATAGGCCCCGAGTTTAGATGAAAAAGTCAATCTGCATTTTATAGCTTTTGTGAACGTCGGAGGACAATTATACGAACTAGGTGAGTTCACCCCCCAAATCCCTAAATACACCTGCATGTCATAAATCTTGCAGTTTGTCACACTACACAGGTACTTGGATATTTGTATTAACAAACGTACAATAAAGTCATGTTTCTTTCAAGCTGGCAAAGTCTCATGGTGAAAAATTTAGAATGGTCTGACTGTTAATGACTTCATTTGTTTAGTTGGGCAACAAAATCCCCCAAATCACAGAGCCAAAGTTTGATACAGTAAAACCTCCTGAAATGTGTATGTATATATATCTGCAGCCATGATTATAAAAAAAAGGTTTAAAACAACAATTAATTTCATACATAGATGGACGGAAGCCTTTCCCAGTTCTCCATGGAAAAACTACAGAAGATACGCTCCTTGAGGTAAGCTATTGCCAAACACACTTGAGATCATGACATGCAAAGTTCACTTTTAGGATGTGTTATTTTTTTGTGATGCTGGATAGTGAGAGTTTCCCTTAAATCTGTGGCAGCAAATGATTCTGCTTGTGTGTTCCAGGACGCCATAGAAGTTTGTAAGGTTTTCATGGCTCGCGACCCTCAGGAGGTCCGTTTCACCATCATCGCTCTGTCCAAAGACTCGTTCTGAGGAAGCTCTTTTTACTTTTGTGTTTTGTTTTTTTCTTTGTTATTATTTTCGACCCCAGAAAGCAAAGAAAACATTACTGCCAAACATTCTGAAGTGCTGAATATATTATAAAACACAGTTGTTGTTTTTTTTTTCCTCACAATCTTATAGCAAGCAAATCTTAAACTAAAAAAAAAAAAAAAATACCAGGGATCAGAAATCTGCGTCGCTGCCTTGGATTATAGTTTTGCTTAATCTGTATGTTTGGGGCTCTTTTGGGTGAACATCTAACTGCACTTATTCACCGTTTATTTTATTGTGTTTGGGTTTCATTTTTGACAATTACTTCAATCACGTCACGGAGATGAGCTGTGCAGACACGTTTTAAGATGCTTTAAATTCACTCTCTCAAAACACTTACAGGATGATGATGTTTCATGAATTAATGCGTTATGAAGCGCTTTAACGAAGATGACTGTCGGAGGGTAACAAACATCTAGTCTGAACATGCGGGTGAAAGGTGCCTACATTTTTGTAATTATGAGTTTGTCAAATAAAGGGCAAATTTAATAAGCACTTTTTTGTGTGTCCTGAGTTCATCCGTGGACAGCGTCTGTATTATTCTGTTTATCTTCGAGTTTACATATAGTTTCTTCTAAAATTAGCTCCCACATTAAATTAGGTTTCATATAAAAGCTCCAAAAATATTGTTATGGTTGTAAAAAAAAAACTTCAAGAGCTGTTTCAAATAGGTTTTAATTTGTAGCTTTTACTTGCATACCCATAAAATGATTCAACCCTCTGTATGAATTTCTTTTAAGGAGCGTACATTCACAAATCAGGGTGTAGTCTCAGACATACCTGTTGCTGCTGATCAAGATGCCTGTTCTAGAGATGTGGCTTGGTCATGAGAATCATATGAAAGGTTTAAGGAAAAGATTATTGCATTTAAAAAACAATGATTCAAACAAAGGCTCTAAATGTTGATGACCCCACAGACATTGTTAATGGTTCAAAGGTAAAGGAACATTGACTAAACCTTCAGGATGTGACATAACTGACAAAAGTCTCACTTCCACATTGTTCTTTTCTATTGTATGAAATACTTCATGCAAAAGAATGAATATTATTTTTATTGTGCCTCACAGTTGAAATGTAGCTATGGTTAAAATGACAGTCCTGTTCATTCTTTGAAAGCGACGGATTCGTTTTCAGATCCTGTAATACTCGCTTTCCTCCACTGAGTGGCGCTGTAACAGCGCACTCTGCTTGGATCTCGATGGAGAGGATCCGATCGCTGACAGTTTTCCCAGGTGTTGAAACTTT
Organism: Poeciliopsis gracilis; assembly: GCA_911649635.1. Classification (NCBI taxonomy): domain Eukaryota; kingdom Metazoa; phylum Chordata; class Actinopteri; order Cyprinodontiformes; family Poeciliidae; genus Poeciliopsis; species Poeciliopsis gracilis. The sequence goes on from CAJVRI010001532.1 coordinate 6,225,764, forward strand.
TTGGTATTTTCTTCGAGGTCCATCAGTCTACAGCTTGCGCAATTTTCTTTTCAACAATTTTTGCCCGAGAAGTCTATCATCTTCTTCCTCCTCCTCGCTTGAGGAAGAGGAAACTTCCGCACGTCTGATCTTTGGCGTGTTTTGTGTGGAAGCCCCTCTCCACTCCCCCTGACTGTCTTTCTTGGGGTGAAATCGGGCTTTCGCGTTTACCTGGACGCCGCAGGGGCGCGGGTAGATCCTCCCCGGACCTTGCCTCTCAGCTGCCCCCTCCCTGCTGCAGGTCTGCAGCTCCAAATGCCCTGAACTCCGAGAGCCGATGAAGTTGAGCTCAGGAAGACGTTGATGACTCTTTCGGTCGGAGCTTTGGAGACGAGAAGCGAGCCACAGGTGTGTCGGATGAAAGAACGGGTAAAGCTGCTGCAGAGGCAGGGTGATGCGGACGGAATGTACTAACCTCCCGTTCCACCTTGCATCCACCCTGCTGCTAAAGAACAATAGGAAACTTTTTTGTTGTTGTTGTTGTTCTTGCCGAACGAGAGGTGTGATCACGAGGCCACCTGTGTTTCTGGCTGTCCACGGGAAGACTTTTAAAGGCGGTAGTTGTGCTCGCACCTCATAACCCGGAGTGATAAGGCTGCATGATGGAGTGGCGTGAGCAGTCCTCCGTCAGCTGTGAGGAAGCGTACCTGGAGGCGCAAAGATGGATCGAGGTAAGTCAAAGCCACCTGAGGATTGTTGTACTGAGGATGTTGCAACACTGGACGCTTTCATGCTCCAATGAATTAGTGATGCTATTCTGGAAAGCTCATTTGTTTCAGTAATTCTACTCAAGAATTCCTTATGTAAATATTTTTTTGGACGATTTAGGCTTATAGTTAATGGCAGCCGTCATTGCTCAAGGTCGTGTTCTCTAACACAGAAATGACAAATTGTTATGACATTCAGTTTCTGAAGAAAACCATTGGTTTAACATGAACTATTTGGCAAAGACGGTGAGCCCCAAAAGGTCATGACAGAAGAAGCTGCCTGTTAAGAGTCCTCTATCCAAACATGCTAATGGAAAATGCAGTGGAAGAAAAAAGTGTGGTTTAACAAAAAAAAAAAAAAGAAAAGAAAAAAAAGGTGCAGCTATGGAGTCAGGGCTTCAAGAGCCTCCATACACAAATGAAGAACTTTGGGATACAACTGTTGCGTTTGTTGCATTAAGCGACTGTGTGCTCAGAGACAATAGTAGACGTGTCGTACCCTGGCAGGAGAGCATACTTTACTTTCATCTCTCAGGTGAAAGTAAAGTATGCATTTCATGTGGAAGTCAAGGTCGCTAGAGTGTGGAGGAGGAAGAGTGGAGAGGCACCATGCCCAAGTTGCCCGAGCAATCTGTCATCTTCTTCTTCCTCCTCCTCGCTTGAGGAAGAGGAAACTTCCGCACGTCTGATCTTTGGCGTGTTTTGTGTTGAAGCCCCTCTCCACTCCCCCTGACTGTCTTTCTTGGGGTGAAATCGGGCTTTCGTGTTTACCGGGACGCCGCAGGGGCGCGGGTAGATCCTCCCCGGACCTTGCCTCTCAGCTGCATCTTGCATGAGGGTGAAGCTTCCACTTTCAGTGATGGTTTGGACAGCCAGGCAATCTCCAGCTGTTGGTCTGCTGACCAGCTTTATGGCGACGATGAAGCTTGTCAGCGCCATAAAGCGATGGCACTTTTCACCAGCCAGGCTTCCAAAATGACCAATATCTGCTTTAATGACGATGGTCGCTGCTCCTGACTAGCCAACAAATTCTCCTGACCTAAATCCCATAGAAAATCTTCAGGGTATTGTCACAAGGACAATAAGTGACACCAGGCCCAACAAAGCAGAAGGCCTGACGGCTGCTCTTAAAGCAGCCAGTGGCATTGCGGCTTTCATTTCACCTAACTTTGAGTTCACATTTAGCCAGGGGCATGCGCAAGGTGGAAACTGGCTTCTTGTGAAGTGTTTCAGTGTCTTTTAGTGAGATTTAATGTTAAAAGTACAGAAGTCTGAACATATCTACAGGCTCATGCTGTTCCTTCTCAACTGGTGTACAATTTAACCAGTGGGCTCTTGCTTCTGGAAAACAAAAGTACTTTCTCAGTGAACGGATGTCTTATCTTCTTAGAGAAAAGGTTACATTGTGTTGAACTCATTCATCTTTGCAGGCCTTGTCTTTCTTCAGATCTTGTCAAAACCTGCTCATCTGCTCCTCTGTTTTTAAGCTCCTGGGGCTTCAGGGCTCCAGTTTCATGCAGAAAAAAAAATACAGAAGCATTAAGAAAAAGTGCAGCTTGTCCCAGCCGCTGTGATGTTAACAAATAATTTGGTATATTCTTGGTTCGTTTTGATCTCACGCCTTTTTCGTGTGAGAAACATTGACGGAAAAATTCTTAAAGCAGTTGTGCATCATGCCACGCACATTGTTTATGATCAGTTCGGGAAATCGGCACTGTAGGGTCACTGAAAATAAACGAAATAAAGAACAGCAAAGGTTTAGTAGTTTCCATGTTATCAGTTGATTAGTTGAATTATTTGATCCAGCAAAGCTTGCTGTCAAGTTTTTAGCTAACATGGTTCTCTTAGTGTGTTTTCGAAGTGGTGTTCCCTTTGTAAGAGCCCTGACTGTAGATGTTTGTTGCAACTGGGACAGAATGTGCTAGGTCAGCTGAGCAGCAGTGTGCAGGAGGTGGACTTTTTTCCTTTTGATCAGGAAAAGACCATTCACTCCAACACTTTTTTTGGTAGAAAATGGTGTTTAAACCATTCAAATGGTATGATAGAATTTTTTTTCACTGTTTAAATCCTTGGAATACCTCAATAGTCAAAACATACTTCCCATTTCATGCAGTCAATGCAATTTGACACATACCGTGTAAAATGCTAACAAATGTAAAATGTCAGATTACATAAAGTTTCCACCCACCTTCTCGCCATACTCTTTCTTCTCTTTTAATTAGGGAGCCATTTTTTTCCCCCCTCGTTTTGCAAATTCTCCTCCCAGCATGGCATCACCGACAAGAAGCTGCGTGACTGTAATTAAACAAATATTGTTCTCATTTCATGAAGGGGTAAATCTGAATGCTTTCAATGTGACATCAGCGTCTCTCCCATTCACACACTGGCCCATTGTAGTGGCTTTGCCGGTGGGACCGGGTTGGGGGCCGCAGCGCTCCGCTGAAGGCTGCAGTACAAGAAGGTGAAGGTAAAGGCCATGGAGCTGATGAAAAGAATGTGAGAGAGGGCTGGCACAGTGGAAATAAAAGAGCAACAACAAACCATACTCTGGCACCAGAGGAGCTGTCCCCCCCCCACCCCTCAAAGAGAAAGTTTTTGTTGCTATTGGATTGTGCCTCCGAATGATTAACAAGCTGCTTGGCTTCACAGAGCTTTAAACCGAGGCATGTGTGCAGTGCGAGGTTGGTGGTGGTGTTAAAAAATGAGACTAAACGGTCCGGAGCCCGTCACATGGACACATTCCAGGATTTGCTGCCATGGCTGTGAACACGGCCCCCTCAAAGGCAATCGGCTGTCAGCGCAGGGCACGGGATCCTTCGACCACAGGGCCTGTTGGAATAATGGAAGCTCTTGTTAATTGAATAGAAACCCCTTGGAGTGTAACTGTTATGGCGACCCTGAACAAGTGGCGGTGTTTGTGCAACTTATGGGTCAGACGAGCAGGCATATGGCTACTTGTAATGACAATTAGTGATAATAATAGTTTCCTTTCATTGAGATAGGTGTTCTCTACTTCTGTTTATTTTTTCTGTAGTCTTTTAGATATAAGCACCCCAAGTTTTAATACATAGTGAGCTTTATGGAAAGAAAATTAGAGAAAAAAATTCACACTGACGCCTCCAAGATCTTTAAAATAAAATGTGGAAACTTATTTTATGAATATTAGAACACATTTATGCATGTTTAATAAACAATGTTGTGGAGCAGAACTGTTCTACTACAGAACCAAACCCTACACTCTCATAAGTGTCATTAAAAAGGTTTGCATAACTTGACATTTCAAAATGCATCTGTAAAGTCTGAAATTGATTAGGAAAAAAAAAAATATTCCACACATTAGTCTGATGCACTTGTCTTTGTCCTGCAGCCAGTGTCAAAGGAAATACTTCACAGATGAAGGGAAAATTGATTTCCCAACATCAGTGGATTCATCTATTGTCTTTTGTTGTTCTCAGTGGGCTGGCTGAGAAACAATATCTGATTTCCTATCTAAGGTGATGATCAAAACATTCCATGAGAAACAATGACACCATAGAGTGGGACTGAATAGCAAGACATTATTATTAAAATAAACTCAAATAAAAGAATATTAACCAAGAAACAGTAGATAGTATTTGCAAAATTACTATCTACTTGCAAATTTTTTGTAAATCCCTTCGCAGCTGTAAGAAACAGCAAATGTTCAGGCAGGTTTTAGTCACAAAAATGCTCTAAATAGTCAAGAACAATGTAGGTTTTCAAGAGCAATACAAGCTGGTGGATCTAGAATTCTGAGTTGCATAAATCTGAATGAAAACAAAGTTTCCTTCCTGTCCACATATTATGCAGGAAACGAGAGACTTACCCAAGCACCTTGGTTCTGCTTCTTAATGTTGCGAGGACTTATTTTTATTGGCTGCTATTCCTTGAATTGGGAAAACAAAGGTACTACCAGATTTAATGGCGTCCCGCTCCAATCTTTCTGTCACTACCCATGAAAACTGAATGGATAGAAAATTTACAGCTCCTCGGAAGGAGTGTTTCCTGGACATTTTCCCAAATGATTCACAAAATATGTTTTGACTAGCTCTGCATTTGGAACAGAGTAGTATTAATCAAAACAGTAAGATCTCCAAGTTGATCCGTCTCAGTGACTGTTTTTTTTTTTTTTTTTTAACTGTGTTTGAGGGAATTAAATTATTAATAACTTGGAGAAGGAATAACTCTTGCTCCCTGGAGCTGATATTGCTGCATTGTTTACCACCTTAGAAACTCTGAATCTAGACTGACCATCTGTCTCCCTGAATGTTCCCTTTTGACGGTTTTGACACGAAGAAATTAGTGATTGCGTTCAGAATCATCAACGTGAAAACAAGCCCTTGCACAGGAAGCCACTCACTAAAACCAGTTGTAGTTCCGTTGTAGCAGCGGTGATATTAATGGATTCCACAGCTGAATTTTTGTTTTCAATTCAAACCCTGAAGCATGTGGAAAAATGTTCCCTCTGTTGACCCATACTTCTATGCTTGAGACACAAAGAATGTCAGGAACAATTAGTGGTTGAGTGCTACATCAGTAACCAGATCGGCCTTGGTGTCCTGTGTGAATAAACATGGACTCCTCAGACTGTTCAGGCACTATCTGGCCTCCCCCTTGTTTGGTTTGTCCTGGTAATAATTACTGTTCCTTGCAGAAATATTCATATGCCTTGAACTTATCTCCATGTTGTCATGTTACAACAATAAACTTTGTGTCAATCTACTATGTAAAATCCTTACAATCTCAACAAAATAGCTTAACATTGTAAAGTGGACGGAAAAGAAGGCGTGGTTTTCAAAATACCTTAAAAAGCAAGACTCGGCCTTTTTCCTGCACTTACTGGCGCAGGTCTTTTGGGGTGCATGTATGGCAGCGTTGCCTATCCATAGAAGCAGGTTTTGGTTTGTGTCACAATTCAAATTGAATTTCTCTATCCTTTTTCCCAGCAGATTTTGGAAGCCCATTTGTTTTGCTGTTGAGAAATTTGGCCACCTGAGCAATGGTGGGTTTCTTTTACAGTTCCCCCAAAGCCACTGTGTGTTTCTCGACAAAGGATGGACAGAGGGAAGGATTTTTTTCTCTTCACTACTGCGTAGTACTTTGTGTTGGTCTGGCACATTAAAACCAAATGCATTAAAGTCAGTTATTTGGAACGTAATAAAACGTGGGAAAAGTCGAAGGCATATAAAAACTTTTGCGAGTCACAATTGTTTTGCTCAGATATGGTGAACCGGAACCATATTTCTGGAGCTTTCTGCATCGTAAATCCGTTGTTGAGTCTGCTCCTGTGTTTCGTCTTTGATAAAACCAGAGCGCCCATCTGCCGCTCCAGATCAGACCTGTTGATCTTGACGGTTGATAATATCTCTAATAATAGTGGAGCAGACTGGTATTCTGTTAGAGCACATCCAGCTTTTTGCCAGGGTGGTTCCCACACCTAATACCCTAATTGTCCTCTTTCAATCAGATTAGCCGATGTCACTTTTGATTAGAAAATGTGAGGGGAGAGCAACATCAAAGTAACACCCTGTGGAAAGAGGATGAAAGATGTAATCGTTCACACAGAGCTGTTTCCTTCTCTATTGTTTATTTGCATGCAAGTGAATCCCAGCAACTTGCCTGCGCATCCGTAGAACAGTAGGGGTCAGGATTTCATATGCTAAATGCACAGCCTGGCTGACTGCTGCAAGTTGCATAAGGTTGTTTTCACTCTTTATAAAATAATGGCTGCTCTCCGTGCCTCTTTCATCTTGTCTGTTTGTCTTTTTTTTTTTTGTTTCTTGTCCGGGGGTTTAGTTCGGATAGTAATTTTGTGAATGAAAAAGAAAGAAGCAGACTGGGCTGAAGTATTTCTTACCACGTAGCTCGATTCCACTGTGCAAAGACACAGGAGTAGGCAGTGTAAGTGTGTGAGAACTTTATTCTTGCTCATGTATCTTGGCATTGTCTAATTCTCTTGGAATGAAAAGCATTTGAGGCCGTGGCCATCTCTGGTTACCCAGGGAGTGTTCAGAGGTGTAGCGCAAATTGTTTGAAAATAATAATAGTCGCACTTAATTGCCTTTGATTGTTTCGCTTTTTTTCCTGTCTTGTCCATAAATATGTCCTGTACTTAACTTTGCAAGAGTTTGTCTGAAGCTTGCTTTAAAACATGGGCATAGTCCTTGATTGTAAATGTCAACAAGCCTGCTTATTTTTACAGTGCAATACAGAATACCTCTTAAGAATATGCTTGAAACCTACTTTTTTGTGGCTCAAATTAATTTATTCACTGATTTAAGTACATGGAGTGTTGTTGCATTTTGCTTTGATCCTTTTTTAGCTTTCTTGCAACACTTTGTTTTTACACCTGCCAATTCTGGTTCAAAGCAAAAACAGAAATCACAAATCAAAACCTTTCTATTTCTAATTGACCGATAGGACGAAAGGGCGTAGAGGTCAGCACACCTGACTCTCCTTGGGAGGTAATCACAGGCCCACGTCAGTCACAGGACTGAATAGTGCAAACAAGACTAAGAAATGATTTGTGACAAGGAGAGCAAGAAGTTCTTTAATTCAAGCATTAGCTCAGCCAATAACAGGATCGCTAAACTGAGTTCCTCTGCCAGTGTTGTTTTGAAAAGAAGGAAAGCCTTCTTGCCCTACCCCGCGCTTTATTTTCGCTGCTTCACAGCATTGTGGAACACCACCGAATCCACTCGACTTCCCTGCTTGTATATGTATTTTTGCAATAACATGAACATCTCAGGAAGTGTGGAAGGTTGAATTAAGCTGCTAAACGTATGTCAAGCCACTTTATAAGCTTGGAGGCGTCAACAAGCAGTCAGAATATACTTTTTAGAATCAGACTGCACTGAACTCTGTTTGTCGATCCGTCTGTCCGTCATGGTACACAGGACACTAATAGAAGACATTTTAACACTTACTCTTCTAGAAAAGCAAAAATTGTGAAAATTGTTACAAAAGAAGATTGAATATTATTCCATATTATTTCTGTGAATTAAAATTCCACCACTTCAAATGAGGGTTATGAATCTTTAATATTTCAATTAGGGGTGCAACAGTTTTCAGGCCAATCAACTATCTTTAAAACAGACTTTACCTGGTGAATCCGATTATGGCCGATATAGATTTTTTTTCTCCAGATTTGAACCACAAATGTGTAGATATGACCTGATGTTTGAGTGAGAGTGACTGATTTCCAGAACTCTGCAGAGGCACATAAAACAGATTTTATTTGTAAGTATTGTCCGATCCCAGATCTCCCAGAATTAAGTAAATCTGGTCCAATTTATTGATGCACCCAACTGAAAGTTCACAACATATTTATGTAGATATTAATACTATCACTTTTTATTTATCAATTTATTCACAAATTAAAACATTGTTTTGGAAGCACAGTGTTGTGCTGAAAGCATTGAGCGGGACTGCTGAGTAAATATAGTTTTTTAGCCTATTCAAGAGATCCATATTTAGACCTTAACACTGCCGGAATCAGGGAGTGGCTAACATCATGCACTTTGTTGCAAAACATAAAAAAATAATTGTGCTTTTTTTTTTCCACATAAAAATGCTGCATGAAAGAGAAACTGCACAGGAAATGTAGTAAATGCACAAATCGCTGTAGAAGTCCTGCATGTTTGTTTCAGTTGCTCCACTTCATATATGCTTGTTTTTAAGGCTGCACGTCAGGCGTGCATGCATGCATGCAGTGTTCCTGTTTGCTTACATAATGGTTCCTGGTGTTTCTGCAGCGGCGGTTTGAGATCATGGGAAAAGCATGAGGCTGTAACACAGCCGCTGTGTTCCTTCAGTTTTCCAGCCTTGTGGCTTCTGCAGACTGACTCCAGTACAGTTTTAACACAGCCCTAACATTTCCCAGCAGCTTCGAGCATTAAAATGAGAGGAAATCACCCACTCAGGACCCCCCCAAGCCCCTTGAGGAATACCTGGAGGACCTTACTTAGCGTTGGCCCTCAGAGACAGTGCAGGAACTCAGAAGGAAATACCTCTGACTTCCTCTGCTACTGTTCTCAACATCCTACCTTTATTCTCCAGCGCTCCCCACCCCTCATCACACTCTGCCCCCTTCACCCCCACGTCCTCCTCCTCCTCCTCTCCTTACCCAACCCTTGCTGCCTGTTTTTGCTCACTGTTCTTGTATTCTTGCTTCAACTTTTTTCTTTGCTTCTCTCTCCACAGGCAGTAACCAAGAAAAAATTTGGGAACGGCGACTTCCGATCAGCCCTGGAGAATGGAGTTCTGCTGTGTGAGTAAGTACTCCTCTTTTCCCAGGCACCTCTATTAGGCCACTCATTCATAAGGAATCCCTCCGCTCTCCTCCTCGTCTGCTCTCCCAACGTAAGTGTTGCTGATATTTCCCAGGCAGACCCCCTGCCAGGCCACTGTTTGTTTGTTAGCTTGCATAAACGGAGCCAGGGTTGTCCAGACGGAACAATGGAGGCAGTTATTTGTAGTTATTTGATGCTATCACGATCAGACTTTCTCTCATGCCTTTCTGGATAGGAGAGCGATGTCTTTCAGTTGTGTTGTCTGTTGGACAGATGTCATGGATCTGTGGATTGGGCTGCGAGCCGTCCTCGCTGTAATGAGAAGCTGTGCAGAGGATGAAAAAGTTTCAGTTTTGACCACAGGAAGGTTCAAAGCATGCTGCTTTATAATTTCCCCGAATGGATCCGGGATGAGCCAACAAGTCAGTTTTAAAAGTCCTGTCTTTGCAACATTTGCTTTTTTTTTTTTTTTTTGCTTTTTTGCTTTAACTCAATAACTCTTCTCAGTCAGGACATTTGTAAGGCAGAGCATAATGAAGCAGCATGCATATGTGCAAATTGCTTAACGGACACTGCGATGGGATTTGCACATATCAGCACGAGGCTGCTAATTAGCAGCAGCCCGTGTAGAGCCGTCCAAACTTTATCGGCAGCCGCTAGAAGAAGAAGAACCGCCTCACTCTGCTGATTGGGGCCTGACTCTGTCGAACAACACCGTCTGCAGTTTTGTTTTTTTTTTTACATTTTCTTTTCAGTCATCAAGCTGTCCGTGTTTTCTCAGCACGAGGAAGAGGAAGGCTGATTAAATCACCTTCACCTACAAACCCAACCCTCCTGCTCCCATTGTGTTGCAGATATCCCAGTTTCTTGCTCAGAAAGGAATGTCCAATGTTGCTCTCACACACGATTATATCCTACTCAACTTAAGTATGTGTGTCTTATCTCATGAAAATCCATTGTTTCGGTGTTAAATGACCAGCATGAACCCAAGTGCAGCCTCCCGCCCCCCCATCCCAGCTCCACACTCTTTCTTTACGTCTATTGTTGGCCTATCCCACCCCACATTCAAAAAATGCATCATCTTATATGGAGTTCAGTTTCTTTAAAACAATGGCATGTTGCATGCTTTCATAAATATTCCTACAACTTACTTTTTAAATTAATTTATGCAGTTGTTCCACTATAACTAGTCGTTGTGGAAGCCGTTCAAAGTATTTACGGTGCAATGACTGGATAATTAGATTTTTTTTTTTTTTTTTTTGAAAGACTAACATATATTTTGACTTGGACCATTTTAATGGAAGACTTGAGAGCTATCATTTGTCTTGAATTAAAGTACATTGGTACCTGCCTAAAAATGTCGATTAGACAAACATAGTCATGTGCCTTTTTTTATCCAAGTTCTTTATGCTTTACGATTCCAGCTGCTGTGTTATCCTGAAGACATCAATATTGATTTATCTTCAAAGTAATGATCAAAACACAGATACTCGATTATTCTAATTGGATTAAGATAAACTAGGTTCGATGGTTACACTTGGTTAAAACAAAGTAATATACAAAAATGTTTCAACTGTCAGGAATAATTATTCCTGACTCTCAGAAAGTGAATCAGCTCCTTTTGGTCTTCAGTCACGGTTCTCAACTAAAAGAAATGGGGTTTCACGTTCTGGAAACTCATCCCAAGTGAATGACTTCTGAGGAATGTTGCTATTTTTTGTGCAGCCTTCTTATTATCTGCTAAGAGTCGTTCTCTCTTAGACTCTCACATTAATCACGGACGCGTCCCAAAATGTTGTGGAAAATATCAATCCTTTTGAATAGCCTGTTTTGCGTCTCTATTGTTTCTTTGGCCTCATTACTAAACACCTTCATTGTTAGCAAAAATAGTTAACTTTGAGTCCTGGCTGTGGTTATAAATGGTGGGTTCTATTGTCAGAAAACAATAAGACTCACAAGTTTCTGAACAGGAAGTCACTTCTTGATCATCAATCTAATTGTCATCCTATTTCAATTAAGAGCCCATTTCTCAGTGCACGTCTCATAAATATCTTAGCTGAATAATGTCTAAAGACTAAGGTATGTTTGACTTTCCCCTCTTGATCTGTTAGATGTGCAACTTGATCTCATATATGCAGAAGATGGATATAAACTGAAGTAAATTTTGCTGGAAACATACAAAAGTACAGATGAGACGGTGAAATGTATCATCTGTGCTTAGTTTCTGTGCTGTCATTGTGAAAACAAATTGTGCATCAAAGTAAAAAGCCTTCTTAAATAGCCTTACTGCAAAGGTTGTCATTACATGCAATTGTTTTTTTTTTTATTTATCTTTTTTATATTGACTCTTACTCTATAACTTTCTTTCAAAGTGGTTTAAACGACACCACAAGTCCATTATCATCTACCTAAAACCATAGCTGCTCTCTGACTTTAAATGTGGTTATTCAAGTTTGTTTTGAGGTTACTTCTGCTGTGGAGGGCATGTTTTTGGAAGCACAAGGGCCCATTTTTGTTTACACCATGGCGCGGCACCGGTGATTTACTAAACTGAAGCCAGGTGGCCACCATTAAAGCAGGTCGTAAACATACAACACCACCAGGACTGTGCATCAAGTCCTGCTCATTCCTTCGTAGCTGGGGCAGCTTCGACAATGAACGGGTGCTTTCACTTACCTTTTAATTTCCCCTGATGTTCTGCGTCTCTTTCCTCTGCTTACAGTCTGATAAACAAGATCAAGCCTGGCACCATCAAAAGGGTCAACAGGCTCCCTACACCTATTGCTGGACTGGTAAGTTGTCTTCTGTTCTTGTTTAGTCTGGGATTGTCTTCTCAGATTATGTCTATATAGCCATCAGTGAAAGCATTTCTAAGCTTACACCACATCATTTTCTCACGTATTTCTTCATGTTTGTAACGCTCCCGATGTTCAGTGACGTGAGTTAAAGCAAAGGGAATATGAAGTTTGACAGGTCAAGGTAATTGGATATGTGCTTCCTCATAGTTGTCCAGTAAGTTTGGAGAATGAGGAGCTGCTTCAAAGGATGCAAATCCTTTACTTAACTATTGTTACAATGATGTCAGACAGTCATTGTAAAAAACTGTCTGGTACTGGTTCATTCTGAAAATAGGTAATGATGAGTCCCCTTCATTTTGGCAACATCCAGACTCTTTAACGACAGACAGAGATTAAAACATGAAAAGGATAAGACAATTTAAAAAAATAAAAAAACAATAGCTGCAACAGCCTACGTCCTGGCTGTTATTCCATCTTGGTTAGACAAAACATTTCCATGGTGGGTTAGAATTCATTTCCTCTTGCAGAAATAAACTACCTCAGCTATAATAGTTGAGCTAAAGTCTAGATTTTGGTTGTCGCAGCCATTATGAACAACTGAAATGCTGACTTTGCTTCTTCTTCCATCAGTAACACCCTTCACACAGAAGAGAGTGGAAGTACAACATAGATTGAATATTACAATCTGATTATTCCCAGTGCATGCTCTGTTCAGAATCACATTTTTGAGTTTCCAACAGGTTGGCCAATTTTCAGGACTAGTTGGGCCGATGGATTCGATTACATCTTTTTGAATTGCCTCATCTTCCTCTTCCTTGGGCAAGGCACTGAATCCCAAATTGAATTTCATGCTGTGAACATAATGTATGAATGTGTGTGAACTTGTGAGTGTGGATGGCTACATGTGACTCCAGAGTAAAGGTGTTTTAATTGGTCATTTGAGATGCAGAAGTGCTATTTTCTTAGTCTGTTCACCATTTAATCAAGTGCACCTCCAATGGACAGTTTTTTTCAAAACTGGGTTTTTGAGTGATGGACCACTCAAAAACCCAGTGGTTTATAAATCATAAACTCTTTATGATTTATAACATCTCCCAGTCATAAATCTTTACTGGAAGATGTGGCATTTTGCTCATATTCCAGTTAAGGTTTTTGGGCCACCATGGCTCTCTGCAGATGGATGTTTTGGGAGTGACTGCAAACAAATTCTTGGGAAGTAGAGGCTTGAAAACCTACCTAATACCCATCCCTGAGAAAGCTCTCTCTAGTGGGAGTAATTGAGTCCAGCTGTCTAGAGGAATTATGGACATCCCTCTCCCAAGCAGTGTGTGTGTGTGTCTCAGCATGTTCATGAGACGAAGAACATTATTAGTAAAATAAACAGACTGTAAATCATAAAGTGTCACATGTGTTTTGTGACAAAATCAGCTTTTTTTTTTTTTGCCATTTGCTGTGTTGACGTAAAGCCTGGGCACCTGCTGAGGTAATGGGTACGGCTCCATCGCAGCATTTCTGTGGTATTTCCTAGACTTGGACGCAAACCTGAAACCACCTGATCATAAATTCCCCCTTCCAAAGGCTTCTGGCTGGCTTGAGGCTATCCGTTACTGCCGGCCACATGGAGCGAGGCTGGATGCTCTCCCAACAAACATTACTCACTCTCTCTCTCTCTGAGAGTTGTTGAGACTTTACTCCCTCAGCAGTGAAGTGGTCTTCCTATCTCCAGTTTTAAAAAATAGCAGTGAGTGTGAGGAGGGCATAAAGTGTTTCTAAGTAGAGAAACGCCAATCGCTGACCTCCAATCTCCGTTTCTGTGAAACTCTGATCCGTCGAGGCCAATTTTAGCTGAAATGTGTCATTGTGTACAATGTTGACATATTGAAGGCATCAGTTGGACTTAATGTGCTCTTCTTCTAAACAAGCATTTTTCCATTCATAAAACTACATCTACATCTGCTAAATATCATTTATTTGAAGCCAGAATATTCTTACTGTATACTTATGAGCCACCAGCTGGTGGTGGTGATGTTTACTCAAACAACAAAATTAAGAAGAATGCTCTAAACATGCATGGCTAAAGCGGAGCCAGGCTACAGTTTAAATGCTACAACTTAAAAGGATGTAGAACCTTAACAATTTGTGCGATTTACAAAAGGCTGCCAACATTTCCAAGTCCAACATGTGTCAAAACAGAATTTTTATCAAAAGCATAAAACAGAGCAGCCTAGCTTTAATATATGTTTAACCTACATGACATCTGTTCGTGTTAAATTCGGATCAATTCATCTCTTTGCCAAGAGGATGAAACGTCCTCACTGTGTTATGTGGCAAAAATACCCAATCAAACGTGGAAAAGGCAAGAAATGGCAAACCATTTGTACAGTTCCCACCAGAAAATTGTCATCTCCCTCTGCTTTTAGTGGGAGGATTTGTCAGCTGAGGGCGGTAGCTCTTCTGGTTGATCAAATTGGTCAAATTTTCAGTTTAAATCCACTTATAGTCTGCACAGGAGGAGAAATGGGCAGACAAAGACAAAGAAGAATAAGAAGGGTAAGGAAAAGGAAAGGATAAATCAAAAGAACGTTCCTTTTCCTTTCCTTCTTCATCCTCTTCGTCCTCCACCACCTTGTCCACTTCTTCTACACTTTGTTTCCACATCATGTCGCCCACTGCTCTCCTTACAACTGACCAACAGGAAAGGGAATGTTTTTGGATTTTTATTACCTACTTTGTCAGATTGGTCTTTACTTAAAACCAATCTGACAAAGAAGAGCTATTTGTGACTATGCCTCATTGCCATTTAAATGGGAACATGTGCCATCATCATCATCATCATCATCATCATCATCATCATCATCATCATCATCATCATCATATGTTCTTTTACTTTTGCTATCTGAAGGATTTTAAATCGTTCAAATTGATACCAGCTTAAAACTCTGGCAGAGCAAAATCCCAAGGGAGGGATGGGAACATTTAGCAATGCTGGCTCCCAACCTGGGTCTATTCTTTGGTTTTACTTGTGTCCAAGTGATTTTTTTTTTTTTTTTTTTCCTGTCAGCACATTTCTGTTCCTGAGTACTCTGCAGGCTGTGGGTTTGGACCATCTCAGTCCCAGCTTTGGGCCTGGTTCTGCCCACCCAAAATACACAGTAATTGGTATGGTACTGGATGTCCTCTGCATACACCAACCCCTTGGTGAGTTGAGGTACCAGAAGGAGGAGACAAACAGGCAGTTCCTATAGGCCCCAGGGTGTCTTTACACATGTCGATGTGTGTGTAATCATCCGTGCAATGACAGGCATTTGACCATGCTTTGTTACTGTGTTTATCTTCTATGGGTGCATGTTATGACTGGATAGGACTGCTGGAACTGTCTGGCTCAATGAAGCCCTGTTTGAGGAGTGGCAGCATGTCAAGTATTCCATCTCCTCTTAGTTTCTTTCCCCAAGAATTGGAAAAGTGTAGCCTGATATTTTAAGCATAGTTTTTCGTGCTATGTTTGCTTCCTAGGTCGTGTGAGCGTAATCTCAGAATAATCCTTGTTCTGAACCCGGTAAATGGTCCAAGGTGCACATTTAGGGATAAAATGCTAAGTCAGACATCTTGTGATGCAAATCTTTTTATTCCTTGTTGTGAAGGGCTTAAATCAGGGTTTTTCGAGTGTCCATGAGATTACCCTTTTTCAGCAATACACTGACTAGACAACATGGATAGGTAATGAAATACAAACTTCCACTGTTACAAAGGTTTCTTTGAACGCCCAATAAATAAAAAATAAGTTCCATCTCCATATTTAGATTTTCTTTTGGTGTCCTTTTGTCAATTACTTTGGTGCACAAGTAACCAGCTGAACAAAAAGTGCTGATGAACAGTGGCGGATGAGAGACTTTTGACCAATTTTGACATAAATTCTGTTGCACTTCAGTCGCACGGGGTTCAACTTTACATGTTTGAACCACGATTTGACTCCAGTGACCTCTGAGCCTTGATAGCTGTCGCCTTGGAAAGCTAGGGTAAACGCTAACAAAGACATCACCCTTCCTAATAACTGGAATTTCTACAAGCAAAAGGATTTGATTAAAAACATGTTAAAAAGAAATGGGGAAACAAAACACAAAGGATACACATTTATGAATGTATGATGACTTGAAGGCTTTTGCCAAATCCCCTTTCCAAACATCTGCTATGCCAGAAAAATGACAGAAGCAAAGTTTGATCTGAAAAAAAGTTTAGTTGCTTTAGTTTAGATGCTTTTGATTTTTGTACCGCTTGACTTTTTAAATAGGAGTCGTCCAAGGCTGCATTCGAACACAATGGCTGAATTAGAAGGAACAGGAAGAGCTGCAACCCATTGTCAATAAACACCACAGATTGTTGGCAAGTCCATAAGAACAAAGGGAAGCAGTTAAGATCCTGTAATCAAGGAAGAACAGAAAAAAAAATTTTTTTGCTTTCGAAACCACACTGACTGACTTCCTCATATTCCACATACTTGCATTGTCTGTAAAGATGGAGGCTGTGCAACACAGTTGTAAACATCCACCTGTCTTTACATTTTCTTTGTTGTGTTTTCAGCACTGTGTGTGTGTGTGTGTGTGTGTGTGTGTGTGTGTGTGTGTGTGTGTGTGTGTGTGTGTGTGTGTGCGTGTGTGTGTGTGTGTGTGTGTGTGTGCTCGATTTCTATTGGTTTAGTTCTGGAGGTGGAGTTGAGTTGCAACCAGGGTTTTAATGTTTTGAGGTGTTGATGATACCGCTTGCCTTTGCAAAAGAATCGGGTCAGGTGTCCTCCACCACACCTGACCCTTTTAATTGTCAGTCAGATTGTAGCAATTGGCAAGTGGAGGCAAATTACCTTAGCTATTTTTAAGACCTAACTAGATCAACAAACATCTGTCATACTTAAGTGCCATGCGTTTCAAATTTCTAAATGTCTAAGAGAAAACAGCCACTGTCATTTCCTGTTTATACCATGGTGAAGCAGGAAATCACATATTGCTAATTAGAAGTTACTAAACATGAACAAATTTTAAGTATAAATAAAATAAAAAAAACAGCTATATTTATTCTACAGTAATTTGTAGAGGTGTGATTAAATATTAGATCTAATATTAAAACATAATAGAATATTTCTTTTTTTTTCATTACTGAATAAATAGATTCTATAATTTGCTTTTTTATAGCTGTTTAAATTTGTATCTGTATTTAGTTAAGATATAAAAAACTAAACAGTAGAAATTGACATCTTTTTTTTTTATCTAACATTTAGTTAATATCAAGGTCTTTTGTTTCCATTTCCACCTTTGTGTTTATATTTAGATTTTCTAATTGTCAACACACTCACTTTACATATAAGGGATTTATGGTGTCGTTTTATTGACAAATAGAATTAAGAAAATCCAGGTTAGTAAAGTAATCACCTAAATGCTATGTTGGAGAGTTGTAGTGCTTTTGGAACCATAAATGGTTTAAAGCTGTGCTTCGCCGGCCCTTTCCTTGTAATTTAGCTGTCGTGTAGTTTTAGTTCAGTCAAGACTAATTATGTCTGTCTGCTGAGACATTTATCTCATGCTTTCAATACTGAAGGTGTTGAAAGGTGTGTAAACATTTTAAAGAGAGTTAATGGAGTTAAACTTTCGAAATAGGTAGCTCACTGTCATGTGTCCTTTGTACTCGGTGATGTGTCACAAATTTAGGGCCAGTGAAATACACACAGGAGAGGCATGTAATGACAACAAACCATGGGTTTGGTAAGAGCCTGAGAAAATCGCTCAGCTTTTGCTCTGACAACTAAAAGCCTTTTAAATATTGCAAATGTTTTAATAGTTTGTGTTATTAAATAAGAAAAAGGTGAAAACATTTTAAGAGTGTCACGAAGCGTTCAGTGCGACGTTCCTCCTCCCCCGACTGATCTATCGCCCCTCAGTAAGGGGCGATAGAGCCTAAGTATTAATTAAGATGCGAGTGTTGGGAGGTTAGTTGCTTCTTTGACCAATTACTAATAAGCATGTTTGTCACATAAATATAGAGCCATGCAGCCCTTAATTATCCCAGCCAGTGTTGTGATCACATAAAAACCCTTTCAAAGCAAAAAAAAAAAAACAACCCAAAAAAAAATCTGAATCCAGAAAAGCAATGGTTCTTTTGTACTGTGAGGTTTATTTTAAACTCATGAGACGTGTGCACATTTATAGCACAAGACGTCCTCTGGCTCACATCTGTGCAGCTCCTGCGCTCAGACATAACCTTTATGCAATGTGACTGACACGGTCGGAAGACAAACAGTCTCTTCCACTCCCACATCTACATGAATTGCTATGGGGAAATAGTTGTCCTCCTCTGTCACCCGACCTCATGTTTCATAGCAACTGAATGTCTACAAAATACTACTCAGGTATGTTTTGATTAGAAAAGGGCTTGGCAGGGAGGACAGGGTGCAGTTTCTGGGTGTGAGAAGAAGTAGCAGCAGCGGGACCATGTGCTGCTGCGTGCGTCACTTTTGCACTTGCATGGCAGGTTGGGTGGGACTTGTACATGCCTCTGATGTCATTCTTCCTGATTTGGTTCGGTCCCCACCCTAATCCATCCCACAGGTGGCTTCGCCTCTGTCACTCAGCTCCTGTCAGGCAACCCCCGCCTCCTCTTTCATCTGTCTCTCTCTGTGTGAGTGCGTGCTCTGCTCCGGGTCACTTCTTATTTGCTGCACTCACACGCTCCTCCCTGCAAGCCGCCGTTCCCTGCGGTGACCTGAACTTTGGAAGCAATCAGTTGTAGGCTGCTCCCTGTCAGGGAGTTTTGTTGTGGTGCTTTTTTTTTCTCTCTCCCCCCCACCACCGTTTTTTGAGTGATTATTTTCTGCGTCTGAGCACAGGGGACAACAATCATCCCTGCTCTGTTCTCTGTCCAGGACAACCTTAATGTCTTCCTCAAGGCCTGTGGGAAGCTTGGACTAAAGGAGGCGCAGCTCTTCCACCCCGGGGATCTGCAAGACTTGTCCACCAGAGTGACAGTGAAGTAAGTTTTGATCTTATCAAACCCACTCATCTCCGCCTTTAGGCTAAACTTTACATTAAGAGAACCATTTTTCACCATACTCATACGTTTTACTTTAAAGTGCCATGAAGCGTGAGTTCCCTCAAATAAAGTGTGATTCCAGCTGTATTTAGAGAAAGGTCAGTGCTATTTTCAGCGTGTGCTTCTTTCGAATGGAATGGCTTTTAATAGGCAGGAAGACGAACACAGAGGTGTACCGATGTGAGTGACACGATCATTTAATTTAACAGTTTGATCAGACAACGTCTTGCTTGAGTTATGCACTGGGCTTGTTCATTTTCCGTTTCAGGCATTGTTTTGTTTTCAGTCACCCACCTGCCAGAGAGGCATGTCGACCAACCAGTTCGGTTTTGCTCCAACTTTCAGTCTGTCTGCTGAGATGGACTGTTTCTATAGTATTTTGCTGTGCAAGCAAAAACATAAACACTTGCTGTAGAGACACCGAGTCCTGAAAGCTGTTCAAAACTTAAATGAGGTACGGTGCTCACATACAGTAATAAGCTGAGGGATTCATTCAAAGTTAATTGGTTTCCCTTCGGTTGGCACCAGCGTACTTTCTGTTGAACAAGTCACACCTAACTTGGTCACATAATTGCACCATTTAATTTCACTTCAGGCGTTATCACCTTGAGAAAGTAGCTCCACTTCCTGGAGCGCTTTCTTTGCTTTGATTCCTACCAAAGTGTCATCCTCATAAAACAATAAAGCATGCGCAGTCTGTGTGTGTGCACTGTCATATAGGATGTACTGTTCGTGGACTGGAATATGGACTCCAAATAAGCAAATCTGTCTTCCTTTTTATTGAGACACACCCTCGGCCCACAGCAGATGACACTCTGTGTTCAGATGGAGCTCACTAAATGTCTAAATCAGGGCTGTAAATGTAACGATAACCCTTTGATGCGCTGAGTGTTGCATAAGATTTTCGCAGGATATTGGCTGTAAAGCATTCTCGGTATGACAGGAGAAAATTCTCTTCCTTTTAATGCCAGCCAGATGAAGCAAACCAATATATCAGTAGGCGAATGAGGATAGAGAAAAAAACATAAGCGGCCTCAAAGTTCTGCTTCTGTTGAGTGAGTCCCCCCTGGATCTAATCTTAGCTCTTGGGGGTGTGGATCGGTGGATCGCTTTGACAAGCTGGATTGATTGGAATGGTGTCAGCACTCACAGTCGACGAGCTTTTAATAGATTATTGGTACGTTCGGCTTCGGCGTACAGTCGCTCAGAGCACACCTGCGTTTGTTTGCGTGTGGCATTTAAAGTCGGGTTGGGTTTTAGCTGCTCTTTCACACAGAAATGTGGACATTGTTGCTGCTGGACGTTTAGAAAATTAACCTGAAGCCGTTTGTGCTCTTTGTTGTCATTTTTTTTTTTCTTCCACTCTTTTGGCCATAGATGAGACTAAAGGTATAATTACGCTGCTGCAGTCAAAGGGACACGGCGCACAAAGAGGTAACATGAGTCGAAAATGCCGAACAAGGCTGCAGACGTGCACCCAACGGCTTTATTGCTGTGCAGCTTATCAGAGTCTAGGCAAATTAGCTCCAGAGTGAGAGAGAGAGAGAGAAAGTTGTCTCTATCAGCTGTCTGAATCCTGGTGTTTGTCCAGCCTCCACTCCCTTAAACCCAGTCTGACAGGTGCTTTGCTTAGCGCTGTTGGATTTAGTTTCTGCTGTTGTTATTCTGTTTGATTATAGATTAAAGATTTTCTTTAATCTTTTTGCTCTTGTTGTGTCATCAGAATATTTCACTCATCTCTTTCTTTGTAAGATAATCTTTAGAGTGGGCATGAGGATAATCAACACTGATTGGTATTACTTTCTATAAACATCAGCCAGAATGTGTATTCGCCAAAGAATGAAGATCGCTAATGTATTATTTCCAAATCCATCATAATAAAGAGTGAACTGACGTCTCAAGCCTAAATCAATAAATTGGGAGAATTTTAACTGTCTATTATTTATGTGATTATTTAGACATCTCTAAACATATGTAGAAAATAACATTGAGTGTTATTTTCTGTTTCTGCTTCTGGCTCCTCTGATATCATTTGAACAGATTAGTAGGGCTAAAAAATGCTAACTTACACACTTCACTGAGCTGAAAATCTTTTCATTCCAGTCATATCTCATACTATTATCATTTTTAAATGAATCAGATATTGTTACAGATGCAGTCATGTAGACAGTTAACAATTAGATAGAAACAGGGCTATAAAGCACAAGCTTATTTCTATTCTTTGGCTTTTTCTTTTTAACTAGAAACTAAACAAATTAACTAAATGACTTTGTTAAATTACTTTGTCCATTTAGTTCATTTGTTTATTCCTAAACTTGCAATTGCTTTAAATCTGAGTTGTTTCAGTGAAAAACAATCCTCGTTGATTTTTCGTTGATTGGTCTTCCATATCATCGTGGTGTGACGCAAAGCTGGAGTCAGATATTGACTGACACAACGTGTGCTGAGAACACAGTTCAGTTCACGCAACGCTCTTGTTACGACAGCCATAAACGCAGATTGAATATCTTCCCTGACCTTTGAGCTGTGAAGATGCTGTAGTATTCACCTTCCTGCTTTGCTGCATTGCTTTGTGTTGTGCAACGGTTGTCCTGATAAAGACCTTTATCGATCGGCAGCTCAATCAGTATAAAATTTTTATTGCAGCTAAACAAACTCTTGTGATTGAGCAACACCCTGATAAGAAGGGGTGCCTGTGCTTGAGGACTCGGACCAATTAAAGATTGTCTTTAAAAATACTGAGCAAATGCAACACCTTTGTTTAAAAATGTGACCAGACTGGATCTGATGCATCACAAGAGACTGTGATTCACTATACCAGCATTGCTACGTTTCATCATCTCCGCAGATGAGTCATTGAATTTAAAGATATTTGGTGGAATTTGACACCACCCACTGCCTGTTGACTTGTAGATTTATTTTTGGAATTATGCTTCATGAGACTAAAACCCTGGAGAAATAAAGAAGGAGCAGGATGTAGGGGGGACTCTACCTACGTAATGCTGGGGAACATTGTCTCTGCTGGGAGGGTTGAGACCTGGCCTGTAGCTTTGTCTCAAATCTTGTCTCTCTTTCTTAGTCCAGTACGTCTTACCTGCATACTGAATAAAACCCAGCAGGCAACCAGAAAGTGCTAAAAAGAAAGATGAGCACTTTGTGTTAACTTATATGTACAGTAAGTCTGTAATAGCTGAGAAACACTTAGTTGGCTCGCTGCATCAGCTACTGGGACCTTGTCTCATTGGCGATATTTTGTTGAAAAACGACAACATTTTTTATAAGCCACTGAAGTGTTTTTCCTTCTAACAACCCGTGTTACAAAACCTCACAAGCATCGACGTCATAAAGACGATCTAAGAGATCAACCGGCATAAATTTATTAAAGGTTCTCATCGACCAGAATTGTACTAAAACAATTAATACATTATTAATTTCTAATAAGTATTAATAAATTAATGTATTAATAACACAAATTAAAGTTAATTTGTATTAATTATATTTATACAAATTATTTGACTGATGTATAATTTTGACAAATAACCAAAGTGATTAATATTATATTTTTTATAATATTATTATAAATATTATTAATATTATAAATATAAATATTATTATAAATATAATTATAATAATTCCTTTAAATATGCCAACATATTTTAAAATTAAACTTATTTTGAAGTCTTAAGCGTGATATTCGCCTGCTGGCTTTTTAAGCCACAAAATAACACTTTTTGAATTAGCATGTCAAATAAGTGCGCTAATCCTTATTTAAGGTGATTTACCAAAACTTAAAACGGTCTACAAGTGTCTTAAAACATTCAGAAAACACACGTCGGCTGGTCAGACACGTTGTCTATGTTGTACTTAAAGTTGTAGGAAGTAAGCGTTTTTATGATGACTTAACCACAAGGAACTAGCTATCAAGCCGCAGCGCTGTGGTCTCTGCGGAAATGTTTCTGTTCAACAGAAAACAAAATAAAGCGACTCTCATATTAATAAAGTGTTTTAAAACTATTAAGATCGGTCTTGATTTACCAAAAAATGGCGGCAGAAGTCAGGCGACAAACCTGCTGGCTTGCAGCTGCCGGCTACAAGCTGACAAGCAAGCAGTATGTTGTGGGAAAATGTCTCTCATTCAGAGAAAAAAAAAAAAAACAACTTAAAGACTCAAAGTAATATGCAACCAAAGCCCATTTCTCATCTGCAGCATATGAACTTCTTTGTGGGTACGGATAAAGGATAAATTAGTCAGAAGTTACTTGAAATTTCTTTTGCTGCCTGTAAGTGACCAGAATGTCAATATTTCACTCATACGTGTTTGTGTATGTCCTTTACGTCCCCTATTTGAATTCAAAGTAATTAGAGGTGTATATAGTGGAATATAATAGTTTGGACGTAAGTTTGACTGGTATTTTTAATTGAATAAGAAACACAGGCATCTGCTTATTGACCCCAGCGACTTAGAAAATCAACCCCCCGCAGAGAGGTCCAAAGTCTCGTTTTTTTCCACAGTTTGATTGAGCAAATTATTGACAAGATGTGACTGCTGCTCTCCCAAACCAAAAAAAAAAAAAAAAACGCAAACTACTTGAGATGGACAGGTACATCAAGGTTTATGCTACCATTCAGGAATTTCAAGGGCATCTTTTACAGAGCAGAGGAGAGGAGTGCCTATGCAATGTGGTTTCATTATGTAATGGCTTTGTTTGGCTGCAGACCAAATGTCTGCAGTACCACAAAAGAACATTTTTGCTTTTCCTCACAAAGTTTTATTCACCACACAAAATGTATTTAAGGTGGATATATATTTATATATATATACTGTACCAAATCCTGTGCGGGCATGATTTAGTTGTGTAAAATTAGTAGCTAAGTTTGACTGCATAGGAAGAGCGAGAGTCACGCCTAGTTTGTTGGTACTGAGGGTGTGGCTCACTGTGCATTAATGGTGCGTAGACGATGTTTCACTAAGCCATTAAGTTTCATGGTTTTACGTAAAAGGCACGGCCGTCACTGTTTGTCCAATTGTAAAACCGAACAAGGAGCAATACCCAAGCAAACCCTTAAAGTCTCCTGCTCTGCCAGTTGTGGGCCCAGCTGTACCAGGCCGACACAAGGGTTATGTTTGTGCTCTGTATAGCTGGAGAGGGAAATGCCAGCCTCACCCTGCTCCTTGCCCACAGAGGCTGCTGTGTCTCAGATAAGCACGCCACAATGATGTCCAACACTGTCGCAACCACAGCTGATTCCACTAATTAAACTGAGTGCAACTTTGTTTTTAGCACTGCTGAGATTGTCTTGGATGCTTGCTGCAAGCCGCAGCAGAGCTTTATAAAGTGGGGGACAAAAAAAAAAAAGAAATTTTGATTCAATTCTTATTTGCATGTTGAGACAGATGTTGAAAGAGTGAAAGATTGTCATCACTAAGGTATGTGTTTTTATTATTATTAGTTTTTTGGAAGTAGCTCGCTTGTCTTTGTGACATTTTTGATGAAGCTGAGCAGGTTTGCTGGTATGTTGCTGTTTACTTTCAGTTTCATGCCACGTAAAAGGTTTTGCCTGCATACAAAGCTCATCACCTTAACATGTAACTTGTGTTACTGCACAAGCGAAAATAGGAAATCGGAAAGAGAATTTCCTTTGCTCTCTGTCAGGAAAGTCATTTGTCTAAAATTTGAATAGTAACCCACGTTTCTTTACTTCCTTTTTGCAATTTTGTTTAATTTATGCGTTGGAACTTTCACTCCTCGTGAAAACGATTTAAAAGACTTGTAAAATGTTGATTATCCAGCTTTTTATGTCTGGGTTTTGGATGTTCTCTGGTGACTGTCCACAGCAAAACCTTTTTTCATGTCATCATGAATACAAAAAAAAAAAAAAAAAGCATCCCACCCCTTTTTTTCTAGGTATTACGAATAAAGATTCAACCAATCACGTGGAGGCTGGTCAGTGAATTTAGGCATCTAAGGATGGAGAAGATGACTTGCTGAAGTTCAAACCAAGCATCTGGTGTACCTAATAAAATGGAAAGTGGGTGGAAGTGTGAATATGTTCCTGTTTTGTCACTTGGTCCTGTGTTCACAGGATGTGTTTTTTGGAGTTGGATACTCTGTGCTGTTTTTGTATCAGACTCCTGATGTGTTTTTTTTTTTTTTCCCCAGTGATTTTGCTTCATCATATGAGAGCTCAGCTGATGCTAACATCTCTGTGCGAGTCCTGAGGCACCGGGGATTTTAAAAAAGAGATGTTTTTGTTTACTGCTCTGCTCAGCTTTCCTTTTCCCAATGCATGACCTTAAATCTCTTTTTATTTCCAAGTATAGTACTTAACTTTTAGCTGTAACTGTTTTTAAAACACACACACACAAGAAAGAGTTTTTATTGTTTCTTTGCCGTTTTTTTCTTTCTCTGTAAATTTTGTGCAATACCCAATTGAAAAAAAAAAAAAAAAAAACAAAAAACGTCCACTTCAGTTTTCACTGCTGGCAAATGAGCGTGTTGGAAACTCTTCGTGTGAGATGACGCACGCGGGTGGGAAAGGGGATCTGCCGCCCATCCAGTGAAATGCCAGAAGCGGTTGAAGGTTGCAGTGCTGTAATCGCAGCAGTTTGACTCACTTAAGAGGAAAGACTTCCATGTAAATACACAACATTCACTTTTGCCATGAAAACACAGAGCGACATTAGTTGGCTGTAAACTCAACGACTCGACTGCATTTCTCTTTCCGACACAATACAGCTGTTTTGAGTGGGAAGGGGGACTGAACATTACACCCAATAGAGAAAGTTCCCAACGACTTGGCAGCTTGCTGGAGACGACCTCACCAAGTGTTGCTAGTACAGACCCAGGATTCGATCCAGGCAGCTGCTGTGATACTTAAATGCATTTGCCAGGCGGCGAAAGATACATTCTACATGAAGAATCTTCATCCTGAAATGCAGATGAGTTAATATAGTTTCTCATAGTTACAGTGAAGTTAAAGCAATATAGTTTAACCACCTACGTTGGGAGTTTTAAATGCATATCTGCTGGGCTCACAAACTTATTAGAAAATGTATCATTGTGCAATAAAGAAGTTGCAAAGAAAAACGCAGGTGCAGATGTTGGCAGTAGCAGCGCTATGAAGGGAGAAATAAAACAAAAATAACACTGCTTCTTAACGACAAACTGATGTTTGCCCTGAAGCTCAGCTTGCTGCTGCAGGAAGCCAGAAAAGTAGCAGTTTTGACAGTGATTATTGCTTTAGAAAAAATAAGCAAATGGCATTTTTAATGCTTTTTTGGATATCTGCTCCGTGCCAGATATTTTAGAGTGTATCCATTAGTGCCTCTGCACATGTTGAGCTACTATTGGCTAATTTTAGGAACAAAGTTGGAGATTTGTTGGCCAGTGTGTTGAGTGCTACCAGGGTTCACCATCGGACTAGGTTAGTGAGAAACTTAAGCATACATATTGAAATATTTTTGTCTGTACTTAAAGCTGTGCTTTGTTAATAATTCTGTGGTAAATAGTTGCACTTAGTTTCAGCGGAAATCCTGATTTAATTCCAAAAGAGTTAAACGTCCTGATGACACATAATGATGAATAATAATAGTAAATGTGTTTGTATTCATGTGTCACGTTGCTTTGAGACCAGAAAACAGACTTTCGGTTCTGTGATCTCTGTCTCCCATGTTGCCTTCTGCTCTGTTGTTGAGGGAGATTAAGGTGTGTTTGGGATTATGTTAGCATTGAGAATTTGCTAGTGTTAAATTTCATCCTTTCTAGTCGTTTGACGATAAATAACTCCCGTGCCACTAGCTGTAACACTAAACCAAAACACAATTCTGCTGCTTTTTCTCAGCACATTCCTCCCAACATATCTTACCAACTTGATTTCTTTATTTAGTTTTTTAGATTTTTACAATGAGATTGTTTATAGTTAGACTTTTGAAGGTGAGGTTGACACTTTGAATATTTTGTGTACTTTCTGCTTTAAAGATCTTCAGTGGGCCAGCAGGGGATTTATTTGTCTTAAATTCCTGTTAGCGCTTATTTAGAAAAATGACTGTTGTTTTTCTTAAACTCAAACTTGTCCCAACTAATTCTTGGCTGTAAAACGACGATGCAGAAAACTGAGAAAGTCATATCCACAAATGTGAATTTTTCAACTCTTAGTTATTAGGTTATAAAAGTCTGTCAATTACAAGGAAGCCTTTTCAGGTCAGAAGCTGCCTGTTGTTGAAGCACCTCTTGTAAACATTACAGTTCCAAAAATATTAACAATCAAAAAGTATTTTTTTTATTTTTTGGCAGGGGTTGAATCATAATAGTAAACATTTATTACTCAACATACTTGAGGGCGGTAATTGAATTTCACACCACTTTTTTCTTATGTCTGGTTATTAGCTATTATCAGCACAACGGCATTAAATCAGGAATGTGTCGGATGCAGCAGAGATGGAAGCAAAGCTGTAAATCATTTCTCATTGTTACGTCTGTTGCTGCTGATCACTCTTCAGTGGCGTATATACCGACACATCTGTCACCTTAAGTGACAGGTAGACATGAAACGCACAAAGGTGAGAGTCATACAGGGCTTCCCGGATGACACTGTGGGTTTTGTTTTCGTCTCCACAGGAACTCAGATTTTTCCCTTTTAGGTGATTTACTGACAGTCGGGCCAGACAAAAAAAGAGAGACATAGCTCAGCTAATTCTTCAGAGAGTTCACTCTCCCACAGCAGGGCTGCGCTTTATATCACATTTCCAGTTGTTAGTTTTATCCCCATAAACATGACAATCAAACAAATGTTTCGAGTAGCTTATTGTTAGCTCTACATATTTGAAAGCTAAAGGAAATCAGTTTCTGGTGTGCTTTGATCTTGTTGGTTTTTTTTTTTTTGTTTTCCATTTCAGAAATGATGTTTGTTTTCCTCTCTGCCTCTGTGTGTTGTTGTACGGAGGGCTGACAGGAGTCAGGATTGTGCTCTCAGCTTCCAGCTCTTTCACTGCCCAGCTTACATAAAGCTCACAGCGATGCCCTCTGTTCTTTTATTGTCATTTGCAGTTTTACACAAACATCTCTTCTTTCTGCTCTTTTCCCACACAGGCATCAGGAGACAAACAGGAGGCTGAAAAATGTGAGTTGTTTCCTCATAAATCCTGCGTCAGTCTGTGAATTATTACGTAATTATAAAAAGGTAGAGCTTGATTTATTTCAGGGACGGTCGTGTCAGCGACAACATGAAGTTGTGGTTTCTAACACATATCACTCCTTGTTTATTTCTGCTGTTATATTTAATATGTTTTATAAATGAGCGAGGAGAACACAGCATCGCTGCTTGTTAATAAATAACTGTGAAAAATGCTGACAAATAGAGACAGAGTCTATAAATGAAATGGAGAGCCAAGTAAAACCGAACACTAACGGCAATGAAACTTTCTCTTACACGGTTTATTACATAAATAGCAATTGCAATACAATATAGTGTTTAAATACAATTGTCCTTTCGACAACGGTAAGTTTCAACGGTCTCTTCTGCTGTGTAAAACACAGAAAAGCATTTCTAATAATGCAAAGGACCTGGCCATTTTATCTCATTGCACGACTCAGACGAGAACAATCAGCAAAGATGGTTTAAGCTATAACCGTAACATGCATGACAAGGGATAGATTGAAATGTAAGTAAATGGTAAACACTGTATCTTATGGTGCATAATCCATATAAGATTAGATAAAACAGGTTTGTGCCTAATAAGCATTTGATTTCTTCTGCTCTCTTTTGGATGAGTCATAATAGTATTTCTAGTTTACATTTAGCACATTTTGCATTAAATATTACGACACATCACCAGGATATTTTTGTACACCTGCTTACTTTTCTGCTTGGTAGCTAAAATTTCAGCTCATATGTTCAAAATAACAGTTTCATTCACTCAAATAGTTGACGGAACAAAAGGAAGATATTTAAAAACAGATTTTTATTTGCTCTTATTGGACAAGTTAAGGTAAATGTGGACTGAACAGATTTCTGACCTCCAGTAAAGCTTTGACCTGAAGATAAGTGTTTTAGCTGATTCTCATTCTCTGTTTATCAGTGTTCAAAGTATTTTTCTAGACTTCCTGACTAAATGTATGATTGATTATTTGTTTGTAGTGGTGGAGAGGGATCACTACAAAAAACAAAAACAGAAAAAATACCTTGTGGTTATTATTTTGAAAGGCG
The DNA here is from genome assembly GCA_911649635.1 of Poeciliopsis gracilis. NCBI lineage: Eukaryota > Metazoa > Chordata > Actinopteri > Cyprinodontiformes > Poeciliidae > Poeciliopsis > Poeciliopsis gracilis. Next base: position 6,254,897 of record CAJVRI010001532.1, read on the forward strand.
GAAAAATAAAATGATTAAAGAGCTGACCTTTTAAGTGATAAACAATTAACTTGGTTAGCATTTACCAACTGTAAACAAAAGCATCAACATGCTAACAAGCTAGCTTTGGTAGGGCTAACTTTGAGAATTCTTTCTTCAGTCCCAACATCCACACTGAAGAGAGACTGTCAGCGTGACCTGGAAGGGCTTAATGTTAGTGTTTACTGACGGGGAAAAAATATGCATTCCTGTATTTCTAACAAAACAGTTACTGTTCAGGCCTGGTCAAGCTGAAACGTTTGGTCAGCACTTGATGTTTTTTTCTCAGAGTGTCTGCAATTACTAAAAGAAAAAATAAAATTGGTTTGTATTTTATGCATGCTTGCACAAGATATGAAAGCTTTTTGTTTACCAATATCTCTGGTATGCATTTGTGTTCCACAATACAAAACAAAATACAAAACAAAAAGAAAATTCGAATCAAAATGAAATAAATGGGAGGATATTAATATGAAAAGACAACTCAGCAGGAGGTCCGATGGCTATTATTGTCACAGTTTTGCAGTAGGAAATTGAACATAGCTTTAACAATTTCCCACATCATATATAAACACAGACACAGGACAATAGTGGGAACATTATAAGGATGTTTTTTATGAATCTGTTTTGATGGTTTTTGTCAAAAAGTTTTGAGCCAAGTTTCAAAATGTCCCTATGTCAATTTTGTCTGTGTATTTTGAATTTGTCAAGACCTGACTTGGGGTTTAATCTTACATGTCACTGTGAACCCCATTAAATGTAGGAGGCTGTTCATGTGTACTTATTTGTTGGAGAAAGTGTATACTTAGCTGTATGGCTTTATGATGTACTGTTTTCTAGAAATCAGACCAGAACAATCACCTACCTTAGCACAGCATAAATCATTCACCACTGAGGGCAAAAGTGCTGCAATTGCTTGATGAATATACATCTCTGGAAAAAAAAAGCGGCGACCACTGCACTGAACCCCATTGGAAACCTCATGGGTATAACGCCAAATATTAATTTCTGAACGCTTCCTGAGTTAAAACTTTAGTATTGTTAGTATTGTTGTTTCTAAATGAATATGAACTTGTTTTCTTTGCATTATTTGAGGTCTGAAAGTATTTGACAATTTCCCATTTTCTGCAAATAAATAAACACTTTTTACTTGGAATTTCAGAGACATGTTGTCTGAAGTTCATAGAGCAAAAGAACAATCTTCATTTTACTCAAACATTCACCTGTAAAAAGTAAAATCGGAGAAGTTGAGCATTTTCAGTGGTCTCTTAATTTTTTTCCAGAGCGGTCTATTCTCTGACGATAATTAAATTTTGCCTTCTGCCATTTTTTATTTACTGTCTTTTTCTGTCTCCAGGTTTTAATCACCATTTACTGGCTGGGAAGAAGAGCTCAGAGTGATCGTTTCTATGATGGACCTTACCTAAATTTGAAGGCCTTTGAGGGATTACTAGGCACCGCGCTATACAAGGTGAATTTCTTTTTGAAGATGTAATTATACCTCTGGGCTCTATGACTTGTCGAAAGCTTTGTTGTCAGCATGTATGGAAATCCTGTTTTACAGTCACTGCTCAGTACATTTGTGTATCCTCTCTGGTATGTGGACTATGCGTGAGGACGGCCGAGGGGGCCGCGCTCTGCTGGGCGGTGAAACCAGCATTGCGTTAAGTCATAAGTGACCTGATCCCTTGACTCAGCTATTTTCATCTTGTTTACAATGCGGCACACATAGTTCACATGTTAAAATAGCCACTTCTTTTCCTGAGAGAGGCATTCCAGCCCTCCCGTCTTGCCTGTGCCAGTGTTGAACTTGGCACCTTGTGTTTCGCGTGGATTTATAGCTTGTGTGCGGGCCCTCTGTAATCCTGTTCACTCCAGGGATTTTTGGTAATAGGAGTTGGTCAGGGCACATTTTGTACATTTAGCCACGTTAATCCAAGTTCAGTGGCTCTTGAGGTTTGGTCGGGTTTAATTTGTTGACCTGTATTGTCTGGCAGGATTCGGAAGATTACAGATCTGAACACCATCTTTCTCTTTAAATCGTCTGACACGTTTTGGCTTGTTTGGTGCCCTTGTGTTTAAAGAGGCTTTTTGTGTGTTTGTGTGCAGGGACGCTCTCGTCTTGTAGTAAACACAGTCATTAAGGGTGTGGGGATGAAGTTTGTTTTGACAGAGATGGCAGGGAGGAAGAAATAATGATGTTTTTGGATGTAGAGCTCGCCATCCGTCACCCATTATAACTCATTGTGTGTTTACAGTAACCGCGTCAACACAGACTGTAAAATCTACCTGGGAGATCTCGCACACCTCCACCCCTTTACACACTCAAAGGAGTTAAATATTAGAATTGGCACACTGTCATCAAGATGTGATATCGACTGTGGCTTTAGGCATAAAAAAGGTATTAAGCACCCACATTATATTGGTCCGTTTCAATACAGTCACTATTGGTTTAAGTACTTTTCAGGCTTTTAATTCTTTATTGTTTGGATATTTCTTCCTTTCCCTTTTTGGCTTGATATTTGACCACTCTTTCTATTTAATGAAGTTAATTTAAAGCAGATGGTCTCCTGCCACTGATTGGGCTATTAAACGGGGTACATTAGTTTTCAGGAGCTTTAGGTTAGCGCTTTGGGAGGGGAAGGTTAATGTTAGCCTGCTTTAGTAGTTTAAGCCAGCTTAAATGTCGGTTTGCGGTCGTTGATGTCACTGAGTCCACACAGATCAATCTTTGTCTCCTCTAGCCACAAACTCTTTGACCATGAGGGCAGCTGCCAATTTTAGTTGAGTTGAAACTTGTTGAGTTGATATCAGCGGCTTCTTTCTCACTCACTACCCTTTTGGTCAATAAGAAAACTTAACGTTAGCCCTTTATCTGTTCCCACAACATATTTGATGCATGTTTGGTGCCATATTCCTATTTGAAGTCCACATTGTTACCAAGCTTTTGTTGTCTGGATGTTGATTTGATTTGCGATTGCAGATTTCAGAGGTAGCGCCGAGTCTTTGCATGATGCTATGACCACCACGCTTGACAGCTGGAACATTGCTGTTAGGCCAAACACCTAAATTTGTCTCGTCTACCTACAAAACTCCACAAGACACTTAGCTTGCCTTTACTAGAAGCTCTTGAGTGGTTCGAAATTTAAATCAGATGAAACAGGGTACACGATGGACAGAAACAGGGAAGCTAAGTCTTGTAACTGGCACCCTATTATCATCAAATGTGTGACTGACTGTGTGTGTTTATGTATGCATGAAAGGCTCTGCAGGAATCAAACAGTCAGAAAGGCTCCAGCGTTCGAGACAGCGGTTTCGGAGACAGTTGGTACTCTGAGCGAGAGGACATCTATTCTCTGAGAGGAGGTGGAGGAGGTGGACACAGGAGGGACGACTCGTTGGACAGCTTGGACTCGCTGGGCTCGAGACCCCACAGCATCTCATCTGACGCCACTCTCAAAGGCAGCAGCGAGGGTACAGTAGATGATTTAAACCACTTTTCCTTGTTTTTGTGTTGTTCGTCCACTAAATTGACTGGATTTTGCTTTTCAAATCTCACTTTCACTCTAAGTAGGAGAGGTAATCACAGACTCTCTAGATCCATACCTCTCAAATTGTGGTCCAAATACCACTTGTGGTATTCTGACTGTGAACTATTTATAAGTTAATTAGCACTAAAACAGAGTGAATACACCCAGACAAAAATATGCTGTGACCACAGTGCTTTGTGCACTTTGATCTTTGTTTCAAAAACGCAGTACTCACAGAGGAAGTGCAGTTGAGAATATTTAAAAATAAAAACTCCAAGAAAATGAACCACAAACGAGTGCTAGTGACGACTTGTCTTATGTCCTATTTTCCTCTTGATGAAACCAGTAATAGTTACCGTTGTTCTCACTGACCGTTCGTTGGCTGGTTGCTGCAGCACTTTGAACTGCCTTGTTGCTGAAACTGGGCTTTAAAAATAAAATACCTACCTTGTATTTCCTTGCAAATACAGGGCACAGCTTCTTGTGTTCTATGGCACAAGAAGCCATTCAAGCACTAGAGGAAAATTTTGAGACATAGAGTTTTTTGTTTTGTTTTGTTTTTGTCTGTTTCTTTAAGGAAAAAGCTACCAGAAGTAAAAACAGAAAGTTTCTAACTGCAGCTTAAACAATTATCGGCCATGTTGGATTTTTAGGTTAAATTGGTTTACCTATTACCAAAATCTGTCTTTGACTGTTTCAATTCTCACTTCAGAGGGCATTTCTTCTTTATTTCTTCATCTGTGTTTGTTTGCTTCACTCTTCCTTTCTTACTCTTTTTCTCTCTTTCCCTCTTTTTTGTTCTTTCTCTCTTTCCTTCTTGCTGTAGCTCTTGTTCTGTCTTAAAAGGTTTGGGTTACATAGAACTTGGAACACCTAATAGTTTGTGAGGTAATATTTATTTTCTTGAAAGCTGAAGAACCCCTGGTCTAGACCTTCTTATCTTGTTTGTTTGCCCCAATATTTCAAATCCATTTCATCCGTTTGGACACTCAAATATTTGTGAACTGGGAAGACTCCCTGTCTTGGAAAGATGACTCCCATTTGTGAAAACAAACGTCTATTGCCATCTAGTGGTAGGCTTGTGGAATTTTTTTTTTGTTTGTTTTTTGGTAGAATATCAAAGTAAAAAAAACTTTGACACACTAATGTAAAACGGATTCTCTGGTAATGGACGTTTGTGCTACCCAGCAGTTCTTTTGTGTAACTGGGGGCAGTGAGACATTCCTCAGCCATCCACAGCAGCTTGTAAATGAAGAGGCCTCTGTTTCCCACCCAGTACCCCTCAGCTACTCCTCTAAAGTCACTCCAAAACACACACACACACAAACCTCACTCTTTTCTTCATCCTGGCTTTGTTTGTCTTCTTCTCTTTTCCCTCCTTCTGTCTCATCCCAGTTCTTGATCCTGTCCTGGTTCTCGGTCCAGGTTGTTGCAGCGACACCGAGGCAGACTCCATCTTCAAGATGGCAGACAACAAGAACAGCCTCAGCTACCGCAGGTCACTCGTCATCACGCCGAAAGCCAGCGCCCAGTTTAACCAGTTCCTGCCCACTAAAGACAAGCAGTCAGGCTACGTGCCGGCTCCGCTGAGGAAGAAACGGGCTGAGCGCAACGAGGACAGCCGGCGTAGCTGGGCCAGCTCCGGCTATGGAGAAGATGAATCCACGCTCACAAGGTACATTATTTATCCACTTAAAGGTGCTGTTCCTCATTTAGTTCATGTTGGTGAAATATTTGGCTTGTTTAGTTGCCAGAAGTTCACAAAAGTGTTAGCATGGTTGCTTGTGTTTTTAATTGTTATGCTGTGGGATGACAATCTTAGTCAAGAAAGGATTTCCGCTCCCGGCTATGGCGGCAGCCATGTTCCCCAGAGCACCTTACCATCAGCTCATCCCCGCTGGGAATATGGCTCAGAGAGTGGAAGCGACTCGGACCCAGACCGACCGGACCCCGATCTCGTCCTGGACGATCTGGCAAGCAGACGATTCCACAGTCCCTCCCCTGCTCCTCCCACCAACTTTGCCGTGCCCGTCAACCCCTCAGCAAGGGGACAAGGGGGTAGGGGTAAAGGCGGCCCCTGGCCTAAGGTCACTGTTTCCCTCACTCAGCCAAACGTGACCTGCGACAGGTCAGAGAACATGAAGATGCAGTGTGGATGTGCCTGTGTGATGAGAGATAAAACCCAATGCTCCTCTTCCTCTCAGTTTGCATGGTTTATTGCCGCCATGAGCAACAGCTTCACCCAAAATATTCTGCCTCTAACACAGCTTCAAACGCTTCAGTTTGATGGATTTTTGGAGGGGAGTGATTTACACATTCAAGCTGCAGTAAAACCATGTTTGTTACTTCTAAAAAAATTGTGGGCTTTGAGTTGGAATTTGATTTAGATTTTTTTCTTTCTTTTTTTTTTTTTTGTGGCATAAGACCTAAAATTGGTTTCTCAGTTTGCCTGGAGTTTGCTTGGGTTTCCTAATCCGTACATCATTTGGTTTGAGGCTGCTGTGCTTTTTTTGCGTGACTTTTCTGAGCTTGGTTCCTGCAAACGAGCGATTGTTAATTCGGCACTTGTGGTTGGCTGTCTCCTTTGAGCAGCAGAAGCAGGAAAACGCAGTCCCTCGACCGCAGCTACGTGAGGGTGGACCACCGGCGGGGCGTGTGCTCCGACAGCCTGTTCAGGTATATGTGCGATGATTCTGAGGAGGAGGATGATGATGATGATGATGATGAGGTGGGCTGTGCCGATCCTGTCCAGGACGATCTCTATGCCCGTAAGATAGGCGCCAAACCTCAGCGGGCGAGCAGCGTGTCTTATAACAAGTTCTTACCAAAGTTCTGGACGCCCGAAGAAGACGTTCATATACAGAAGATCAAACTGGGCTCTCAGAGGAGGCCCTGGTACAAAGAGATGCAAGGCTTCAGGTGTGTGAGGGGGCGACGGTGTGTGTGGCATTACTGGGGACCAAAATGCAACAAGGAATCGTAACATGCTAGCTACACCTCGGCTTACCCAATGCTTTGCAAGAGTATTCATACTTCTTGAACTTTATCCACATTTTGCCTCTGCAATCGTAAACTGTCAGTGTAATATAAAATAAAGATTGTGTGGTTGGGATTACATTTGGCCCACTTTACTCTGATACACCATAATAAAATCTAATCAAACCACCCAATCATTATGCAGCAGGGTGTCAAACTCATTTCACACTATCACAGGTCCTCAAAGAGGAACAGATAAAAACTGTTTTGATTTGACTGATGAAATGATACCACAACTATTATCTTGTCTAGAAGGCCACAAAAGCACTTCTGGTGGACCTGATTTGGCCCACAGTCGTTGAGTTTGACGCATATACCACTGAGTAGCATTGGTGCAGCCACTCAGAGTGCAACATCTGTATCCCTCCCCTTGTTGCACTGCGACGCCGTCTCCAGTGAAACGTGGTGGCGGCAATATCATGCCGTGGGAATACTTTTCCGGTCAGAGTCGACGTGACAAAAATGTGACAAAGTTCAAGTGATATGAAGACTTTAGCAAGGTGTAAGTCATATTGCCGTTTGTTTTCTTCTTGCTTAGTTTTCTCTCACCAACTGCATGCTAATATAAAATATTTTTAATTCATTTAACAACACATTTCTTTGCAGTGCAACTTCCCGACTCCTATGAGTCCTACTTTTCTCCTGTGATTGCACGCCCTTTGCTCTGTTCTAACCTCCTCTGTCCCTCTCTCTTCCTGCTCTTCTCGGCTGTAGCCGTCAGAGGTCCGGCTCTTCGTCTGATGACTCAGAGGGCGCCGTCGGTCCTTGGTTCTCTTCTGCTCCCCCTTCTTCTGCAACCTCCCCCTCTCACTCCCGCAAACACGAGACCCCGGCTCAAGCCACCCTTGTTGTCGGGAAAAGGTCGATACAGATGCACGACTGTGACGATGCGAGTTCGCTTTAAAGCATCGCATTTTAAAGGAACACTATTCTATACGGGGCTGAGTTGATTTAAGCTGCTTTCTAATCACTAATAAAGTAGTTGAGCTGCTGGGGTTGCCGTAATAAGCTCTAACAAGGAGTTTGCTTCCCTTTTTTTTGGAAATAGGTTGTGTTATAGTTGTATTTTAAATTTATTACAACTTCTACTCAATTTTGCAATCAACTTGCAATGGTATTATTTCGCAGTTGTGTACATTTACTAGTAAAAACCTCATTTGATCAGCATCTGTTTGAATCAAATGTCCCCTTTCCACCTTTTCTTGCACCTCGATCCAGGTTCCATGCATGCGCTCATCATCTCTCTATCCTTTTCTCTCCTTCTGCTCACCCTGCAGTCCTCATGTCCAAGCACACCCTCCCCCACAGCTCCCCAAGATAGAACCCCCTCTCTTAGAGATCCCTCCTCTGGTGTTTGCCCCCTTGGACCCCACCTCAGGTCCCAGACTGGTCAAATGTGAGAAGTGGCCGCTTCTGGGGCGCGAAGACCCCAGAGAGCCACCGGACCCCATTGACTATGAAAGCATTGACCCGGACTTGGAGAACGATGACATGTTCGCCAGGCGGACCCTGTCGTTTCAGTCCAACGTGGACTTGGCCGCGTTCAAGACCCGGCTCCCCGCCAAGCGCAGACTCCACTCGTCTGAGCCGCAGCTCAATATCGTCACACAGCAACACCTCCACGGAGACCCAGAGGAAGACGATTTTCCAGACATTGAGCGGGACGATGTGGTTTATCGCAGGGAGAAAACTCAGAGGCAGCGAGCACTTTCAGGGGCCCCAGACAACTACGCCCCCATGCACGTCCCGGAGCCCTGGGCCCTCCCTGCTGATCTCAGAGCCAGACTCCTCTGCGCCCCCTGCCCTCTGACTCAGGAAGCGACCGCAGCTGAACAGGATCAAACTAAGAAAGAGCTCCAGCCAGAAAAGGATGACATGCTGGTTCGGAAGCTGCGAGATTGTTCCGATCAGAGTCAGCAGAGAGGCCCGTTGGCCGGTCGCATGACTCCCTCCGTACCTTCCTCCTGTAGCGAAGGCGACCTGCAGAGGTGGCAGGCAATCAGGGAAGCCTCTCAGCTAAGACACAAGAGGAAGCTTTTATTGGAGAGACTAGTGGCTCTGAAGGTGTAGAGGCAGATTGATGTAAAACATCTGATCTGTGAACCGTTTACCAGCCCTGTGTCAGATGACACATGGGTTTTGATGGATGTGGAGTCAGTCAAAGGTTTAACATTTATCCAGTCATGCTCTTGTTTAAAATGAAAAGCTGTTTCTTTCATTTCACTGGGTCACTTTAAAACATGTTGCTACAAGCCACCATAGAAGGAGATATAAATATATATATTTGCTGTATAAAAAGTCGATTTAGTTCATTGTCACTGTTTGGTGACTTTGAGTGAAAATACAGTCTGACGGTATTTACACAAGAAAATTGAAGCAAAAAGACACAAAATAATCAAATTGGTTAAATTGCTCCATGTTGTTGCTGTTGTGATTACAATTAGTTACAATGCAATAATATGCATTTGCATTTTTCTTTTGACACATTGGCTTAAGTAATAAATACAAACTAAATTTAGATAGTTTTTTTCAAGTTGATAAAAATTTGTACTTATTGTCCAGAATAGTATGTGTGTTTGTCGTTTGGCTCCTTATGCAGTAGCAGGAATGGTTATAACTTATATCAGCTGTTTAATTAGTTTGGCAATCAACTCATAGGCAATAATCCAGCATTATTTCAATAATGTAAGAAAGGTTCAGGTCCTTCAAGATAACATTTTGTCAATAATTCAGTTGATTATTTTATACTTTATTATAGTATAGTTATGCATTAAACGACTATCCACAGCAGTGTTTATAGTTAAAATTAGTTTTTAATTCTGAGCCAAAGAGGTGATAACTTTTTGTTTTGTTACTGGCAATATAGCAGTTTATTATTGGATATTGAATACTTTATTACATTATTGAAAAGGTATTTGTGTTACAAGCTTTATTATATTTGTAATGGAAGAAATGATCACTTTTTTGCTGTTATGTTTTTGACAGTGAGCTTCTCAAAGCTTACCTGTAGTTTTAAAATATCACGAGAGACTGATTTTGTGGTTTTTGGGGCTTAAAATATTTATACTGACATATATTTGTTGTTGGCGTGGTCCTCTTTCAGCCAGCTGACCAGCAGTGTGGAGTAATGGCTTCTTCACAAAAGGGTTTTAAACCAAAGCAATGATACGATAGAATATTTTTTTTAAAACATTTGTCTTCCTTGCCCATGAGTAGTTTCGATTTTGTTTCTTCTTATTTTTAGAATTAATACTTTATTATTGTGAAATGGTCCAGAGGTGCATGCTGTTTACCTCCCTGGCTGTGCAATGGACGTACTGCTGCTGCGTGTGGGTGTGAACAAAAACCCCAAACTTCTCCTAGACCGGAAAGGATTTCATGATAAAACTGCTCCCACATATTTTCATCTTTAGTTTGTTTCCTCGAAACTCTGAATCTGCCTGTAAATTGTATATCTATATATTTCTGCTTAATGAAATAAAAAAATAAAAAAACTTCACGACTTTGCCTTGGAACCAGTTGAATTTATCCCCGGGCCGTGAATCTGACCCGAGTTCAGTGCCGCCTCTTCAGCTGAGAAGAACTTCACGCCAACATGTGAAAGTCGCAGCGCAGCAGCAAGACGGGGTAGACGCAAAACACGGCACCCCCGACTGCAACACGCCAGGCAGTTTAATGTGCGCCAACACTTATTAGGGGGTAAAGAAATTCCCCTTTGGCTCTGAAAATACACGCGACGTGCGCGCTCTTTTGGTGAGCAGAACTCAAAAGTTTTCACCACAGGCTGGGCGCACAATGCAACCATTTAAGCTGAGTCAAGCTCATCTGGATTTACTTCGCTGCCATGTGTGAAGTTACGCTTGCATGATGGAGTCTGTGGAGAGGATGTGTTGCTTAGAGGGAAATCCAAACACATCTAAGCTCTAAACGGTAGAGTCAGTTTTGGTTCTTGTATGAATGGAGCTTGGGAAGCTTTTTCCACTCCACTAAAGCCTTTTAAAATGCAGGAAATTAGCTGAGATTATAGCGTGTGATTAAATATTCCATAGAGTTCTGCACAAAGCACACTTTTTTTGTCTGAGCAGAATGAGGGTTCATCTGTAACATGCAGAAAAAGCGATCCATTGCGATCAAAAACTTTCAAAGCAGACTTGACAGATGAGTAATATTTTTCACCTGGTGTTCCCATGCCTCCCTTTTTTTTAATGCTTCCCTGGGCAACTGCCCATATAATTCATACTATCAAGTCAGCTATTTCACTCTTTATCTTTTGTGGGTAGGCAGCTGCGAATTATAGACTTTGGCAAGCGGAGTCATGTTTGTGTCTGGTTTAAATACAAATGAGTTTTAATAAGAGTCTCCACCTGGCCTCGAGCTCTTGACCCAAATACTGTCAGTCTCACTATGGAAGAAAACAGCCTGCAGAAATGTGACTTTTGTTGTGTGTGATTTTCTCTGGTTCCCCCAGACAGGAGCAAACCCAAGAAAACTCTGATGGGTGAGTTGATGCAGGCGCCCAGAAATGTGGCATGTTTTGGATTTGCTCTGACCTCTGTCCGGTCGCACCCTGGCTTTTGATCTGCTGTTCTCACTGTTGTTTGCTGCTAACCTTTTACGGGCGATATTAAACACAGGGACAAGTCCAGGGTGGAAGGGTTGTGGGTGAGGGGCTGCAGAAAGTTCTTCCTTAAAATGTATTAAAAAAACAAAAAAGAGAAAACCTGCAGTGTGACTGTTATGACTGGTTGGAGGTCTGAAATCTTTGTGTGACATCTTTAAAGGGAGTTGTTGTTTTTTTTGTTTTTTTTGACACTTGTGACCCTTTGGAGACTTTTTCTTTTGCTGCATAATGGTGGGGATGACGGTCGTAAATTTTATTAACCCACTAATTTTTTATAACCTGTTTTATTTTTTCCTGGCTGGTCTTTGTGGTGTGCATACTAACTCCGTAACATGAAAGTCTAACATGATTTCCAGTATTTGCAGATAAGGCAGTATGGTAAGAGACGATGCATGTGTAAAATGTTTTTAGTTTAAACTTATGAAGTACGTTTTTTGGGGGGGGAGATTAGCAATGCAAAGAAGGTTTTTTTTTTTTTTTTTACTATTTTCTCCACTTTTTTGTCCCTCAGGAGCAAATCAACAAGCGACATCCAGGTGGACCCCTCAATCGCCCGACAGATTCGCTTCGAGGAGCTGCAGAAGTTCCGCGAACAGATTAAAGAGAGTGAGGATAAGTGGCAAGATGTGAGTATAGTTGATATGGGCATCTTGCACATTATACTGTATGTGCCTTGCAAAGGTTTTCCACGTTCTTTCTCACATTACAACTATGCTTTATTTTTATATTTCCAATGTGCACAATTTAATGGTCAATGGAAACTAGTTTCACTTTAGCCGTATTTGATTGTATGAGTTCCCAGGACAATTGGTTGCACTGGACTTTACTTAGGGTTATCCAAGTGAAAGCGGTTTAAAACTGATGTACAGTGAACTTCAGATTTTTTTTTTTCTTTAAAATCATTTTCCTCCCACTTCCCCAATTACTAGCTTCAATAAAGTACACTGAAGCTGGTAATTATAATGTGACACAATGTGAAAAGGGCACTGTCTAGTACATGCCTACGGCCATCTTTCCCATAAGTTTTCTGCATAATGAAGACAGACAAGAAAGATGTTTGCTTCTGGCAGAGATAATGCTGCAGTGAAAGACGAGCACATGATCTGTGAGATCAGACTTGCAGCTGCCGCCTGAAATCAGAGCCGTTTGGATTGAAGTCAAAGAGGCAGGAACTGGTTGGTGCGGTGCTGCCCTCTGGCTATTGACTGTTCTCATCGGCAGATGTCCCTGCTGGCAAGAACAACTCCAACAACAGATTCGATATGAAATAATGTTATGATGTAAGAAGCTGTGCCATAGAAAACTACGTCAGTCTAACAAAAGAACAAAGTTTTCTTGAAAGTGATGACAAATGGCAATTGTGTACCCGTTTTGTCACTTACTTCATGAGTAATAAAGTGCCTATTACACGATAGATATCTGTATTTACTCGCTGTTGTACCTGGCTGCTGTCTGATTGATGTCACAGCGAAGTAATGGAGTCCTGAAGCAGCATTTAGGTCACACAGTCCCCAAACCACAGGGGAAGTGAGTCGGGAGGAGCTTCAGGCTCACAAATAGAACACCTTCAAATGCAGCTCTGTGTCTTTTTTTTTTTTTTTTTTTCTTCTTCCCCGACTTCTCCATCACACCCCTAGCTGTCCACAACAGCCTGCCGCTTCGCTCCAAACCCAAGCTTCACTGTGTTAAAGAAGCGACGCATTAGGTGAACTTGGATATCTTTGCTCCGCAGGACCTGAGCAAATGGAAAAACCGGCGCCGGAGCGTGAACTCTGATATAGTGAAGAAGAAGGAGGAGCGGGAGAAGATAGAGCAGATCACGTACGGCACCGACGGCAGGTCCAAGACCTTCAAGGAGATCCAAGAGGAGAGGTGAGCAAAACGGGAAAAATAAGCTGATCTGATCAGGCAGTTGAGACGGTGCAAGTGTAGAGCATCAGGATGGCTGTGGTACTTAATAAGTTTGTTCTTCTTTTTACCCTCAGAGGGGGGATACTTTGCTAAGGTAATAAAAGGCGAAAATGTTTTTTTTATGTTGTTGAAGAGAAACTGCATGATTGTCTCCAGTATGTTAATAAGAATCAGTTTATTATACCTCATCTCTTTGCGTCATGCCCGCCTCCTTCCCCCTTCCCCACTCACTACCCTCACCTTTATCCTCCTCCTTCCACCTGCAGAGAAACTAAAAAAAAGAACAGCATCGGCAGCCGCCTGTCCTCTCTCTCCTACTTGGACGACGACGACGACGACGACATATTTGAGAAACCCGCAATTCGCGCGCCGACCCGATTGCTTCCAGCCAGAAGCTACACCATCGACGCTCCATCGTATTCTCCAGAGCCCTCCAAGCCCTCTCCGAAAGCCGAGGACCCCCCGGTCGCTTCCCCACGCGTTCGCAGACCGCCTTCGCCTCCCGCTTCGCATGAAACCGTGGACGGTCCTGCAGTCAGAAACTCCCACACCACCAACCAGTCTCTGGCAGCTGCATCCTATCAGAAGAGTCCAGAGGAGGAACGCAAGGTCATAAAATACACAGAGAAGACTACGAGGGACGAAGCCCCCCACTCCTCCTTCGTCTCCACCCAGAAGGAGCTCGAGCCAAGGCCCTCATTGTTGAGAGCACCGACTGGGGTGGAGGCCCCGTCCTCCAGCTCTCTGGACAGACAAGCTCAGTCGAGCCCGATGGAACCCAAACCTCCCGCCGTGTCTCTGGTTTCCGCCTCTCTCCCCAGGAGCTACCAGAGATCGGATAGCGCGCGGCTAACCTCGGTCGTCACTCCGCGGCCCTTTGGGACCCAGCCGTCCCGCATCTCCTCTCTTTCCAGAGCCCACACGGTAAGTACAGCAAACCGTACAGCAGGCACATAGAGGTGCATCTCAGTAAACGAGTCCTGTAGAAGGCCTGTTACATAGATTCATGACACAAAGAGGGTTTAGTTCTGCTCATTGTGATGATTCTGGCCTACAACTAATGAGAAAGCAAAATTGAGTTTCTCTGACAAATGTTCTATTGCGTGTGAAAATAGGTTTTGGAAAACCCTCACCAAAACTTATTTTGGTGAGGTCAGTAATTAATGAAAAGTTGAGTGGAAGAAAAAAGTCTCATGGTAATACAAGTACAAGCAGCAGAGATAATAAAACAGCAAAACGTGCTCAGGTTATGCTAGGAAGATGAGGGAGACCAGACCCAACAATGCGGCTGAGGTGAAGACGGATAACTGAGCAGCAGTCTGTGATTCCTTCCCACCAGCGATTCCTTCCCACCAGCCCAATTATCCTTTTTTCTTTTACATTCATTTGTGAAAAGTCGCTCTGAGTCTTTACGTGTTAATCCTCGACAGACGGACGAATCCCACAAGGGCGTCAACGGCAACGTCGATGTTTCTAAGAAGGCGTCAGTGCCAAGCCGGTATCACCAGTACATGACCTCAGAGGACGAGGCTCAGTCCAGTTCTGCACACAGCAGCGATGAAGAGGAGGAGGAGGAAGAGGAAGAGGAGAACCTCACAGTGAAGAGCATCAGATCTATCCCGTCTCCTGTCAAGAGTGAAGTCTCAGTCAGTCCTTCTCCTGGCAAAGAAACCAGCAAGGTACTGGGATTTCTTCTTCTGGTAACATCAGATATGTTTATTTGTTTTATAATAAAAATTCAATTAAACTAAAATCAATTTATCTAGAGTGGTTTCTGACTAAAATGAAGCAACAAACTATTATTTCAGAAGCTTTTCTGGCCAAATAAAAAATATATATATATATATATAGGCATATTCTGAAAGATATTTCATATTCTTATTACTCACCTGTGTGATTCCAGGAGGATTTCTGCGAGATGCGGCTCAGCCTGAACCAAAAACCCAACAGCAGCCGAGACTTTGGCTTCCAGGCTGCCTGGGACTCAACGGGAGTTCGGGTCACGTCCGTCCAACCAGGTAACCAAACACAGCTGAGCTCGAACCTGAACCTTTCACATGGAAAGTCACACATGCAGAGTTTGTATGTTATTCACAGTAACATGTGGTAACACTGAACACTGGTGCTTTGCTTCTGTTTCATCTCACCTTTAAGCTCTGCCTGTTAGCCGTTAGCAAGTTTTCGAGTCCACTGCAGTTGTGATGCCAGAACCTTATGTAGGGCAGCGTCTATCTGGGTCAGATCTGCTGGGTCTGAGCCTCTCTTTTCTGCTGCAGCTCCCCACCAGCACATGAACAGTAGGCCGTGTATTTTAAGCTATGCTGACAACTCGCATCAATTCATGAAACCTGCCCCAAACTTGTCTCTATGCAAACTTAATTCTCTTTATGCACGTAGCTTTTTTAAGTTTTCGCCTACATTTTCCGCTTCTTTTTTTTTTTTTGCTTTTTCTAAAGAATCGCCTTTAGTTTGTTTGATGTTTGTTTGAAAGAAAAGATAAGAAACAAAAGAGTTTTTTTTCCCTACAAAATCAGGTAACAGATTTAATACATGTAAAATGTCAGTGGTAGAAAATATTTGCTTTGAAAACAATTAATGTTCTGTTTTCGTCAGGTACATTTCTCTCTGTCATTTCTCAAAAAGGGAAAGACAACATCTCACTTTGGTGCTGATAACTCAGTCTGCCTCTCAACCTACTCATCTCTAGAGTCAGACAAATGTTTTAACAATTTGAAACAACTGGGTAGGAGTTTATGTTGCCGCCATACACGATGAAGAAGATTGTGATCGAGGTCAAAAGAAATCTGGATGAAGTAAAGACAAGTGTCCATAGCAACCGCAAGATGCTATCTACAGTACCTGTTAACAGGTTGTTTGGGAGTGTTGGTAAAAGCCTCCTATGTTTGACCATCACAAACAAAAATGTGTACTTTGCTCATTTCTATTTTAACTGTGTGCTTTGCTTCTGCTGTTCAGTTGTCATAGTTGAAGATGCTTCTTTTGTGCTTCTTCTTCCAGAAGAACTGGAAAAGCTGGGACTGCTCTGATATCGGTTCTAAAAACCTTCCTTCTTCTAATAAGCCCGTTCTCCCTTTAACTTCCAGGTAGCTCGGCCGAGATGTGCCAGCTGCAGGTCGGGGACGAGGTGCTGACGGTGAACGGGCTCCAGGTGGCACAAATGAGTTACGAGCAGTGGAAGTCCAGCTTGGAGGAGGCCCTGCAGAAGGGCAGCCTGGTCATGGATGTGCGCCGTCACGGCCAGCACAGTGAGTCACACACTGTGTGTGCGTGTGTGTGTGTGTGTGTGTTTGATTGCTGTGAGAGCAAAGAGACTCGACACGAAGGAAAGGTTCAAGGGTTACTCTCCTGGACTGACAACGCTGCTTAAGCTCTGGGCGTCGCTAAACAGTTTTGACACTTTAAATTGGTCCGTAAACTATTGTGAAGTCACCCATGAATGATGTCATGACAGCTAAATGATGAGGGACCTGCTGAGGGAGGGCTGGGTGTGTTCTCACCTCTGTGGTTTATTTTCTTTTCCCCCATTTTTGTTTTAATTGGCTGGTTAAAAATGTTCATGTTCCATCTTTGTTCCCTGATCATTGTTCTCTTTGCTGTCCATTTTTTTTTTGTATCTATGAATCATTTCCCTTTGGAGAGCTAACCCTGTACTGTTTGTCTTTGCAGTCTTTCACTTATATCAGTGTCACCTCAGAAAAGAACTAAACTGCACAGTCACTGAAACTAACATAAGTGGCTTGTTGAATAGTTTAACAAAGCCAATTTATTTAGCAAAAGCCTATTAATAAATCTGTTTGAGTTTATGACTTCTTTGGGCTGCATGGCTGGGGAAGGTGGTTTCTCTGTCGCCCCCTGCTGTTCTCTACAGTAACACCATAACGGCACCTCTTGGTCCCCCTGCTTTATAGTGGTGGTGTGTGTGAACATTCTGCCTCCGCGTGTCCGGAGCTCACATTGACAGATTGACGGGCTCACATACACTTACATGCACAAATCATGGGCTTATCTTCAAGCACACCGTCTATTTTATTTTTTTTTTTTGCCATTGCATTTACTGCATGCAGACTGGGACAGAGATCAACCTTCCCTGCCATTTAAAAGCCATAAGACCATCAATCTGACCAGTACGGATCATCCGACACTTGTAGGTCCCCCTGAGACAAAGACCGCCAACTCCAGCCTGGATTTCACTTCCAGAATCGTCACAGAATCGGTGCTGGCCAAAGAGCCCCACACTGTTCCTCTGGTGGTAAGTGGCGATATCGACTCGGTTGATGTGAATTTAAGCCATTTTTATTTCAGTGTTATCTACGAATGCAGTGACCTGAGTTTTGCTGCCAGTCTTCAATCTGGTCATTTGGCCACTGGTAGCTTTAGCCACAACCAATTTCTCTATCAAAACTATAATTAACCAAATTCTTAACATTTTCTCTTGCCTTCCAGCTGATTGGTCAGTCAGGGTCAGGGTAGACGTCACATGACTACAGATATAAATAAAGACAAAATGATTGGTTTACATCTTAAGTTCTCTTTAGCATTACTAACTATAAAATCTAGTCTCTGCGTCTATAGATTAACAGTTTATGTTTATGTTTATGTTTTATTATAGAAGGCTAAAGCTTCAGAGGCTAAAACAGAGCAACTGTGATAATCTATTAAGTCTTATTGTTATCTGCTGAAATTCTAGCTCTCTCTGGCTCTCTCCTAATCTAAATTTTGCTTCAAATTTAGGTTTGAAGCAAAATTTCAAACCTAAAATCGAAAGAAATATGAATCGAAAGAAATATGATTTTTGAATTTCCAACCGGCTGGTCACCTATTAGGATCAGTTGAGCTGAAACTCGTTTCGCGTTTCCAGTGTTTTTTCTGGTATTTTCCTTCATTAAGTGACGCTTTAATGACCTTAAGCCTTTCCCTGCAGGACGTGGCTTCAAACAGAGTTAATGGGGATTTCCAAGACCAACCGGTGACCATGAGGAACAAAGGTAAAGAGCAGTGCTAAAAGCTGGAAAGGTTATGGAATTGATCTCTGAGATTATTTCTGACCATAACGAAGATGTGGAAAATAAGCAAACCTTAAACAAAGATGTCATTTATGACCGTGTGCTGGACATATTTGTTGGTAAGCCTTGTAAAAAGATATATAAAAAGCCTTTAAATAGGTTACCTTTTTCTCGCGGTACCACAAAGTCCTTCTGCAAAAATGTGGGAAAATATTACCTTTAATTTGTGTGCTTTTATTCAGAGGGAAATAATCCCATATTGATTAATAATTGTTTCAAACAAGGTGGCACAGTTATTGATGGCCTAGTCTGTTAATTATTTATAAATTTCCCTGTTGCCAGAAGAACATTGCTGAGTTTTCAATAAGATTTCACGAGGTTGGAGCCGACTGACAGACCTTTGACCTTTCCTGTTTACCCAGTCTTTCTTTCTAGACCATTTTAGAGTCTTGGACCCATTTTCAGTGGATAAGGATTAGGATTAGGATTGAGTCAGGTTTCATTTGGCCATGTCGTTCAGACTGTTATCCTTTAGAAAGACACATTAAGGGGTAAAACTTCACTTTTACAGCAAAAAGGACCAAACTTCTTGTGATCCTGGTGTTTTTCGTCCTTTGAAATATAAATATATGCACAGCATCGCAGATCCTCCACTATATTTAACAGTGGGAATAGGGTCCTTATTTATGTTTCAATCTTAATTCATTCATTTTTATTTTAATTGTGCTATCTGTAACTTTTTACAATGCAGTTTGTTCAATTATTCCCCTACTGAATGAACACACACAAACAAAAGATTGAGTTTTTCCAGATTATTCGGTATGAAATTACCCTTTACATGGGGTGCCAACAAATCTGTGTGCATCTGTAAGTGCACTCTTCTCAGGTTGAACTAATTTCTCTCTTCTGCTGTGTCTCACCTAACCCTGTTTTCCGTTTCTCACATAGAGTCAGAACCAATATCTTTGAAAAACTTAAAACGGAGGTCAGAGTTTTTTGAACAAGGTAAAACTCAAGGAGAAGACGCGACTGAAAGGGATGAATGTGGCTCCTAATGCTGACTCTGACTTCTGTGTGTTCTGATGGCCGATCTCTCTGCGCTTTTTATCTGTCCGAATTCCAAGTCAGAGCTGCATGTCTTCCTGTCCGTCTCAGACTTTCGTTCTGTTGATAAAAATGGGACCCTGCTCCCAAGGATCCTTTTTTTTTTTTGTTTTGTTTTGTTTTGTTTTTTTCCCCTTTTTCTTGTCTGGTGTCAAAGCTTAACCCTTGTGCTGTGCCCCTTCCCTCCCTCAGGTGGCTCAGGGCCCAGTGTCAGTGCGCTGGTCTTCCTCTGTGGTAAACAGGGTTCATTGTGTGCAGTGACGTCCTCACCCTTACTCGGTACAACTTGGGATTTTGACATCCTGCTGAAACCTGAGCGGTTTAGTAACATTCTTGTCCAACTTGATGCCCTCTAAGAAAATTGAATGTAAGCTACATTTTGAAGCAGTGTGTGCTGCTCCTAAAGCTCTGCAGCATGTCAGCATCTCAACATACCAACCACAAAAGCACATCCCTTGAATCCTGTTGCATTTGTGGTGTTACACAGATTACCACATTGCTATGCCCTTCATGGAGTTTTAGCTGTTTCTGACATGCACGTATCGAAGCATCTGCCTTTCACGCTGGCCGTCTGCCGCTCCTCCTGTTGTTGCTGCTGCTGCTGCTGCATGCATATCGCTGATTTGAGCTTCTTTGATCATGTTTTTGCAACCCGTTTATTGATTTTCCTCTCAGAAACACTGAGGTGCAAATGTCAATAAGTTTGTGATCTGCCACGAAGAGACCCGATGAATCCTAATGAGTGGAATTTGAGCCATGGTTCCCTGAGGCTTGGTGAAAACATTCATTACTGTTTTGACTTTAAAACACACATCAACACTTTTTTAATTGACCTGGAACGCTGACGAGCCTTTTTTGCCTGGACGTATTCTCAGGCCTCAGGGTTAACTTGTCTGTTCACATGTGCTGCTGCGTCGCTCCGCCCGAGCATGCCTCTCGTACTGACTCAGTGTTATTTCGTTCCCAGGAGGATCGGAGCCTGCGATGCCAGATGTGAGTAGTGAGAGGGGAATCTTCTCTTATCTGTGTTGTGTTTATTCGATTACCATGACAACATCTGTGGAAGCAGACGCTGTTAATCTGTGTCCATGAAGCCCAGACACACTATTGTCAACAACACTCGACTCAGAGAGACAGAGTCGTTTAATTAGTGTCGATGTTTTTGAATGGAGCCAGAATTTATATATATATATATAAATTCATGTTATCTTTGGTTTTTAAGATTGGCTTATTTTGTAGCATGGAGATATGAAACTTTCAGGAAAAAGGCTAAATCTCCAATAAACCAGTGTGTAACTATTACACCTTTAGGACTTCAAATCCAGACAGATTTACAGAAGTCAAAGTTTAAGAGCCAATTTTTTTGTTCAATTAAAATTTTCCGAGCTGGAAAAAACAAGTGAACACACCCATCATCACTATTAAATGTATAGAATAGTGAAGGTTTTTCTTCTGTCTGGTGGCCTCCAGATTCCTGTTCCTGCGATCACTCCAGCTTCCTCCAGCCGCTGGTCCTGGAACCCAGAAGAAGAGCGCAAGAGACAAGAGAAATGGCAGAAGGAACAAGAGCTCCTCCTGCAGGTTTGTAGGAAATATGTTACTATAACTATATCAAAGTATGAACTGAAATAAATCATCACCGTTTTCTTTGTTAAAATTAAAACAAAGAAAGTTTCAGGTAGTAATTGTAACTAATAATGAATCTTCAAACGAACAAAGAGCGTCTAAGAAGCTAGAAGAATCACATTTTTTGAGACAGGATTTCCTGATAAATCTCAGAGGGTTTCTTGTTTCAGTAGCCTTTATCATAGTCCCATTACAAGACAGCTCAGAGGTTTATTACCAAACAGAAAAGACAAAGGAACAGATCAGAGTGACTTTCAAGAGGTTAAAGTCTAGGAATGAATATATGCATGAAATATATCTAAGTTTTTGCTTGTAATTGTTGCAAAATGTGAAAACATTCAGGAGATTCAAGCATTTTTGCAAGATAAGGTGCATTTCTGCATGCTGCGTAGACAAAAAAAAAAAAAAAGAAGGTGTTTGGCATTAAAAAAATGCTTTCTAACCATCAGGAAAAATACAAGCGTGATCAGGAGAAGCTGCAGGAGGAATGGCTCAAGGCTCAGCAGGAGATTGTCACAAGCGTGGGCCACCAGGTAATGAAAGTTATTTCAGTTCTCATGAGTTATGGACTACTGCCTGAAATATTGTCTGGATTGTTCTAAAAGGGTGGCAATTAGTCATGAGTCACAGTGGAAATTCGTCTAAATGTATCCAAAAAGCTTTAGTGAACAGAAATCCTGTAATTATAAAGCCATTACGTGGTCTCACAATCTTGTATTTGACTTTTATAAAAGCAGAACAATTTCCGATAAAAGGATGTACCAAACGTAAGGTGAGAACAAGGATTTGTCATGTGGCTGCTCGTAATATCGCCATCATTTTTACTCTTTAAAAATATTGTTGTTGTTGTTTAATATTAGGGAATTTGTAGAGATTATTTAACAAGTGGCTCCTCCTGATGTCAGCGAGGAATGATGCTGCTGAAGGCCGTTGTGGGTTTGAATGTTTCTCCAGGTGAACAGCCACGGCGTCAGCCCACACTCGCCCCCATCTTCTCTCCAGCAGCCCACTCTGTGGGAAGAGGAGGAGAGGCAGAGGAAGGTGGAGCAGGAGCGCCAGCGGCAGGCGGAGGAGAGGAGGAGGAGGGAGGAGGAGGAGCGGGAGCTCCAGCGACTCCAGGAGGAGAGGAAGAGAAGAGAAATGCAGGAGAGGGAGGAGAGGGAAAAAAGGGAGGTGGAACTGAGAATGCAAAGGACGAGAGAGGAGGAGCTAAGAAAGAGGGAAGAGGAGCAGAGGAGGAGAGAGGAGGAGCTAAGACAGAGGGAAGAGGAGCAGAGGAGGAGAGAGGAGGAGCGGAGGCAGCAGGAGGCGGCGGAGCAGCAGCGCAAGCAGAAAGCCTTCGAGCAGCAGAGATGGTCAGTGCCGTGGTGCTGCTGCTCCTAACACACACACACACACACACACACACACACATGCTCACGTCCTCGTGTCACTTGATGCGCTTTGTTGCTTGTGCATTAACATAGCTGCAACTAATGCATTTGCTGTGCTTTGCTCTACTTCCATCATCCCACCTGTCTGCACACACTGCTGCTCACCAAAGGGCCGCTGTCTCCCACGACTTTGACAGTGCTCAGCCACAGCTGTCCTTTACTGACAGGTCAGTGTTCCTGCTGCCATTAACCCATCCTCACTGCTTTTACATTGCTTCGTGTCATGGCTGTTTGCTCCATAGGCTAGTAACACCAGTTTAGTATTACAGGATCCATTCGTACCACGCAGCTTTTCTTCTGTCCATTTAGTCGTCCAAACATCTGTGCACACGTCCATATGTCTGTTTATTCATCCATCAATCAATCCACCCACATGTCTGACCATCTTTTCATCCTCTTAGCAGTTCTTTTTGCCATTATTGTATTTAACAGTCAATACAATAATGTATTGTATTGACTGTTAAATGCATTATTTCTGACCAGAAAGATAACCAGCTAGAAGCATGTTAATGGCTTCCAAAACCTAGTTTCATCTCGAACGATGAGCTACAAATGAATGGGGATGTTGTACTACATCTTTGATCATGTGGTGAAGGGAGAAAAGATCAATTAATTCAAACGTCTGCACCTAATATTTGTCTAAAAAAAATGTTATTTGTTAATTCCACCTTCAAAAAATGGGTCAAGTTCACCTTTAAAAGCCTAAAATCGGTATGACATTTTTCCCTATGATGGTGATGTAAAGTTAAAGTTCTGAATGTATGTTTATAATTAGACGTCTTTTAATTAAAGTCAATTGAAAAGTGTTGGATGTTCAACTAAACGGAGGGGGGGGAAAAGCTTTTGTTTTCTGTGGAGTTTGCTACTTTCCACTTCAACTTTCTAAGTTTAAAAAATTAGTTTGAATGAAAGTTTGAGATATAAAAATGCTAATAAAGTGAAAACAAAACATAAAGTTCAAACATTTAACATATTATTGTGAAAATAGTCGAGGAATTTATTGACAAGAATTGTAAGTCTCCCATAGCTTTTTTATTGATTATTGATTACTTTATGGTTAATAATTTCTCACTAATTATAATATTAACTTTTTGTTTGACAGGACAAAATCCCAGTCGTCTCCCCAGCTGGATGACGACAACAAGCCTCAGAGGAGAGGTCAGTTTGGCTCATTTGTTTCTTCACCAGGTTGTTTTCTGAACGGCTCCACGTAGGGCTGGTCTGCATGTGCGTACGTGTGCGTACGTGTGCGTACGTGTGCGTACGTGTGCATACTTGTGTGTGTGTGTGTACGTGTGTGTGAGCCCTGTCCTGCTGTATGCAGGCTGGCTACGGCAGCCGGAGGACTTGTCTCTCAGGCTGCTGGAAGAGGAGTTGAGGATTGCGCGTAGAAAACACCTCCAAAGCCAGAAGGCTGCATCAGAGCTGGAATGGAGAAACGACCTCAGATACGCAGAGGCAGAGAGAGGTTGGCTTCGTTCTGGAAGCTCCACCGCCTCTGCTCTTTTTCTTTTTTTTTTTTTTAAATCAATCCCTCCCAGTCTTCTTCCATTATGATCGACTGATTTGCCGTTTCACCAAATCAAAACTTACAGCTGTTTGATTTGCATCGGACTGACTAAATGGGCGCATTAATCAGTTGCCTTCCACTTAAAGTGACTCAATTACTGCACTTGTGGCCGAACAGAAGCTTCTTGATTGCAATAAAATTACTTTCAGATTGGCGTAGTTTTTTTTTTCCAGACATGATTGAAGTCTGATTTGAACAACAACTTGAAAAGGTTTTCCTACCCCTTAAAGACGTTTCTGTTTTGTCACATTAGAGCCACAATCCTCAGTGCTTTTAATAGGAATTTTACGAGAAAGTAAATTACAACTGGAATGAAATGATGCAAGGCTTTCAACATTTTTGCAAATAAATAGGTCAGGCGAGGAGAGTTTTAATCAGAGTATCAGCTGCGAAGCTCATGAGGTAAATGAAGGCAAATATAGGACAAAAACAGATGAAATTCGCAACCACATCCACATAAAACGGTCTAGATCAAAGCATGTTTGTGTGTGAGAACGGCCCAGTCAAAGTCACCAAGACCTTTTTCAAATTGAGACTCACTGCAAGCACTTTAACACATTTTTGTTTGCATCTAATCTAGCTTAGTTGAGCTATTTCTTAAAGATGATTGAGCAAAAAAAATCTGTCTGTGCAAAGTTGGTGGAAATATTCAGACCAAAAAAATTGCAATTGCACAGAAAGGTAGTTCTGACATGTCATTACATAGAAATTAAAAACAAGGTGTAATATTTTCTTTTCACTTCACAGTCATGCACCACTTTGTCTCTATGAAAGACATTGAAGCTTATGGTTGTAACATGACAAAATATAAAAACCTTCAAGGGGTATAAATACTTTTGCCAAACATCTTTGGCGCGCATTACTCATAGCATAATATCTCTCCTCTCTGGGTGAATCGGTAGGAAGCGCAGCTCCCGACGGGAAGAGTCAGCAGCCGCTGTCGCAGGCTGAGCTGGAGCGCCAGCAGATCCTGAATGAGATGAAGAAGAAGACGCCGCTCCTGACGGACAGCAGCTGGATCCGCCAGCGCGCCGCCGGCACGCCCGTCAGCAGGGACAGCGACGTGCCGCCGATGCGCAGGTAGACACCTCTGATGTCCTGGTTACTGGTTGTTTCTGTACTCTCACTAATGGCCCCGGGTCCTAAAGCGGAAACGATCTGGCTACCACACCGACACTGATTCGGCACATTTTGTTAGAAAAACTGAGAGCTGTTGGTAGTCAGATGGTTTTTACTTCTTCAACTAACATCTTTTAACGGAGGGGTTGTGTGGTGTGGGTTGGCTTTACAGAGGGGAATCTCTTGACAACTTGGACTCCTCCTACGACTCTCGCCGTTCATCCTGGACTCCCAGAAGCAGCTCTTTTGCCTCAAACTACTCTCGGCCGTATTCTGGCTACTCTGGCAGCTCTTCTCTTTACTCCGGCGCGTCGGGGCTCCGCCGGCCAGTCTCCACCACCCTGCCCCCCTCCTTCTCTACGGGCTCCCTTCGCGGGGGGGGCCTACTGGCCCCTTGGTCCCGTCCGTCCCCCTCCCCTTCCACTCCGTCACCAGTCACCACTCCAGAGCCTCCACCCGACGCCTATCAGCAGCGGAACAGGTAAAAACCAAACGCGCCGGTTTCCTGAGGCCCCCAGGAACCTGCCTCTACCTGACTACTGCTATACTGGGTTGTATGTGTTATTTCTATGAGGTGAGGAGTGGTTGCTAAGGGGATTCTGGATCTTTCTCCTTGATGCACTTCTGGTTATTTGTTAAGTCTGCATGGGGGAGCCAAGTATCTTCTGGGGAAAAGGTTTCTGGTTTGACTTATTTGGCTACGGTAAGTTGAATATTTGAGGGAGTCAAAGTGAGATTTTCTGATCTTAAGAACCCTGTACAAAGTGAAGTATGTTGGTGGCAGCATTATGCTGAGGGACGGTTGCTGTCCACAAAGTGGATGTGACATTGAAGAATAAGTTTCACCCACCGATCCATCAGCTTCACCTCTAAGCTAATTAATATTTGAACATAAATGCTAATAAATGAAAATGTACTTCTGACCAGCACTGTGAAAGACTCCCTTACAGCTGAATTAACTTCTCTACTTCTTTAAAAAGACGGTTCTGGATCCACAGCCAGGCACAAATACAATCAAATGATCATTTATTGTGATGCAATTTTTACAAGATAAGAATTTAGATTCATTGTTGTCACAATAAACTCCAATTAATGATGATTACAATCACCCAAAACTGTTTGTTGTTGGGATCTGTATTTTCTCCAAAACACTGGAGAAATGTGAACAAATAAAGAACTTGAGTTTTTTCATTTGAACTGTTTGTTCAAATAAAAACGACTAAATTGTAAAACGTGACTAAATGCACTTAATGTGGGAACTATAGAAACACAAGTCACTATTATTTATGTGGCTATTGGGCCTTAAAGTCACCTAAAAATAAGTAATAAATAGTTCTTATGATCACTTTTATTGTTACCACAAAATATCGTGATAAAACTTTAGGTCTGCTTGGTCCACCCCGTCTGAAACAATTCTGCAGGAATTCAGTGTAAATGTATGCCGGTGTGTTTTGTGTGTGCATGCAGTCGCACATGCCCCGTCGCATGTGTGCTTCGGCTCTAAAATCACAGCTGTGGATTCTGTAACCCAGGTCAGTGAGTGGCAGGAAAACCTGCACGTTCTGTGACACCCCGCTGGGAAAGGGAGCAGCCATGATCATCGAGTCCCTCGGGCTCTGTTTTCATTTGGGCTGTTTCAAGGTGAGAGCCTGGGACTCTGTGCGCCACGGCGGAGAGTGTCGTCTGCACGCCTTTGCTGATCTTCACAGACTAACTCGGTCGATCTGAGCTTGTTTTCCTAGTTCTACTAACTCGGGGTTGGGGGAATATCCTGATTTCTTCCCAGCAGCTCAAACCTTTTAGCTCTCTACGTATCCGGGTGCTTTGACCTTCAATCAGATCTGATCTCCTGCACCTGTGTTGTTACTTTCTATCATGATGCATGTCCTGCGACTACTCTAATCGTTTGTGTTTGAATGAATACGGCCTTTGGTCTGTCTCTGCTCGCCACAGCCTCCGCGCGGCTCTTTACCTCTCCTCTCTCTCTCTCTAAACCCACGCAGTGCACCGACTGCAAGTCCGACCTCGGAGGCTCGGAGGCCGGGGCCGAAGTCAGAATACGAAACAAGCAGCTCTTCTGCAACACCTGCTACATGCGAGTCAAAAGTAAGAAATCGATCCAGCTCTTGCGACTTTCATTTGTCTTTTAAGTTAAATTATAATGTCCTTTTTTTTGTTTGTTTTTTTTGTGTGTTTTTTTTAGCTGGCCAGCCCACATCCATGTGATCCCGGCGTGCTGCAGCAGATCGACGAGGAGACGACATGTGACAACAACCCATGAACTTTAAAAGCGAAAGCCATTGCAATAATAAGCCGGACCTCTGGTGTCTTTAATTGTACTGATGAGATAAAGATTTCAAAAGAAGTGATCTACTTTTATCGTGATATCGTATGACGCATTATAACTGTACAAATGCTCCACATTCCCTATCTATATATTATTATTTTATTATTTTTTTTTCCATGTTTTAGCCACAGATCTATCTCTGCGAGATTCCAGGAGAGCTTGCTTTCCCGACTCCATTTCGGTAGATTTTGTAAAGGTGGTGAGAGAAACCTGCAGGATCAAGCTTCTTTTCTATGCGTGTCTGGTGGTATTAATTTGCCCGTTAGGGGGGGAGAAAAAGGTATGCTTTACATGCGTATGTGGCTTTGTATTTGTAAGAGACAAAGGAAATAAAATTATTAGAATTTTCTGATGCATCGTGTTTGAAAATGATGGCCTGCTTTGACCGCACTTTTGATGCTAAGACTTCTCGTCATTCTGTACTGAATTAAGGCAAAGAATAACTCTGTAAATAAATGACTAAATCCTCAGTTGGGACGTGTCTGGGGTGTTTTATTCTGCGTTCAAAAAGTATACGGGGCAAAGGGTAAAAGTATTTACACCCTTTGAGGGTTTTTTTTTTTTTTATGTTTTGTCACTTTCCGATTACAGACTTCCCATTGCTGCAACATGTAAAATGTGGAAAAGTTCTGCGACTATTAATACTTTAGCAGGGTAATTTAGTGCGATAATATTTTAGAATATGATGCGAAAGTTTTCCAGCATCTGTTATCTGAAATCATTACTCTCATCTTCTTTTTTTGTTTTTTTTTCCTGCCTGTCGCTGCCATTCTGTGCTTCTCTGCAGAGCGACGCTCATAATGAATGGAATCTCAATGAGCTGCTCTTTTTTTTTTTTTTTTTCTTTGCTAAGGTTCAGAGGGCCGGCATGCTCTGAGTTTCCCAAAGCCAATTTGTCATGCATATTTTATTCAGTGCACATGCATTGCACTTGATTATACTTTGATAGAATCTTTTTTTTCCCCCTCTCTCATCTTCCTTTGTTCCTGCTTTTCCCCAGGTGTATTTTGTGGACGTCCATATTTAGTCTGCAGCTCCCCAATTGTATTTACAAGACAAGGTAAAAGACGGTGGAAATGAGCTCCATTCAGGCAATTTTACTTTGAGGAAATAGGTTAGACCGAGCATTGATTTCTCTGTACTCTCTGAGGTGAAGCACAAACAGTCCTTGGAGGCGGACGTCTTAAATTCTTAGATTCCTTTTTTTTCTTAGATCTCTCTTGGCGCTTCTATTGCAGAGAGATTTTAGTTTTGAAAGGAGCCAAGCACAGCTGAAATGCTGGCTGGGAAATCTAAAGTAATCTGAAATAGGTTGTTATATATATATATATATATATATATATATATATATATATATATATATATATATATATATATATATATATTTCTTTTAAAGCCAGAGCAGAATCGAAGCGCGTGTCTGTGTGTTTGAGTACAAAGGGAAGCAGGATGCTTCTCTTTCAGGTGTACTTATTAAAAACCTTGCTCTCTTAACTGATCATCTTTGTCATTTTAACATTTTTCACACCCTTCGTTTCAGTTTTTAAGGTATAACTCCCACAGATCAACAACTTCACTCATTTTAACGCTCATCCTTGAAAATTGCTTTATTATTTGGATTGGCCTTAAGGGGGCAGTGTAGGGTAAGATTGTTTTTCTTCTTTTTTTTTTCCACCAAAACAGACTGAATTGATATTTTAGCAGCAGCTGAGTGACAGCTGCTGTTGGTTGCACCACATATGTAAATACATGACATTTACATAACATATTTTCCGAGACGAGCCAGTGCAACTGAAACACAGCAAATCAAGCAAACAGTTGAATCTGCAGCAAACCAAAATATTGTGCCGCTTATAATTTGCAACATATTCTGACTTCAGCTGTCACTAGCTTAGAGGTCTGGTCTTGGTTTGGGTGTTTTCATAATGAAAATGCACATTTTTCGACGCGGCAACATATATGTAGTCATCTTCCAGGTTGCACATCCTGCCCCAGACGGAGTGCCTCTCTGAATCAGGAGAAGTCATCAGGCTAATTTACATGCAGCTTAAACTGATGCTATAATTAGACATTTAATTGCAGACACAGTCTCCAAAGACCTGTTGCTACAGCTCACTGCATGCATATTCTGCTCCTCCAGTTGGCAACAGGGACTAAAGAAAATGCCCTTCCAGTAAATCTGTAAATACTCAGTGCATCAAGGAGGATTTTTTTTAATCTTGGACTTTGGGTCTCGATGGAGAGGCTTTCGCATTAAAACCTGTGACAATTTTGTGAGTTTCTTGAAAGTTTGAAATACAAAACCACAAACTGTTGGCAATGTCAGCCTTTCTTTTATTTATTTATTTTTTTTTTTTTTACATTAGGACAAAATTATGCAGGTTAAAAAATACAATGTCAGAAGACATAATTATTGCAGAAGTCATGAATGTTTTGTTCTTTATCGTCACCCACTGCACGACCACATGAAACTGTCACATAAACTGTAATGATGTTGTTATACAGCTGGTCCTTAAGGTAAATCTGATAATAAGATTTAATAACCTATTTTCAAAGGTTCAAATTTGTCACTGAAAACTAAATGTGCATCGCTTTTTTTTTTTTTTTTTTTGCTTCTCTATTGCACAAATCCAGGAAGCTTTGACCTACAAAATAACAGCGCTATAAAACTGTGCAGACAATGGCTGCTGACAAGCCATGGCACATAAAATGTACACACAAATAGTCTCAGTAAATCTTCCAGACATGTTTGTGCAAAACGTCCCACCAGTGTTCAATCTGGGGAAATCAGCGGCCAAGTCAAAACCTCCAACATGCTGTTGTGGTCCATGTTCTAATCTGGCTCTGGTCAAACTTGCTCAAATCGTCATGACTTGTCCTCAGTTTAGTCTCGTCAACATTTTTTCCTCTACCAGAGTTACCCACTTCAGCATTCAGTAGTCATGAGTTGCATGAGCATTTACATGTTTAGGCGTTAACTTGATAATAATCAACAGAACTTTCTAGTTCGACACGGAAAAAGACAATTTTTTGCTAATTACCAACAGATTACGAGTTCTAGTCTGCGAGCACGCACATATTTTTTCCAACTTTTATCGGGATTATTGATCTGTGACCTTTCGCGAAGCGAGGGAAGGATCAGCCTAGATCCCTACTTGTCTTCATTAAAAATGCTGCCTCTAATCCCCCACTCACAAAAGGGCAGCGCTCATTCAAAGGAGACTCGACCTTATAAAAGAGGTGTGTTTGTTTGCTTTTTTTTTTTTTTTTTTTTAATTTGTCAGTTCAGCTCAACTTTTTTTGTCCAGCGCCCATTTCCAGCAATTATCATCTCGAGGCAAATTTATTCCCAGTTATTCTTCGGTTCATCTCATTAAACCTGTTCATGCAGTCAAGTTCAAATCTGGTTACAAATTGTTACAACATAATAATATCCACTTGATGATTTGGGTACCTGGTAAAAAGCCAGTTGTCCCTCCTCCTGAGCAAGCATGTGGCAACAGTGGAGAGGAACTACTTCCTGTCAAGAAGAAGAAGGTTCCAGCAGCACCGGGCTCCACATGAGCCTCCATTTGTCTTCACCAGCTGGGTGTTAAAAAGGGATAGAAAGTAGACAGGCAAAAAAAAAAAAAAAATCACTGGACGAGGAGTACTTTCTACGAGGAAAAACCCTGCATGTTTTATGTCAGCAGTAGTTCTTTCATTGCGTGTTTGAAAAAGCTGACGTTTGTTTCCCATTTTTAAACGTGCATACGCGTGTGTACGTTTAAGCGTCATCGTTTAGCGTGTAGCATCACCGATGGCTGACGCTAAACTGCTGAATTGTGAATCACTGGGCGAAGCGTACCCTTTGAGGAAAGAAAAAGGAAATGTGAAGTGAGCCTTCTACGTTTTCCACTTGTGTATTCAAGTGAACTTGGTTTGCCTGAAAACAACCAAGAGAATAATTCGTTTAAATGAAGAAATTATAAAAGAAACTCCCTACACCCCCATCTTTGCTTCCCCCTGCAACCATGTTATAATCAGTAATAATAATGTGCCAGAATTTCTGCTTGTGACCTTAAAAAACACTCTTTTTTCTTCTTCTTCTTCTTCTTTTCTTCCCTTTTACGTCTTAAACACTGTAAGGAAAACCATTCCTGGTGATAAGATGCCTTTGAGTTGCTTTTGCAGTTGGCAGGCAGGAAGAGAGGGAGTGTTACACGGCTGCAAAATGATAAGCCTCCATGGTCCCAGCTGGGGCACCCAGATATGTTTGAGACTGCTTTGTGCCTTGGGTGACAGGGGACCAAGTTTTCTATCCTGATATTAATTCATCCTGCCTCAGTACTACAGCAGAGCATGAGCTAGAATACAGATTCTTTGTTAAGTGTTTTCTGCTCTTTATTTGATGCTTTGGCCAGGGACAAGAGCTGAAAAAGACCAATCGCTTAGAAAAGCTGAATTTATCTATGTGGAGAGCAACGCACTAGAACCACATTGCTGTTTGTCGTATGTTTTGAAGCAGCATGCGGGTAGAAAGCCATGCCTACAGTTGGAGTTTGCTCCTGCGCTAACTTTCTGCAGATTCGCAGTCGTTTAACTACACACAGTTCGAAGTTGCCGATTGGGATTGAAGTTAATTGGAATATGTGCTGACAGATGATCCGCTGTGAAGTGTAACGCAAGCTGTGATTTAACCAGGCACCAACAACCTCCAGCCTCCACAGCCTCTTTACTCATCAGCTGACAGACAACAGAGGAAATATCACATTACCTGCAGACTTTCTGGGTTTTATGTTGATCATCACCTGATTGGTCGGTTTATATCACTCTTTACGTCGGGAAGCATCACCGGTTGCTCAAGTTTCTAAAGTGTAAACTTCAAAATGTCACAAAAATCTAAAAATCAGAGCTGACTTAAATGATTGAACTATTTACTCAAACGAATGGTCGGCTGTTCCAGAAAGTTCTCGTTGAGGTTTTTCTATTTACTCACGTTTCACAGTGAAAGCCGTGGTCGGTCTGCAAACAGGAGGAATCTCATTGATAACATGTACCAACCGTCTGGGAGAAAAAACACTCAAGAACTGCTAACGGACTTCATACAACATAAAAACAGACTCGGTGTGAGTGCAATGAATTGGACTTTCTTCCAAAACCGATAAAAAGACAAGAGGAGAACTTGTAAGGGAGGCTGCCAAGAGGCCTATTGCAACATTAAAGAAGGCGCAGATGATAATGGTAGTCAGATTCATGTGATAGTCGCTTATATTGTTCATGTGAGGCATGAAACACTGGACCATTTTCTGACAGTGAATGTGACATCATTTGATGAATTACAGGTTAAGACTTTCAGACTAAATCTCCAAATTAAATTACAACAAAACTCCTGCTGTGAAGAAGCTTCAGGAGTTTGAATTTGTACCTAAGTGTGTTTGATTTAACTCTATTTTGAAGGTACTGAAATAAATGCCACCAAAGAGGGTTGACATGACTTCTGTTTAAAGCCCAATAAAATTAAACTGATTTATATTAAAATGATAAACATTCCCACCATTGTGCAAACTTTGTCTGACTCTGACTTAGGCTTTTATGAGTTTTGATATGCAACATAAAATTAATTAGGAGAAGACAAAAACATGCATGTATCTCACTAATTAAACAGAGCAAACCTCAACTCAATTAATTACATAATTACAAGTCACAGACAGTCATTAGAAGAACATGGAATAGAGAGAAAAGCTGATATGTCCCCATGGACAGGACGAGGTATTAACCTTTGCTTATTGTTTCCCAGATAAATTACAAACTCCAATATGCCATCATGAAGTTTCATGTTTTTTTTTTTTTTTATTTCATCTGTGTTAACCTTTTGAAACTAATGACGGCTGGGGAAGTTATCCTGCTGACTATATGTTAAGTCAGACAAAGATTGCAGGCAAAACAGAAAAGGTGAATTGTGCAGGACCCACACTTGTCAAATCACAAACAGGCTGAGGTCAGGCGAGGGTCAAATGTCAGCTGTGCAAAACCTGACTGAAAAACCGAGAGCTGATGAATTCATTGGAGGCCAGAGTCACACTCTGAGCCTGAAGGGAGACATAGAAGGTGACTGTGCATGATTGCTGCTCATTCTCACCTGAATGCAGTACTCCCAGGATCCAGCTTTATGCCGCTCGCTCGCTCGCTCTCCTGCTCTCTCTTTTTCTCCGGGAGTCACCATATGGCCAACGCACTAATCCTCTTTCCAGCCTGAAGCCAGCCTGAGGCTGAAACCGCCTGGATAACTCGCAGTGACTGGAGCAACTCCGCTCTCTTTGTTTCAGGGAAGAATCTAAGAATTCAACGCACAGCAATCAACCCCAACGTACAGCCGACATCTTCCCTTGTTCATCACTTTGCAACCCATTTTTTAGCATCACGTGGTAAATTATTAAAAAATTTAGTCATACTGGGATAAATATCTCTTTGATCTCCTCCGTCATTTGCACAAAATATCTTTTTTATTATTATTATTTAGAAGTCATTCCAGCTGTGTCGGAACCTCTATGGGTAACGTAGTGGTAAATATTTCACAGACAGTTGATCGTATCGGGTGTGTGAGTAAAACGAATGCGCCTGGTGATCTGTTACACAGTGGAGGCAGCATCATGCTGTGGGTATGCTATTCTCCACCAGGGCAATGTTTTCAGACTGAAAACCTCAGAAGGCTTGCAAAGCCCCTAAGATTAGACGGGTGTGTTACTTCGCTGTGCCACATTTTTTCAGATCCATTTCCAGAGCATTTTGAACACCACTTCCAATTCCCATATGTGAACTCTTGTGTTGATTTCTCACTTAAAATACCAATAAAATAAGCTTCTATTTGTGGTACAAGGGCAATGAAACATGGAAAGGGTAAAGAGGTATGACTACTTTCTGTGTTTTTTTTTTTATAAAAATGTTAAACAATGGTATAAAGTCAGATGAGGACTTCAGCAAACCTTTTACCTGCATGTCCTTTCTCAAGGTTAAGCCCTCAGCTCAGCTGGTAAAAATATAACTCACTGCTGGCAGTTAAAGTGTGAGATATTCTGCAGGAGGACATAAAGGTTAAGTTAAAAATCTAAGAGTATATTTATAGTTTTTCAAAGACTTGACTCACAGGGTCCAACTGAGTAACTCCTAAATGTGTAAGGAAGACCAGCTTCCTTTTTTCTTGATGGATCTGATCTGTTCTTGCTGTTCCATGTCGGACTATGTTGGAAGTTGTTGTTTGTTTTTTTTTTTTGGTGGGGTGGGTTCTACATTTCTTTGATGTTCTGTCGAGACCACACCGCTGACACATCAGAGCCGAGCGTATTTTTACCAGGCAAACAGTTTCCGAGCCGCAGACATCACTCACGCTCGCTTTATGTCCTCGACGGTGACTCAGACGCACAACATAAAATGTAGTTTTATTTTAGCACCACAATAAATATCTCTTCTTCTACTTTCCAACACGCGACGCCGGGTCTGGTTCTGAGTTTTCTGCTCACGCATTGATGCATTCGGTTTGTAGTTTCTTCATGTTTGATGCCCTTTCTAGTTTTTCCTGACCTGTTGTTGCCCTCGTGGAACATTTTTGTCGCTCTGCACATAGGAAAGAAACAAACAAACAAAAATATATATATATATATATATATTGGATAATTTCTGACCTTGAGGAGGGGAAAAGCACTCAACAGGAGAGAAAACAGTAATTTAGGTTTATTGAGCTCTCTCTGTGGGTAAAAGCAAAGATCACTCTTCATCCTGTGCACAGGTTCAGGATTTCAAAAGCTCTCCTGAGTCACTCTCTCGTGCTGAATTTGCCTGCTAGCCCCGTCTTTATGTTTCTCCAAAGAACCTTACGGCTGCGGAGCGAAAAGACACCTGAAACGGTGCGCAGCCAGACAAGATAAGACTTCCCCATTGTTGCAAGCGCAGCGAGCAGACGGAGCCTCATCTGAAGAGCACTGCTGTGGCTGTGAAGCCGCACGTCTGGGCTTTTGTCTGTCGTCCATTCAGTGTCATTATCTCTGTCGCAAAGATGTAATTACTGTATGGAGAATAGCTTTCCAGAACCCATCATTTCCTGCTCTGTAAGCCTCTTGTTTTGTTCGGCCCATAACGGAGGAGCGGAGCTGTTGTCAATATATTGATATCAACGGTTCTCACAACTGTGATGCTGGAGGGAGATTTGTTCGTGTGCTTTGGTCCTATAAAGATCGGAAAATCCACTCAAATGACAAATTTGAGGATGAAATAACTCTGAGACATTGATATTTGCTCAGTGCTGCACACTAGAGGAAACTCTTGCTATATTACTTTTTTTTTTAAAAGACATTTTATGGACAGAGGTGAAGAGTTTATGTAGACTTCAAAAGTTTAATTTGCTCAGAGTTTTGCCCTGGAGTCCCAGGCATATGGGTCATCGGTACGCCGAGCTGCCGTTTTCTTCATCCTTGACTGAAGGCCCAGGAGGGAAAGGAAACTGGAGCTGGAACCAAACGCCCTTCAGGAACTCCTCACTAAATCACAGCTTGACAGCTTGTTTGTTTTGGATGATTGCTCATGGTTAATATTAATGTTCTTAGAGGTCTCCAGAGAAAAGGAATATCAGTAATCTCTTATTGGTGCAAACACACACCCTTTCACACTCCTGCGGTGGATGAAAAGCAAGAAGCAAAGATGCATTCTGCTTTTTGTTGCGATACGAAAGGGCAATGGTGCAGAATCTCCGTCATCCAGACTTCTTCTAGCGATTCTCTCAGCCCAAAAATACCTGAAAAGTGCCCAAAAACTCAAGCAGCACTTCTTTCACTTTTTTTTTATTTTTATTTTATCCAAGTAAAAGTAAAACATAGTCATTGAAGAAATTACTCACACAAGTTACCATGTAGCTAATCATAACATGTGATTTGATATTTTTACAATCAGACTTATAACATATGAGCAAATCGTTGTGTTTCAAAGACTAAGTTGAAAAAATGCATGTTAACCATAAAACACACTTTGGCACAATTTTTCTTCATTTAGAGAATTGAGTATTCAAGAATTATATTCAAGTGAGAGTAGCAATGAAAAGTAGTGTAGTAAAACTGTTTCTAAAAGTTTTGTTTGTTTTTTTTTCTTTCCGAATGTAACTATTTTTTACCCACGTCTGCTCTCAACCAAAATGTTTCTTCGGTTCTGAACATTAGTTGGACTGTCTGGAAAAAGCCCGATACTCCCAGATAAAAAAGAAAAAAATAATTAAACAGGCTGTACTTATCTATCATAAGATCATTGTTTAGTTGTATCATATAAAATAAGTGTCAGAGGTCTGAATATGGCGCTTCATAATAGAAGGACATTCATCTATATTTAAGTCAACATTACATATGCAAACAATGTTCTCTGGTGAATTCATGTTCTCAACATTAAGCTGGTGTGATTAGACGCGGGTGCAGATTCAATTCATGCAAAAATCTTTCCACAACTCTCTCTTAGCATGCTGTCCTCCAGATTCACTTGGACGGTGGAGAAACTGTGTAATGTACTCAGACCGCTCAGTCATTACCGCTGTTCATCATTAAGTCCTGCAAGGACTTCATTGGTCACAAAGCAAAGAGACAAGCTGAGCTTATGAAGAGTGTTTGGCTTGTTAACTTGCTAATGGCCAGGGTGTTTGCTCATGAAAGATGCAGCTTGTGTCCTTTTGTCTCCAAACTCAATTTCATGCCCTCCTGAACTGATTCTTTTTGTCCTCAGAGACATATGCCCGTACCAGAAGCCTGACAGATTGCTGCTCGGTTTATACGTTACTCGGGTTTTTGTGTCATCTGAACTTTTCGCGTGTAATAAAATTACAATTTTACATTCTGTTATTCAAGCACGATGACACGAAACAGTCAGATTTTAAGGTATTAAATTATTTTAACCGGATGTCATTTGTAGCTCACGTTTGTTTTGTAAGATGTGTTTACTTGCTTCAAATTCATGCTTCAAAAAGCACTTTATTGACTTTTTACACAGTTCCTTTATTTTTAAATTGAGTTTTAATTTTGCATAAGTGATTGGTTACTGATCAGTGTTGTATGTTTTGTGAATAGTAAAAAAAAAAAGATGAAAAGCTACTTATGAGAAGGAATGTTTTTGTTAGGACTCGATATATTGAGAATATATCAAATATATTATTAAGTATTGTACATCATTTGTGAATAAGATGGTTGGGAAGACATTAAGTTGTTAACCATCTAATTATATACACTTTGATCAGTCACCCTGCTCCACCCACATTCTTTATTTCAGGTAAATCTCTGTATGGAGTTAAAGGGATTAACAAGCCATGGCCTTAATCTGGAAAACTGATGTCCAGGTTGTGTCCCTAATTTAACCCTCTGTGTTATTTTCTGGAATCTTTTCACAAAGATTCCTTATAATAGACCAACATTTGTACTTGGCTTAGTTTTAGAATGTCCTGTGTAAAAGATGTTGAATCAAATCCATGTTGTTCCTGGACATGAAGCCTTGGATTACAGCAGGTAATCCAGTATCAGTAGCTTTCCTTAAATAAAACAGCACAAACTCTCTGCATGAGTGAAAGTAAAATGTTTTTTAATCCTCGTTTGCCTCCCAGTAATCTCCTTCAGCTGGCCTGATTTCTGATGGAGAGCCAGCTGTTGACCCCTACGATGGCACATTTAACTAGAACAGATTATTTAAAGAGCTGATTGTTGGCATTTTTTTTTTTTTTTTTTTTTTTCCAATCGCAGGTCTTGCCAAAGCAGGCGGCTTTCTGCTGATTCACCAGCTGGATCACAGCTGCAGCGGGCAGCAATTTCCTCCAAAACACCGCCCTCGATCCTCCTGACAAGCCCAGTCTAATCTAATAAGTAATCGATGCTGCTAATAAGCGAGCCCGTCGGGGCACCAGTCTGTTCCGCAGAATGTCTTCTGTTGGGTCAATAGATCCTAAGGTGGACTGAGATTAGCTGGACTTAAGTGTGCAGGAGGAGATTTATTCTCTGAAGTCGGCGGCTCGCCTGCGTCCTGCACGCAGCTGGTGGAGCCCTGATAGGGAAACCTGTTACCCTCAGATAATAGTGCGCAGCTGAGGCATGAGGGGAGCAGACATGTGTGACCTTTGGTGGCAAAAAAAGAGATAAGAAAAATATGTCAACTTGAATAGATCCTCGTGAAGTGCGATTTTGTCACTCAGAAAAATAAAAGTTTTCTTTCTTCCTCAAAAAACTGACTGGAAAACTGGCATCCATGTTTGTTGCTCCTCCTTTAAAGGAGCGGAGCCAAGCCGGCAGACATATTCCAGTCACCATTGTTGTAACTGTCACGTCAATCAGCTTTAATGTTACATTATGACCCAAAATAAAAATTTTAAAAATTAGGCACCAAAATATATATATATATATATATATATATATATATATATATATATATATATATATCGTTGCACATTGCTCATCATAATCCTGTTCCTGCAGCACGATTTGCTCCTTGGTGACTCACTCGCTCTAAATCCACCTCTGCATTTCAGCATCATATGTGGGGCCCTTCACTATACGGCTCTGAATGCGTATTTCATGGCTCAGAGTGTGAAGAATGGAGAGTTTCTCAAGTAAAAAAAATAAAAAATTAGCTCCTTGTAGCTGCCAAAGGATGTAAGAAGAGATGCATGTTATAAAAAAAAATGTCTCTCGAATTAGGGATTTGCTGAGGTTTGCAGCGCAGGTTAGAAACTTTCTTGCTTATTCTTGTGTGAAAATTCAAAAGTGAGATTTTTTATTTATTTTTTTTTAAAGCTGGATATTTGTGCTCAACGTAATCAATTCAAAAGAAGGAAATTGCAGGTTGTCACTGGAATTGCGCTCGGAAGCAGCAGCAGCCGGTAATTGTGTTTCAGTAAATACAGTTGACATCCTCGGCGAGTTAAGCCAGCATTAATTGTGAGGCCTGCTCACTGCGTGGAGAAATCGCTCATAAAATTGGTGAGAAATGCAGTTTGAACCACCAGCTCTGAGTTGCCATCAGCAGTGAAGGACTAGAAAGAATGAGCCCTCCAAGAGTTTCACTGTTGATCAAAAAAAAGAAGAAAAACTGCTACTTGGACTTTGTGTAACAACACCGAATGACGCATAGTTCTGCAGAGGAGATAATGTAGTCAAAGTGTCATGGAACGTGATTAGGAAACAGCAGCAGCAGAAAGTTCAAGTTAAGTTTCTCCTTGGTGGATTTTACTTTCCCAACATCTTGGGGTCATGACATCTTGACCTCCCAGTGGCCAAAGTCTCACTGGGTTCACGCAGAATTGGAGACACAGCTGCATTTCATTAGTCTGCACCATCAGAAAACAGGTCAATAAAAATGACAAGTAAACAAACTCATGTTCACAGCTAAATGGTTTGCAAAATCCAGCATTTAATAAAGAGGTTTCCCCTTAAAGAGAATAAACAATGCAATACAAATAAGAAAACCCTACATTTGTTTTTGCCAATGGCTGCAATAGGTGGCATCATACATTAATTTAAACAGGAAATGGCGCCCGGCCCCGCCCACACACCTGTCCTGACCGTATAGGCTCTAACAATGGTAGGTAGAAAAGAAACAAACAGAAGTAACTTGGAATAAATTCACTATGTAACAGAAGAAACATTCAAATAAATGTAATGGTTCGGCAGAGTCAGCTTTAAAAAACACATGCGTGGATGTAAACTGCAACATAAAGCCACCACAAACGAGACCGAGATAATAAAGTGAAGCAACAACGTTGAAGTTGAAGCATTGTGTCCAACTGTGGAAAGATGAAACGAGATAGAAATATGTTTAAGGGGCAAGAGGTGAATAAATACAGTCATAACCACTTCGCCACAGGGGATGAAATGATGACTTGTTTACAATTTTAAAGCTAAAACCTTGAAGAAGTGTGCAGTTAGTTCATATTTCCATTTATTATTATTATTATTATTATTATTAGGCTGGTGACAAAAACTTCCAAAATCCACCGTCTGCATCTGTTCAGCATTTTCCAGTGGATTTTTCTGTGAGCTGTCAAAATATGTCAGCAGCCTTCAGCAGACATGTGAGTGTCTGATTGGTGCTTCTGATCAAAGGCCAAAATTAGATCCCTCAAGGCTCAGCGGGCTAAAAAGGGAACAACAAAGGCGAGAGGGGAAGAGAAGTCCACTGCTGGTGATGAGGAGGAGAACGTGGCGTTAACGTTGGTTCAATTGATTGACTGGTGGTTATAAAAATGCCTGTCGATCAGGGCTGTGTTATTGATCTACTGAACCTGTAAACAGCGACAGCGGACAGACATATTTGATTCCCGATATGGTTAAATTAGCAGAGGAGCCTGTGCTTGTTTTTCGTCCTCTGCATCTATTTATGGTCCAAATATTGACACAAGGCAGAGAGCACTGAGTATTACTAGATGCAT
The DNA here is from genome assembly GCA_911649635.1 of Poeciliopsis gracilis. NCBI lineage: Eukaryota > Metazoa > Chordata > Actinopteri > Cyprinodontiformes > Poeciliidae > Poeciliopsis > Poeciliopsis gracilis. The sequence goes on from CAJVRI010001532.1 coordinate 6,295,653, forward strand.
TTAGTGTTGAATTAACAAAAGCTAATCAGAAGCGATCTAGTGTACTCTGGCTTTTTTTCTGCAATAACTAAAATGCTTCTTTGAAAGCTGCGTTTTGTATTTGCTCTTCTGCCATTAAAATGTCCGACAACAGAAAAACGTGACTCAGCGGCAAAAACAGAAGAAATCTGTAGTAAGTTTTTACACTGCGGTATGTGTTCAAAAGACGTCAAGTCGGCTCATCATTTGACTCCTGTTCTTCCACCCTTGTTAGTATTTTTAGCCAGCCATGCATCAGGTGACCTTTACACTTGGAGAAACCTCCTCCTCTGCTGTTATGTCACCTAAAGGTCATCTTGTCTCACAGTTCTGTGTTTCGCGGTAAAAGAGGAATGTGCTCAGAGGAACTTTTCAGACCACCTGTCGCTCTTGTCGTCATCAGCCCGACGTGACGCATCAGTGTACAACAAGTATTTACAGCTCGGCCGGCGCGTCGCCACGAACCTCAGGCTTGTGTCCGTAGCTCCGATGCTGAGCAGAAGACGTGAGAAGACGAGGGCTGAGTTATTAATCACGTTTATAAGTGAAAGAGAAAAAAAAAATGTGAGCGCTTCTGTCAGCAGAGCAGCCTTTCGAAATAAAGACCGATATCAAAACTGGCAAGGCTCTTCTTCGAGCTGTTAAGTCTTTCATCTCAAAAAGCATCTCATCTAATCTGCCGCTTGAACTCAATCCAGCCGAGATGACGAAGGAGATGCTGCCTTATTGCACTCAACAGTTCTAATTTTACCGCAATTTGGGAAAAGATTAGAGTTCTTGCAGGATTCTTACATCAACTTTTACCATAGAGCCTTTAGCAAAGATTAAAGAATCATAGCCACAGACATTTACCTGGGGGTAAGATGCATTCCTGAACAAACAGGCACTTGTTAACAGGAAAATTATCAGCTTATGTAGTTGCATCAATGGCGAAGTAGGACGCGTAATGATTAATCTGTGCAGTGCAACTGAAGCCTGTGAGAAAATACCAAGCGTTGTTACATCTGCTCGCCCGCTAACACTCTAAAAGTCTGATGTTATGACTTTTAGCATTTTCTAATTAAAGCTAAAGCAAATATGCAGAGAAGTTAAGCACAAAAAAGTAAATAAAAGTCATACATTTGGAGATACAGTATGACTATGGTTTACTCGATTTATTATTTGCAGCTGCTCAATGTTACTATAATGCTTACATGCTTTCTTGTGCGCCTGTAAAGCAGCAGCAGCAACAAAAAGCTTTGCCTGGGAAGTTTGTGCAGCGTTTCTTTATTGCAGTCTTCATGAAAACAAAACCTTTCGAGCAATGAGAGCTCTGGGCCTCACTGTGCCTCGTGTTTAACGACACTGCTGCTGGAACACTGCAAAGATGCGGCGTGTCCGCCTTGACTGGGCACTGGGAGTTGTCAACTTTCTCTCATCGCTGTATTGATGTCCTGCAGCGATTTCACTCGCCAGGGACTTTAGAGCGACTTTAGAGCGGAGCGTCTCTGGGCAGAAATCCTGCACAGCCGCAGAGTTTTGCTTCAACATCAAAAAGGGGAACTGCAGAATCCCAGTGTAGAAATAACTGCGTTTCATATTTATTTTTTGTTTGTTTTATGCAAAGATCAGTACACTTTACAAGACTTTACATGAAAGGCGGGAACATGTACGCTTCACAATCCACATTTTTGAATTTGCAACAAAATGAGCTAAGCTGAGTTTATGGGACAAAAAGATATTGTCCACTTTAGATTTATAGAAAAATACGTGATATTCTGCATATGTGATGAGCAGAAACATCAACAAATCACGGAAAGGGAGATATTAAACATGTTAGCATTAGCTTAGCTCTTCAGACCTGAAATGCATCTTCAAGTGTGTCTCCATTTATTGTCTTTTTTATACAGTGTATGTAAACATCTGCTTTCAGCAATAAATATATTAAAATGAATTAAAATATTTGACTTTATCCTCCTGACTCTCTTTCCCTCACAATGGAAGATCATATTTGACCTTTGATCTGATTACAAAACCAAAAGAAAAGGGAATAAACTCTTAAGAAATAACATCACTTGCACTGAAATATATCAATAACCTTTCCATTCAAAACAACAACAAAAATATTATTTAGAAAAGAAACGCTCTGAGTCATCCAGGCAGATGTCGCCCAACATGCCAGGTTGTTCGCTCCATGAATTTGAAAAATATCAACGAACACAGAGAAGACGCAGGACGTTGTCACAAAAGCGTTTGAAGGATGGAAACACATGGGCACATTCCGTTGAAGGATTAGGACAGCCGCTCTTAACATCAAAAGAAAATAGAAATTATCCTTTTTAATATCAAAATAACTCCGCTGACGCTTGCCAGCACCGACAGCCTAAGCTTCGCCTGAAGGATGCGGCTTCAGCTGAGCAACACGCACACGTTCTGCCAAACGGAAGAAAAAAAATACATCTCTGCCTCCCTGCATCAGAACAGCAACACTTTTATTAAACGTTGGAAACGTGACAAACGTGGATGTTTCCGTCAGCTTCCTTGGTAGAGTGCATGTAAAAAAAAAAATAAAATAAAATAAAATAAAAAATAGACAAATACAGAAGCTTCTCGTTGAACTTGTTTGAAAACTAAAATATATCTGAAAATGCATTCGACCTAGTTGTCTAATCAGGCTGGAAGCAACTCCAGCAGAGGAAGCAGACATCTGTCAGAGGAGAAAAAACAGATGTTAAGAGTTTCGCCATCCTCTACTTCTGCATCCCTTTCCTCATTTTTTTTAAGATTTCCTCCACTATCCTTGTTCTGAACCAGAAATCCTTCAGAGCTCATTGCACCAGCATCAACGCAAAGCACGGTCCATGCTTTAATTGCATTGTGCTGAAATCAATACCCATTTAGTCTGATGTGAACGTTAACAGTAGGAAAAAAAAACCCTTAAAAAGATCCCAATTCACCTGTATGCTGCCGATGGCGATTGATATCGACTTAGCAGGTCTTACATAATATCTGTGGAGGAATCCGTCTCTCGCTGTGGTGTTTGTTAAACTCCTAGATAGAGGGTTGCCAGACTGCCAGTGTACAGATGAGTAATACTCAAAGCATGGAGGATGAAATCACCTGTGAGTCGTTGTGTACAGAACATTTTTTTTTCCCCCACCAGTCATTGCTTTGAATCAGATATGACACACAAAGGCTTCTTTTTTTCTTTTTATGTTTTTTTTTTACTGTTTTATCTTTACACCACAGCCGTCTCTGAGCTCGTATCGACTTCTTGAAGGGCTGTTCTAAATCAAACTCTTGGCGGTCGGATCCTTCAGGTTCTTGTACTTTAGTTTGGGCCGGCTAACAAAAGCTTCTCTTGATTATTTTAAATATTGACAAAATTACTTCTAGGTAACGAGAAAAGGAGGAGGAACTTCCCTCTGCTCGTTCGTTCAGCCCTAAAGTCTTGAAAGTATTTTATATTCCGGTGTGTTTACAGTAGGAGCACTATGGACGACGGCAGGGTGTCACTAATAAATGAAAACTGAATTATTTATTAGACTCGGGTTGAGCTATGAATGACGGATCTACAGCTCTGTTGTTGTTAAAATGATGAGACTTCGTCTCCAAACTTTTTCCACATTTGATACAACATGTAACCTGTAATCTACAAACTGCAGGCAGGTCACCGAACACAGCAGATGGAAAAGAGCCAGAATCATATCTACATTTCACTCAGAAACATATTTATCCTTGTACTGTATTTATTTACTTTTTTATCACAGCCAATCAATTTGCATCTTTGTGTGGAAACGTAGAAATCTGCTCCACAAAAGTGGAGAAACTCAAACAAAACTGAGTAAATATTTGCTTTGATTGAAATAATGAAACTTCTCCTTTATTTCTGTGAAAATGAAGTTCATTCAAGCCCTTTGAAGGGATCAGAGTAACACTGGTTGCCTCTCTTAGCTGAAATATTGGCAGTCAGCACTTACAGGATCATTTTAAATCCATAAGTGACCCAAATATTTTCCCTTTTCTTTTTTTTTTTTTTTTTGTTTTGTTTCTATTTGATTCATTTCATTAAAAAAATAAAATACTTGGGGCAATGTAGCGTTCAATGTAAGATTGTGTTTCTCCATCAGGGACAAAAAGATTAGCTTTTTATACCAATGAAGTAGTTTTGAGATTATGCTTATTTGCATTTGCTCTGGTTTCGAGGGATCAGAATGACTTATGTGATCTCAGAAAGCCAAAAAGGATTATAAAAAAATAAACCATTTATTTTATTCTACCCCTTACTCACACTGAGCATGTCTAGATTACCTTAGATTACCATTCAGGTAAGAAATGGAGCTGTTTGCTCTCGATAATACCTGCATACGCTCTTAAAAATTCATTTAAACATTGGTGACAATTGATGAACAGTCTTATAGATCGGTTTCATCTATAAGACTAATATAATATGAAGATAACCAAACACTGAGTCAACTAAACTGTGCCATGAAAAAAAAGTCAAATACTTTTTGATGCTCAGTTTTTTATGATTTTTTCCACTTTCCTTTGTTTTTCGTTTAAAATGTCATCGGGGACATTTCTGATGTGACCCTTAATGGATCAGGAAACACTAAAAGAAACAACATGCCTGCGTTTAGGCACAAACGACCTTCGATTCCTCAACCAAAGCGGTGCTGAAGTTTACTTTAAAATCTCATTAAAGGACAAACTGGACGATTTAAAGTGCAGAAACGAGCAGCAGTTTGTCTGCCTTTCACAACAGAACAATAAGCATCTCCTGCTCCGTTTCCACTGGCAAAGCTGTCAGTGCACTTACTCCTATAAAAACCGCCTCAAGGTGTTTTATGCTTCTCTCGAAACACTTTCTGTCCACAGTGAAAGACTTATTTTTACTTCCTCGCCCTGCCATTCTGTCCCTTTGGGACAAAAGTCACCAATCGTCCAAAAGAAAGCTCAACTGGCTCACAAACACGTATTCTGACAAAATTTAGCTTAAATTCTGATTTTTCAAAAACACTTTTGACAATATCAGCCTTAAAACTTTATGAACATTCCACATTTTTTTACCCTTTTCTCAAAGCAGAAGAAGAAAAATACATGTCAAGGACAATTTAAAAAAAAAAAAATCCAACACAAACATGACTGATTAATTTAGGGCTCATTGAGATCTCATAATAAAGTCACAGCGCTCCTGAAAGAGCAACTTAATGTACCCTGATTGGTGCTGAAGTCCAGTAATTGGTCTTTAGGGGAGCAATCAAATATGAGAAGCATAAAGGGGAGTCTGCTGCTATCAGGTGCTGCCTCACATGAATGAAAAAGTGAGCACGCCATTGAGCAAATAACACTCCGCTGATTGGCAATAACCCTCCGAATGCAGAGGAGACTCGACTGTGGGGCTTTGATGTGAGACGAGCAGGGCTGTATAAGGGGAGGCTTTTACAGAAATGCATTGCTGCTGCTGCTGCAGGAAGGACATTTTCTTTTTGATGATCGTAATTTTCAAAAGGACTCGGCAGCCATGAAAGGTGGCAGGTTTAATGGCGGAGCGCGTGGATAGCATCTCGGCTCAGGTCATGTCAGGACGCGTTACAATGATGTGGAGCCTGGTGATCGCAAATTGTGCCAGTGGCAATCGTCCAGCAAGGGCCGGGATGCACACGAGATGGATCTTAATGCAACATGTGCTTTTCCTAGTGGCAAAAAAATATATATATTAACACAAAGTCAATTCGCTTGTTTCATACCCTGCAAGACGTCATGTTTTTGTTTCTTTATACAATGTTTTGTATAAACAATCCGGGTCTCATTATGTGTCTCTGCTTATTTCCAGGCCCGAATGAGCAACTTCATGTTTAGAAACAAGCCGAGAAAAAAAATGCACAACCCGCGACTTCAATAAATAAATAAACAGGCCTAAAATCACTTATAACAATCGGACTTGACAGAAACTCAAAAGAGTTCCTGACTGTCCAGCAACAAAATGCGCATTTCTCTCCTCGCTCTATTGTTTACGTTTCTGTTGCTGCTGACAACTGTTGCATAGAAACGGCGGTCGCTCCCCAAGACGCATAGAGGAAATAACATTACATTACAAGAGAAAATAGTAACGAACAGTGATTTGAATAAGTAACTTTAATCTGATTACTGCATTTGAAATAGTAACGCGTTAGATTACTCGTTACTGAAAGAAGAGGTCCGTTAAGACAAAGGGCCGAGGTCGCACAGATCGTCAGAACACTCGATTTGTCGGCCCATTACGTCACAGCGCTGCGTGTATTCTTGTGCTGAGATGTCATCGATTGTGATGTCACATACTGCTTTGTTGTGTAACACGGGGTATAAATGACTCCAGTTGGTAACTGGAGTTTCATTTGACGACAGTTAGTGAGGAGAACAAACAATAAACAATGGATTTCAGACGTGAGATGAAATTTTTAGTCAACGTTCAAGCGATCCCAACCATAGAAGAGTATATTCAGCAAACAGAAGAGGAGGTCTGGTTGAACCTGGACCTTTTGAACCAGGACGAGGGAGTGACAGAGAGGACAAGACACCTGGTCCGACATCTGACGGAGGTTTTCTCCGATTTGGTGAAGGACGTTTCTGAGAACCTGGCCTACAAATATGGCGATTTAAAAGTTATGTTTGGAAGCCAGGTGTCTCAGGCCTTTGCCCGGGCGATGGGAGAAGACACGGCTATCCACGGAGAATGTGCTGCAGTGGTCGACATGCTTTTCTTGAAGCATGCGATCACTGCAGTCCACTCTCCCGTGGATAGTGACGACCCCGTGTCACTCCTCAGGCCGGGCTTAGGTCTCAGTTCTTTGGTGCGAGCTGTCATCAGTTTCATCCACCAACTGGTGACAGTGAGAAGCGCCAAAGAACTGAGGGCGTCCTTAGAGGAGCAGAGCAAGGACACAGTGCGACTTGTTGTGAAGTCGTTGCTGTGTCTGGGCATCAGGGAGTCCAAGACACGGCGGTGTTTGGATTCCCTGATGGAGGTACAGGAGCGCATGATCAACAACATCTGCGCTAACATCGAGAGCCATCCGGTGGAAATCCAGATGGATTGGGTCCCTGGCCTCGCAAAAAAGGTTTTCAGGGACCTGACCAAAACATTTGGCTGTTCTGCCGGATGGGCTCTGGGCTTCATGGAGCACGAGGTCGTCGACGACACAATCGCGCTCTGCCTTTTGAGCCGATTGGAGAAGCACCAGAAAAAGACAGCTGGATTTTTCACGCGTCTTTTTTCTGGTGCTCATAACATCTTTAAAAGGTAGGTCACCAAGTGACCTACCTTTTGAAAGGTCACCAAGTGACCTACCTTTTAAAGATGTTATGCGTCTGTCGACCTCGGCTCCATGAAGCCCCCCTGTGCCTCCGCCCCTCTGCTCCTCCATCGTTCCAGGTATTGAGTCCTCTCTGTTCCTCCATCGGTCCTGGTGAAGAGACGCCACCCAGTTCCCCCGTCGATCTCTCCCCCGAGACGGCTCTCCGTTCCTTCATCGGTCCCGACCCCAAGAAGCCTCCACGTCTGATTCTGGTAACAAGGTTCCTTAATTACTTTGGGTTTTTTAGCTTAAATAATTGCCACAGCAATTATTTGCAATCATATTTAACTTTAACTTTAAATGTTACTTAAAAATGGATGCACAGTTGGTAGCACTTTGCTTTGCAGCAAGAAGGTCCTGGGTTCAATTCTCGGTCTTTCTCTATGGAGTTTTCATCATCTCCCTGTGCCTTGTGGGTTCTCTCCGGGTACTCCGGCTTCCTCCCAGTCTAAAAAGATGACTATTAAGCACCGGCATCACTTGTGACCCCTCTACGGATAAAAATGTATTTTACAAAATGATTTTGATTTTTTTAAAATTGGAATATGTCACTTTGACTTCCGATTTAGCACAGAGGGAGATGGCAGCCAAGAATCAGAGCTCTCGCCAAAAAACTACAAATCAAACCGCAGCCAAAATTACATTTTTTATTATGAAATAATAAAAAAAGACGTTGTCTTCTTTTATCTGCATGGGGGAAATAAAAGAAGTCAGCGACGACCAGCACGTAGACGACCCCGGGTTTGCTCTCAGAGCGCAGCTCACAGCAGCTCCACCACTCAAGATGGCTGCACAGATTTGTGACACTTGTCTGAATCTTACAGATTACAATGGTGTTTAGTTGTGCAGCTTTACGGACACGATCATTCATGGCTGCTTTTCTGCTTATTGCGCTGCTCATATTGGTCTTGATGTTTGCAGTTTTCTGGAACCAAAGTTCCAGAAACTGAAACTGGAACCAAATTGCCACGCAGGATGAGGAGAACATTAATCAGAGACGCGGCGTTGCGTTACTCGTCACTCTACACATCTCACCTTCATGGAAAAACGACAGAAGAGATAAAATAATAAAATAAAGCCTTTTGAATTTCTGTTTACACTGGTCCACAAACCATATAAAGGAAGATGTGAGATTTTGCTGTGTGCTGGTTCACCAGGACTGTACATCACCCTAAAAATTCACTATCTGCACCTTAAAACTTAGTGGAGGCAGCATGATGCTGGGGTCTGTCATGTCTTCAGCAGGGACACAAAAGCTGGTTAGGAAAACCTGTGAAAAACAGGAAGGAAGGACGGAAGGACGGACAGTTTCAGTTTCCAAGTCACGCTTTTTAATGTAGGTTAGAAATAAATGCCGTGTCTCAAACAATTTCAACATTCACTTCCTGGGTGATTTATCACTGCAACGAAGGGCCTTTTTAATTAAACTCATTTTGGTGTCTCCAGTTAAACTACTTTCTTGAGAATTTCGATAAATAGAAATTTATATGAGCAGAAAAAAGTAAAAAAAAAAAAACATGTAATCTTAAAATTACAAAATTAGAATCGGTTCTTATTCACGGTGACCTTACATAATGTATCCACCAGAAGTCCTTCCCTTTGTGCTTGGGAGATTTGGGGTTTTGGACTTACCTGGGTTAGCGACTCACACAGGGTGGTATCCTGAATCCTGATTATTATAACAAATCTTTAGTGTATGGTTTATATAAAGCTTTGAGAAAAGCACTTGACCTTTTCCAACAATCTCTTTGAACGACTCTCAGTTCTAACAGGCCAATTATGTCACCAAGTCTGTGGACTTGGTGACATTTGTCGAGAGAGGTCACACCTACTGCGAGTGATTCCAACGATGCGACGCATACACAAAGATTTCATCCGTCATTTCAATCACGCAGGCTACACTTGTTTCTTCCTTTTTCTTCCCGTTTCATAATCAGTGAGTAATGTTCAGCTATGATTGCTGTTTGAGATTTATTCCCCTTTCAATAAAATTACAGCCAACATGCATGAATCTGAGGATTCATGGCTGAAAGACCAAGCATGTGCTGTGGGACTGAATTTGCATGTGCTGCAACAGCTTGAACAATTTGTTCAGTTGTGAACGATCGCTCCCCGCACATGTTCAATTGGGTCCCGATCCGCAGACTCAGAAGAGACGAGTGTCACAGCGGCTGAGGTGCTCGTAATATTTCATGAGTAAACATGGGCATGAGTCAGTTGTTTGCACGCAGAAATCGATGATGGACTGGTGACTAATCGAGGGTGTTTCCAAGGAATAAATGTCATGTAAAAGAGGCCAGTTCTAATAAATGGCAATGTTTTCCATTGTCTTGTGACGCTAAAAAAATGGGATTAAAACTAGTTATTTATTTTTGAAGCGTGAGCATTTATCTAAGTAATACCTAGATTTTGTATAGGAAAAGGTTGTGAGAATATAACTTACAATGTGTTTCCTGTAAACCCACATCTCTACTCCTACTATGTGTCTATTCGCTCTCTGACAGTGATTTTGACTTGTTTTTCAGGGTGGACCGTTTATAAATAAATGTTTTTTTTGTTTTATATTTTCCTCTAAGTCCACAGTATCACAATTTCTACATACAGACTCAAATACACCAATAAATGTTTCTCAGAAAATTGAAACTCAAGCTCTTCTGTTGAAAGAGCTGAGATCTAGTTAGAACCAGATCCAACATATCAGATTTAAGTGAAAGAAATTTCTTCAGGAAGAGTTTAGGACCCACAAAATCCCCAACTTACCATGAACAGAAAACCACTACACCACCAGTATAGTGTCTAATGAAACCAGTTTCACGTTGCCATGGTGTGAGAGTGTGCCAATCAAGAAAGAAGAGTCTGCTCCGAACTCAACTAGATTGAAATTTGCAGGCACCAACAAGGACATGGCAAACGTCTTTTGGATGATTTTGCTGCAATGACACAAGGCATGTTTGAAGGAGTCAGTGGGAGGCTTTCAGACTATAAAGCATTTCTTCTTTTAGAGCTGCACCAGCTCTAAAAGAAGGCTAAGCCAGAACCGAGCTGCTGAATCTCACTAAATACATTTCAGTAGAGAAACCTGTTGTGACCACATTGCTTTTATCAAATGTGCAAAACATCAATTTAGAAAGAAAATACAGCGCAGAGATTAAAAATGTAAGAATTATTCAGGCTAAATATTCACACAATTTCTACAATGGTGGCTGAGGAAGGCCTAAGGTAAATGATTTAGCCAAAAGGTCGTCTCTGCCAAGCCCCATAGAGGGCCTGCCGTTTGCTTCCTAATCCCAGCCACATTTTGAAGGTGTAACAATCCATTTTTCTGAGCCGGTTTCAAGCGAGAGCTGGCTGTACTCTGGCCAGTCACTGACTCTCAGTTCATCCACAATCCCTGGCAGACGGCAGCCTCCTATTTGTGTGCAGCTGGACCCTTTCATTATTTACACTTCAAATGATAATGGCATCATGTGTGCGCAGCTGCGTTATTTGCATCCACACGCCACGCTGCTGAATTCGTGTGACAAAATAGGAGCGGCACGTCCTCCTGCAATATTTAAATGCTAACGACATTCAGATGTGGAGGCTTTCTTCTCGTGGGGTTGAAAAGGAAACAGAGCACATCCAAGAAGCCAAACATGAAAGGGAGGGAAATGTTCAACGTTAGGCCTTTGGGGTTTCGAAAAGTGAAACAAATTTTCCCAGCGCCGTGCGGGGCTGAGATTTCCGGGCAGGGCATGTCTCTCTTTTTGAGGCTGACTCTTTGATTCCCTGTGGAGTGGGTGGGTTTGAAATGCAGAGGGGGAGGGGAGGGATGGGGCGGAAAAAATGCCACTAATGTTAACAGATAGTTCAGTTTATGAGAGAAACGTGATTGGCAAAGAGCTTGGAGTAAAAGAGAAGAAGGCTTTATTTAGGTCTGAACACTGTAACAAATGTAGCCAACATTCCACGTATACATTTACGGTCACTGCAGTGGTAGAAACTGCTAGAAGACACTACAAAACTTGGGCAAACGAGTCAGCCCTGAATGTACATTGACACTGAATATTAATCTCCGCTTGTCAGCTCCTGGACATCAATCAGTTCAGCGTTAAGTCAGCTGGGACTATATGGCAATGAAGACGATGGCGGTTGCTTGTCCAGGCAGCACAAACACCGGGCCGCCTCCAGAAAGTTCTCAAAAGATGGCAGAGATGGTGACATGTCATTTCTTCCAAGTCCTTGGAAGTACTTAAAGACTTGTCAAGTACCAAGTCTTTTAGGAGCAGGTCCGAGTCAAGTCAAGGTGCAAAAAGACTAAATCCTGCAGGGTCAAGTCCAAATAACATCTCGTGCTACAAAGGACTAAGTCTAAGTCAAGAGCCTTTGTTTTTTAAGAGCAATTTCAAAGTGATATCTGGTCTTGAGGGACAAGTCCAAGTCAATTCTCAAGGTTTAATGACTAGAGGAGGTTCCCCACGTAACAATCCACGTCACAGCTGTCCTGAGTTCAACACCTGGTCACTGGCTGCATGGTTACCCGTTTCTCTCCGGCCTCTCTCCCGTCTTCTGTCAACAAAGGCCACTAAAAAAAATCCATGTCTGAAATCTTTTGCCATAAGTCTGATCTCGTTAATGTTTAAGTCCAAGTCAAGTTGTTCTGGGGTAAGTCAAAGTCTCAAGTTACTTGCCTCAAGTCCAAGATGAATCTTAATCATCTCATCGACTCATTCAACCTGTTCACGTCAGATGCATCTCATCTAACTGAACACACAAACATTTGTAATCTTTACATTTTTGAGAAGATTCAATTCAGCATGAAAGAGAAAACATTAAATACTGCTGCATTATTTATAAATAAAAAAATCTAAATGGTAACATTTTTATCTGGCCGATAACACAAATATGCAGTTATGTTCTATGAAATATAGCAGAGAAAGATTAACGTGATTTAATGTTGAATTTCTGCACTAAATCAGTTAATACCTGTGTGTTATGTTGAATTTGAAGGGTTTTCTTCTTACTTTGAGTGGGATGATTTAAAAAAAAAAAAAATAAAAAAAAAAAAATAATAATAATAATAATAACAGGAAACCCTCTTAAACGCGAAACCATAATCTCCAATTTACGGAACAAAGACAAAAATAAAGAGATTTGTTCATTTCTGTTTAGATGTAACAACTTGTGCTTTTCATTTTAGAAGAATCAGGAGAACCTTCGTCATTTCTAAGTTAAGGCCTGGAATGATGTCACTCAGACTTCAGGTGAGAAACTAAACACCCGCGTGTTGTTTGGACACAGAAAAATTAACATTTTTAAGGATAACATCCCCTCACATCCCCCCTCCCTTACTTTGAAGACACAACTGTTCATGTGATGCTCAATTAACAAATTGATTTTCTCGGTGAAATTCAGCTTCACCGACAAAATGAACCGCGTCTAGAATCTATTGTCAGTTTTCTCTCTACGACTCGTTCCCTACGATTCAGAACAAGAACTTTTGAAAAGACAGTCCTTTCTAGATTTTGTTTTGCTATGTACATTTTTTTTTTTTTTTTTACATCGAAATGGCACGAATGAGCTTATTCCCGACAGAAGACATATTCGGTGTAGCTTGTCCAGATCTTGTCCTCGTTTGGATCGTTGCTGGTGTAGGCGCAGGTTCCCGTGGAGCTGCAGGCCACCATGTGGAAGCCCGCCTCTGTGAGCTTGTCAAACGCCTGCTCCAGAAAATTATACTTCAGGTAGTAGCGGGAGGTGTACCTCTCCGGGGGCCTGTCCGGGTCCCTGCTCTCGTTCAGCGTCTCCCCGAACACCTCTTTGGCCAGAGAGGTCTTGCCGCACACGGTGATGCGCGCCACCCTCCGGAACTTGGCGTCGGTCTGGATGTCCCTGCCGATCGTGTAGGAGCCGCGGTATCCCACGGTGATGTACCCGGACTTTCTGGAGTCCAGGGACGGCGAGCGCACGGCCCCGCCGGCGGACAGGGCGCGCAACGGCTCCCCGGAGGAGGAGCAGCACTGCGCGCCGTCCTCCGTGTCGCTCTGGCCGATCTCCTCGCTGATCGAGTTGTCCTTGCTCATCCGCGGGCTGAGGCGCTTAGCCAGGTCCCGCAGCAGGAAAAAGTCCGCCTCCCTCTGCAGGCGGCTCTTCTCCGGGAAGTAGTCCGGAAGGACCAAGTTCAGGTCTCTCAGGTAGTCGAGGATGTATCGGAACAAGAAGCCGTCCCTGTCCAAGAAGAAGCGTCCCTTGCTGTCTCTCGCCAGCTCCTTGGGGGACTTCTTGCTGAACATGTTCCACAGGAGCGAGTCCGGCACGGCGATCAGAGTTTTGTGCCTGGTCACGTACACCTGCCCGCCGACGTTCAGCTCGACGATCTCCGAGAACGGGGAGCCCGAGTCCCCGCAGCCGGACGCGGCGCGCTCCGTGTCGGCCAGTGCCATGTTCTCCGAGCCGCTCTGCGCTGCAGCGGGAGGATCAGTGGGAAGGAACAACGAGGTGCCAGCGGCGGCAGCCTGCTTATGAAGACTGGGCTTACCATGTGCGTGTGTGCGCGTACTCACAGGGGTGACTGGTAAATTAGCATTTAACTGTTGAGATGCTGCTGTGAGGGGCGTCTCTGCAGCTCCTACTCCCGTTTTCCTGCTCGCCTCCCACAAGCAAATATAAGTACGGACAGACAAGGATGGAGAGGAGAGGATGAGCGCAGATGGTGTCCTCAGGTTCCAGGGGCGTTACCTCAGAGAGACATGAAGGGGGCATTTCCCACCCCTTACATTTTGAATAGAACATCACTCCCCCCCACCCAATAAAGGTTGTAATTCAATTATAAATTCATTCACACAAAGTAGTCAATGTCAAGTGTGTATTAGCTGACAAGTCAAAGTCTTATCTTCACAAAAGTCATTTTCTCATATAAACAGGCTGTTCACACACAGGGAGCTGTTTCCGCACGTTAACAGAAGGTTAAGTGGAAGGAGAAACTCCTTCCACGTGACAACGAGAAAAAAAAAAACATTCTGAAGCAAATAGGGCATTCGAGACTTTACGGGCAAATCAAATCTCATGTACTGTAGCTCGACTCAACTTCAACGTCAGGGGTCATCTCATCTGGACTGAGGGGGAAAAGATGGAACTATACTGCTCGGTGCTGCACGGTACTTATATTTGCTGCTCCTTTCAGCTGAAAATAAACGATGCATCTCAACTGGAAATGAACATCCCTCAGTCTGAACGGAGAGGGGAACAGAAAGTCACAGGAGGAATAGAGAGAAGTTTCCATCAAATCCAAAGTCAGTGCAGATGCTGGTGATTGGATGCAGTTTAAAATATGGACATGTTTTAGGTTGATTTCTAAAGTAAAAAAAAGAAAAAAAAGAAAAAAAAAACACACAAAAACATTTTTTGTATTGCTTTTATGGATTACTGTAATTTTCTGAGACACCAAATTTTAGGTTTTCTGTATCTGTAAGCCATACTTATCAAAGTTACTGGAAAAATGCAATAATTATACCACTATAACTTTCACTTTTTAAACTGGATAAGTTCAATAAATTCATTTTCAATCTGTATATGGATTATAAACCCTGATATGAATTTGAGAAAAGAGAGTACAAGATCCAAGAAGTTGCTCTTCTTCTTAAAATGTTTTATTTTATTTTATTTTATTTTATTTTATTTTATTTTATTTTATTTTATTTTATTTTATTTTATTTTATTTTATTTTATTTTATTTTATTTTATGA
The DNA here is from genome assembly GCA_911649635.1 of Poeciliopsis gracilis. Classification (NCBI taxonomy): domain Eukaryota; kingdom Metazoa; phylum Chordata; class Actinopteri; order Cyprinodontiformes; family Poeciliidae; genus Poeciliopsis; species Poeciliopsis gracilis. The sequence goes on from CAJVRI010001532.1 coordinate 6,310,711, forward strand.
ATGCCTCCTGTATGCATTTTTCGATCACCTTTAACCTCCTTAAGCATCACAACGTGAAGCTCTTGAACCCTCTCAATGCTCATTATGGTTTTCTATTTGTGAACGAGCCTCTCTTGATGCTCCAGAATCACAACAACTGATATTTGTTGCTCTCAGGCGACGGACAAGAAACATGGAAAGAGCGACACCTAGAGTCCTAGAGATGAAAATGCAGCCACTGAACACAAATCCTGTCCTTACAGAGAGGAGAAGCAAAATCAGGAAATGAGGGGAGGGCTTTCATTTCAGTAACAGTGATGACATTTCTAAGGGCCCCAGACCAACAGGGGGCCCTCTACAATTAATTAATTTATTTATTTATTTCGTTCATATACATAAAAAAATGGGGCTGTGTCAATTACAAAACTTGTGATACTTTTGATAGGTCAGATAGACTCCAGAAGTTGTAATAGGAGATGTGTGGGGGGGCCAATTTAATTTTTTGTCAGCGGGTCCAAGATTCGAGGCAGCGCCCCTGTTTCAAGTTGCACTATATGCTCAAATAAAGGCATTTAAATGGTCAGAATCAGACCTTTTATAGACAGAAGAAGTGTAGTTTCCCTGGTACAGAGAGAAAAAAGCATGCATACCATGCCAGTGAATTTGTTCTGCAAAATGATATTTAACGTGAGACTGGAAAAGGAAATGCATAAGATTTATCTGAGGTTTGAAAAAAGGGGAAGTCTTTGAGGAACTTGGGGACTGGATTACTTAAAAGAGAAGTAAAAATCCCTGCAAAAAACTGAATTTTCTTAGGTGTATTCAAAGAATAAAGGTAATACATGATCATCTAAACAGACCTTGGTTAGTCATTATGAAAACCTCTATTTGGGACTCTTGTATAAATATGGAGTTAGAATGAAACCACAAAGCCAAATAAAATATGTTTAGAAGAGAAATTAAAATGAGCAAATTTATAATGTTGCTGTGTAACTTTGTTGCAACTCAGCAAGAGTAGAATACCAGTAAGGAAAATATAAATAATACTTCTTGGAAACCAAGAAGTAAACAGCAACTTCAAAACAGCAAAAACTTGCTGTTTTGAAATCATAACTTGTCATTTTTAAAGTTGCGTAATTTTTCTGTGCTTGATGTTAATTACAAAGAGTGAAATTAACACTCTGTATTTAATACAGCATATTAATATTCATACGCCCTATTCATTAACGTCGCATAACGAAAACTTTTCAGATTGTCCTTTTTTTGACCGATTGTCTGTTTTTCTAATTTCTTCATTTCCGTCCTTAGCCATTTGAAGTCAAATAATCTCTGTCAGTTGACTGTGGGTTGGTGACTGGTTGAGACTCGTGACAAATCTTTCTGTATAGAACTTCCTATTTCAAAATACTGAATTTCCATTGTCTGTCGTCTCAAAAACCCCTCGCATTGCGAAAGACAAGTCTTTTCATTCCAGGTTATGAGACGGTGCGGAAGGTCGAGTTGCTCTTTTTGAATCTATTAGTTCTGTATGAAAGTCGGAAATAGACATTTGATGATGCTTTTGATTGCAGGGATGCTAGAAAATCAGGCAAGAATAAAATGGTTTATTTTTTCAAGGTTAAAAAGAAATTCAGATAATTACAGATAAAACAGATGACTGCATTTATATTTCTCACTGACACACAAAAGTGTTCTTGTTTTAGGCCAGGTGGGATTAGGATATATAATAATATATGAAATTATATGTACAATATTATTTATTTTTACTAAGTCCCAGACTAATAAATTGAATCTTTTCTTATTTCTTTATATTTTTTATTTTATTTTATTTTTTTACTTTTGCTTTATTACTTCTTTCACTTTCAGAAGTTTACATGCGTTTCCTCATTTGGTTTCATTCCATTTATGCTGAATAACTGAAGTCAAATGTTTTGCATAAAGACGTTTCACAATACTTTGTTGGGAGTTTTGAACTGGTGCAAACTGAGTCAGATTTGCAGGCTGCTCTGCTCAAATACGTACCTTCAGATATTCCCACAAACTCTCTACAGATTCGGGCTTTCTTGTTTCTAAGCCGTTTTGTGACTAATTTGGTTGTTTAATTGGTGTCACCATCCATTTGGAAAACTATTTTTTTCCCCAAGCTTTAACTTCCTGGCTGATATTTTACCCATTATTTCAAAATTTCCTCATTCCTTGGTCATACCATCTAATGCGTGAAATCCAAGTTGTCTCTTCTTCAGCAACCCCCCCCCCCCCCTCCCACAACATGATGCTGCCACCCCCGTACTTGACAGTAGCGATGATGTTCTCAGGCTCGTAAGTTTCCCCTTTTTTCCTCTACATGGCCAAACAGTCCAGTTTTAGTTTCACCGGACCACTCGACTTGTCTCCAAGCATTATATTTAGAATTGAAGACGATGCTGACACTAAAGCAAAAGCATTATTATTCGCTGCACTTTTCCCAAAAACGGTCGGCAGAATCAAGAGGACGAGGCGACATCCACTCATTGTGAAAGTGCACACTTCTCATCGAGGGTGGATTGTAGCCACTTTGGAAATTTGGCCGACCGGCCCTCACGCAGGCGAGCTAACTATAAAAAGACGAGGGCTCCTAGAGGTTTCGTCACTTCAGAGCCTGGTTGAGTGCGAACGATGCTGCGGAAGGTATCGTGGATTTCTTACACTTAACAGATTTACATTTTTTTTCTCAGCGTTTTCTCTGCACTACTTTCTCAACTTTTTTTTTTTATTGCATTTTGCTGTATTTGTTTCACATTAAGCTTTTTTTTTGTTCTCAAGCAGCTGTGCTTGTTTTTTTGTTTGTTTTCACTTCTCCAGGGTATTACTGAGAGCTTTGGAGCTGCTATCCACGCCCTGCGAGCCTCTCAGCTGACAGATGGTGTGATTAACAGGAGCAAAAGGATGATGCTGGACACCCTGGGTGTTGGGCTGTTAGGAACCCGGACAGCTGTCTTCGGCAAGGCTCTTAAGTACAGCCAGGTAACCCGAGGCGAAACGAATCATCCGTTGTCCTAACACCAGCTCCGTTTTACCTAAGTCCTGCTCACTTCGCCTATTCGTGCCGAGATTTTGAGGCTTTGAGTAAAATCTGCAAAACGAGCGCTGCTGCTCACTAGAGATCACTTTTCATGCGTTGGTCTGATTGCAGCTGTTCACCTCTGGGCGCAGCAGCAGCATCTGGGGAAGATCAGAGATGATGCTGCCTCCTTGTTACGCCGCGCTCGTCAACGGCGTCGCAGTAAGTTTCGACGCAGAGATGCACCATGACAGAAAGTAAACCCTCCAACTCGATATTTTCCACATTTCGTCACGTTCCAACCACAGCTTAGTGCAGCTGCTTTTATATTATTGTGTTGGTAAAATCTCAACAGAACATATTAAAAAGGGCGTTCATCAGTCGAGACGCAAACACTCCTGCAAAATTTTGTGCGTTTTTATGATTTGCCTCTCTTTTGACCTTTGGTGACCTCTGTTGACTCCAGGTTCACTCCATGGACTTTGATGACACTTGGCATCCAGCGACTCATCCTTCTGGGGCCGTTCTGCCGGCTCTGCTGGCCCTGGCCGAGACGCTGCCCAGCCGGCCTTCTGGCCTGGACTTGCTGCTGGCGTTCAATGTCGGCATCGAGGTGCAAGGCAGGCTGATTAGATTCTCCAGGGAGGCTTACAATATCCCCGAGAGGTGGGAAGCCTTTGACATTCTCTAAAACCATTAAGTATTCTTTCAGATTACTGCAAGTGGATGAATCCCTGAAGACATTTGAGCCTTAAAAGGCTTATCCACCCAGTTATATATAAAAAAAACAACAACAACAACAAAAAAACTGTGTGTCATAAAAAGTGTATCAACAGTGCAGGAGGGTTTTTGGGGTTTTTTTCATTATTATTACATTACAGTTTTGTTTACCAGGGATTACAAAACTGCAAAAGTTTTTGTGACCCTTGAATTTGTTCCCTATTTTGTCATGTTGCAAAAACTTTAATGTAAAGAGGAAGGAAGCTGACACGTGACTATTTTTGTGCAAATAAAATCTGAAGTACAGTATTTATATTCAGCCTTCCTGAATATGTACCCGTGTTTTACAATGTAGGGGCCGCCAGGGGGTGCTATAGTGGCTTCAGAAAGTTGGAGGGTCGATGTTTCTTCATATATTTCGCAGCATTGTGTCTGTGGATCGTCAAAGGGAGCCCCTGGTCAGAGGTTAATATGTTTTGAAGGGACCACAGCAAGGAAAGGTTTGGGAACATCTCCCCTCCCCCTTTTCACTGCAGTTACAAACTCAAGTCTTTTGTCTCTTCTTTTTCCAAAATGACTCAGCTTAAGTCAGATTGCCTGGAGCAGCTCTGTCAACATCCACTTTCAAGTTTCCTCATTTGGATTTAGGTGTGGCCATTCTAAAAGCGGAGAGAGAAAAAGAGAGAGAGGGAGGGAGAAATGAGTGTGCTTTAGTCTAAAATGCTCTGCTTGTGAGTTTCAGGTTGTTATTCTGGGAGATGAACCTTGACCCTTGTCTGGAGTGTTTTTCTACTTTTTTCTTTTTCGGTGTTTGCAGGTGTTTTCCGTGTTCCTGATGTAAAATGGCATGTTATCTGACCCGAACACCTTTTACCACACGATTGCTACACATCCTGTGTGGTTTGTGGCGACATGCAAACCATTTCCTGCCTTTTTCTCACTAAACAGATTGTTTTTACTATTTCAACAATCTTCTTGCCTGGTGTTTCAGCTTTGGTTTGACATGCTGATGTGGTGCAACTGCATATTTCTACTGCTTTGTTTTAGCCCATACCCATAAAATGCATCATATTATAGTTGCAACATGACACAATGTGAAAAGTTCAAAGGTTTTGAATACTTTTGGATTTTAACTGTATTTGATGTACTGTTATCTCATGATGTTTCTAGAGTTTACGAGCTCAGGAAATTGTTTTATTGTCCACAAACATTCTAACTTGACCCTTTTGTTTTGAATCCTCAGGTTCCACCCTCCCAGCGTGGTTGGAGTGATGGGGAGCGCCGCGGCCTCAGCCAAACTCCTCGGCCTGTCTCCTTCTCAGTGCAGTCACGCGCTGGCCATCGCAGCCTCCTCGGCCGGGGCGCCTCTGGCCAACGCCGGCACTCAAACCAAGCCGTTCCACATAGGGAACGCAGCTCGGAGAGGCTTGGAAGCTGCCCAGCTGGCACAGATGGGACTGCAGGGAAACCCCTTCGTGCTGGACATGGACGTCGGTTTGGGAGTTTACTACAATGACTACAGCCCTTCCACGATGCCAGATTGTGCCTCTGGCGCCTTCAGGTGGATCCTGGAAGATCAGGATGTGGCATTCAAGCGCATCCCGGCTCACCTGGCCATGCACTGGCTGGTGGACGCAACCCTAGCGGCACGTGGGAAGCTCCAAGAGGCGGCTTGGAACTTTGACCTCAGCCAGATCCACAGGGTGACCCTGAGAGTGCCTCCGTCCAAGTACATTAACTGCCCCTTTCCCACCACAGAGCATCAGGCCAGGCACTCCTTCCAGTTCAACGCCTGCTCGGCGCTGCTGGACGGCAAGGTGACGGTGGCGTCCTTCGATCCAGCTCAAATTAACCGCCCTGCTCTGAAGGAGCTCCTTTCTAAAGTTGAGGTGAAGACGCCGGCAGACAACCATCCCAGCTTCGACAAGATGTACTGCGAGGTCCAGATAGAGACAGCTCAGGGAGAAAGCTGCACAGCCAGATGCAATACCTTTTACGGCCACTGGAGGAAGCCACTGAGTCAGGAGGACCTGGTGGAGAAGTTCATAGTTAATGCATCGTCGGTATTGTGCGCGGAAGGAGTGGAGGGAGTGATTGATGTGATTGGGAACATTGAGAAGGTGAGGGAGAGCTCAGTCTTGGGCTCGTATCTGAGGAGGACCAGTAACACACTCGAGCAAGTGTACAGCACAGGAATGATCTGACTGCGTGATTTAAAGAGACAACGTCATGCAAAAATATATTCATCCTTCTGGTCTAAACAAGCGCTGCCTTTTTTACCCTCTCCTGCTACCCAGCAACTCAGCTCCTTCAGACTAGCCAGCAGCAATCAGCAAACATCTGAACTGAGCATCTACTGAGCTAATAAAAGGAGTTACTTGCTATATAATGAGATGGTAAAATCGTTAAAGGAATTTTGTGATGTTGAATGTGATGTGTTGGAAAGAGCAGGAGCTTCTTAAAGAGACAGAGCCCCAATTTCAAGGCGCTAAATAAAGTCCAATTTCTTTTAAGCCATGTTTTATATAAACATAATTTTTTTTAAGTGAAGCTAGGAGTTACTGGTTTGTACTTTATATTTGCATCTTTATATTTGTACTACATAATCTTGTAAGAAAATGTAATTATTTATATATATATTTTTGTTGCCGGAGTGATTTGAGTGAAATAAATTGAACTGCAAAGCAAGTTTTCTTTATTGATCTTCAGAAATGTAATCAACAATGGTAGTGTTTGAATACAATGAAATAAATCTTTTTTTCTGCCAACCAAAAATGTCAAACATGATGCAGATGTCAGAACTACCCCCAAAAAGCTAACATTTCAGGACCATCTGTTTTTAATCGAGTTTAAATCTCCTCGACGTCGACTCAGCAGCTGTCTACAAAAATAAATGGGCAAATCTACAAATCTCCAACTTTCGTTTCTGCGGTCTTCTGCCGAATCAGGCCATCTTCAAGACGCCCTGCACCATGGATCCGATCCCGTCAAAGATCTCGTGGATGGGAGCGTCGCACATGAAGGCGCAGGTGGTGACCAGCTTGTTCTTCTCGTCCACGTGGCTCTCGCCGACGCTCTTGCTGATGTGCTTGCAGCCCAGCTGGTTGATGGCTTCGGCCGTGCCCGCCGTATCTGGATACCTGAGCGAAAAAGAAAAAAAAATAAGTTACTTGCTGCATGAAGCGACGGTTTAATTGTCAGACAATTAAACCGTTTCTTTTTTGTACCAGAATCTTTTTACAAGTTCTAAGTACTTTAACACAAAAAGCTGTGGAAGTGATTGGTCATTATGACCATCCGTACATTTGGACTAGGACTGCAGAATCTTGTAAGCCTGAGATGAACCATTCTAGTCTGCAGAAAACGTCAGACGGTTAAAGTTTTTCCTTTCGCTCAGAAAAGGAAAAATATGAATCCTCCATGAGGGAACCTCTTATTGGTCCTCTAGTCTCTTCTTCCATCAGGAATATTTTATAGTTTGACTCCAGCTTCACCTCCGATGTTTTGATCACTTCTAAAGTCTTGACAGCTTGAGTTTCATTCTCATACAGTCGGGAGATGAAAACTGCTATGAAACAGCGCGCGTCATGAAATGCACGTGTACAACCTGATTATTGTAAATGATCATTTGCCCGACATTGTGAAACCGTCCCTGCAGCATTTGCACGTTCCCTGAAGATGCTTCCTTCTCTGTCAACGTGAAGAATCAGCATCCTGCCAAAACGCTAGTGGTCGTGCGGCTACACTGTTCTGAACATCCAGAGGAACTTGGGGTTAGGAGAACTGCTCAATTTCTCTTTCATATGTGGTTATGAAAAAAGAGATGGAGTTTTGTTTTTTTTTTAGCAAACGTGCAGTTTCACTAGGGATTAAGGTTCGATGGAAAGGCATTTGCTTCATTTCTCTGATTTCTACCCGGTTTGGAGCGTCTAAAGACTCACTTGTTGTCCTTCTCGATGCCGACGGTGACCTCGCAGCCCGGGAGCACCTTGGCTGCCAGGACGGGCGAGATGCAGCAGAGGCCGATGGGTTTGCCTTCGCTGTGGAACGCCTGCAGAGCGGCCTTCACCTCATCGTTGACTGAGCAGTCCTTGCCCTGCACTGCCCACGTACACAGGTTCTTCGCCGCCCCAAAACCACCTGAGAAATGACCAAAAAAACGGGAGTTACAGCACAACTTTCACTTCCACCGCCCGCAGTAGCATCTGTCGGGAGGGAAAGAAAGCACTGCAATCAAGGAGGCCGTAGAGTTGGTGAATAAACCTGGGAATATGATGGCGTCGTGGTCTTTGGCACTGAGCTTAGACAGATCCTGGATGTTCCCACGGGCGAGTCGAGCGCTCTCCACCAGAACGTTTCTCTTCTCCTCAGAAGGTTCGCCTTTGAGGTGATTGATCACGTGCATCTGGTCGACGTTGGGAGCAAACATTTGCACCTGTGAGCGAGGAAAAACACAGAGGAGGCAATTTTTATTGACAGAACGCAACCAGCACCGCAAACTGAAAACTGAGATTTTGAAAGAAAAAAAAAAAAGGAAGGAGCTTTTTATATTTCCTTGTTTTAAAGACTGACATTTTCACATTTGAGCTGCCAGTGAATGCACCGTTGGCTGGAACACCCAGAAGAAAGAGGAAAGCCAGCAATATGCATGGATGGCAAAACATTTTGTGTTTTGGGCTTTTAAATATGGATTTGATTCTTTTTCCCAGATGGAATAGTTATGCAGTAAAATGAAGTTTCAAAATGGGTTCATTTCCTCCAATCTGCACAGGGTCAAAAATATACATGCACGTTTAAAGCTACAAGAGCAAACAGTGAAATTTAAAGATATGCTTTGCGTCAAGTTTCAGTAAAACCTAGCTTTTGCTTATCGACAAGCTTCAGGCTTAATTCTGCCTGAACGCTCTTCATCAGAAATGCTGGAGCGCATTTAAACTGGCCTTTACCGTCATTACATTAAATGTTATTCCAGATTATTAATATGCGACTGTTTAATCCATCAGAAAACCAGTTTGAAGTGGACTGGCGGGGCGAGTGCACCCCATGGTCCTCTCAGCTGTTCTCTCGTCGCATTGCAGAGTGTTTTGATCCTGAGCAACTTGAGTTGCCAAACCAGGCAGTGATGCTGTCCATGTCTGGACTTCCTCCAAAGGAAGTGAAGCTGCAGTGTCTCCGCTTCAACAACAATACGTGAGAATGAAGACCAAGAAAGTAGTCCCTGCTCCAAGACCCGACCTCTTTAAGATCAACTGACATTTTGAGCAACATTTCCATTTTGAGTTCCCGGGCCACAATGACAGGAACAATGTTTGAGGGGGTTGGCAGAATCTTTTAAACTGGGTTTTATTGATTTTCCCTTTAGTGGAGAATAATCTAGTCCTGATTTGAAGAGTTCTTGTGTTGTAGTTTGTCTGTTTGTTTTAAGGCGAGAGTAGGATAAATTCATTTTGGTGAAAATGAGTGGAAATTGCTCCTTAGCCTTAGTTCTCCCAATCGGAAGCCAACTTCAACTTCCCAAACGTCACTCAGTGTCGCTGTGCAGGTTGTAGAGGTCAGGTCACTGTCACGCAGATCATCGGCCCTCTGTGTAACTCTGACGTCATGAATACCTCTTACTTGAACCTCATACTGTCGCCAGCGAACCACAGACCCTGCAGATAAAGCAGACTTACAGCGGCGCCTCCTCTGCTCAGATGGACCAGGACAGCCGAGGCCTCGTGGATTTCACTGCCATCATAAACCCCGCAGCCCGCCAGCACCACAGCTACGCGTTTAGCCATCTGGGAGGAATAAAGGCTTTTATTCAGAGTCTGGAGCGTCCCGGGAGCCAGCAAGCTGCGACCAGAATGCTGGAGAAGGCTGAGCAGCATGTCGGACGGCCCCTTTCTGACACTGCTTCCTCTTCTGTGGATTACAGCGGGCGTCAGACGGTGTTCGTCAACTCACTGGCGCCCTCGTGTGTTTGAACAGGAGCGTCTCCCTCTTCTTCTTCTTCTTCTGGGGTTAAAACTTCTTCTTCTTCTGGAGTTTTGCTTCCAGAGCCACTGAGAACATGGAAAATTTCCCGCAGCGATGGGGTTAAAATGGGATATTGTGCAATATATCAACTCAGGGAAATTTAAAAAGCACTTCATTTAATAATTTTTTTAAGCTTTTCCTGATGTGATCTGTTTTAATTGTGTTTTGTGCATTTATTAATTTAAAATAAATGTTTTGTTAAAAAAATCTAAAAAATCTTCTTCTTTTACTCCTCCTTTTTTATTACCATCCTATGCAACAAACATGGTATCGGCATCAAATGCACACAGGCCTGAAAAACCTGAAGAAGCCGACCCAGAAAGGACGAAAGAACAAAACAAAAAGAGCAAAAAACAAACAAACAAGCCATTAGGGGTTTTCCAGCAGTTTCAAACTGTTTATTGTATTATACAGTTCTGCATCTTGTTCTTTGTCCATGAATGTTAAAAGACAAGAAGAGGTGGCAGAGTTCCTTGTGAAAAGTGGGTGAAGATGGTTTGGCTTTAAGAAAACGACATTTTCACATGAAAATATTAAAAATAAACTAGCATTAATTGCGTTTTGAAAATGTGCAATTTCAAACCTCCACCAGAAAAACTATTTTTATTCCCTGCAGGAAAAAAAAAGTATTTTTTTTTCTTTTTTTTTTTTATTATTATTTTTAAAAGCTTCAATCTTTTAATCAGAAAGATTATCATTACTGATCTACCAGCGACGTCGAGTTGTAAAAAGAAGTGAGCAAACAAAAAAAACATATACATTTTAAATTATTTTTAAGTAACTAAATGACCAATGAAGTTGATTTTCTTCTAGCGTTTCAGTGACGTCACGCGACTACGTCGCACCAGCGAACCCACGTGACCCGGTGAAACAGGAAGTGGGCTTGGAGAGGAAGAATCATGTGAAAACAATCACCGTGACCGTCTCCGTATTTCAGGTTTTATCTGTCCGGCTGCGTCATGTCCCGCATGGAGCTCTCCGCGTGCGTGAAGCTGCTCCTCTGCCTTCACGCTGTTGCTCAGTTGCGGGCAGACGGACGACAGCGGTGGCCTGTTCCCTACAGGTAATGCGGTCAGCAGCGCGTCATGTGACTGATTGGACAGCGGGGTGGGCTGCGTCACAAATGGAGCTGTTTGGTTGAAAACTTGTTTCAGTTCAGCTGCGTTGATTTATTCATCTGTTTTCAACGTGATTCTACTTTGGGTCACTTTAAGGAACTGAGTGAAACTAATGTTAATTGCTGTTAATAGATTAAAGTGTCAGCAAATAGAATCATACGATTTTTGCATCAGTAGTATTTAGTGTCGTACAGGACAACAACAACAACAACAAAAAAAGTTTACTCCCCTATACACAATTGGAGCAGAGGTCGATTCCCAGGATGGCAACACTAAACAGACACCTACTGTTTTAGATCATGTGCTAGAATGACCTAGTCAAAGTCCATATCTACATGCAAAACCTTGAAAATGAAGTTGGGTTCATTTCCAACAAGAGAATTAGGAAAAACTTCAATCTCTAGATGTGCAAGCCTTTTAGAGACAAAACCCAAAAAGACTTTAATGAAAGGTTTCACAAAGTGAAAGATTTTTAAAAATCAAATTTCATCTGAAGTTTGCGTTTTATTATGGTAGCTGTAGAGGTTGCTGTTAAATGGTTCCAAAGTGACGTGATCATGACTCTCCAGCCCTCATTCCTTTCTGTTCTCATCAGGCGCTTTGACCGGCGACCTCCTGTGGACCCGTACTGCGACGCTCTCTACCCCTTCTGCCCCACCGGAGACCGCGATGGACGCTTTCCCTCCATACGAGACAGCGACGTCGTCTCTGTCTACCGGCTGCAGACGCCTGTGTGGGAATTCAAATACGGAGATGTGCTGGGGAAGTTCGTAAGTGCATCAATCTTCGATATTTCCATTTCAGGTATTTCTCTCTGCAGCTTTCAGTTCATGTGACGTTGGTATGAAAGAACTCTGTACTTCAAAATGATCTGAAATAGCAGCACTGTGGAAGCTGAGGTGGAGCTCAGTATTAATAGAAACGCAGCTGCACGAATGTTTTCTCGAGCCAACGTCTGCGTGTTTTGCCTTGCAGCACATCATGCACGACGCCATCGGCTTCAGCAGCCTGGAGACTGGAGCCAACTACACCATGGAGTGGTACGAGCTTTTCCAGCTGGGCAACTGCACGTTCCCTCACCTGCGGCCGGAGATGTTCGCCCCCTTCTGGTGCAACCAGGGAGCTGCCTGCTTCTTCGAGGGCATCGATGACCTGCACTGGTCGCAGAACGGGACCCTGGAGAAAATAGGAGAAGTGACAGGTGATATTTTTTGACTTTGCTGGTAGAAAGACCAGTTGGCAACCTGCATTTGTGACTGTCCCAAGGCTGTAGCTGCACCTCCCATCACCCAGAAATAAATGCAGTTCTTTGTAAGCTATTTTATTTTTTTCTGACGGATCTCTTCGGTTTTTGCTTTCCGATGGATCGTAAATGTGTCAAAAGAATATCAAATTTTACATCCTATCAAATAAAACTTGAGCAAATCTGAGTTTTATTGGTGGTTAATATTAGTTTAACATTTACTCAAGTTATTTTTGTCTGATATAAAAAATTTGGTTGGTAAGCTACAGTAAAACACGTAAAAGCAAAAACAGAAGAAATCTCTAAAGTGGCACAGAGTCTTCCACATTGCTGTAACGTCGATGAACACAATGGAGCGCTTCCACTGTTATCAGCACTTACTTTTTCTAAACCCTACTTTTTGCCCTGCAGGGAGTCAGTTCAACGCGATGGCCCAGTGGGTGTGGGACGACAACGAGACCGGGATCTACTACGAGACCTGGACCGTTCGCTCTGACCCCGGTCCGAACGCAACGGTGTGGTTCGAGTCGTACGACTGCTCCCAGTTCGTCCATCGCACGTACAAGAAGCTGACCGAGCTGGGAGCCAAGCTGTCCAGCCGCTCGCAGACCAACTACACCAAGATCTATCTGTTCAGTGGAGAGCCCAGGTTCCTGGGCAACGACAGCGCCATATTCGGGCAGCCGGCGCTGAAAAACCTCGCGACGGACATCCGGCAGTTTTACCACACGTTCAGGCCGCACCAGTCGATCTTCGACCTCGCTTTCAGCCTGCTGGAGGCTTACAAGGAGGTTGTGCTGGACAAGAGCTTCTACCTGTACTACAACTTTGAGTACTGGCACCTGCCGATGAAACATCCATACGTGCAGATCACGTATGAAGAGGTGCCTTTGCCTTAACGACCAGCCTGTTCGCTTGAAAATGTTTTTTAAGTTTACAATTCATGACTAGTCCTGCCAGCACTTGCTAACTTTCATGCTGAGTTGGTTGTTTTAACACAGTAACACTTTCCCTTCTCCCCTTCTCTGCAAGAAGCACACTGCTCTGAGTTCACCTTTTAAAATATTTGTTGTGGGTGGGTGAATGATCCTTGTCTGACCTCTAGGTGGAGACATTGTTTAAACAAAACCCGATCCAACTGGTCTGCTATATTTATGGAGATGCCATAGATGTACAATTTGAAGCCTCACAGACAGACGAATAAAAAAAAAAGTGTTGAAAGATCTGATTTAAATGAAAATGGCCATAGTTACATCTGATGAAAATGTCCTTAAATCTACTTCAAAGATTCATTCCGACCAACGTTCGCAAGTATTTTTTGCAACTAGTAGCATTGCTCTCGGCATCCGTAACAGTTTCACGTATATATTATTTTCTAAGTAAATTGTTATGTTGATCAACATAAAAATAAAAATTAAAACTCTGGAAAGTTTTAATTTATAATTCAGATATGACACAGAAGCTCATTTCCTCTGTCATTTTCAACATACCAAAATCAAAGGTTGAAGTTTATTTCTTTTATGTGGCTTTATTATACTCAGTAGGTTTTTGGATGTGTTGCACAGATTTTGTAGGGATGGCAGTAATGGTGGAGGGCATTGGAATGAGTCAGTGAGTTAACAAGAAATAAGAAAATCTTTCAATCCTGCCTGTTGTGGCTTCTGCTTTAAAATTATTGCTAAGCCCCATCATTTCCTTTGAAAACCACAATCGGTCTTTAAAGATTTATTTCATATCACATTATCAGCACACTGAGTCTGTGAAAAGATGCCTTATTGACTTTTTAACCTGATTAATAAAAAAATTGCTTACAACTGTGGCTGACGTCATGCACTCTGTGGCCCTTTCAGCTATGCAATTCACACCTACGATTTGGTTTTTCATCAATGCATAACATGAAAAGGAAATCATTTATTCTGTGGTAAAAAGACAAAATAATATTTTAGTGTATGAATAATAAATTGTCAAATGGGTTGCATTTTGTCTACGGCTAGTCACTGTTGGAAATGTCAAACTACAAGGTGCAACAAGTACATTCACAATTGTTTATTTCTGGAGAAGATCACAAGTCCCAAACAGTACCTTTAAATTAAAGACAAGTGGTGACCAGTAAAGCAAAGTAGACAAAGTATTTCTTTTCCATAATCACTTTCCATACAGAAGCAAAAATAATAATAAAAAAAACACCATTAACAGTTAAGTTTTCCTAAACTTTAAATAGAGTACTCTCTAAACAAAACAGAGATCAAAACATTTTCTGACGGTCGGTACTTAAAATTGCAAGATCAATAATTTTCCCTCAAAAAGAGTCAGCTGAGTATTCAGATGAAGGCGACAGTAAAAATGCGCCGTTTCCTTTACATGAAGTAAAATCCCAGCTTTAAATCCAAAAATAATCAGGTGATATGTTATTGTATTGATGACATGAACACAAACAGTACAGCTACTTAATTCAGTGAGATTTGATACCAAGAGTCTAATAATAACTTGAAATGTCTCCTTTTTAGTCTACGTATCGCCAAAAGTATTCATTTGTGGACCCTCACTCACAAGACCAAATTCTTAGGGTTTAATATGATGCAAGATGACTTTTGAGACCAACAGCTTCAACTCTTCTAGAAACACTTTCCAGGTCTAGAAGAAGAAAAATCTTATAGAGGCACTAACATTCGTCCAGAAGCACATTTGTGAGGTCTGACACTGATGTTGGCCGTGTAAATTTGACTCACAATTGTCACTGAGGTGTCCACACAGGCCAAAGTAAACTGGAGCTGAGTTTGGAGGAGTAAACAAATACTTTTAGCAATTTCGTGGATTTCCTTTTTGTTTGTTTGTTTTGTTTAAAAAAAAAAATCAACAACATATTAACAAAATCTAGGGACCACAGCAGAAGAGAGAGACCACCACTCAATTCCTTACATTTTTTTAAGGACTTAAGCATTTTAAGAACCGTCATAGTGAACTTGAGGACCACCTGTCTGCAACGATACCACGATGACAACAACCAGAAGTAGAAAACATAAACATAATGATCTTGTTGCTGATCTGCATTCAATGCCAACTCACGAATGAAGTTCAGCGTAATAATTAACAACAAAGCGTAACTTCTCAAGGCTTTACTATCCGAAAAAGAAAAAAAAAAAAGGCAACTACTTCATCTTAATTCGGACTCTGGTATTACAAAAGACAAAGAGCTGCTGGTTGAGCAAACGTTGAAACCCCGACAGGGTGAAATAAAGAAATACGTACATTTCTATTCAAAATAATCAAACACACAGCGTTTTATATACAAGTGAATTTGACTTCCTTCTTAAAGGAAAAAGAAAAAATACGTTCCACTCATCTGACTTGCCACATCTCTTCTGACTGTAAAGGATGAACGCGGGAGACAGCAGCAGACTTATTTGCAAAGAATAACTCTGCTGCTCCTGTTTGGTGCTATCAGAGAAAACATTAGTAATAAGAGGGAGGCTGGTAGGCGAGACTGACAGGATGTAGAGCTTTACCGGGCAAATTGCAGAAGGTAAAAACTGAAACCTGAGAGACAAAGAAAAAAAGAAAAAGGGTTGAGCTCTGCGTTCCCAACGTGCATTTAGCGTCAACAGCTGCTGACTATTATATTGCTAATTCCAAAGCAAACGGAGCGGAAAGAGCGGAGGCACACCGACGTGCACCGACACTTCTGGACGCAATCAGGATTTGCACAATGCGATGGCTTGTAAAAGCATTCATACGACCTCGGCTTTTTCACACCGTCACACTGTGAGCATCATCTTTCACAAATAAAAATCTGAGAAGTGTGGCGCCTGCTGTTACTCCAATGCCCCTAAATAAAACCTTTATAAGTCACTTATAAAGATTACTAAACAGAATCCACCTCTGTGCAATGCAGCTACAAGTTTTTAATTAACTAAAGACTCAGAAATATAAATCTATAAACGTGCGCCACACTGTTCAGATTTCTGAGTTTTATAACAAAGGAGCTTGTATCTTTGACGTGTGAATTTTAAACGTTAATTTGTGTTGTTCTTTATCAATAACACTTAATGTGACAAAATGTGGAAAAGCTCAAGGGGTACCCGCTTCTTTTGCAAGACACTGTAAACTGATTGCTTCTCTTCTTTCATTACAGCCTTATTATTTTAATATACTGTATCTGATTGATCAGCGCTTCGGTTCAATACAAAATTGCATTATTTGGCCGTGACCACTCGGTTCGGCCCAGCTGTCGTTTGGTTTCCATGTAAGGTGCGTAGAAAACATCTCACTGTACAAAAAAAACCTTCTTTCACCAACAAAAGCAAAAAAAAAAAATAGTGTCTCAAATATACAGATAGTGTGAAATGCACAAAAAGAAATACAATTCAGGTACGTTACTGAACACTGTACACCTTTACACCACAAATATCAACCGTATTTACACGTTGCTCCCTGCCGACGTCGGACATCTGCAACGAGACGTTTTGCGATTCGTGAAGTGCAAATAAAAACATTTTTAAAAATCCTCCCGCTGCTTCCGTTAAAAGCGTCATCTAAAAGAACAAAAATCCCCATCTGTTGCGTTCTTTGCAATTCATAAACCTCAAACGCTGTTTTGTTTTCAGAGTGCAGGGCGTCTAAACAGAGCGTACGTAGTATGTAGGTCGAGTGGTAGTGTAACGACATGCAACGATGCAACTCAGCGGATTTCCTGAAAAACGTTTTGACGTGTTAAAACACACCTGAGCCTGTGCTTGCAGACGCGCACATACTGACATCTTTCCTGATGCACAAAGTGGAAAAATGTCCACATCAGGGCTGCAGCTAACAACTATTTTAGTAATCGGTCGATTGATTATTCTGACGATTAATCGGATAAAAAATACGCACATCTTGCAAATTTATCATTTAACCCCTAAAGTCTTTTTTTTTTTTTATACAATATTAGAAATACATTACAAGATGCAAAAAGACAAATAATTAAGTTCATATTTAATTAAGAAAATAAACATTTTATTGGCTAAAATACTGTAGAATTTATTTTGTAAATCTGAACCGGGTGAAGCTAAAACTATACCACTTGAGGAGTTTTGGCTAAAGCACAGCTACTGAAAAAGGTGTTTTTATTTTAAATGCAAAATGTATATATATATATTTTGTACATATTTGGCTTAATTAACCGCTCTGAATATGTTGGGCTTTTTTAGAACCTGTGTAGTCCGGTTAATCAATCACTATATTAGTGGACAATTGTTTCAATAATAGATTAATCGTGATTAAATCCATTTAAATCGGCATGTTGTCGTTGCTCTTCCGGCCGCTCTGAGTTTCACTCCAGAGTTGTTTCAGGACAGAATCACATGACATCCCCGCTTTTTGTTTCTACTCCAAACAGACGCTCAGAGAAGTTTTGCTCGTCAAGTTGGCACCTAGCAGTTCCCTGCAGCGGAGCGGCTTTTCGGCTCAAAACAACCCCCTACCAAGTCGGCATCATGTCCGGGAACCAGACTCGGCCCAGATGTTTGGACACCTCCCAGTGAATCTCGTCCAGGGAGTATTTGTGATCGGGGATCAGCACCTCCTCCATGATGGACAGCTGGGACAGCCTCCTGCCGCACATTTTCACAAACTCCACGAACGCGCTGCAGGACACTTCGCACTCCCCCAGGCCGATGGCGGACAGCTGCGTGCAGCGCTTGGCGATGCGGATCAGCTCCTCGTCGAGCGGCCGCAGCCCGTTGGCGCACACGACCAGCTCCACCAGGCGGGGGCAGTGGAGGCCCACGCGGCCCAGGACCTCCTTGCTGACGGAGCGGCCGAAGTAGAGGTGCGTGATGGGGATCTCGTCGTTGAAGAAGGGGCCGAACTCGTCCTCGTAGAGGAAGAAGTACATGACCAGGTTGAATTTGGGCGAGTGGCGCACCATGGCGTCCCAGCTGCTCTTCTTGATGGTGTGGAAGTGCTGGCCCGGGTTCTCGCTCACCACGTCGATGCGCAGGTGCTCCAGATGGACGTGTTTCTCCGAAGAGAGCGCCAGCAGGAGTTCGTCGCTGAGGAGGTGGTAGTTGAGCGCCAGCTCTCTCAGCCCGTGACACTGGTCCGCCACGCACAGGATCCCTGCAAGCACAGACGGGATCCTTTATTTTTAATCCCGCCAATTGTTCTGGCCTGGTTTTGATTTCGTGTAAAGTGGCTCATTGTGTTTGGCAGGAAAGCTGTGGGTTGAATCAAAAGAGCATCGAAAACCCTTCCAGGAAAATGTATGTCACAGCAAGAAACCACAGAACAAGTCCCTTCATAATTACCGCCACAGTATGAAGTCGCGTCAGAGAAGAAAAGTGCAGGCTCCAAAAGCCAAATGAAAGGCAGTCTTGTGAATAAAAAGGACAAATATGTCCGACGGACATTTAGACCTGATTGGAAGTTAAATTGGTGGGAATAATGAACAGCCACATAAAAAGAACCAAAATCATTAAAACGCCGTTTACTCAAAGCTTCAAAGGTCGGGAACATTTAAATGTTTCTGTCACGTTACAACCAAAAACGCCAATGTTTTTTTTATTGGGATTTTGTGCTTCAGTCTAATTTTATGTTGGGTTTTTTTTCCCCCCACAAATACAAATATTATTTATTTCAATATCATTGTTTCAGTACTTTTTCAAATAAGATTTTTTTCCCCATTTTTGGAGCTCTCTAAGTTGTTGTCCAGATGGAAGATTTAACTCCACCCACTGCTGTCCTATAATTAGCACCATCCCTTTTTCCATCCATATAAAACCACCATCAAAGCGTAATGTAGCAAACACCATGATTCACCACGGGGCGGATGTTTCTGGGAGGATTTTCGGTGTTGGGTTTTATTACAGCAAAGAAAACCGGCAAAAAGTTTAATTGTGTTTCCGTTTCCACATGTTTTCCAAGTCCCCTACTGCCTGTTGCTAACTTGCCTTAATATGGCTTTCTTCTCGCAATGCCCCTTTTTAAATCAGGCCAGATTTGTGGAATGTGTGACTAACAGGTGTGCCACTCACACTTTCTTTGAGGCCCTTCACATTCCAGCTGTATTTACGATGGGAATAAATTCTAAGACGGCGGTCTGTGTTTACTAATCAGGTGACTCGAGAGGAAACAGTTTGCACGAGATAAAGGAGCCCGAAAGAAGGCTATAATTTTCAGATTTTTATTCGTAAAACAAATCAGAAAACTCTAGTCATTTAGTTAACACTTTGCAACTCTACACTATGCTACTTTGTGCTTTTCTCTTGCATACACCCAGTAAAATACCTGGAAGTTAGTGGCTGTGATGTGAACAAAAAAAAAACAAAAAAAAAAAGAACAATATCTCTTAAAGACAACGTACCTGCAGGGGACACATGAGGACAGCTGCTCATCTTCAGCAGCTTTAGGGTGTCGCTGTTGTTGGCCACCAGCACCTTCAACGATGGATCGTCCACCGGCGTGTCGTCGATCTTCAGCGAGGACAGAGACTTGGAGTTGACGAACACCACCGTCAGCGCCGAGATGAAGTGAGACTGAGGAAGCAAAAGTACGGTCGTTCCTCAAACTTAAATGCAGTAAGCGTTTTCTGACGAGATAGATTTCAACAATTCAGCTCTGAAGAGGAACACCGATGAGGCTCCATTACTGCTGAAGTAACTGTATTCGTTTTCATACGCTGCGCATAGAACACCGATTACAGTGGGAACGCTAGCAGCTACTCGTGATAACAGGAAAATGTTGACAGAATCTGACTTTAGAAACACGACTATGCTGGTGAAGTGTTTCAAAGTTTTCCAGATCAATCCCAGTGCAGCACGGAAGAAAAACCCCAGATCAATAACAAAGCTGTGTCAAAAAGTAGAAAACAGATTCATCACCATTACTGTTACATTATTGTTTATTAATGTTACTGTCAAAAGGTAAGACTAATAAACAATAACCGAAATCACAAAGAAAAACAAAATTCCAAGTTTCAAATGTATTGGATAAAGACAATGACTCAAATAAAAATATCTATTTTAACATGAACTTAAATCTTACTAAAGGGTGTAGGTCATATTCTCTTTAAAAATAAAATCAAATCAAAAATGTCAATTTCTTTGTGGCCAAAAGTGCTGAGAAACCTTCAGGCTTCCATTCAGTCAGCATTGAGGGATTTTTCAAGGGTTCAGAAAGAGATCACTCTGCACAGAGGAGAACTAAATAGTGGTTTACTAAATAACATCATGTTCTCCTTTTTGAGGCCAAATAACAAAATTCTGACCTTGTTAATGTGTGAGACAGACGCTACTTTCTAACCTTATCTGTGGGTGGGAATACTGAAAATACTACCTTGTCAGCAAGTGAGTAAGAGAATTAAATGTGTCAAAGGTTTGAGATAAACTGACCGAAAAACTCATCTTTTTCTTGGCTAATAGGGAGAAAGGAAATTCTTGTGAAGTGCTGATTATACCTTTGGAACCTCCATGAAACTGGGCCTGGCTGTGGAGATGAGCCCCAAGGTCTTCAGGGAGCAATTCACCAGCTGTGACAGAATGTCACATGCTGCCTCTGCAGACTCTGTGCTACTGTCCACCTGATGAGAACAAACACAGACTGGCCATCATTTCAGGAGGACAGAAACGACATTTTTCACATCAACGTTTAGCAACGGCAATAAAATCAGAAATACGCAAAAGGGATTGGATCTTTACCTTGAAGCTGACGTACTGGAGGTGGTTAGAGTGCCTCTTGATGATCTGCTTGATGAGGTCCGGATGCGTGGCTTTCAGGTACGAGCTTGCTGGCTGATTGAGCTCGAACTCGAAGCACCTCCACAGCTCGGGCATGTGGAAGGCTTCGTTCCAACCGCGGCACACCTGCGACGCGTAGGCCCGGTCCAGCAGCGGCAGGTACTGGAAGATGTGCAGCAGGATCTCCTGAGGCAGCAGTGACCAGTCACACAGCGGAGACTCACCGGCTGCCTCGGCCTCCGACTCCTCGCTCATCTCCGTGCGGAGCTTTTTGCAGGCCTCTGGCGGACTTTCGCCGCCGCTTGCCTCCTCTCCTCCTTTACTCCGTTTCATCCTGAAACATAAACACATGCTGTTTACGTCCAGCAAATAAGCTCTGAAATTATCCTGTTATAAATAGAAGCGGCAGGAAGTCATTTGGTAAATGGTAGATGTTTGGCATTTCTGGATGCTGACAAAAAGCAAAGTCCACTTCTGAGTCATTGGAGTTTTCTTTCTTTCTTTTTTTCTGGCTCTAAGAACCTTTCGCTGATCGGTTGAGAGTGAGGAGGGAGACATGCAGTGAAGGTCACTGCGCCAGCAACTTTCTGAGTTATCCTCACAACAAATTTGAGTATAAAGAAAATTTGCCATTTTTCAATATCGATTTCCCTGAACTCTTCATTTTATCCTTTTCATGTCAACATGTTGAGCTTTTTTTCTTTCTTTCTCATGGTTTAGTCCTTATGATGACTAAAGCACTGTTTTATTTACATTTGCAATAAATGTCATGAGTCATCAATTTTGGAACACGACTGTTTTTCTTGTCTTTATTATGATACGAATTTGCTGGATGATCCTTTAATATGAAACCGTAACGCCCTCAACCAGTCATGAAACAATAACGCCGGGAACAGACTCTTGTGTCAGTGCAAAAAAACTTTAGCTCCTTTCTAATTTCGTACTCAGCAGCAATAATTCTAACTTCGTTTACATTTTCCGCACATAACGACTAGAGCAATTTAACACAGCTAAAACCAGTTGCCGGTTTGTAGCTCAACATTCACGGGGAGAGCTGTG
The DNA here is from genome assembly GCA_911649635.1 of Poeciliopsis gracilis. Classification (NCBI taxonomy): domain Eukaryota; kingdom Metazoa; phylum Chordata; class Actinopteri; order Cyprinodontiformes; family Poeciliidae; genus Poeciliopsis; species Poeciliopsis gracilis. The sequence goes on from CAJVRI010001532.1 coordinate 6,332,599, forward strand.
CGGAACGTGAAAGGCGCTAGCGTTTTTCTGGCTGCTAAACAACAACGTGACCATGACAATGTGACGTCACGTTTTCGACAGAAAACGTGAGAAACGTGACAACGGTTATAAATATGACACTTGGAGATAACGCATGTGACGCGAGCTTCAGGTTCGACTTTGTGCCCCACGAAGACTAAAGTTGTCACGTAAAATTGTTCAAAGGCGTTTTTCCTGTAATTCGCGACAGCTTCAATGAATGCAACTGTTAGCTAACTTTACATTAGCTTGTTTTAAATTCACTCGGACAGTTCCTCAATAAAAGTTAGCAACACGCACCGCACCTTATTGTAACGCGTTGTACGTGTCGTGCAATAGTGCTCGGTCGATAAGGTGACATTTACTCGTTAAGCTCCAGCTCAGCCGAGCATCATCCTTACCTTGTTGTTTACACGCACAGCTAGCTCAGTGGCTGGACGAAGGGAAATCCGAAAGCTGACTTCACTCTTCAACCCGGGCCCACGAAGGAAAAACTCATCCGCAGCAGCCAGATAACTCGCATCGGAACCCAATTACCGAGCACACCGACGACAGAGAAGAAGAAACTGCCACCTCCGCTCGTCTGACCTAATTCCCCCTCCTAACCCTGAAATGGCGAAGTGTTTTGACAGCGGTGGCGCTCCACTGGAAACGTAATGCGAAATGGCTGTTGGTAAAGATCGTGCATTCTCGCGAGATTACTCACTCTGCCGCAAAAAAAAAAAACAAAAAAAAAAAAAAACAACCTACTTTCACTCCATAAAACTCTCGCCCACAGATGTATAAATAAACGAGCATCAAAACAGTGCAACCCTTTATTATCGGACAAATTATCTTGCAGGTAGATTACAGCCTATTTGTTAGTCATTTTTAACTAGAAAAACATGTTAAGTGATAACTATGAAAAACAGTCATTTTGTCTTTCAGTCACAATGTTGAGAAACACATTTGAAAGTTAATTATGATTGTAAAACGTTACTTTTTAACGAGCAAATTAATATTCGTGGAATCCAACGTCATAAATGTTAGATTCAAAGGCTTACAGTAATTTTGACTCTGAGATCAAAACTCAGTAATTTGCGTTTAATCAGGATGACATCCACACACAACTTTGACCGTCAAGGTCATAGTTGTGTGATTCAGCGTCTGTTGAGAGATTTTGTTGTAATTGTAGCACTCAATGTCGCAATAATCAGTGATAGTTTAAATGAAATCCTATGAAATTGTCACTTGGAAAGTGTAAATAACTTTTTAATTCCACAATTATGGCTTTAAATATCCAAATAACGACGTCTCTAGTCATTTTTTGTGTTAAGTGATAACGCACCACAGTTATGAACGTGTTTTAAGCGAGTAAAAGCAAAAAACTAAACAGTAAACCATGCAGAGTACTAAAAATGCATCCAGAGTGATGCATCTTTTGCTGATTTTTAGGAGTTCTTCTGTTTGCATTTCATTTACCTTATCTGCATATTCTAATTAAATCCTTCCTATAAAATGATTTTCTTGCATTCTGCATGGATTCTCCATATACATTTGGATTGTATTTGAAAATACTGAATGAACTTCAGTAACATTTTGCAAAAAAAAAAAAAAAAAGCCCTTTTTTCTAAAGAACAAGGAAGATTGGAATGAAAATCCAAACCTTCATAAAGCTACCTACACATTTTGCTGTGAAAATCCATATTTCACTTTCCACTTGTTTTGTTTTTTTATTGTGAATGCACATGTTGGTGAAAAACTGCATATTTAATGTCCAGCAGAAATTGTATTTTGCCTTACGAACGAAAAACTGATGACACATTGTATAATTTGTGAAACAGAGAATCTGGTTTATTACCATTCAACTCCATCCACCACAGATATTACAGAGCAGATTCACAAGTAATAAGCTTCTTATTTAACAGCAGCTGCTTCTTATTTTTTTATTTTTTATTTTTTATCCCCCACACTCTGCTTCTTTGACCCCCAAATCTCTTTGCCACATACTAGGAAAACGCATACAGGTGCACAATTGTATTTGGTGTAAAGACTGGACCCTTGAATCCTTCAGCTGTCACCACTCCTATCAAGACTTTTTTTATTATTATTATTTCTTGTATTTAGGTAGGATTTTGATGCTTTGTTTTTATTTATTTATCTGAGCTGAAAACAAAATTTACATCCACCATCTTTCACTGCAAGTGCGAGACTCTCTTTTCCAGACAGTAATCGAAGAGAACCGACACTAAGAAGAGGGAGGGCAAGGAGGGGGTTACGACTGTATAAAAATGTACAGTGGTTTTTATTTGACATACATTCCATAGATGAAACAGCTGCAAAATAGGAGGCACACCCAGTATTGCACTTCATTAAAAGTTCTGGCTCAAAACAAAACCCAGAATACCAAACAACTGAAGAGAGCAACTTCGGAATACAGCTACTTTGAATAGTATCGCTATATACAAGATTAGATAAATCGTACACTATTTCCATCCCGAAAGCGATATTCTTAACAGTCTTAACCAACTCACCTTTTTGTTGTCTGTCAACTCATGATGCACTTGACAGAGGGGAATACTATACAAGTTTACGAAAAAAATGTTTACATACAACAATATTTTAGATTTATAGTGAGGAAGCTGGAAATATGGCCCCTTCCTTTGTTTTTTTTCTTCCCCTCTTTTTAAACTCACGCTCATCCTCAGTTGCGTTTAAGCAAATTTATTTAATCTTCAATGTTACATCGTTACAGTTCAGTGATTGGGAGGTGTGCAACGTCTATAGAAGCCGAGGGATTACAACGGCTGCATGCAAACACGTCACAAGTTATTTTCTTTTTTTCCATTCTTCTTTTAAGAAAAAAAAAAACAAAACAAAAAAAACAAAAAAAAAAAATTTTATTATTAAGTTTGCTCTGAATCGACAGGAGCAACAGCTTGCGCTCGCAGCAGAACCTGGATCCTGATGTTGGTGAAAGAGCAGACCTGACAACTCGGCGTAGAACGGGAAACCTGGTCTGCGGTCCAGAAGACTCAAAGCCAGAGCCGAGCTTCATCGCCGAGTCGCAGCAGCAACGGCGGCGGCCGCTATAAAAATCACAGTAGACCGACTGGTTCTCAGTGAGTCTCTTAAAGTTTAGAAGGTGTGAGCATTCCTGCACACTCCACAGCCCAGAGCAAATTCTTCGCCCGTCGGAGGGTGGACCACATGCAGGGGGCACTCGGTGCCTTCGAGCTGCTTGCCTTTTGGCCCTGTAACACAGATATAGCAATTAAACCTTTTCCCTCATTGCTTATTTGATCAATTTGTCTGGAGGCATCACAATAAAAACAACTCTTTGTTATTCTGTTACGTTTCAACCACAAACATGAATGGATACTTTTCCTCACAGTAAAATTCAAGCTCTTCTCAAACATTTTCAAGGTACGTGTTCAACGCCACACTTTGGCAATAAAAACAATAAAAATAAACAAAAAATGTCCAATTCATTATTACATTATATATTTGTGATAGTATTCTATGTTTTACAGTAGGAAAAAAAAGACTAAAATACAAACAAATTCTATATTTGAAATATCTCTTACACACACAAACCATACACCTGATTGGTCAGAGAACAAAATGCTAATTTAACAAAAGAAAAAAAGATGTAATTTCAATAATGTTTATTGTATAATATATGTGATTATCACTAAGTCATTAGAAATGATAAATATTAATTTGACTTTCCTGTCGAAATTAATTGCTTACATACAATATACAAAGAAAGTCACAAAAAAAAGTTCTCTCTACATTTTCTGGAATTTAGAAAATAGAAATTGTTTTTGTCATTCTAACTTACCTGAAACAAGAGAAGTTCAGTCTCACTTAACTTCAGACAGTGACAAAAAAATGCATCCATTTCTATTTTATGTTTGTAAATATGTGGCTTTAACTGTAACATTTAAAAGTATATTTTAGGTAACCCAAAAAAAAAGAAAAGAAACATTTACCACTATTTAAAGCTAAAATAAGACTCCTGAAACTTTGAGGAAAAGGTAACATCATATTGTTTTCGAGAGAAACCGTCCAGTCACCTGCAGGACAACGAGGGAGCTCCTCCTTGGGAACGCTGGTCATCCTCTGGAAGTCGTCATGACAGGCGTTACAGAAGTGTGTGGTTCCAAAGCAGAAGAAGACGGCCACGGAGCAGCAGTAGCGGCATTTATACTCCAGGAAATCTGTGCCATGCTTGGAGCACATCTGATAAACACACACGGGAGAGAACATTAGGCGGATTTCTGACAAACGCAGAATTTTTAGAAACCATTTTCTTGTGCAGCAACCCCCGATCTTCTGTCTGGCATCGTTGGGATTCTTTACAGGCATCATTCACTCACTTGTGCCCTGGAGACATCCGAGCATGCTCCACAGATCAGTTCGCTGGGGTCATAGTCATCACCTTGTCCTGCTTCTGCATCACAGCGAGCCTCTCCTCCAAAATACGCCTACGAGAACGGACGCTGCTGATTATTTTTTTCAATCCATGCAAAACATTTGAGTCGAAAATCAGATCAATGAAAGTCATTTGTGACCTTTTTGCACTTGTAGCAGACATAGTACGCGTATCTGTTCATAGCGAAGCCTGCGGGGTCGTTGTGGAAGCGCGCCCCAGGTGTAGTTATCGCCTCGCTCTTGTGTAGACCCTCGTACTCCAGTCTCATCAGAGCTTTTCTCCTCACGTCCTCATACAGCTCCTTAATGGGGTCGAGGAGGTCTTTGATCACAGAGTGATTGATTTTGTTCTGTAGAGGGAAAAAAAACCCCACACACAATAAAACTTCATGAAATCCTTTGTAAATTCACTATGTAGAGTCTGAAGATCGCCATGTCTCGAGAAGGCAACATTTTTAGCAAGTGTATTGTGTAATACCTTGCAAATTGGACACAGCATGAACCCAAACGTAATGCGTGGCCCGAGCCAGCGGTTTTCAAGAACACGTCGAGTGCACTGAAGGTGAAACACGTGAGTGCAGTCCAGCTGGAAGCAGAACCAACAGTTTAACGTTAAGGCAAACTAATTTAACTCCCAAAACATGATGCATATTTAAAATAAAAATGGAAGCTAAACTCATAGCTACCTGTACTGCAGGAGCTGCAGAGAGAGCCTCTGTAAAGCAGATCATGCACATATCATCCGCATCCTGTTTCAGGCAGCCGGCGTTCTTATCGCAGCCATGGAGACACGGCAGACAGGTCTCCTCATTCTTGACTCCTCCACAGGGGTGACCGCAGGGATGAGTTTTACTGCAGGCCAGCTTTGCATACTCCTGAGAGAGTCGACAGGAAAGGAGGTGGTGATGTTTACAAAGTACAATACAATACACAAAAGTATTTAGTGGCTTTTGGATCGACCTGGAGTAATGAATGTATTAGAAATAGTTTATTGTGGAGAGGGAGACGCTAAAGTATTTGTAATCCTCAACCAACATCACATTGTAGAAACATTTTCTAGAAGCTCCATTAAGCAAAACTATATGATGTGTACAGGGTTAGGGTAATTCAAATGATTTTTCTTGCTAAAATATGTGGTGTCTGAACTATTATTGCATTAAAGGGTCAAAGATCCTTGCGTGTGTCTATATATGGCTGGCCAATGTGACACATTTACAATAAGCAGGTATAGAAATTACTGACAATAACACCTAACAATAACAAATACAACATTTTAATAACAGTTCAGATAATGAAGCAGAAAAAAAAACAGGTCTTACTGTCAGTTTGGACAAAAAAAAAAATAGAGGCTAACAGAAAACCTGTTTGAAACAAATGATCAACAGGTCATATAAAAACAGAAAGGAAACAAGTTAATGTGAACTTAGCACTTCAACAGAATCCCCCTTCAGCAGGAATGAGATACATGTTAACTGAATACTTTATAGCTGTTAAGGGGAGGAAAAAGTACTAACAATGTTTTTTTTGTTGTATATGGTATTAAAATAAACCATCTGCATAGTTTGTTTATTGTGGATGATTGAGCTTAGTGAATCCTCCACACCTGACAGTCTGGGTCTGAGCAGACGCTCCCCACTGCAGACAGTTCGGTTCCATTTCTTGTACCACAGAACCTGCAGGCATCTGAGCTGCTGGATGCTGGTTTACCTGCAAAAATATTAAACATTTAGGTAGAAAGAAGACATAAGCCTGAGAATGCAAAGACTGATAGATTTAATAATTATTATTTTTTTTAATCTTATAATTTTATTAGACTTCTGGCGTGAGAATGTTAGCGATTCCCATTGTCATGCAAGTTACCCGTGTGCTCTCTGAACTCCACCATGGCCTTCATTGTTTTTGAATCGGCGAGAGCCATGAGCCAGAAGAGCTTGGTCCTCCCACAACCTTCATGGAGGTCGACCTTTATGGCCTCCTCTTCCTCCTTAAACACCTGAAGAGCAGAAGAACTCAAAGTTGAAACCAATGAACTAACACAATGCCCACCCCGATAGAAATCAGCTGGTAACTGGATTTGAGTCAGAGGAATCCCGAGGTGATGAATTAACCTCTTACAAGCACTATGGACCTGTACTTTGACAGAAGTTTAAAACTGAAGTCGGAGGAAGCACAGATATGCAAGAAGCTAGATAAAAGAAAAAATTATTTAGACTGACATGTTCAGAAATATGCATAATAAATAATTACAGCTTATGGGAGAAGAGGATTTGTTAAATCTGCTTTGAAAGCCGTTTTTATTTTTATAAAGTTCTTAAAGAGAAATCTAAAGGGCCAAAACTGGAATCACAAGATTCAACTGGAGATAATATTTCGGCCACGAAACTCATTGCTTCTTAACCTTACCTTATTAGCAGTGACAAAAACTTACTGATATTAAAGTAAACTTCTGACACGAACCTGTCTCTGGTGGGAGCGAGTGCGTCTGTGAAGATGGAGGAAGCGGTCGCAGTCGGTGCAGAGGTTGCCGCATATGTTACACAGGATAATAGCTGCCGTCTCCCCGTCATCGTGATTGTCACACATGGGCTGTGAGTGGGGAGAGAAGGGAATAAATTATTACCGTTTTATTTAGCCTCATGCGCTTTACTTTTCACACCTACTCATAAATCTCACCATCTGCTTCTGCTGTCCGTCTTTTCCCATCCAGCGACCAGAAGAGAGGCGGTCCACGTGATCCTGGTCAAGAACGCAGAGTGACGCCAAGGCGAGCCACAGCTAAAGGAAGAGAAAATGAAATACTTACAGCACCGTCAATAAACGACATCTCTAATCACCGATTTGTGCTTCTGAATTGCTTCCTTACCCTTGTTGTTGCTATGCAGCGAACAGGAGACCGATGCTCCTCCTCCATTTTAGTCAACGCTATGATGGTCTCGGCAATTGCGTTTTTGGTCACTCTGGACCAGGCGTCCGACAGGTGGCCCTACAAACAATGTTTTGCGGTGCTTGTGTTACTTTAATCTGTGTAGGTCTGCAACTAATAATTATTTTATAAATCAGTTATTCTATTGATTAATTTAATAAAAAAGCTGGCACAGAAATCACTTAGGCTTATTATTAGAAAGATTAAAATATGCAAATATTAATACTGATTAATCGCATTAGCCCTAAATCTGTGCAGCGGTTTTAGCAATCAATCTGAAATGTAAGAAAAAATTAAATACTCACCGCTGCCATATCTTTGACCAGCTTTATGATGATCTCAGCTATCTGCGGAGGCGTGGACCCTTTCATCCACCAGTGGCTCTCACCCCTGCGAATGTAGCTGCGTACAAAAAGAAAGAATGAGAACGTAAACAAAGTGGCGTCAACAAACTCATCTCTTGAGTCTTCCAAAAACCTCCAGCTCACCTGGAGTTGAAGATCATCGGTAGAGTGACGGTCGTGACGCCCTTCCCTGCGACGGTGCCGCCCGTCCCGGCGATGGTGGTGCCTTTGGCTTTCAGCTGCACAGTGAGGGCCTTTGCGATGCAACCCAGGAACATGTCAAGGATGCACAGCTTGTTCCAGTCTCCTTTCTCCGTGGAGTGGATAATGTCGCTGATGTCTGCTGGGGGAAGAGCCTTAACCCCGATGATACTGGCTAGGCGGACCGGCGTCACCTCCGGCAGGACACGTCGAAGCAAAGATGTCACCTAAGACGACAACGGTCATGAGGTAAATGGTAATAAACCATTACACAGGTAATATTTTATCCCATTCATTTGAACTAATGTGTTGTGAACTGAAGTTTTCTAACATTTTATAGGCTAATTTTATTCCAGTCTGAATGTACATGTTTCTCCAGGCCTTATTTAGGATTTTACCATGTGTCATTTTCCCAATTTCACTTCTTCAAGAAAAACCTACAGGAACATTCTGTATCTAAATGTGCGGAACAAACAGAAGGGGGATGTGTAACTCAATTATTAAGAAACAGAAACAAATGAAACATGATTCATTTGTTTGAATCATGACAAACAAATGAGTGTTTGTCATGATTCAACCTTTATATTACTACCCAACACACAGAGCTACGCGTGTTTCAAACAAGCACTTTTCCAACGTTATGCATGCTGCAGTTAGCTTTACCATCAGCTGGTGGAAGTATTTCCATAAAGAAATCCCAATGAAGAAGAACATGCAGTTTTCATGAACTGTTTTCATGTACTGCATGTGTTTCGTGGCAAGCTACCACGAAACACAATTTTGCATGTCGGAGAGTGTGTTCACATTCATGCCCACCTGTCTTTGCACCCTCGGAGAAGCAGTGTGCAGGAGAGAAAACAGGTCCTGCATGAGGGTGAGCTGTTGCGCCAGATACTGGCGGCCCACGTTGGAGCCGCTCAGAGCCAGAACCATGGAGAGGAGCTCGAAGCAGTAGGCGTCGGATGAGGCATCGTCGTCGCTGGGCTGGGAGTTGGCGTTCTCCTTGCTGGAGATGGCGTGTTCCCACTCCTCCCTCACACGTGTGGCTTCCATGCGGATTGCCTGAACGATATGTGCGCACACCTGGAAATAAAAGGCAGCAGTTGCATTGGATTCTGGATGCTTTAAAGATCTTGTGGTTACTTTAGAATGGTTTGAATGTTTACTTGTTTCTGCAGATTGGTCAGTTTGCTCCTGCTGAAGATTATTCCCACCATGTGCTCCTTAAGGTCCGCATCAGATGGTACCTGTTTACGGAAAAAGAAAAGGATCAAAATAATCAGGAAACAATGCATCAGTTGGGAGGAAGCTACACAGAACTGAATTTCTACACACCTTATCCTCTCCTTCTGGAGATGAAAGCAGATTTTTCTCCTCCTGCTCTGGCGTCGGCTCTGCATCGCCGCAAATTAGTTTGCCAAAAACCTAAATGCAAACCGAAGAATTATACTCACGGTTGCAGTCAAATGTATTATCTGCTAAAATAACCGCATGACGAAAAACGCACGCAAATGAGCCAGATTGACAGACCTGTGAGGTGATGAGGCGGAAAACTCGGAGTGTCTCGGCTTCACAGTTTTTCTGCTGAGCCATGCTGGCTGAGATTTGTCCAAGGATCTTGATGCTCTCGCCCTCTTTCCAGCCAAGAACCTTCACCTGACGAACCCTCAGAGTGTTTTCGGGGCCTTTTAACTCCACCTTGATCACATGATAATCGCCTCCAGGGAGTTCACTCGTCACCCAGCCCATGTGACGCGAGTCAAGGTCAACCTGTAATTTAAAAAAATAAATTAATACATGCAATTTTTTACAAGCATAATCAATTCATCTAGCTATTTTTCATTCCTTCTTTAAAAAAAAAAAAAAAAAGACAGCCAAAGGAACAAGTCAAAATTACCAAAATCTTGTAGAGTGAATATACCATTTATTTTATGCCTAAAATCATTTTTAAATCATTTCTCTCGTTATATCACTCAAACTGCACATACCTGCTTGATTCTGCAAAGATCCTCGATGGCTTTTCCGCAGAGAAACGTTACTGAGGTGACTTTGTTCTGTTTGCACAAAATACAAAATATAAATTCCCTGAAATCCATAATATCACATATTTTCAGTCACTTAATTCTCAATCATCCCAACACATTAAGTGGAATATTTTATGAACGAGTCATCAAAAGAAAGCTCGCATTGTTTTACTAGTTATTTTTTTTAAAGCTCAATATAAACAGTAGCATCAAAAAACAGCATACGCCCGGACTGAAAGCGTAGAAATAGAGACTTTAAACCATAAATAAAGCATGCCAGAGAAATTGACTTAAACAAGTGATTTCCTCTTTATAGTGGATTAAAAAATAAAAAAAAATTTTTTAAAAATCAGCAAACTCCTTATTGTACCGACCCTGCTGCTCATTATTAAAAACATATGCTTGAAATTGAGACAACCATCTTTTTTGTCCCTAAAACGAGAGTTAATCAAGCACGTTACTCATTTTAAATTAAAATGTCTCAACTGGTACAGTTCAGCTCCACTTGACTTTAAGAGTGAATCCCAAATTTTCCAATTACTGCCATATGTTGAACCAAACAACACACCAGTGTCCTTTAAAACTCTACAGCCTGGTTTGGTGTTGCTCCTTACCCCGATGTCTCTGGAGTTGTCCACATGAACAGAAACTTTGGTGGCATTTATGCCTTTCACGCAGCTGAACGTTATGCTTTTTGTCTTGTTCTTGTCCTCATCTCCAGACTCCCAGAAGGTCTCCGTGGAGCCATCGGTCAGGCTGCCAATCATGGCGGGGCGGCTGGAAGTTTTAATGTCCACTACACTGGTTAGGTCCTTCAAACAGGTTACCAGGCAGAGGTCCTGTAAAAACACACATTTTCTCCTGGTTTGCCAAATGGACAGCAGATGAGCAGTAATAAGAACTAGAACTGGTTTGTGTTCTTGCCTGGCTCATGGCTTCGTAACCCGACTGGACACTGATGTTGAAGCTCTCCTCGCTGTCCCCATCGTCTGACTTGGACAGGATGTTGTTGATGTGATGGAAAACATTGCTCTGATGAAGGAACTGGTGGTCAGACTGCTTGAACTTGAGACTCCAGCACCTAAAGCGACGAGACGCAGAAATTAGAAAGACAATCTGGCAAGTTATTTCCATGACAGTGGCATTCTGGAAGCAGAGATTTACCTCAGTGCCATCTGCTGTAGTGCACTGCCACTAGGAAGTGACATCATGAGGTCAGAGATTGTCTGAAGAAGGCGGTGGAAAGTGTGGGGGAGCGGATGGGCTGCCTCCCCAGCGATCACTATATCCGACAGAGGGTGCTCACAAACCCCAAGGTCTCTTTCCTATGTAACCGTGGAGACACTCATGATTAGAAAAAGAGACAAATAAAAAAATCTCATAACTGTAAGCCTCTCTTGCCTGTTCTAAAATTTCTTTGTTCCCCTTATTCTCCTCATCTTCCTCATCATCTGGCTCACAGGGTGATGGAGTGAGAGATGCTACAAAATGCCAGAGGATGTCGTGCAGAGAAGTCGTCTGGATCACATTGCACAGCAGCCAGTTGAACGCCTGACAAGAACATAAAAAAAATAATAAATAACTAAAATTGATCACAACATCTCACATTAAAAAGTAAAATTTCACAACCACAACATCCATACCTCCATAGCAAACACTCTGCAGGCAGACTTCCTCAACGCATGCTTCATGGCCACCTCCAGGCCTTCAAGGTCATGGTGTTGGATAACGAAAGCCAGAACGGGCCACTGGAAATTCCTCTCCCCTTTACTAAGTGAGCCATGAGCCGAGATGAGGCGGGACAGCTCAGGAGACGGGTGGCGCAGCAAGGAGGAGCCCACTTCTATGTGGAAAACGGAGCGGTTTATGTAGAAATGACGTCATCGCTCACTCTAAGCGACACAAATCACTTTCGCATTGATCTACCTGCATCGCCGCTATGAACTCTCCGTCTGGGCACAGCTTTGACTCGGGCCGGAGAGGGCGAGTGTTGTTTGTCATACTCTGATGCTACAACGGAGTAAGACCTCTGAAAAACGGTGCGCTTTGCAGTGTCGCTGTCTGTGATCGGACTGGTTTCAAGACTAAAAGGAAATCAAGACAATCAGAGTAAAACTTTGGGTTGGAACATCCCAAAAGACAATTTAAGCTTGTCCTGTTGAGGTATGTTATTGGCTGGCTAAAAGTGGTGGACAGTTTGGATGCCAAGACATTTTTAACAAATTCAGTGCTTTGCAAAACTATTTATGCTCACTGAACTTTTCCAATGTTACTACCACAAACTTCAGTGCATATAAGAAGCAGTCCCTCAAGAGTTTTGCAATTCTGCAGTCGCAGAAATTCTCACATTAAAGACTAGTTGTGAGTCTATTGCAAATTTTCTGCAAAAATTGTTAAAAACATGGGGTTTTATGTGGCTGCTACCTCGCCACCTGCAGGTGGCAGTATTTCTTACTTCTATTACACTTACTTTTATTGTCTGTGATTAATATGTAGTGAATAAAAAGTTGCAAGGAGTTTGCAGTTTGTTTGTTTTTTTACCTGGGGGGCATTGACTTCATATTACTCTCTGGTTCCTCAAACACATTGGGACAAGCGTCTGGTGTGACAGAAATGTAGGGGGCAGGAACGGACGTCGACCGCAGATACCTCATCTCATCCTGGAAAAGGTTGTCATCTTGATAAGCTCCAAAGTTCTCAGTGTGTTGCCTGAAACAAAAGACAAAAAAAAAACCCAAACAAATTATAGTAATTCTCATTTTCTGTTTTCGCCAGAAGAAAGTTGAAGTCGCCCTGTAAGTACCTGGCTAGTGTTTGTAGATAGAGGCAGCCCATTTTATTGGGGAGTTCCTCTGACACGCCCTCCTTCAGACTGGGGAGCAGCTGCGAGTGAAGGGGGCGGGGAGGATGGTGGCAGAGCATGCTGGGCTCTGCTGCGCTGCTGAGGGACAGCAGGAACAACGCGTTGGCTCGGATCACCTGGTGGGCTTCCATGGTGGGTAGAGCTCTAGGAGTCTTCACCTGCAGAGGCTTCTTCCTCGACTGTTTCACCTTTAAGATTATGTTTACCGCGTTAGCTTAGATTCAAAAAGTATCATAGAAGCAGAAAACAAAGAGGAAAGGCGATAGAGATGACGATTAGTCGACGTCTGCTACCTTTTCCCTGGCTGCCGTCTGTTTCTCTCTCAGGTATTTCTCTCGACAGCGATCACAAACCAGGTACCAGGTGCTGCCTCCTATGCCTCCATCTCCACAATTCCCAGCCCAACCTCCACAGAAATGGCCGATACTGTTGTAGCCCTGACCCCCGGCATAACGACCGCAGCCTGGGTTGGAAACATAAAAGAAGCTTGTTTGAAAACACATCGGGATGGGCGTACAGTTTGTAAGGAAAAGGACTTTGCTCTTCTCACCTGGATGAGCCTGTCTCATGTGGTAGGTGACAGGATAAGGGTGAGATTCCCCACACAGTTCGCAGATGGTGTCTTTCTCCGGTCCTCCCATGGCGAGTTGAGCCATCTCTCCAAACAGATTCCCTCTTGGACGCACCTCCGCCTTCTCCCTTTTCTTCTTCTCCTTCTTTGCCTTTTTGCTGTCCTTTTCGTGCTCCTTCTTCTTTAAGATGGCACTGGACCCTGGACTGGGAAAGATCATGTTCTGGGTGGCTGCTTTGATGGTGGCCATTGAAATGTCTTCCCAGAACGCAACCAAGTGCTGCAAGGTTAACGGCAAAATGGACTTCGGCCTCAAGCAGGGGTGAGAGTTCATTTCATAAGATGAGGTCTCCCCTTTTCCATCCTCGCACTTCTCTGGCAGCGGAGGCTCCTTCAGCATAGATAAGACTTTGTTTTTGTTGATGCTGCCCATTTTGGAGATGTCTGGGCCGTGGGGCGCAATATTAAACATGTTGAGTGCAGAAGAAATCTCCAAGGAGTGACGGTTTTTCAACTTGCTCTCTTTCTCCTCGGGTCCCTGTCCGCCCAGGGAGTTACGAATGGGGGCTTGCTCTTTGGTCAAGTCGGGATTAAATTTGAGGAAGGACGAACAGGCCATGGCATCATGGACGATCCCCTCGTGCCAGAGGAACGCGGCGAAAACTGCACGAGCGCATTCGGCTACCGAGGGAGACATGGCCTGTTTGACAGGCTCTGCGATTCTCGATGTGCTCTCAGCTTTGAACAGAGGCCCAGATTTGTCCTTCTTGGGACGCGTGTGTCGGCTGGACGTTTTGCGGCTGACTTTGGGCGACGAGCGGCTCTCCAGCTCTTCTTTGACGGGAGCTTTGCCGATGCTGAAGTGAACTTTGCACGAGCCGTCCTCCGAATTGCGGAGCTCCGCATTCTCGTCGTTGATATCCTCGTTAGAGAGGAGCGCGCTGGAGGTGCAGACCTCCACTACCTCACTGTGGAGATTCTCCTGGGTCACGTGTGGAGATGGAGCACGGTTTTCTGCATTACTGATCACTTCTTTATTGGGATCTTTAGGAGACAGTTTAGATTTCGGAGACGTAGATCTTCCCCTCAGCGGCTCTGTGAGGGGAATCTTCTTCTTCCTGAGCGTGTCCGGATCAAGAGTGTACGAGTCCGACTTGGATCTCTCCCGGGGAGGATCCAGTTTTGCTTTAGAAGGAGGACTGACCTTGGGGGTTAGGTTTTTGTCATGGTGGCTCGAAGAGGAGTGCTGGGATAAGTTGCTCGAGGGACTGGATCGTCCCGATGAGGATACGCCTTTTTGTTTGGGAGAAGAAGAGCGAGAACCTGGATTTGGCGACTCGGCCCGACTACCCGAGGTTCTGCCGTCCGCCTTTAGCGCCTGGAGAGTGTTGTGGTTGGGTGAGTGGGAGCGGCTGTGAGAGTCACTCCTCAGCTTGGCCGTGTCAGACCGCAGAATGAGAGCTTCGCTGGCCGAGAGTCCGCCCTCATTCGTTTTTACCCGGCCCTGTTCAGAGGACCGGCTTCCCCGACTCTCTTGCTTGGGGGAGCGGTTTTCCTGACGCTGTTTACTGGTTTGGGACATGGAGCGCGCACTGGACATCAGATTCCCACGTTCACCTAAAAGCATTGATGATTCAAACACAAATGAATTAGAAAACATGCCATTATCGTCGATGAGTCATAAAAAAACAGCAACACACAAAAAAACTGTAATGTGTCAAAACAAACAAGGAGAACTAAAGCATTGAAGATGAAGGATGTTGAGACTCATGATTAATAAAGGTTGTTAAAAGCAATTTTTAGAATGAAATTAGTCAGTGGACAATGAAAGCATTAATGAAAGATGGTTTCCAACCCAATTTTGGGGAAAGCTCTATCAGAAACCAAACCAAAAGGGTTAACCAGACAAGTTTGCAGAAATAATGCCTACAAAAACTAAATCTCTATCTCCTTATGCACCAACCTTATGAACCATTACATCAGAAAACTAAATGCTGTCCTATTAGCAATAGAGGATTGCAGGTATTACCAGCTAAGTTAGCAATAACTGCAACTGGTGGTTTTGTAAAAACGTTTTGGACAAAATGGGATTTTTTTATTCACCAGTGAATGAATGTGCTCATATTAAAGGTAGTATTGCTTTACGTTTTTCAGTGTAAGATTATGGTTATGAAATTAAACATACATTTATTTAACAGCTTTTCATGCATCTTTGCCAGAGGGATCTGTCCATGTTTGTCACTTTTGCATTGAGCAAAATTTAGCCAATCAATATTGTCAAACAAAGCGTGGACATTTTTTTACTTCTAAAAAGAATGCCCTGAGCCCTGCTGTCTACACAGTACACCCAGATTCCAAAAACGGTAAATCATAACATAAATGCAACAAGCTCCTCAAAGGAGTTCTTTTCTGGATTTCATACCCACCCTCTGTTGAGTCTGAAGGGAGCATGCAATCTGTGATTACCCACCCTTTTGCCTTAGAGCGAGAGATGAGAGAGCACTACCATGACCAGCCACCGACACACTGCTTTTGTGCACACGCTCACGAGAAGCAAGGCTGCGAGATGAACCATCTACTGCAGGAAACAGTGGAGCAGGTAAACAGGCCAGACATAAAATGCAAGACAGGAAGAAAGAAAGGGAGGGAGGAAGAACAGATGGACAGAAAGGAACAAAGAATGAAAAGGAAGCCAATGGAGTCAAAACATGAAGCCAAAACAGGAAAACAACAGCGCACAAACTGATGGGAAGATATAGATGGAACATGAGGAAACAAGACACTTAGAAAAAGTCAGTGAAGTCACATAGGCCTGTGAGTTTTATGAAATGTTACACATTTGTTGCTTAGATGTGTAAAGTAATAAAAACATTAAGTGATGCAGATCACCAGAATGAATGTTTGTCTTTAAATATTAGTAGCTTTTGTTGGAAGGAACTGAACCATCTTCAGTGGCCAAGAGCCTGACATGAACACATCTACAGAAACAATGATGCACAAATGGCAAAATAGAAATAATGGGCCTGGGGAAAATGACCAGAAAGTCTTAAATCTGCTATTTGGAGAAAAACAGTTTTCCCAGCAGCTTTTTTTTTTTTTTTTTAATTAAACTCTGTCCTGAAGATACTGATTTGTCTCCAAGATATTTAATTATTCTTAAAAATTAGAAACATTTTTTAAATATATATATTAAAAAAATTGTATAATGGCTATCTTTAGACTTTTCTTATGTATTCTTTCAAGCGATAGCTACAGAGAATTTGCACAACAGAATGGCACTAATGATTTCAAAGAGTTGTCTTTTGCCTTTGGGCTGACTAGAAATTCTTTCATTTCCATAAATTTGGTATATTTCAAATAGGAAATTGGTTGTATTGTATTTTTTTTTTCTAAAATTAGAAAAAAAAAATTGTACTACATTTGGTCATAAAACTAGATAAACTTGTCTATCAAAATTTTTGCCTACGTTGTCTGGCGATACACAAATTTTATTAAGGAATAGGGTAAAAATTCCTCTTGCAATTGTAAAGAAGGATGTACTATACTATTGTGTGTTCAAAAATAATAAGACACATGGTCATGCCAATTGTTCAAAATGGAGCAGGTGGAGTTTAGAGGAAACACTGGATTATTCCTGTTTATCCATCAACAAATGTATTCCTGGGGAAAATCATCTTTGCATCATTTTTCATAATCTAAAAAAGGTGAGTATGTTTGCAGCTAAAAAAATTCTAATAGTATTTCACTTTCTTGCATGCATCACAGGAAAAAAAAACAAAAAAACAATGCAAGTTATTCTGTATTTAATCTGCTCATCGGAGGCAATCAAGGAAGTTGCGTCTATTTTTTAATAACCCACACAGGACTCCGCAGACAGACGACACAGAACCAACAAGAAAACAGACAGCACCGAAAAGAAATCAACATGTGCAAAGAATATTACTTCAGCTGAAATCTCCAAGGATCTTCTAAGCTGACTTGTCTTTCATACTGTCACACTTTTTTATTTAAATAATCAAGCTGACATACAAAAACCTACACAGGCCACTGCTCTTAATGCTTAGATAAAAGTATTGGGCTGGCTGAGGTGCGAAATGAAACAAGACACTTATGTGGCAATAAAAACCATGAAGGAAACGAAGACGATAAACAACTGAGCAAGCACAGCAAACAGAAATCAAAGCAACTCAGCCTCTTATGTGAACACATAGCAAAAATATTCATTTTACCAAGATATTAAGTCTAAGTATTTCAGCTTGAAATCTTGTTTTCTAGTGTGTCATTTTTTTTCTTAATTACAAACCATTTATTTTTACTAAAAAACAAGATTTCAGCAGTAAACATTAGACACGTAAGCTTGTTAAAGATATTTCTGCGCTATAGAGCAGTAGCGTTATGTGTCACTTATCACCCCTCTTCACCACATAGAATATTTAACATGGAGGAATAAATCAGGAAAACATCGCAAGGTTAAAATAGATCAACACCTGTGTGAGCAAGTGCTGTCAGAAAGCAGGACAGACTTACTCAGAAGCTGTGGCTGTGGCTGAGACACTTGGGAAGGGGACTGTCCAAACACAAATGGGCTGTGGACAAGGGAGGAGGAGGAGGAAGAGGAGGAGGAGGAAGAGGAGGGAGGTTGGGCGGCTTGATCAAATACGGAGGAAGAGGAGGGAGCTGCTGAGAGGAAGGGCCCAGACTGAATGGAATTCAGAATGGCACTTAACCGGTCACCTGCAAATATGAACACAGAGGAAGTGGAGAAACTGCAGCTTATACTCTGGTTTGGAGGAAGTCAGAGAGGGGATTCGGGGTTGTTTTGTTCATTTTGTGCCAAATCATTCAGTTACCACCCACAGAACATCAGATTTACAAAATAGGACGAGCCATAATGGACATACAGCTTCCTGGAAGTCCTTTTGTTAGATGTGCAACCAAAGGTCCTTTTATTAAAAAGTTCAACTATAAAAGACCATCTAAAAAAAAAAAAAAACAACAAAATTATATTTAACTGCTCAAAATGTATTAGGAGCAAATAGCTCAGAGCGTGTGATTTAAAATACTAATCCTTCCATGACACAAAAATTCCCAACATTTCTTCTCATAAGGTCAGTTAGATTTATGTTAACCATACTCATTCACAACAAAAGCCATCTACTACAACTACTCAAATAAATTCACCATTCAGTACAGTCTATCTTGTTTTAATTCAATCCCAATTACATTTTTTGATATTACAAGGTGGTAATTGATCAAATGAGATGACTGAGTTCAATAATAGTTGACCTTATGACAGAACCTGCTTTGAAAAGAGAGGTCAGGTCTCCTTCCTGAAGCCAAGCTCCACAGAATGCCCACGCAAAATTGGGAGCGTGGGCTCCTGCTGTTTGCCTGAGCTTAGTCCAAAAATGCTACAAGAAGACCCCCTCTCACATTGCTCACAGCTCACCCGACACACGACTTCAAGGTCAGGTGAGGCGCAGTTTGAGCAGAGGTGTCATAATGTGACTTTTAGGAGTTTAAATGTTACATCACTCATAGGAAAAGAGTGGAAAATGTGTGATGGGGCACCTTCAAACACAGCCTTGACTCTGGGACCTAGACTGCAGAAATGGGGTGGACTCTCATCGGTGGGTGGCCCACAATATTAATGTTGACCCTCCACAGGGTAGACTCTTTAGAGGGAAAAGTCTATCTCTTGTCTGTGCTTAGACACAGAAAGGTAGCTCAGATTACGCAGCCTGATGATGGCCTTACCTAGAGGGATATGATTTCCCAAATCTGAATCTGAACATTAAGTTACTGAATTTTGTTATAAAAAGGATTGCTATAACAAACACCATGTTTCAGCACAAGGTGGTCTATGTAACTCACTCATCACCCAGTGGTGAGCAGGATCTGATGGATGGGGAGGCTGCCGGACAGGCCTTATAAAACTAAACGATGCTTAAAAAGAACTTATAATGTCTAGAAGAAAGCCTCGTTTTCTGAGATTTTCAGTCAAAGTTTCCTTCATGTTCAATCAAGGGATGAGGCTGATTGTCATGGAAGTTCAGCTGCCCATTTCACATGCTTTTGTGGATCTGGGTCATTTTGTTGGGGGTCCAGCAAGAGTATGCAATACCAGAGACGCTTGCAAGGGTCATCCAGCCCTTGTATGTCCACAGTAAGAGCTGTGATCACATTCTTAGCACAAAGCCAAGTCTCGTTTCCAGTGCAGGTTGGACTCTGCCTGAGCCGTCCATATTCAGTGACACGGTTTATGGTGTTTAAAGACACATTCTCAAGAAGTAGCCATGAGAATGAAGGTGTCTACCTTGTAAGCCTTCAAGATCTTAACTTTGCTCTTTACAGATTTTAGAGTTGAGTTGATATCTGCAAGTCAAGAACTTCAGCATTTACTGGGGTGGTTTGCAGCAGAGTGTCACGTGGCTTGAATGAGTCTCAGCGACTCCAAGTCTATGGTATCCTCA
The DNA here is from genome assembly GCA_911649635.1 of Poeciliopsis gracilis. NCBI lineage: Eukaryota > Metazoa > Chordata > Actinopteri > Cyprinodontiformes > Poeciliidae > Poeciliopsis > Poeciliopsis gracilis. The sequence goes on from CAJVRI010001532.1 coordinate 6,352,432, forward strand.
ACCCCTCTCCAAGTTGGCGTAGAGTCTGATTCAAGCAGGAGAATTCAGATACCGTCTCATCTGAAGTAATGTTGGGCAGTTTGATGTGGTGAAGAAAAACCAATGAACCAAAATCAAAGTTCTCAAATTATTGGTACAACTACATTCTCATTTCCCTGAATGGTCAAAAAGGGATGGATGAACAAAGGACTGAAAAGGAGGCGCCTCTCTCTTTAAAGGGCATTGGCCAGTGGGATAGACCCTGAACTAAATGGTGGAACTATAAATTCCTTTTGGCCTGGGAACACAGTGGGATTCAAAGTTGCTGGAGAGAGGGGTTACTGGGTTTCCCTGCTACTTGTTACCCCATCTTGGATAAGTGAAAAGCAATGGATGTAAGGATTGTTCAACGTTCTTTTGTTGAGATACCCAATAGATTGCGCTGTATATTTATTTCATCCTCTAAAGAAGAAGTAAATAAGTTGCACTTATGAACTGCAACATTTGGCAGTCAAACATTGTGCCGTCACTGTACTCGATTATACATGCATTGTTTTGTGGATGACCTTCAATATGACTCTAAACTACTGAACAGTTGAAGCCTAAGACTGATTTTTTAAAACCACAATTCTCTGCAGAGCACAGACTCTCAAGAGAAACACCAGTGGGGTAGAGAACATCACTGTAGGAAAACCAGCAATGACAAAGGTACAATATTCAAGCCAAAAAAGGGGGATAAATACACTTTACTGTGGCTACTGCTGCACTATCCCTGAGGTGATGCTCGCTGTACTTCACAGTGAGTTGAAGGTAACTGAATAAATAAAGGACCACATATTGTAAAGGAGACTTTACTAAAACAACATAGAGAAAGGGGTGAGAGGGGTGGTCAGAGCCAGCTTCTGCATCCAACTACAAAGCCCACAAAAGTTTACATTTTAGGCAAATGACACTGACTGGCCCATGCATGCAGACATATGCCCAACACTGCAGAGATGTGAGGCATGACACAGCAGCATTAGACAAATTAAAAAGCATGCAGAAACCTCAAAAAAGAAATCAGAAAAAATAAAATAAAATAAAAAAACAGATGACACCTTGGGATTCAAAGAGAGTCACTTATGTAGGAGATCTCACTATAGTTTGGAAAAAAATTACTTCAATATTTTTTATCAAACATAACAGTGACATTTTGAGATATTCAACAGCTTTTCCTAAAAAATAAGGCCCTGAAAAGCAACAAACTGAGATCATAAATGACTTAAACATTCAACAAGGGATAGAGTTAAAGAATCGGTAAATTGCAAATCCATTGGTGATGCTTTCAAGCATTTTCAAAAGCAAGAGAGAAGCATGACAATGAGCTATGATAAATGTATAAAGATGTAAATTTATATTAAGGAACATTACGTTCAGATAATATCAGCTCATCAACTGTTTTTTGTTTTTTTTTTAAACAAAAGCAATTTTTAGTAAACTCACCTTTGTTGATGGAGATGCCATAATCAAAGCCCTGAGCTCCATTTGAAGTAGTTGCTCTGTTGAAAGCTTGCACAGAGAACGGACTGGGAGGGGGAGTCTGATTCCCATGCTCGATCAAAGCTTGTTCTGGAAAATCCAAGTTAGCCATTCACTCTTCAGATGTTTAATTAGATGGAGAATCGTCCAAGGTAACCAGATTACTCTTGTAAGATTGCATAAAAACACATTGAGATGAATTTATCTTTAGAGCTGTTAAATTCTGTCACAGGTTGTTGGCACACAATCTCAAAGAACAATAGAATTAAATTTGTAATAAACATTCAACACTGGATCTCCCAAACATTTTAAATGTCCAAAGTAAATGAAAATAAAACAACAAATAAAATGGATACCAAGGCTTTTGTAAACAAAACTGTCCTTGGAAAAAGAGGCTAATTGAGAACCAGATTGAAAGCTTTTGTCATCTAGGCTTTGGTAAAAAAAAATAAAGAGAGGAGAAAAACAAAAAAAAAGTCAGGCAAATTGATGTTATCAAGCTCATTTTAATTCATCATTCAATTAACTGATTTGTTGTGACAGGTATGTGCACAATGTGGATGGTAGCAAAACAGAATAAACAGTAAACTGAAACAGTGTTTACCAACATAAAAAATGAGTATGAATAAAAACAAAATACAAATTTCAAATGTTTTTATTATGAGGAACTGTTGTGGATTGATTTTGTTCAAAATAAAATCTTAACATATCCCCCTCTACTGCATAAATGTATTAACATTAACAGTTGCGTGCACGGCTAATGGGTAGTTTCCTGTCTACTCATGAACAAGGTAGGCAAACATAAACCTTTTCTGGTAAATTACAGATTTGTAAAGTAGTATTTTGCTTTTGGTATGAGGTTGTCAATTTACCAAAATAAAGTGAAAGTATTTTTAATCCTTATCTAAGGTGCCACTAATATGTATATAATGTTTTATTTCTTATTTTTTTATTTATTAGTGGCACCAATAAATTTCAGCAATGTTTCAAATTGCTATAAGGTAAAGTGAAACTCACCATCATCATGACGGAGGTACTGGTTGCCACCACGGTCTCTTGCCAATGACCACGCCTCGCCTTCATCACTCTCACAGAACTCCACTACACTGTTCTTATCCAGCTGCACCCAGGTTCCCTCTGAGTTCACAACCTGATGCACAAACGATACGTTTTATTCATACTCTCACACGTCATTCCAAGCCAGTCTGATCCGTTTCACTGTTCACGCACTCGACATCCAGTTTGTTACGCACATACAGAAACCAAGAGCAAATTTCTGCTACAGAAGGATCAACGACATGCAAGCATTTGGGTCATCTCAGAGGCACAGTGTTCATAAGCAGAAGATTATATGAAACTGATTTCATCAGAAGATACTGCTGGACAAAACTGGTTAAATTAACAAAAAAAAAACAAACAAAAGAACCAACTTACTCTAAGATAGAGGTGTTTTATTGAAAGGTAAATGCATGAAGTTGTGTTTTCTCAACGCCCTGTAACATTATTGTTGTGGAAAAACATACACAGATGGAAGTATTAGTAAATGCAGGCAGCATCTCCCACATCCATACAGGGCATTCAAGAGCAGTCTCAGAAATCTACTGAACAGCATGACACTCCACAACAGCCAAGGATGAAAAAGAAAGGAGGCTCCGCATGGACAGATCAAGGGAAACCAAGGCGTTTAAATCAAGCTTACAGAGCAGTTAAAAGAACAAGAAAAGTGAAGTCAAGGTACAAAAAGGCTCCTGGATTTGGCAATCAGTTTTTTTTTTATGTTTGTTTTTTTACCAACAGCTCTCAAGGCAGCTGAACTTGACATCCTAAAATCACCATAAATTTACACATATGCTGGAATTAGTCAGGTGTTAAATACTGCAGCCACAGAAGTTGATAAGACCTCAGAAAGTGCAAAGGCAGAGAACAAACCCCATGCCCGGAAGCTACAGAGAACAGCTTTGAAGGTAAAGTAATAATGTAAGGAGATCTACACAGACTAAATTATTGAGCTGCAGCCACAAAAACACATTGTATTATTTGGGGGTGAGTGCGTACCTCGCCTATGGCCTTGACTTTGTTGCCAAGTACTAACATTCCAATAGGGATACCCCTAAGGTTTGGACAGCTTCTGATGTTGTGACCAGAGGGGCCGGTCTTCACTACCTTATAAAGCCCCGGGCCGCCGCCCTGCCCTGCCCTGTTCTGCACCCGAATGGGAGCCTCGTGGGAAGGGCAGCTGCTCACCTCCTTTACGTTCTCCTCCGACTGGCCCCTGACCTCCTGCAAGAGGTAAAAGCACAAATTAAAACACAGAATCAAAAAGGTTTGAAAAGCTTCAAAAAAAAGAAAAAAGAAAAAAGGAAGGCTGGAAAGAATGCTGGAATATTAAGTATTCTTGTGTTAATGTTACAACCACAAACTTCAATGTAGTTTGTTGGAATTCTATCCTGAAAGACCCTCACAAAGTAGATCATCATAATGAATGGGTGTGAGTTATGTGTACACACACTTGATTGGCAACCAATCATGCTAGGACCTTCCTCCAGTGGATAGGTTGTTCCTGACTGAGAGCAATGCGTTTCTGCAGATGGAAATGGGGCCACAGTGAGAAGGTGGGGACACAGATCATCCTGCACATATTGATTGTAGTGTTGGGACATAGTGACACTTTTTAATAAGTAAAAAACATATTCTAATAAAAGTTACATACTGCAGGTTAGAACCTCAGCATTTCCATTTGCTGCAATGGTCCAGTCAATATCCTGGACTAAATCAGCTTAAAAAAAACCTGCTCTCTGTTCAATCAGAGTTTGACCTGTTTTGCAGTGAAGAATGAGCAAAAATCTCAAGTCTCTATTTGTGAAAAGCAGCAAGAGACTTCCCAAAAGACTTGGACCCATGTATAACTTTTCATTCCCTCTAACAATTATACACTACTTAGTATTGCTCTATAATACTAATACATAGGGTTGTACCCTACCCTATCGGAACAAAAGGCGAGAAAATGTCAAAATCTTTTCAGTACAAATACACAATCCATTAGCAAAGCTTGGCTTAAAACCCTTAAAACAAATATGTTAAGTCATCAAAAACAAGCTAACAATAGATGTTTTTGGTTCGGTCAATTCTAAAAGAGCATACGCCTCATTCTTTGTGTTCGGGATCACAGTCCTCTCGGCACACACACAAGACATCAAGGCTCTCTTCAACACTGAAATAATTCCGACAAACAAACAATGGGCCTACTGAAAAGCAAAAGGCATTTTTTATACAGCTTGCAGGGAGTCATGCTCGAATATGGGTACTGCATTTTCATATCACAATATCTCATGCAACAGACTGGACATCAATACCTGAGACCCATGCAACTAACAACCTTTAAAAGCAATTATGCTAAATTTCCAAACACCAACAATGACGTCGGATACAGGGAAGTATGAGGTTGAAATGTCATAACCTCAATGTTCTGACAACCATGCAAGTATACTTTTGACGTCAGACTCACAAGGCGACAAGTGGAATAACACACAAGCTATTTATCCCCGATTCAAAACAACTCACCTGCTGTGGGAATATAGATAAGGGGGTCCATGACAAAAAGGCGATATCCCTGACTCCTTGGCTTGCGTTAAAAACATTCTGAGCAAATCGTGAGAGAGTCAAAAAACAGTAGACGACTCGGGAGGAAGAAAAAGCAGAAACAGGGCGGGGCGGGGGGAAGGTGCATGTATTTTTTTGGAAGAAAAAAAAAAAAAGTTCAGCCCTGGGCATTCTGGTTTTACTGCTTTAAAAGGTTTATTTGACGAAAAGAAGAATATCGGTTAGATTTGGACGGATGTCAAATAGGTGGGCTTGTGTCCATCACCAATAAAAGGGCCCAAAATGTTTACATACTTAATACAATAACAGAAGTTCCCTGCAAACACTTTGGGAGATTTCTTTCCCCAGAAAGTACAAGACAGATAAATAGGAGACTTCCAAAAAAATTCCCCACTTGGATGATGTAGTGTGCCATGCTGTTCAGACAGAGACCTTTCACTAAAGCCTCCTAGCACCTAAAACATCCCAATGCAGAAGAGGAGTTGTAATACAGTGAAGTTAAAATGTTACACATATTCATTTGATGGACCACTGATTAATTTACAACAAAAATGAACCACCGTTGTAATATTGACCATGTTTTTTTTTTTACAAAGAAAATGCTATGTAATAAGCAAATTCCAGGAAAAAAAAAAAAAAAGTGCACACCTTTAAGAAAGAGTTTGCAAGTCAGATGCACCAACTAAAAACACCCTTCACTAAAGAATAAACCTGGACCACATTTAACTGTTTCTCTTTCTCCTTGTGAATCAATCACTGCATTGGGATTCTCACTAATGCACAAAACAAAGTGGATACTACAAATCAAGTGCTCCTTTAAGGTGTTCAGCTAAACACAGGATGAGACATGAGTCAACACATGCACACTGATTAGTGAAGGTTTCATACTCCGGTCTTTCTCAGTTATGCGGTTTCCTGAGCAAATATTCATTCCTCTTGAATTCTTTTCATATTTTTGTCACATTGCAGCCACAGAAGTCAATATATTTTCTTGGCACAACACAGCGTAGCAAGTAACTGGGAAGTGAATGTAACGTGCTGTTCAAACTTGTTATACTAATAAAAATGTAAAACAATTTTCATTGCTTTTTGGGTTTACCAAAATACATGAGGCATGCATTTGTATTCTATACTATTATATCGCAACAGACTGTCTTCATAAATCCAGCTTCATCGTGAAGCCTTTATTTAAACAATATTAGACATATATTAAAAACATTTATAATTCAATTCCTTTCTTATGCAAGAAAATAAACATTTTATTGCCTAAAATGCAATAACATGGCATTCCAGTTGTAGCAAAGGATGCAGCTGCAGCTAAAAATACTTCTTACATCAACATGGGAAAAGCTCCGCTTTTTCTGCTAGACTTCGCATCAATGGAGCATCGCTTCAAACTTTTTTTTTGTTTTTGTTTAATTTACCTGGAAGAGACATGACAGATTCTACCCAAAAGGGTGGCTGAAGTGAAATCTATTTCTGCACAATATTGACCAGTGGAGGCTGAGTGCAAAAAAAAAAAAAAAACAATATTTTTCTGACTTTCATTTGTACCAAGTGGTGAAAATCAAGTATCATTTTTAATCAACTGAACTTTTATTTGTCTATCACTTAACGTCCCATGAGACGCATGGAAGTTTGTGGTTGTAACGTGACACAGCGTTCAAGAGGTATGAATAATGTCACAGGACGCTGAATCATGCACAAAAACAACCCTGAGAGCTGCCCTTTTAACTGACCGCTTACCATGCTACCAGAACATGAAAGCGCACCATTGCTACACAACATAGACGAGCTCCTTCCCAAACCAAACAGTGCATGAGCCTGTCATCGTCAGACCGGGTGAAAGCTACTCAAGCAGGCCGCCTTCTACTTACGTCAGCTGGGACCAGTAGGTTCCTGCCCAGGTGCTGATTAAAAGAGAGGCACCAGGCTTCTGTGTAACCATTCATGTTGGGAACATACTTCTTTACTGTTTCATCATTGAGCCTGAGCCATATTCCATCATCATTGTGGATCTAAGGGGGAAAACAAGCAACAGAGCAGAGCACAGCCATGCCGGCTTGTTACTAAAGGAGACAGAAGGGGAATCACCCAGATCACAAACATCTGACATCTCTGAGGCTGCAGGAAAGGGTTGTTTTTTTTGTTTGTTTGTTTGTTTTTTGACGTTACGATGAGAAGCAAATCATTCTAGAATAGGCTATGTAGAGAGCTAGCGAATTTACTTAAAGTATTAGAAAAAGCACCAGAATCTTTCATGTGGCCTCAGAGTGTCTTGCAAGATGAAATGAAGCAACTTAAAAGAAGAACATCAAAGTTATAAAAAGCAGCAATTGTTACAGAGAAATGATTTTGTTAAATATACCAAAATTACAGACAAAGTCTTTAAACTTTACATTGTTTGTCTCATTTTCTAATCTGAATTTCTTGACTTAAAGAAGAAAAGCTTGGATCAGAGAAGTCCAGCTTCTACGTCTATCATCCTCTTTTGGGTTTCCATTGAGTTACCTCGTCAATAAAAGTGATGGTGCCATTGACGTGCACTATGCCTATCTGTTCACTCTGCAAGGAGGGGTGACTACGGACACGCAGGCCTGCGCTGTCCTTGGACACAAATTTGCGGACCTGATAGAGTCAGAAGGGAGATGGAGATCGAGATCAGCGGAAGCAAAGAATAGGAAGAAAGTAACAACAAGAGGTGCATCAGAAGGAAAGAAATGTCAAGGGAGGCATTGATGGTGGGAGATCTCATGCAATTTGTCCCCATACAGAGCCTGCTTTGCATTATATGCATCATCACAGCAGAAGATGATAGGATTTCAGGAGGTGGATTTTCAGTAGGACGAGTCGGTGCTTCTTTAAACTCGCTTTTATGGAACACAAGTTCCAAAGCTTGTTTATTTTTTTCCATTTGTTTTTAACAAAACAGAACAACACAGATTGTTGCTTGTTTCCCCATTATGACTTTCAAAAAAGTTAAATCCATTTCACAAAATGATGATGAAATCACATTGGATCTTATCAGTTAATAGCATATTCGTTGAGGTCTTTCCTGCCTGTAAGCTTAAATCGCTACTTATCCCTCAGTAACAACAAACAAACTCACTTCCAAGGCTTGATTAGGAATTTTCTCTGGACAACATGCTACAAATCATTTGGGTTTCTTCTTTAAGATTAAAATCAAACTTGTTTCTTCTTTTTCCTTACTTACTGGATATAAATGGGGATTTTTGTTTACTCTGAAATTCAAAATGGGTTAGTCAGGAGTTGCTATACATTGAAATGCACTTTTTGAGTTTAAGCAAAACAGTCTCAAATCAAAAGGTACTTAATACAGAAAATTTTAGTTCTAACTTAAATCCTGAATATATCAATACAGTTTTTAAAACACTGTTGGGACACAGTAATCCAATCTAAATATGAACTCTTCACACATGTTTTTGCATGTTTTCCCATAGGCACTCCAGCTTCCTCCAACTTAATTGGTAACTCTAAATTGCCCTTACGTAATTGGGTTCAGGGTTACCATCAGCAATCTTTGTATTGCCCAGTAACGGACAAGCAACCAGTCCACGGTGTACCCTGCCTATCGTCCAGTGACCGCTGGGATAAGCAGGTGTAAGACAATGGACTGAAAAACAAATAGTTTTTGTTTTAGATGCTCTAAAACATTTTATGTGAAAAAATAAAACTCACCTTGCTTGGTTGAGGTTCAGCCTTTTGCTTCACCATCTGAGTTCCAGGCGGTATCATCCCTTTTGGAGGATCTTTGACTTCTACCTCCAGCCCAGCATCTTAAATGAAAAAGAGTCAGAACTCAGGCACACACACTGCACAGATGTTAATCCGAGCATTCACAGAATATGCTCAAAGTTACACCAACTGCTGGCGTTGAAATAGGGAGAATACCTATTTCAATGCCATCGATGGTGACATGGATTGTATAGAGGCCGACAGCTCCTGGGGTCCAGTTAGCGCTGTAGGTCCCATCGGTGTTGGCACGGATGAGCATGTTCTCACTGGGTCTGTGGAGGGAAGAATCAGTGAGAGCGCTGCAACTCGGTGGAAAGTGGGGCCTACATGCTGTTGCTTACCTCTTTGGGGTGGGAGAAGCAAAGCGCAGCTCCTCAAAAGAGTAGTTTTCATACACCTAAATGTAGAAAATGAGTTTGAAGGTAAAATTAAAATTAAACTATTACCGTTCTTTTTTCTATTTTTTTTTTTTTAGATCCCTGGATACATCAGAAAGCAACAGGGTGGGATAACAATACTCTTCTGTGATACGAAAGTCTTTAATGAACGAAGGAAATTCAGTTGGCATGAGCTTTGAGAAAATTCTAGAGTGGACAATGTTTTTAATTGAGATTCCCACATTGAACAGTAAGCCATGGAAACAACTGGAGTTAGAAATTTTGGCAGTTTTGAAACCAAGAATATGCTGTAATTACACAATTCTTTCATTTAAAAGTGTTCCCCATCTTGAATAGATTTTGTAAAATGGCTCACTTCTTTATTTTGAGCTGTGCAGATAGAAAGAACTAAGTGTAGTTTTATACCAGGGATGAACCGGTTGCAGTTTTCTGACTAATCACTGATCTTACCTGCTGATTTAAAAAGCAGGAGACATGTTAAATCAATTCAGAAAAAAAAAAAAAACAAGACATATGGGACCTCACCTAACTGATAAGCAATCAGATCCCTCCTTCCACAACCCTTTTGTACGAAATGAAAATATAAATGGAGAGTGAGTGAGTCATGCTGACCTTCATCATAGTAATGGCAATGTATCGAGCTTCTTTCACTATGACCGGCTCATAGGTAGCTTCCAGCTTAGGCGTTGGCAGACCTCCAAAGGTGAGGTCAGGGCCGGAGGACGAAGGAGAGGAGCTTCCAGGAAGCCTCTGCAGCTTCTTCATGTTGTCTGTTTGAACCGACTTCTTCTGGGAAACTGGAACAGCCTTTACCTCCACCTACAGATAAAGAAGACAAAAGCTGAGTCTGATTGGCCAAAATAACAATATTTCACATTTATAAGCCACTAAAATCTAAATTTTCCCAAAAGGAGGACATTTTAAAAAATGCATATCCTTACCTTCATGTTGGGAACATGAACCACATCCCCATACTGATCCTTAGTCTGTACGACCACAGTGGCTGGCCAACCACAGCGGATATCATCTTTGTTCAGGATCAGAGAGGTCTTTTGAGGATCTGCATAAGAGTCAGGCTGCAGCCATCTGGACAGAGCAAAACGTTGAAAGAATTTAAGTCAAGTTTATCTGCTGCACAGCACATTTCAGCAACAAGGCAGTTCACAATGACTTACATCATAAAATCATCAATTATGACACAAGCAAGAAACATTGCATTTTGTCAAATGCCATAATTAAAATCATCAAAACACATCAAATATGTTGATCAATGTTACGGTTAGTACTAATCAAAGACAATTCTAAACAGGTGGATTTTCAGCCTTGATTTAACAGAACACAATTATTTCAGCTGTTTTGTAGTTTTCTAAAAGTTTGTTTCAGAAGTGTAGTGCAATGTCAGTTTTGTTTTGCTCTCAGGAGGTCCTTTGGGCCCTGCAGCATAGTGAGGAAAGCTAAAAATGGCATTAGAGGGCTCTCGTTTTCTACATTTGATCTGTTTGCTGTTCTCCTACAATCTATTTATTCTCCCTCTCGTGTGTTTTTGATTTCAGCAAAACAGTGCAATGGCAATGAAATGACTTGAGTTGCTTTGTCAGCATCAAAGAGCAGCTACACACCTGGCGAGTCGCCCTCCGCTTGAGTTTGAAACACAGGTGATAAAGTCCTCCAGAAAAGAGTGCTCGTTTGTTTGGATGTGGAGGGGCAGATTGCCCTCAAGGGCCTCCAGTATGGTAGGAGAATGAGAGAGGGCCAGACCTTTCCCCAGAATCCCTGCGTGGGCCTTACACACCTAGGAATGTGAGGTAAAAAAAAAAACTTAAGTGCTTAAGAAATGTATACTTTTACATTTAACTCACCTCAGGATTTATTCTACAGCTAACATACCTGAAGGGAGGCTTCCTCAAGAATCTCAAGATCTTCCTCCAACTCGTTTCCTAAATTAGAAACAGGATGAAACATAGCTTGATACTTAAAAATAGAAAAATAGTCATGAGGGACAAGAAAAATCCATTATGCGCCGGTTTTCATACCAATAGGTAGGGCTAAATCTTTCTTCATTAAAGCTGCAGCACACACGCTGCCCAGGAACGCCAGCTCTTTCTCTAACTGGATTATGCCCTGAAAGCCCAAAAACAACTGGATGAGAGTTTATATTCACCCAAAAGAACGTTGTGAACAAGCCACAACATCCAACCAGTGTTCAGACTTGCAGTGGACCAGATTGCAGAACATTTTAAGCACAGAGTGTAGAGGAAAAAACAAAGGAAAACAGAATTTTTTGTGAAACTGAAAATTATTAACTGGTTGAGCTGGAATACCAGAAAAAAAAAACTGCAGTTCATAATGTGTCTCAAACAGTTTGGGTCACAGTTTGGCAAATATTTAAGTGATGCATGCACTTAAAACATGTAAAATGCTAACATGTACATTTTCTTTTATGCCACTCTCATTTTAATTTTAACTGTGTTGCTGTTTTGTTCACTGAATCGCCTGTAGAATAGTTTCAGTGAAACTTTGTGTCTTTACCTCATCGGGACCGGGATTGAATTCATATCCGATTGCCACACACTTAAAACCGTAGAAGCAAGCTTTCTCGTCTTTCACGTAATCTGAGGCCGTTTCCAGTGAAAAGAGAACTTCGTTTCCTGAAGGGAGAGAAGGCGTTGAAATTGATTATGAGATTTATATGTTCAGCAAGATGCCTGTGACAAAGGCTGTATGATAATCTAATTTACAGCTAAGAACACTGATTGACTGATCAATGAAAAACATACTACCGAACTGCTGTCTTTAGCGTGACAGCGATTCATTTTTCTACCACATTCTTTGTTTAAAATGCTGGCAGTGCCATTATTAAACTGTGCCAAGAAAGCATGTGCGTTTCCTGCCTCCTATAATGTTTTGTCACGTCCTTTCTGATACTTGACATCACAACATAATTGACTATTTCAGGATTGCATTTACATCCTCACAGCACGATTGTGGCAACCCTCCTGAGTTCGAACATCAGCAGTGTCACACAGACCTGAGGCTAATAGCTGCTGTCCTGTTAGACTAGTATTGACAAAGTAGTAACATAACACTCTGTGTTCATCATTTGTCCAACCTTGTAGGAACAGCAGACAGGGTTTGCATAAGCTACCAGAAAAAGAGAGATACGGTGTCTGGGGAAACATGGAAGCAAGACACAAGGAAGTAAGGGAGAATGAACCACAGGACGAAAAGACAGAAGCATACCAAAAGGAGTGAGAGGAAGTTAATAAAGAAAAGAAATGCACATTGAAGGAAAAAAAAGGGAGAAGTGAGGGAGGGCATAGAAAAGGAATGGATGCAAGACAACAGAGAGGATAGGAAGGAAAAACCCAAAGAAGGATAGAAGGGCACAAGGAACAAGGAAAAGAAAGGAGAGAAAGGATAGAAGGACATAAGGAATAATGGACACAAATAAGAAAAGAAGCTTTTATCTAAACTCATCGAGACCTGGAAAAGCCTGAAGTCAAATTCCAGGCTTTAGCTGACTATGTAGCAACCCTAATTACGATCAACAAAAACAAGAAATGATTTTCCCATATGTAATAATCTTACCTGGAAGCACCAGCACGGTGGTGGGCCAGCCAGTAGAGCCTGAGAACTTCCTAAGTTCAGTCCACGTGTTGATGGTGTCATGGAGCAAAGGCTTCCCGCCCAGGTTTGACAGGTGGAGCGTGCGGCTGGGGATGAGCAGCCGAAGGGCGTCCTCCGGCTGCGCAGTTCCGCACTGCGGATCAAACTCTATGGTGGTCCATCGAACGCAGTCTGGGAAGGAGACCTGAGAGCAGAAATAACAATTTCAATACCTTGTTGCATGTTTTGATTATTCATTGGTATGGTGAAAAGGTGAAGTACCCTATATTGTGTGACCCCAGCTTGCTTGTAAGGATGGTCGCTCTCGATCACGGAGTAGTGGTTGGAAGTGGTGCAAGCCGACAGGCCGATCTCAGGTTGGTTGCCGGTAGTGCTGTCAGTGGACTGGTTGGGGTTAAAGGAGGGCGGGGCGTATTTTTGGTTGAGGGCAGAAACGGCGGGTAGCAGCTCTTGAACTAGGCCAAAGACCTCAACAGCAGCCTGTAAAAGGAAGAGGAGACGTTACACCTCATGATATCAATTAAAAGTATTTTTTGGTAGCACTGCTCAGAGCTTGTAGCTTCTACCTTTGGCACAGAGGCAGCAACAGGTCCAATGTAGGCCAGAATGAGTGGCAGCAGCATGGAGAAGAGGCTGGAAGAACTTAACAGCTCTGGAATATCATCAGCTGCAAAGAAGAAAGGACAACTACCTTACAAAATCTGAACGCATATGTCTTCAGCTCCAAAGTATCTCCATCATATTAGCTTTTGCACTTACCATCAACTGCAAAAGCCCTGTGGAGAAGGTCCTTTGCAGCTCTGACCACAGCACTAACCACAGACAGAGATCTGCTACAGTTCTTGTCCTCCTCGTTGGCTTTGCTGAGCAGCTGAGATTGGAGGTCTCCATCGTATTCACTCCTTCAGTTATTAAACAAACGTGTTAAATAAAAAGAAACCTTGTAGACTATATATGACAATAGATTGGCTCTGTGTTTACCTGTAATAGAGAATCTGAGGGATCTGGCCCCTGGTCTGATTGGTTCCATTGCTGCTCAAGCTGCAAGTGCTGAAGGTGAAGGAAACGCCGTCTGAGCACTGCACTGTTGTCATACCTCCATCCCCATTGGCTGTCCTGCTGCCGTAGTTACGCAACCGAACAGCGTATTTCACCCCTTCCTACAGCAGAAAATAATTCACACTGTAACACTCAGTTGCAGACCTTTGAAGCTTGACAGAAATCCCTAAACGGCCTGCTCCAGAATGATCAAGTACCTTTAGTGGCACTGCCTTGTCCAGGCGGATCTCCGCAATATCGCTGGGAGAGTCATCAGTGCTGTAGGTGCCCTTCACCAGCTCTAAAGACGTCCACCTGTGAGAATGTGCTGAGTCGCCAGGGTGTTCCGTCTGTGCCTGAAGGACACGTAAACGAAAGTTGGAAACAATTTTTTTTTTTTATTTTGAAAACTGGCCAAGCAACACAGCTAAGAGTTATGAAAAGCTAATCTAGGCAGAAAAGATTTATGAGCACTTACATCATCAGCCAGCACCTCCAGCTCGTACTCATGGATGCCTCCTCCTCCGTAGACGCAGACCCCGACCAACACGACGCCCGGCTTGTCCACCGTCAGACAGATGGCGTCCGGGGAGCCGTTGCCTGTGTTCCAGCTGCGACCTTGGCTTGTTTTGGTGAAGCGGTTTGGAGACGCTTTCACAGAGTGGAGCGAGTTCAACCCATCAACCTAATAAAAGACGCACATACTCAGACATGTATCCAGCAATTTAAACTTATTGAGAAATTAGCGACAATGGTTACAGCAAGGCAAAACGGTATATAATAAGTGACATGGATCAGGTCAATTATTAAAGAAATAAATATAATATACAACCAGGGATGACCTGATACAAAAAAATGTGGGTACTTATATCCAATACATATTGCCATTATGGCTAATAACCAATATGAGATGTCAATTGAGTTCAAAATATCAACTCAGTTATTTTGTCTTTATTTTAAGATAAAAGTGAATTATGATTTTACAACAACGACTCTCATAGACCACAGACAGCGAGATCTCTTCTGCTACTACAATAAATAATGGTGGTTTATGACAGAAAGGCTAAACAGGAATGCTCTTAATAATAACTACTATAGAAAAATTGTACTCAACTATAACCATTTTAGCACATGTACAGTAATTAAAACCAGGAACCAACAAGAAATCTCTGATTCCAAATGACAGGATTACAGAAAACTATGAAAATATGCTATCAACTAAACTTTATCTCCTAATGATTATAAAAACATAAAGTTGCTATTTCGTCCACCGTGATGAGAGTTAAGGACTAGACAACAACTGAGATGCCTCCCTGGCAACAGACAGAGGAGAAAAACATTGCTGTGGGGGGGCTGCTGTCAAGTGACATTGCTATGGCAACAGGGTTCCTGACTGCAGCGACTGATGATAATAATAGGGAGTGTGCATGCAAGAAAGGCTGACAAACATTTGGCGACTCCTATCTAATGACTCATCAAAACATAAAGGACAGCAGAATGCCCCTCCGTCCCTCGCCCTCCTTCAGTTTGTTGCCGTCTTTTTCAGAACAGGAAGGACAAAGTGTCCGTTACTGTCACAAGCTAGTTTGGTGACAGTTTAAATTAAATTAAATGGCAAAAGATTGCTAATAAGAAGAGGGAAGAAAAGGTCTGGGTGTGACATTTGATTAAATAACGAGGAAGAAGATCCAAGTCATTTGATAAACTAAAGGAGACAGAAACATGAGATAAAAATGCAAAAAGCATAAATATCAAAGTTACGTTAAGCACTAAAGATTGCTTTTGTGTATATCCTCTCAAAAATAAAAAATAAAAAAATAACAGGTCACTGAGGAACATAAAGTTTGTGATGATGGTGAGGTGTTTGCCAAACGCTCTCGTTTGTGTTTTGTTGCTCTCAGTGAAGTGAAGCTACCTCAGAGCCCATGGCGGAGGCGGTGAGCTCAGAGACGATGGAAGCCAGCAGCCCGCAGGTGTTGGAGACCAGGTGAGGGGAGAACAGCTCGACTTCCTTCCTCAGAGTTTTCCTCACCGGCAGCACCACGATCACCAGCATCTTCTCCAGCACTTCTCGGAAACTGGTCATACCCATCAGGTTCTCTTCGGTCTGAAACAGTACGTCACATAACACATAGGAATTTTCTTAAATGCCAATATAAATGAGTTAAAACACATTTTTCTTTCCATTTGAAAACTTCATACTTCTCTAGATTAAAATGTGAAGATTAAACTTTATTATCTTTATGGCCTGGAAATTGTGAATTGTAGAAATGAAATTAATCAAGTTGGCTCCTGATTTAGTATAGAAAATTCCTAATCTATGACTTGGTGAAATGGATAAGTCAACTACAAAATTTTTTGGTATCCATGAGTCCAATTGAAAACCCAAAACAGGTGAAATGGCCTGAGGTGATTTTTGAATGAACATGTATATCACTGGGTTTCCTATTAGTGACTGTGACAAAATTGAATTCGCGAATTGTCAAAAAAAAAAAAAAAGCCAAAATATATGTAATTTCCATATAATTGAGTCAACATTTCTCTCCAGTTGGTTTTTGTCTTTCCATACTAATCCAAAAATGTTAAATGATATAAGCAAATTCCATAAAAACGGTTACATAAGATTCAAGATACAGGGTGAATATCACTGCTGTCAAAACTTACATGGCTTAGTTTCTCCATATGGGCCACCAGTAGGGGGAAGCGATGAGCAAGGGCAGAGTCATTCTCCGTGCTGACTTGCTTCACTAATGAACGCAACAGCACTTCTCCATCGTATGCAATGGGCAAGATGGATGTCAGCTTGACTGAAGTGTTACAAAGAGCTGACATTACAGCTGCCAGCAAACGGCTGCTGGATGTGCGAAAATTTGCCTCAGCAATGTCCTGGATTTCAATGAGAGAGAGAATTTTTTTTTATTTTTTTTTCCTCACAGTGAAGGTAATTTTAGCTTCTGGAAGAATGAAATCCTCTTACCTGGTCTAGACAGTTGAGCAGATCACAAAGACAAGCCCACTGCAGAGCTGGAGTTGGGTAGAAGGAGTGAAAGCAAGCGGTGAATGTGTTGTGGCACTCCTGCAGCACAGCTTCCAGCAAGGTAAGAGGCTGAGACAGGTAGCCCTGAGGGTCATTATCCAGTTTAGTCAGGCAGTTATCCATGCCTTCTGACAGGATCTTCTTCAGCAGGCTGCGCGTCTTTCCCACACACTCGGCCAGCTTGCTGGACTCCTCCACTACAGCTTTGGTGCTGGCTACAAGTCAAAGACACAATAGAGCATTATTTTCTTGTAATGAATACAAGTGGTGTGATTTTTCCTATATGCAGGTATTCTTACAGAAAATAATAAAATAAACATTAATAATTACACACTGGTTTCTTTTATGGCTAACAATTATCTTAGTAATCACTTAATCTTATGATTTGTTGATTAAAAATCTGCACATTCTACAGATTTCTCATTTAACCATTTATAGGCCTTTTTTCATACAATATTAAAAGTACATTAAAAGATTCAAAAAAAAAAAATTTTTTTCCCCAAGAAAAAAAGTTTTACTGCCTAAAATACAATACCGTAGCATTCCTTTTGTAAATCTGAACCAGGTGAAGCTGAAACTATATATATACAGTTTTGATTAAATTACTACTCAACACACGTAAATGTTTTTCACCAAAAGGCCTTTTTTGAGTATGTGTGCTCAATTTAACAATCAGTTGATTACTAAATCATTCGGATTAATATTTGATCCGATTGATCGGATTAAGTAGTTTCTGTGTTGCAAAGAAATGTTAAATGTTCAACATTTTTCAGTCCAAGTAATATGTGTTTTGAACATTTTGTTCTCCAATCTTCTTAGCCCCATTTTAAAGCAATAGTACAGAAGTTAATGCACACCACACTTTTCAGTATATATTTTCTTCAGCGCCAAGTCTTTAAATATACAAGGTTCCAACAATTTGTCAATTTAAACATTTTATACTTATTATGCAAGCATTTTTTTCTAGATTTGTTCAAAAGGTTTTTATGCAATTCTGGACATTCGAATACAAAACTCAAGACTATACATAGGAACCAAGAACATGTAATGGATGAATGCATTTGAGAAAGAAAATAAAGTGTGAAAGAACATTTTTCTGTACTTTGTTTTTATCTGGACCTGAAAAACTCTTAGATTAAACAACATAATTTTCCAGACTCTACAGGTGTTCCTACCTGCAATGGGGAATATCTCACAGATGTAAACTCTGAGCAAGCGGAGGCAGCAAGTGCCAACAAAGCGGAGTCTCTCCAGGTCCAGCAGTGTTGCTGTGTATTGGAAACCCTTCAGCCCCCGAAGCTCCTCCACTCCCAACACCAGGGTGGTCCAGCTCCAGTGAAGAACACTCAGCAGAGACTCAAAACACTCCTACAAGCAAAGTGATAGTCAAAAGCAGTGGCAAAAAAAACAAAAACATAACCAAAACACAAATTTAAAAAAAATTCTCACCACCGACACCGTCCGAGCAAATGACCGCTTCAGGATGTGAACTGGTTCACTGGTTTGCTGTTTTCCTTTAGAAGCATTGCCATCATGGGATGGAAGCCTAGTATTAAACATAAAAATAATTAAGCCATTTATTTACTTTGAAATTTGATAACAAACCTACAGGCAGACACAAAGCCTTGGAAAACAAAAAACTAAAAACTAAATTGTACATGTTGGTCTACATGAGAAACATCATGTGGTGGAAAAGTAACACTTTGAGTAAATTATGGTGGTGGCAGCATGATGCTGTGGGGATGCATTTCTTTACCAGAGAAATATAGAATTGTCACGATTGATTGAAACATTGAGAGAATTAAATACAAGACGATGATGGCAATGATGGGCAACGCTTTCAGTCTCTAAATGCACACCACACTTTTCAGATTTTCCACCTACTTCACAATTATGTTTTACTTTGTGTTGAACTATGTTTGCAATTAAAGCATGTCAAAAAGTGAAAAAAAAAAAAGCAAATGAATACTTTTTTTAGACAAAGTGTGGAAAAATACAAAATATGTAAATATTTTTTTCCAGGCATTTCAATACTTAAATTAACTTTCAACAGAATGTAGAAATGTAGCTCTGCTTGCCTGTAAAGTAGCTGAGGTATCTGACCCGCATTAACATCTGTACCATTGTTGGATTTCTTGGAGCTTTTGAACTGGAAGACAACACTAAAAAAAAGCAAAACAAAACAAACAAAAAAAACAAAAACATCAACTTACATTTGATACACTAATATAAGGAGCTAAAAATATTTATTAGTTTAAATGCAATAATGTTTCACCCATCGTCAGTTGTGATGGTTGCCTGTCCGTGGGAACCGCAGTCGCTGCTAGGGCCAGAGACTCTGGCCCACGCCACGTACCACCAGCCCAGCTGCAGCAGCACCGGCTCGTCAAACATCATGGCGTATTTCTCCCTGGAAACAAAAAAAAAACACGTCAATTTAAGGCAGATCACAAAAAAAGCAAAGGACATTAAGGGGTACCTGATGTACTAAGGAGAAAAAAAAAACCAAGGAAACGTCATTCGTACCTGGCAGCACAGTCATAAGCCAGAACGTCGGTCTCAGCAAGCAGATCTCCGTCAGTCTCATGGTCGCCTCCATCGGGACCCAGCTCAAAAAGCTACACATTTTGTTTAAGAAAAGAGTCTCTCCTTATTCTTTTTTAAGAGTTTGACTGCTACATTACAACTATATATAACATCTATATGTGCAAAATACTCTAAGCAGCACATGTTAAGAGGTTAGATGATCAGCTCTTACAGGAAATTGCCAAAATTTCCCACCTTGATCTTGGCCGTGTACTCCCCTCGTCCGCCGAACAGGCCCAGCCCACCCAGCAGGATGTCTGCGTCAGCACAGAAACGGATGGCCTCCACAGAGTGAGCTGAGTAACCCCAGCCGCCTCCGTGACCTATGAGATTAATCATGGCGTCAATGAAGCTAAGCTATACTGACTAAAAAGAGTTCATTTGCCATTAGTTGTAAATCGAGTTCCTCAGAGTTTATTGGAGATTTTTTTTTTCCCCAGAAAAATTCCCTAGTACTCTAGTTTCAGATTCGAAGGGTTTCAAGACAGTTTTTAAAATATAAATGAAAAACAGGAGTCTCTGACACTTTGACATAGTTATGGATTTGTACAACGTACAAATCATCAGGCTTCAAATATAGAACCAGAAAGCAAAACTGAACAGACTGAAAGGACAGAGATTTAAACAGGAGAGCTAGAAAAAAAATCTCGTAAAAATGCCAGATGAAATAAATCAAAAAAATGTTGATGGGTCGGTTTTTCAATAATTCAAGGATGCAACAATCAAAATCTGTGCATTGGCTTTCACTCTGACCATAAACTCCATCTTACTTTCAAAGCGGTTTACAACACTGTAGTCTTCCTTTGAGTAGACCTTCATCACTGCTTGGGTTTCTTCTTCTGCACTCGCTACACCCATCTTCAGCTCCTGCATGGCGGCTAATGTATCCAGGCAACCTGCAGCGAGAAAAACAGTTTTTCAGCACGTCAACTAATTCTGATCACGTTAGTTTACGAAGTTAAAAAATACCTAAAAAAAAAAAAAATATCACAGCATAATAATAAAATTTACAAGGATTTAAAAGAAAAACAGGAGTTACTTGTTTTTACAAGATGCTGACATGGTAAATCTTATAATTGAATTCAATTTTAAAAATTATAAAGAAATCACTGGACATCTCAACAGGCGTTTATTATTATACTGTGTCAGGAATATGAGAATTACCAAGAATGTGTAGAGCTCCATGGGAACGAGTGGTGGTTGCATGGGATCCCGAGGGCAATGCAAGTTCTGGACTGAGAATGCTGCAACGAGCCTGTATATCTGTTGCAGAGGGCATCCTAGCATCGGCTATTACTGCGTTGTAACACCACATCTCTTTTGAAGCCGGCAGAAACCTTCAATAAATAGTTGGGATTAAAAGATTTTAAGTTCAGGTCTTATTTCTGCAATCAAGCAAACACTGAAAAGCTGTTCATTTAAAAGACTCCAAGGATTTACCTCCATATGACATCATAAACCGGGTCCAAACAGAGGCCGAAACCCTGCAGGTCCTCCTGCTCAGAGTCGTTGAATGTTCTGCAGCTTCCGTCCATTTTGTTGATCAGCAAACATTTAAAAGGAGGCGGCTCAGATACAGAGGATGGAACAAGCCCGATGATGTGCTTGCTGGCAAAGATCTCAGAAGTAGCCAGGACGTGAGAGTTGATGAGGGCCTCGTCAATCCGCAGAAACGTCTGATCTCCGCTGGCGCCGATCCAGGTGGCCTTTCGTCCGTATTTGGCACCGATGTTGGGCATGGGTGACGGCTTGGCGTTCCAGTAGGGCATGTCCAGGATGGGCCGGCCCAACTGCCCTTTCTACAAAGCAAGCAAACATTCAGATTGAAAAACAAAAGAAATGCACTCAAGCAAACAAGCAGTTATTATGAAAAGATCTGAGCCAAGCACAGGTATTACACCAAAGTCTTGAACGTTACACTTTCAAAATTGCTCAAATTTTCCATCACATGGTCAAGTTCTTTTAATAAGATGGCTGAATTGATTTTGTTGTTGTTGCCATTTGACATAAATTAGATCACATTATATTTTTGTTTTTTATATTAACAGGAAAACTGCAGGATTCAGCAAGTCAAATTCAAGACTTTAAGGCCTTTTTAAGGCCACGCTGAATAAAATTTAAGGCTAAAACACTATAAATGCAGGGGGTAGTTAGGGGGATTCTGCTGTATTATGATCAAACATCTCAAAAACTGAAATTTCTGGGGTCTGTTTGTGGCTCTAGGCAGCAGCTTTGTCCTTCTCACACTGCATGTTGCTCTCTAAAGCCTCAACCTCCTTAGTGCCTAGCTTAAAAGTTTTTATTTTATTTGTTTTAGTCTCATATAGGTTTGCAAAAGAAGTGAGAAAGTGGTGATAAATAAAGACGTCTGGACTTGACTCAAACTTCTACCCAGCAGAAATATTCCTTGCGAAAAAAAACACTACCCAACTCTTCAAGATTAAACAGTTTAAGACCTGTAACATATTTAAGGCCAAGTTGCATTTTCCCAATATAAATTATGATTTCTACTCAACTTTATCATTAAAACTACCCAGACCAGGTGGAGGCAGGAGACTATATTGCTACATTTTCTCACCGAGAAGCTCCCAAAAGTGAAGACCTGCCCATCCATGAGGAGAACGGCCGTGTGGTTACTGCCTGCCGTCACCTGGACACTCGGTCCCGGCAGAGCTTGAACCAGAGTCGGAGAGCCCCTGCATGGTAAAAATGTTGAATTAGCAGGCTAGTTTGGAGGACTGTCTGTGTTTAAACAACCTAACCCATTAAACAGATCTGGGCTCCAGAATGTAGCTGCAGAACTTCAGCTACTGTGGCCATTCCTTTACATTTCTCACAACATTGCACATCATCGATCTGTTACCTGGAGTTGACGTCTCCGTGACCAAGCTGACCGTGTTGGCCGTAACCAAACGTGAAGACATCTCCATTCTCCATTAGCACCACTGTAAAGCAAGTTTTGTTTATAGCAACCAGACAAAACCATCGAAGGGCTAAAGCAGCAATGACAAGAAAGCGCTTACCTGAGTGGTGAAAACCGCAGCTGACTTGAACGGCTCGCAGCTCACTGTCAAACCTCACCGCCCCGGGGGGATAGGTGGTAATTTTGCTGGCATCCTTCTCTCCGCGCTCACTGCTACCATCTAGAAGAAAAACACTGAAGTCAGCATATCTGAGTGGAGGGTAAATACCGAGAAGTGTAGTGGCGGCTTTAGAGCGCCGAGGTGGGTGTCTCTGCAGAGTCCTGAGAAACAGAGCTGAAGGGGAAAGAGGACTCGAAAGAAAAAGAGAGGAGAAAAAAAGGGAAAACATGCTGGAATAGAAGGGAGGGACTAACGGTTGTGCAAGAAAAGGGGCCGTTTGGCATCGGGGCATTTTAAATTAAAAATTTCTTACATGCATTAGTCCAAAAAGAAAAAAATACAGGGATGGCTGTGGCATTTTCTCAATCTTTTCTAGCCCGAAGCTGTTTAAAGACAGATTTTACAGTGAAGGAATAATTCTCTGCTTTCTTCAGCACTCTCATTCAGCAACCTATGCCCGATTCTTTATTTATTTATTTTTTTTTAGGACGAGGCTCAGGGCACAAATTTCTGAAGGTTCTGGATAATTCACCAACTACCTGGGTCTGCAACGCTACAGTCCTCTGCAAATCTGAACCGCTCACCAATCGAGACACTTTCAGAAACAGGCAGCTCAAAACAAACTAACAAGCATGTGTTGCAGATTTTGAGCTGGCAGGTATGTCATGCAGTAAAATAAACACTCTGCAAATAAATAAAATAAAAACACAAGAAGGCAGAGCAGCAAAGTACAGCAATATCTACTTTATAGAAGAATGGGAAAACACACATACGTGTTATTATTAATTGCTGGGTGTTTCCTGTAGAAACTGATGCTAAACCATTTATTAATTCTGATTTTTGTCCTTAGAAAACCATTTTTAAAAGTTCACGGTCAA
This sequence comes from Poeciliopsis gracilis, assembly GCA_911649635.1. Taxonomy (NCBI): domain Eukaryota; kingdom Metazoa; phylum Chordata; class Actinopteri; order Cyprinodontiformes; family Poeciliidae; genus Poeciliopsis; species Poeciliopsis gracilis. Next base: position 6,375,932 of record CAJVRI010001532.1, read on the forward strand.
CAGATGTCTTACGTAGGCCGAATTTTCATTTACCAAAAACAGTTTCCCCAACTAAACTCATCTTCTGATCCATGTTATGCAGCCACATTTTGCTCAGCCAACGTTTTACAATAACCTTCATTTGGTGAGCAAAACTGACTTTGCTGATCTAAAAAAAAAATAAATAAAAAATAGCTGTATTTTTCCAAAAAAAAAGTCTGTTATAATTATTTATAATGGGAAAAAGAGAAGCCGTGTTGGCTGCTGCAGCTTTCTGTTTCCACATCTTCCAGTTTGTGAAAGATCTGCTTAAAGGGCAACAAGAACACCAGCTGTCAATTTTACAACTTTTAGAACAAAGTAGCACGTTTATGAAGCAGGGAACAGCTTTCTGCATGTTTTGTCTGCACACAATTAGGCGCATTAAGTGGAATATGTTACTTGTATAACATCTACAGAAAGAATAATCTTGCATCTAGAAATGGATAATTATTGCATTTATAATTATTTTGTGAAAAGCAAGTTATTTTTAAGAGCGGTAATTTTGTCTATGACCTTTAATTATGTGCAGGGATATACAATAATATACAAATCCTAAACTTGTGTCTGTAAATTTGTCCAACTAAAACTGCTGGTCATAAAAACCTCAGCAGGAGCAAGTCATTAGTTTACCGACGACTGGCTGTACGTGTAAAATCAGATGCATTTTTAGAAACAAAAAGGTTTTGCTGAGACAAAACGCGCTGCTGTCAAGACAAATAGCAGCTGCAGCATCAAGGATGTCGTTGATGATAACTTGGAACTGATTTAGAAATGGTTTACGCATGGTATTGTTTTAATGAAGCATATTAGTATTAAGGACAATATAAAAAATGCTAATCAGCAAATCCCTGATAATAAACCTTTTCTGTAAAGAAGTCTTTAACTATCTCTACTGAGTGTACAGTCCTCCATGCCAGCAGGTGTTTATCCTGGTGCAGACTTTAAAGAGTCCTTCCTTCAGAGAGTGAAAGGAGGTGGACGGGACAGCCAGATTGGGAGATGGGTCGCACCCGCTGAATTAGTGAAGACCATAGTACCTTTGTGCTTGTCCCGTTTATGCCTGAGTGCCTGAAGGGGTCTTATTCTGGCTAGGGCCTGCTCACGCTGGTTCATAAAAATGGGACCAGGAAAAACAAGAGGGCCTGGGGGAGAAAAAAACTTTCACATGCATGCACAATGCTCACAAATGGGATAGAAATACATGGTAATACTACATCACAACAATACACAGACACGGAAAAATATGCGACAAGGAAGAGGGAAGTCACCAAGGCACAAAAAACCCAAGGTCTTGTCTCACATCAGTAAACAATCCAAAACTAAAAAGGATAGACCTACTGACTGACAATGCACATTTTTATAATCCATCCCAGCAGCCAGGTATCCTGAATGACCCCTCCAAAACTTTGAAGCATTAAAATGTTATTTCCAAACTGCATTCTTCTCCAACTTTTGGCCCATACCTCTTCCCTCCTCCAACCTATGCCGGCGGTTGATTCTCTGACGCTTCTCCTCCTGGCGGATCTGAAGGTGCTCCTCGATGTTAACTCCTGGAGGGGGAGGGACAGGCACAGCTGAAAACATAAAAGGCCCCGGGGTAAAGGGCGCCCCAAACGGGATGAAGGTGGAGGTGGGAGGATGAGGCAGAGCAGAGCAGAGCAGAACAAGACAAACATCAATGAGCGAAGGAGGGACTTGATGGAGAAAGCAAGTGATTATGCAACACAAGCATTTTAACAAAGAGTGAACACTGACAAGTTTATCAGACACAGCACTCAGACAACTGCAAAGAAGAATGCAATAGTGGTAGCATATTGCGTACTAATGGCCTTAGACAACAGCTCATGTATCTTGAACTTTTTCACATTACGACGACAAAATAAAACAGTATGTCGTTGGGAGTTTATGACTCAAACACAAACTGGTACATGGTTGTAAAGTGGAAGAATTGATTTTCTACTTAAAAAGAAACAAAAAAAAATAGAACTTAGATCTGTCATCAACCCTATTGAGCCAGTACTTTGTAGAACTAGCTTTCACTGCAAATACAGCTCTAATTCTTTTGAGTTAAATTCAGAACATCTGGCTCTGGCTGCATGTCTTGCAGCCTAAAACTGATTACAAATACAATACTTTTCCAATCTAGAAAAATTTTTTTTCTAGATTGGAATTTTTATTTTTATTCCATTTCCCAATTGTGCATTACTTGTTGACTCACAATGTAAAATTCCAACAAAATACAGCAAAGTTTGTCACTGCAATGTGATAAAAAGTTAAGAAGTTCAAGGGCTGTGGATGCTTTTGCAAGATGAAGTGTGTGAAGGCAAGTGTTCATGAAGAGCTCAAACACACCACTCACACAGACACATATATGTACTGCACTATGCAAAAGGCTTGGTCATTTATTTAAATTTTGTCTTAAAGCAGAAAACCTCTAAAGTACATTTCGGCCAAAGTATCAAACTCTCTTTTTTTCCCCTTTTCATTTCTGATTAGTTCTTTGCTCAATGCTTCTTTCTTGTCAGGTACAGAGTCTGCACACAATGGAAATAGTGGGCAAGTAGCAGATAAAATAACCAGAACTGGGCCTGAAAACACACTGTATCTACAACAAATGATAAGCATCTGAAACGCATGATAAGCATCTTCCTTTCATTTTCCTTAAGAAAAAGAAAACAAAGACTGGACTGAAATTGGGAGGTAGAGAAAGTTCTCTCATAAGGAATGTCTTGAAGTGTCACACTTTGTTTTATTTTATTTTTTACAAATTTAACAAAAGAAATGGCAGGCCTGAAAAACACTGCTTTAAACAAATTCTAAAAATTAATTGTACAAACGACGAGTCCAAACTTCTGTATATTGCTCTGATTTCGACAGTAATTTTCTTTTTCCTAATTAACGTTAGAGACGCCAATAAACAATTGTGCTTAAGATTATAACATGCATATAATCCTGGATTTATCTGAGACACAAACAAGAGGAGTGATGAGTCCACTGCAAACCACTTATGCACAAAGAAAAAAAAAAAAAGTAAAAATAAATATGAAAATGCAAGAACGAGAAGAAGGGTTTATTTAAAGATATTTCGAGGCCAATTACTTAAGTAAATTAAAACCACTTTTTATAAATATTGAAAACCCAGGTGAGTTTTTCCATTTGTAAGTTTTCTTGTGCAAAACATCAAGACAAACTGTATCCTCCCAAAAACAGATTTTGACAAGCACATAAAGTTGTATTATATAAGACAACTGAACAGAGGTCTTTTTAATATATTCATTTGTATTTTTTGTATTAAATTCAGATTTCTCTAAAAAGAAGAAAGTTTAATTTTACTTTTGTAAATCTCTAGCAAAACGATTGAGTCGTATGTGATGACATGACAAATATCAGGATAATTTGGCAACAACTTTTAAAAAAAAAAAATTTTTGTTTTTTTTACTAGAATGCATTCAACCTCTAAACATGACGCACTTGCAAAAGGAAGACACTTGCAAACATCCATGCTTATATTTTGTCTGGTTGCATGCTTAATTAAAATGAGGCTTAAAGTGATGAGATAGAAGAGGTGAAATACCTAGCAGCAGATCCAGTGGGATCATCTCCTTCACAGCATCAAAGATCCCCCGCTGCCGGGCTTCCTGACCGTCCAGCTCCCTGGCGCAGGCCTTACAACAACCACACGCTGAGCAGCCAGACTCTCCAGACCCGCAACCACAGATACTAACCCAGACATAAACACAAACAGATAAAGAGAATTTATTACATTATAATTAATAACTTTAAAAGACACTGGACATGAACGCGTTCTTATTCCATCGCCAGCTTACCCTCCTGGTACTCTGTCTGGCCGCCCACTGCTGACACAACTGGCACCGTACCCGGTGCAGTCTCCACACACAGTGCAAACCATGCACTGGTCCAGCTTCCACTTGTGCATGCCCGGCTGACACATCATGCTCTTCTCTTCCTTGTCCTCCAGCTCGTCCTCCAAGTCCTCATCCATGGCCGTGGCCATGCTCTCAACGCCGAATGCTACAGTAAACACAAGCACCACCAGAACGATAAATTAGTCTGCGTACAAAGTGCTAATGTAAGTCTATTAAACTCGCGGGTGTGTAATTAAACAGTTATTGGTTTAGTCTGCCGTCCATCTGCTCACCTTTCCCTGCCTGGCTCATGGCTCCAGTGTCTCTGCCACACTGGCCCTTGTTATTAACCCCAAATGTCCACACTTCTCCGTTCTTAGTGAGAACACACGTATGAGCCTTCCCCATGGCAACCTGAGTTACAAAATGGCCTTTAAGATCTGTCACTTGGCCTGTGGAGAGACATGAAATGAATATGACAAAACAAAAAACAAGAGAAATCCTGTTCAAGCAAGTGCAGAACTTGTTCTTAAAAGAAACGTTGAAATACTCCTATCAACTTACAGGTGCTGTCACTGTAAATGGCATCCTTGCCAAACATATAAAGCTCTCCATCCTTTGTGACGATGCTGCTGCTGCCGTTATTGCAAGCAGTATACACAGCCGTCTTTGTCTCCAGTTTTATCATCTTCTTGGGTTTGTACGGCTTGGGCTGCCTGCGGCTTTTAGCTGCAACGGGAAATAAGACGTCTGCTTAAATCAACACCCAAAGTTACATGACGAATGTTTGAATGGAGTTGGGAATATATCCTACTGGATTCCCCGTCCTCTCCCTTGCTGGCAGAGCCAGTGAAGAAAACGCTCCCGTCTTCAGCCACTAGAAGGGCGTGGGAGCCATCATGGCCGACAGAGAACTGAATGATCTTTGGAGACTTTGTGATGGGCAGCTCCACCCATTTTCCGGCTGATGGGCCACCCTGCTTAATACCGAGGCTCTGGTACTTTCCCGTGTAGTAGATCTGAGAAAATAGCATGTTGGAAGATTGTTGCCGAACTGCTGACTATTATTTGTTGAATACAGTTAAAATTAAGTTTTAACTAAGATAATTTTCCCCACACACTATGGTAGAGTTTCAACCTCAACAACAACAAAAGAAAATCAAGAAATAAACTGTTACAGGCTTAACAATCTGTTAGTTTTTTTTGTTTTGGTTGGCAATTCACTGGAGCCTGCTGCATGCAGGGAGCGAGACCAGATGCAGATTTGCAAGAACAACAAAGACAAGAAGAGGAATAAAGCTGCAGCTTAGTCATATTCCTTACTTTGCTCTTTATTCATCGCTGAAGTAAATATTAGCAAAGTAATACCATGGAAACGTTAATTTAGGTGACTGACAATTATGTTAGCTGACATCATTTATGAGGAACACCAATTCTTCAGTTCTTTAAAAGTGGCCAAAATAAACCCTTTTAAAATAAAGAGTCAGTATTTTTCATCAATCTTAGGAAGTAGAGTTATACTCTAAAGTAGAAAATAGAAAAATATGTGAATGGTATTCACATACATATTCACAATAATAATTTGGATAAATTATTACTAAAAATGTATCATTTATAATTAATTCTAAATTATTATTCCCTTCAACTTTATATTAGTAGAGAGAACAGCAGAGAATAAATCACATAACAAACCAAAGGTCATTTTGTTCTGCAAGATGACAGTAATCCAGATGCTAATATGTTGCATCATAATAGATTTTTTTAATCTACAGTTAAAAAATAATCTTGTTTTATTTCATTATAAAATATGAGTGAGATGCCATCTGGAAAATTTAGTTCAGACTGCTTATGTATTGAAAAATGAATGTGAACTAATTCAGTTTAAACCTCTGAATGTGAACTAGCCAATGACCATTACAAATACTGAAGACATAACAAAGATGGTACGGAGGAGGGGGAACTGCAGATAAAATGCTTTGAAATCAGCCACATAAATGCGCAGCATGTCGCTTACATGAGCCGCTATCTGCAAAACAGGCACACTGCACCACACCTAGACTCAACGTACAACCAACCGCACCCTCCAACACACCCTAAACCACCTACGTAGTAAACACTCATCAAGACGACACTTTTCAAAATATGCAAATTATTTACCTCAACTCAGTACTCACTGAATGTGCTCTAAAGAAAACGAGTTATACACATAATGCAGTTACACCCGTAGGATCTTCAACTTTTTCTAAAAACATGCTACTAGGCTTAATCAGAAAAAGGTCCTCTGAAAAAATAAATTCGGTTAATACAGCTTCTATGCGCCAAGTATATGTTATGTAGATCATTATTAATAGTATCTGTGAAGTGGGGAAAAAGTGCACTGAAATTACTTGCATGCATTTTTAGAGGCAGAGAGTTTGGCCTGCCCTTATCAAGATAAAAGCTTGGCTGTTGACGCTGCGCTAACTTTCATTACTCTTAAATGTTCAGACACCCGACTGCTCACCTTTCCAGAGGCAGTTTTCATCAGAGCAAACTCCCTGCCAGCTCCAAGCAATGCTGCTTCTTCATCAAAGCCAGTGCCTGAGGGAAAAACAGATTACTGAAAAAAAAACATCCTGAAGCATAGCATGAATTAAAAAAATATTTATTTTTTTTCCCCAGCCTATCACACAACAACTAAGTACCTGTTGCAGCTGTAAACCCCATATGACACTCAGCACCCACACAGACTCATTTTGTATCACTTACTGATGATATGTAGATCCTTTTCAAGGTCGAAGAGAGAGATGCCACAGGCGTGCAGGCATTTCCTCGCCAGCTTCAGCTGCAGCTCCTGCTGCAGAGCCGGGTCTGAACTCATGGTGTAGATCCGCACAACAAAACCGTCCTGCAGGAGAGAGGGCATCACAGAGGAAACGTTGCTCGACTTCACAACAAAAAGCTGTTACCGACTGGCATTAATGGCATATTAGACATAAACACTGTCACTGAATGCTGCTTACCCAGTTGCAACCATTCTAAACAATAAGTTCAGTTTTCGATGCAAACGGCATCTTACAGGTACAAAAATACATTTCAGATGAATCACAGAAAATGTGACAAAAAGGAGCACTTTCTGTCACATATTTCTTGTGCTCCTTAAATTGAATTTTGTTTTTTAGATAAAGAGGAAATAATACAAATGCATGCCACACTTTCCAGATTTTTGTTTGCAACAGATCTTGAAAAGATATTTTCACTTCATAGTTGTGGGCAACTTTGTGTTTTGTGTCACAAAATATCCCAAAGAAATATATGGAGGTCTGTGGTTGTAACATGCCAAAATGTGGACAGATTCAAGGGATTAGAACACGTTTCTATTACCTGCAGAATATCTGGGTCAACATAATGAACTTTTTTTTTTATTATTATTATTTCTAAGAGATCAAAGCATCTTGACTTAAATCCTACCAGACTCAGCTCTATGCCTGTAAAATGATACATCTGCCAGAGACGCAAGAGAGGCAGCAAAGAAATGTAGACAAAAGCAACTATTTACAGAGCAGAAAACAAGAATCAACTTCAAATGAACAGAAACTATAACTCAGCATGGCTATGATCACAGTCATGTATTGGACATTCATCCAATCAATTAACTGTAAGTGGCCTGTGCAGCTTTTGCACTGACGGATGCAGACAAACTCCTCTCCTTCCAAACAGTACTGCATCCATACAATTAGCTGGGAAAAAGGCTTCCTCTTACAGTGGATGTATGGGTTTCATGCATTGCCCTGCCCCCACTCCCATTACAAAGTGCTTTCGCTAGAGAGGCTAAGCTCTCTGGAGAGAGTACACACATGTGGAGCCGCAGCTGCCACACCCACACACATCTAGATGAAGGGATACAATGAGAGGCCTCTCTGTGGCACAGCTGATGATCAACTGAGGATTTCAGGGAGTGAAACGTGTGCTATACATGGAGAGTAAAGAGAGGCAACCAACCTCACTTTGAATGAGAAAAGTACTATTTGAAATTCATTTACATTAATTTATTGTCTAAGAATATTCTCAGTTGAAATATAGTCCGAATGTGATTCAATTTTTAAAGTCACCTTTAGTTTATCTGGTGCAGTCTAGTAAGGGATAGCCATGGGTTGGTAGTGGTATCAAAGTATACCAAGATTTTGTTTTTATTTGTTTGGGGGTTTTTTTAAGTTTCAAATTTGAAACTGCTAAAAATCTCCCATCATAGTGTTTAAATCTCTTTTAATGAGAAAGTGACAGAAAGAACAGAGTTTTTTCTCTTGTTTTATGGAGAGTTGACTAACTCAGTGCCGTCCCTCCCTCACGAGCTGCTGCGCACTGCCAGTCAGCTGTCTAAAAGAACTTGCAACACCTTCCCTGGATAATAATGAAGAGACATTTAGAGATGTTTCTGGGGTCTATTTGACTCTTTTAAACATCGGAGAATAAGGAAAACTGATTGACTTTACTTATTAAAGCAAGTTATCAGCTTTCTCTTGTTGGTGTGCTGCTTGAGTTCAGGATTAGTAATACAAAGTTAGGGACTCTTATAAATGTAGCTTTAAGCCTTCTTCTGAAAGATGTGGAAAGCTTGAAATATTTTGCCATTACATTAGATATGATGTAAGAAGAACAAAAACCAATGAAAACTTACATCTTTGCAGGCTGCTATTTGGTTAATGTACTCTCCATCTGTGAATATGATGTTTTGTCCATCTGAATGTTGGCCTGCAGCAAGAGACAAATTGAATATGGTATTGCTTAAGTTAATTTTGGCCTAATGTAACAGCACATTGATGAAAGCATGTAAATGTGTGTCCTTCGTACCTGGCATGGTGACCACCCCTTCATGTTCCAGGGTTTCAGGGTTGATCTTGATAGCCGACATACTGTGGTTACTTGTGTCCCGATACAACAAATACCCCTGAGGACACAACACTGACACTATTACTCATCTGAAATTACAGCCGACTCTTCCTAACAGGACTGTCACAAAACATAAAATTAGGATATTAAGTATTATTTTAAGTATTTCAGATCGTCTTAAAAACAGATTGCTTGATATTTGTTATTATTAAACCATATTCAACAGCAACAAAGGAACACTGGTTCCCTCAAAATGTGACCTTATTGTCCAACAAACAAAATAAATATACAAGCTTGCATTAACTCTACAGATACTGTCTGAATGCCATAAATTGAATGGGTGGACTGCTCTCCTAAAATGGCTACACTGACATAAAAAGAATTGCTGAACTTTTAAGTGGCGGCTGTAAAAATAGAAGCTTTATCTGTAAAAACTTATTTTAATTATTGTAAAATAAGTTTACAATTTTGAAATCTTAATGAATTCCTCAAAAAATAATCAATAGCTTGCATGTTAGCCTGAAATTAGCCAACAATAGTTCAAGTGCTAAAAGTGGCACTAGCATTGGAAAAAAAGGCATCCGCCAGCTAACATGCTAAAATCATCATGTTAGCTGACTTTAGCAATCACTAGCCAATATGCTAATAGAAAGTACTTTGCAGTATTACCCATTATACTAATGTTAGCTTAAATAAGCTAAAATATTTTCCTATAAAAATAGGAAAATATCTCAATGGATTTTCTTGCTTTAAGTAGAGAAAAGCTACTTAGCTAATTAGCTTTCAAACAGTAAGAGATTTCTCCATAGAGATTTCTTTAAAAAAAAAAAGTGAATTAAAAACTGGGGAAAAAATATAAACAAAACAATTTAAACCATGACTTGAAAGATCTGAATAACTTGATATTTGATACTTCACAGCAAAATTTATCATTAAATGTTTTTCGAATATTTCTTATGCAAAACAGAGGCTGCACTAGTTACCTGAGCAAAGCCAAGCCATGACCTTTTCTCCTTTCGATTCCTGATTCGAGACGTGGAGTTGTAGACGTGTCCCTGTGGGGAATTGAGCTTTGGTGAGTTGACAACCTCCACTAATGCTTTGTTGAATGTCATTTGTGACACGCTGTGGGCTTCTCTAACCTCTTGTCTTATGTTTCAAACTACTAGTCAAAAGCAAAACTTGAAGAGCCACATACCCTGACAGTACCACTATATCCAGATCCAGCTTTGTAGAGTCCATCCTTGCAGAGCAAATACAGGAAAGAACCATCTGTTTGTAGAAGGCAGCGCTCATCTTCATCGATGGACACTTCCTTTAGGACCCATTTGTTCATCAGTGCAGCACGTTTGATCCCGTTTCCAAACCAGTCCTGGATTTGGATTTTCCCCACCAGCACAGCCTGGACACTTCGCTGTAGTGCATTCAGTATGGTGGGGACCTGGTTTGATTGAACAAGAGAAGGAGGCAAACCTCTGATTAGAAAAAGGTGGAACTTCCTGATATTTACATTTGCAGCAGATCTGAGGCAAACCTTTCTAAAGTCTTGTATCCTGTATATTTATGTTTCTGTCTAAATCCATTTTCACACAACACGCAAACTGACACTATTACCATGAAAGTGACTACAGTACAAATGCCACTGATCTTACAAATGCTTACCCACGCACAATCCAAGCAACACACTTTCTACCACATTGTGATGACTCACAATCCAGGCAATACATAAAATGTAAGCGTATTTATTAGCATAGTGAAGGATAAAATTTGTGAGTCTAGAGAGGTTGGATGAATCCTTGATCAAGCATAGAGTTCTTTCTACAGACAACTGAAGCGTTTAGTTTTTTTTTCTTTTAGGCCGAAATAAAACAAGAGAAAGTGGATGCAGAAGCTGAAAGGCAGACGCAAAAAGAAGATTAGCGAACCGACAGAGGAATTCAAGCAGAGTAACTTGATTAAAAAGGAGAATCAGAGCAAATTGACATTTTGCAAAACTCAATTTGAGCTGTCCAGACGTGGCCCTGAGCATCTGTGCACAGAGGAAATGGACGAAGGCTGCTAAAGTTATGTTATGGAGCTCAGAATGGACCGGGGAAAAAAAAGAAAACTTTATGCTACACCCAATTTTTATTCATGTTTTTCCTTCCCATTGTGGACCCGGTGTCTTTTTTATGAAATATGACAGGTTATGACCTCTAATTATAACAACATAGCTCTGCGATACCTCCTGCAGGTAGATAATCACTATTGGAGTCACTCAATGGGAGATTGGAAAAAAAGACCCAAAGAACTTAAGATATAGGTTGTATAATTTTGAGAATAAGACTCATCTGTCAGACTACCTGCTAATTTGAACCTGTTAAAGTAAGCTTAGTCGTTAATTACCTGTATAGTCTGACAGGCATGGCTACCATTATTTGTGAGAATGGCAGAAACAGCCTGCAGGATTTTGCCTGTATCTCCCCAAGCCACCACAAGGCTGAAAAGGCATGCACAAGACAGAGCCGTGATGTCCTGTCCAGTTGGGTCGTTGGGCCCTGTGCTCCGGACCGTGGTCTCCAACAGCAGCTGGAAAAGAGACTCTAAAACCAAAACAAAATTTTTAAAAAGTTATGGAGGACTTAGATATTTGGAAAGTAGAATAGAACAATAAGTAACAATTGCTATTATAGATAGACAAGTGCAAGTAGACGTTTACCTAAGACATCAGGCGGCTCCGTCTGAAAACCCTCTGGCTGTTGTCCCTGCAGCATGTCCAACAAAGCCTGCAGGCTGCGCAGGCACAGTAATGGGTGAGAGAACCGAGTCTCTTTAATCAGCTCAAAAACCCCGCACAGGCCAATGCCGATGATCTGCATTTGAGGAAGGAAACAGGTTTGTGTAAAGGGTCATTGAGGAAAGATATTTGACATTTTGCCAACACAAAATCCTTTCCTTTCTACATATTTTAATTCAAAGAGCAGATTAATACAGGATTGGAGTCCTGCTCTGCTCAATATCCTACAGAATGCGTAGTTACTTGGGTCAGCTTAAATATCCAATTAGTACATTGAATGTCAGCTGCGATTGAATGTTTACATATGTGGAAGAGTTTGGCCCAGAAACGGATGTCCTTTCCCATCTTTTTTTAACCAGGCTTGTTAGACAACCAAGACCTCTTCTGCTCATACTAAAAAGTAAACTTTATTGCATAAAAGTCCAATTAAAAAAAAAAAAAGACAAAATGGACAGATTTAACAATAACTTCTGGATTAATTTTAAAAAAATTAATCCAGCAATTTTAAGGATTGTTTTCTCAACACAGTCATGTTGTTGGCTTTACCAACACATATTTGCAACATACATCTTGTCATCAACAGTTACAACATGATGGCTTTAAAACTAAATCCTAAAAAGTGTTACATCATCAAAGAGTTTGGCTCAGAGATTACATAAGCATGACGACTTGCAACTCATAAGCCATAGTGAAACAATCTACATTGCTGTAGAATATTTCCATAGTAAACACTGCTTCAGTAACAATTTCATCTATATAGTGGGTCAGACTCAGGCAGAGTGGCCTCCATCCTGGGCTGGATGGAGGCCACTCAGTGGGCAATGCAAACAGAAAGAGGTGAAGTGAGTCACGAAAGAAAAGGATTATTAGGTTTCCATCATTCAAGAAGCAATATTGCTCAAGCGAAAAAGCGTGAAAGGAACAAACAAAAACTTTAATGGGTACCTCACGACGGGAGATAATTAACATTTCATTTTTGCGGGCACATTCAGAAGTGGCTGCATCAACAAAATGTTAGTCCAGTTCTGCATTTGTGAGTCCAAGCCTCCACCCATATTTAAGCTCAAACTGCAAGTGTGTAAAAATAGCACACCAACAAAGTGACATGTTAAGAATCAGTAGACTGTAATTTACATATGCTAGATTTCTGGTAACTACAACTCAATTCACAATAAGCATGAATAAGACTGCCTGTTCCTTTATCAACAGCACATACAAACCATCAGGGACTGGGGATAATGTGAGTGAAATGCGGAAAATGTCAAAACAAATAAAACAAACATTTTTAAAAAAAAAAAAAGTTTGATACTATATTGTTTTGAAAGATCAAAACATTAAGTTATATTTCTAACCCAATTTCCGCAAATGAAAAACATCTTTTTACTTATTTTATCTGTTGTCAGTGCACGACACCTGTCAAGCACCAAGCCTATTTTTAACCACCAGCGAATAATTGGCAGATAACTGTGACAGTTTGCTTGAGAGACTAGGTTTACCACCTTATTGGCTCTGCAATTGCTGTAAACAAACATTAAACACCCTTAGTGACCAAACAGCTGCTCTATTCCTGAGTTCTGATAATCACATGAAAACAAAAATAAGATCACCTCTAGCAATGTTGTTTCACATAAGGAAATATTCCATCTTGTAACAGTAAATGGCAGTGGGTAGGTAATTACCCAGGCACAAGGGTCATAATTTAATTACGCCACTGCCATGGCAACATGTCAAAAGTCCACAGGTTGACTCTGTTCTAAATCAAGGGGAAAAGTTGTAGGCCAAACAATTCTCAATGATTAAAAGGTATTCCTGGTAATACCAACAAAATCACAAAGTTTACTGATAAAAAAAAAGAAAGTAAGAGCAATTAGAGCCATCAAAAGCTCATCAAAACTACAATTGCCTCTGCCAAGACACAAAGCAATGGCACCACTTCAAAAATGCCACAAACAAACCAAAACAAAACTCCTTCTCGGTTCACACCTTTGGCAGCTTCACCGCCGGCTCACGGTACTCTTCCTCCTCCTCGCTGTCAGAGTCGCCGCTCTGCACCGAGGTCCTGGAGGCCAGAGCCAGGGAGGCCTCTTTCTGCTGCCAGTCCAGAACACAGTGTCGCACATTGCAGTAGACATTAAACGCAGACGGGTTGCTGTGTAGTTTGATGTCTGGCACGAAAAGAGCTCCATCTAGACTCTCGGCCTGTGGAAATAAAAAAAACAAAGATCTATAAATATTTTACTTGGTCACTATGTTCTCAATTAGTGCATTCACAAGTACATAATCATTGAAAGGAAACAAAAAAAAACATTTCCACAACGGTAATTAAATAGAAATCCCAACTTTTATTCTCATTTCTTCATTGCTGAAAGTGATGAATTCCTCCTCCAAATCAAACATATTGGTAACGCTTTATTTGATGAGGTGTACATAAAACTGACCTGATGCTGTCAAAAACATGAAGGAGTCTTAATGAATGACTGTGACAGTTATCATGAAGAGTCATTTGGTAAATAATGACTCTTTTAATGCAAAGTTGCTCTAAAAGTTGCATTGAAGGTCCATTAAAAGTGCCATCTTGACGCTTTATTGCAAATTTGGCACTTTTAATGCACTTTCAATGCAACTTTTAGAGCAACTTTACATTAAAAGTGCCATTATTTACCAAATGACACGTCATGATAAAAGCCAGATACTCGTAAAGACTCCTTCAGGTTCATAACAGATGTTATGTCATGCTTATGACAGCGTTGTGTCAGTCTTATGCACACCCCGTCAAATAAAATACCAACATATTTTTCAACTTACATCTTGAAAATAGACATGTAAGAAATCCTAGATCTAAGGTAAACTTTGTATATGGTCTCTGACTACAAAACATCTGTATGTCTAAAATTTGCACATCCAGTAAATAATAGTTTTGTTTTTTTAATTAGCCAGCAGTAAAACCTCACAAACCTGCACATTTGAGAAAAATCCAAGATATAGCTGGAATAAATGTATTCATTTGGTAAGACTCCATCATAACTGATGCAATTGTTTAAAGATGGGAAAATATTAGCAAATTTGCCATTTAAATATCTCACAACCAATCAACTGTGCCAATTAAAGTTGAACAACTAACTGTAGCAAAGTTGAGTGAGGACCAATGTTTGTCTTGCCACTGCAAACAGTAATCAGGGTGAACTTTATAAAAAGGTCAATAAAAGGCTAATTTAAGGCTTTGTGTAAATATTTGCCAAGGGTGCCAATAATTTGCTGAAGGCCCGGAACATAGATCTGTTACTATCAGAAAGGATCACACTGGTCCAATGAAATCACAGTTGAAAAGCTCATTCTTTTATACTTGCAAACAGTAAGGTATGATAGGCTGCACAGAATTTGGCATTGTGACATATATTGTTCATTGAGCAACAGATTGGGTGTGAGTCACCGCAGCGTGTGGCCGCAGTCTTTTTGTTTGGCAAGAGCGGTGTCATCTTAGAAAAGGCTAAAGGGACAGGAGGGAATTTTGTACCATAGTTTAACTAAATTAAACAATGTAGATCATTTTGCCTGTCAACGGGAGTATCGTCAGCAATACCTTCTCACTGCTACTAGTCAATGGTGTTTCAGAAATAAACATTTAGCCAATACTCTAATTTATTTTCCTATAATAAGAAAATAAAAGATTTGGAAATCAGCTACAGAAGAAATTATAAGGTGTAAAATTTAGACTGGACACAGTTTTCTTTGGTAGAAATGGTGGTATAGATCACTGAGTTTAACTGATTTATTAAGTTAGCTTTAATGCTGAAAAAAAAAAAAATCTGTTAGCTTGCCTTAAGGCCAATTTTGACCTTAGAGCAACTAATGCAAACAATTCAAAAGCTGCCTTCTGCAGTTTTACACTCCATTGTTGAAGGTTACACAATATCTAGGTGTTGCCTAAAAATGGACCCTTAATTAATATACACAGTACTCAGAAAAATATTTCATGTATTATTAGCAATATTCAGTGCCGATTATTGCCTCATTGAATAGAGAAATAAAATAGAACTTGTCTGGCAACATTAAATATGCCAGAACATCTTAAAAATCATGATTTGATGTTAAAGAAATTGAAATAACTCATGAAAAATAAAGTCCTTGAGATCCATCAGTCTTGGAAAAACATCCAACAAATTCTTTTTAAGCTTTTGTGTTTTCAACAAATATTGAGAGCCACTACACACAAAATAAAAAACCTGAAGAGGTCATACTTCCTACGTGTCATTCCTATTAAATTACTCCAGGACGCCATTAGTCCAGACGGTTGCACCACTGGAAGCACTGCAGGCCCCAACTGTCTCAGTCAAGGTCAGAGGTGATGATTTAACAATAAGAAGGACATGGGGCAAAAATGGCATACATGGGACCTTGAGAGGTAAAAACTTTTGGCCACAAAAAGGGTCAGAAAGTGATCTTTCACATTTGGCACAAAACATCACAGTGATCCAAAACTTTGGTGTGGAATTTTTAAAAGTTGTGAGTCAAGCAACAAAATTGCATCTGGAAAGTAATAGGAAGCAGATGGGGAAGAGAAAAAGAAAAAAAAAAAAAAAAAAAAAAAAAAAAAAAACATGGCGACATTAATGTGACAATGTTGAATGTCTGTGCTGGTTCAGGACCTGGACAAGTTGTCATAATGGACTGAATCTGAAATTCTGGTTTCTGCCAAAAATCCAAGAGGTTCTGGAATGGTCCAGTCAAAGTCAGGACTATAAACAGATGAAACGGGTTGTTTTTGCTTCAAAACCCATACAGGTCTCACCTATTAAAAACCAAATCTGCAAAGAGTTGACCCAAATGCCAACCCAGGGATGAATAGCTTTGAATATTACTTATTTCCCAAAATCACCTAATATATTTAAAATTTATAGCATTTTATATAGATGACAAAAGTTGATGTTTTGAAATGGACATCAAGAAGCTCAACGTAACCACTCTCCTCCATTACTGAGATTTACAATAAGAGGAGTTTTTGGTTTTTTGTCTGTTTTATTGCTTTTACTCTCAATATAAATGAGGAGGGCAGCCCACCTGGGAAAATTTGGATTCAAACAACTATTCAGATTAAAGGTTTTCAATAATCAATAATCATTATGATCAGACAAACTGCAGCTGACTGAGAAACTCGATAAACAATTCAACTAATTGCTGACTGCTTCCCCAGTCCCACTAAGAGAAGTAGTTTAACCACAGTCCTGAGGCGAGCTCTAAAGAACGGCATCGATCCACGCAGGATCTCTCGCACCGCTGTGCTTCTGGCATCGTGATCGCAGGAGGTGAGGTCATCTATTGAGGTGGAAAGGATCGTTTATTATCAACTAAATCCTGCAAGGAGGAGAATGCTGGCTCCACACTCCCCAAAAAACAGTGCCGTCAGCTGATCTTTTGCCACGTTAGTGGCGTAACCTTTGTGACTCAGGCTGCGCAGCATTCACGGAACAGAATTAAAGCGTAGAGATATTCGGAGCCAGCAAACTAAATCATGTCGAACTTGTGCAACAGGGAAAATAAAGCGGAATTCTTTCATTATTTTCTACATGCAAAAGGAGCGTTTCAAAGGGTTACACCACGCAGATTTGTGAGTTTGATCAAGTTCACAGGAGCAGCACTCATTAGTGGGAATGATCAACTGTTTAAATATGCCAAAGAATAGCCATCCGTTCTATCTGAAAGCACACAAGAAAACGAAGATGCCATTACGCAACATGCAAATCCAAACGGCACACTCATGGGTTTCTTGTCGCTATGCTAAAGTACAACGCATGACTCCAGCAAGCTGCTCAGAGGGTTTCTGTGTGCTCCACACTGCTGCGCACTTAAAAGTTTTACAAAGGCACTGCCAGACATCCAACGGCACTCTTTGTTGAGGGAGTATTTTAAACTAATAGAAAACTGAAAACAGAGGGGGTGCAAGCCACCATGGTAAGCTGAAATCAAATTACGCAACAGGCTATTTCATGAGTAAAACACGTGAGAACAAATCAAATGCATCGGTTCGTGCTAATATCAAGAGGTCCAGGTGTCCCGTTTCTATTTTTAAGATTCGCTTTGAAGTAAGAACGGAAGAAGTTCTTCATTTGAGCTGCCGTGTTGATGAAAAGCAACACAGCTGGAAGGGTCAATGATTGTTGCAATAATCGTCAACTAATTTAGTAATCGATTAATCGTAAACAGGTGTAAACGCACTTAAAAACATGCAATTTGCTTATGGAATAACATAATCAGAGAAGTAACAAAGCAAAATCATAAAGAGATATATATCCTTTACTACAAATGATCAAGCGTTCACTAATGTTATTACATTTTAGGCAATAAAATGTTTTTTTTTTTAAAAGGGATTGAATCTTTATTTGGCTGTTTTAATGTATTTCTAATTATTGTATGAAAAGGCTGAAGCTGTGAAATGAAAAAATTGTGGAAAGTGCCAATTTTTATCTGATTAATCAATTAATTGTCAAAATAATTGGTAGAATAATTAATTGCTAACACTACTGTTAGATGCAGCCCTAGTAAAACCTGGACTCCAATATCTTAGAGTCATTAATACAGTTATTATCAATGCAGTTATTAAAGAAATTGGAATAAAAATCCAAGCAGTTATGTCAGTTAATTAGGATGATTTCCTGTTTACAGATCATAAAAACATGACCATTAAGATTAAATATTATACTATACCAATAAACAAAACAGAAATATGGGTTTCATAAAAATATATTTAGTACCTGATTAAAGGATATTTTCAAAAAGTATTTTTAATCTGATAAATGAGCCTCATCAGAACATTGTAATTTATTGCAAATGACTGCATTGCAAAGTCTTCATAGGCGCGTCATCACTGCAATCACAATACGAGATGGTTATTTAAGTATGATGCATGCAGGCATTTCATGGTAGCGATGTGATTGGTGATGCTTCTTGTTTCAAGCAGCATCAAAATACTAGAGAGTAAAGTGTTTCTGCAGAAACACAAAGCGTTTATACTTGCAACAAATATGATTTATTTGTAATTTTTGCAAATCATATTATTATTGCAGCATTCACTGACACCACCACATGTTGAATGGCTTGCTGAAATGCATTTCTGACTCATTTCTGTCTTTGCCATTACCAATGTCCACAACTTAATATCTCAGCCACCAACATCCTTGAGGCGTGGCCATATCTTTTCTGACAGCATCCTTGCACTCCTTTGCAAATGCAATACTGCAAACGCTAATGCTGAAATGACAACTACAACTAGATCGATATCACACTTGTAAAACTGTCGTCGTGTTTGTGAAAGCCCAAGTCCTTATTGGTTTGCTCCAACATATTATCTAAATCTTATCTTGTTCTTTTTAATTCAACCTTGTGTATCGTCTCTCCTCTCTTGCTCAATGTATCTTTACTTCACTATTACAATACAATTCATTGAGAAAATCCTGATAAAAAGCAATTCAATAACACCTTATGATGCTCACATAAACCATGTCAGTTTTTTAACCTTTACGCTCAAGTCTGTGCTTCTCAAGTAGCGTTACACTTTCTAGCTTCACTCAAAAAAATCCCCGTCACTTTCAGAATGTTCAATATCGCTGCTTAGCTTGTTGAACCATTTCAAGGAAAGACCTTTTTGCCTATAGTGCAGAAAAGAAGATTGCTTCTTCTTTCCAAGGATCTGCTCTATATCTAACAGGCTGAAAGCTGAATCTCGTTAAATATTAAGAGCCACAAGTTGGAAAAGAAATTTACTGTAATGTTCGAGTCTGCATCAAATGATGCTAAACGATGGATGAAGATCACATCAACACATCTAAAATGTCTGCGTACATGACAAGAGAGACATCATATCCATGTCACTAACACACCAATTATGGCTTTGTAGAAATAAACCACATAAGAATCTCAAGTATCAGAGCAGAGTCCTGATTAGGAACCGGAGATAAGGACTCCAAATGTCATCACGATGCTTTGCAGTATTTATATCAGTTGTTTTTTGTGTGTGTGTTATCAGTAAAGTATATAAAATTACTCAGTAGACTTACCACTGCATGCTGTTAGACAATCACAAACACAGACGCTGCTCTTAAGATATATTACACTCGTTAGCAAATCGTTTACTTCAGCACACAAGCAGATGCATTTACTGCAACAGTGGAGGCTGAAATAGTTGAAACGGTAAAACTAAAACAATCCCAACCACACCATCCCATTCTTGCAGACAGTAGGAGTTTTTTTCCTGATTGCAATCAAACCACTTTTCAAAACAATCATATCACCCACAGTGTTGTGATAATCCTCAAAGCTGGTCTAGATCAAGACTTTTTAATAAGATGGCAACAATTACGCTTCTAAGAGAGTCTTAGAAGCGTAATAGAGAAAGAGAAAGTCTACTGCAGTTCCTTGTCTGTCTGTCTGTCTGTCTGTCTGTCTGTCTGTCTGTCTGTCTGTCTGTCTGTCTGTCTGTCTGTCTGTCTGTCTGTCTGTCTGTCTGTCTGTCTGTCTGTCTGTCTGTCTGTCTGTCTGTCTGTCTGTCTGTCTGTCTGTCTGTCTGTCTGTCTGTCTGTGTGATGTCACCTGTTCTGACCTACTAAAGCAGAACAGACAGCAGCTGAAACACCAGCCATTTAAATTGTACAATGTTCAAATCAAAAGTGCAAAGCTTGCAATGCAGGGGAACCTTTTTTGTATGTTTTGTCCATACAAAACATACAAAAATTTATTTATGATTTATGTTGCATATATGTGAATTATCAATGAGACAGAAAAACAAAGTAAACATGCCAATGTTAGCATGGCATTTTAGCAAACTGCTCTGCTTGAAAACATAATGAGCTGGAGAGTATCATGAGTTTATAAACCATATGTAGAGATACAAATAATAAAGTTATGCTAATACGTAGTAGCACACTAAATTATTTAATGCAATGATGCAGTAGTATTTCCCCTAGAGGGACTCTAGATTCCAGTGTTACGTCCATGGCATTCATTTTATTTCCTTAGTATCATAAACATTCCTAGTAATAAGTTCTAGAAAAAAGCTCTAATTCAGAATGTAAACAAACATTTTTGAAGCTCAATATCAATGACCACTTAGCATAAACGCTTGGACTTTCAGGAAACGTACACAAGAAAATGGATGTAAAAGATTTCTGTTAATACATTTACAAGATACTTTAGAAAACTTTTAAGTTTTCTGTCGATAATGACTTCAAGCAAGAAATGCATGATGAGGAAATTGCTTAGCGTACCATATCATACATGCTACCATTGCAATTCTACACAATTGTGATCTGACTTTAACGAAAAACAAATCGCACATCTGCCTACAAACAAGACGTTACATAATGCTCTTCATGGAAACGACAAGCGTGCGCGTTTTGTTTTTTTCTCGTTTTGTTCTTTGCCCTACTTTCATGTTTCAATGCAGCAGCAGAAGAGGAGCTGAAGAAAATTCAAACCACTCTACTGTCTGACTACTCCAGTGTCAGAGATGCAGAGCAAGAGTGAGCGTGACAAGTACAAATACGACATGACTGCCCAGTGTCCACGTGACAGCAACACGCAGTTCTTATGCCTCCCTGATACCCAGCCTCACTTCTCTGCCTGTAGAGGTTGTCTCTTAATTTTAAGAAGCTATCATCTAAGAGGAGTGTTTTTACTTGAAGAAATCATTCTTTTTTTTTTTAGAATGGAGCATCACAACATATTTTCCACATCTCCTTGGAGACCTACTCTCTTAACGAAAAAGTGGGAAAGAGAAGATGTGACCTTCATTATAATTCATCTCCTGATGAGTTTGAAATAATTTGGGATCAAAACAACACAACGGCATCCTTTTATCCAGGCCTGGATCCTCCTTCGGATGAAGGAGACGGAGGCAGGAAACTGTTGCTGTGGAGATGTGGAACACATTAGGTCGCTTGGCAACAGCCCATCATGCACAAGTCAGAGCCACTCCCCGAGTGCTCCACATTCAACCTCCCCAACTTCATGTTTGGAGGGGCTAAACTGAACCTGACTGAGCTTACAACCAATAGAAAATAATTATACTGACAAAAAAAAAAAAAGAGATCTGCAGAAAACCTGATCTCATCTTTAATCACAGCATCAGTTCAGACACTTCAGAAGAGGATTTATTGTAAGATTTATCAAGAAACATTGTATGACCTCTACAGATTATGTCACCTCCAACTACCAAGGAGGCTTAACAACAACAAAAAAAAACAACAAACAAAAAAAAACAGTGGAGCTTTGAGCAAAAAACTTCCAGAAAGGAGATGTAAAATAGAAAAACAGTGATTTTCTAAATTAAAAGTAGCATTAAAAAAGCAAAATAGAAGATCTTGGCATCGCTTACCTTTGTTCTTGATTTGACTTTTGACTTGACTTTTTGTCGCCGTTTCAGTTTCTTCTTACTCAAGGCCTTCTTCCCCCTGGAAGTTCACAGAAACAAAGCGGATAATGTAAAGCATAACCGTTCTATATGCATTTGTCAAACTTTCTAAATTCTTTTGAACCAAAAAGACATTTGGTACTCAAACCACAAAAGGAACTGGAGCTTCATATAATCCAAAAGTGAGTGCTAATGCATGCTCTCCCTTGCAGCGCTAGTGTCTTTTAGATTTTCATGGCAATTACGTGCTCAGTTCGCACGTAAGCTCATTTAGACGAAAAGTACTCAAATTTTTTCTTTAGGGGTTGAAAGAGTATTTCAGTTCTGAGTTATCTGCATCAGCTCCGGTGCAGAAGTTGCAGGCAAGATGAGATGAATTAAACCTGATGGCATGCACAGCATCACTCTAGAAAAGCAGTCTGAGACCACACTTTACAGGGGGCAGAAAAGGACAGCGCAGTGGGAGAACATTTGCTGTGTGGCACATGTAACAGATTCGAGCCTTTCTATTTGCTTTAGCGCGATTAAAAAGATTTTAAAAACCGCGAGTACTCTTGAGTGCGACTACTGCTTTTTTGACTCAACTGCATTTTCAAGCACACTCAAGCAGCACAGGTTCTGGGGTGCTTTGATTTCTTTAGCCGTCTGAATAATCATTTTTCAGTTTTTTTTTTTAACAGACCTTTCTGGGTTTTTGGAGAAGTTAGGTTCTTTAAGAACGTTCTCCTAAAAACTATTCTTCAAACTGGCCAGGTCTTTGTCATAAAATATATCCTTCATGTCTATTATATCAATGGTAGTTGAGTTTAAGGAGTTTAAGCACAGGATGCGTTTTAGTTTTGGCAACAGCCCTTGTGGTCAAAGTATAACTTTAGCAGACATTTTAAAAACAAATGACTCCGAAACCGCCACACTTTATTATAATAATGGTCATGCAGTTGATGGGTCTTTTCACGACATCTCCCACCTCTTCCTGCGTACTGCTGGTCAGCTGGCTGAAAGAAAGACCTCCCCACTGACGACAAGAAGAATAGCCGAGCGGCTTTGAAATACAGCTGCCAGTAAATTTCACAGAAAATCTTTGCTCTTCATAACTCAGCCGACTGTGGTTGTGTGGGTAGAGTAGTTGTTCTGTAATTGGAAGGTTGTCGGTTCAATTTCCAGCTTCCCCCTGTGGGGAAGCTAGAAAAGCGCTACATAAATTCAGTCCTTATTTGGTATTACTTAGCCGTATGTCTAGATATCAGGATTAAAATATAAATAGAGACACATTTTACATTGTGATAAAAGTAATAATAAACATGCTGCATTATTTCAAGGAGCATATTAAAATAAATGTATTAATTTGATTAATTTTTCATTTAAATATTTGTTTAAAGGCTGTCATAACTCAAAATGATCTGATTATGAAAACCTCACCAGCGCTTGTTTAGTACATGCCTTTCTTTAATTTACACTCATATTCAATACATTAGAATAAAATAATTCTCAATGCGTCTCAGTTGTTAAAGATTAAAAGTATCTTTTGAAAACAAAAGTTAGTTGGGTAATAAACATGCTTTTCATTTCTATTTTTGAAAATAGCTTCTTTTATTAGTGTAATCTAATTTTCAAATTTTAAATGTCATGTTTTCATTCAGTTTGAAGCAGAAAATCATCATGATTAAGAAAACAAAACACAGGTGTTCGACTAAATTACATGATGTGTTTCACTTGAAGATGGAGTTACTGTGATGGGCTTTTCACTAATATTCCAATTTATTGAAAGGGTTTGTATATAAAGATTCAAGAAGATGAAGATGAGGGGGGGGAGGCTCTGCATTATGCCAC
Organism: Poeciliopsis gracilis; assembly: GCA_911649635.1. Classification (NCBI taxonomy): domain Eukaryota; kingdom Metazoa; phylum Chordata; class Actinopteri; order Cyprinodontiformes; family Poeciliidae; genus Poeciliopsis; species Poeciliopsis gracilis. The sequence goes on from CAJVRI010001532.1 coordinate 6,399,696, forward strand.
ATGTTGAAACAAAAACACGATTTGGGCTTCAATTACAATCCATTAGTCACCCCTGCGCTCTGAATAACTGACATTATCCATTAAAAATGTCTCTCTGGCCTTCCGTTAAAACCAATACTGAAGTAATATCAGAAACCCACTCATATAAATAACACTAGACAGGAGGACATGTTCAATTATAGATGTTATTGCATCATCTTCTGAGCATATCAGCAAGTTATAATAAATAAATATCAATTCAACAATCGCTTCTGACGATTTATTAATTTATTCAGACTTTATGGTACAAAATCAGAGATTAATTATGTGGTTTCTGATCGATCACGAGATCTCATAACACTAAACAACCTGACTAGAATGACGTAAGTGTATTATGACAGAAAACCAGATGAGTTCATTCTGCTTGCCAACACGTCTTCATCTCGACATGTCTCAAATTGCCGTTTGGGTTTGTTTAGATGTGATGTGTGTGTATTCATAGTGTTTTATCCCCGTTTACTACCGTCGCCCGCTTTTCTGAAGAACTGACATGTTTTAGATAGCACAGAAAGGGGCTGATGCCAAACGTTTGTTAGCTGGCTAACAGTGACGCTGTTGGGCCTAAAAGCATGTACACGGCATCAATACACGACTAAAACTGACCGACGCATGCTGTCAAGCAAAACTGGAAGGATTCATCACATGCTTAATGAGCGAAAAACGTCAAAGATTAGGGATGAGCTTGTTTACGAGCAGCGGGGTGTCACCCTCTGTCCAAAACAAACTGGCAATCTGTAATGACAGCTAGCTAGCTAGCTAGTGTGAGTGAAAACTGCTTTCATTCCCGTCGCAATAGGACCCAACACCTGTATTTAATAATTTATTCTGTTTTGACTCGCCGCTTAATTAAAGTCACACTGTCCGGAACACCCGGAATGAAACGTACCCACAGAAAGGTGAAGCAACGTAATGCTAGCTGGGGCTGTACCCCCAAGCTAAGGAAGTCACACAAATTTAGCAAGTAACAAAATGACTCCGCAAGCAAATTTTTGTGTACACTGCATGCTTGTTTCAATATTAAATACGGAACATTAATACAAGTCAGACCAATATATATTTGGTTTAAAATATTCGGCTTAGCACCGCGACGAAAGGGTTAAGGTTAGCTTACAGCCGCTAGCCCGGTTAGCCCTTCAACTGACAGAGCAGCTCCGTGTATCATTTTCTGTTGACCACTTACCTTCCCTGATTTATCCCCTGCTCTTTATCATTGATGGCGGTGGTATAAATCCGTCTGTATCTTTCCGCAAGGGCTCGTCCTGAGAGTAAAAGCTGGTACCGAGTCCGACAATCCGACTGGGCTCCGAGAGTCGGACAAGAACCCATTCCCGAGCCGATGGTGGTGAGATCGGCTCCCACTCCAGAAATTACCCTGACACCCAGCCCCATGGACGGCGATAAAGAGGGCAAAATTCCCCCTCCACCGGCGGCGGCCGCTGCCGCAGCAGCAGCACACATCATCGTTTAGCAGAACAATGCATATATCACACAGTCAGGTAATATCCAGCCATTAGACGCAATCCTCTCAACGTCAAACCCGCCACATGTCACATCATATGTCCACTCCAAGCTGCAAAAAAAAAAAAAAAAAAAAATTTTTTAAAAGCGCCGCAATTAGCATCCAGTGTTCTCGGTTATTAGAGACGCAGAGTAGGAGCCTTTCTGACGGTGCTGCTACGGGGTTCCGCTGCGCAGTGTCAACACGTCGTTCTCCTCCCGAAGGCAGACCTCCTCAAGCCACGAGAAGAAAACGGAGCAGGATAGTAGAAACGAAAGTCCTCGTGAATAAAACTGCCGTGTTTCGGTTTCATTCGTTCTCTGAATATTTCTTGACCCCGAAGAGGCAGCACCCTCAGCAGGGCTGCCATCTTAGCTCCATCATCCCGCCCCTCCCAGACTCAGCCCTGCGTCGATAGCATGCTGGGATATTTTCATATGGCAAACCTTGAGCTGTGCTTTTATTGATTTGCCTAACAAATTACCGCTCTGTATAAATAATTACGGTTTTTTTTTTTGTTTTGTTTTGTTTTTGTTTTTTTATTTACAGGGCCCTGCAAATTATATTATAATTGAGAAAATGTGCAACTCATTTTGATGGAAGCTTCAGACCAATATTATAAACTGGACTGACATCAGATTTTATTTAAATATAAGATTTTTTTTTCTTTAAAGCGTAATCAGACATAAAAAATGATGTACAAACTCTGGTATTATAACAAATCAAACAAAACATTACTAAAAAAGTCAAAAAAAAAAAAAAAAAAACTCAGAAGAAACACACATTTGAAACCAGTACATTCAATAGGGAGTGTGTATATGTTAGAACACCACACAGTACTTCCCATCAATCCTTTTTCTCCTGCATGTTCAGGTTACCTCCAAATGGTCCAGCAGCCTAGAAAATAACATTAAAATGATAAAGCTTGTGCTCAAACAGCAAGTTTAGCATAAACTGTGACTGAGTCCCTCCAGCATCAGCTGACTTCTCCCTGGGCTTTGAGCAACTTGGACTCTTCGTCCAGACATTGGGACCTTGGCTTCCAAATTAAATGTGTGCTTTCTTACCAAAAAGAGGACTTTGGATCACTGAGGAATGGGAGAGGACTTAATGTGGGACATTTGGGTGGAGTGACTACAGGGACACGGGAGAGGATTTAATAGAGCAAAGTTCACCAAAATTTGACTTCTAAGCCTCCCAGATGGCTAATTTTCTAATAAATCCCCTCATCCACCACCAGGGGTAATCGGGAGATGGGAGAGGATTTAATATTGGTCCAGTCCTGTTCCTCTTTAGCTCAGATGTCCGAAGCTCCTGCTCCAGGCTCTATCTCCAGGCCATGCCTTGTAAATCAACCCTAAATATTTAGATTTGCTCAACTCTCCTGTCAAAGCTGGTGCTATCTCTCTTGCTTTTGAAACATTTTCCTTCCGCTTAATTTTCCATTAATATTGGATACTCCTCGTTTATCAGCACTATCTGGTGGAAAAATGTCAAATCAGCATCCCATGCTTCCATGATTGTTTAGGCCATAAAATGCCCAAAGTGTAACATTTCTGGTTTTGTTTTTTACTGCCCTTATTAATATTCAGTTTATTTTATAGAAGTTTTAGGAAGTAGAAGTAGAAGGATTTGGGGCTTTTATTTGTCGTAATCCATAATCATCGAAATGTAGGGATATGTCTTGCAAAATAACTTCCTTGAAACATAAATGAATATAATACATGTTAAATGGAAAAATATTAGGAAAAAGATCTTCTCACCCCAAATAAAATATCCCTGAAAAATGATGACAAAGTGGGACAAAAGTATGCTTAAAATATGAGACACAGCATGTGAAAAAGCAAGGGTTCATATAAATTTGCATCACCAGATAGGTTTAACAAGGTTTGTTCTCCTTATGACCTTTAAAAACAGAGTTGGATTGTGTTGAAACTGTTTTGTTTGGTTTTATATAGCACACCCTAAAATGTATTTATTGGTCAGCAAGACAAATATTATGTGCTTGTATAGTTCACCTTTCCCTGGTGAAAAGTGTTAAACAGTGAGAATTTGATCTCAGACCTCTTACTGTACTTGCATAAGAGTTGTAAGCACCCTTTAATTTTATAAATACCCTGATAAAATCACCCCCCACCACTGAGGATGTACTAATTTTTCTGTCTAAACATAGAGAAAACGAATTCTTAGAAATACAGAACAGAGGTTCTGATTATATTCAGACTTTCTCTTGTCAAGGAGCAACAGAAGGATGGCGCAGGAGGGAAACCGTGTTCGACAACATCAGCCAAAATGTCAGCAAAGGCCGAAACCCCCTGCGGTGCAGAGGTAGAGAATGACAACAGGTACATGAAGCAGACGCTATCATGATGTACCACGTGCAATGTTTGCGATGTGCGACGATGTATTTAGCAAGAAATAAATCCTCCCGGACCTTTCTGTTCTCAGAGGGATGTCTCCTGCTAGCATGCATTCACATTTGCTGAGGCAGGGAGAGGAACAGAGATGCATGCGGCCGCTTGTGTTGTTTTATTGGCTGCGAGGCATTGCATCGGCCCAATGACAAGGGGAGAAGTCCATCTATATTGTCTCTTTTCATAGCAACCCAGTAAGCATTTAGTGGCTATCAGCGTCAGTAGCAGCGTGTTAGAGATCAAGGAGCAGTCTTATTGAGTTTTTAGAGACATGTGACAAACAGAATCCCTGAAGAGTATTTTCCTGTTAATCCTTAAACAGAAAGAATGATTTGCTTTTGTTTGTGCAATCTGAACACACATCCACATGAGGAGTCCAAAGATTTAACCCGTGGATGTATCATCTCTCTTTTGTTCCATCAAGGAGGAGGAGGAAGATTATCTAGGCCAAGATAATGCCACAGACTAGACAGCGCAGAAGAATGTGGCAAATATGACAAAGGATTTACATGATTTACACAGGTTTACAAACCAGGTCGGATGGAAAACCCAGAGCTCGCTACTTATTATGACAGAGGAAGACTGTTATATCAGTTTTGAAGTCTGCTGTTATCTTTATTTGTTCTCAAGTTGCAAAATGCATTGTAGATCAAGAGCCGTCAATCAGCTGGCCAAGCAAAAATTGATTGGGCTACTAAATAAGTCACACACTCAAATCCTAAGTCACAGCAGTCAGCCACATTACACTGAGATTTTGTCGCTTGAACTTTTCAAAGAACATTTGTACTCAAAACACCTGCATTGTGGCTGAATTAAGAAAACGTTGCAGAATGTTATAAAACTTTGTTTGGCAAAGCTTTACAGCATTCTGCATTAAAGCAGAATGCTATGTACAACTTGCAAAGGTAATTTATTCTGATTTTGCCGGGATCGTATGTATGTTTGTGGCAGGATACATATTTGTCAATCACATGAAAATCAAAGCAAAATCCAGATTGAGCATCCAATTCTTATTTTTTTTTTTAAATTCTTGAAGTTGTATGTTGTATAATTATTCCACCCTGAATTAAAGAATGGTACAAATTCGTTATTAAAGACCACAGTTTACATGATATTCATGTCCATACTGAGCAGATGTAAACTTCTGACCAAACCAATAGGTGTGAATGTCAAGCTGTCAGGATAAAATACACTTTACAACAAAGCTGCATCAGCAAGTGAAAACCACTCAAGATTTGTTCCTGTGAAAATAAGACTCTTCTAAAGCACATAGCGTTTGTTACAAAAAATATCAGATTTAATAGAGAGCTGTAGAAGCTACAATAAAGAGTCTGTGTTTATTTATTTTCAGAAACCTGGATGTCTACCTGGATGTTCAAGGATGCATTTTGAGGTAGAGTTATTCACCAGTAGAGGGAGGTGTGGCGTGTTCATTCAGAGGGAACCTGGACCAGTGGAAATGGCCTGTCAGAAATGAAAAGTTTTGTGTAGAAGAGGTTTACTAAAAATAAACAAATAAATAAAAATCTCATTCTGTGGCGGAAAACATATTAAAAATACATTGTGATTTCACAAATATTTATTATTTCCCATTTTGTAGCATTTAATATAATGTTCAAATGTATTTCTTCAAATAGAGAATTTAGCACATATCTTGAATGCTCACGGATAATTTGACATAAACTGGGCCATCTCTTGCTTGACTGCAATTAAAACAAAGATATGTATTTCATATGTTTGAATGAGCTTTTGTGATTCATTTAAACAAATAGCTGTTTAGATTACAAGTTTGGTATTTAAACTACTTAAAATGTCACTCTTTAGTGAGTTTTTGAGAGAAAAATCTGTTACCAATGAGTTGGATTAACATTCATTTAGCATTCATTCTGAGTTTTGCTATAGGTGTTGTCATTACTCAGGATCTATAATGACAAAGTAATCAATCAATGTTGCTAATGTTTGGGGATAGTTATAATAGGCAATGTAGAGTAAAAACACAAGTTGATCTTCATCAGAACACTATTTTATAAAGACTAAAATTCAAAAGAGCTTAGAAAAAAAGGAGTTTGTGTGGAGTTTTTCTTTCACCAATAATTGTCCAAAATAAACAAAAAATAATAATAATAATAATAATAAAAAAACAAGGTTTCAACTCCCTTTGGACACTGCCCTCTATTGTTCTGTCATTCTGGGCCCGTCTGCATTCCTTCTTCACTGTCAGTGACCGGGAGGGGCTGATCTATTAGTGACATTCAGTCACACCCAAGCCAGGTATGAAAGTGGCTGCACACCTGTCATACCTCTGATCACCCAGAACATGGCACACCCAATGGCACATTTCTCGCTTGCTGAAAGTCTGAGCTTTGTCAGACCGATGTTGGCACCCCTGATAAGGAACCAGTCTGAAAATGTTCACCTACCTCGTACTTGCATAGTACCTCCAATCTACCTCCATCATGTATCATGGAGGTAGATTTTGAACTTCTGGATTCCCTGAGATCTGTTCTTCACTGTCTCAAATCTAAGTCAGATATTGTACTTGCTGGAACTAAGAAAGAAGCATTGCTAAAGTAATCAAGTCCTTCTCTGGCTGTATGTTTCAACCTGTTGTCCCTTTGTGTCCTTTCACTGCTTTTCTTCCTATCCCTCCTCCCACTGGTTCAGATTAGCTTCCCTGCTGAAGAAAAGCATCCCCACAGCATGATGCAGCCACTACTTTAATTCATTATGGGGATGACATGTTCAGGGGAGAAATTTGGTACTTTAACTTCACACGTTGTGTGTTTCAATCTCTGTGCCACTCTTTCTTGAAGGCCAGTTCTGTGGAGTTCCCAGCTTATTGTAACGAGCACTGTAGTACTTTTATCAGCACAGGTAAAGTACAAAGTCTCGTCTCAGCAATAACGCAGTAAAAGACCAACTCCGGCAAGACGCTGGTGAGTAATCATGTTCCAGAATGGCCCACTGAGATCAATCTGCTCACTTTATGTCCACAAATTGTGATTAAAATGCTCCAGGGGTCAGGCTTCAGCCGAGCTGCTTCGTTCCTTTCCAGACTATGCTGGAAAGACAGCAACACCAAAGCTGAGGAGCAGGTATTTCAGCACAACTCCACCCAGTTCCTCTAAAGCTCAGGCTGCACGCAGAAACTGATAATTAAGAGGGAAATGATGACGATGGAGGAAGAGGAAAACTGTTTCTTTGAGTCCTCCGCGAGGCCACTCCCAAAGGGTGGCCTCCCCTTGAGGTTAAAAGCAGAAGAATGACAAAGGTGTGATTGTGTGTGATAGACAGGTGTTCAGGCCTGAGCTACAGTGAGGATTTTACCTTTAAAACCCAGGAACAGAGCTGTCTCCAGAGGTACGCATCATGTTTTCTGTCATAACTTTTCCCTCAGTGATTTTGTAATTTTATTTGTGCTATTCATGTTTTTTTAGTGATCACAGAAAAAGGTCTAACTCTCAAAACCTTATTTTATTTAACATGATCTAAAGATAAACAATAATGCAAAGGGGCCTAACCTCAGTGTCAACTCGTAGTTTTACTGAACATGTTTGCCAAACATTTTTAAAAAAAAATCTGGCACCCAGACAGTTTTTTATGGGCATAAAAATATTATTAAATTAGTTTTAAGAGCAAGAATTATACTTTTCCTTCAACTGGTAACTTCAAGATGCTGAACAAAAAAATCTTTAAGTGAAAGCAGTTTTAATTTGTGTAACGCTCATTTTACGATTTCCCTTTTGAAGAATGAATCCTGTTTCCGTCACTGGAAACACACGTAACACTCTGAAACAATTCAGACGACGCACATAAAGTGATAGTTATTTCTCTAACAGTTAAAACCATTCTCGCTCTGGCTGATACAGTGAAACAGCAAACCGTTTTCATCCTGTGCAGTGATTCAATCCTGCTGCTTTGTGTGATATTAATAGCAAAGGGATGAAATGAAGGACAAGAAGCATGAAATTGATGTTTTTGAGCTGAGCTGCAGGATCATAGCTGCGTCTCAATTTTTGTTTTCTATTGTAAAGAATTTTTTCTTCTTCAACTGTTTAGGATTCCCTCAAAAACACAGATTTTAGAGTGCAGAAACCTCTTACAAAATACTGTTTCTGTCCTGCATGCCTGATAATAATTTCACTTGACTATGTCTGCCGTCTGATTCATTTAGTACCTTCTGGTATGTCACTGTATGCCAATCTGTTTTGCTGACAATGGTGTGTTTGGAGAAGGAGTGTTGTGGAGGGTGGGTGTGTCTACATGTGGGCATAGATCAAGACAAACCAGTTTATGGCTTAATCACTGAGCCTGGACCGAAGGTGCAGCGGCAAACCCAGCAGGGTCATTCATGGAAGCCGCTCACAAAACACTCCGAACGAGAGAAAATGACAAGCATGCAAACGCAAAGAATGAGTAATTTCACATCAGAGTTCTCAGGTTCATTCAGTTCATGTCGAGATTCAACATGCCGCCTCACATTGACATTCTTAGGCTGCAGTGCCACCTACCGTCCATTTAATGTGCTCTATTTTCCTCTGTCATTTTCAGGTGAGGGGCCAAAATGAGCTACTACTCAACTTGTAAGTATTCACCTTGTTACGAATAACAACGAATCGCTCAAACTTTTGCCACTTTTTTGCCACTCTGCTGTTTCTGATCATCAAACCAATTTTAAAAGTAGACGAAGAAAACAAGGTTAAATACAAAACCCGGTTTTCAAATTGTGATGTTGTTTGCTAAGGGGACAATGTAGACACTGACCCCATGTATTTTGATATATATGTTATATGTATCAATATAATATATGTGCATCTCTCAAAAAAAATAAATATATGAAGAAACTACTATTATTGGTGGAATAACCAGATAAATGAATGAATATGTTCTCCTCGTATTATTAGAGGTGTGAAAGCAGTGCATCTTTTTTGTTATTTTGACCATTTCTCATTTTCTGCAACTAAATACAAACTTTTTGCCAGGAATTTCAAAGACATGTTGTCAGCAATTCATAGAATAAAAGAACAATGTTTATTTTACTCAAACATATACCTGTAAAATGTAAAATCTGGGAAACTGATCAACTGATCAATAAATTTTTTTGTTGTTTCATAGAGCTGTGTATATATGTGAATAGTGCTCTATATGATGTGTATATATTGTTGTTTTGGTTTCAACATTGTATAACACCCACATAATTCAGTCCTAGTTTAGAAGTTTATTGCACTGAATATTATACCCTTTTGCTCTACAACATGTTAATATTAACCGCTAAGGAAGTTAGCGTGAAGTTGGCTCTACAACAGAAATGCCGCTCGTATCCTAGCAACAGTGGTGTCAAAACAGGCAAAAGGTGGGGCTCTTCTAGATTCCACTCCATGACTGTACTATTCCCAACTGGAAATATTCCCAAACAACTGAATCTGTTGACTTTGTAAACAACAGAACCTCAATTAAGTACTGCCAGCTGGCCTGCAGTGTTTAGCAACAAGTGGGGGACGGTCAGCATGACATCATTTTTGCTTGCTCTGGCATCTCATGAAAAAGACTTTCACCTGAAGAATGATTTATGGACTTTCTTTGTGTTTTGTGGTTTTTGTGAAACTTTGAGATACTATAAAAGCGGTGCAGTGATACTTAATGAAAATGATAGTAAATAAAAAGAAAAAATACAAGTGTGCACAAATTTTTCACTCTGTTTTGACTTTTTTTTTCACATTAACCTTTAAGTGGACATAAGATGCATTTAAATATACAGAACATGGGCTCCTGAATGATCACAGATGTTTCCGTGTTGTTTGCTTGCAGCCAAGACCAAAGCGCTCGAGGACAACAAGAAGAAAACCTCTCTGCTGAAGGACAACAGCTGGATCCGAAAAAACGATGATGAAGAGGAGTCCGTCGAGTAAGTACACAGATACTGACGGCAAGACGGCTCACGCCCTTTAGGACTGGCTGGACAGACGAGAGTTACCTGTACCGAGCGCACCTTCAGACACACTCGCATTCCTTTTGCGAGTCACAGTGTTGACTCATAACTGCATGGATAAATGATTTATCGTTCCTCTCTCACAGCCGAGACCCAAACTTTGGTAAAAGTGTCTTGAGTCGAGTGACTAACACTGATACTACCGACAGGTAAGACAAACATAAACATCCACAACCCATAGCACTACATCTCAGTGTTATTTGTGTCTTTAATAAGTAATGCATGTTGTCTTTATGTTTTAAACAGTAGCTCAGATCCCAAGCCAACAAAAACAACTAAAACAAGTTCATCCTCATCTGTTCAAGCTCTCACCAAGAGGTAATAGCATTTTAGCATACTGAAAGGTTTTTAAGATTAAAGAAGGGGGTATTGTGTAAAATCAACTTTTTGAGCTTTACAATATCACATTATATTGTTACAATGTTGGTCCCTCATCAAAAACATACCTTGAGTGTTGCTTTGATTTTTTTTCATGCACATTTGAGAAATCCTCGAATCTCCCATTGGCAGACATTCATTTGGCAAAACACCTGCTCTGACAAAGCACTATTTCCACAAATCTCCTATGGAGCTGCAGTCTCCGGCTGAGCCACTCAGCTCCTCCAGACTAGCGGCAGCAATGATTACAAACGCCTGGTGGAAGTGCGCGACGGCTGAGCTCGTTATATGAGCTACTTCTCAGTCTAATGCTCCAACAAATGGTTGTGAACATGCTAATGGGGGGGATGTTGTTGTGATGAGTTGTCAGAGGGAGGAGGAGCTTCTTAAAGAGACAAACGTCAGGCATTATTTCAAGGTGTCAAATTGCAAAGTCTTGCAAAGACATAAAATTTGATATATACACATTTTTTAAAACAACTGAAGGTAACATAGTTAATTACTTGTGCTACAAAATTGCATCATGTGCCTGGAAAACATATAATATCACACCTATATCAATTCGTTCATAAACTACAACAAGAGCCTTACCTTCTGAGTTCTCTCATTGCAGGTTCAGTGGAAGCACAGATGACCTGAAAACCATGTTAGTACCATTATTATTATTCTACCATTTTTTTTCTGCTTATATTGTTATTTTATTAATAGAATAGTGGCAGATGTAGCAGTGGTAAATACAGTTCTACAGTATTATATCATTACCTAATACATAATTTCATATTAACCCATGACTAAAATATGGTTTTCTTCTACTGGCAGGTCACCATCTTACTACACAAAAAGGTACATTTTCATATCTGAGCTCATGTTATACATATATACACAATTTATAGTGCGTTTATGCATGTACACACTATATAGTACACACTATATACGCACATGATGTTTTATGTGGATATACAAATGCTTTTTGGTATAATCCATTTTCTGCTTCACTAGAACGTCCGGTGGGAAGACAGAAACGTCCAGCCCGTAAGCACCGCTCTTGCATTTCACAAAAATTGGGACATTGTATTACTGCAGAGATTATTTTACTTTAAGGCTTTTTACACCTTTTTATTTTTATTTTTATTTATTTATGGAGAGTCGATTATTGTGTAGAATGCTGTAGAGTGGAAATGTAATCAAACAAGAAAGCATTTGATATTTAATTGCATATTTCTAATGTTATTGCAGGACGGTAGAACATAAACATAGAAAATGCAGGAACTATTTTATTTATTGCCTTTTTTTCCCCCTTTTAGCACTAAAACCACAACTGTGACCAAGGATGGGACAACTGAGACCACCACCACTACCACCACCCAAAGTGTCAAGTAGGGAATCAAATATCAATACTCTGAAACCTCATGATTTGTTTCATCATTATATTAGAGCTACTTTATAGCTGTTTTCTCTTTATCGTGACTTTTTCCATTTTTGTCTCCTTACAGGTCTCCTGTGACAAAGTCACCCTCCAAAACTGAGACGTTCATGGAGCGCGTCAAATCCTCCAGCAAAGAGTAAGAATCAGTCTAACTATAGACGTAAGAAATATACTGACTAGAGCAGAACTGCAGTGTAATATGAGCTTTACATTTTGTTATTGGTTATTTATACTATTCTGATCTGTTTTATTAATTTATTTTCATTGAACTATTTTAGAAATCTCCTACCAGAAACTGGTAATTGTCAGTGGAATTGACATTTCTGTGTGTTTAAAAGCTGCAAATCGCCTCCTTGTCAAATTTGTTCTTCAAAGCACCAATTTAAAGTTTCTTAGTAACCACATTATACCATTAAAAGCAGAGAAAATTGTAACAAACTCTTTGTGGTAGTATATCTTTTATACGCAATCTGTGTATATCAGATACTTTTGAAACTGAAAATGAAGGTCATTTGTTTTGTTTTCACATCTAGGTCACAGTACTCAAGCTACTCGCCTACCAAGACAACAAAACCGACTATTTCCACCACCAAAGAGTAAGATTTAAACGTATTAAATTTCCCCGATATTATAATATATACTAATTTGTAGTAAAATATTTTACCTTTAATATTTTGCCACGCAGGGCAGACAACCAACTTTTCGACTCACTGACCCCCGCCGCACCTCTGAAGGACAACTCCCCGACTAAAGACAGGTGATATTTTCATTTACCAGGCCGAAAGTTACAACAAATGTGCTTTGATACACAGGAGTGTTTGAATTTACACTCATCATGATGTGCTTTTTTCTTCTTTATAGCAAAACAACAGAGCCTGTGACAGTGAAAAGTAGCAGTGATGCGTTGTAAGTTTAACTTTAAAAGTGTCATCAAACCACTGCAGTAATTTCATGTGAAGTGCCTCAGAAAAATACGGTGATACAACACAATACACCGCAACGGGATACAAAACTACAGAATAAAATGTGATCCTAAACAATCTGATGTAATTTGATTATATTCCCTATGATATAACAGATGACGCAATGCAATACTCTGCAGTGTGACAGTACTCTGTACAATATTGTACTGCATTATAGTGTGTTGTGTTGTATTGTATTGTATTATGTTATATTATATTACATTATATTATAGTATAATAAATGCACATAAAAAGTCACAGCATATGATTAAGTGATTATGCCAGGCAACTGGTTCTATTTGTCTTCATTTCAAGACCAAGCAAAACAAAAAACAACCAAGATGAAATGTTTGCACAAAAATCCAAATGCAAACTGGCAAAAATATATTTTCCACATATTTACTGCATCTCTAGTTAAAACTCCCTCTGATTAGACCTTATATAATGCATTTTTCATCTGTTGAAAAATAACGTAGGCTAATTTGATGCTCAGCTGGTCTGTAGGTGTGTGAACAGTGGATGTGTGAGGGTTGTGTTGCTGACTTGCTCAGTGTGTTACTGATCTGAACAGCCACAGAACCAGCATCATAACTAATGGGCACATTAGGACATTTTTATAATGCAGACATGGATTTTGAATATTAAAGAAAGGCAGTTTGGCAATGAATCGTTTCAGAGTTATTTCCGTTTTTAAAGCTTTTAAGGTTCAGAGGCTTAAACATTCTTTAAATGTGCATTTTTGATGCAGTGTGGTAAACTACTGGTAAATTAATCTTATCTTTATCCATTCTTGCAGTGCTGAGGACAAACTCTATGACACACTGATTCCCACTGCTATCAAGAATGAAGAGAGGTAGCAGGATTTTCTCTATTGCGCATTTCAACTTTCTTGAATACAAGTTGCTGAAATCCCAGTAATGCCACAATAATGTAGGACATTCATCTGACCAATTGCTGGGATATTTGGTAACACTTCATTTGACGAGTTGTGCATAACACTGTAATGACACTGTCTTAAACATGACATTACTCCTGTCATAAACATGCGTGAGTCTTCATAAATATTTACTACTGTTGTCATAAAGTCATTCGGTAAATCATGACACTTTTAATACAAAGTCGACATTATTCAAAATGTCTTTGTTATGACTACTTGACATTAACCTAGGAATCATGATCTGACATAAATTTGTTATAAACGTATTACTGATTAAACTTTAAAAATGATGTAGCTTTATGTTATTGAAGCTATCACTTGTCGTGTTCTCACATCTAGGTCACAGTACTCAAGCTCCTCGCCTACCAAGACTACAAAACCAACTATTACCACCACTAAAAAGTAAAATTTAAACATATGAAATTTCCCTGGTATTATATGTACTAATTTGTATTAAAATATTTTACCTTTAATATTTTTGCCACGCAGGGCAGACAACCAACTTTTCGATTCACTGACCCCCGCCGCACCTCTGAAGGACAACTCCCCGACTAAAGACAGGTGATATTTTCATTTACCAGGCCGAACGTTACATCAAATGTCGTTTGATACATAGGAGTGTTTGAATTTACACTCATATTGATGTGCTTTTTTCTCTTTTATAGCAAAACAACAGAGCCTGTGACAGTGAAAAGTAGCAGTGATGCGATGTAAGTTTAACCCCACACTTTGAACGTGTCATCAAACCACTGCAGTAATTTCTTGTGAAGTGCCTCAGAAAATACGGTGACACAACTCAATACACCGCAACGTGATACAAAACTACAGAATAAAATGGAATGTTTTACAACATAATAGGTGCTATGCAATTCTAGAAACTGTTAAGATATACAACATGATGTGATGCAGTGCAATGCAATATAATACGATACATCACGATGTGATACAGTAAAATCAAATAAATTATGATAAGATGTACAACACAATGTGATCCTAAACAAGCTGCTGTAATATGAAATATGAAAATATTTCCGAACAGATGATGTAATGCAATACTCTGCAGTATTGTACAATATTATGTGATCTGACCAGGATCAGATCAATATTGTCTGATACGTTACAATACAATGAAATGCAATACAACATTATATTATATTATATTATATTATATTATATTATATTATATTATATTATATTATATTATATTATATTATATTATATTATATTATGTAGCTTTGTATTGCATTATGTTGTATTGAAAAATAACGTAGGCTAATTTGATGCTCAGCTGGTCTGTAGGTGTGTGAACAGTGGATGTGTGAGGGTTGTGTTGCTGACTTGCTCAGTGTGTTACTGATCTGTACAGCCTCAGAACCAGCATCATAACTAATAGGCACATTAGGAAATTTTTATAATGCAGACATGGATTTTGAATATTAAAGAAAGGCAGTTTGGCAATGAATCGTTTCAGAGTTATTTCCGTTTTTAAAGCTTTTAAGGTTCAGAGGCTTAAACATTCTTTAAATGTGCATTTTTAATGCAAATGTGTATGAAATGTGAGGTGAATTTGTTGCTACATTGGAAGCTGTTTTGCAAAAATTTTAAATTGTCCTCTTCATATTTCTGTTGCATAGATAGATAAAAAGAAACAAGAATGTGGTACACTACTGGTGAATTAATTATCTTATCTTTATCCTTTCTTGCAGTGCTGAGGACAAACTCTATGACACACTGATTCCCACTGCTATCAAGAATGAAGAGAGGTAGCAGGATTTTCTCTATTGCGCATTTCAACTTTCTTGAATACAAGTTGCTGAAATCCCAGTAATGCCACAATAATGTAGGACATTCATCTGACCAATTGCTGGGATATTTGGTAACACTTCATTTGACGAGTTGTGCATAACACTGTAATAATATTGTCATAAAGTCAATCGGTAAATCATGACACTTTTAATACAAAGTCCAAATTTTTAAAAAAGACATTATTCAAAATGTCTTTGTTATGACTACTTGACATTAACCTAGGAATCATGATCTGACATAAATTTGTTATAAACGTATTACTGATTAAACTTTAAAAATGATGTAGCTTTATGTTATTGAAGCTATCACTTGTCGTGTTCTCACATCTAGGTCACAGTACTCAAGCTCCTCGCCTACCAAGACTACAAAACCAACTATTACCACCACTAAAAAGTAAAATTTAAACATATGAAATTTCCCTGGTATTATATGTACTAATTTGTATTAAAATATTTTACCTTTAATATTTTTGCCACGCAGGGCAGACAACCAACTTTTCGATTCACTGACCCCCGCCGCACCTCTGAAGGACAACTCCCCGACTAAAGACAGGTGATATTTTCATTTACCAGGCCGAACGTTACATCAAATGTCGTTTGATACATAGGAGTGTTTGAATTTACACTCATATTGATGTGCTTTTTTCTCTTTTATAGCAAAACAACAGAGCCTGTGACAGTGAAAAGTAGCAGTGATGCGATGTAAGTTTAACCCCACACTTTGAACGTGTCATCAAACCACTGCAGTAATTTCTTGTGAAGTGCCTCAGAAAATACGGTGACACAACTCAATACACCGCAACGTGATACAAAACTACAGAATAAAATGGAATGTTTTACAACATAATAGGTGCTATGCAATTCTAGAAACTGTTAAGATATACAACATGATGTGATGCAGTGCAATGCAATATAATACGATACATCACGATGTGATACAGTAAAATCAAATAAATTATGATAAGATGTACAACACAATGTGATCCTAAACAAGCTGCTGTAATATGAAATATGAAAATATTTCCGAACAGATGATGTAATGCAATACTCTGCAGTATTGTACAATATTATGTGATCTGACCAGGATCAGATCAATATTGTCTGATACGTTACAATACAATGAAATGCAATACAACATTATATTATATTATATTATATTATATTATATTATATTATATTATATTATATTATATTATATTATATTATATTATATTATATTATATTTTATATTATATTATATTATGTAGCTTTGTATTGCATTATGTTGTATTGAAAAATAACGTAGGCTAATTTGATGCTCAGCTGGTCTGTAGGTGTGTGAACAGTGGATGTGTGAGGGTTGTGTTGCTGACTTGCTCAGTGTGTTACTGATCTGTACAGCCTCAGAACCAGCATCATAACTAATAGGCACATTAGGAAATTTTTATAATGCAGACATGGATTTTGAATATTAAAGAAAGGCAGTTTGGCAATGAATTGTTTCAGAGTTATTTCCGTTTTTAAAGCTTTTAAGGTTCAGAGGCTTAAACATTCTTTAAATGTGCATTTTTAATGCAAATGTGTATGAAATGTGAGGTGAATTTGTTGCTACATTGGAAGCTGTTTTGCAAAAATTTTAAATTGTCCTCTTCATATTTCTGTTGCATAGATAGATAAAAAGAAACAAGAATGTGGTACACTACTGGTGAATTAATTATCTTATCTTTATCCTTTCTTGCAGTGCTGAGGACAAACTCTATGACACACTGATTCCCACTGCTATCAAGAATGAAGAGAGGTAGCAGGATTGTCTCTATTGCGCATTTCAACTTTCTTGAATACAAGTTGCTGAAATCCCAGTAATGCCACAATAATGTAGGACATTCATCTGACCAATTGCTGGGATATTTGGTAACACTTCATTTGACGAGTTGTGCATAACACTGTAATGACACAGTCTTAAACATGACATGACATCTGTCATAAACATGCGTGAGTCTTCATAAATATTTATGACTGTTGTCATAAAGTCATTCGGTAAATCATGACACTTTTAATACAAAGTCGACATTATTCAAAATGTCTTTGTTATGACTACTTGACATTAACCTAGGAATCATGATCTGACATAAATTTGTTATAAACGTATTACTGATTAAACTTTAAAAATGATGTAGCTTTATGTTATTGAAGCTATCACTTGTCGTGTTCTCACATCTAGGTCACAGTACTCAAGCTCCTCGCCTACCAAGACAACAAAACCAACTATTACCACCACTAAAAAGTAAAATTTAAACATATTAAATTTCCCTGATATTATATGTACTAATTTGTATTAAAATATTTTACCTTTAATATTTTTGCCACGCAGGGCAGACAACCAACTTTTCGATTCACTGACCCCCGCCGCACCTCTGAAGGACAACTCCCCGACTAAAGACAGGTGATATTTTCATTTACCAGGCCGAACGTTACAACAAATGTGCTTTGATGCATGGGAGTGTTTGAATTTACACTCATCATGATGTGTTTTTTTCGCTTTTATAGCAAAACAACTGTGACCACAACTGAGACTGTGTCAGTGAAAAGTAGCAGTGATGCGATGTAAGTTTAACTTTAAAAGTGTCATCAAACCACTGCAATAATTTCTTGTGAAGTGCCTCAGAAAAATACGGTGATACAACTCAATACACCGCAACGTGATACAAAACTACAGAATAAAATGCAATGTTTTGCAACATAATAGATGCTATGATATACAGCATGTTATGCCGTAATAATGTGGGACATTCATCTGACCAATTACCCGAATATTTTCTCAATTACAGCAAAAAACCAGCTGTGTCCAGCAGTGAGACTGTGACAGTGAAGAGCTCCAACACTGTGTGAGTTAATTTGATTCAAAAATTGTATTTAAACATCAAAACTGAATATATTGCATGTAATATAGCTATTAATAACAATATTAATATTAGTGTTTGTTACGCCAGGAAGTCTATTTAAATGTTTTTGTTTTTTTTCTCATTTTAATTTCTAGAGATGACACCAAAAAACCAGCAGTCACAGTAAAGTCCTCCTCAACGTAAGCTGAAACCTGTCCTCCGTTTTTATGTAGTGTCTGAATTACAGCCGTGATGATGTCATTGTTTTTAACAGGCCCAAGGATAGCCTCTATGACACCCTCCTGCCTAAAGCCATCACATCTCCTGTCAGGGGAGATGTTTCAGTCAATAAATGAATAAAATAGATCCATTTTTTATTACGTTGGTAAAACATTAAGTGTCCATCCTCTCAACAGTTCAAGCAAAACGGAGAAGGGCAATTATCACAGTAAACACCAAAACTTTGTGCTCTTGTTCACAAATGTTGTCAAAAGAAAAAAAAAAAAAACCCACTGAAGCTTTCACTTTAAACTGACATCAGTTTATGTGTTTGGGGAAACTATTTACTAATTAGGAAGGTTCTTGAAGCAAAATGGTTTCTATTAAGGGTATGACGACAGCGTAGGTCTTATGTTTTAAAACATTGGCTTATTTTCCTTTTCCCCGGTAATTATTCACTATTTGTGCTGTTTTTACTACATGAACCGAAGATGTGAATATTTCTGCCCAACAAACTTACATCTGAATTGGCTTTTTCTAACCTTTGGAAATATCCTTACAGAGGACTGTGTGGGTTTTAAAAATAAAAAACAAAATAAAAAAAAACTTTTCCAGTAGTGTAAAAGATTTTAGCAAGATATATATTTTTTTTTATCAATGCACAAGTTTCCTTTGTTGTATTAGTAAAATTAAAATTAAAATATATTTTTTACTGCAACCAAATAATGTCTTATCTCTTCTTTTTTTTTTTTTTTTTTTTTGATGAACAGCTACAACTCAAACACTGATGATACTCCTTACACTCCCACCAGCTCATACAAGTAAGTATCTACTGTTAACTACTGCAATAAAAATATTCGTCTGGTGTTATCTTTAATCCTTTCTCTGTTTGCACAAACACAACAGTGACTATAAAACCTACTCCTACTCCAGACCAGACTCCAGGTGGGTGGCAGAGGAAGTGGGCAACAATCGCTCGGTGAAAAATAAGTGCAACAGAAATGTAAAATGTGCCTCTGGTTCTGTCTTCTTGCAGCTATGAGTACAGCAGCCTCAACAGCCCCTCTCTCTACAGCTCCACATCATACAAGAGCAGCAGGTATGAAATGATCTCAACCGATGCTTGATAGGAATTGGGTGCAAGTCATGAGGTTAACATGCAAAAACACTCTTTTGTGTTGTGTCTCTCACAGCTTGTCAGATGACATTCTGTCAGATCCGATCTACTCCAAGTCTTCCACGAAGAGTGTTTATCAGTCCCCTGACAGGTAGGAAAAGAACACCGCCAGCATCTCTTGATTATGAAATATGTAACACAAAGAAACTGCAAAAAGGAAAATTTGTGTACCACCAACATGCCGACGTAAATCGTTTCTCAAGTTTACCGTGCTCGTCACTACAGTTGCTTAACACATGACATGAATTTTCAAGCCTGAGAAGAATCTTTGAGTTTGAGCCAAACATTAAATAAACCGTGACCTGTTAGGTACGGCGTTGCTAGGCAAGCCAAGGGCAATGCTTAAAGCAGCCCATCCAACAATTGTTTGAGGTGAAGAAAGTTACCACCAAAGTAGAGTTTCACCATTTTGCCAGGTTCAAAATGTCTTCATGGAAAATTGTTGAGGATCCTTTACATAACTGCAATGAATTTATCTAGCATGTTTTAAACAGCAACAGTGTCTTGTTTGAAACAGGCCTGTGCTGGAGAAGGACCTGTGCACCACCTGCCGAAAGCCCTTCACTGGAGACGCCAAGATGGTCCTGGACGACATGAAGATCAACTGCCACGCCACCTGCTTCAAGGTGAGACCTTCAGTTTCGAGATGCAGCTTTTATTCATCAACTTGGATGTTGTGTGACAGATCAACACGGAATGGAGCATAACCGAGGGATTTTCACATAAAAAATAAAAAAACCCCATCAGAAAACAGTTGCGTTCCAGTTTTACTCCCCCTCCCCCCCCCCACCTTCCTTCTGGATTCTCAAAGAGAGTATGAAGTGAAGCTCAGGAGAACTCTTGACTTATTTTTGCAACACAACAGGTCATGTTAGGAAAAGCAGCTTAAATGTGGAATGAGATGCTGCGGTTAGATGAGAACGACCCTGAACGCATCATCCATGCGTTCAGGGTGGATCATGCCCTGAACGCATGATGCATGCGTTCAGGGCTCTTTTTTTCATCCAAAAAAGAGTTTCATCCAAACTCTTTTTTTGGATGAAAAAGAGTTGAAACTTTTCCCTCCCGTTTCACACTTTATTCTTCTGTATTGTACTTGACGTTTGTGGCTGTGATGTGACAAAATGTTTAAAAACGAGAGGGTCATTACTACTTTTGCAAGTCTCTGTCAATACTGGGTATCGATAGGTTTGCAGGCAGCACAGAGAGGCTGCACAGAAATCCACAACGCTTCCTGTCAATACATGTAAAATATGTGAAATGCATCCCAGAAGTCCTCATCCCCTCGGCGCAGCTTTGAAATCCTTACATAAATGTGCTTAGCGACATTTATCCAGAAGACGTCAGACATTAACAGTCATCAGCCGGGCCGCTGTGTGCTAAGCATGATTATCCGTCTTCATTTAAGCGTCTGTTTGTTTTGGCAGTGTGATGTCTGCAACGGCTCTCTGGGCTACATGAAAGCCGGGGACAGCATGTGGATCTACAAGCGCAAGGTGCACTGCGAAAACTGCTTCGAGAGCACCAGAGGTAAGTGAACGATTACGTCGCTGGATTCTTGTTGTTGTTGTTCTGCTCTGCAATCAACACATGTGAATGAACCCAATTCCTTTCCTCCTGACAGAAAAATGGCGCCGCTGAGCCTCCTCACAGACTACTGCATTCTGATGGTGTGGGTGACGAGGGTCATGCTAAGATGTCTTTAAGTGGGTGCTTTGAACAAAAATAAATCGCAGTTACATAACGTAAAATTCATTTTCATGTGACTCTACAGGCCACACATGGCATGAGATCTACTAATATGTCTGTATTATAATCCTGCTGTCTCTACCTCTAGATTGTACATCTCTTTCTATAGTTTCTTTAATGTGTCACTTCCCGGGGGACTCTTATGAGTAACACGACAGGATATTCTACAATATTGAGGGCCGGGGTTTTATTCTTTGTGCAATAAGGGCAAATAAAACAAACTTCTTTATTTACATTCTTTCTTGAACGTCCCTGTTCTTTGGGTCTACGTTTACTGCTAAATTATTATGTGATAATACAGAACAAAACAAGATAATAAAGAAAGGCTTGTACTTAAATAAAAGTTTAAAATACTGCAGATTTGTTGTTTTTTTGTTTTTTGTTTTGTTTTTTTAAAACCGGATGCTAAAATCTCAAGTAAAAGGTCAGGCTGTCTCTATTGTTCGAGGGGAATTTAAGAATATCTGTTTGCAATTCTCCATACAAGTGTGTCTTTGCCTTTGTGGAACCTGCAACTGAGCAAATCAAGTTAATGCTCTGTTAATGTATGTTAAATATGTTTTTCAAATTATTAAAGCACTTTGCAGTGTTGTTTTTGTGTTTTTCTACTGCAATGGAATATAATACGTGTCGGAACAGCAAACGGCATTTGATCAGCACTGTGTCAACTATAAATTGAAAGACAGCCCTAAATAAAGCCGCAACACTTGGTCTGTACGTAAAATACTTGGGAGTGCATTACTTGTTTTTCAGCAACTTTGTCAATAAACAGAATTCAAAATCGACTTGCTATTATGTCTTTGCTGGCAATTTACCCAAATCCTTGGGAGAGCCGATCCAAGACAGGAGCAAACCAAGTCGGGGGCCAAAAGTTCGTCAGACTAAAGATGTCAAAACATGAATTTTGTCAATAAGGCTAAAAAGACCGAGCTCACATTTATATTTGAGTTGAAGATTCATGAATAGCAAAAAATGAAATGGCTCAAGATTATAAAAAATAAAAATTTTATTAAGTGTTAGAATATCAGATCTTTTTTTAAAATTATAATACAACAGAAAGAAAGTTTGCATTAGTTAAGTTGTGCATCATGACAGTTCATTAGGCGTCAATGGAGTTGTATTTAAGAAACACTGTAGCTGCACTTTAGTCAGTAAAAATGTCAATTTTCCATGTAAATGTGTCCTTCTGCATTTCAGACACGACTGTCCGAGCAAAAGAGCAAGTCAGAAAAATAACTTTGTCTTCACGAATGTTCTGCTAGTGAAAACAAATTTAATATATAATAGTTGTAATCTGGAGCACATACAGTTTGTCACTGCATGGGTTAAAATGCAAAGACTCCTGGGCTCCTTTAATATATTTAATATCAAATTTTAGAGCAAAAAATGAAAAGCTACAAAAAAAAAAAAAACAAACAAAAAAAAAACCACCTTCCAGTAAACAAAGACATTGCACATTTCTGTGCTTTTAAATGTCTTCAGAGTGGCCATCATAAACACCTCCTCGGTGGTGGTGTGATGGGAATTTAACTCGAAGCTGCTGACCAATGAGATGCAGGCTGTGCAGTCATCCCAGCAGCAGCAGCAGCAGCAGAAGCAGCAGCAGCATCAGTGTGAGTCTCTCTCTTGAGTCGTGGCTTTAAGGGGGGGAATCTGGACACCCTCTCTGAATCGAGAGAGACCCTCTGCCAGCAGCAGGCCGTGCTTTCCGCTCCCCTCAATGTGCTTGTTAGCAAATGGAGGCAGAGGTGCTGAACCCCCCGAGGATGGCGGACGTCAACGGCAACAATAAAATCGCCAACGCGGAGCTGGAGGTGCTGAAGCTCCAGGAGCTGGTCCGAAAATTGGAGCGGCAGAACGAACAATTGCGGAGCCGGGCGAACGCCGTAAACAATTGCTCGGTCGGCCCTCGCCCCCAGACCTCGCTGTCGTGTCTGCACGGGGCCGCGGCGTGTCCGAGCGACGGCTTCCCCTGCAAATACGACGCGTCGAGTCCGACGCGGCCGTGTTTCTCGGCGCCGCGGGCGCCGGCGGAGGAGCAGTTCGCGTATTTTCAGCCGAGCTGCGCGTCGCCTGGCGCCGCCGCGGAGGACGACGGCGGCGGCGGCGGCACCGCCGGTGCCACGACCGTGTTGGACGAGGTCGATGTTCTGGACCTGAACGCCGTGCTGCCCGTCGGAGAGCCCGACAGCTGGTAACCACTGCTCTAACGTCGGACAGCCTATTATAGTGGACACATGTTTGTGCTTTGCATACATTCAGATGGAAAAACTCACTTGTGTTTCACAGACGTTAATAGGGAAGACATGTTTATTTTTATTGATTTTTCTCCCACTCATAAACAAGGTAATCCAGCATGATTTATAAAAAAGAGAGAGAAAAGAACAAAGGGAAAGAAAATTACAGTAAGAACATTAAAAGAATAATAATAAGACAGTCTGAGCTGCTGGTGTAACATGCATGAAATATTCAAGAACAGAGCTTTGAGGAACCCCACATGTGATCTTTGTTTGCTCAAGATTAAAACCTACGAGGGACACAACAATTGTTGCATTGTGACCAAAACAAAATAAGCTAGAGGTTTATTTATTTATTTATTTATTGGTTAATATTTTCTTTTTGATTATTGTCTGGGCCAGCCGGTGGCACAAGTGAACAAAGCTTTTGTTTTGAGAAGTACATCAAAACTACACTATGTTTTTTTTTTTTTTTTCTCGGAAGAGCAAGCTGATCATCAAATCCATTTTGACGCTTTCTAAAGAGAGAAATGTAAACGTGATAAATTTTCATTTATTTCAGATTGAAAATGAGTCGCAAACGTGGTACTTTAAATCATCCAAGGGGAAATCGTAATAATCCGACTGTCTCGCCTGAGATGCATCAAATCAATTGGCCAAATCAGACAGCCTTCATTGGTGATCGGCAGTTTGAATCATGGGAAAGCAGATGGGTTTTTATCCATCCTACTATGATTTTAAGCTACAATTAGTGTTTGTTTTGTAAACAAACAAGGGATATTAATTGACAGATTTGGTCTTAAGCTGCTGTAAAGATTTGTAAATCCAAAACAAAACAAAAATTTATTTGCTGCTACCAACATCTTAAACATTTTACACCAAAATCTGGTTATGTATATGATGTGACTGATCACATTCTGATCAATGGGACTGATCAGTGGGATCCTTCTCCACAAATTGACTAATACAAAAGTGCAAAGGATCAAGCTTGGAGGATTTCTAAGACATGATAGCAATGCCGTGGTGACTGGTGGGTGATTTGCGGAAAAATCGATTTCTTCCTCTTTGGGACTCCTTTGATTATGGTGTTTACTCTTCTCATGGATTACACTCAGAAACACTGGGAAAACAGTGTGCTACAGTAGAACAGACCTGAATCTTAGAATGCAGGGTGCAGCATATGCGCCGGGATGAATTTAGAAACAATGACCCCCTTCAGTCTATGATCAAACAGCTCGGCTTTGTGTGCGGTGTTCAGCCCCAGGCTGAGCTAGTGCGGAGCGCCAGAGCTGCTGACTTGGGTTGCTCTCAAACTGACATGCTGACTACTGAAGCAGCTTTACGTATCTGATGTGATGATGTGGAAAATGTAGCACACAGCTGACTGCAGCACTGACGGGGTACGGCGCTCATCTCCTGCCCTATCTTTTTTCCGTCCAGCGTGACAAGCTGACCTTAAAACCACTCTCTGGCCTAGTTGTTGAATTTAAGGTCGCTTCTGTCTTATTTATGTTCTCTAACTTCGGAGAGTCCGGGAATAGATCCTTGCTAGATTTATTTTAGCGCTCGGTCGAGAAGGTGTAGCAGATCTAACAGGGAACCAACTTTTATCATTTTAGATGTGTCTTCTTGTTTACTCGAGATTGTTAAATTGCTGTGATTTTTTTCATCTATTCATCTATAGCAGTTTTGATCAGAGGTTTGCATCCCTTCATTGTTGATGGGACTCCCATATTGATGTTGGACTTTCAATCATTTGCATAACTGCTATTTTTGGGGATGGATTTATAAAAAATTATTACGACGTCAAACCTCAAATACATACAACTCCCAATATTTTCTGGTAAAATGTCCCATTTTGTTATTATCGTCTGTAACCATCAATTTCTGATGTATCTGATGGATTTTTAACTAATCCTCATCTCAGAGTCAGCAGACCTCATTAAACTTGGTTGACTTAATGTCATATATGAAGTGTAAAGTAGGGTCCATCAATTTGTCCAGTGACAAGAGGCTTGCGACATTTCATCTTCTGAATAGTGACCATTGCAAAACCCATTTTTGATGTGTTTGGGTCAATGTCCAGTTGGTTCAAGCTGAATTTGTAGAACTCAGAACTCCCTCTGGCATTTGGTAAAAATACATAAAGCACTCCTTATGTTCAGTTTTGAACGATTGGCAGTGAGAGATTTCTCTGTCAAAGACTAAGTACCGCAGCAAGTGACATGGTTTAAAGGTTGTCTGTAAAGGCTGCAGAACATGACTGAAGTGCTTCTGTGTCTCAGGCTGTATGTGAATCCCAGAGCCAAGCCGCCAAGCGAAAGCATGCTCAGCCCTCTCCAGTGGTGCAGGCGGGTCCTGGACCACCCTGGGCCGGAGGTGGAGCTGGCTAAGATGACGCTCTGTCACAGACTGGACCAAGGTACAGTGTGCTTATCCCTCAGATAAACAGAATTGATCTACAGTCACATTTTATGTTTGTACATGATAGGAGATTTGGACTTCTCATGGCGCAGATTACAGTGCAGTGAAATAATAAGGAAACCATCAGCATCTCCTGTCTCTGCCTCTTCCGTTTTTCACAGCATTCAAATCAAAATTTTTGATAGTAACGTGTCCTTTTGCATATTAAAAATAAAAATGTGAAGCTTCTCTCAGTGGCAGTGCCTTGTGTGCCGGGTTTATGTGAAAGAGTCAGTCCCGGTAAGCTGTTTTAGAAACCTGGCTTTGTTAATTACTGTGTAATGTTTATTTCTGAACTTGTTCCTTCAGTGTTTGAATTTATAAACCTGAGAGAAGTGCATTGTTGTTTGTTTGTATTGCTAGTAATTCTAGCTCGTCCTCGTGAATTAGAAAATTAGGCTGTTTTCTTCTGCTTGCAACTAAAATGAACTCAACTCGGGTGTGATGAAATTTCTAACTAATCGGAGTCCTAACTTTAAACTCAAGATAAAAACATTATCCAGCAGGTTCTTTAGTATCAATAGCTAATTATGCATTTTATTTGAACGCCAAAGTTGCATTTTTCAAGTCTTATGTTGGCAAAAGTTAAAAGTGAACATCTCCGGAAGTCAGAAATTTAATTTGGAAAGTCGGAGGTTCCAAATTTAATTTGTTTATCATCAGCTTTTCTTACTAATGGTAGTTTTGCCTGGACACTGAGCACAACAATTAGTAAATCCCACTATTTTTTCTACTTGCAGCTATAGTGTCCTCATTTTCCACAGCCAGCAAATCTGTCATTTATGTGCTAATATACTATAAGTCACATCAACAATTTACAATAGACCAAATCTGATTTCTGCCCATCTAGAAACAGATGGACAACCTCTTGCCTCTAAGGCCACAATCCAGTTTAAAATATATTATCAATATCTGGGACAAGGGATTATTAAAATAAAAAAATAAAAAAAAAGATATCAGATCAACTTATATAGCTTATATGCATAGAAATGCATTAACTGGTACATATGTGTGCCAATAAATAACATTTGCTGCTGAACTAGACTCTTAGCTGTAATGCGTGGGGATGTTGTTACCATAGAAACACCGGTTACATTAAATGCACATTTGAAGCAGATTTCACCAGCCCGCTTCAGAGAGTCTTTTGCAGTGAAAGCTCATACGTGGTTACAAGATGGTCATGTATGTGGTTTTGTTTTCAAACTATTTCCCCGTGATTAAATATCCTCAAACTGTGGGCTCGGGTCCACCCTGTGACCCGGTAATGAGCGTCGGTGTGGACGTTTCAAGGACTCGTTCTTTCTCTCAAGTTGGCTCTCCTCCTCGGGGTCCTGAATACACCCTTGTGTCTTGAACAAACCAGCAGCAGTTTTGTAACTTGCCGTGAATGCCGGTTTTCTTCCGTAATGGTTGCGCCTAATTGTGTAAGGAATGCAAAGCACTCCACTTCGTCAGGAGAGCACCTCTAAGACTGCTAATAAGTGAGGATGGACCCGGCGCTTTCCACATTGGACACGAGCAATTCACTCAACATTTAAGAGTTAAAAACAAAAATATTACAGTCTGCAAAAGTTAAGAGTTTGTTTATGCCCTGCTAAATTTCAATCGACCTTAATTTGAGGTATTTAAGTTAGGCGTTCAGCTAAGATATGAGGTCAGATTTGACGAAAATTAGCAATATTCAGAAACATGTAATGAATTGGAAAGCATTGCAGTTTTGCGACTTAAAAGATTTGCAACCAAATAGATGTAAGCTCAGATTCTGAAGCAGTCCATGGATATAATTTCATTTTTGGATGGTGATGTAGCCTAAATGCACAATCCCCGCTTAACCTCAGACCCTTCTCCAAAAAAAAAAAAATCTGTGCTTTAGTTTAGCTCAATAAGCTGCTATTGGAGGCTAAACCCTGTCTTACCGTCTTTGCTTTTTCCTGATCCAATCATTTAAAATATCAATTCTGATCTGAGAGAGGCAGATTAACATGGGCCCGAGTGACTCAAACTGTTTTAATCAATGTGCTGTGTGCGAGTGCGTAACATAGGGGGAGGGCAGTCGGTCTAACATGTCCTTCACTGCTTGTGATCTTGTTTCTGCAGCGAAGCGGTGGCGAGGAGTGTCCTCTGTCCGTCCGTACAGCTGCATAGAGGGACTGTCCACTCTCAGCTGTCCCGTCCTGCCTTACGCTAAACCTGCTGCACTAACTGAGAGCCCAGGTAACACAAAGCTGGACACGTCACCGCTGCTTACCACAGGACTCACTGCAGGATGAGTCCATCAGAATTTTGGTTCCCGACTGAGGCAAAATGCTTTGCGAGAGCAATAAAGCCAATCGATCCTGATCATTATGGTTGGATATCGATCAGATATTTTGGTGTGGTTTTATTAGTGTTATATTTGCATTAATCATTACATAAAGGCAGGTTTTCTGATGCTCCTGACACTGCTGTGCTTATCTCAAAATAAAACACGAGAGCAAAATAGCACTTCAACGTTTTTGCAGAGTTGATGGGATACGGAAAAGAATGATCAATAGGTTGTTGTGTCTTGTGCGGTTATTCGTAGCCCTTCAGTTTTTAGCACCACAAGCCTCAGAGTGTTCTATTGGGATTTTATTCAATCGATCAACACTAAGAAGGACGTGACTGAAATGTGGAAGGAAACTGATACATGGTTTTGAGACTTTTATACAAAAGAATACTTTGTGGAACTGCTTAATACCTGGAGCCTGAATATCTCTGAACATTTGTGAACTTTCAAATCTTTCCACAGATTACAGATGTGCACTTTGACTGGGTCGTTCCAAACCAATGAACGTGTTTCAATCTTATCTTGGTCTAACACACTAAAGTCCATTGGGTATAAATAGTTTTGATTACGGACTTTGTGCGTAATCATCAGACGTAACCTTCTTCAACTTCGAATTCATATTTTAATCCAAATTAATCTGAAAGTTGTGCCAAAAGCAGTTGTTGCTTCCGTTATTGACATAACCCAGATTCTCAAATAACCTGCTTCGTGCTGCTTGGAATCAGATTACGTCGAATTCCAGAGAAGAGATTACATAGTCAGACCCCGAAGATGTCTGGAGATGACCAGTCTCATGTTCAACCGGAGAAAAACTCAAGCCAGCATAATTTAAGGTAGAAATATCAGTACAGTAAAGCTTAAATATTGTCTGTTTCGTTTCCTTCGAAGCCTCAGTGCCGTCGTCAGTCCAGCCCGTCGTCCAACCGGCTCCCCCTCCCCGGGCCGGCTGCAGCCTCAACGACAGAGCGCCCACCTTCCTGTCGAACTCGGCTCTCCATAGTAAGACCTCACTGTCAGCATGTCTGTTAGTCACTCATCTCCTTTAGTGGGAGTGAATCAATTAGGAAGTATTCTCTGTCCACGGAGCGTCTTTGAGTGGGTGTCATAAAAAAAAGAACCTTTTGAGAATGAGTGTCGCCTTCATCGTTGTAGATGTGGGTCGCCGCCACGCAGCCATCACACCCCAGTCTTCGCTGGACAGTGACATGGGTGTGTCAGAGCTGGAGGAGGACACCATCTCCATGGGCTACAAACTGCAGGACATGACAGACGTGGAGGTCATGGCACGACTCCAAGAGGAGAGTGAGTAAACTGAAAATATTTATATGTATATGTTAAAAATTATTTACTCTTTATGTAGCTAAGGTAACCCACAGAGATTTAAAAGATCTTTCTAAAGAAATTCCCGAGCAAGGCACTCAGCGGTACAGGTTAAGACAGGATGAGTTACAGCAGTCTAAATATTTTCATACATACAAATATAAATACAGATCCATGATCAGCGTTTTCATCAACATCAGGAATACATCTACACCTTCCTTCTACTAGTAGAAAGCTCAAACACTTGCTAGTGGAGTTGAATTCAATTGAAGTTCAATTGGCAAACCTGAAGAAGTGGTGACTATTTGCAGATTGACAAAAAATTTTAATTTCTCTGAGTTTCCAGCAAGCATGAACTGACAAACAGTTTTATTGCATACGTTGTAGAATGAAAATCCGCAGCTTTTACTTTAGTTTTTGACCCATAACGCTCCTGTGTATCGGTAATAGCCATGATGAGCAGAACTGACCCAAAGACCAGACCCTGAGGGACAACAAGCAGAACCTTATTTAAAAAAATAATAAAAAAAAAAAACCTTAAAGGTCAACATGTGGATGTTATGTGTGTGTGAATGATTATCTTGTTGCGAAAGAGTTCATAAATAAATACTTCCCATCATGTGAGAAATTTGTAGAAAAACTACGAACATTAAGCTTTCGAATTTGTGAAAAAAACGTTAAAAATTGTAGGGATCAATTGGTGGACCAAAAACGAACCACCAAATAATGACACAACATACAGTAAGTTTTAATGTGAGTCAGCCAAATTGTAGCATTTTCTTTTAACCCATTTGACCACAACATTCAATAATTTTGTTGAAATGAAGGATGGATTTCTGAGAACCTCGTGGACGGTGCTGTATCTCTACTCATGCTTCCTTGTCCTGTCTATGGCTCACAATGAAAATGCTGATCTGTTGTTGCATGGGGGGACGGAGACGGCTATGTGACCTCTGAAACGTTGACTTTGAGTAGCCAGCTCATAAATTATGCAGACCATTTCAGAAATATGCCCTATATCAGTCTGGCTTACTTATACAGCGACTGAATAATAGATGAGTGGTGCCTCTATTCGGAATATATCGTATACACTATACAGTTCAGACCCGTGTTTTTATCAGGATTAAAGTATTGATCCCCTCTCCTCTAGGCCTTCGCCAGGACTACGCCTCTACCTCTACCTCAGCCACAGCCACAGCCGGCCGTCGCAGCTCCAGTTTCTCCTTGCACTCCCTCAGGCGCTGTGAGTTGGACCTGGAGGAGGAGGACGAGGAGGACGAAGGCTACGACCAGCTGCCGCCTCCCCAGCCTCGACTCTTCCGCACGGGCTCTATGCAGCGGGGCAGCATGCCCCACTCTCACACCTTCTCCAGCTTCAGAGACTGCAGGCGCACCTCGGCCGGCCCCCAGTTTTCGCTCAGCGGACTCTCTCAGCTGTCCGGACCCTCCAGCCTGATCGCAGACACACACGCGGCCTACAGGAGCGGCACAGGCGAGTGTTTTCCGTTTGCAAAATCGAAGCTGAGTTTGAACGTTTGCATGCAACCCTTTTTTTTTTTTTTTTTAAAGGTTCTGAATGCAGTAGTTCAATGCTGCAAGATCTGAGCACAACTTTTATTACTTATTCATTTAATTAATCTGCAGTTTAAAATGAAGGGATGATATGCTGATATAAACAAAAGCTCTGAATGAAAAAGAGGAGTTGGAAGAAAAACATCTACCTAAAGCCCTCACCCTTCTCTGAAAGGTCAATTCATTAAATCATAAAAGCTAAGCATCAATAAATTATAGAATGAAAAAGTAATAAACAAAATAATCTATCTTTTCTACTGAGTGAATATGCCACATTTTACCTTGATGTGGGTATTGTATGATATTATTTTCTTAAAATCTACTCTCTTTGGTTTCTCTTGCCAGATGACTCCACAGATTTGTTCCATAAACAGAAATACAATGTTCCATTTGTTGAGTTATAGTTTTGTTGTTGTTGTTTTGTTTTTTTTTAATCTCAGATCCTCTCAAATGATAAGTGCCATTTCCTTTAATAAATCTTTTTTGCAAACGTGCTAACGTGCGCTAACGTTGTTGAATAGACAAGCTTCGGAGAAGCATGCCCAACCTGATCCGAGCTCCCAGCATGCCCAGTGTTCCCAGTATTCCGTGCCTGGCCTCCCCTGTCAACCCACCCTCCAATGGCCCCTCCTCTTTACCGCCAATGCCCTCCCTGCGGAGCAGCCAGAGCTTTGACTCGTCCAGCGGGCTCCTCCGACTCCAGTCCTCCAGTAAGACCCTTGTGTCTACCGATAAATCAGCCACCTGGAGCTCGGTTCTTCTATAATTCAAGCCTGTGTTGTGTGTTTCCCACTGTGTTTTCAGTCCCTTCCCCGGGCCAGCTCACCCAGCGAGTCCAGAGCGTGGGAAACTTCTCCAGCACTCCACCACAGCAGCTGAAAGCCACAGCCTACGTCAGCCCCACGGTGCAGCAGGGTCCCACCTCCACTTCCTTGTCCACCTCCGCCAGTCTGAGCTGCATCCCGAGCAGCATGGCACTGAAAGCCAGCGGAAGTTTGCTGCCGCACGCTCTGAAGACCGGCATCGGCCAGTCGCCCGCCCCGCGCAGCTCGCTCCCTCGTCCGGCTTCCTTAGTGGGGGCGAGTGGACTTCCACGTGCGAGTAAAATCATGCAGCCCACGCGCAGGTACGATCCAAACCGTTCAATCTGGTACAACAAAGGGGTTTTTTTAATTCATCTTTTTGTGTTGTTGTTAGAGCGGTAATTTTTTTGTTTCATTTTTCATTTTCAAATGCAAACTCACTTGGGAAGTGTTGTGTGTGTGTGTTTTTTTTTTCTTTCTTTTTTTAATGTAAAACTTGAAAACAACAATAAAAATGGGTGACCTAATCATTAAACTAAATTTATGTGGTAGGTACTCATTAATTTTGATCAGTTATCTTTTTCAAAGGATCGTATCAAGTTAATTATGGTGAGGCAAATCTCCCAATTTAGTTTTTCTTTTTATTGTGAAGGTTGCTGACCTCTGGTCTGGCAGCGTTATGGCTTGGTGTGGTCCTACAACACCAGTGGCACTTCAGCATGCTTTGTTCTGTCAGACATAAAAGCATAAAGCATTGTGTGATTGATGTGCACAGTCTTCAGATCTATATCACTGAACTTTACTGCTTAAATATGCTGCAATTAAACACAAGTCAAACTGTAAACCCAACAAATCCAGTCAGTGACCCAGAAAGCAAAGCACAGAGAGGAGAGGAGGGAAACAAGGCGAAATCACTTGTGGTCAAAGGTTATGTGAATAACATTTCTAATAGCTACAGATCAGAAGTGATAAATGAGCATCAGTGTAGTTGCAGTAACTATCTCATACCAGTAGGGGGCGACGCTGGCTCAGGTCTCTATAGGAACTGCAAGCCCATCCTTCTGCATATCTTGTTCTGCATCCCAAAAGCTTCAGTCACTGTTTTAAATGAAGCCTGATAACACTAGCAGGGTGTCACCACTTGTTCCCTCTGTGTTCCACAAATCTAATCAGTGTTCCTAATCTTATTGTCAATGTATTTGATCGGGTTAACCTTTTATTTATCTATCAGGCGCTCAGTAGACTTGCTTCCTTCTTTCCACAGTTTGCTCGCCCCTCCAAAGAGCCTGGCTGCCCTGAGCGCCCTGAGGGACGGCAGCTGGAAAGACGGCTGCTACTGAGCCCAAACGGACCGAGCTGAGGCGAAGTCTGAGGTTCTGCACAGGGCTACTCTGCACGGGAGCAAAGTACTGTTTTAAAATGATGCTGCCAAGAGCTCCCAGAGAACGGGACTGTTAACGTGAACACAAAGACTGAGAAAAGCGTGGATCCAGCAGGCTGGATCTAAACTTCCTGCTTAAACACTGATGACACAATGACGACAACAGGCAATACTCTGATAAGAAGACGCTAAATGTGAAAGAAGAAATCCTCCTTTATGTTTATTTTTGTTCTTTTTCGAGTTTTCTTTGTTGACGATTCTTACTTTCATTCGTTAGAGTGGAAATTTCTCTCCAGCCTAACGCTTCCCGTACACGCTTTCAGTGCTTGGAATGGTTTTCTGTGGTTGATTTCGCGAGTAAAGTTATTTTACTTTTCATTCCGTGGCAAGATGTAGAAGAAGACGCTCAAACTGGAATGAAGTGACTTCCTGTCAAACAGTGTTGTGATTCTTGATAGTTCTGTTTTATGGCTGGACCTTGCAGCACTTTAGATGGGTATTATGATTCACCTGTAAAAGTAAATCATCTGCTTCTTTATTTTTTTTCTGTTTTCTTTATTTTTTTTTTTAAATCAAATATGATATTCATTTGCGTCGGAGCGCACATTTCATATTTCATTTTCTGTAATTACATGACATCTTTACAGTCGTTTCATAAATTTAATCGTTGCAGTAATATTGCACATGCTTTTTATGGATCACAAAAAAAAAAGAGGGGCTTAATTTTTAAAACGAATAAATCATTTCAAAGCATGTTTGTCCTCTCTTTCTCTCACCCGATGTGGTGAGGAACAAAACGGATTCAGAATCTGTCAAAGCTCAAGTTGAGCGACACATTTCTGTTTTGTTTCCATGCGTAAAGAGATGTTAACGATGTTTCGCGACGTCTAGGTCAGCGCTGTTCACCCAAAACTGTTTTTTCTAGCAGGGAAAGATATACTCTAGCATTTTTAATTCTTAAGGCACAAGACGTGGTAAAAACAGACAGGAGATGAAGTAAGATTTAACAGTAGAGCAGCAAAGAACATGGATATATTCCCACGAAATATTCCAGTAAAATTGTATTAAGAAAGAAAAACAACAACAGCAACACCTTTTAGCTTCCATTTAGCTGTTTGTTTTTACACAGATCTGAAAAGCCAAGAGAATTACTGAATTTATGGCATATCATTGTAACCCTGGGTGCTTTGGTTTTCATTTGTGTTTGTGTTTTGAGTTTCCTTTTCCCCTCTGGATTTTGTAGTTTCTTTTGTGTCTAGTTCGGTTTTCTTTTTGTTAGTTACTCACGTTACCTTAGTTTGCTTGTTCTCTTCCACAGCTGTTCCTAATTCCCTTATTTGTTCATTTGTGCTCAGTGCCATTCTCCACTCTCACCTCAGTATATAAGCTCTTTGTTTTTTGTAGTTATTTGTTGGTTCTTCCTATTGCTCTGTCCACGTTCCATGTTCTGTCTGCCTTGTTCCAGTTCTGTAAGTTTACCATTAAGTCCTTCGCTGTGTTCATTCCTGGTTCATGTCTGTGTTTTGGTCCTATTCACAATCACAAACTACAAAACATGACAATAATCTTTCGATTCTATTTTTCTGTCCTTTTTGCAGTCAAAATTACACAGGATGCATAAAACATCCTGTGTTGAAATCAGATTCTGAGCAAATCGTTGATTCAAAACAAATATTTGTTTTGGTACAAAAAAGATTTTTTTTGGTGGATTTTAAATAACCTTACCTTAAACCCAAAGATTGATATGTTTGGGTTGGTTTTTTTTTTTAGCTTCATGCTATGGGATAAGTTTCATGATAAACGTAGAAAAGGAATATTGAACTTTTTACATGGGCTGTAGAAGTCAGGCAGAGCATTGAACCGGACAGATGTTTGCTGCAGCGAAGACCCTGGAAGAGCTGAGCTGACTAATCTTTAACATGCTTGTGTTTTGAAGAGAAGTCTCCAAAGTAACGTTCAGGGTTGTACAGTTAAGAAGCCATAAGTATATTCTCCTGTTGTTGGGGAAACTTGCTCTGTATGTGATAAATCCTCGCCCCGAAGCAGAAGCTCTGCATTTCTAAAAATTAGAGCATTAATCATGCCGTTTTTTTTTTTTTTTAAATAATAAAAAAATCAGGATGCTGTGACCAATGTGAGAACGCTGCAGGAGATTTCCCAACAACTGGGTTTTGAATGGGCAGTTCTGGCATCTGAACTTGGTTTCAGCAGGGCTGAAATACACCAGTTCCACACCAAATCACCAGAGAGGAGCGAACAGGCCAGGCTCATGCTGGAAAGATGGTACTATTTGTGTGTGAGGGGGTGTGTCTGCACATTCAGGTTTCAGAACTTAATCTCTTTGAAAGAAGAAGAAAAATAATAATAATAATGTCACAGTAGTTTTTGCACCAAATTTACTTTGTATCACTGTATCACCAATGGGATAAAAACATTAGAAAATTTTGCACCTCTCTCCTTTTCTCTGATATTGGGTTGATTACCAGGTGTGAGAGGTCATGGGACAAGCCAAATAAGACCAAAATACTCCAAGACGCACTGGAGCGAGCAGGTCGGCGTGACCTCGCAGAATGGCTGCGCTGTCTCCACTGGGGTCATCAGAAGTTGAGTAAAAAGGTGGAACTGCCCTCAGCATTCCCCTTCATCATCACCATCCATAAAACCATCCGCAACCAAGACGCCCTGCGCAGAATCAACGACCTCAGCCGCAGATTCACCTGAAAAGACGTGGCTTTTGCATACAAAGGCCATGTATGCAGCTCTGGTCATATTTATTACTGATCTTACATTACATGCATAAATTATAAACCTAGACCAAACACTGACCAAACAACAGAAGCATCTTATATGGAGCTTCTTGTCTTGTAAGTAAATAAATACTTTGCAATAAAACTACAAAGCAGTCATAAGGGCTCCAAGTGAGTTATTTTAATTCAAAGTTTATTAGTCTTTAGGACTTCCTGCAACTTGTAGGTCGATGTGTCTGGTAAAAGGGCCAATTACATAAAATTATTATTAATCAAAGCAAAAATTATGATTGGCTTATCTTGTAACTAAAACCCAAATGCAAGTAAATTTTCCCAGAAATCAAATAATATGGGTTTAAAAATGAATTTTTACCTTTTAACCATAGTAAAGACGAAAGTAAACATATAATGCAGTTATGCTTCTGACATTTTGTGAATCATAATAGTGCTGTTCAAGTTTTGAGTCATTACTGGTGTTTCGCTTCATTAGGCTGTCCATGAGTCATTATGTTAGGATTCGTTCGTTGATCATTTTGTGTCTATTTACATAATTATTGTTTTCATCAGATGTAGAAAACGATGTAATATTTATCCTATTCCATTTATTATTAGGACTTGTTAAACGACACTAGTCTGTTTAGCCATCTCGTTCCTTAAATTATTTATGTTTTTCACAGGGAAAGACTTTTTCTCTAATAAAATTATTTAAATACTTAATTCGCTGAATCTCGGTCAACCTAACTCGAATTGACACAGTTTCGCGAACCAATCAGAAGGCTGCGCAATAATCTAGCAAGGTTGTGAGAGTCTACAAGTTCAGCATGCAGCAAGGCTTTCAAAATAAGAGATTTAAGTTTCTGCTTTGGAGTAAGAAATGTTTTGATTTTAAACAAATAAAGTAGCTGATGTTGTAAAATAAAATTATGAAGCATTATAAGGAACTCAAGATATATAAAAAATCGGGCGAATAAGCATTATTTGTGATGATTCACAAAGAGGGTGCATTATTCTGAAACTCTTTCTCCGGAAGTAAGCAGCAGCCCACTCCAATCAGACGCCGATTTAACCGTATTGTAGCTGCCTGCTTGCTGCTATCAAAACAAGAAGAAAGAGCTTTGACAGCAACAAGAAGCGACGCTCTGTCTGTGGTTAGTAGATTACATTTCGTTCAGGAGCGAGACTGAGCCCATTTGGACACCGAGAAATGTTAGTTTTTGGACGCTCAGGCGGACGTTCGGCTGTAGCGTATTTGACCAGGTTTGATTTTCGTCGACGAGTAGGCAGGAGCGCATCATGTTTGCCGCCTGACAACTTGTGACTCTGGGCTTTCAAAGTGCGGGTTTGCAGTAATGGCCTCGTCGCTGGGTTGCTTCAACGGTCCGGAGGTGCTGGAGGACGTGGACCACGCTCGGGGCTTGATGCACGAGCTGAAACTGATGTACGACTCTCGGTTGCTCGGCGACGTTACCATTCGGGTCGAGCGTGACGATGAGGAGGAAGGGGAGGAATCGCTGGCGCACGGCGAGGGAGGAAGAGTTGACGCGGGTCAGGCGTTTCTGTGCAGCCGCAACGTCCTGGCCGCCGCCAGCCCGTACTTCAAGAGCATGTTCACGGGCGGGCTGAACGAGAGCGCCCAGGAGAGGGTGCTCATCCGCGGCGTGGACTCTGAATCCATGTCGGTCATCATCGATTACTGCTACACGGGCAGGGTGACCATCACGGAGAGCAACGTGCAGCGGCTGTACGCGGCGGCCAACATGCTGCAGCTGGAGTACATCCGGGTAGCCTGCTCCGGCTTCATGACCCGGAGGCTGGATCACTCCAACTGCGTGGGGATGCTGAAGTTCGCGGACACCTACGACAATCCGGAGTTGAAGGAGAACGCCCAGGCCTTCATTGCCAGGAACTTCAAGCAGGTGTTTAACGGAGGGGATCTGTGCGAGCTGAGTTCGGAGCAGTTTAAGGAGCTGTTGTCTCTCGACACTTTGGACGTGGACTGTGAGAAGACGGTGTGCTCCGCGGCTGTCCAGTGGCTGGAGGTGAACGCGCCTGTGGGTAAAGAGGACGCCCTGCAGGTGCTGAAGTGTGTGCGCTGGAGCCTGTTCAGCGAGAAGGACAAGTGTTACCTGGAGGGCCTGGCGGCGAGGCCTTTAATCGAGGCATACCTGGCATCCTTCTTCAGCAGGTCTGCAGAGGACGGCTGCGCCATGTCTGCGCCTCTGGACGCACCGAAACACAGAATAGGCGTGAACGCGAAGGAGATGATCCTCTTCTTTGGCCTGCCCAACGACAACATCATGTGCTGCGACCCTTACTCCGAGGAACTGTATTTCATGGCTCCGCCTTTGGAGGATCTCAGCAGTCAAGATTACAAACGCTCCACCATGGAGTCGCTTATCGTTTGCGGCACGCCGGACAACAACTTGTACTTGGCTTCCCACCTTTCCAAACACTTCTGGGTGTACAATCCCGTCCTCAACAGCTGGCAGGAGTTGGCGGAAAGGCTGCTGGGCAGAATCCACTCAGGGATGGGCTACCTGAACGGCCACGTGTACCTTCTGGGAGGACGAAACCCAGTCACGGACGTCAGATTAAAGGAGGTCGAGTGCTACAGCATCCAGAGGAACCAGTGGACGCTGGTGGCCCCGCTGCCTCACTCTCTGGGGAAAATGCAAGTGGTGGCCCTGCACGATCACCTGTACGTGGTGAACAAAAGGAGAATGCTCTGCTACGACCCCAAGAGAAACCGCTGGCGCCACTGCGGCTCGCTCAGGAGGGACAAGCTTCACAAGGCCTGCATCTTCCAGGAGCAGATCGTCTGCGTGTGCGACATCCCCGTGGTCAAAGCCTACAGCCCTGCAAGAGGGGAGTGGAAGAGGCTGGGGGACATCCCCATCGACAGCCGAGCGCTCAACTACCAGGTGATCCAGCACGGCGGCAAGCTGCTGCTCCTCACGCAGACGCTGCTTCAGCACAACAAGAACAGGGTCCTGATCCACGAGTACGACCCCGCGCGGGACGTGTGGAAGAACATCATGGCGGTGTACGTGTCCACGCTGGGGCCCGTGTGCGTGTCCACGCGCGTGTACCCGGCGTGCCTCGGCTCCGCTCACAGCTTCTCCACGGAGGAGGACGACGACAGCGGCTCCAGCGCCGACTGGGACCTGGACGGCTTGACGGACGCCGACTCCGATTCCGGCAGCTCCAGTTCGTTCTCTGACGAGAACTGGTAGGGAGCCGACGTTCCCTTGTCAAAAGAAGTGTTTATTTGTAATGGCTATTTATTTTCACGGGGGATTTTTTGTTTGCCACTGGTGACGTTTCAGTATTAAAGCAGCCATTTAACTTGAAGGTACAAGTTAAGGACTGGGAGAGGTTATTTTTCTGTCTATTTCACCCACTAACAGTATTTGCATCTCTGTGTAATGACAGACCAACACACAAGGGCGTGAATTGGAAGGGGGGTAAAAAAAAAAAAGCACTGTTACATGTTTCTTCAAGTATTCTTAAAAGTGTGGCACGCATTTACGTCCATTCACGTCCAGCACAGGGATAGACACCTTTTCCTTGCCATTGCCTTGAACACTACTTTTACCATATATCGGTACAACTTTTTTTTTTGTCCCTTAAGCTGTTAATTTTTTTTTCTACTTTTTCATTGTGCGATTGCCTCAGTGGCAACGCCAGATGCCTACATACACGGGAATAACTTGGGATGAATAGCGGACTTTAGACATTTGAATTAGGGGTTTCGTCCCGTGCTTGGTGCTTAAACATCTCAGATGTATTCGTGTCCCTGTTTGCAAAACACTACATTTCATTTGGCTCCGCCAAAGCTGTGGGAACTCTGGAACAATTTTTAAAAAAATTTTATTTTTTTTTTCCTATTTATTATTTTTAATCATATGGACAACTATAGAGGGTAGTGTTTAATTATTTGTACTCTTGAGTTTTGTTTCATAATGACACGTTTTAGATCAAATTTGTGTTTAACTTGGAACGTACGCTCACACGCCAGCTTCAAATCGGAGTAAAATCAGAATTTTGAGGTCTGGCAGATTAAGTGCCTCTCGTTTATGACTCCAAACTAAGCTGGACGAAAAACAGGGCTTTTTTTTCTATGCAGATGATGTGATTCTGCACTCAGTAAGTGGTTGTGAATTTTTTTTTTTTAGGTTGAAACCACAAAGTCAGTGTTTGCTGCAGTCTCAGGTTTGGGCTCCAAAGCCTTCATTGCCATGTTCAACTTTCTTTTTGTTGTGATTACGAGCGGCTCGTTGTACGATGTGTATTCAGATCTATGTGTTTTTCGTGTAGAAAGATCATTTCATTTCTGCATTCCAAAATGAAATAAAATGTACTCTGCTTCAACGAACTGCTTCTGCTTAAACAATCATGACGTGGAGACGAATCAGTATTTCTGTCAGCATACAACATTAGTAACGACGGGTTTTGTTTTACCCAAAGGTTTAGCTTGACTTTACATTTTACTTTTACATTTACTTTTTACAGATTAGGAGGTGATTTTATTGCATATGTCAAAAATAAACTTGTGTCCAGTATATCTAAAAAAAATGCAATTTTAGTGTCTTTTGTATTAAACCACCTATGTTGAAAGCAGACTTTTGACAGAGTCTGAAAAGTACATGAAATTAACATACAGAGAAACATGTGCAATGAAATATAGCTATTTTAACGATGAATTTAAACAAAAGATGGACCTAGTGACATGTTTTGATCAGTTAGTAATAAAATAGGAGAACCAACGCTGACCCATCCATCCATTTTCTGTTCACCCTTGTCCCTAGTGGGATTCAGCTGCGTTCCAGGCGAGACAGCCATGCACACACATGGCTGTCTCGCCATGACAGCCATGTGTGTCATGGCGAGACAGCCATGTGTGTGTGCATACACACCCTCACACCTTGGGAGAATTTAGAGAGACTAATTAACCTGACAGTCATGCTTTTGGATTGTGGGAGGAAGCCAGATGCATCCACAGGGAGAACATGCCAACTCTGTGCAGAAAGACCCCGGGCCGGGATTCGAACCCAGGACCTTGTTGCTGCAAGGCAACAGTGCGAGAACTTAAAAAGGCATCACTAATTAGCCCCCAAAGCTGACTATTAATGTTTTTCTTGAGGTCAAATTTTTCATTCTACCAATTTTACCTCTATGTGGGTAAAATATTGTCACATTTTCAAAATCCGAAATAACCATGAAAGAATTTAAGTGGAATGTAACGTTAGTGTTTAGAGAGCCCACACATGCTCATACTGTAAAATTATATATATGATGGTTTTCCATATCGCGGTATATATAAAAATATAATCAAAATGTGAAAAAGAATCTAGAAAAGCAACAAATACTCCTTCAGCTACCCAAGATTAAGCTGTTAGAAAATGGTGTGTTTCAGTGCATAAATTAAATGACATAAAAATACATTGAATTTAAACCACGCAAGTAATTTTCCTTTTCACCATTCATTGCATAGAAATGTGCACAGTCCGAATTCACCTCAAAGAACTCCCGAAAATCAAAACAATGAAACAATAACCACAGGCAGATTTATCCTATTTCCAACGATTTCCCCCTGGCTGCGGGTGACACCTAGCGACGCCTTTTTTTTCTTTTCTATTTTTTTAAAGTTCTCGCGATATCCTACCGCCGTCCAGACAGCGACGAGATGAGCCATGGCAATAGAAAACAAGCCAGAGGAAGAATTTGACACGGTTTTCAGTCTGAATGAGTCCCTGGAGCTCTCCTCTCATTCGGAGCCTGACTGCGGAAAGGCACGAATCTTCAAGATAATAGTCATTGGAGACTCCAACGTGGGGAAGACGTGCCTGACGTACCGCTTCTGCGGGGGCACTTTCCTGAAAAACCCAGAGGCAACTATCGGGGTGGATTTCAGGGAGAGGACCGTGGTGCTGGACGGAGAGGCCGTCAAGGTGAGGGTGACGCGCGTTCATAATCATCCACGAGAGACGAGGAACGCGCTGTCTGTCTGTCTGTCTGTCTGCTGTGTGTGTTGGTCCTATTGGAAGTTTGGAGGGAACGCGTCCTAATCGTCACATGAAGTCACAGTTTGTTTAGTGGGAAAAAAAAAAAAGGGGGGACTTCAGCATTCCACAATCTGGGATTTTATATTTTACTTTTACATTTTCTTTTTTCTTTTTTTTTTTCAGTTTGCAAAAGTCTATAATTGGAACTGTTCATTCAACAGTTTTCTCCTGGATGAGACAGCCGCTTCATCTCATGACACAGTGCCTTGCAAAATAAATAAATAAATAAATAAATAAATAAATACCAGCGTTTCTTCCACTCTCAAACAAATCTGTTTTCTTTGACTTTTATACCAGCACGGACTAGTCTGTACCAGCTTTGTGCATTTAGAGACTTGCATCAATGCCCAATCTTCACAGATTGCCTCATGTTTAGACAAATGGCATTTACGGAGATCCATTTTGCAAGGACTTTGACTAGGACATTCTTATTCCTGGATTTGCTTTCATTTAACCCTTTCTGTTTCTGTTCTGGGTGTGTTTACGTTTGCTATCACCCTGGAAGTGAAAGTTTTAGCTTAATAGGGACGTTGTTTCTCCAGCAATTGGCCTTAGTTGAGACTACTAAAAAAACGGCCAGTTAAAGATGATTAATCGGCTACTAAATTAGTTGACAGTTACTTTAATAATTAATTAATCATCATTAATTGCTCCAGGCCTAATTTCTATTTCTTCTATAAATACTAAAATACTGTACCAGCTCAGCCCCAAGTCACGTGTCAAAGGTCTTTCTTCATTATTACAATACTGATTCTTGTAACCTGACGGTGGCAAAACAGAGATCGCCATGCTGTCGTTTGTTTCCCCGTCCCGATTGCTCGGTGAGAAAACGACGGCGTCACTCTT
Source organism: Poeciliopsis gracilis (assembly GCA_911649635.1). Classification (NCBI taxonomy): domain Eukaryota; kingdom Metazoa; phylum Chordata; class Actinopteri; order Cyprinodontiformes; family Poeciliidae; genus Poeciliopsis; species Poeciliopsis gracilis. The sequence continues at coordinate 6,442,892 of CAJVRI010001532.1, forward strand.
GCTGTGCGCGCTGACCATCAACGAATCTGCTTCTGCCTCCTTTTCCAGTTGCAGATTTGGGACACGGCGGGTCAGGAGCGCTTCAGGAAGAGCATGGTGGAGCACTACTACCGGAGCGTTCACGCCGTCATCTTTGTGTACGACGTGACCAATCTGCCGTCCTTCGAAAGCATCCCCGAGTGGATCGAAGAGTGCAGCAAACACTCCGTGGGGCCCCTGGTGCCGCGCATCATCGTGGGAAACAAATGTGACCTGAGGGAACATCGGCAGGTGGCCGCCTCTGCCGCTCACTGTCTTGCCGACAGCTACAGCTTCCCCCTATTCGAGACTTCGGCCAAAGACCCCGCTGAGAAGGAGCATGTCGACGCCATCTTTCTGACTTTAGCTTATCGGCTGAAGAGCCACAAGCCCCTGAGACTGAAGCAGCTGAGTGAGAGCTCTGTTAGGGAGATGAGGAACCAGAGAGAACAGGAAACGACATTTTGCCAGTGCTGAGGTCTACTGTGGACTCGCCGGGTGGGACAAAGGCCACAGGATCCATCTGAACATCTGTTTAAAAATCAACATTGTCACTAAATTAGTGAGCAGTATTTCAAAAGTAGAAAGAAGCTTTCTGTTATTTCTAAAATGCTCCCTGGCTGATGCGAGACACGGGTCACGGTCGTGGCAGCAGAGGCCGATCGGTTAACCGATATTTCGACAAAATGCATGAGTCAATGTGGAGACATGTCAAGTGTTTGCACTTCAGAAAACAATTATGATTGACGAGGAACGTCTCCGTCGATCTCTCGCTGGCAGAATTATATGTTCTGTCATTGAATTACCTTGCAGACTGCTGGACAGAAAATGAAAATAAAGTGTTTAAAGTCACCAGAGTAGACAGAATGACAATGGAACCTGTGATGAAATTTGCAATCATTCTCTTTTTCTGTATGCATTGCAAACACACGTCTGGAATAATGATGCATAACAAACGAACAAGAAAGAATGCAAGTGGTAAAATGCTGCTACTTTGTGGGTACAAAACATAAATTCATACAGCTGACCTGCAAAGCATATCTAGAATAAGCTCTGGTTCCTAGAAATCAACATGAAAAGTATGAAGTATGACTGATTATTACGTTGCATGTAAACAGTCTAACCAACATGTTACAAAAGCATAACAGTTTGACTATTTGAGCCTGAGTGATGAAATAAACGCACTTTACTATGCATCATTTCTAGAACTATACAGGGAGCTGAAACCTTTGAATCGGTTCAGTGTAATGGTTATTATATCGACGTGGGTCTGTTTTGATCATTAAATGTGCAGATGATATCAAAGTAGTGGGACCGTTTCATGGCATTGGAAGCCAAAACAGCTGGAGGGCTGGTGCAGAAACGACCTCAATGAGGACAACACAAAGGAAACGATCGTCTAGTTCTGAAGGTCGCTAGCCAAACACAAAAGCCTCTGCATCAGCGACCGTCCAGGAGAGAGAGAGAGAGTGAATGGCATTTCATTTGTCAGAGTGCGGATCTCTGATGACCTCGAGCTGATCCAAGAACATCACCGCTGTTGTGAAATGGGCCAAGCGGAGACTGCGATTTCTGGGGAACCTGAAACCAGGTTCTCCTCCCTACCAGCATCTCACATCATCCCACAAGGCTGTGGTTTAGTAGCGGTTTTCGATGGGGTGTTATAGCTCTCTTCCCAAAGCACCATGCAGGGAAAAAAAAAAAAAAAAAAAGTAATACAATTCTGTAAATTGAGTGTGAAAAGGGTTTTCTAAGGCTCAATTATATGTCCCGTTACATGGAACTGGTTCACCCCTCTTGTGGTGTGAACCAGTGGTTATTTTATTGCTTGGACAAGTTTTAATTGGATTTGCTCAACCCCAGTTTAACATCTGGCCTCATTAGTCTGGTCAGCACAAATGCATAGTATTTTGCTTATTATGCACTGAACAATTATGTGTTAAAAACTGTTAAATTTACAGAACCTGTTCCTACTTTTGAAAATACAAAAAAAATAAATAGTGATTTCAGTATTTTCTTGCAATAAGCAAAGTCATGAAAATCATGATGTTTAGAATATATATGTTACATCTATGGATTTTCAGTTAGATTGGCTTTCTTTGGGGGGTTTGTTTGAGTGAGGGGCAGCATTCATGCAAGAAACACCACTGCTCATGATACTTCAGCTGCAATTGTAGGAAAAAAAAAACATTTTTAGGTTTTTAGGTAGTTAAAACCTAAAAATATCTAGAATATCTTTCAGAACCATTGCAGGAACCGGGCTCTGAAATATATCGCTTTTCAACTTACTTTTAAAATGAGGTCACCAGTTAGATATAAGGTTAAACGGAAATAAATGAACTTGATTTAATGTTTTGTGTTATTGTTGTCACGACCGATAAGCTCTATTGTATGGGGGCTGGTTGCACAGTGGTGACGCTGTTGCCTTGCAGCAATATGGTCTTGGGTTTGAATCCCGCCCTGCCTGGGATCTTTCTATTTAGAGTTTGCATTCTCTTCTGGTTCTCCAGCTCAATCCAAAGACATGAGTTAATTGGTCTCCAAATTGACCAAAAGTGTAGGTGTGTGAGCTGGTTATTTCTCCTTTGTGCCTCTGTGATGATCTGTCGAGATTGTACCCCGCCTCTCGCCGCTGGAGACAGGCATCGGTTCCATGGCGACCCTTCAAGAACAAGCGGAGAATGGGTGGATGGAAATAAAAAATGGCTCTAATGTTGAGACTGTCTCACCCAGATTTGAATATTTGACCTATTTTCAGCGACGACCAGCGGCCATCTCTTGCGTAGCAACAACCCTGATGAGGCGTTTAATGAACCCCGTACATAAATAACTTTCACTTCAGTCCAGTCATTAAAAATGAATAGACAGGTGAAAAGCTGATGTAAATACATTTTCTCCATCGATTCTTTAGCATCTCTGCCTTCCCAATCGACCTTTCTCCCGATAATCTCTCATTCACGTGTTGTGTTCTCTTATTTGCAATTTTTTGAACGCGTACGTGAACGCACCGCGGTAACCGAAGACTGTCCATGTTCTTCACGCGGCGTCTCTCTGCGGCCATGGTAACACCTTGCTCAACGTCGGACTGCTAATTCATAAACTACCTCTCCTACAGTCGCATTTTGAGCAGGTGTAGGGAACACTTTCACAAAAACCGTACTGTCAAATGCACGGTATGTGTCTCCTGTCATTGTCTGCATGTGTTTAAGGCTCCGTGGGAGGATTAGGGGACTGTTTGCTTACTGACACACGGCGGCCAGTTGAATTTGGTTTGGGGTTTTTTTTTTTTTTTTTTTCCGCCGTTTCCGCGAGTTAGCAACAAGCTAACGTCAAAAGTGGGTGTAAATATGTTCGCACAGCAATTTGGGTGTTGAAATGTTTTTATTGTAGTTTTCCGAGCTGCTTGTTCACCCGCGTTGAAAAATAAAAAAACAAATCAGTGTCCCTGTTATCAGCTAGCTTATTTTCATGTAGCAGGTGTTGCTGTGTAACTGATAGTAAGCTGCATAATTAGTTGAATCTTTTGGCCGTTTAACATGAACGAGACTTAATGAATTATTGCAGAAGTTCCGCGGACTTTTCAGGAGCTAAAAATGTACAAACCCTGCTGTTGAATCGCGCAGTTAATTCAGGAAATTGTTTGCTTTCCCTACAGCTGCTCGTGAAGCATGAATTTGGCAGAGATATGTGACAACGCCAAGAAGGGCCGTGAGTATGCCCTGCTTGGAAACTATGACTCCTCCGTGGTGTACTACCAAGGCGTGATTCAGCAGATCCACAAGCACTCCCAGTCCCTCAGAGATCCGGCTCTGAAAGTTAAATGGCAACAGGTCAGTCAACCTTCCCTTTCACTTTGCGTTGACAATGAACTGCAGATCAGCAGGACAAATGCACAGGAGTCACCCTGTCTTCATCCTTTCATCCATTTACTTCATCAGTTTGTCCTTCTGTATGTTAATCCACCTGTCTGTTCATCCTTACCATTTCTGGTGTTTTTGCAGGGTATATTTAAAGCAAGAGCTCCATATAAATATTTGTCGTAATTTATACCAAGTGTCAAATGCCCAAGCTGATTTCAGCCTGAAAAACATGGAAAATCTGCAGGAACCCTGTAATGCCCCCCCCCCCCCCCCTAATTTATATTTTGAAATATAAATAAAACTAAAAAAATAAGAAGACTATATATTTATCAAGTTTGTACCAAGTCAGAAATGCCTGAAGAAGACGAGGCCGCAACTGCTGACATGTGAATTTAAATGAGTTCCCTGAGCTAAGTAAAAGAGTCCCTTGTGCTTGTCTCTCTCTCAGTTGGAGAGCTGGACAACACAACAGGAAATGACCCCAGATCATGAACAGGGCATTGAACCCCCCCCTCCCCCCCCCCCTTGCACTCCCAACCCCTGCGAATCTGAGACAAGGCAGACATCCAGTAGCCACTCAACACAAGTGGGCTGCAGCCCGGTTCAAAACATCTGAAGAGCGAAGAAAGCTGTGATTATATAAAGCGAAAAAAGTGATTTTTCTTAGGGGTTTCTGTAAAAGTACAGCACAAAGAGCTCTTGGATCAAGACCGATGCATTCAGAGCAGCAGTGATTCTCAAGGCTTTTTCTAACAGCTATCGTTTCAGTAAATACTGTCCCCAGATTTCCATGTACCACCGTTGTGAGACACTTTTTTTTTAAATAGTATAGTTTATAGGACATGGACTTATTTGTATTATGTCATAAAAAGAAAAATAAATAGTGTCTGTCCCATATTTAATCTAAAGTTGTAATTTTAGAGTTTTAAGGTGGAAAAATGATCAAAAATGTCCCTAGAAGTTAGACTTCTTAGTGGAAAAGTCAGACGTTTCTCACCTCTAGCTCAAAATCCAATATGGCTGCCTGGCACGTTGGTGGAAAATGATCATCTGATCATTTCTGTCCTATCAAATCAGCTGCTGCAGTGGCACATAGTAGAAAAATACATTGGTTTAGGGCTTAAACTACTGATATTTGTTAGAATGGCCAGTCATCTTATCAATTAGCAAACTAAACTGGTTTTCAAACTTCACCAATTAAGTTGGGTTGAATGTCGTTCCCTGACTCGCTCTGTTTTAACCTGATGTAAGTGGAATTGATCATGATTCATTGTTGCCAATTCTTTGCAGTTCAACTAATCTTAACAAAAACAATTTGGACTTGACAATCATAGGTAGATGTTTTCTTTGTCTCTAACTTTTGTTCCCAACTGTCAAGAGTTCAAATCATATGATGCTAATGTTCCTGAATCTGTAAACTAAACTTCACTTGTCCAAACATTGAAGTGTTTGTTGAAACACTGCAATTTTAATATTAATGTCTACAAACATTAGACGTTGTTTTTGTTTTTTTATTTCAACTTAATGTTAAGATTAAGTTAAAATAAATGATCTCCAAGCAGCTCAGACAGGAATTGGCTGAGGAATACGAGCAGGTGAAAAGCATCATGGGAACACTTGAGAGCTTCAAGACTGAGAAGCCAGTCGACATCCTTGCCCCTCTGGAGCGGCCAGAGGACCCAGCAGTTTGGCCCCCTCCCATCCCAGTGGAACACAGGTGAGTGATGTTGTATCTGAGTTGGCTGTGTGACAGAACGGCACACTAAACTCCTCACAGTGTGATTTTTGCATAGACTGTTTTATCTCCACAGCCTCACTACATCACTATTCCACTTCCAGATCTGGTTTTGAATATGGGGGTGATTTCCTGTCTATTAATATTACAGCTGCTTGCCTATGAGAAGTGATCTTTGGTATGTTTAAACATCTGTGTATTTGTAGGAATCCTGTTGTGGTGAAAAGGCCTAACAGCGCAATAAAGCAGCACAGGAAGGATTCTCCTGGCATGCAGCACAGAGGAGCAGGAGGACGCGCTCAGGCCAACCCTAAAGCAGAGAGGCAGGCCAACAGGGCCGCAAAGGCCAAAGACGATAAGGTCTGACAGCTGCCGTTGCTCACGTTACGGTTGACTAGTAAATTAATACAAGGCGATGACGTTTATATCTAGTCATTTTGAACTATCACTCTTTGGTATATATTTTACAAACTTCATATTTATTACCTAACATGGAGTAGCTTTCAACAATAAGCAGTTTCCCTTTGGGGATCAATAAAGTATATTCTATTCTATTCTAAAGGAAACATTTTTTTCAGCAGGGTAAGAAAGTGGATTCATTGGCAGAAGGAGAACAGAAGAAGTTTGATGGTACTGGATATGACAGTGACTTAGTGGACTCACTAGAGCGAGACATCATCTCCCGCAATCCTAATGTACACTGGTGGGTTTCAAGTGTATTTCTTTCCATGTTTTGCTTTTTTGATTGATTTTGTTTTTGTTCTGCTCTCTGACTTTTTTTCCTGTGATTTGTAGGGATGATATTGCTGATCTGGAAGATGCTAAGAAGCTTCTGAGAGAAGCCGTAGTGCTGCCCATGTGGATGCCTGACTTTTTCAAGGGAATTCGTCGACCATGGAAGGTAGGTCTACAAAAATATTGATACCCCTTTAGAATTATTTTTATTTATTTATTTTTTATGTTTTCACTTCAGTGTATATCATTTAGATTTTTTTTTTTGCCAATAAAAATCTAAAACATGTGACATGCATTTCTATTGATCTTCCCCCATTAAATGGACATACCTAAATAAAATGTTTTACAAAAAAATTAGCCTCAAAATTAGTGGACACACTCCAAAAGACTTGCAGTGAAAGCTGGTTCTGTAAAGCATTCAGTCAACATTCAGAGATGAATTTGACATTCTTTTCATTTTTTTTGGCAAAAAGGTTTATATATAAGTTTCTGCCTTTATAAAATGTTCACTTATTTGTGTTTTTAGGTTTGTCGCATACAATATTTGAAAATGTTTTTGATGTATGAATGAATTTGCTCATGCATTATGTGTTCACACAGTTCTAAGTACTAGTTAATGTCAGACATGTGTAAGATGAGTTCTTGGGTTGGCTCTGTTTAGATGTGGTGTGCCCAACTTCTTTGCTTTAATCTATTTTCTTCTAATTGATCAAAATCCTTTGAACCCCCAGCTTTTCTCCCCGTCGTCGTCTTATGCGTCGGCCTCTCCTTAGCCTCATCATGTGAGACCTTTTCCCTTCAGGCCTGCCATTTGAGAGTCAACACTTTCCTGTGTTTTACAAGAGCTCAGCTCTTATCATTTTTCTACTGTATGCACACATACGCAAGCATTTCAAGCTGAAAACAAAGCAGTGCTTATTTCTCTTAGAATGCTGGAAATGGAGCAAAATGTTAGTTCGGGAAAGAAAGTGTCATTAGATTTAACATTCAGCCACATAGGTCCTTAATGTTTAGAACCATTATGCTGATAGCCTTTTCCGTTTGTTGTGTTTTACACTGGAAATCTAACATGTGGCTGGAACTTTAAGATGTCAACACAAGCAAATGAACTGAAACACTTCCTGTATGCAGTAAATATGTAAAATCTAATATTTGTTTTCCTATCTGTGGTAGGCATTTCAGATGCAGTCAGTTTTCTTTTCTTAGTACCAGAATACTGCTTTTTCTTTATATACTATTCTTACTTTATACTGCATTTACTTTGACATTTATCTGTTCGTTTGGACTATCTTGTTTTCATAGAAATCCAGATAAATTTGTAATTGTAGTCATTTCTTTAGACAGACGCCAAAGTGCGGCCAGGAGATCTTTTGTGGCCTTTGGAATAATTCTGTACGGCCTCCAAACCACAATTCAAAAATGACACAAAATTTGACCCGTCAGTATAAGTGATTGATGCATGTCTTATGTAGTATATGTCTAGCTTCATTTTTTTTTTTTTTTTTTTCATTATGGAATAAGTAGGATCATAAACATCCAGCAAAACAAGTTATTGAAAAAATTAAATGCCATTACAATTTTATAGCAGGTAGGATCAGGTTTCAACTTGACTGCTGTATCCTGAGTAGCAAAACTCTTGGACACAGTGCCATAGATGGAGGATTTCAAGGGGATTTCTTTCATTTGATTTGGTTTTACAAATCAAATCGAAAAATTGGAAGCGGGGAGGGACAAACCAATACAATTGAACAGAATAATTCAAATTTCTTAACTAAATTTAACTATGCAATAAGTCTCAATAACCCAAATAAAGTAACAAATGCAAATAATTGTGCAAGTGTGTAGAAGGTGGAAGAATTAGATAAGTAGCTTAAAAGGGACAAATATTCAGGTAATAACTGTCTGCTGTGGAAGTGACTTAGATTTAAATAATAATTTTTACAATACATTCCATGGAAAAGTTTTTTTTTGTTGCTAGTGAAACAGTAAAACAGGCAACAATAAATATCGCTTCGTGACAATTACGTTTAGGAGTCGTGCTCAGTCACCCAGTCCTGGATTGTAGATCCTCCCAGTGGGACTGTCGATCAGCTGCCTTCACTTACCTGCCACAGTCTATCTGATTATTTTCTTTTTTTACACTGTTCTCCTCAGGGCGTACTAATGGTCGGCCCTCCAGGAACCGGAAAGACAATGTTAGCCAAAGCCGTGGCCACAGAATGTGGGACTACTTTCTTCAACGTGTCCTCCTCCACTCTCACCTCCAAATACAGGGGCGAGTCAGAGAAACTTGTCCGTCTGCTGTTTGAAATGGTGAGCGTTTCTCCAGACTGCTTTTCTGGCTGGAATATTAAACATTTCCAACCTGACTCTTTGTTTATCTGCATATGTAAAGAACTGTTTTCATCATTTTTTTTCCCCCTCCTTAGGCTAGATTCTACGCTCCAACAACTATATTCATAGATGAAATTGACTCCATCTGTGGGAGAAGAGGGACGTCAGATGAACACGAAGCCAGCCGGCGCGTTAAATCAGAACTTCTGATTCAGATGGACGGTTAGTGGACCACAGGGGGGGAGGCGCTGTGTGTAGTAGCTGTTGATTGAGCTGCTGAAAGAGGATTCAAAGTATAAAACCTGCCACAGTGTGGGCTTTTATACTTTTAGAATTAGAACTACGTTAGTAAAACTTCATTTGCAAGTCTGTGAGTTTTTCAGGTGTTGGCGGAGCATTGGAAAATGATGACCCCTCTAAAATGGTGATGGTGCTCGCTGCCACAAACTTCCCCTGGGACATCGACGAGGCGCTGCGGCGACGGCTGGAGAAGCGGATCTACATCTCATTGCCCACAGGTGAGCTTTCAAGCCTCCGCCGCCCAACTTGGTTTCACGCAAGATGAGGACGATGCACACTGATGGATCCATTTCCCCTTGAAGCCTCACCTTAACGTCTGATCCGTTCTGTCTGCATGCAGCCGTGGGCCGTGTGGAGCTTTTAAAGATCAACCTGAGGGAGGTGGAGTTGGCTCCTGACGTCAACCTCGACCTCATAGCGGAAAAGATCGAGGGATACTCGGGAGCGGACATCACCAACGTCTGCAGGTCTGTGCGTACTTGGCACAACATGATCAGATGTTACAATTTAAGATCCGTTTTATTCACAGTAATTTGACTGCTGTTTAACTCGAGCAAAAGTTTCACTCTCTAGTTGTGAAGCCTGACTGCAAATGGTCCCCACAGTTTTGTGATATTTAAGTGTAAAAATATGTTGAAAACATTTAATCCATTTCACAATTTTACATTTCATTGTGTTGACCTCCCATGTAACATCCCAATAAAAATACAGCTTGTTCAGATTTCTTGGTTAAAAAAAAAAACAACACACATTACACCTCTTTGTGCAACAGAACTCGGTAAATCACATTAAAGATTTGTAATATGATGTGACAAAGTGAAAATCTAGAGCTTCAGTCCAGAATCCTGACCAGACTGTTAATTTTTTTTTTTGCAGTTTTCGGCCTTATGCTGGAAACCAATCACAAATAAATTTAGTTATTGGATTTTTTCCCCCCCACATTTATTAGTCTGTTTTATGTAATTAATCTGAATATACCAACATGAATTCTATTTAAAATTTTTGTCACTTAAAGACCAGCTGTGCCTTTGTCAAGACACAGCTTCAGGGTTTACCAAAAAATGAATAAATTAAGCAAAAATGTTTCTCTGTTTTATTTAAAACAGAAAAGCAGAAATTATTCCTTCTGGTGCTGAAATAAAAGTCCTGTTATTAAACTTATAATACTTATTGATCAAACTTGTTTTTATTTTTATGCAAAAACATAATATTTTTAGGAACTCATTTCTCAGAATATTTCTACTTGTGTTTCTTTCCAAATGTAAAACTTCAAATTTTCTTGTAAAAAAGTTGTCGTTAAACCACGTCGCTGGCAGTTCCCAGCAACAGATGGGAGAGGGGCACCGCTCATACGTCTCTCCTTTCCATGTTTGGAAATTAATATTATGTAAATAGATTTAGTTTTCTATTAGTCTGTGGATTTGGTTTGCAAAAGTTGTGCAGAGGATTTCAGGAATGTTCTGTTCTGAAACGACCTTTATTCGTTTCTTAATCATTACTTCGGTGACCTTGTGTACTTCATCTGGGAACAGCCTCTAGCGTTAGGCAGCATTTCTTCATAGAAACCACCCCATCTTATTTTTGAACATTTCAGTCTTAAAACACTGAGTTCTAGGATATCTGGTAACCATTTTCTCTGCCATGTCTGCATCAGAGATGCATCCATGATGGCCATGCGTCGTCGAATCCAAGGCCTGAGCCCGGAGGAGATACGAGCCCTGTCTAAAGATGAGCTGCAGATGCCCGTCACCATGGAGGATTTCACTATGACTCTGAAGAAGATCTCAAAATCTGTTTCTGCTGCAGACCTGGAAAAATACGAATCCTGGATGGCAGAGTTTGGCTCCGTATAGAGAATAGATGCAAACTCGCACAGTTGGACCAGAGGGTTGAAAAGAGAATTCCCAGCTTTGAAGTGTGAAGGCTTTGAAGAGGAGGAGAACTGTAGAGTGAGCCAAGAAGCACATCAGGGATGTTGGAGTTCACATCAGAAGGCTGGCATCTTTGACAGAGCTTCATAAAAACTTTGAGAAGCTCCACTTCTGCTCTTTTTACACCCCCCACCCCCCCACCCACCTACCTTTGCACTATATAGGAAGACTTCTGACATCTTCCACCTTGGTAACTTGAGGGACGTCAATATTATTAAGCTAAACATTTCTGACCTAAGAAAGATCTAGTAGTGGCCTAAAAGTCAAAGATAGAAAAAAATGTATTTGTTCTTGTGAAATTTTCAGTCTTGTTCACGTCTCATTAAAAAGGAAGCGAATGTCTACCACAGAGCATCGGACCTTACTTCTGATGACTTGACATGCAATAAATCTTCACTTGTAATCAATATTTCAAAAAGAAAATGTGAACAATGTATCACCCAAACAAAGGCAGAACAAAACTGTTCAGGCAGCAAAGGCAAATGTTGACTCTTTTTTTTTTTCTTTAACAAAGTTCAGATTGTCACTAATCCCACAAAAAAGTGGTCAGCTTTGTGTTGTATAGATGTTCAACAAAGCATGAAGTTTATGTAGCATCATTCAACACTCAGACTCAAGGGTTGTAATAATTGCTGTTAGCAAGGTAAATCTGTTGTATTTGTATGAAGTCTTAATTCATTCATAACGATTGTTGTCTTAAAGTACTGTATATATATTCAGCACTTTAAATGTACTTTTGTAAAACTTCCCTGCGTTGACTACTGACTGAACTCTTGCGTTTTAGTGCTGTTTGCTTTGTTGTGATTATTTTGTTGAGCTTTTTTTTAAATTTCTCTTCAGCTTTAGATTCAATTTGGACAAACAAATATATGGGGGGCACAAAAAATGTGTTTGTTTACTTGTTTTTGTTGGTGTTTTTTTTTTTTTTTTTAAATAAAAAGAAAAATTTGTTTTGACCTAAAACCTTGCCTGCTTCAATTGACCTGTGGCGTACCTCAAGGCTTCATTCCTGGGCCACTTTTAATCTACATTTATATGATCCCAAAAAATGAACTTATTTTATTTTTAGGAGGCTAAATCATTCCTAAAGTGTTTCCACTGGTCTCTGTACAAGCAGTCCATCACCAGCTTGAACTGGGTTTTGCAAGCAAACTTGCCCTCGCCTTAAAATATAATCAGGATATGTTTTCATGGTTCTGTAACATTGGGTGTAGTATTTAATTTTGGGCATTGGTTGCTTAAAGTCAACAAGTATGTTTTTTAGATTTTCATACACATCACAGTTGTTGAACTGACTGCAGTTCAGTTAATAGAAATGCATGTAATTCTCTAACTTTGAGTTAGAGAATTACTTTCATAAGTCATACGAGTCAAATGAATAATGTAACAGAGACTGACCTGGTCTGGGAGTCATGCAAGCCACTTGATCACTCAGACTCTTTTATTAGACAGTTGTAGCCTGATACCAGACTGAATATTTAACCTCTTCCCCTCTGTTTACACACACCAGGGACAGATACAGAAGTCCGGTGCATTTTGTTTTAATGTTTGCCATGTTTGTCTGCGTTGCACTGGAATGGCAACATATGAAAACCTGATCAATTATGTCCAACATCAATGCAAACGTTGATTGTACCAATTATGCATTCATGCCACACCTTTCCTTGAACCCTGTTTTTTTTTTTTTTTTTTTTTTTCCTGAAATCTGATCTCCTGAGGTTTTGGTATTTTTTTTATTGCTGCGTCCTCCGACAGCAAATATTCTGATTTTATGTTGTCTTTCGTACATCTTTCTCTTTGTTCACATCTGCTTTTCTATATTTAGTCATTGGGTGTAAAAACATATTCACCATCTTCTGTGCCAGCTTCCCCGTCTCTGCTGAAGAATAACATCCCCTCAGCATGATGCTATCGCCACCATAAGTCACAAAGCACATGGTGTGTTCATGGCAATGAACCAAAGAAGCTTTTATAGAACAGCAGTATTTAAAACTGGGATAACATCACACACAGTTTGGACTTTTTAGTACTAATTAGATCACTCCTACACAGATTTTCTTGTTATTGAATCTTATTTTGGGTATTAGTGCAAAGAGGACTGAACACTAATGCACAGCACAGGTTTTCTATTTTCATTCATGAAAACATGGATCAAAGCATGCATCAATTTCTCTCCACAGACATGCACTACTTTGTTGGTCACTTAAAGTCCCAATAAATGAAAGGGATTTTTGTTATTGTAATGGGACAAAATATGCAAAAGTTCAAGAGTGGTTGGAGCCCCGATTTGGCTTTTTCTTGTCTTCTAGTTAAAAGGCAAATGAAATGATTTGAAATTAACCTTAATTTGATCAAACAGGTTTGTTATTCAAAAAACAATGCGTATTAACACGTAACAGATCACTGTCTGTATGACTAAATGCAGCGATAGGATGACTTAAGTGATTTAAGTGACACAGTGTAAACTGATTGGTTTGACTATATTGTTTTTATGGAAAATGTGACCAAATAAAATAATAATAATAATAATAATAAAAACCCTGTCTATTTTGAATACACTGCACTGTTCTGGTCGCGTCGGTTTTGTTTTTACGTGACCCACAAAACCCCCCTCTCGCGCGCGTGTGGGGACGTTTTCAGTGAAGTACAGGATCTATATCTTCCTCCGCCGCTCGACAAAAAAAAAAAAAAAACCCAACACTCTACGCTTCCACAATAGGGGCCATGTTTTGTCGGGGCAGGGAGGGGAGCGGAGGGAGGCGAGGAGCCGTTTGATGCTGCATAGAAACGAACAGCGCAACCTGCGGGCGGACAGTGACGCCGTGCGGCCGCATCCGCGAAGGACGCAGCGCAGCGCAGCGCAGCGCGACCAGCCGCGGAGACGTTTCTGTTTTTTTCCGCTCCTGTTATTATCGCCACAGCGGCTCGATCCGACACAGCGCCACAATGGAGACCAAACCGGTCATCACCTGCCTTAAAACGCTGCTCATAGTCTACTCCTTCGTGTTTTGGGTATGTAGCCTCTCTCTCTCACTCTCTCTCTCTACCTCTCTCTATATATATATATATAGATATATATTTTTATTCCCTCACCTTTCCTAACAGAACAAATCTTGCCGCTCCGCCTCCGCCGCCGCTGCTGTGCGTGTTTTTTTGTTGTGCGTGATGAAAGGCCGCTCGGTGCCAGCATCAGAGATGGATCCGTGCTGTTGACTAAATCTGCCCCCACCACCAAAAATAAATAAATAAATAATAAAATGAAAAATCACGGGCTGGGACTAATAACGCCGCGACTCTGTTTTTAGCATTTGGAATCGCCTGCAGTAACTCCTTATGTAACCAGGGGGTCTAAGGTTTGCTCGTGTATTGGCTGCTGGGCGTCAGCGCGTTTTATCTCAACACTGTAGCATCATGGTCGATGTGAGGGAGGAGGAAAAAAAAAACGAAAACAGAAAAAGATTTAGGAGCAGCTTTGAGGGCGCTGCATGGGAGCCTGGCCTGTTTTCTGTAGGATGTTGTGCATTATAATGCACAGCATCTATACATCCTCTATACTGAGGCCCTGTATTTACCCGGGCCTCAGTGCAGGAATGTAACACCGTGAATATAGCCCACTTTCACTCTGAGTGGGATTATCCCCACAGGAAATCCCTGCTTTACACGACCATCATTGAATATGTATTGATTGCAAGGCTAAAAGCTGCTATTTTATCTTAGCGTCAACCAAAATATGACGCTGCATGTAGCTCCAGTACATTTTACTAACCGGGTTGCTTTAACAAAAACAGGTTGAGACTTATAGATTTATCCCAATAAACATTAATATGCTATTGTTAGATGGTCCTTTGTGGACAAACAAGTAACAGATGAGGTGGAATTAAAAGTGAAACCTGCATGAATATTGTGTTGTTAATATCCCAGCATCGCCACAGTGTCAGTGTGTGAACGAGAAAGAAATCAGCCCCCCCACACACACACACACACAAAAAAAAACAGAAACTCAATCTGGGTTCACGACTTTCCCAGTCGTCAGAGAAATTGCAGACACTTGGAGTTTGAACTAACAAACAGGATTTTTCCTTTTTTTTTTTTTTTTGTCTTGTTTCACAACTGAAAGAATGAGAATCAGACGTTTAACTGGACCCTCTGACCTCAGGGTTTATCAAACCGACTAAAGCAAAGGTCTAACTTAACCGACCAGTTGACTGCGTTGAGTTTCCACTCACAAGAAGACGGTGATTCTTTGAAAACTAAATCCCGACGAAGTCACTGGTGAAATGACGCGTTTTACTTTAGAGTTTGCTGAAACGTCGTAATTTAAGAGCATTAAGAGCATGCTGAGTTCTCTTTTTATAATTAGAAAAATGCATCTCATTATTTGTTTTAGACATAAATCTCTCTGCTATGTGCGTTTTGTTTGTTGTTTTTTTTGCTTATCTCTTTTATCACTATGCATTTTGCTAAGTTTGATGCAGTAGTTTAAAAAGTTGGGTTGTAGTTTGTGTGGTAGTTTTGAGTTGATGGGCGTATGGTAACAAATAAAGTAAAAAAAAATAAAAGAAAGAAAGAAAAAAAAAGGCTTGAAAATCAAACCAAACAAAACCACCTGCAGCTCAGGTTGCGTCCCATCCTCTATTGTTTATTCACCGTTGGCGACGTATCTCGCTGTTTGGGTCGACTCTCTCCCTGCCAAATGTGTCCATCTACTGCAGATTGGTTGTATGTTTTCCCAACCGGAGAATTACGGGTAACAATGGACGAAAAAAAAAACAAAAATAAAAAATCTGATCATTTGTCTGCAGTCTATGACAAATCTGTCATCTGGTGGAGCTTAAATTAGAGTTGCTGCTCTGAAAGGAGTCAGCTGTTGTTTTGGTGTCTGATCAGGATGGCTGCTGTCTTCTGAGGGTTTTGTCCCACTGGAAGGAAATATGTGTATTTCACTGCTGTAGAGCCTCCTCTCGGTGGTTCACAGGACAAATGTTGTCATATTAGAACCGTCGAAATCTGTGAATAATCTGCTCCTCTTTCAAACAGGAAGTGAGTACCGTATAAGGACGTTGGCGCGTTATCAAGATATCACTGTACATAAAGGCACAGACAGCTTGTTTTTTTAGTTTAGCAAAAATGAACGTCTAGAGGTTAAAGCCTTGGTATTTCTTTTACTGTCCCGTTGCTTGAGTCGTTATTTTGTCTAACATATTAGCCGCAGCTTTTTAACAAACTCACCGTGTAAAAATCTTTCCGTGATTACGCAAATGATTGGCAGATTGAGTTAGGCTGCAAACTCTTGTCCAGTTTACATCAGCTTAAAAGAAAACCCAGAGAATTTACCGAAAAAGAAAAAAAAAATGAACGAAACCAAGAGCAAAAAACATGACATTAGGATTGGTGAGGCTATATAGTTACAAGTAGCATGGTGACAAGTCTGAGATAAAAGAGAGGAAAGTGGGCCTCCTTTAGAGTGTGTACTACAGATTTATCTGCACTGTCTGGCTATCTTGCTGTTCTACAGCAGAGGAACAGAGCAAAACATAAGACACGCCCTGCAGTGTAATGCAAACCAGTACAGCACTATGGGACGTCTTTTATTTTTCCAGCACATCTGGAGCGTTTTTATAAAGGTTTTATGCTACAAATCATCAATAGGGTTTTGTTATTATGCGAAACTGCATCCATCACTCAAGACAAGTCAGATGTAACATATTTAGTTTCTTTTTTTTTAATTAGTTCAATCTGGTTGACAAGATTATCTTGGGTTTAGAGACGTTTTCTCAGTGTTACCAACCATGCAACTGAAAAATATGCAACACGGTTGTATTCGACACTTGCAGCAGGAAGTAAACAGCCAGACCACTGAGGTGTCTGCAGTGGATGTTGACGAGCGTGCCATTCATCGCGCTGGTGCTCACCGCTTTCACTCCATATCCATCCTCTGTTAATACAAAGAAGTCTGAAAATGACTTTCAGTCAGTGAATCTCAGTTTAACCTAACTTGAGCTGATTTTCTTTCTTCTCTGTGTCTGAGCTAAGTGAAAAGAGAGCGCTTGCCTGCCGCAACTGCAGTCTGCAGTTGATACAGTCGTGCTGATAACTAGAATCAAGAACCACTAAAGTTACATGTCTCGCAAAACAACTGAAGTGTTCATTCTGAATAAATTCGACTCCTGGGAAATACAGATAAACCTCCTCGAATAGTTCATTACTTTCGTTGGAAACGTCAAGAAGTTATTCTTCAGACTGATTTTGGATTTGTTATGACACTCAGTGGTTTAAAAACATAAGTCTAATATAAAATAAAAATAGTACAATCTTCTTTTAATCTATTTATTTCACTTTCCTTTGGGATCAATAAAGTATATTTGAATTTGAGCTGAATTGTGAGCATGCAGCTGCAAGGCGAACAAGCTGAGTTGTCGGGGCGATGGCAAAATTTCATTGGTTTTGGTACAACTCTTCTGACACAGGATCCCCTCACTCATTTCCAGCGATGAGGTCATTTAATTCATCTGCAAGTGATTTACCCATCAATAATTGTTTTAAAGAACTCATTATTATGCTTCCCACACTCTCTGTAAAACCCGACTAACATGATTGAACACCTTCTCCTGGATCTCATTAAGGCCAAAATGTTATAGGAAAGCTGATTTCAGCCGTCAAGCGTTAAGTCCTGCAGAGCTGTGAGACGGAGCCGAGCGGAGCCGCAGCCGCAGACGTGAACTATTTTATATTTAGTCGGTGGTCCGCGAGCGCACTCTACCATCTAGAGCGTCGGGTTTCAGGCAGCCAGAGTGGAGGAGAATCTCGAGCTTGGCACAACCTCCCACCTCCCCCCCCCCCACTGTGCACCCCACTGAGGGCTGAAAAGCTGCTTCGAAATAGGAGAGGTGACCAACCCGGGCCTGTCGGTTTCACTGTCTCAAAGCTTTTCTCGTGAGCGTGTGAAGAAGTGGCACCGTTCTTTAAATACACGCCGGGGGGACAGGAGACGCAAAAACGCGGAGCAGGTGTTGCAGCCGGCTCCTCGTCCTTCGCGGGCATATTTTGTTATCGCACCTTCTGTTTCTTTATTAGGCCGAGTGGGAGGCGAATTGAAAGAGAGGCGCGGGGAGGTGGCGGAGGAGAGGAGGAGAAAAGGAGAGGAGGAGAGGGGAGGGTGACCTGTTTTAAACTCGGCGCTGTAACCGCGGCGGTCGGCGTTGAATTTCAAACAAAACATGCGAGAAGAGGAGAGGGGGGGGGTCCGAGAGGCGACGCCGGGTTGTGGGGCTCAAAAAAGGGAGGAAGAAAGAGCGTCGTCTCAGGGTGTTTGGAATTCAGCCTCGGGCATGCAGCTTCAATAGTCCTCCACAGACTTCAGCCCCGCAGCGGCATGGAGAGCTGCACTCCAGCAACGGCACCCAAATTGTTTGTTTGTGCGAAAGCAGCAGCTGTTTGGAGGACAGGATCATGTACAACATGATTAGAGAGATTATGATAATCAAAGGTAATACTCACTGACACGACTCCCTGTGCTGGCCGGCTCAATCGCTGTTAATAGAAATACTAATAATATTACTGACAAATTAAATTATCAGCCTTAAGCCCTTTAGTTTATCAGGGCGTCGACTAAACGGAGGTGAAGGCTTTACTGAAAAGTGCTTCAGATGTTTTGTTTGTCTTTTATTAGATGCTGGTTGACTTCAGACCATGATAATAATAAGCTCCTGTCTTGTAATTGTTGGATTGGAATAAAAAAATGTTTACATTTATTGGCAAAAAAATAAAATAAATAAATCACATGAAAGCATGCTATTTTCTGAGGGATTTTTTATTTTTTTTTTCACAATCAGCAAAATATTAAAACTAAATAAACTAAAGAAGAAACAACTTACAGCTGCAAGTCATTTGGACTACTGCTCCTAACACTTTCTACTTCTAACAACTGAAGTTTTCGGAAAAATAACTCAAACTCACTCACGGTGGTAAAGTCTACAAACCGTAGACTTTATAGCTCGTTGGTTTTCCTACCATGTGGATGAGTCACTTTCTATCGTCTTCGCCCGTTAATATTTAAGTGAACAAGACTTCAAAGGCTGAAGGAGCCGGTTTGAAAACCTGGAGTTTTATCAACTATTTCTTTTTTTAAGATCAGAAGCAGAAAAATGATTTAATGGTGGGAATGTTGTAAGACTTTGCATGAAGATGCCTTCAACTTGAAAATGTGGCACTTCAATTATTTGTGTTATTGTTGGGTTCCAACTCATATTTCGTCTTTGTTTTGTTCTTTTATTTTGCAGTTTTAATGCAAAAATTGGATTTGATTGGCTGTTTTTTTCCATTTTTGTACAAACGAGGTTTCGTCATCTTTTGTAGAACGTTGCCATAGCGACATGAACTTGTTGAGGGAGGAGTTAACACTTGGAAACTGTATCAATGTAGACATTTTTTTTTTGTTTTGAGGCGTCTTAAATTACTAAAGTAACATGTCTGACAGGCTGTTAGGGATCCACCAATCAGAGGATTCGTTTCAGTGTTTTTGTAAACTCACAGAGATACAACGCGTTACGTTAAAGTGCTGTATTGGTGTGTAAATTGAAATGTTTGGAATATAGGCAAACCGGGTAGGTTTGGTATGTCCCTCCACATCTTGGTAGCAAACAAGATGAACTTTGACTTCATCACTAATAGTGGTCCTGCCAGCACATTCTTCCATCCTCTCATTTGTTAACCTTTGTTTTTTTATTTTTTTTTTGTCCTTGTTTAAGAATTATGCATCAAAGTATAAGTAACAGCAAAGATGTAAATATACAGGCGCTCTCTCTCTCGCTCTAAAATTATCCGTACCGCACGTACAGATGAGAATACATTCGTTTTTGTCGCAGTAGTATCATCCTACCCCGAAAATCGGATGAAGCTCCAACCTTTGGTTTGCGAGCAGAAATAAAAACCTCGACTGTGTGTGACGACATCCTGTGTGGGCGTCCTCACCTCTGCACCTACCTGCCCACAAGTTGCTCATTTTCACCAGTTTTGCTTACTTAAAAAATATTCCTTTACGTGAATAATATCAACACACACACACACACACACACACACACACACACACACACACACACACACACACACACACACACACACACACACACACACACAGTGTTAAGACTGAAAGGTAAAACAACTTGTGGTACAGAAATACTAAAAAAATGACTAAATATCTTCAGGCTTTTGAACTGAAAACAAGTAAAGTTGATCATGCAGTGTAAGGCTTTTTAAAATAGCAAAGCAGCACTGGGTTAATCATCACTCAGACTAATCATTTCCAGACATTATTATGACTCTTTCTTCTCTACCTGGTCTGCAAATTTATGCAAATTTATATGAGTGTCCGCATTCTATCGCAACACATTAGTAAGGCCCTTTTGCAACGGTGCAGGGTGTAGCGATAGTTGTGAGCCTCTTTTGCAGTGCGTCAATAAGTGCTTGACACATGTTGTTGACATGTGCTTGCAGATCCAGCTGCAGATTCTCAATTGGAGTTAGGCCTGAACTTTGAGTAGGTCATTCAAACGCATAAATATGCTTTAAATCAAATGCCAGGAGTGCTTTGCGATCTCCAACACGTTTCCCTCCAATGTGTTTTATTTTACTTACCGTTTTTGCATGTAAACCAAAAAGAAACAAAAGGTGTGCTTATTCACGTTTTTTTTCATTAGCATGAAATGAAAGTAAACCATGCAGATTTAGTCCCACCTGACAAAAGTGGCCTCTTCCTTATTTACTCTTCCCAAGAGAATCTAAAATGGCTAAATTTGAAGAAAGGCCGTCGAAGCGACAGGCAAAAAATAAACGCGAAAGGCTCCGGTGTGTTAAATATAAATAATTCTGTTCCTTTTTGTCTCCGAACAGCACAGTTTTAGAGGAAGGGGCCCGTTAAAAGCAGGGAGGCGAGTGTCGCGCTCACATCAGTTTTAAAGGAGCAGAGAGCATTAGCGCCGAGCGTTCCCTTTTGTAATCAGAAGGTCTGGCAGCTGGATGTTGAGCAGCCGCGTCTCGAGCAGACAATGGTTAGCAGGATGAGGCATCCCTCGCCGGAGTCGGATCATCCGCAGCCGTTCACCGCCCCGCTCTGTTTCCAGCGCCAGCGAGACGAACCCAGCTGAGACACACGCTGCTTCATCTGCCTCGAACAACGCGCTCTTTTATCCGCCGCATTCATTTGAAATGCTAAAAGAGGCGCAACAGGAGGAAGCGTCTCGCCTCGGATCAAAGAGCTCCTTTGATTTGATGTTCTCGTGCGTGAATGTCGGCATATTCACAGAGCAGGTGATTGGCACCTCATGCTCCTGATGATTTTCTTCTTCTTTTTTGTTTTTTTTTTTTTGTCTGTCTTCCGGCTCCTCCTCCTACTATAATTGCTCTCCTATTTGTTCCACCTTGATCCCCGTTTCTTCGTCGCTCCCCTTTGCGTGCAGCAGCAACACAAGTGTTGAAATAAGTGTCGAGAATAAGGCCTCTCCTTCCCTGCTCTCATTCAGCTCCCTGTGCCACATCTCTTTCATCCGTTTAGATAACGGGAGCCATCCTGCTGGCAGTGGGAGTCTGGGGGAAGTTGATGCTGGGCCCGTACATCTCCCTCATCGCCGACAACTCCACCAACGCACCGTACGTCCTCATCGGCACCGGGACTGTCATCATCGTCTTCGGCCTGTTTGGATGCTTCGCCACCTGCAGAGGAAGCCCATGGATGCTGAAGCTGGTAAGAACCAGAACATGTATGTGTTGTTCTGCAGTAAGAGTGAGAAGCACTGATGAATCCTGAATCCTCAGGTCACATGACTTGAGGAACAATGCCTTACCTTATAGGTAAGGCATTGTACCCCGGAAGGTACCCCGGAAGGTACCCCTTCCGGGGTACCTTGTTCACTTAATCGCGGTTATGTGAGAGAAAGCATCGAAAGGCAGATGATATTCACCTCAACATTTTCATGTTGTCAATGCAAATCTCCCGCTTTCGTTCCTCTTCGTGTAGTACGCCATGTTTCTCTCGCTGGTCTTCCTCGCGGAGCTTGTGGCGGGGATCTCTGGATTTGTGTTTCGTCATGAGGTCAGAGTCGTTTCACCGCAGCTCTTTGCAGTTGTGCAAGTCTGTGTCGACATATCGGACTTAAGTGTGTGTCCGTGTTTTTGCAGATAAAGGGAACCTTTCGCAGGACTTACACCGATGCGGTCCTGAACTACAATGCTAAGGATGAGGCGAGCCGCGCTGTTGACTACTTGCAGAACAATGTGAGTGGTAACATAAAGCCGAGTCACAGACTCGGAAAATGATACTGTCCACACTTTAAAGGGTTGGTTACCTTTGATGAAGTGCTTTATGGCCTGCCTCTTAATCACACAGCTATAGGAGATACAGTAGACTAGCCTGCAGTACACGTACAGAAACGTTTACAAAATCTTAATAAAGGAGCTGAAATGGAGACTTTGCAAATTTCGAGTCAAGTTGTGCTGAAGTTGAAAAATCAAAGATGTCAGACTTGACGTGGAATATCTCTGTAGAAACAACTTGAACTCAAGGTCTTGGACTCAAGTCGTGCTTCAGCCACATGAATCAGACGTTGGACTTAACTTAGACTTACCCTCAGAAGATTCTCCACCGAGACTCAATGTCTGGCACTCCATTGACAGTCTTAGTCTCAACTTGCCTTTAACTTCCACAAAGACATCAAACTTGAATTATACATGTGCTCTAATGACTTGAGTCTCAACTTGGACTCAGGTCCATGCTGCTCAAGCAAAGAGTTCAAATTTGCTCTAGACTGGTGCTCTTAAGACTTTTGTTCTAACACCAAGCTCAGGAGCTGGAGTTTTCTAAACCATGTTCATCCTGTGTGCAATTGGGTGGAAGCACGCCAGTCAGCTATGATTATTTGAGTAAACGATTAATTTGGTCCCCTCTGAGTCACCATAGTGTGTACAAATTATTCTGGTTGTCAAGGCAATGGTGCACACAGCATGTATGGCTCTCTGTATTGTTTGACGGCATGTTCAAGTTAAAGTAGTACACGTCTCCTTCCAATTATTTAGTTAATGTTACCATGTAGCAAGCAGACTGCAGTTCTGGCAGAGATGTATATATCGTCCTGTTAAAGGGTGTGTTTTAGTTATTAGCCAGAGATTTAGTAAAGGTGTACAGCAACCTGTTTGTGTCTGTTGTAAAATCATATTTATGACAGACAACAAACAACAGCACCATAGTCCCAGAAAACTCTTAAAGGTTGCCAGTACTGGTGTGTTTTTTACTGTACAATTTTTGCCTGTATGATTCTGAGGAATGAATGCTTTTTGTTTGTTTGTTTGTTTGTTTGTTTTTGGGTTTGTAGCTGCGTTGCTGTGGAGTTTATAACTACACCAACTGGTTTGGCAGCGTGTTTTACCCCTCCAACGGTATCCCTGCCAGCTGCTGCTTTAACTCCTCTGATTGCAACCCAGACGACCTCCGCAATGCAACTGTAGCACCAAGCAAGGTCTACCACCAGGTAGGTTCTGATTGTGCTTTTCCAAAAAATAAACAAATCTCTTCAAGACCTCTGGGCTTCTCCATACATCAACATCTGCCTCAGTTACTCTCCCATAAACCCATCGTCCCTTTACTTTGCGCATACAACGTGTTCCTGTTTCCTGTGCGGACTGACATGCACCCTTTGTTTCAGGGCTGCTTTGACTTGGTCACTTCATTCATGGAAACCAACATGGCCATCATTGCTGGCGTGACGTTTGGGATCGCCTTCTCGCAGGTGGAGAAAAATGTGCCAAAAAAAAAAAAAAGAAAAATGGTTCATTATGATTTGGAACGGTTCATTGAAGCTCACTTTGTGTGTGTGTGTGTGTGTGTGTGTGTTTTGTTTTGTTTTGTTTTCAGCTGATTGGCATGTTGCTGGCCTGCTGTCTGTCCAGGATCATCACAGCTAATCAATATGAGATGGTCTAGCTGATGTGACGTGGCAGGTGAGACGCAGTTATTAAAATTAAAGCGCAGCTCCAAAAAAAAGAGAAACCACTCCAACGCTAAAATGTTCTCTGTCTTATCAGGGAGATGGAGAGAAGAAGAGACAAAGCGTCTTGTCGCAGGACTGAAACGAATTCCCAAAACTCCCATCACACACCTGCATCGGAAGCTGCCTCCGTCCGTCTCTCTGCCTGTGACCTCGCCGTAATATCTTTATGTAACTTATTGTAAAGCACCATTCCTCGACTTGCTGCAGTTGCATCAAAGCTTTCTGTACCACGCACCACATCGACGCTTGATGTAAAAGTTGCTCATTGGCAGTTTTTTTTTTTTTTTTGGTTGTTTTTTTGTTCTCCGATCGGTGCGGCCCACAGCGGGCAGGGGGAGCAGAGCGGACAGCCTCAGAAGGGCGTTACTTAGAAACCTGAAAGTAACCCTTCCATTGGTAGGTTTAGTTTTTCCATTCCTCGTTGCTCATCACTGTGTTTTCCCGTAGGGGTTGTAGTCTTCTGTTACATGATTATGTGCACTAAGGAGGGGAGGTTATGTTGCTAAAGGAGGCGAAAGGGAAAACTGCTGTAGAGTATTTTTGAACCACGATAATGAAAAATATTTTTTTGCCCATAGTCTATTGAATTTCGAAAGCCAAATAAGTGAACAAATTTGATTTCTTGCTTTTTAATTCTCACTGTGAAACAAGAAAATGCGCTTGGGGGCATACGATGGGTAAAAAGGAACTAATATTTAAGCTATTTAATCAGTTTTACACGTAAAAATGATTTAATCAGAGTTTGAAGAGCCCATCAAAGCGAACGCTGGACATAACCGAGGGAATCTTTATTTAGTGGTATCATGAAAGTCACATTAAAACACGTCCCGATTTAAAGAAACAGAAGAGAAAAACGTCTTTCTGGTTATTTTTGTCATCCTTCCGGGCTTGATCCAAACCGACCCGGCGAAACCCAACAACTTACACCTGGCATTAAAATCTGGCACGCTAAATTCTTGCAGTTTTGGATAAAGTTGTGGCCAGCTCTCTTCGGACTCTGAATGAATTTTGCGACTCAGCCGTCTCTCTGTTTTCGATACCATTGTCGCCTTGCGCAGGCACCGACGTGGGACACTGTCAGAGCGAGAAGAACAGCATCTGAGAATCACTGTGTGGATCTGAACGTACGTAGTTCATGTTAGGGCTCTGTCGTGTGGTTGGTAGGACGTGGGAAGAGATTTAGATCGTAGGATTCCGCTCGTCGATCCAAGAGTAGTTTTGCATTTATTGGGTGAAGTTTTGCTGAGCTTTCGTAGTGTTTACATTTTAGCCGTCGTCGACAATTTTCCTCTTCAAGCGACCGGGATGTTAAGTCATTTTCTTCTGGTGAAATATTCGGCAGTCTGTCTGTCTGTCTGTCTGTCTGCGAGCAGAGATTTCAGTGGGCGTCGCTCGGCGAACATCGACGAACCACGGTTGAATTACACCGACAGGAGGTCGGTGTAATTCACCGACCTCCTGCTGCCATCATCCTCATCATCATCCTCATCATCCTCATCTGTAGATATGTATGGGAAATGTAATTTATATGACGTGCTGTTTCACAATCTAATATGCTAATCAGTATAACTGTCGTGACATGGTTTTTCAATCCACATCGAGCTCTCAGAGTCAGTATTTGTTTGATAGTTTGTAAGAAACTTGCACTGAGAAACAACAAAAAAAACAAAACAAAAAAAATAAATAATTGTAGCTGATGTTTAGTTGCGAGATAATGCACACTTTAGCTTTACACTTATTATGGTTTGTTGGTATTTCGTTTACGGCTTTGCCCAGATGTTTTTGATCTCTCTTTTTATGTCTGTGCGCGCGCATGTGTGTGTGTGTGTGTGTGTGTGTGTGCGCGAGCATTTAGTAGATGTTGTGGCTCCAGCTGTGATTTTTTTTTTTCTTTTGTTTTTCTTTTTTAGTCAGTATTTAATTGTGGCATTTCCTTACAAAAAAAAAAAAAAAAATTGTAAATTTGATTTGTGGATGTGTTTCCCTGCACTCTCTTCTCCAAACTTTAGTTCTGTAAATACTAAACTGTAATACCATCCAGCTTACACTAGGGGTCACTAGAGGCCCAAGAAGAACCGCACCATGCTGTCTACTACTGACTAAGTCACCATCAGTGGTCTTATTATCAATAAATATACAGAATAACAGTTTTGCTTGGTGTAAGTTAATTTCTGCTTTTGCATTGCGACTCCATCAGCTATTGTCTATTCAAATCACTTCGCCGCTGCAACACAAATGACTTAGTTTATCACGTTATTCCTGTTATTTTATTTATTTATTTTTATTTTTTTTTTTGAGGGGACATCTTTAGTTTTTGTTCCTGACTTCAAATATGATCCAGGATGTACTGGGAGCTGGCAGCATCTGGTTGCAGATGTCATAAGACGTCCATAAGAAATGAACCAAATTTCCAGCAAGCTGTTTAGGAAAAAAAAAACTTGAGGAAGGATTTTAAATTTCAAATTCAATTTGGATTTTAAAGTGTTTCGTTAGAGGTAAGATATTTACAGGTTAAGATGATTTTTGCAACAAAGTTTCTCCTCTTACCGAGAACCTCTTGGCATTTCTGGTTAGCTGACCTTATGCCTCAGATTGCAGGGATTTTTTGTTGGTTTTTTTTGTTTGTTTGTTTTTTTAGGATAGCCACGATCCAACATCTTGCCACTGACACTTTAACCTTTTGAATGACGGATTGGACAACTAAAACCTCTCAGAGTGAGTCTGTACGTCCAGCAGTCAGAAGACGATGCTTGTGAGGGCAATGCAGAGAAACAAACTGACCTGTGGATGGAAGGAGGATGGAGTATCCAGTGAGAACTCACGCATGCATTGGGAGAGTGTGCAAACTTTGCGGAAAGGAAAAGTTTCGGGGTTTATTTGTTGTTAAAAAAACAACAACAAAAACACAAAACACGCATTATGTCCTTTATTTCTCTTGTGGCGTTTGTCCATCATTTATAATATTCCGTTAAGATTCACTGAATTGTGTTCACAATGTGAAACAATGAGCGCCTTCGCGAGACGCCGTCTATTTTTATTTTTTTCTCTGCCACTCCGCATCTGCTGTGCCATCTTTGTCCACATGATGGCGCTTGAGCTTCAGCGGAAAACGGAACCTCGGAGCGAACTAAATGAAGGGAAACGGAAGGACGCCGCGCA